>OX421897.1:110507958-112907958 GCA_949128065.1 Beris chalybata
AAAAATATTAAGAAAATCCCCGTTTTATATCTTACCGTCTTAAAAACAAACTCAAGATGTAATTAAAATTGTAACTGCTCCCATTAAATACTTTATTACCGACGCTTACAGGGCAAAAATACTAAGCTCAAGTTTGGTGGTAAATCCATTGCCGGAAGTGTTTCTATTGCGTTCGTCCTTTAAGACAACCCAAACGGAGCAAATGTTCGTCAACTTAATACCAAGCGGTAGTTAACTTTATTGAATCCTCAGTACACGCAAAGACCGAACAAAATTCTAAGCCGTTAGCCATTTCTCGACAAAACTTCTTCCATAATCGCAACGAAAAAGTATCCTCAAGTTAATCTCGTAATCGGGTCAAGGATTCGCGCTGATAATAATTAAATATTGATCGTACGGGTGGTAGCTCTATGAATTGGTGTGTACTTCGGGGGGGGGGGGGGAGCTCCATGTACACATTCGTTCCGATCATTCGTCCTTATAACAAACAAGGATTATGCCAAGTCTGCAATGAACTCATTTTGATGGCTTAACACACGATGAAAGGATAAAAAGTTTTTAAGAACACAAAAATCTGAAATCGACTATTTCACTTCTTCGAGACTTTCGGAAGCTTCTAGAGATTTATGACCCAACAGTTTGCCAGTCGAATTGTGATTTATGGCGGACAGTTTCTTCTGCAACAATTGGTGAAAAATTTCGATAAAAATTCTTTTGATGACTCGTCCGAAAGGAAAGTGATTGCAGTTGATTTTTAGTAAATGTCGAAACATAAATCCAGTAAATTGATAAGAATCCGGAGAAATTCTTCTTAATTGGGTTAAGTCAAGAGTGAAATGCTTTTCACAAAACAGACAACACTAAGTAGTTTTCCGAGTCGTCTAATGTAAGAAAACAATTTTCTTGCAACCGTGACTTGGAGTCAGTTACAACGATTTGTCCGAAAGGATTTCATTACAAAGTACACGGATAGCAAACTATCTTAGTGTAGTTTCTTTTGCCAACATAAGTACTATTCTTAATATGTTCTTATCGTTTACAAACGCTTCGAGAGTGGTGCTACATTTCATGGCTAGGACAGATGACACCAACCCTTAAGCTATTTGACATTGTGTTGTGCAGAGCGGAATCAAGGAAATTGTTCTTTTGGCAAAGACTTCAAAAGTCCGGTTCTTGAGAAGAAAAAACATTTCCTACGTGAGCTATGTGCGTTTTATAGGACTTCTGTCTGAAATGGTGCCTATTTTTACGATCTGTCCAGAAAAGAGCAGGAGATGTCTAGAAAGGAGCAATACTATCTTATAGTTAGCCACCTCATATACGAATCAGTTCATTTTCCCAAGAACAACGTCGTCTCTATGTCGATCGAATAAATTGGCAACATTTAGAGTAGAAACGCATGAAGCTACACGCTCGCCCACACCGTTTTTGCTGAAAACAATGGTGAAACTGTTGGACTATTATCTCATCTGAACGAGAGAGGCTTCTAATCATCTCAGCACGCCTTTATGAGGGGAAAATCTATCAAAACGGCTTCATCAGGTCGTCTCCACGGTAGAAGAATCTTTGAATGTTAAAGAGTATCTCTAGCAACGTTTCTAGATAGTGATGGTGCCTTCAATAGCTTGGAGACGAATGCGATCGAGAAGGCATTGGATAGAATGGGTGTCGTCTTGCTAGGGGAAAGAATTATCAACTCCTCTTTGGGGATGGGTGTAGCAATATGAAAGCAACCGGTGGAACTCCGCAGGGTGGAGTCTTATCTCCACTGCCATGGGCCATAGTGGTTGATGTTACAGGCTCTATCGTTCACCGGTGTCAAGGTGGATGCTTAAGCAGATGGTATCATCTTGATGGTGAATGGTAAGTTCCGGGACACCTTGATCGATTTACTAGAAGTTGGCCTCAAATCCTTAGTGGGTAGGTAACTGTGGTCTCGACATCAATCCGGAGAAAATCGACCTTATCCTCTTCACAAGAAAAAAAAACGAGAATTTAGACTTCCACGTTTGAATGGCGTTATTATCCCGCTCTCTCTCTTATTTTGAAGTATTTAGGAATCTTTCTTCAACCTAGGTTGAACTGGAGACTCACGATTGACGACAGGATCAAGAAGGCATCGAATGCTTACTACGCTTGTTAGAACCTTGGACCTCAACACGAAGATAGTCCACTCGATGTAAGTACATAATGGCAGTTAGACCTGTTCTTACGTGTGTATGTCACTGGTGTGGTGGCATGCACTGGATGTCGGGACTTACAGGGTCGCCAAGACCAGAATTACAAGACTAAAACTCATTGAAATTTCTGGTGGCTTACATACCACGGCCATTCATGCTATGGATGTAATGCTTCACATACTCCCATTGGAATTAGCGATAAAATCAAAGAATGCTTTACGTCTCGTTAGGCAGACTATTGGAAGGGAGGCAGTGTTGGTCAAACTAGGATCGTATCAATGTTCCTATATTCCGGCATTCCGGAGCGCACCGACTACAGGAAACCGTCTTGCAGTTTTGGACATTCCTATGCAGTGAATATTCCCACCAGACTAGAGTGGGATCTGGGATCATCACACCAGACACGTTAGCTATCTAGAAAGCAAGCAAGAATCTGCTGATGACCGAAACTTGAAAAGAGGAACTCCAGCTTAATTTTGTCTTTGGGCAGACAGCTCATAGGGGGGTAATGGGACACTGTTCTTTTGGGAGACATGGAGAAAGACTGGGAATACTCATGGCTGAAGTGCATCACTGTAGTGACGAGAATGTTTAACCGAAACCTGGAGCATGTAGTGTGTGAATGTGATACCGGTACTTGGTGAAATTCACCTTGACCGATCTATCAGAACGTGCGATGATACCTTTACGGAGAACTACTCTCTTCATAAAGAAGATCAATATTTCGAATCAATAGCCTAGAGCCCGGTTTATAAGAGCGACCACAATGGATCCACTGTGATCTCTCGTGATGGGCTGTCACACAATGTTACATTCCACCCTTATAAACCTAACCTAACCTACATGTGTTTCACCACCAACTCTAAACCCACTAAAAGTGCAATAATTGAAATATATTTCAGACCGTATAATTCCTTTGGTATTATGGTAATTATACGAAGATAGTCTGAAAGATACCATTCCGGTGAACTATTTCTAATTTACAGCAATTAAGTAATCAGCGTATTTTCCATGGAAAATGTAAGGCCATGACCATTTAAAGCGCACAGTGGGGTGTCCATAAAAGTCGAAAGTAACTACAACTTAATTGGAAAATTGCAGTCGGTACTACGTCAGCGTGAGCAATGTACTGGGTAATCGCAAAGTGATTTCCCTTACAGTTTCTGATGGAGTTACGATTTTTTCGATGATAGGAACACGGTACAGGTGAGTTAACAATCTGTAACAAGGGAGAAAAGTGTATACAGTCCTTGCAACATCAAACTATGAAAAGTTTATTGAACTTCGGCACCCTTGTAAATTGTCGAACAGGAAAAAGGATATGATCTCGTATGGCCTAATTTGTATGGCATGGGCATGCCGTACTCCCACTATCACGAACGATATGATGAATATAATTAGATTCCATTCGACATTCTCTTCTGGCCGACCCCACTTCGTCATTATCCTTGAAAGAAAAAGCTTTCTTCGGCGACAGGACAAACAGCAATTACTCTGATTACTTGATGGTTTTTCGTGTAAATACCGATTTAACCCTTGCTGTTGTAGTGCTACCGCCACCCCTTCCTGAAAAATCCCCGGAAGCTCTTGTTTTCCCAACGAAAAGGAATATATTAACACAAAAACCCTCGGTTCGAGAACCGCCTATCTCTGGTATAAGTGATTAAAATTAATGATTGCGACCGCCCTTGGTAATAGCCCTGAATTTACCCTCGCCTCGTACTGTCCCGATTTGCGTCATTAGCACTTGTATAAAGAGTAAAAATTATTCCCGAAGCATGTCCTTTTTACTCCTATCCTAATCAAATATTTCCGTTGGAAAGGTCCTTGTTCGATCCTTTTCGCATCCATAACATCTTCATAATCTTAACTTAACGTAATCCGATGAACTTGAAATTCCTTAAGCTCAAGTATGATGCTGGAGTTCACTTGTCGTTGACTCTGTGGCCGCAGTACTCCTCCAGCACGTCCTTGACTGCCTCGACTTATGGAAAGACAACTACTCGTATAATAAGATGGGATAAATTTCTGGTAATGCGATAGGCTTATAGGTGACAAAGGTCATAACTCGCTATGATATGTGATATCTATTTGAGCTTAAGAGCCATTTCGGATGTCTCAGTTGTTTGGTGATTGCCGATTTTGTGTAGCATGTGTGTAGGAGGATATGGAACATATCGATCGTTGGATTAACATCAATAAGATCTCATTATGCTGATTTCGTTTCGTTTTGCCTCAAGTTGATTGTTCCGGGAATAGGAGTTTCTTTCGAGTCTAGTTCCTAGCCTAACTAAACGTATTCACTCCCCAGTTCGAGTTAACAATACGGTCCTTGTCTTTTATAGTGTATAATTTATGAATATGGGAAATTATGTTATCTTTTCGTTGTATTCCATAAGACTGTTACAGTTTTTCCGCGAATTCAGCCGGATTTTATGTGTTTCTGAAGTTTGTTTCGATAGCGATAAAAAGACTTAAAGAAATTCATAAAATTGATAATATAGTCGTAAAAGGCATTTTCCGTTATGGAAATTGTGTTGAATATTTTATAGGAGAGTTATGAATGTACTTAGATTATTAGATTTGGTAGTTGTAGGTTACGATTGTTCTCTCAAACGCTTAAGGGAACATCAATCCAAAATTATTACATTTTGAACAAGCAGTTAGAATGAGTTTGAACACGAACGGTTACTTTTAAAAGAAGCAATGATCTTACCATGAATATTTTTGAATTTTGAAGTAACTCGCTGTTTGCAGATAGTGCAAACCGTTAAGAAACTCTTTCTTCGTTAATATTTGGTATGGTTAACATTTTATAAAGATCCAAGAATTTAAATTGAACCATTTTCGACTTTACGTAGAATGATCATTGCCATGCACTCTCTTAACTGAGTTAACACTTTTAAAAAAAAATAGCGTGTGCTGCAACGTGCACATGATAGAAGTGAAACTTCTTGAAAAATAAAGAAAAAGAATAAAAGAGATTTAATGTGAGAGACAGAGAGAGAGAGAGCATTTCAAAATAAATACAATAATACAAAATTTGCATTTTCTGAGTTTTTCAATGTTTGTAGGAGGGGGTAGGGGGTAGATAGGAGGGTGGGGTGTAAGAGTATAGAGAAAGTAGATAAGGGGGAACAATATGTAGGGTGAAGGGTAGAATGATAAGGGTACACAGAGGGAGGGGGTGAACGATTGAAGTTTGGAAAAGTGTAACGAAATGTGCTTAAACGTGACGCGGCCTTGAAATTTCACTCGCCGCTAAAGAAGTTTCACTTCAAAAATATAACTTCATCCAATGTTTAATATTTTTCATAAAATTTTTGGTGTTTCACTTCTTAGATATGCTGCTTCAGGGGAAAAATAAATCAGTAGCATAGTGCACATTCCTAAAAAGGTATTTATTCCGACATGTGAAGAGTGTCCATTTTTCGTCCAAAGTTTCTCTTCGGGTCGATTCTTCCCCATATGACCACGAAGAGTTAAGCCTCAGTTACAATGGTTCCGATCCGATCCGATCCGGAAAATGGAGAGTGTTGAGTTTCCCCATCCGACACACATTTAAAGGGAAATTCGGAAAGCCTAGTCACAATCATTCCGGTACTTAGCCGAGACACATAACGGATGGGTAAAGTTGACCAACTTTCAACTTCTATCCGTTCCGACGCTAAGAGGTGAACTATTGAATTTCACCACCTGCTTCGCCACACTAAAAATCAAAATTACACCTCGATAGTGTCATTTTGATGCATGTCGGAACGGAATCATTGTGACTGGAAATTTTTGCCATCCGACGTTGCCGGATCGGATCGGAACCATTGTAACTGAGGCTTTATATGCATATTCTGGTTTCACAAGGCACGCATGAAAATTCTACTACTGCAATGGTTACAACCCTAATATGTGAAAATAGGAAAGAATCGCCGACTCTATCATGTTATGCACAATGACTGTTCCTTTCAAGCTGGAGAAGATTCAAGCGTTAATCCAAATACAGTTTTTTTAAAATTTAAACTGAACATTTTGAACTAACTACAAATCAAGTAGTCCTCACTGACTAATCCTGCAATTCTTCGGTAAATTTCATACCGGAATTTAACGACTGCCAAAAGAGTGAGCTTCTTTCGTCAACCCCTTTAATTCGGCTCAGTGAACATCATCCTTGATTGCTTCGACAAAAAGGAAATCCATCACTTCCAATCCCGGCGTAAAAGCACAACTAAGACTACCATTTCGTTAGCAAACCGTAACTTTTAGCTCATCACAATAAAAACATTAAATTGCACGGAATTAACGGTCTTCTCCCTTTGGTCTCGTTTACGTCATCATCATACATCACGACAAAAGACAAGGACTCTCGCTTTTCCTAGTTTTCTTCTTGTTGGTTTTTTTTCCTCCGTACGCAACCACAACACGAGCTTTTCCAAAGACAACGACATCAACATCCTTGCGCGGCGCATTTCCAAACAAAACCCGAGTTTTATCCTAGTCCCAGGACGAGCGGATCGTTTGTCATTTTGCTCTCGGGTAATTACTTGAGGCGGCTCTGATAAGTGGGCCGATGTCGTAAAACATAAACCGTATTTATTTTATTATAGTATAAGAGCGCGAGAATAGAGTCGTCACAACGATAACCGAGAAGTCGTCAGGCAATAATAAGAAGGAGAGCCGAAAGAAGCCCCGGGTTTTCCGGGACACATAAAAGAGCTGGGAAATCCTAAATGATAACATTATACAAGGATACAAGGATTTATCTGGGCTCTCATTTCGCTCATTTATTGAAATTGACTCGGGGACCCTATAATGGAACATTATGAAATTCGCTCGTCCTTCGTCTCGTTAACATTTCCGATGGGTTTTTCTCCAAGTCGGTTGTGATACAAAACGGAAATTTATGCTTTTGTCTTCATGGCTTCATAACTTTAGTCCTTTCAAGTTGGCGACGCCTTGGAGAGGAGAAGATTTAGTAACGAATTTTCTTGCACAAGCCTTGCTCTCTCGTTTCATCAATTTCATTTAATTTTCCATGCATATATAGTCCGTTGTGAGAACGTATTCTTTGGCCACAGGACGTTAATCATTTTAATTAGACGGCTTACGAAATTGATTAATACCACAGTACCACAGGAGAATCTTGTATTTCGTATATAAATTGGATCTTGTTGTTTGCCAGGTGATTAAGAGAACGATAAATGGTAAATCGAGTCTATTGCTTTGCGTGTTACTTTGGATAATTGAGTGATTAGTATCGATAAACATGAATTGATTAAGAGGACAGAAACAGATCTGATACGCTAGTTATAGCTCCACTCAAATGTACGTTACGAATTCCAAGATTTATTCAGTTCTGTTTCGGTACTGAAAAGCAAAATTCTTTCAGAACTAGCTGGTAAATGCTGTTACAGTCATGTTCTAGTATTGTTAAACTAATTATCCTACAGAAAAAGTTAAATAAAAATAATAATTCTGAAATTCGAGTTTCTTTCTGATGGTATTCAGTACGGAATTCAGTTTCATCATCATCATCAATTGCGCGACAGCCCAAGTCGGGCCCTGGCTTCTTCGGAATCAAGTTTAATGGTATTTATTCAGGCGTTTTCAAAATTTAAGTTATTTAAAATTTTAATTTTCCTGTAAATATTACAGAGATATTTTTTTTTTAATTCTATTTTGTCTTTATTTTACATTCATGTATATTTGCCAAATTTCAAGCTTCTGGGATTGGGAGGCTACAAGGTGAGTGCATGAAAAACTGCTGAGGAACACAAATGGCGCATTTTTTGGGGGTGTTGGCGGGCGATCGAAAAATCGTGCAAGGTCACACAATAGACCCAATACTGGGCTACTATTGGAAGACTGCAAACCAGGAATAGTGCGGCAGTAGCATCCATCACTGTTCCATTGATCACTGCTGAATGATAACTTGGGTTCGGTGCTGGTGTTGTATACCGGCCCAGTCTTGGCGACCGATACTAGAACCAGAGTGCTGATAGTTCCGACAAATACTCTCCGCGTTTATTGCCAGAAAATTAAATTATATCCTCTTTACCTAATTATTTTGTCATATAAATTAATTGTCCTAGATTACACTGGTACCAAAAATTTGAAACGACGACAGGAACGCATTTTTGACAACGAATGACCTGCGATGCGTTCTCTAGCTCCCTACCTTAAGAATCAGGCCTACCTACCTATTAGTACCTTACTACAAAAGTTCGCTAGTCAACGCTGGCGGTCAAAGATGGCACAGAGATGAACCAGTATTGGCTCTCAACCCTCGGCAACCAGTACTGACCCAGCAGTGACAATGGAGCATTTTAAAATTTAAAATACAGTTTTAGGCTTTATTTGAATTCACAAATTTAACGACCGCTTGACGTAAAATGTTAATTTTGACGTGTTCCAAAATTTGGGAATTTTGTTTTAAACATTTTTTGAAGAGCCGAAAAAAATCGTTATATGTATGTTGATACTGCAGTGGATAGGACTGCACTGCTATTATTTAGACTTTGTACTTATTTTTCATGGTTTTTACAGTCGAATATTATTAAAGCCACCTGCTAGTCGTAACATTTTGCGATCGTGTTCTTAAAATGTTACATTCTTTCAGAAATATTCACATGTCGTCGAAATTTAATTGGTCTATGAATGCTGTTTTTTTGAATTAATTTCTTTGATAAATTTTTTAATATTTTCTTCTTCAAAGATATTCAAAAATAAAAACATCTCTGAAACAAATTCGTCTGTGTAATTCCTTGACCTTTTTTAAATTTTTTTTTTTATAATTTAAAGTAAATTATTCTCGTTTATTTTAGACTTTTATACTATCCTCTTTTACAGTCGACTGGTGGATGACATCCTGATATTTTTATAAGCCTTCCACTAAATTATGATCGATTGGAAATTTTTTTTGTTATGCGGTCAGGCTCTACTGGCCCGTAATGTCCTTCTGATAGCATTCATACAAAGTCAAAATAGCCTTATGGAAATTCATTGGCAAGTTGATACCATTTGTTGCTACTTTTAACAGAAAGATTTTGGACATGTGTCGCAAAAATTTATTGTGACAAGGGTATATGAAAACAGAAAAGTATATGTGTCAACTTCGTAACGGAAAAGTCCCCTAAATTTTCCTTTATCGCCGAAATGAGACATGCTGGTCTTTTCTCGAGGAAATGGAGAAATTAAGAACTAGCACAAGATAAGGGCTGTCGGGTGCTAAATGTCGTGGGTTTCAGAAGATGTTTTCCGTTTGGCCCCTTGTTAAGACTACCCCATCGACGTTAATGCTACGAAATAAAAAGGCAAAAGACAAAATATAGTCCTTGTTTTGCTTAATGAGAATTTTTCGGACAAAAATGCGATAGACACCCTGCGGATTATTTATGGTAATGACAGGTCCGAGAGAAATTGCCAAAGAAATATCCTTGAATATATATTTTTTTTATTTGCTACCTAGGTGTTGGAAAATGGTGAGTAGGATGGCGTTGGAAAAATTTCTTTGAAAAAGTTTTCAAAAGAACGGAATTTATGGCCAGTTATTGCTAATCAGCGATTTGGAAATTGTATTCTTAATTGTATCACTAATCTTAAGGCGGAAAAAATGGAGAGAAAATTAGCAATATATTGCCTAAAGTAGGGATGAAGGGAGCCAGAAATTGCTCGCATTGTTTTCTTCAGAAACCCCCCAACTTGCTTAACATGTGTTATTGATATTGTCGGAAACCAAGGTTGGCAATATTTCCAATGCATTAAACGTGAAATTGCAATTTGATTGCCAGACAATTTTCGTTTCAGCTATTGAATTTCGGGTGTCGAGTTACGAGGTACAAAGCAAAATGTCGGACATTGCATCAAAAAAAATCTATTAATAAGTTCAATAGTTTTCATTCTAATCAACTTATTTTCAGTCATATCGCTATCAAAATAAAAAAAACTTATTCCTTCCTGATGACAAGCGACGCTAACTTCTGTAATATAATGCGTTTTCGTGCAATATTGCTCTCAAAATTGGCATGGCAATATTTATGGCAATATTACCATACGCTTTTGATGTGTCAATACTGTCTGTTTGTGTATGACAATATTACGGTTGCCATTGCCAGAAATATTGCTAGAAATATTACCAGAAATGTTACCAGAAATATTACCAGAAATATTTCCAGAAATATTACCAGAAATATTACCAGAAATATTACCAGAAATATTACCAGAAATATTACCAGAAATATTGTCAGAAATATTACCAGAAATATTGCCAGAAAAAAGTGTAGACTCAGGGTTATGTCCAAGACTTCTTGCCTATTCCTGGCTATGAAGATGGGTTTTTGTCTTGCATTGAAGAGAAAAAGGTTAGTGCTTAACAAAATTGACAAAAAATAAAGTACTGAAAGAAGAAAATAAAGAACTGGCAACAGTCTGCTACATTGTTTTCTAATTGTTTTGGACCTTAGTCTTCTCGGATGTGCGTTAATAAATTTTATTTCGTCTCATTTGTTAGTAGGTGTTTCCTGAGAATCCAACCTTGTTTTGTTCGAATTTAATTGTCCAATTTAATGCACCATACAGAAATCTTTTCATTGAAAATTCCTACTGTTTGGTTGCATTTTACCATTTGGCAAATTAAAATTAGCTCTGAGAAACATATGAATGAACTGAATTTCATTCATATTTTAGTCAAAATGTTAAATTAAAGTGTCGAGACCGCACTACAAATAGTTTCATCAGCTAAAAATATCAAAACTCGACTAGTAACATATGCTTCTATCTAAGACAAATTTCCATGGATACTTGAAGCATTTATTAAAGTCTATTAATAAGTCGATGTAATTTGAAATCAGCGTGACTCCTTGGTTTTGATCGTCTCCTCACATCCTGTTTTAATTTGAATACATTGGCCCCGGTCAGACATACCACTAGGTCGTGTTCTGCTCATTTTCACTAATGTTTGCCATTAGTCAGCTCCTACACAGTTCAAATATTTTTTACAACATTAAATGCAAGAAATGATAAATCGACGCACAATTTTATCATCTCCCTTTATTTACAGTATGCTGGGTTGTAAAATTCCAATTTCGGCCTTTATTTTTCCATGTTTTGAAATGTAGTTTTCCATACGGGTTATTGTAATTTTTATCTCTTTGTAATATTACATAGTATTTCATGTAAAAAACGTAATAGCGGCTATACATGAACTAGGTAATTTTACTTATAGGCACTAGAGCGGGTAATTTTATTACATTAAATGTTGTAAAATTACAATTAATTGCGGGTAATTGTATTACATTAAATGTAAAATTACAAATAATTGTGGTTAATTTTATTACATTAAATGTAATATATTGAATATACTGACACTCCGAAAAATGAAATTAATTGAAAAATTCGCATGTATCCTTAAATAAAGGTGTTCGCACCACATACGCATAGACAGTGAAAATAGGACCATCAGGTGTTTAGTCGCTCGCTAATTTGCGATGATTTCCATTTCAACCCCCACACATCCCTATGGGGGGTATGTATCTGGAGTGTTGATATCAAAATAGCGGATGTAGAAAACTGGAAAATTAATCACCATGTTGAAAAAAGGCGCCGTGACAGCTTTGGCTAATGGCCTCAGTAATCCGCTGCTAAGTTCGGTTATTTTGATTAATTTCCCCAATGGTCAGCGCGATAAGCAAAAATTCATGTTCACGGGGTGGTTTTATTAGTTTTGCTATGGCGGCGTCAGGCGGTGAAACTTACCAGCGATTATTCAAAGTTTGTTAACATTCTCGAAGGCAATTTATCATTAAAGAAGGGCAAAATTGATTTTTTTTCGTTTCTGTTCTCTGCTTGGGTTTTTTTTTCCGCCGAAAAGAAATCACATGCGAAATTTGTTTTCAGACTTTTTGGTGGATTTTCTGAATGATGAAAAAGGGACCTACTTTTCGGCAAATAGACGACTTAAGTCGGAAATTGTTTAATTTAAAACTTTTGCAAAGCATTTGGCCGGGCTTGCAATGATTGTTGATCTTTTCAAATTAAAACCTTTTGTTTATTGAACAAATTAGAAAAGTTTTCAGAACCTTTGTTTTTTAATTAGATAGAGATCTATATTTTACACTGATGAACTGTTCCCATAGTCAGCTTCGTCCATAACTTGTTACAAAAGTTGGTAACGTTGTGCATAGAAAATTATTGACCCTATTTAATTTGGGTTCGGGCCCTGGCTTGATTAGTTTTACGACTGCTGATGAATTCAACGAGAGAGTACATTAAACTCTTCGTGTTCACATGGGGTAGAATCGAACCTGTATAACCATCGAGATTATATACAAAGGTGACATCGGAGGAGACAAAAATTTGGATAAAAAAAATAATATTTGATGGTCCGTATAAATTGAATTAACTTTAAAAATATTTTTATTGGAGTTCTTAAGGGAGTTTTCATGGAGAGAAAAAAAAAAACGAAAACCATTTCAATGTAAGATCATCATTAAAAGCACTCAAACTTTTTGTTATGTTCAGATTCATTTGAAGGTACTAAATTTTTTCGAAAACGTGTATTTTTACGAGATGAATTGAAAATTACATTAAAACTTTTTCGAGCTTCGTGTAAATTTAAATGCTTTTTAAAAATAAATTTATTTTGAGGTCAAAAATGGAAAAAAAAATTGTGCATCAAGCTTATCATCTCGTCAATCAAGCGTCCTATAAAAAAAATCGGATTATATTACTGCCTCAAAGGATATCCACTCGAAAGCCCAAAATTCATTATTCCACTTAACTCCGGGGATAATCTTTCGCAATCAAGAGCGCAAGTCATTAAAAATAAATAAAAAGGAAAAAGTTTTGAAATGAAGCGTACGTAAACGAGAGAAAAGGCCGCTGACCCGTTTGACTTCCCAACTAATTTCCCTTCACAAGGACGATTCTGTAATTTACCATAGGCCATAGGTCGTCCTCTCCTAAAATAGACAAAAGGCACTTAATCATTCTGCAGTCACGTAGCTTGACATTAATTGGCCGAATTGTTCTGATAGTGCGAAAAAAGGCCAAAGTATTTTATTTATGGTCCTTTTCGAGTTTACTAACCACCAGTTAATTGGCAAGTTTTTCACCGGTATTGTGATAGGTATACAGGGTCAAAAGGTTTTCGGTTCTAATAAATTTTTCTGTTGTCATTATCCAGAAATCTCAGTCAGTCCTTGCTGACATTATCGTAAGATTGTCTTGGAGCATACGTCAGTTGGATATATGGATGTTGTCAGATTGTTGGAGATCTGGTATCATGAAATGTATCCTTTTTAGGAATCATCAAGGAGAAATCTGGTTGTTTTTAATGAGTATTGGGATCTATCTACTCTTCTTGGACATACAGGTGGGTCTAGATTGGTAGGCAGGTACGCGTGCCTGCCCGTGATAACACCGACTCACTTAGATCTGATAAGGTGGGTCTAGTAACTAAAAAAATTATGTAATCCAGTAGGTTTCATAGAATGGCACTGAGTACCATGGAGCCCCATCTCTAGGAACTGAATGGATTCATTCCTGGTTGGCTTACGTGGTGGCCCGTCAGTCGAAACAGGTCCAGTTAGCAGTTAAGTGCACTTTTCATAGCACTACTCGCCTAACCTGGTAGTTGAGGGCCGATGAAGTAGATACAGCGTTTTACAGAGACTTGTGGCTGGAAAGGACTAACATATCCACCTGGAGCTGTTTAAGGACATAATAAGTTCTCCAATCTTATTTTTCGAGATCTCATCAAGGTAATCAAAGAAGGTATGCCCATTGCTCGAAGTGTGGCACTAGCTAGGACCGGACACTCGCAAGGAAGGAAGGTGGATAAGAGTTCGTTTTTCTGCTCAGCTAGTAGCATGTCTAAGTCTTCCTAGATATGACGCAGTTGGTCAGTCCTCTTTCCAACTCAACGGAGTTTGCGATTGTAAGAAAGTGGGATGATATTTGGCGCTAGTGGGACTTGAACTGGTTCCACGAGGTGCCCTGAAGAGCAGAACCGTGCTTAGCTAATTCTTCTGCGCGCTCGATACCCTCTATCTGGCTGGGACGAAAAGCAGAGTAACCCTGACCCAACTTCCAGAGTAGAGTAGTTTAGAGGAGGTGGTAGCCGATTTTTAGGCCCCTCTATTTCATCAATTTTTTTCCTGGCTATAGGTTTGAATGGCCACATTTGCGGAATGTCCAGAACCAAAATGTTTTAAGATTAGAAAGCAGCGCTGGCGAATCTAATTGAAAAGAAAAAAAAATCAACACCCAACCGAGTTTTCTTTCTTTTATCTCTAGCTGCCTTACTAGCGAATCGTCAGACAAAATCAATTCCGATTGGAACATATCCCCATGAAATTCCAATACTTTATAGCTGATACCCATAGCAAGACACCCTCACATCTCCCTATCGGAAAAAACCCAAGTAGGTGCTTACAGATAAGATTATTATCTGAAATGCAAGCAGGCTCTGAATCCTTCGATGGACCGGTTTAATCTTCTCATCTTTTTCTATCGCCAAAGTCTTGAATCTAAATTCGAATTTTCATTAAGTTCTACCGCATGTAGTCGCATATGTACTCGTATCTTGGACTAGCATTCAGCTATCCGCCCACCACTGATCCTGGCACCGATTCTCTATTTTGTGAGAAAAAGGACTTGAGTGGATTGTAACATATGAACGTGTCGAAGTTTTTTCCGTAACTCTGTAATTGCCAGATTGTCTGCATGCTGCTTGACTTTTTGCTCACATGATTTATTAAATTGTTCATCTGCACTGTGCTTGAGAAGTGTTAGGAATGGAAAAATAAAATTGACCAGTGGTCTGTTTTCTTTTGCTTTTGGATTAAAGGACGAAAATTGAAGCTAGGAGACCTGAACAAATGGTTTTAGTCTAGCCGTTGAAAATGAGTTTGAATCGAAATGATTGAGTTTGTCTCGGAAGAATGTAAAGTAAGCTCTCTTTCAGTTTTTTTTATGCGTAATGAAATAGTTTTGCTAAAAATTTAAATGTTTTGGAACTTCATTCATCGATGCTAGGATTTGTTTTTAGTATTTCAATTCATGTTTTAGTGTCGCGAAACATACTGTTACATGCTACCTTGGTGAAGATTCCAGTAATTAAGACAACAACCTCCCAAATGGAAAGCGGAGAAAAACATCCAACATTCTACTGGAACACTTTTCCCCTTCTTGGAGTGTTCTTAAATTTCGTCGAAATTTCCCAGTACACGACCGAATATGCGAGTAAACTATGGATTGAACACACGTAGGATATAAGCGTGTCTCAATACTTGCACACATACAGTTTTTACTAAGGATGGAGCGATCAGTTTCGACGCGAAAGTATTTGTAAAGCGATTTGGATAGGTAGCAATAATCGAGCAGTGACCAAGTACTGTATAAGATTGGGTTGCGTTGAAAGTAGTTCGAATATTTAATGCCAATAAAAAAACGTTGTTATTTGTATTGATTTTGAACTAATTGCGTTTTACTTGAAATTACAGACCAGGTCCCTTCAAAAATGTTGGGTGCCAAGTCCTACAGGTTTTTTTATGAAACTGTTCTTTTTCTATTTTTTTTTAATAATTGAAATGTGTGTTACCAATTCTTTTCTTTTTTAAATAATATTAAAAGCGTATATTGTTTGCTTTGACGAATTTAAACAGCACTAAAAAGGGTTAAAAAGGGTTATGCCAAAATCCGACAACATTGGATGGGCCAACCGGCGTTGACCAACCGGCGTTGGTCAACATCCGTCTACTCTCTCTGAAATTGTTTCATTCCAATTTATACCCTCATTTTCTTTTGGGCACTAAAATCGACATTGGTACAAGTCGATTGCCCCACGATGGGTGCCACTTCTTACGTTGCTAAACTTTCTGCGTCTTTTATGATAGTGCATATATTTGTAAGGAGGCAGGATATGTGAGACGTTATCCAACATATACTCTTTATCTTTATTTAGTCCTTCAATTATGTTTCGTTTAAAAACAGATAAAAGTGATTAATTCTAATAACTCGCTATTACGGTGACAACTCCCAGTAGCATTACAAAGCACGCCATACTTGCATCATTTTCATTAATCTAGAATAAAAGGTGATAAGAGCACTCCACAAACCATCCACTAACAATTTACATAATAATATGCTCATATGTTCGTGCCAAAACTTTAACATGTTAGCATCATTCTCCTCATCTCAGACGGCGTTCATAAGCGCCGAAAGTTTCATATAACAGCTCTAGCTATCGTTATTTAAAGGCGATTACGCAAAGTCACGTTTCGCTCAAATATTCCACCAACAAAGCGGAATTATAATCGAATTTAATTAACTTATACGAGACAAATTTAGTGGTAGCATAGGCTAATCCTTTGAAAGTGCCTAGGTTTTAAATCTTAACCGATGGAGTACTAAAAATAAGTTGACAATTATTCTACTTTTTTAATTTATTACTTTAATAATATCTCGAGAACCCATAATGAAAGCTGCGATTTAAAACTTGGTATTTAGATAGAGCTATTGAAGTACCATGTTGGAAAAATATATTTTTTTTTACACGGGTAGTATGGTACGAGCGTGGTGGTGTTTTTCCTAATTAAAGAACGGCTTATGCTACAAAGTTGATACTCTGAATGTATATGGTATGTATGTAAATCGACTAGAAAACTAATTTTGATTTAAAAAAATTCAAATATCCATTGGTGTTCGGAAGGGCGGGAAAAAAATTAACAGAGAAAATGGAATGCATATATTCTCATTATTTTCGTCATATCTGTTAGGTCCTTCCAAGCATTGGACTTATTTTTATTTTACAAATTCTTCATATAAACACCTAGAAAGTGTATTCAGGATTTTTATAAAATCCACCCCCAAGGTGGTGTAATATTGTTGTTGATTGCACCTCTAAAATATTTAAAACAAATAAAAAAAAAAAATATTTCTTTCATCAAATATTAATCTTATTCAGCCATCCCTTCACTTTTAAAGTGAAGAAATAGTACTTTGTTCATTCGTAAGTGAAGAATAGGCCGCTAATGTAATTATTATAGTTTTAAAATTATAATTTGTTTTAGAGTACCATGTTTTCGCTCCACTACTCACCAAAAACCGTTTGATTTCAGCAAACTCCATTTGCCCGCCTAAATTCTCAAACCAAATTCGTGTCCACCTGCACACCAATAGGATATGCAAGCGAGCAATAGAATAAAACATTAAAACATTGATTTTTAGATGATTTTTTTTACTCAAAGACTTGCGAAAAACATTGAACTAATCTGTTCAATTGCAGTTCTTATGTAACGTTTCACCAGATCAATTTTTTTGATAAGATTCTAAAATTTTGTTTTCGTTTGTATGTGAATTTAGTTTCAGTTGAGCCACAATGTCGCTTTAGAGTAGAATTTTAAGATTTTAGCGAAGATTCAGCACATCCGATTTTGACGAATAGATTATTACATTATTAAAAAATAAAAAATTTTAAATTTCCTTCTACTGTATCTGGCAGTGGCATCTTTAAAATAAAAAAAATCACAAGGACCGGATGAGGGGTTCTCGAGAAAATTGGTCAAATGTTAAACAAAAAATTTGCCGACAGTCTGGGCGCATCTTTAATATTTTTGTGGTAGAAGTCCGCAACGTGCTTAACACGTTGAACGCCATGGGGGTCACCGGTGACCGACACTGAAATTTTGACCCTTTAAAAATAGCATTGTCAAAATTATTGGCAAAAAGTGTAAAAATTAAAATTTTTTTCAAATTTTTTTTTCCCACATTTAAAAGTTTCTATTCTTAAGAATGCTGTCTGTAAATTTAATTTTAAAATTCCAATAATTGTGCAAATTATGGGCAATTAGCCCGAATGGGCCCTTCGTGAAGGGCGTCATTCAAACACGATTATCGCGAAACATACTATTCAAAGGCGGTTCCTAAAATCTTTTCGGAAAACGGCTCAATCGATTGCTACCAAAATTCCACACAATATTTTTGGATAGCTTTTCTACTTCGATACGTAGGATTTATTTTTTTTACTTTTTTTTATCAAACCAGAAAGTTCAATAATCGTGGTAAAAAAATGAAAAAAAAAATTAATTATTATTATTATTATATTTTAATAAAAGGCATATAAATATACACAGTTATACTTAAGCACTAGTTACAAAGACCATCAGCTTAAAGTTCAATCCTCCCTCATCTCATGAAATCATATATAGCGAATGGCATCATACTTTTCATTTTCTTAATCTTTTTGAAATTTTCGTTTTGAATCAACCGACTACATGTAATCTTGGAAACCGCAAGCCGTACAAGCGACGGACATTCTTTACGCCGACCATGCACACTGCGCCCCAGGTTGATATATACCTATTTATAAAAAGAAAATTATTAGCGTATCTCAACATATATCATATGTTGTATACTTTCGAATAAAACTTACCTAGATAGCAAATAGTTTTTGGGATAATAATTTTTAAAGTTCACCTATTTTTTCTGCTTTCTACTCGAATGTTTCCCCTTAATGCTTAGAAGCGATGTAGGTAACTATGCAACCGTCAACCTAAAAACTTACGTTCCAAATAATCTCTTGGTTTTTTTTAGATTGTCAGTTTCTTCTCAGCATTAAACGCGATCTGGACTTCTACCTTCTAATAATGAAGTCACACCCAGGCAGTAGGCAGATTTTTTCGGTATTGAAATAAATTCGCCCGACTTATTCAAATGTGGAAGAAAAATTATTTAAGTCAATAAATTTTCATTTCGTCATCCAAAGCTCCCCAATTTTTTTTTCGAATACGAAAACCCAAACAAATGGAAAAGGATACCAAGGCTTTTTACCCCGAAAATCTTTTTCGTACCTTGAACAGGTGTTTTTTGCATTTGATTTCAATACAGGATTTTCCCCAAGAATTATTTCCACTTCGTTTCGAAGCTTAGAGGGATTTACTCGCTTTTACGGTTCCTTAAGTTTCATCGTTTTACCTAAAATATCAATGTAAACGGTGAGAAGTCATTCAAAGCAGCTTATAACAATTTAATAATTTTTTTTATATATAAATTTAATTTTTTTTAGTTTTTTCCTTTTTTTTACTTATACAAACTTTGTGATCAGACTCTGCATTTCATTTTCTGAACAACTTCATCTTAAAGGTAATAAAATATTCTTCATAATTCTGTTTCTGGCTTGATAGAAAGAATTTGTAACTATTTGAACTTCAAAGATCCACCGTCCACCGTCAACACGTCCTCTTTTGAATAGTATACCTCCACGGACATCTAGTTGCGATTCGCTTCCAAACTGTTTCAGCGATATTTCAAAAGGTGAGTATTCCAAATCAATAGCAAAGGGAGACCTTTAAGACTTGTCTTCACTCTGCTTCAGATAGGGTGGTTTTACAAATCTCGTTCGCAAAAATTAAAACTCTCCAACCTTTTCATTCCTTCCTTGAACTCGTCAACAATCCCACACATGCCAGTATAAACTTGTAGCGATTACCTGATCGTATTCAGTGACTGTTGTATGGTATAAAAGACACAACTAGAGTATACCACTTTAAAACAAAATTCAACGAATTATTTTCACAATATTACAAAAGATAAATAAGGAAAATTGTTCAGGTATTCCGAGCAAGATTAGACACCTACTTTGAACGAGAATATTTTTCCATAATTTAATATTAAAATTTAAACACATCGTTAGATAATTTTTCACCAATGCAACCAAAAGGGTTGAATAATTAAAAGATGGTATCGCCGTGAAAGACGGTTTTAAAATTTGCAAGTAGTGCATTATCATAGCGCGATTATGCTAAAGGTAAACAGTATGAAGCGGATAAAATGAAGGTGTTTCTCCAAGCTGTAGAATTATGCAAATTGAAGAGCATTGACAGAATATAAAGATTCTTCCAGGAAAATTGCATTTTCCTGTTTTTTCTCTATTTTCTAAAAAGCTTGTGTACCTTATTATCTGTGATTATTGCACACAGCTCAAAGGGGACGTGTTGATTGCATCGTGTCCTTTGAGTCCTGTCGGCACGGTGTAAAATTGCATGTTTTCTTTTAAATTACCTGTCGGTGTTAAGACTCCATTGGGGCTTCAATTAGTCATTAAGTTTTTTCTTTTAATAGAGATAACTGTTTATAAGTATTTCCATTACGTTGAATTTTGTCCGTTCGCTTAGATTAGAAAATGTTGATAATTTTATATCAGTAGATATCAACAATGCTTTAAAAAATTAAATTTTCAATCCAATTTTTATTTGAAATTTCCAGTATATTATTATTAGAAAGTTATTCGTGTACTTTTCAACTGAACCGTACAATTTACATGAAAGGGCTTGGAAAATTACACAACATTTCGTGTAAAATTAACTATGTTTTTATGCGAATCGAAAATTGCATTCTTTTCCGTGTAATCTACTTATCTATTTGAATTTTACGACGAAAAACATGAAAACACGAAGTTCAACTCTTCGTTCGATTTTTTTTCTTTACTGAAATAAAAATGAAACGCCTTCGGTTACTCAGTGGCCACGCCAAGCCTACGGGGCAAAAACCAGATTTGGTCGTTGGTTTGATTCCTACCTACATCCAAGGGTTTTGTTAAAAGTAAGTAAGTAAGAACTTATATTAGAAGTAAGAAAAAGTCTTAAAGAGTGCTATAATTATACACGGCAAATATGTAAAAACAGTATAATTTTTGATAGCAGAATTGGAGTTAGTGAAATCCCCACTCCGAAAGGAAAATTACTTAAATAATTGAAATTTACTGACCAAAAATTGAAAATTACATTCAAAGTGACTATTACACCCAAATTTACTATCCAAAAGATAAAAAATTCAATGAATTTTTTTACAGTGTAAATGCTGAATGATTTTCGTTATTAGCTAACCTTAGAAGTATTTCAAATTTTTGGTGGTTCCTTCTGACATTGTTTATCGAGGCACAGACAATATGGTTTACATCGTTCCAAAAAACTACAAGATCATTAATTCCGCGAATCGTTGATTATTTCCGGGAAATTTCCGAAATTAAAATTCAACGCATTTTATTCTCCACAATTATTGAGACCGTCTGGCCTGTATTTTCCACTTTTCATTATATTTTCCGAGGCATTTAATTTCGATCCGGAAAATTCTTTGGAAAATCTACGAAACACAACAACCAATAGATTTTCGTGGCGTAATAAATAACCAATTGACGTAGAGTTCTTGGTATGACCTACAACAGGAAAATTGATCCTTTTCATAGTATCGAACACAACACGAATTCTGTCGAGTGAAAACATGGAGAAAAAGTGGAAAAACAAAATTTTTCCATTTTGCCATTGATTGGTAATGGGCCCAGTCATCATTATCATTCGATAAAATTAGAACGGTCGTCGCCAGATTGAAAATCTTTCCGGCAATTTTGTTCGCTGTTTTGTATGGTGAACCTTTTTTTTTCCTCATCGATGGTCAGCCATCAATGGCCGGTGACATGTAGGATACTTTGCTAATGGAGTGTTAATCCGATGGAATTTCATCGGGCAGCCCATTAATTATGAAACGTACGAAAAACCATTTAGGACTTGGATCAACATGTAATTGATGGTCAACCACTAATTCATTAGTTGAGTTGAGTGATGAGTTCTTTACTGTGGGCATTGATGGAAGTTGCGGTGAATTTGTTGCAAACAATAGCTCATCAAATGTAAAAAGTCTTGCTAATTGGGCAAGAATTAGATTCCAATATAACCGCAACCACCACCAAGAGGGCTGCTGACATTCCTAGTCTTCTGATTTTGGGACGGCGTTGGCGCTACAACAACTTTTAGCTAGTTATTCACATATTTTCTTCTATTAAATGAAAGGACTAGCCCATTTTTTATTGCTGTAAAAATCTTTAACATTGAAAGCCTAGAAAACTCTGGGGGCTTCGTTTGACGAGCCAAGTATTATAACGTTGCTTCATGCGTTCGCTACAGATCTAGCTAAAATCTACTCGTTACCTTAATAACCACCTAACAGTACGCTTTTGGTAAGTTTCGTAACAGTGCTCCGATGGAAACCATATGAAGTTCGTTGTATTGTAGCATTTTCCATTTATTGTCGTTTCCTACTTCCGGGTATATTTCCATTTTCAACAATATGTGCAACAATCGAATAGAACTTCTTCCTGGCAATGGCGCTTCAAAGCAATTTCTGACCTCATTCCGGCGATTGTATGTAAATAGTCCAACCCAGAAGTTTGTGGCAAGAAGCAAAATTGCCTCATATCGTTTTTCCTATGCAGATTTTTCGCACTCATTCAGTAGAGTCCAAGCTTAGCAGCCAGGATACTAAATCCGAAAAATGCAATTACATTCCCTAGCTTATAGACTGACATTGCACAAGAACTGCACTGCATGTAGTGTGGGCAATATGTCACCCTAACCGAACATATTGTACACCTACAACGACTATTAAGCAAGGATGCTATAGCGCAACTTAGTTCGAAGTTAATGTCCTGTAAGAAATGGGCAATTACGAAATATTGGCAACACAACTGTATTGTGTAATGCAGCTGTAACTTGATGAATAAAAAACCCTTTCCGCATTCGAATGGTATGTTGATTTGATAAGAAATATTCATGATGGTATTTCGCGGAAAAAAAAGACGCCATCATAAATGCACTTTAGTGCGAAGATATCGATGCCAAGTTTCGTTGAATATCGGTTTAAAATTCTAGCAGTTATACGAAAAAATATGACCATAAATATTTTTAATGGCGACCTTCGTTCCGAATCGAAATAGATATTTTTATACAGAAATACTTCGGCGATTTCATAAAAAAGTTTGGAACATAAGGACGATAAGTTGCATTAAATGAAACCATGAAAAAAGTTTTTATTGCAGTTATCCTCACAACTTGAATTTCTTTAGTTACAGTGACGACTAATTTAAATTTTGATTTAGTGGCTTGTTATGTTTTCAAATCCAAAAGATTGTTAACCCACTCATATGATTGCCATGAAATTTTAGTGGTTTGGTGAGGGTACGCCCGCGATGGTTTGAGAGTTCGCAAAATCATTTAACAGTTGGTGGTACGCGAGTTATTTCAACATTTGAGTCTTTTTCAAGCGCTTCACATCAAATGAGGAGGTCATCGCCACTACGAATGCCTATTTTACAGAGTTTCCGAAATCGTATTATCTCGAGGACTTAAGAAAGTTAGAGTATCGCTGGGAAAAGTGTATCTCCCTGAAATGGGACTATGTTGAAAAATAAAAACGAAAACCTGTTCAATTACTGCGTTTTCTTGCCCATTCCGGAAACTTTTCAATTTACCCTCGTATGTTTAATGAAATGAGATTGATAGTACATATCAATGTAGGGTTATATATCATGACAAATATTTGATGATTTTCTACATTATTGTAACGAATTTTTCATTGGTCCGATGAATTTCCTTTGATAATATTAAGAACAGTATTTTTTTCAATGTAGGTACGACTGTTCTTTGGTTTTTTATTCTGACCCAAAAACATGGCGACACCTTCCGAGAATGACCATTATCATCATCATCAATGGCGCGACAGCCCGAATCGGGCCAGCACCTGCATGAGAGAATACCCATATCCCATTGAAATATTTATTAATATTTTCCTTTTTTTTCGGAAAATATTTAAAAAAAAAAGATTGTTGCAAGCATGAACTAAAAATTTAATTATAACAGAATATTTGGATCCATGGCAATCTAGGCAGAATTCCGGCACATTTTTAACAAATTGAATAGAAAATGTTTTCAAATTAGCTTCAACGAGTTTAAAAAAATAGACTTAAAAAAATAAACTTACTTTTTTTTGAATAAAAAAATTTATTGCTCTAAATTTTCATCGTATTTCGACAGTTCCATGAAAAGTTTTGATAAAGTGGTTTAGCTGGCAAGTCTCCAAGCGGTTGCCGGCGAGCTAGTAGTTCAAGTTTGCACTGGAGTCTTATCGTGCGAGAAATCTGGAACTTTTTTCGTCATCATCAATGGCGCGACAGCCCAAATCATGCCCTGGTCCCCAATTTAACGTTGACCGATTTATTTTACAACTTACTTTTAACAGTGCTGCAACCATTTCGTTTTTGCACCAAAACAACATACTATGTAAACACTGTTTTAATGGATCTTTGTCCAAAATTAGATTACAATTGTTCGCCGAATTTTCTTTATTATGTTTACATTTAAAAAAAATAATTACTATGTCATGTTTAGTACATCTTTTTGCAGTTTTATACAGATTTTTGCGTTAATTTTGAAGATGACGTGGTAGCTCAAAATTAACCTGTTCCCACATACCTGATCTGAATTCAAATATAAATGTTTCCATTTCGAAAATTCATTCATGAATCTGATGAATTTCTGATCAATGATATTTAGCTTATTGACCCCATTCGTATTTCGTTTGTGACCACAAAATATAAGACAACGAAAATTTATCATACAATCCATTACACAATTTTTTGAGCAACACAGAAATAAATCCGATCTATTTTCTCATCTTTTTTCAGTTCTGCGCAATAATGTTACTATTTTATTTTAAAATTCGCTTAAATTTTAAATAAATGAAATTCCTGGTAATTTTTATTAACGAAATACCTCAAGAACTTTTATCCTGAAATACCTCATGAATATCCCATGAAATACCTAGTGAATTTCAGCCTGAAATTTCTGATGAGTTCCACATGAAATTCGTGAATAATTTTATCAGGAATTTTTTTCTTAAAATTTAGCGCCTAAAATTCTACTCCGTGGTGTTAATAAAAACGTTTTCTTCATTTTTTCGTTTCTGCGCAATAATGTTACAATTTTATTTTGATATTCACTGAAATTAAAAAAAAATTAAATTCCTGGTTAATTTTATGACAAGTTTCAAAATGAAAACCATAAGGAAATGCCTGAAGAATTTTTATCCTGAAATATCTGCTGAACGTCTCATGAAATACCTAGTGAAATTCGTGAAATTTTTTTTTCAAAATCATCGCCCAAAAATTCTACTCTGTCGTGTTAATAATCGCGAATAATACAATCAAAATAAATTGATCTATTAAATTAAATTTATGATGTTGCTCGTAATGAACTCAATCAATTCGGCTGTCAGTTTTATAAACAAAATTTTCTGCAAGAGATGGGCAATTTATGACCGCGTGAAAGCTGGAAATTAACCATTTGGTTTGAAGTTAATTATTCTATTTTAGCGGCATGATTCACAATAAATTGATTTCCAGTGGCTTTTTATGTGAAAATAGATCAATTAGAGTGTAATTAGATCGTTTCACCTATATCTTAGTGCAGCAAATCGAATTCAAAATAGACTGTGTGGTTAGAATTTAATAATTAATTAAGACTCCTACTAGGTTGTCTAAGATAAATTTAATTATGAAACTATCGAAATTATTACGAAGGAAAATCCATGCCGTGGACAACTCTACTTATTGCAATTGGATATCAAAAAGGGTGGTAGCGTTGCACTTAACTAAATCCAATTTCCGATTTTGTCCCTTGTGTGGGGTGCAGGCTACTTCTTCGCTATTTATGGTAGCTCTGGACATTCGATTTGAATTTAAATTAAATTTTTATATATTTTGCTATCGTTTTTTTTTATTAAAAAAAATGTTTTAAACCAAACGAATTGAAGGGAATTAAATTAGTTTGGGAGCTCGTGGTGTATGTTTGCGGAGCAATTCGTAGTTTTAGATACTATCTTGAAATTGGATATGTATAATTGCTTGCAGAGTATAATTCTGTCGGGATAAGTTGCTTGCTAATTGCATGGATATAATCCAATTTAAATCGAATAATTTCTGTATAGTGGTGAATTGTTTGATTATTTGGATATTATCTGGAAAATTGGAAAATTTGTCAACTGAATGATACCAAGTTCAATATTTGTCTGTTCAAAGTCAGGGACACGAAATACGACAGACACACTGATGGAACCCTTTCTCACTCCCTCGATGTTCCACCGGAATTCCAGCTGAACTTTTTGCCCTTACCAGCACTAAACTGTGCAGATATGCAACGGAACATTTTCAGTACTGACTGAATTCTGTTACACTTAATTCATTCCGTACTGAGCAGCGATGTCGCTTCAGTATTGTGAATTCAGCACTGCACTTTTGGAAACCTCACGAAAACATAATAAAATGACTGAGTTCAAAAAATAAAAAAATTAAATTAAATTAAAATCCGAACAAAATGAAGTCAAAACTTCCAGAAAAACCTCAAAATTTGTGTTTCTTCTTTTACTTTATTATTTTAATAACACAATATTGCTATAGATTTTTTAACAAAAAATTGCAACCCTAAAAAAATTTTTTTTTCATGTTTTATGACTAATAGACACGGAAAAGGCAAAAAAAATATCAGTCCGTCTGTACGCTGTACTCCACGAACGCTGTATGCAAAATCATTTGAAGGCTCTTACCTCCCAAACTCTTTGAGCTATTAAATTGAAACTCAGTAAATGTAAATTAACAAGAGAAGAGATTTAGAAAAAAAAATTAAAATATCTAAATTAAAATGGAATGCATATATTTTCACGATTTTCGTCATATCTAATAGGTCTTCCCAAATATTGAATTCATTTTTATTTTTTTAAAACCAAAGTCTCGGCTTTTTCAATGTTTAATCGGCTAAAACTCTCTATTTTAAGAACAAAATTAACTTTCCAAGAAACATCATAATTTCGAAACAATATACATATACTCCGACTTTGACTGCTCCCGAACTTTGACCCAGGAGTTCAAGCGCCATCGTAGCGCCATCGTAAGTAAGTAAGTAAGTAAGTAAGTAAGAACTTTGACCCATTGGCAGATTTTTTACTCTCCTGGCTGCAATTTTACTTTTTTGAAATATGTTTCCAAATTTAGAATATGGACTTAAGCAGCTTTAATTAAAGGTATGATACATGAACATGAACTGTGTAATTAAACGATGAGCTCTCAACACAAATCGAAACGAAAGCGCAACTATAATAGGTACATTGGGTCTCCTGATTTTTGTGGTATCAGTATGAACTCTTGTATATCTTTGTGAGGCTTTGATCGCCACTGTGACCTAACCTTCTGCTCCGGTACTGAAAAACAGAATTTGTTCGGAACTAGCAAGTAAATGCTGATACGGGGAAAGAATTGAATCCACGACACATCGAATTTGAGAGCTGATGCAATTTCACCAACGTTTCAAAAAGACACTCCGCAATGACTCCAATATGTTCCTGCTGCAATCAGGATTTTATCCCGAATACATTCCCTAAAACTTCCTCTCTTAGCTTTCGAGTTAATTACGATTGAGTATTTTCATTGATTTTCCCGACATCTCAATTCAATGATTTATATGAACATCGAGTATCCGCTTAGCGTGCGAGTTCCAACTCTTAATCATCAATCGAATTGGATTACCTAAACTAGCCTAGACGAAACTTTTATTTATGGCTGTTAAAAGACTAATCGGATACTTGGCTAATTAGGCATTGAAGAAGTCAACATTTGTAAATAAGTAACTTAGATAATAAGCTAGTAAGTCGTCGAATATATGAGGGCACACATCCAACTGGGCCGGATTTTTTGTCGTCACAAACAGACTAATATTTCATTTTCTTAAACTTATTTCAACTTTGTGTTTATTTCAGTGACCTTAAGCTAGAAGTATCCGCCAAGTAAAAAAACCGAAAATACAGAATGTCTGACTTAGAATTTAGTTCTACCAACAATTTCTAAACGTATCCGAAATGATTGTATCCTTTTTTTAATACTGAATAATTTATTTTTCGCATATATCATCCTATTCATCCGACTATTTCTTATTCCGTAAAAATAAGAAAGTTTCTTGGGAAAAAAAACTGTTCCATCTATTCATCAGCTCGACCCCGGTAAACTTTAAATAAAAGCAAGTTCAATCGCTGAAATTTATCATTGAATTTAGCACCGAACAAGATTCACCATCTTGTATGTCCTTTTAGATATTTCCAAGGCTCCCTGCTGATATGTCTTGCTGATATCGATATTCCCGTCACAGCGCTACTAAGAAATCATCGATGAATGAAATCTTGGCCTCGTTAAGGATCCACCACCCAATGCTTTCGGTTATTCACCTATCCCATCTCAAATATGAGGAACTACGATGTACACGAAAAGAAATGCAAATATCGTCCGAAATATTTTCAAGAAGGAAAAAAGTCGAAAACGACTAAATGAGAACTAAATTGAAAATGTCCTTAGAAAGTATAAAATCTTAAGTGAAAATTCCATACTCCTAGGGTTTTGTTTCGAGTACTGTACCAGTAAAACTGATTTGTTTTACATGCAGATTTCGACTGGCTTACGACTGAGGTCCTGGAAAATAAAAATCCTTGCAAAACTTTTCACTGATTGAAATTTTCCATTTTTGGGTGTAATACAGGACGAGTGGTACCATTTCGAAGCCACGTCCTTACGTACGGGCTGCATACGAGTACGAACTCAATCACATTTCACCCACAACAGTAAATTGGGCAATTTCTTATCCACACAAGTATCGCATCAAAGAAAGTGAAACAAGGACCTCGTAATCCTTTCGCATCACCATTTTTGTCACAAAGACGAGAAAATTATCTTGGGGTGAACACATACACACGGTACCGATGACGACGTTTTATATCCGCAATTCTTTAGTAATTGATCCTGGATAAAGGATCCGAAGTACCGACAACACCTGAATAATCGAACGGGCTTCACGCAAGGACATTGCTCCCTAATCAATACAATCAGTATTAATGGTGCGTACTTGCTTCCCTAACAAAATATGCCATATAATAAATTTACGCTGTAAAAATTGAGGATTTATGCGCGAAGCCTTCCAGGATTTATCTAAGAAGCCTCCTCCTGATACAGGTTTAATTTAAGTATATAGAATGAAATTCCAGGAGATAATACGAACAGACAAAAAGTAATTGCCATTATCTCAGATGAGGAATCTTATGCATATGGGAGTAAATATACGACACTTTAGACTGGGGAAGATTAATGAGTTTCGTGTTGCTATTCCGCGTTCTTGTGCTAAGAAGTTGATAAGATATATTCCGGTTACGTAGGTACGAACCGGGTATGTCGGTCTTAAAACTGCAATTAATAAGTACGATAAGTTTTGCGAAACATAAAACCGAAATAAGGCCTTAGTGACTAGAGGACAAAAAACAAATTACTGCCCTAACTCCAATTTTTCGATGATGAAGATAGCAAAGCCATCTTAAAAACTAGCAACTGGAGGACGCGGTCTTTGGATCGAGGCGATTAGAGACGAAGACTTCAAGAGGCCAGAGCCCGATTTGGGCTGTCGCGCCATTGATGAGAATGAACTTCAATTTCCATTTCATTGCCGTAGTTCATGTGAATTAGAGATGAGTTGTTACAAAAGAGCAGTTTATTGAAGTCAGTGAGTGAAGTAACTCACTCCTTTTGGAGAACTGTAGTTTCTTTCGCTACGTGATAAAGCTTGAAAGAATTAGTGAACTAGTGACTGAGGACCGTGTTTTCCGAAAAGAAGTAGTTCTTTCGTGAGTGAGGACCTTTTTTTTTAGGTCCTCAGATTCAATCCGAACTTGGAAAGAAGTAGTTCCTTCGTGAGTGATGGCCTTTTTTTTCCTTCGCCGGGTAAGTGATCTTCAAAAGGAACTTAAACTAGTTCACTGAACTAATTCATTTCAGTGAGTGAGTCGGTGTTCACTCACTCACTAACTAAAAGTAAATTTTCTTTCAAATAAGGGCACTATTAAATTGAGCCCTTTGTTCCCTAATGATTTTATACAATCTGGGTGGCTATTTTTTTAATAATAATTAATTAGTTTTATCATGTTGATTAATTTTTTTTTATTAATTTGTTAAAATTTCTCGACCTTAACAAACTCAAAAACAGAATTCTACCTTTAACAACCGATATATTTTTTTAAACTCACAAACAAAAAAAGTTTTCTACAGTCTTGTTTCAGTATTGTCAGTCAATCCTTGTTTTAGCTGCACCAGTAAAGGTGCACGTACACGAGCAATTTTTCAAGCAATTAATTGCCCGATGATTATTGCTGAAACTAGTGGAGCGATGAATGGAGCAATACAGGGTAATATCATGCTACTTGCGGCAATAAAACATTGCCGAAAATGTTTTCGTAGATTGCTGTTATTGTTCGCCCTATAGCTGCTGTATTTCCACTGACTTGGAAAATTCCGAGCAATAGTCCTCGTTCGGTGATTTAAATGTCAAGTTTTATTTTGAATTTTGGATTTATTTGTCAAGTTTCGTATTATAATGGTTTGGAATTTAAATACTGCCAAGTTTTATTTTAAGCGTCATATTTGTTTCTTAAGTTTGCTTTTGTGTTGTTCATAGACTGAATTGTTCGTGTATGATCTTATTGCCTAATTGCTAAGTATTGCTCCACATCGCTAGTTACTGCTGAGCAACGAATTGACCACCAATTGATACATATCGTAAATTGCTGATGTTGCTGAATGTTGCTGTATGTTTTCGTAACGTCAAAGTTGTCTGGAATTGCTACAATTTGAGCAATTTTAATCGTTCCTGTTAACAATATAAAACTGACTTTTAAATATTTTTGATCCTTAAATTTTGTAAATATTTTCAACTTCTAAAAAGTTTCCGTATATCCGCTTCATACAATTCAAGTCTTTTTGAAAAGAAATACACCCATCCAAATTTAATCGGTCCTAATTTGGTCTGTCGCGCCATTGATGATGAAATTCAACAGCATATAATTTTCGGGACAATATTATAAGGAATTTTTTTATGTGAATTTTTTTCTGGTGCGAAGTGGTGTGTGAGATGGGAGTTGAGCGGGTCGAGAACGATTAATGCTAAAAAGGTGCAAATTACAACTACCATAAGCAAAAGCCGATGAAAACTTAAACAACGAACATTAAGTTTATTTTGAAATTTTTTTTGGAACTCTCAACCGTATCCTGCATCCCGTACTTTGTAAAAGAAATTATAGTGTTAGCAGATTTTATAGTAATAAGATCCGGAACTAAGCACAGACTATCTGTTTTAAATCTATTTTAATTTCTCCATAAATAACCTATGACAATTATCCACTGATATACAATGAAGATCTCGGTCAATTTATATTTTCTGTAACTACCAATGATTTTCTGTATTATAGCGCTAATTAATATTTAGGAAGTTTAATTTGTACACCATTTAAAAAGAGACGAAAAACTTGAACCTAAATACACCAACACCTATCGCCGAACAACCTATCGCCGAACGGCGACGATTACTTCTAAATTTCAAAACGCTATAACTTTTCATTTCAGGGCTTGCGAGATTTGAAACATAGCTCAATCTGTTTCAAAATATCGACAGATTTAAAGATAATTTTTTCTTTTTTTTTCAGGTTGTGGTGAAACGCAACAGTAGTACCTTCGTGCCCTTTCGCCACATAGAGTCCTTCCCCTCTTCTAAGTTTTTGTAAAATCGGCCCGCATGCCCCCCCCGGACGCCGATGGGAATTTAAAATTTTCCAGCGGCCCCCCCTCGCATTCGATCGGACGCCGATGGAATTGCCACTTTGCTCCTCTAGTTCAACTCTTCAGACGCCCTCAAAAATATATCCATCTCCCTCCCTCCTCTCAATTTTCTCTCGATCCCCGTTTCATATCATCAATATTTATTCACAGTACCAATCCGGCCCTGTACTAAAAGCTTTCAAATTTATACCGCTTATTGGTTGGGATCTTTGCTAAATTAATTTGTAAAATTGTTGTACACTACAAACAAGCTATTTCGCAACTCTCTTATGAAATTTAGAGAAAATTAAGGGGGAGGGAGGGGGGGAGCAGCCGAGTAAACAATTATTTTTTTTCAACAAAAGTTTTTTGAATATTGTGTGTAAATTTCATACCTAAACTCCTATAATTGTGCAAGTTCTAGGCAATTAACCGGAATGGTTCCTTCGTGAATTCTCTAATAGCCCTGTTTAACAATAATTTATTTTATATTAAAAAAATATCTTTAGCAAAACAAAACAGTCTTTTGTGCGTCTCTCATGAACTCTGCTAAATTTGTAAAGTAATTTTTGTTGTTAAACATTTTGTGTTACTCTCTTTTGGATTTGAACGGCCTCCAAAACTTCACCATAAAAATAATAAAAAAAGCATTCTTTTTGAAGCTATTTAATTATATAATAAAAACATAATGATACTAAAAAATAAAGTAAATTAACAATATAAATATATAAACAATAATACCAATAAATTTAAGCACAGTATCAATCTAAAACCATCAATTTTTGTGTTGCCGACAACTCCAATTTATTCTGCCCAAAATTTCAAGAAACCATTAAAACAAACATTTTTAATTAAATTTCAATAATTCTTTATTTTTATTTCATTAAAAAAAATAATAATAATACATACATGAGCCAAACTAAACGTAAAACCTTTAGTATTTTAGTTCAAAGTAATCTTCAAACAAAAAAAACAACAATCTTCTATACTTGTTTTATAATATTGTGCATATCGTACTAAACAAATCGAAATCATAAAATTATTTCTATGAAAAACAAAAAAATGATTTAATCGTTCATACTAAACAAATTCTGAAGATAGTAGATTCCAAAGCTCTTACATAATCTAACAACTAAATAAAATAATATATTAAAAATTATATTTTAAGTACGATGTGTTTTGAATCAAATTAAAAACGATTTAATGAGCGATGATTTTTAAGCACAATAACAACAAATGATAAGAAAAATTACATATTTTTAGAATTTATTCGTGATAACAATAGTTGTATATACAAAAATGGTAAAATAATTTTGCTTGTTTTTTTTAGTAAGTTTATATTGTTATTATGTTTTATTGCAACCGTTAAAATTGTATATAATGGCGATAGGTAAATTTATAATTATAAAAAGAATAAATAGATACAGTACCACACAAATTAAAACTGAAGATTTAATCACTAGATTTTTGTTATTATCCAGCAAAAAAAAGTTAAATAGATGTTTTCCCTCCATGTTGCGTCAAATGAACAATTTTTTTTTTTATTATTATTATAATTTTTTCTTTTTTAGTCAACATTATTTTTTTTTCGAATCATGATGTGTTTTTCTTCCTTTTTAACATAAAAAGAACTAAATGCCACCATTTTTTTTAATAACAAAAAACAAAAATTTAATAAAATATTATTGTTATTCCCTAAAAAAAAAATTTCGATTTTCTTCATTAATTTAATTCATTTTTCTTCGATTAAGTTAATTTATTTATTGTTTGTTTTGCGCTGCGAACTTACTATAATGCATTTCTATTGATTTAAGAAATAATTATAGGTCTGATTGTCCAGGTCCTGAAACAATAAAAATAAGTTGTAATAAAATTTAATTATACTTTCAAAATTATATATTTTATTTTGAAAAAAAAATTGGGATCTTGACCAATGTGATTACAACATAAAAATGCCGAATAAATTGTAATTAATAGTTGCGCAATAAATTAAAATCATGTAATAGTAATAAACTCTGTTAAATAGGTAGGTAATGTTAAATGTTATGTGTATTTAATTCAAGTTTAACTTAATTAAAGAAAAATAGTAAAAACTGTGCACAAAAATTCCGACGTAATTTGTGACTGGAATAATTTTTGTAGCTAACTGTGGAAATTAGACTTCCAGAAATTGAAACTTATTAAAATAATAATTCTGTTTTCTGAATTTCTTTTTAATTTTTCAAGTGATAATGTGATGTTTATTATAAAAACAAGTTTATATTCGTTTTAAACAAAAACATTTTTAGTGCAGCGAATCAATTCAAGCCAAGATCCCTTCGAACAAAACCCTTAAAAATTTCGAAAAGCCAAAGCAACATAACAAATACAATTCTTAAAAATGAAAAAGCATGCACTAATTGTAATTTAGGCGAGTTATACCATTAAAAAAACATATTAGAATAAAACAACGTTTAATAACAAAAATAAAACTTGGCAATTAGAAAATTAATTGGGAATTATGATAACAAAACCATTTGAGTAAATTACAAATTTTCACACGGCCTAAATATAATTATAACCAAACAAATTAATGGAAATTATGATAACAAGACCATTTGGGTAAATTACAAATTTTCACACGGCCTAAATATAATTATAATCAAACAAATTTTCTATTTTTTTTTTTAATTAAAAAGAAACTAAAAAAAACTAACAAATATATGAGAGAAAACTTCACCTTTAAGTTAAACTTCACAAAAGGAATGAAAAAAAAATATAAATAAATCAAAAAATTATTACATGTAACAATATGTAAGATATAGATAAAAAAAAAACAATCTAGTAAACAAGCTTTCGGTTATAGTTGTTTGTTTATAAATATTTAAAAAAATATTCATTTGATTTGTTCTGTTCTTTTGATCAATTTTAACATTAATCTTGTGTTGAAATTGAACATAACGTAATCTTCTTTTACAGACGACAAAAAAAGCCAAAGGTGGAGTTTACTCCAAAATTTTGACTAACATAAAATAAAAATTTAAAAAAAACCCAAAAAATATATAATTTTTTTTTTATTAATTTATTATCACTTATAAAAAATTATAGTCTAAGCAATATATAATTACGATTATTAGTTTAGAACACGAAATTTTTTTAAACTATATTTTTTTTATTGCCAATGATTAATTTCATTCGTATTTTTTTTTTTTTTAATTCGAATCTGTTTTTTTTCTGCGGTATAAAATATAATAATAAATAGAATAGGGAGAAAATAGTATTGTTAATAACTTTTGACGCTTAAAACTAGAGAACCAATGACCTACACCAAAACCCACTTTTAGCGCAATTTTATTTCAAAAGTAAATCCGAAAAAATACAATACTTACTATTGTACAGGCTGGGACAAAAGTCACCATGGGGTTTAAAAATTTAATAACTTTTTCGTTTATATATTTTTCTAATTTTTTATTGTTTTGGTCAAAATTTGTTTTGTTGTTAAAGTTGCCAGGAATCAGAACTATCGTAAATAAAATTGTTTAATACTTTGGATACAGTAACGATATGTCGAACTTTTTAATTCAAAATACCTTAAGCATGTGAAGTCGGAATTGTTTTTACTAATTACAAAATTAGACCAAATATTTTATTTCAAAAAGCTATAAGAAGCGTCAAAAACTTCCAAAACGCTGTCAAAATGTGAAATTAAATTTTTTAAATTAATGCTTATTATTTTTGAAAGTTTTTTTTAATGTTTAAACAACTAGTTTTCAAAACTACATATTTTGGTTTTGTAATTTGCCATTTTTATTTGCCGTTTTAATTTTGAATATTTCTGCCACGATATCGAAATTGTTGAAACCAATTTTTTTTTTGTGGGTCGGAGCTTGTTTAGGGTTTGTTCAAATGTTTTTAAATTTTGGTTTTGAACCTATATCCTTTGATATTTTAGTTTTGTATTTTACTCTATTATTTTAATAATAAAGCATTTTTTTCTTTTATTGATATTTCGATTTTGGGTAGTAAATGTGAAAGCATTTTGATTTCAACCTCTTGATTTATTGCAAATTAAATGATTTAATATCATCTTTTATTGCCGCAGAAAAAAAACAGTATCACCCGTAAATAATCAAAATATAAAATTTATGAAAAAAAAAATTAAAAGAAACTTAAAACATAAAAATAAAAATAAAAATATATGGCGACACAAAATCATCTCTCACAAAATAGTAAAAAAAAAAAGAGTGCAAAAATAATCTACTTTCTAATCATTTTCTAATACCTTTGAATGCAACAAATTTTTTATTATATTTTTGAGTACTTATTTATTTCGGTTTTTGTATGAAAATTTTGATCATAACTTTTGGATTTTCGTTTTTGCACAGATTTCCGACAAAAAAAATTTTTTTACGCGAAACACAGGGAAGGTAGTTAAGGGATCGCCAAAATTTTGAATGATAAAGAAAAGGATCATGATTATGCTGACTATGAGACAGTATGATAAAATATACAAAAAAGGATAATTTCCTAAGATAGAGCCGTACAAAACGTACGCATTACATGGCAGTGAGTATTTTCAAAATAATTTAAACATCCAGCCTTATTGGAAAAAAACAAATGCATTGAACTGTTTAATGTTTCTTTTTCTCTCACTAACTAATTTATATACATAATATCATTTTGTATAAAAAAAACCACAAGTTAATTGGAAAGTTTCGATATGAAATAATTTCATTGATTCGCGTGGCGCTACACTTTTCCCAGGCGTGATAAGGACGTGCCACGTAAGAAGTCACGACTACTTTCAGGTGTCGCGCTACTTCTGGGCGATCGGTATGTTTCAGGTGATTCGGATTCTCGACTTTCGGCGACGCGTGACAAGTCACGATTTATCGTTTTTGAGCTTAGAACGCGCGGACATCGAGCCCCCCAGACCTTCTTTTGTCCGGCCAGCGTGTGATCTTGAAGCGTTTTGAAGGCTTTCGATGGCACAATATCGATACTATCGAGATCTTGAGCGACCGGTGATGAGGTATTCCACGACTCGTAGTAGTCAGCATATGATCTTTGATATTCGTTTTTGGGATCTTGAGGCGTTAGAACAGGTGTCGATTCGATTGAGGTATTTTCGAGTGAGTCAAGATCTTCTTGAAGGACCTTCTTGGCCGCCGCTTGTAATTTCTCCAGTGGAAGGTTTCTCAAGTGGCTACTGTCGTTCTTAAGTAAAAGACTTTGAACCAATTCGTTGACCAACTTATCGGTGATTACAGTCGAATGGGTCGGCGAAGAAGGCGAATTTGACGACGATAGGTTGTCGGCATCGATACTGGTGCTCAATTTTAAGGGTAACGAAAGTCGCTCACGACGCTGCGAAACCGTTTCGGCATTTTTTAATCCATCGGGATTCGACTTACGCGTTATCGAAACATTATGGATAATTTTCTTTCGTGATCGAAGCAGCGGTTCTCGTCGCTTCTCAATTTCGAAATCGTCGTCTTCCAAATTCGACTCATCTTGGAGCAATTTGAAGAGTCGCGAATGTGTCGCTGCCCGTTGATACTGTGTCATCTTACGCAACTCGGGGAAGTATTCCGGATCGGTATCGGTTTCCGAAACTGGCTTACTCATATCCGACGTAACACCAGAGTCTTCCTCTTCCTGCTCCGATTCGGATCGTTGTAACGAGCTATTTCTGCTCAGAATATCCTTTTTGGCCAGCGTATTATTGCTTGCGATCTCAATAACTTGCTTGGGTCTTTTCGATTGTTGGAACGAATCCGGTGACGATTCGAAGGCTGCAATCCTATCGCGTACTGACATTTTAACATCGTCGCGTTGACGAATGCTCATGTTATTCAAGGTTTCATCGCAAATTCTCTTAGTTTCGTTTAGAGTGAAGGACATCGATTCCTTCAATAGGCTCGTCCTAGGCGGCACTTCCAACTGTAATTTCGAGAGTATTTTGTCATGCACTGTAGATTTAATGAGGACTAGTTCTTCACTTTCAGAGCTTGTGCTTTCGGTTGTACTATCTTCTTCTTCATCATCCTCTTCCTCGTCTTCCTTGGATTTTTCGTTTAACCCAATATCCCATACCCTTGGTTTAAAACTGAATTCTGCATTTCTCTCTTCAATCTTCTCCTCTTCAACAGCATCATCTTCAGATTCGTCCTCTAAGACCTCATCGTCCAACTCAACCGCGTCCTCTTCAACTTCTTCTAAAATCGTTTCCGGCATACATTCAATTAGAGTATCATCATCACGTCTTGTCTCATCTTCCGCATCTTCATCTTCACTACCGCTTGAATCCCACGGCGACTTAAAATCGTATACGTTATTCGTTAGATCTTCGCTCAATGTCTGTGTCATGAATTTATTTCTCTTCATCGGAAGAGATACCGATATTGAAACTTCGGAATCGGAATCATCCCAGTCTTTTGGAGAAGTTGCATGATCTGCAGATGGGGTCTTACTCAAAAGACCACTGCGATCAATGGAATTACTTCTGGACGTAAGACTGAACGTAACACTGACATCATTACCATCGTATTCTTCTTCATCTTTTGCGAAGTGATCTTGTGATGAAACTGTTGCGCAAATACTCTTATCATCTTCAATCTCGCTATCACCGACAACCACTGTTGTTACATTCTCGTCGTTCGAGGATCGACTGAACGAGAGTCGTAATGGAAGCCTTACTGTTACCAAATTTGAATTATCTTCTGGATCGCCCTGATCAGTCTTATCACTGTCAATGTCATCATCATTGGCTATAGTAGTGGAGCATTCACTCAAGGTTGAAGCCGTACTGTTCCTGCTCTCTGGACGCATTCTATTGATTCTATCGGCCTCACTGATATCCTCTTCGAATATGACGCTGAGTTGTTCCTGAATTTCAACATCATCGATATCTTCAGTAAGATCGTCTGCTTCGTCCAAGTCGCTATCACTGTTCACAATACCTTCATGCTCCTCCTCAGATTCTGTTAGAGACTCTTCGTCGTCTCTATCTCTACCAATCCTGAATACTTTCTTCCTATGCAAGGCTTCTTCCTCATCATCAGTGTCATATACCTTAATATCTGTTACCGACTTAATAGCCTTTAGGCCGTCGTTGACTTCTTCAATTTTACCGTCCTTGCGATCCTCAAATTCGGCAGAAGATGAAGATGCCGACAGCAAGTCATCGGAATCATCTTCTGAGACATTTTCAATTTCCGATGACTTCTCATTGTAGGGCGACGGTGACTTCATGATATCCAAATCCCTATTTTGAATCTCCTTGTTGTTATCACCGACATATTTCTTATCGTCCTTGCTAATGTTCTGTTCGAAATCCGGACTAATAATTTCACTTAATCTCTTCGAGAGCATATCCAAAGCCGAATGCTCCCGGTACGGTAGCTCGTTTGGTGTGGCCTGATCCCTGGATTCATCTAAGGGTTCTATAGTATGGACACTATCGTTCCTGTTCTCCTCCGAGGACGTTATTATAATATTCGGGGTATCGACGCTACTTTCTAAACAATCATAACCATTCCCATAATCACCATAACTTTCAGTATCATATTGAGGGTAGTAGTAGGAAAGTGGAGGATGGGAAATACACTGGTCCTGGAAGTTGGGATCATCTAGGGGTAAACTTGGCGGTGGAGGATAGGGATGGTAACTATTTGGAGAAATTTGTTCGTTTTCAACACCCGAGTGTTCCATCTCGGCTATAAGAGAAGAAAAAAATGAGAAAAAAAACAATGCGATAATGAATGAGTGAGAACCTGTGACCATTTCTAAGATATCTTACAAACTACAAACCTCTTCAAAAGCTCAGTACAAGACTATGAAAATTTCTTGTACTAATCCTTTTCTCTTCCACTTACACCGTGTAAAATCACAATGAAACATAATGAATTTCACCAATTAAACGCATTATTCAACACAAGCTTAATGCTAAGAAGATCGAAGAAACGATAAAAAGAAGCTGATTGATCTGATCTGTGTATTTATGGACAAACAATAGAACTATTACGTTTAAATTGCTCCAATTATCTAATGAATTGCATCCGATTCTTTAAATAATTGACGGCAATCAGTCAACCAATTTATTATTATCACGCGTTTCGAAATATGTTTTTTTTTAAAATTCAAACATTAAAAATAATTTCGGTAATCAACTAAAAAAGAACTTAAAAGGATTGAAAAAATAAAATAAAATGTTTTTTTCCACAAAGTTTAAATAAAAAGAAAATTGCGCAACTTTTAAAAAAGAATTTTACCTGCATTTTCAGGTGTTGTCATTGCCTGAAGAATTTTAAATGATCGGCTTGGTATAGCACTGCCAGTATAGATTTTTGGTTCATGTACTTGCTGTTCGCTTGGATGAATATATTGTTGCGGTTGTTCTAAAAAATAAAAATTACATCAATAAAGAAAAACGTTGAAATCCAATACAATAATTTGAAACACCATCTACTCTTACACCAAATTAACACTAAATTTAAAACAAACAGTCTGGAAGTAGCTGGATAGAAATCCTGGTCCCTGACTGACTAATTTTGTGAGAACCTTTGTATGGTAAGTACTTGAAAGTGTACCTTGAATCCACTTGTTCTTATTACCAAAATTTTAAATTCAAAAAATTATACCATAAGAAATTGAACATTTTTCAGCTTAAGAACAAACACACATCGAACTCTTTCGTGCTGACGAAACATTGTTTCGAAAAAACATTTGTGTAATTAACGCCTTCACCACCACAATTCAACAAGTGTCCTGTACTACACACAGTAAAAAAATCCATTGAATTTTACATCTTTTGGATAATAGGCAAATATTCCACACATTTTCAAGTAAATTTACATTAAGATGTAATAGACAATTCAAGTAAATTTACATTAAGATGTAATAGACAATTTGAATGTAATTTTCAACTTTTGGTCAGTAAATTTTAATTATTGAAAGTAAACTTACTTTCAGAGTGGGGATTTCACTAACTCCTACACTGCAAGCAAACCTTAGACTTTTTTTTACATATTTGCAGTCAATAAGTATAGCACTATTTAAGATACACTTATTTCTACATCAATTGGTTTTAGGTAGGAATCGAACCAACGACAAAATCTGGTTTTTGCCGAGTAGATTTGGCGAACCCACTGTGGCACCGAAAGCGTTTCATTTTCATTTCATTCTTTTCAGATTTACATGTTTTTCATCGTAAAATTCAAATAGATAAGTAGATTTACACGAAAAAGAATGTAATTTTTAATTCGTATAAAAACATAGTTAATTTTACACGAAATGGTAAATTGTACGGATCAGTTGAAAAGTACATGAATAATTTACTAATACTAATAATTACGTGTAAAAGTGATTGAAATGTGTACTTTTCCTTGAACAAAAAGAAATATAATGGAAATTTCAAGTAAATTTTTCTTAAAATACTGTAAACACTATTCATGACTGCCTGGTCGTTAGGCTGTTGCGTCAAAGCGGCCGGACATTAATTGAATTCGGCTTTAGCCAAACTTTGGGAGTCGAATTTTTCTTGTTTTATCGGGAAAAAACTTTTGGAAATTGCTAAAAAATTTTGAAAAGGGTTACATTCGAACTTTCTGAAACTTAAACGATGTTGTGAAATGTACCAGAGGGTCATGTAAAAAGAATTTTGAAGGGATCGACGGAACCTAGTAAAATAACACGACCCCATATGGAATCTGTCTAATTCCAGATTCGCTTAGCTAAGAATTTTGAAATTTTCAGTCTATGTGCGGAGATACGTTGAAAGTGAAAAAAAAATTTAAAAAAAAATAATCTGCGCGCAATTTCATTATTTTGTGGGTAGAAGTTTAAAACGCGTTTTATGCAGAGACGCCAGATGCGCTGTAGGTTACAACCAAAATAATATTCTATTAGCAATAAGAACCAGAAGATAATTTATTATCAGGAAGATTTATCGTTCCAGTAGAGTGCATTGACGAATGGTAATTAAAGATTGTCTTAATCCTAACATTCCATTTTTTTCCGTGGGTCTACGCGAAAAGTATTGAAAGTAGGTCTAATAAATTATTAAGAAAAAATCATATTTACCATCCTGTGAAAACACTGGTCTCTGTTGAACATATCTTTGTGTTTGCCTTTGAATTGGCCCTGAAATAAATAATAATAAATAATATATTTTTAGAAGAATTAAAAATTGGTGGGTAGTATAGTAATTAAATACATTGTTTGCCCAATATACCACCCCACTCACCCTACCCTCACTAGAATTAAGAAAAACTCCAATCATGGAAAGCAACTTTGTTGTATCTCTTGGCGTTTTTTTAAAATCCAACAATAATCCTTGAGGATCTAGCAATCTTGACTTATTCATCCATACAAAAGTCTTCAGGAAAAAATTGTTTAAACTACTGATCGATAACTCTTTTTACAAGACACATAAAAGTAGTACTGCTTAAGTAACATTTTTCGACATAGAAACATTTTCGATATCAGTCCAAGTCGCCGACAAAATAACAATTTCAGCTCCCACAAAATAAAACAGTGTTAAAAGTGTTAAAAGTTAAAAGTTAAAAGTGGTTCCAATTATTCTACGATTGTCAGATAAGTCTAAAATTTAAGAAAAGCCATAAGAGTTCACAATATGAAAGGCCGGAAATGAAAACAGGTAAAGTCAGGGTACTCTTACGACTATCTACCATACAAATGTCCTGTAAAAGTTTGTTGTTTTAGGGGGTTAGTGGTTGTTGTTTAGGAGTTAGTTTGATATATCAAAGACAAACCGGATAGAAGTAAATAAAATTCAATTTTTAACGTACCACGATTGACAAAAGCTTGATCCGAATCATTCAATTGCATTCGTCGCATTTGATCGGTTGGCGATCCATCGTTACCAGCGCCCATTTGTCGTGAATATTGTGGTCGCTGTAATTCGACTGATGATTGTTCGCTATCACTATCTTTACCGCTTGCATCTGTATCGGTAATTTTTTGAAGAATTCTAAAAGATTTCGATTGATTTGGAGCTCCATTGCTCCATGATTGTTGCTGTTGTAGCGTACGAGGATCACTAAAAGAAAATTTTTGAAAAATTATTATTAACAAAAAAAAAACAGTGGAAAGTTTTACAAAATAACTATTCGCATTAGTCACACACATAGAATAACGAATTGTTTATTAATTTGATGCAGTCGATATGATTTTATTATTTAACCAAATTCAAAATAGATTTTTGTTTTTGGGTCTTTACTAGACACTTTCCTTACCTCATGATTATAATAAAAAAAATTCGAGGCCGGAATTAATTGAGTCTTTACCGCTTATCCTTTTTTTTGACAAAAATAAAAAAAAATGCAATAAGAATTTTTAATTTAAAGCTGGTTCAACTACTGATTCTTATTGCTTACATAAAAGCTTTAGTAGTGAGCTTTGAAAGCTTTTGTGAGCTTTGAAAGCTTATGAGCTTTTGAAGGCTTATAAGCTTTTAGAGCTTATGTGCTTCTTGACTTGTGTTGGATTTATGGGGTATTTAGGTTGAATATTATAAAAAGCCTATTAAGAATTCTGGTTGTTGATAAAAAATAAATGTGTACGAGCAACATAACTTTACTTTTACAAAAAAAAAGAATTGTAATTCTTATACATCCACTATACAATTACATTTTGTCAATTTCAAAATGAATATAATGAAATTAAACAACGCCGACACAACACTCTCATTAGCAATAATGTTTCACTGAACTTTATAACAAAATTTAACTATATTGTTATTATATCTTCCATCTTGGTCATCTTCACCTGAGCCTACTCTTGCCATAACGTAGTTGAGCTTCAAGCGGACAATCGTGTATTATAAATCTATAATTTCCACTTTTATTTATAAAAAAAAAAAATCATCCAAAAATAGGAAAGGAAAAGAAAACGATTGAGAGAGAGAAAAAAGCATTTGATTAGAGCCTTCCCATGAAAAATTTTCCAACAAAAAAACTCAACAACGGAAGCCGACTTACTTCTGAATGACCGTTGGTGATTGAGCTATTGGACCCCGAACTCCGCCCGGACTGAACGGTCCATCTTGCTTTTCCATCGAAATAGGAACAATACGTACACCACCGGATTGTGCAAGCTGTTGTTGAACTGGTGGCGACATAACGCGTTGTTGTTGCTGCTGTTGTTGCTGATGATTGGGATAACTATTGTAGCCTTGATCAACAAATTGATTTGGATTACGAGCAGCAACAGCTGCGAATGTAATTGTGAAAAAGATTTAATATGCGATACAGAAACGAGGTAATCTTGAGAACTCACTTCCAGGCGATGGTACACTTCCATATTGTTGATTGTTGGTGTAGTACGGCTGTGGTCCGAATCCTGGTGTTGATGGAGTCCTTGTTGGTGTTGGAGTCTTTTCGATCTGAATCGGAATTATGTGTTCCTGGAAAAAACAAAGGTTTGGTTTAATTCAGGATCTTGTCGATCGTGAGACGCAGATCAAACCTTTGCGTTCGAAGAAGTTGTGCTAGTCATTTGTATTCGCAGTCCGGAACCACTTTGATGTGGAGTAATTGGCGGCGTTTGAGTCCTTGCCGAGGGTGTGGCATTCACTTCGCGTACCCAATCCGCATTTTCTTTTAAATTTTGGCGCTGTGATAGCCACGGTGGTGTTTGTTGATTAGCTACTGGCGTTTGTCGGAATTGTTGATCCGAATTGTTGTTGAGTGCCAAGTTTTCCGGTGCTACAGGTGGGATATAGATTGATCCTACTTGTGCCTGTGAAATTTTGAATTTTTTTTAAATTATTAAGTTAGGTTCCGTCCTACAGTTAAGGTTTGGGTTTAAGAAGGGGCGCAGCGTTAGAACGTTAGCTTACGCGACCATTACGATCCCTTCTTCTTTGGGAGCATTGAGGATTTGAGGTCGTTAGGGTATGACAAACTAGTTGGGTTCTGCAGCAAATTGGAGGTGATGGGCTATTTCATCACCTCCAATTTCCTGCAGAACCCGACTAGTTTGTCATACCTTAACGACCTCAAATCCTCAATGCTCCCAAAGAAAGGACTACTATCTCAAACGCCTTCTAGCGTCCTACAGATTAAAAGCACGAAACACCCTCATATCATATAAGCGAGTGTGTTGAAGAATATAAGCATATTGTTACATGCTACCCTGGCAACCCAAACAACTCAATCAGTTTCCAGTAAAGGAAACAACAAGCTCTTAATACCTAATTCCATTGGCCACCTCCAAAGACGTTGAAAGTCTGGAACACAATCAGTAGTTCTTATATTTCACCGAATATGCGAGAAATATCTCGGCTCAACACATGCAATATGTAAGCACGGCAAAGCCCTAGCTCGTAACAAACATATTTGTCCAATCCCAATAAATCCCCTGTGAAAAAAAATTAACAAAAACGGACAAGGGTCAACTTTAAAAACAGCTCCCATCATTTCGTGAAGGTATAAACTTTTAAGCCCAAGGCTACCGATCAGAAAGTATTGCATGTATAAAAAGACGACTTAACTATTTCCGCATTATGCCAATTTCGACAAGGATAACGTACATCGAACAATATACTCATACGGACAGACTTAAAAAAAATTTCTTCTGGTTGTTTTGTCGGAAATCTAATTTTAAAACTAAGATCGTGTCTTCGCACTATGCACGCGCACTTGTTCGTCCAAGACTTTTGGCATCATCACGCTTTTCGCTACAAGCCAATCTAAAAGAAAGAGGCGAACAGATTGCGACTTTTTTCAAGATGCCGGGGAGTGTGTGATATTGCGTGCGGTATCCGAAAATAAAATCCGTTTCGTAAGCTGCGTGTAAGTTTAATGCAATAAAACCGAACGGACGGACTGGCTAAGAATTTATTGGATTTATCTAAAAACAGAACGATATAGTCAGACGAACGACGGATTAGTTAGTATGGATCTTAGAGTATAGTATACAGATCTTTAAGGTCATTATATCGCTATCGACTTACAGGTTTCTGTTGGGGTGGAGGGCTCGTCACATCTTGACGCGGTTGTTGCTGCTGCCTAATGTAGTAGGTTGGCTGCGACTGTGCAGCTTTGATAGGACTCAATGGACGCTGCAAATTTGGATTGTCCTGCGAACGGAACGGACTATCAACCCTTTGTTGATTTGCGATCGGTGGTTGTCTTTGCTGTTGGTATTGACCCACAGGGGTACGAACTGGGCTCGCTGGTCTTTGCTGTTGTGGTACAGAACGCTGCTGTTGTTGGAGTTGTTGTCGGGGTGGTGAAGGAGATCTTACAGGATACTGTTGTGGTTGTTGTTGTTGTTGCTGTTGATATCCCATACGATTGACATCCATATGTGGTGAGTACATTTGTTGTTGGGATGGTGGATTGTGTTGAACGGGACGCTGTTGTTGCTGGGGTTGCTGTTGCTGTTGAAAAGCAATACGATTAATATCCATACGAGGGTCTGACGTTTCCGCTGGGATATATGGCTTTGGAGGGCTAGGCATGCGGGGAGCATCTTGGCGGACTTCGTTGGTACTGTCTGGAGAAAAAAAATATAACTTCAATATAACAACCATAGTGAGAGCTAGTAGCAAAGAAATTACCTTGATCGCCGATCATAGGACTCTTTGATCTATCTTTGCGATACTCCTCGACCCAGAAATCGTTTTTCGGTTCCGGTTTCGGAACTTTCTTCAACGTTGCCATTGGATTTGCGGGAATTTTAATTTCGGGACGACAGCCCAGCGGTGGCGGTTCAAAGTTTTGTGGAGTTGGCGATTTTCGGGCATCGCGTCCATTTGTCTGAGGAGCTAATTGGGCTTTCATTGGCGGTGGAGGTGGCGGGATTGAGGATGATGTTGGGGGTGCCGGTGGAGGTGGAGGACCTGTCGGAAATACCTGTACTGGCATTCCAAGTGCCGATGCCGCCATCGGTGCTGCCGGAAGATTTTGATTTCCGGGATTCGGCTGTTGTTGTGAGAGCGGTGACGGCTTCGGTTGATTCGTAACACCTTCGTGTTGAGCATTTCGTGCTATTCTTTTGGCCATGCGTGGTGATTTGATTTGCGACAAATCTATACCACCTGGAGTATATGTAAATGGTTTCTTATCTTTTGTCATCATGGCATTTTGTACACAAGCCGGAGGCTCTGGAGGTGCCTGTGTTTGGAGACGACGTGATGGCAGAGCCCCGGTGGATGGTAGCGACGGTGGAAGTGGTACACTAAAGCTGGAAGAAACAAAATGGATTTTAAACGTTTATATTCAAGTATCAAACAAAATTTAGAATGAATAAAGATATCGAAAGTTTTTATTATGGATTCAAATTCCATATTCCACAACGACTACTCATAGTTTTCTTTACTATAATTGAAATAACCAACTATCTTTTCATTTTATTTCCCCAAGCCTGGCCTATATTTCTCAAACATAACAAACAACGGAACAACATCGTGTTACCCCCCCCCCCCCCAACTTCAAGAACAGAGAAAAATTACTCTAATAAACGAACCATTTATCTGAGATACCAACCAAACTGGAGCATGGTACTCCCATGCTTTAATTTTTATCTTATTTTAGTTCAAATTAATAGAGTAAACAATTTTAAAAAACAGTATAAGAAATATTAAAATAAGTATTTATTATTTTTATTTTGTAACCATTACATCACGCTCTATTTAATGGCGGAGAAATATCTAGAAAAATTTCCAATGACGTACATGTTAAGTATGCACATATTTCTATTCTAAATTCAGTGAAAACAATAAAAAAAAATATAAATAGAATAAAATAAGAAAAATTATAAAATTAGATAATAGCAAAAAAAAAATAAAGCATTATAAACCTAAAATTAAATCAAAAATTAATAATGATTAAAAAATAAGAAAACAAAATTAAAAACAAAATATAAAAATATACAAAAAAAAATAAAAATAAATTTAAACAAATAAGTAAAAATAAATAAGTAAAAATAAATAATAAAAATAATAAATAATAAAAAAATATTAAAAAGAAAATAATTAATTGTTTAAAAAAATTAAAAAGGTGAAAAAACAATAAATAAAAAAAATTTTAAGCAGCCAGAAAAATACATAAAATAAGTTAAACGAAAATAAAGTAAAAAACAAATAAAAGAAATAAAAAAATTGAGAGAAATAAAAAAATTGAAAAGAAATTAAGAAAGGCAAAAAAATTAAATAAGTTAAAAAAAAAGAAATATATCAAAAAATACTTTATTATTAAAATAATAATAAACATAGTAAAAAAAATGTCAAACAAATAAAAGAGAAAAAAAATAAACAAAGTAAAAAAAAATTAAATAAGTAAATAAGTAATAAAGTTAAAAGAAAATGAAAAAAGTTAACAAAAAATAAAAAAGTAAAACAAAAAATAAAAGAAAGTTAAAAATATCTTCGTGAATAAAAAATAAATGTGTAAAAAAATAAACAAAGTAAAAAAAATTAAATAAGTGAAAAAATACATAAAATAAAGTTAAAAGAAAATGAAAAAATTTAAAAAAATAAAAAAGTCAAACAAAAAATAAAAGAAAGTTGAAAATATCTTCGTGAATAAAAAAGAAATGTATTTCTACTATTTTCCTAATGACCTTTTCTAAATGGGCCCAAATACAAATTGAGAGATCATGCGATCAAGACTAATGGTTTTTGGATCAAGAAGAAATTTTAAAAATCTTTCCAACTGCGTCAACCATTTCACAAGTTCATGTCCAATAAATTAAAAATGTATAAAAAGAAAAAAAGGCAAATTCACATTTCATCACTTTTCAGTATTTAATTTCGTCGGAAAAAAAACTCCTCACTAATTTCCGTAGCGCAATCGTCAGGGAGACCGTGCTGTTCTTCTCAGAAAGAACTTGTATTTCTCATAAGATCTAATTATAAAAAAAAACACATTGACGTCTTGTGCGTTTCGCTATATAATCGAGAAAGTAGTAATCGATCATCAATTACACGGTCAATGCCTCTTTGAAATAAATTCGGTCAGCTGTCGATGTCCGTTTCCTAAAAGGCCTCCCTCCGCCCACTTTTCTAAAATATCACGCTTCGTACATGTACGAGTATGTTTGCCGATTTTAAATCTTAATGTACCTGTATGTGACCACAACACAACAAAAGTCAGGGTAAAAAAAAAATCATTTTCGCGAAAATGAAAAATCGGGGTCAATGGCGTTAGAAGAGGCTATTTTTTAACGTCTTCACTTGACCCAGGAACAACCCGTCAATTATATTGTCAATACTTTTGCGACAACTTAAAAGCAAAGAAAAAAAAATATCGGGCACTAGGAAACTAACTTGCAACATTTGAATTTTGAAATTTTTGACAATATAGTAAAATCAAATTTATATGATTGTCGAATATTTTATTAGTTGCAAAGTCTAGCGCTAAAAATATGAAATGCTTAACATCTGGCCTTGAGTGAATTCGCACGAGAATTAAGGCAATTCAAATTTAATTCACCCACGCAATTAGAAACAAGTTGGAAAAATCCCAATTTTCTTCAAATTTTTCCCCTGGTTGTTAGTTTGTATTTGATGAGAATGCAATTACTACAGCTACTAGAATTAGGTGCGGACAATCTTTTTAAGAGTTTTCCCTCATAACACTAGTGCACTCTAGTGCGATCAAAACAAGAACAAGCTGTTCCTTTGTGTGAAAAGGAAAAATGTGAGAGAACAAGAAAATCGTCAAATTCGTTTTCAGCAATAAAAAAAGCCATAAGTAGTTGGCTTGTGTAGTTCGTGAACGAACTAGTTCAGAAGAGCGTTGGCTTAACTGAAATGCACAAACTAGTTCGCAGTAGAGATGGATCGTTCATGAGTGAACTGTTCCTAAAGAGCCGTTCATTGAAGTGAGTGAGTGAACTAACTCACTCCTTTTGGTGAACTGTAGTTCGTTTCGCCACGTGACACACCTTGGAAAGGAAGTAGTTTCTTTGCGATGTGAAGGTTGAAAAGGAATGAGTGGCTTTCGTGGGAAGTGAGGACCCTTTTTTTTTTAGGTCCTCACAGCCACTTTCTACTTGAAAAGAACTAGTTCATCGTGAGTGAGGGCCTTTTTTTACTCCTCACATGCACTCCCATCTTGAAAAGAACTAGTTCATTGTGAGTGAGAGCCTTTTTTTCTCCTCACATGCACTTCCAACTTGAAAAGAACTAGTTCCTTCGGCGGGGAAGTGATCTTCAAAAGGAACTCGAACTATTTCTTTTCAGTGAGTGACTCGGAGTTCACTTACTAACTAAAAGGAACTACTTTGACCATCTCTAGTTCGCAGTCAGTCTTGCCCTAGTTCGTTTTTCATTGTCGGTCGGAACTCTGTGAGACAATATACTATATTGTATTTTTTCTTGCTCATCATCTACTACAGCTGCTGACCATTTTTGTGCTCATCATCTTCTGCTAGATCTACTGTCTTCGAACTACGACTACTCATCACTGAAGTAATGAATTAAATGAACGACCTAGTTCGCCAGGGATAGGAGTCGGAAATGATCACTCACTATGTTGAACTAAGATTCTCAAGCCTGATAAGTAGGACTCCCTTGAGCCCAGCCTAACTAACCGTAAAAACTGCAAAAAAAACTTTGCTCACTATGCACTGGATTTTTAAGAACGAGAACTTTTGATTTTCATCGCACTTAGAAGGAAGAACTAGTCAATGCCTAGCGTAGTTACATTTCCAACACATTAAAGTAACTCAAAAAAAAAAGAATTGATAAAAGTAAATGTTTTGAAAAAATGCTCGCTACCGCTCGCTGCCGCTCGCTGCGTAAATTTGACCCTTGATGGGCGATGAACTGATTAAAACAATATCAACAATATCAAAAGCATGGGTTTGAATCCAGTCCTTATCCTAAATTATATCTAGTCATCATCCTCTTTAAGGTGTTCTCTCATTTATTGAACTACACCCCAATCAATCCTGTTCTATATAGGGAGCTAAAGTCAACATACAATAACAGTTCTCAATCGAACCTTTACAGCGCTGGTTATTTTTCGGGGATAGATTATTAGCCTATCCCGCAACCTGCGAAGCGTTTGCGAACATAACTAAGCCCATCTCTTCTGATTACAAATGAGTGCATAGAAAACAATATAATGAACCAATAATACTATCTTACAAAATTTAAATCAATTGAATCAAACTAGTAGAGGTGATCCTCAATTTTCAATAATAGTCTAATCAGTGATTCAGTGAAAACTTGAATTTATTAAAACTTTATTGCCACACCTACACCGATCAAATGATTTGTATGAAATACTTTAGAAAACTAATAGTTTCTTGATTAATCAATTTATTAAAAGTGTCTTTTGATATGTGAAAGTCGGAAGAAAAATAATTAACAATAACTGACAAGTTCATCTGTTTTACGGTGAACCCAAACGCAATTACCTTCCGTTGTCCATGTAAGGCCGGTAGTTATTTCAATTGAGTGCAAAGAAACATCGACAGAAGTACCATCAATCATTTAAACAAAAAATAAGAAATAAGGAAATACAGTCAATCCAAAGTCTAAGGAAAAATTTTACCATTACAACATCACACAAAGTTTGTTTTACAGTAGTTAGAAGCCATCACGTATGGCATTGCACCAGCCTTATAAAGTCTACTAACTTCTAGCCAAATAAGGTCATCTCTTGTTTCACTTCTTCAACTTGAAAAAGGCAATCGATTTGATCAGGTGTAAATCACACCGCAATAGTTGAAACCGCATTTAGCCTTGTCACCGAAGATTTGTTGTCGGCTGTTTTACTGAACCATATGTGTGTTTAATATGTAGATAATTTGTTTTATTTCTGGACAAGATCCCAGAAAGATGCAGTACCTACTGATCCAATATCAGGTAAGACGAATCTCATGAACAGGGTGTGGATGGTCAGTGTTTAAGGGAGTCAGAAAAGATGTGCCAAAACCACAGCCATAGGTCCAACAGTAGCCCTACTAGCAAACTACCTTCCATAAGGCCTTACAGAAGATCTTTTCCTTCCTCGTAGCCTCGGTAAGGCCTTATGGAAAGTAGTTTGTTAGTAGGGAGTGCAGTATATAAGAGGTGAATTTGGCCATTTAGTAAACCATATCAGCATTGATGGTAGGACAGGAATCAATAGTGTATCTATTGCCATCCTCATTAAGAACGTTATGCATACATCAACCAGGAATTGAAAAATGGAGTAAGGATCTGGATACGCAGTGTTTCGAAGGCTAGCAAGGACATGGCTGCACAGTGATCTAACTTGGAGTTCCAACATGATAATCAGGCCAATTATTACCATTTATCCTCGGTGGCAAAGCCGTTTAAGCCCTATGCCCTTAGATATTCGCATCCTCTGCAAGTCTTTCGGAATCGGAACGTGGGAAATGCGCAATTTTGAAACGAAGATAGCAAGGATTGATCACACCTTGTACACAACAGGGACCTCTTTGGCCATGACTAGATCAAAGTTATATTTGAAAAATGCAAAACCAATTTCATCTTCAATCACCCTGTGCTCGTTCAAGACATTGGCCGTTTACATTTCTTGCATAATAGTCACTTCAATACTATTAAATTACCATTTATTTACTAGAACCTCTTTCTTTTTACCACTAATCATGTTTTATCTTATTATTTTTTTGTGTTGATCAGTTTGAGATATGTCAGCGGTTTTAGCGGTAATGTTAATGAAACCTAAGCGCAGCAAAGTACGCCATGAATTATGGAATTTTAGTTGACTAATTTTCTTTAGTTTTTATTATTGTATTATAAATCCAATGATGCAACTTGAGAGTGGGTCACGAATTCATTTTTATCCCGCCGAATGAACGTGAAGAATTTTCATTTCGTAGGAAATAAATAATTCGGACGTAACGACTCATAACTTATAAAAAAAAATATTGATAAGACGTTTTTGTCCGATTCTTGTGACTCAGAATAGCCTAGAGTGAAGTAGGTGACTACGTCATTTAATTTAAGACCTTTTGTGAGTCATATGTTCCGATGGAATGTTTATCTCGGACATAGACCGCAGACCGCGCGGTCTGGTCACTTTGGAAAAAAATGTCCGATAAGTGTACATATAAATAAAACTGAAATAGGTATGACGTTATGAAAAGGTACCAGAGTTCGATGATTGCATAATATTCATTTTGAAGACCTTCGGTGAAAGTTTATCACGTAATCGAACGTTTTATTTATTTTAAACGTTTGAGCGTCGAGTCGGGTTTATTAACAATTCGCTTATTAATAAAATACAAATTGTTATATTACGATCGGAATTTTAAAAGACAATGGAGCGTGGGAATATATTTACATGAAATTTTCGGTGCGAAATAATTCAATTATTTAAATTGAATAATTTTCTTATATAGATCAATTTAGCCATTACTTCAATCAGCCTGAATCATGTCTGAATCATGCCTAAATCGTGCCTGAATCATTGAATTCAGGAGATTAATCCAATGTTTCGCCTGGTCACACTTCGGTAAAGAAGAGACCACTAGTTACAATCTGGTGACCTAAAAAAAAGGTCCTCACTGTCCACCTTATACGGCAATGCATGAATACAAACGAACTGGGAAGGGAACTCACTGCAAACTAGTTCGTTCATTTCACTTATGGGAGCACTCTTTCGAACTAGTTCGGTCGCGAACTATACAAGCCTAGTATATTGACGTAAGAATATTTAATCGCTTCTTCTGGAAGCGGTTTTTCCTGCCTGATATACGTTCAAAATTCATGAGATCAATAGCTGGATCAATTCAGAGATGATTCAGGCTAATTGGAATGATGATCGCCATAATGCTTCTATTTTTGAAACCCCAAAAAAATATCAGTTCTTAATATAACCAATAAATCAATTTCATCCAAAATTGAATCGAATTAGCTGCGAAAATAATTTAGGATCCCACATTTTGACTTGACCGGTAAGCTCGCAATATCAACATTGTTGCCATATTTTTTTTTTGAAAATACAATCTCAAAAATCCGAACCAAAATATCGCACTGATTCATTGAAAACAGCGCACAATTATTTTCCTTACAATTTCATTAATCTTATTGCATCTTCAAGCGAGCACATTTTCTTTTTAATAAGTCACGCTATTTACCGGAATATATTTTTGTTATATTTATAGCAGAGCCCATTTAGCCCCCCCCCCCCCTCTGACTGTTCCCAAGCTAACAAGAAGTATGATTTTGTGTTTTTATATTAATAACCTGAAAATATGAATCATACAACTAATTTCTTTTTGACTTCTTGTTTGCCTTGTTAAATTAATTTGATGGTTTTTTGAAGAAAATATAGTTTTTCCAATTTATGAATTATAACTTTGTGCACACGCGATTTAAAATTAAATTGCTATTGCGGCACGTAAAATGTTTGGATTTGAAAATTTTCTATTTTTAAAAATGGTGTTAAAATTTTTTTTTTTTCGAAAAATCAACCAACAAACAAATCATTCGACATTTTCATCATTAATTTTTCTTTTCCGTCCAATAGAACACAGAAAAAAATTAGATCAAAAATGTTCGAAATAAAGTTAAGATAATAGAAGATCTATTCTGGCTGGTATTTGATGAAATGTTTTAAATTTTTCATAGTGTTGCAATTATTTAAATTTCGAGAAGTTTGAAATTCGAAAATGCATGGAAATAAATTTCAAAGTATTGGGAAATATACGCAATAGTTCTTGGCTTAAGGCAACTTGCCTTTTTGTTCTTCGTCAATAAATTCCAAATATTTTTGATCGTTTTAAAAGAAATGAGAATTATTTTTTTCTTGCAATTTTGTAACAATTTTCAACTTTCTAGGATAAACCTAATATTATATATATAAGCACTATTTGAATTGAAAGAGGTTCACATGAAAACGAGAAGTGAAGGCCATAGACACCGATACAATATTTTGAAGGAAGAGGCAGAGCAATGCCTTATAAGTGGAGAATAAGATTTCCACAGCTGACGAATAAAATATAATATAATATATAGTATTCAAATTCGATAATTTTACCTCGTATACTATACTATGCATTTTACTGCTAGTGGTGCCATTCCCCAATTATGTGGCGAGTATCTCAAATAAATGTCGTTGCTTGCTCATATCAGATACTGTCATATCATGCCATATGTTCAATGTATCATATGCATCTAGTTTCAATATCATGATTCCAATACAATGGTTTGTTTATTAGCTATGTATCAATGGTATTAGCTACCTTTTTCAAAACTATTTAACAACAAGCACATATGGTATAGCTTTTAGCGTGGTTGGAAAAGGTTCAGAAGCTGACTTCAGCACAGCAAAAAAAAACATCCGAATGTGGCAAAAATTGAAATGTGCCATTCACTGGGACTCGGCACTGGTCAAGGTCCAAAGCGTAAAACATTTTAGTCTTGCCATTTTTATTGTTACAAGTACGCAATACTTTTTTTCAGTAAAACAATAAAAACCAAATCAAACACATCATAAAGTAATATAAATTCCCTAAATCCAACTAAAGTTACATCAGCATAATTAATTTTATCGAAATAAAATAATAAATTTTTCCACTTAATTTCTTTCTTTCAATCGACATTAATTTATCGAACAAGCAAATTACTGCAATATAAAATTCCGATAATAAATTAATGATGATCAACACAATTATATGCTTTTGCAGTTGATTGCAGAAGCTCATCCGTTTTATATATTTTTAAAAAAATATCTAGCTTAAGGGGAATTTTTTTTTATAATACTGCACAGCAATCGATATAGAAAAAAATAAAAGCAGAACAATTTATTTTTATTGGAACAACAATATTATTACAAAGTATGGCGTTAAGTGAAGAGATCTACTTTGTCGATAATAAAGTTAGATCTTAAGATTCAAGGGGTGTAACCATAGGCGTGGATACAAATTGCTTCAAAAGTGCCCTAAGCGCATCTAGTTCACAAGAAGCAGCCAACAAGATATGTACATACTAAGGAAATTGTAATTGTACTCTTCTTGAGATAGATTCCGCACTCTTACCAGGTGTAATACAAAAACGCGATAAATTGTTGTCGTTAATTGTTGGTTTTCTTTGGCCCGGTCAAATCTCAGACCTAACCCTGCGTCTACATTGGAAATTTATATGACAATATTAATGGCAATATTTCTGTAATGGTAGGGCATTTGATTGTCAGGCAATTTTCATTAGAGCGAATGAATTCGAAGTGTCAAGTTCTAAAGCCAAGTAAAATGCCGGACATTGCATAAAAAGGAAATCGGTTGATAAGTTCAATACTTTTCTCTTTAGACAACTAATTTTCAGTAATTTGGCGATCAAAGTAAAAAAAAATCCTACCTATGAACAAGTGACGCTCACTTAAGTAAAACGATGCACTTTCTGGCTATATTGCTCTCAAAATTGTCAAGGAAATGATTTCCTTGGCAATGTTGAGAGTAATATAGCAATATGCGTTTGTTGCCACTATACTGTCAAGGCAATGTTGAGAGCAATATTGCCATATGCGTTTTATATCCGTATACTGTAACTTTGTGTATGGCAATATTGCCGTTGTCATGGTCAATGCTTGATAAATTGCCACTGTAGACACAGGGTAAAACCTCATTACCTAATAGATACTTTCTTTTGGGATATTCATTGCCTAATCCAAGGCACATTACAAAATCTTCAACTATCAAAATAAACGTTATGTTGGTTAGGCGTGTCCAAATGTTCATAAGACAATAATCTCAAATTTCCTAGATACCAACTTAACCTTTACAGGATCCTTTGTTAGAACGACAGATTACTGTCCTACTGTCCGACGGACATAGTATGTTATAACCTTAAGGCATACCTTAATCTACACAGTTCAGGTAGCTCGAATTCAACTAATTGTTATATCTTGTCGCTCATGGTATAACTAAAAGTATAGTGCCTCATTTTTTTTTGGCTTAAAACTCTTTTGTTTTCGTCAGGTAGAGATAAAGGCAAAAAAGATTTCCGATATTTCACGGCGACGTCTAGAAATATCTATTAAGCCTTACCTGACCCAAATCATTAATCCGAATATATTTCGGTCTGAGCTGTTTTTTTTTTTTTTGTTTTATTTCTTGTCAGATCTAAGCCGATATATAGGTAATGAGGACTAGAAGCATTTCGGGAGGAATTTTAAACAACCGAAAAAATTCCGAAATTCCCTTCAGGCTAAATTAGAAAGTGATTTATTTGCGTTTAATTCTATGAATTCGTTTTTGTTTAGTTTTCATTTCTTCGAGTATGTTATAGCATAGTTATGCAAATATGTTTTGACATAATAGTCATTTAATGATTTACCAACTAAAAATAAAAGTTAATAGCAAGGTAATAATTATGTATTATAATTTCCGTTTGAAAATTCATGATAAAAATGTTTATTTACATGATTTAGATTGGATTAAATTCAAGTATTTTCCGTTGACAATCTTAATTTACTGTGACTGATAAAATGTGAAATGGAATCACAGGTTTATAAGTGCCTATTACGAAGCAGGAAAACATTCCTGACTTATGTGATAAAGAAATTGGATTAAGTGGGCATTATTTTAAATGTTTGATTCAACACTTTTCTTTAAACTGTTAAAGGTTTTTTCTCGTTATCGTATTGGTTGATCGTGGGCATCTGGACATATCTATGATTGATAATATTTATTTGACTGATAGATTGATTCAAAAGCAAACAGATTCCTAATAACAATCGCTTTTATTTAGGCTATGTTTACTAATAGTTCAGAAATAGATTTTTCTATAAAAACGGGCAAGAAAACTTCAGCTTGTCAAAAGATATTCTAGCTGGTATGTTTTCATGATATTCCTTCAAAAAATTTCATGATATGTCTTTGCAACTTTTGTGTTTTTCCGAAACAGTTTCTTAGTTCATGCTGTCCTTGTTTCTTTCAATTGACAATTGACTCCCAAGCATTCTAGTTGCCATCTATGTTTTTGAGCATAAGTTATACTGAGTATAACTACTAGAGATCACAAGTCAACTGTTCCAAAAGAACACTCCATTGAAGTGAGTGAGTAAAGTAGCTCGCTCCTTTTGGTGAACTGCAGTTCCATTGGACACGTGACAAAAAAACTGAGAGCGATATACCTACTCAAGAAAAATAGAGAGTAAAAGAGTGAACGGTGTGAGACAATATCAATATACTGTCCTAGATGTAATGCCATTTTTTTCATCATTTAGATCTTCCCTTTTTTTGGTCATGCAGATCTACTGACCTGTTTTCGCTCTTTTAGACTACTGACCTTTTTTTCTCTACTATCTTTCCACTACTTACTGAACTCCCTCTAGTCATGAACTAGAAGAACGAACTATCGTATAGTTCACGAAGGATCGATGAAATGAACAGTTCCATGGGAGGACTTCACTGAACTGGTTTCTTAAAGTGAGTGACTCGGATTCAAGTAATTCACTGAAAGGAACTGCATTGCCCATCTCTAATAACTACCATGCTTAAGTTCAATTGATACATTAGTGTAAGAACAACCGTCTAACTTTTATTTTTTAGAAGTAAAAGAAGCAGGAATTACTTTATTTAGCTCGAATTTCAAATCGAATGTGCATTATCTATGTAATATAGTGTAAACCACCCCATTGCTATTAAACATGAAGTTAGTTAAGTTAAGTCCACTACACCTGGTTGATTCAATGCTATCCAAATTTTTAAGGTTTGTTATTTCGCCTTTAATTTATATTTTTTTATTGTTATAAACAAGACGGCGCCCAATGTGGGGTCCTTCAAAATGATTAAAAAAAAATTAGGTACATCGTATACTAAGTTTTTATGATTTGAAAAATATTTTCTTTTTATTCCGAGTGCTTAATTTTCCATTTTTTAGTACGTATCGTCAAAATATTTATTTTGAATTTTTTACCTTTGATGTACACATGAAGTACAACCCCAAAATTTATATGCATAAAAAATCTATTCATTAATTAAATCTCTATTATTAGGTTATTGGAAATTAAATGAAAAAATAATTAAATTATAACAAGCTAATTTAAATTATAAAAAGGCAACTCAAAAAAATTTCTTATTTATTTAATTTTTACTTTATTATTTTAATAATACAGTATTTATTATATATTTAATTAGGCCTAATTTCGAATCTGCCTTGACTTCTAAGGGGGTTAAAAATATAACACCAAAAATTCTTTTTCGATATTTAGCACTGTAAGGACCGTAAGAGGGTTGTGAAAGTTTTCACGAATTCCGTCAAATATTTTAGGTCTAATGAAATATCGTATTCACTTGAAATATCCTATTCACTTTTACCGCAAGGGGTGATAAGGGATTCTCACGTTTTCACCAATTCCGACATATTTCTTAGATCTAATTTCGAATTCGCCTTGATTTCTAAGGGGTTTAGAAATATGTTAAGCACCAACAAAGCATTTTTGACATTAAGCACTCTAAGCGGTGTAAGAGGGCTGTGTAAGTTTTCACGAATGCCGACAAATATTTTAGGTCTAATTAAATATCGTGTTAACTTTTACTTCTTTGGGCTTCAGATGCAATCGCCTAAAAACTAATTTTACGAATTTGCGATATTCAATCCTCGAGGGAGTGTAAAATTATTGAGTATGTTTTCACGAATTCCGACATAACTCTTAGGTCTGATGAGATATCGAATTTGTATCTACATACTTTAACGTGCTTTCTTTACAATCGCCTAAAAACAGATTTCATATTTTTTTTGTATTCAACCCCAAAAGGGTTATTTCCACATTTTATCCCTTATATTTTAATTGAAATTACAACTTTAAAAATTTATTATTTTTGGGCAGAACGCAACTGGAACGCGTTTTATGGTGAGATGCGGTGCGACTGAAAACCTAAAAAATATTCGGGAGTCTAGTTCCAACGTTAATTAGGTTATCAGTTGCACAGTAACGCGTTACCAACTTCTACCCAAAAAAATGTATGAGATTTTGAGTTGTTGTAAACAAACCAATTTTTTGATAATTATATAAAAGTTAAGATTACACGATAATAAAGCATTTGATAAAAAAAAATGTAATTAATTCATTGTCAAATTAAATGAGCCTTCCTGTCAAAATCAAAACACAATTTTCTAAACCCCTTGTTTTTATTTTTGAACATTAATTTTAATTCATTCCTCTGTATCTTTCAGATATATTATCTATTTATTTATTCATATTTATCAAATACTGACTACGCATAACAACAATAAAATAAAATACCCAAAAAGGTGTCAAAAATTGAGTCTTCTTGGAGTTTTCTGTGTGATTTTTGGATAATTAAATCCAATAGATGCAAGGCCACTTAAAACCAGAACTTTAGTTTCAACGGCTCCTATTTCGTCAGATGTGTGGTATTCTCAAAAGTAATATTTAATTTGGATTTATGATCGTGGAAGCTACTGTGTGACTTGATCCTCAGATTTGTCGACTGGAGTATTTTGTATCTAGACCTTCTTGCTTCGAGTTGATACACTCGAACTAAAATTTACTATGTTATATCCCACTAGTTTGATGAGATGATATGCATTTTAAAAACCTTCATAAGAAGCTTGAAGTGTTGATAATTTAACTGTGAAAATTGTTCAACCAGATCATCTGGATAAGTGGCCATAAACCTACAAAAACTGCACTCAACGTGCACTACCCGTTTAATTAAGCCATTGCCTAACTCTCCTCTTCTGCCGCTCTTCTTACTAAACATTGTCACCTATGCCCCTTCATATACATACATATTTAACCAGTAATTTAACCGGTACTAAATCAAATAGACCTTAACACAGTGTTTATGCAACTTACTCGACAGTATCATTTCCAGGTTGATCTTCATCCGAACTAAAGTTGAATCCTTTGTCTTCGGTAACCATGTAAGCCGGCAATGACTGGATTATCGTGTTGGCTTTGTCATTATAGGATCCAAGCATTTCGCGATACTTAGAATAGACCAACCTCTTCAATTGAGGATTACCCTGTTGCGGTTGCTGTAGTGTTGCAGCCATTTCTTCTTTGGTTGATCTTCAGTGGTGATCTTGCAATCAACGGTCAAAAAAAAAAAAATAACCAATATCCAATTGTGATCACAAAATTAAAATTCTTAGTCCCGTCTTAAAACCGAAAACTTCTGATGATTCTTAAGACGTTTTTTCTCTAACTTTTCGCTTCTTACAAACTTCTTGAACAGATCACTCGAGATTAATTCCACCAAGATGAGTCACTAACGATTGGAATTTCTGATTTATATCGAGAAAAAAAAATCATCACACACAATAATGAAGAAATTCATAAAAAAAACACACTAACAATAACAAAGTATAATCACATTAATCAAACCAAACGGTTAATGTTACAACGAAAAAAAGTCAGATTTCATGTTCTCAAGTAGCCACCAACTTGTGTACGAATCGGAACTGAAGTGAATCATTCGACTTAAGAAAACGGACTAAGTACACGGGGGCTGTAAACACTTTTAAACTGACTCTGTACAATGTACAGACTATAACCAACTTTGTCTAGGTTTTGTCGAGAGGCCCAGACTATCTACCGGTTAGACTTGGCTCGAAAACGAACGCGAATGCTTACTAACTTAAAGCCGCAAGTCTAGCGATGATAAGCACATAGTATAAGATAGGCAGGTTGATTTTCTCAAGACATCGATTACAACTTAAAGACTTTTTTCAAACACTTCGTCTTCGTACAACGTTTCTTCCGCGGTCACTAAATTACCTAGCGATTAGTTAGCCGTTTTACGTTCGACTGACTTAAAACGGTCGAAACGTATTCAAGTGACCATCAGAATTTTGTTGCTTTGCTTTTGCTGCAGTTTAAGATACGAACAGTGACTCGAACAGAAATTTCAACGATTCATCTTATGGATTCGGTTTAAAAACATGTTTTCACAACATCAAACTTCAGCCAAGAAGTTGCGCGAAACTCCGAGTTCAAAAGTTTGGCAGAATCGAGAATGGTCGGCGAATGTTGGTTGTTAAAAGTTACAGGATAGATTTGGAACTAGGTAACACCATTGAGTGTGAGGCGTTTAGACTATCTTATCTTTCGCGACATGTATTATTCTCTTCATTTCAATAACCGATAAAATATTGGTTATAACATTGTGCCCACTAATGAACGAGTTGATAAGAGTTAAGTCATTCTTAAAACTGGAACTTATATATTTATGTAAAGTTACTTTTGTTTGTGCCAAAACCTATCCCCGCACTCGTCAAATTCGAAAAAAGGAAACCTTAATTGGAAGGTTATTATTTAGACCTTGTACATTTCGCGGCTCCTTTAATAAAATATTTGATTAAGGTCTATAACGGCGCCCAATGTGGGGCACAAATGGCGTACAAAAATAGCTAAAGTAAAAGTAAGTTGTAAGTGACTGCAAACATTGTGAATGTTTTTAAATATTGAAATGTACTGTTCATTAGCCCCACTTCTTTTTTTTGCACTTCAATTTTCCGGATATCACTAACACGAAACTGTAAGAGATTTGATCGTAACCTTCATGTCGTTATCTTAGCGATCGTATCGCTCAGCGGACAAGTTTCTCAAAATTTTAATTACTTTTAAACCGTAGTATCAAATCCGGAATACCTGTTACCATTCAAAGATGATTCATTGTGACGCGATTTTAATATTGAGCTGCTACCGCACTGAACTGCTTCGTGCAGTTCACATTCCGCTGGGAGTTGTCAAAGGAGATATATTCTCCCCCTTCCAACCAGCAGCTAACCCCCTGCGCCGTATCTAAGAAGATGTGGCCATCTTACAACTGAATCAAGTCACACGAACTTCTATCTTTTCGCCGTGTTCATTCTGTTAAGTCCCTTAGTTCGTTTTCATTCTCCTTTTCGAATTGCTTAATTCAGTTCGCAAAAATTAGTGAGTTACTTCACTGACTCACTTCCAAGAAGTGTTCTATTAGAGCAGTTCAATGGGGAACAACCCTTCTCTAATATGGAGCACAACCCGATTTATTCTTTCTTTCAAATTGAACTGTAATTCGCGAAAATTAGTGAGTTCCAAGTAGTGTTCTTTTAGAGCAGTTCACTAGTGAACGACCCTTCTCTAATATAGAACACAGCCATTTTCATTCTCCTTTTCGAATTAAGCTGCAGTTCGCAAAAATTAGTGAGTTACTTCACTGACTCACTTCCAAGAAGTGTTCTTTTAGAGCAGTTCACTAGTGAACGACCCTTCTCTAATATGGAGCACAACTGGATAAATTCCTCTTTTTAAATTGAACTGTAGTTCGCAAAAGAGAGTGACTTACCTCACTGACAGACTTCCAAGTAGTGTTCTTTTAGAGCAGTTCACTAGTGAACGACCCTTCTCTAATATAGAGCACAGCCGGTGTCGTTCTCCTTTTCGAATTGAACTGCAGATCGCAAAAATTACTGAGTTACTTCTCTGACTGACTCCAAAAAGTGTTCTATTCGAGATGCAGTTCACTTGTGAATGACCCTTCTCTAATATGGAGCACAATCGAAAAAAAAAATTTGTTGTTAATTACATCTCAATGTTACTATTAATTGCATTAAAAGTTGATAGTGTTGGTTGTCTGGCTCAACTCTAATCATTTAGTTAATTTCCAACGAGAGCCGCTGTACTTACACATTTAAGACAAGACTGGTTTTCTTCAATCTCTTAAAGAACAGCAAACTTAGCTTAGCCCGCAATGAGTAAAATTAATAAAAAAAAAAAAAAATTCCGCCGTCTTGGATGGATGATGGGTGCACGCTGGGTATGATTTTATTATAACTGAAAAAAAAACCATGCTGATGTTTCACGATGTTTGATATCTTATAAGGGAGTCAACCAGTCGATTCGAGTTTTTCAATTTTCGATAAAAAAGATAAAGAGGTTGATGGCTCTCGACCACTTCTTTATTGATTTCTTCATGCATCGCTACATACAAACAAGCGAAAGTGATCCTTCTGTTTATAGCCAGCCAGTCAGTCACCGGTCTCAATATTAAAAGTCAATATATTTTTGTATTTTAAAAACGTTGCTCTTCTTTTCATTTCTTTTTCTGCCTTTGATTGACTTTCAAAATCACTTTTAAGCTTTCAAAATGTTTTTTCATATTTTTTAACATTTTTGTTTTTAAGAAAAATAATTAATTTAATAATCTTGTATGCACTTGCCATGTAAATGATAACTCTACCGAGAATAGAACGGGGTCACCAATTATTCCGAGCCATTTACAATTGGTGACCCCAATTTTTAATAATATCAATTTTGGATATTACTAATTACATAGATACTGCATTCGCAATTTCTTGCGCACCATTCGGAAACACAAACAAACAACTTGAACTAATTTATTGAACACCTTGTCCAGGTGAATGTTTTTTGTCACGAAGCAAAATTGAAAATCTTCAGTGTTTCTTTAGAAGACAATAAAAACACTTCGAATCTGAAGAGGATACAAAAGGTACCGATGGCAAGTATGCCAAAAAGAAACTCATCTAGAGTCTAACTCGAACTATCACTATTTTTCTTATGGCATGTATTTATTTTTCCCACGCACAATATACGTTGTAATTTGGGTCATTGAAAAGCATACAACAACTTAAGCGAAAAAGATTTTTTTTTTTTGAAGAATTTTTGTCAACAATAAATTAGAATAAATTCTATCAAAAAAAAAAATTGTTTAAGTACCTACAGCTCTTGAATGTCTCGAACGAAAGCATAGTTATTTAAAATAAGATCGAATGCCAAATAGAAATTACTTTATGTATATTATGTCTAAATAACCCTGAAAAGAAGCGTATAAATAAATTTAGCTAAGAAAACTTGTACTCTATGAAATAGAATATTTTTCCTCTAATTCTACACGTGCGAATTGACGAAAGCCATAATCAATTTGCGTAAGATTCCCATAGAAAAATACTTGCATTACCTTTTCGGTTTGTCTCGATCCAATAAAAGAAAAATAATTGTACTATAAAATATACCTTGGATTGTATTAAAGGTCAAAACCGAAGAGAATTAAGCCGACAGAAACTTACTTCCGTTAATTTTCCTTTGCCTATTTATACATCAGCCGAACAAGATCAAGACATCGTCGTTTATTGGCTGACGTCACATCATTTGCCATTATAAATCTTAAAACGCAACTTTGATGGAGTACTGACAGCTTAAATAGACTTACGTTTTGCTGTTCATGTGCATTATGACGCAATTCAATGACATCTTATTGTATACCCAGTCACCTATTAACTCTGATATCTATTTCAGTTTTGAAGACGACGTGCATTTTGTAAAATTTATGAAGTTCTGCCAAAAGTCTGGACTAAACTTTTTTTTTGTTTTATAGGTCAAAGTTTAGAGTGTGTCATTAATTTATTTATACGATTTTAGAAAATTATAAAATCATAAATACTCGTGGAAGCAAATTCTTCATTACTTCCAACCTAACGTGTTCGAAAATTTGTTTTCATGACGCCACAGTGGGCTTACTACGGAATAGAATGAACGCTCATAGATGCAACTTTAAAATTGCTTCCATGTGTCTTCTTCTTGATTTCTGTTCGCTTGCCTTTTTCGCGGTATTTCATGCGAACATTTATTTAGATTGTGCCAAAGAAATTGCTTGAAACATTTTCAGGATTTTTATTTTTCAGCACTATGTAAGGGAAGCAATGCCATGGATGCAACGCCACTGATATTTTTATTAGGAGGGGTCTACTAGTCCTAAAATGGGAAATCCAAGATTCCGTGGTATGTAACAATATTTTTGGGAAATTTCAGGTTGAACACATTTTTTTATTATTAATAAATAATAAAGTAAAATCAATAAGATATCTCTCAGGTAAAATCTATGAACTTTAAAATTTTGACAATACTTCGTAGACCACTTTAAGTACTGAGTTTTTAATGGATTCCGATATAAGATGGGTAAGTTACACCTTAGACTGTTGAGCAATTTTTTTTTAAGATTCAGATACCGGTAGATACATTGTCAACAATCTCTCTTAGCGTTTATACATATCATTCAACAATAATTTTGTATGCACTTAGTTACAAATAATATCATAACCAGTTAGAAAGAAAATCTATCTGCTAATATAAAATTAAAAGGACAAAGAAAAATGAATTATATACATGAATATGGCGAGACCACCTGTCGCATCCCTCCTCTCAAGAAAATATCGCGAAATTCAATACAAAACGATAAATTAGAGAAATAATCAATTACTTTACCTTGGAGGAAATCAACATAAAATTTTGCGAATCGTTCGGTTCGGTTAAGTGGAAAATTTTACGTTCTTTTTTTAATAAGTCGCACATGAGCTCTAAGCAACGTTTACTTTCACTCAGAGGACAATATTTTCCATGATTGATTTTCAATGTAATTTCACTATTTATGCAGTTCATTAACTTGGCTTTGACCTTTGCAAGTTTTACTTAAATTATTTATTGTTAGAAAATCATTTTAAATGTTGGGATATTATAAGGCAGGCGGCTGTAAAATATATCACAAATTTTGTAAACCAAATTTTCATAATGTTGAAATATTTAAAATTATTAAATTTATTGTAAATATGAAATTAATAACTACATAGTTAGTTCTTCAGCATGTGGTATGGGTACTATTAGTATCCGTGTTATTTGCAACTGTGGCAAAACAAAATTTCCAAGCTTATGAAAACAATTGCTATGAAAAATCTAGTTACATACTTAGGCATATTGTTTAAAAAAAAAAATAATTTATTTTCAATCAAATTTTTACTTGAAATTTTCCAGTATATTTCAGTGGCTTGGCGTCCACGGAAGCTTCCCCTTGTTATCGCGCAACGCCACTGGTATATTTTATTTTTTCAAGTAATAATACCAATTTCAAACACTTTTACATGGAATTACTGGTATTAGAAAATAGTTCATGTACTTTTCAACTGAACCATACAATTTACATGAAAAAATTACACACGATTTCGTGTAAAATTAGCTACCTATGTTTTTATTTAAATTGAAAATTACGTTACTTTTCGTGTAAATCTACTTATTTATTTCAATTTTATGACGAAAAACATGTAAAACATGAAAACATGAAGTTGGACGGTGTGTTTGATTTTTTTTTCATTGAAATGAAAATAAAATGCCTTCGGTGGAGCAATGGCTACGATTGCCAAACCTACTTAGTAAAACCAGAGTTAATCGTGGGCTCTCGATTCCTACCTACAGCCAACGGTTTTAAAGAGTGCTAATTATAAACCTGTTTGAGTTTGAGTGTAAATTCAAGAGAATATCCAGTGAGTTTGTTGCTTTCGATGTTGAAATTCACTGATTGCTAATTGAAATTTACTGACCGAAAATTGGAAATTACATTCAAATTGACTATTGTATCCCAATGTAAATTTACTTGAAAATGTGAGACATATTGGCTTAGTATCCAAGAGATGTAAAATTCAATGGATTTCTTTTAGTGTGTAGAAAAGTATGTTCAAAAGATTTAAAAATGGCGAGGCCTCATTCCTGTATTTTACACAAATGTTTGTGTAGGTGCATCAAATGTTTTTCTACGCGTAACTTTATTGTTTATTGGATAGAAGTCCGAAACGCCTTTAAAAATTAAATGCGGTGTAGGTTGCAAAACCTAAAAAAGTACGTTCCAAATAGCTTCCTGGCTATTATTTTTTAATTAATTGCAAATTGTTCCATTATCAAACTTCTACAAAAGTTCCAAGTTTTAGCCTCCTAGCATGCGCTGTTCCTGAGATCTAGACACCAACCTCCAAAACGCTCCCCGCACCTTACCCTCGCACCTCTTAAAAGACAGACACTTTAAAAGGTTCACACAGTCTATCCATAAAAAATGTTAACTTAATAGCTCAAAGGGTTTTGGAGCTATGCATCTTCAAACGCTTTTCGTACGGCGGACAGACGGACAAATTTTTTTTTTTTTTGCTTACTAGTCCTAAAACGTGAAAATACAAAATTCCAGTATAGCAAATATTTTTTTTTTATTTCAGCTCGATCTTAATACGTATTTTATTATTAACAAATAATAAGTAATAAAGTACATACACACTTTTTAACAACAATTCATAGATGAAAATTTTTTTTTTCATTTTCTTTAGTGACAGCAAAATTCAACCGCTTTTTCTTTCAAATCTATACTTTTTTCCCCGTAAGTTAGCAACAAATGCAAAAAATATTACAACTTGATTTGTTTGTTTGTTTGTTTTTTCTTCTCCTCAAAACAATTTTCTTTTCAGGACCACTGTCTCTGTCAATGCCTCTTAATGGAAACCATCAACTTCAAGAATTAATAAACGTTGAATTTTTTCACTTTCATTTCAATCAAGTTTGTAAAATATGCTACTTAAGGCCATATGCCCAGTTAGTAAAATTCAAGATTATAATACTTTCTTTTGCTATTTGTGGAATGCAATTTAATGCGATAAGACTAAAATTTATTAAGATAAAGACCGGTAATTTAGATAACGTTGTATCGTGAAAATAACAACAAAAAACGCAGTAGAGATTTTAATATTGTTTTATAAGAGAACTCGATCCTGCAATCGGAATTGTGATGTAGAATTTATTATTGTTAATATTTGCGAGTCGTATAATATGCCGTGTTTTAAATTTATAAAAATGCGTGAAAATAAAGTTGTTTTGTTTGATCGCAGTAGATCTTCTTCGCTTTTTTAAAACAATAAGCAAAGTTGCTATACTGATCGTTATTTGAGCTTATAAACAAACATTTTCAGTTTTGGAATTTATCAAAATTTTATACGACGTGCGATAAACAATCAAGTCTTCCAGTTTCATTTCGAGTTTGTACTACGTTTCACATAGCTCACTGCTTCGGATTTGAACGTGTTTTATTGACATCCACTTGGCATACACACCCTATGCTTTTCCCGGCCTTATATGCACAACGCTTTGCGTAAAACAGTGGAATATTCGCGTTCTTTTGTAGCACCTTTAAAAATGTAGCTTGTCTTTGAATAAGCAACTCATCAGCACTCTATCTCTGACAACTTCTCCATTGTACGTCAAGGATACCAATATGTTCTTCATCGTCAATCTTTGTTTTCTACCATGGGGGCTTTGAGCCACGGGGTCAAAATCAAAATTGCCAAACAATTCCAACCCTTACAAACAATTCTACCAACTTTTTGATGAAGGAAATTTGGTTCAAGTAGGAACAGACCAAACATGTAGGACACACAGTAAGATTATGTTTTGTTCTGTACTACGAGTTAATATGTTAATTCAAGAAATAAACACTATGGACTTGCATCGTTCAGAGTAGACTAAAGGGTTAAAGATTCTAAACTTGAACCATAATTCCTGAATGGTATAGTTCTACGCAAGAAGAGACTCAATCCGGAGTCCGGGCAGGAGTTGAATAAATGCTTATCAGCGAGTGTTAGTAACTTGAAATATTTTAATAATTCCTTACGTAATAAGGCCTTGCTCTTTTCAATGAATAAATTAAATAAACTATCATCAAAAAATCTTGCACCTGATTCCTTATCAAGATAGCAGTTTGTGATATAATAAATTTCATTCTAATTAAAGTGAAGAACTTTACATTCATTAAATTTTTTTAAGATTTGCATTTTTGTCTTATCACGTTTGCTGTATGAGTTCATTGCTTAAACTTGGAGCAACGTCTTATTTCACTCAAGAACAAGGTTATCTTATCTTATTTAATTCCAAAAGAAAACAATAAAAAGATCACCCTTTTCGCAACGTAATAGCCGCAAAAATTTTTAAGACAAACAGCTTGAAGAAATTCGAATAAATTAATGTAAAAGGTAAAAATATGCTTATGTTTTTTTTTGCATACACATTTCATACTGATCGTAAGGCTAGGCTGCCTAGGTCTTAGAGATATATGTATACTGGAGATGACAAGCAGCGGTTGAACTGAAGGCGGACGTCGTCGCATTCACTTGCATGCAAAAAAACAACAAATAGACATAACACACCTGTTTCGTCTCACTCACTCACACGCTAAACCAACAACAATTCGATATAATAACCATGTTTTGTCTCAATTCTCATCGTGTTTTTGGCTTCAAAGCGGTGACTTGTTGTCTCCACTAGCTCTATAGCCTAGGTAAACAGTGGACATCGATTAATTTGTCACCTTACAGATGGACAAAGTCAGACCCGTGCGCAGAAATGTATGATGGGGGGGGTTTTATAAAGTTCCCCCATACTAAATGTGATGACCTAAAAAAAAAAGGTCCTCACTTCCAGAAGTCAGCCAGAATAGTCAAATATTTGACATGGTGGCATACAATTAAATTGAAGCTTCACACAGCAATTGATCAAATGACAAGCTCAGTCAAATTGTTTCTGTTAAAATAGAGCTAAGAAATAATGTAATAGATAGAAATTTGACGATTATACTGTCTGCATTTGTCAGCCAGAATAGTCAAATATTGGACATGGTGGCATACAATTAAGTTGAAGCTTCACACAGCAACTGATCAAATGATGTCAGCCAGAATAGTCAAATATTTGACATTGTAACGTAGAGTTTAATTCAAACTTCACACAGCATTTAATCAAATTTTTGCCATACTTTAGAGGACGATCAGACGATCACTACGGTGGTACGTACAAGGAGTCACAGATATGTACATATGGGCAAAACTGTTCCTTTTAGTGAAGTACTTCACTCCGAGTCACTCACTTCAGGAACGAGTTCAATGAAGTAGTTCCAGAACTCTTCTTTCCTTTGTTTCAACGATGTAGAATAAGGAACAAAAAAAAGGTCAGTAGAGCTCAGTAAAGTAGTTCCAGAACTCTTCGTTCCGTTAGTAGATCTAGAAGATGAGGGCCAAAAAAAAAGGTGAAGTAGTTCCGGAATTCTTCATTCCACAGTTCCTTCGTTTCGTCAGAAGATGAGGTAGTTCCGGAACTAGTTGTTCCTTCGTTTCGACGATGTGGAAGATAAGGAACAAAAAACCTGTAGAAGATGAGGACCAAAAATAAAAGGTAAGTAGAGTTCAGTGAAGTAGTTCCGGAACTCTTCTTTCCATCGTTTCTTCGCTTCAGTAGATATAGAAGATGATGCAAAAAAAAGGTTAGTAGAATTTAGTGAAGTACTTCTGGAACTCTTTGTTCCTTCCTTTCGTCAGTAGATGTAGAAGATGAGGACAAAAAAAGGTCAGTAGAGTTCAGTAGTTCTGGAACTTTTCGTTCCATCGTTCCGTCAGTAGATTCAGAAGATGAGAACCAAAAAAAGGTCATTAGAGTTCTCTAGTTCCAGAACTCTTCGATCCGTTAGTAGATCCATAAGATGAGGAGGTAAAAAAAGTCAGTACATCTAAGAGATCGGTCAAGTTTCTTGTCAAGTGTCCAATGGAGCTGGAGTTCCCCAAAAAGAATGAGTTACTTTACTCACTCACTTCAATGAAGTATGTACTTATTTCAGAACAGTTCACTACTGAACGACCCATCTCTAGTCACAGATAAGCAGAAGTATCTGGGAAAAAATACTATCGACCTTTGGTATGAAATTATGAAATCAGGGATAGATAACTGACGGTGTCTGCCACGAGCATTTTTGTTGTCATCATTATTTGCCATAATTTTATAGGATGGAACATAATGCGATCATTTTTATAGTAAAAACAATGGCTTAAGCAAGAGCATAAGCTTTTGTGAAAAACGACCTTTGACGCGAAATCGAATGTTTCCCACCCTTCATTTTTCGCGGCCTACCCTTTTAGCCATAATTTAGAGGATGATAAAACAAAAATTTTTATAGCGTCGCAAAGGATCAGAAGTGTCGAAAAAAGTACCAGCTCCTTTTGTCTGACTGGCGATGTCCTTTCCAGATTTATCAATGGCTACCTTATTTGTCATATTTTTGGATAGTCTGGTGATGTCCTCTCCAAATCGATGGCTGTCTTATTTGACATATTCTTAGATAGTCTGACGATGTCCTCTCCAAATTTATCGTTGGCTACCTTATTTGTCATATTTTTGGATAGTCTGACGATCGTTTCGCTAGAACAAACATAGAGTCAAACGTAAAGTCCTGGACAAAAATAACAGTTTTTGTTCAAAATTCATACAAAGGAGCACATGAGTTCAGTAAATTTCAAAAAAAATATGAAACATGTTTAATTCAAAACAACTTCTTTCGATCCACAACTATAAGTTGCCAAATATCCAAATTGTACAGGTATGTTTCTTGTAGCACCTTGACTAACAAAATATAATTAGCACTGGTAATTGCATGACATCATCGAATGCAGCAACATTCCAAAACTCATTTGTACGAGTAGCTTTCGAAGAGCGTATAAACAAATAAATTCTATGAAAATTAGCTTAAAATGAAAATCTAAAGACTATTTTCACTACAATGAATCAGACGTATGTACCTACTCGGTACGAATAGAAAATACGGCAAATTTTTAAACAACTGTTGTATGTGCTTACAACAGTTTTTTTATTCTCCAAAAATTTTGAGCCCAGTTTCGGTAAAAAATTTTGTCAATTTGTCGTCTTTTAACACTAGTTGTTGTGTTAATTTCTATAATTTTCAAAATATATATGAATTTCCAAAAACAAAAAACACAGACAATATGAGGTACTTGGTGAAAATGAAATGCTCCGTAGAGAAACATTTTGGATTTTCAAAGACACAAGAGATAAAAAAGAGTTTATTTGCAATTTACAAAATGCCTATTAGCCTAAAAATATATCGTCATGCTAAATATAGAAGTGGTAACGCATTTTCGTATTTAAGAGAAAGAAAATGAATCGGATCATCGATGAAAAAAGATTTGTCGTATTTTTTTTTGAAATCACATGGTGATTTTATTAAATAAAAATATAAATTTTAATATGCTATCAAGCCACAGTTCGTACCTGGTAGAAGAATCCATTATTTTTCCTTGTTGAGGTTCTTTTTTCCCCTATAAACACTAAGTCGTTCAGTTTTGAATTTGTCGTTTGTTTTAAGAACTAAATTTATTTCACTGAAATATTTTTTATTTTTTTATAAATTCGTATTACATTAAGTTCACATTAAAAAACAGTCGTTTTAGAAATTCTTTAAGGTTCGTTCCGGCCTTTATCGAAAAATTTACCGAACCAACTTCGAAGTTTTCCAAAATATTTTGGCGCACAATAATCCACCAAATCGGCCTTTTTGTTATTATTTTTTAAGTTGCATATTTTTTTTTATTTCGAACAACAAAATAATAACTGAAATTTTTAATTTATTTATTAAATGATTTTGGGTTTTTTTTTAAAAACCAATTTTAAATCGCCGCGTTCCGTGGCCCAAGTCGTACTGAAAATGTTATTTTCACATCCTTCACCGGAAAAGTCTCAAAGAAAACTCTTCGTAATTTAACTAATACAACGGTATAGAGTGAAAAGCCGATTTTTCAAATTCGTTTCTTCGGACATTTTTAAATTCTAAATCGAAGTAAATCCGAACACAGCTCAAGAAAAAAAAAAATTAAATAAAACAAAAATATACGCAAAAATAAAATGAGCGAAGGCTAGAATTAAAAAAAAAAAACACACTCACTAACAGAGTAGAGACGAAAAACTGTTGTTTCTGCATGTAGCCAGAGAAGCGAACAAACAAAAAAACATTTTTGGCATCATGCCAAACTCATTTCGGTGCTTTTCAATTCATCGCACAATAGTCGCCGTCGGACACCATCAGATCACATTTTAACAAATTCGGCAGTATACTGCAAAAAAAAAAGTCGCAGATTTTTCCAAAAAAAAAAGCAAACCAAAAGTTTTAATTATATAAAAAAACGCACAGTAATTTTTCACCAAAAATTAAATTTTCAACGAATATCTGAAAATGCTTCGATTTTTTCTAATGCGTTTGGTGGGGCTGCGCAATGTTAGCAAAACCTACACGTGAAGTTGGTATATCTAAATTTTATAATTTTCTATTCTATGTGTAGGGAAGATACACATATGGATTATATGCGCTGATCTATTAATACGTTTTCGTACTAATATGAATTCAAATGTGTTATGCCGTAATGTTTACAAAAATTATATTATAGATCTTTTTTAATCATTGAATATGGTTCGTGTAAAATATACAGCTGTAATAATAATAATTTACGGCGATAATGGGTGAAATTATTTCTTTCTTTTTTTTTAAAGCCTTGATTTTGATCAAAAATTTTGTATAAGATTTAAATTTAATAAAAGGTTAGAATTACATCGAACGATGTTCCCAATAATTGTATTCGTTAAACCGAATATTCGCCAGTATTCGAAACCGTATTCGACAAATTCAACCCAAGATACTCGAATCATATTCGAATACTAGCAGTCTGGGTGGCTTAGTGGGTAGAGCACTTGCCTTCGGTGCACCTGGTACCAGGTTCAAATCTGCTTGGCCACTAGTAATTTTCGAGAATGGGATTAGGTGCCGGACTACCATTTCACTTAGCTGTAAATGAGTACCTGAGTTTAAAATCGGAGTAATAATCACGGACGCGCATATGGCTGACCATTTCACCTCCTAGTGTTCCGTTGGTCTCGTAATGAATTAACTCTAGCATTACTTCAACGCCTAGGCCCGATTAGGGCTGTCGCGCCATTTATTATTAATATTACCTATTCGAATACTAAACAAGATAAAAAATAAATAAGAAAACTGGTTGTTAATGAAAAAAAAATATGCATTAATTGCATTCTTTGCTTATTCATGTTGTTCAGACTACGGAAGAATTTTATGTGTCTTCTTTTTAAGAAAAATATAGAGCCAAGAGTTTCGTTAATTTTAATTTATAAAAGCAAACTAATCGATGCTGGAAAATTATGTGCTTAAGGCTTGATATTGGTTTTAAAACTAAAGTTCAACTACTGGTTGGGAATCACAGTCAGGACAGGGTCCTTTAAATTGATATAATTAAAAACAAAATTACCTGCCAAATTGAAGAAATCGACGTAATTCTCCGTATCGATGTTATCCACGATGTTATCACATACAGTTGCTCACAAAATTATTTGGTCACCCGGGAATCCGAGCTAAGTTCGTCATTTTAAGACATTAAAATGCAATATATGAAAAAAGTCAAAACTAGGATTTGATGTAGGGATATTGTTAATAAACAGACAATATGTTTTATAATTTTAAGTAGTCGAAATAAATATATTAAGTTAAAAAGAAAATAAAAGGTCGAAAATTCATCTCACAAAATTATTTGGTCACTAGTTTATATTAGTTTTAATACATTTAATTCTTCTTAACTAAACCTATTTAATACTTGGTGGGGTATCCTGTGGCTTTAATAACAGCTTTTAGTCTATTCTGCATATTTTTTACTAAATTAGCAGTGGTTGAAACAGCTATTTCGTCCCACTCCTTTTTTAAAAAAGTTTTCAGCTGATTTTTACTTGGTATGTTATGATCCTGAACCTTTTTTTTCAATATTGCCCACAGGTGCGCAATAGGATTTAGGTCCGTAGACTGTGGTGGCGTTTTGAGTTGTTGAGGTACGTTGTACAGCAGCCCGCTTTTAGTGGACGCACTTCCATAACAATGTATGGCAGGCGGTTTTTTGCGATGCGGCCCATCCGCCCTAGTGGACGTCGGCCTTAAAAGGTCAGCTCTGAATAACACCCTTTGCGTGACGCTTGATCTAGAAACATGAATAAAATAAAAGAATCTCGTTAGAGATCTCGAAAAAGTTGCTATCAAAGTGTGATTTATAAAGTAGGTTAAACATACGTAATATCCCTTTCATTTGTTATCCGCTTAATCGCTACACTTACAGCAAATTTTTCTGGGATCTCAAAATAACTCAATCCAACGTATTAGAGAAGAATCGAGATAAATTTATAAAACTCGGGCTATACTTGATCAAATTTATAACCTATGACACTGCATTTTAATATAAATGATGGCAACATAGAACTTACCTGATTATTCTTTCGCACTTCGGATATTCCAAGTAGAAAAGCCGCGTGATGTCCACTAACTTTGATTTCCACTAATTTAGACATATCGTTAATTGTATACTTATTACCAAAAATTTGAATATGTAACCAGGATACTTAAAAACTCGACTAACAAAGAAAATCAAGCCGGTACGATAAGATGTTTAACGTCGATTGTCGATTGAGTTCGTTCGAAGAAATGATTAGTGACTTTTCACTGCCGAATGTACTTACTGAATGTCTGTACCGAACCTTTGTGAAGCTATTCAAACCCATAAACATCAATATTTCATGGGAAAATAAAACCGGTAAGGACCTTTCACTTATACCTTCTTACTCCCGCTTTGACAATGCAATTAAAGAAACACTCCTTCATTGAAATATTTCAGGTTTTATCTCTTGCTGGATTTTCTCAGAACAGATACGGCTCGACTTTACAGGACCAAGCTCAAAACCGATTTTTAGAAGAAGCATTGCTGACTTTTTTCGTCGCCTGATTGGTTGATTTTCATGGTGTATAGTCGCACCGCAACGTGTTCGGTGTAAATCCAACATCCCATCTTTAATATTTCATGCAGGCAGATGTATATATATAGGTATATATGTGTGTGTGTATAATATATACAGATAAAATTAAAGATCACAGAAGTGGCAAAATGCGTTGGGAGAGCAGAACCTGTATAAAAGGCTCCCACTCTCTTCATAGTTCCCACTTTCCCCTTGCAATTATCAAAAAATACGCATACGCTGAAATATTTTCGGTTTTTATCCCACCATGTAAAACACTCAGCGTCAAAGATCATGTACAAAAAACGGCCCATACACAGGCATGCATGCATGTCGCGATGCTTTCGGCACCGTCACGACGAAGTTGGCTGTAGTATTACCCAAATATATATAAAAAAAAAACATTTTAAAAAATGTAAAAAAAAGGTGTCGGGTTCAGCAAAAAGGAATGATATCCACAGAGTCGGTTTTCTTTCTATTAATATTTCCACTTACACTTGTATACAAATTTGTGATATTTATTTTCCCAAGAAACCCGACAATTGCTCGGACAAATACCACCCCCTCCCTTCAAATTTTCCAGATTAAAAGCAACCAAAAATTAAACTTTGCACATCATCTTTTTGCCACGACGAGCAATTGTCGAGTTTCTTGGAAAAATAAAAACCATATCGTCTCAACGTGTTTCTTGAAACAAAAAAAGAAACCTCAAATCGAATTCATGGATACGAAATGTCTAGAAAAAAAGTTCTTAAGGCAATTCATTTCAACGTATCAACTAATTTATTGTCGTAATAGAAAAAAAACATAATAATTCGAAAATAAAGGCACTTTCTTTCATACGTGCCAAACTTAAGCAATTAGAACGGGCGAATTCAAAGGTTTTTGTAATAATTCATTCCATTTCATTTCGAATGGATTATATTCTGCGATTCCATGGGCGTGCGCTATATAAAGTCGTCCATCTAGCGATGCAATCGAATTTCCGCATCTAAAATTAATAAAAATTAAGGTGTAGCTAAAATCAAAAATACATCCGCATAATGTACGTACTTTGGAATCACATCAGTGCAATTGGAAGACCGCGTATCGAAATTAATTAGTTTATCCGAATTACACTGCAAACAACATACACTGTATTCGGATACTACTGACGAACTGACCGATGACGATGGAAATTTAATATTACTTTGTTCAAACCATTTTCCTTCCCTTGGATCATAGCGTTCAACACTACTAACATAGTGTGCGTAATAGTTATATGATTGTGACATAAAGCCGCCAAATACGTAAATTGACGAATCTGAAAAATATGGCTACAAATTCCAGGCGAAGGCTTTATTAACCTGTTGCCGGCAACAACTTGAGTCCATTTAGTTGCCGCGTCGTACTTTATTCCAATACATTTATTACCATCTCCTTTTCCGAAAGCATAAATTGATTTATCATGTTTTACCATTGCACTGTCGGCATTCAATTTCGGACGAGATTCAAAAGTTGTAAGCAATTTTTTACGTATGTCCCATTTATAATTCAAATTATGAGTGATTGACAAAATGTACATTGTTTGAGTTGACCAAAACGGTGATTCTGGGAGATCCAAAAAAGAATTCACAAGCCACTGACAGCCAGCAGCATCGTTCTTTAAAAAATCCTCTTTCCGAATATTATTCCAGTAATATGAAGTAGTTAAATGGGAAAATTTTTTGCGGTGGACTAACACTCCAAAATTAAAAATTTTATTTTTCATGTCTAGAACATGCACTTTTAAACCATTTCCATTTGGTTTCATTCCATGGTCGACCTTAAATAAAAAGATATAGGCACTTAAAAAATGAACAAATTACTCACAATTTTCTGTCACTTTGACTTCAAAATGACAATTTGAAGGGCACCAGCATTGCCAGATTCAAATTTTTGTGGTATTTAATGACTTTTCGGATTGCATCAGCATTGCCCTGTTCAAACTTTTGTGTTCTTTGTTCCACATCAGAATTCCATCAGGCAAAACATTTAATGGCGCGAAAAGTTTGAAAACATTTACAGAAATTATTGTTTTTGGGTGACAAATGCTTCGAAATTACTTTATTTGCAGGTAAAAGAGTTATCATCCGTTCCAACCTGAAGATGGAGTAATACAGTATGTTTAATACAGTGTGTTTATGTTGTAGCAACATCGTGAAACCATTTCGGGTGTACCTACTGGGTGCATCATTTTGCAATGTACATTTATTGTTAAAGTAAAACTTGTAGACGATATTAAAAAATATATATTGTTAAAAAAGAAATATCTTCTAAAAAATTTGTTTCGTTTGAGTGTGTTTGTTTTTCTTATGATGTTAATGTGCGATGACCAGCTTAATTTGTCATCGACAGTTAATCCGAAGTATTTTGTGAAATGGACTCGTATTAGAGGAATTCAATCGATTTGCGGTTTGAGGTCAATGTTAGTGGTGCTGGCTCGTGCCTTTCTTATGCAGTTATGACACTGGCTATTTTTGCGACTTTAAAGCGGCTAGTAAATCCAAATGGAGAGGGATAAAAGACGTAACATACAATTTAGACTTTGGAGTGAGAGAGACAGTCCGAATAGCTATAAAGTGAGTACTGTCAAAAACTAGCCGCTAAATAGCCGCTGCACAGCCGCTACATAGCGCGTTCCAGCAGTGGCTCGCAACATTCTAGCACTTAATCCAAGAAAAATTCTGCTTCCAGTGGATTTTTGAACTACTACAACCGCAAAAATAGCCAGTGTCAACTGCATTATTGTGACATTTATCAAGTCCATTATGAGCCGTTGATTTTGAAAGTGGAATAAATCACTTTTTCAATAAAAAAATTGTTGTAATATTCTAACGACGTTTTAAAGAACACGAAGCAACTTTCTGAGAATCTATTGATGCAATTGTTTCATCACACTTTTAAGAAATACAATTAAATTTTCTTGAAATCAGTCGCAAGTAAGTTCGCAATGTTTGAAAATGATCGAACTGTCAAATATGACATTATCACAATCTAAGACGCACTGTTTTATTTAAAAAAGAAAGTAATGCAATGAAAAATGCAAGAGATTTCGATGAGAATTAAGAATAATTCACTGATTTTCGCGTTCATATCAATTTCGCTTGGATTATTGACGCTAATAGAACTGCGACTCAATCCGGCCATTGTGTTCATGTAGCGCTTATGGACAGCTTACAGCGATCCATTGCAACTCGTTGCGATATTTTGACGATTGCGTTCATTCTATACGGCTCTTTAAGCATGTCGATTTATTATTCCACTTTCAAAATAAACGGCTCAGTACAAAAATAATCGGTATGAAGTTTCGGAACTTTTTTCTCATGTTCGCGTTAATGTCCACGTCTCGCTGCCAACACAGAGAGCACAGGTCGTGTAATAGTTTTATATCTTCGCAGCTTATTGTTCCGGTACACTTTCTTGGATTCCATTATTGGAAGTGCCGAATAATACGTTTTAGTTGCTAGCATAATCCGTCGGTTGATTTCGTCCGTTTGGTGGAATGCCAAAAAGGAGCATGATACAGTACAGTACAGTAATGAGAGTATAGTATTCATATTTGTAGTGTTAAGTCGAACATGTGCAATGTAAATTTTTTCCAAATAAAGGCACATAAATTATCCATACTATCCACATACCTTTACAGAATGGGAAGTTGAGTGAGCTTCGCATAATTCTTCGGAAGGAAGATAGTGAATTAAAACTGACTATTATTAACAACAAAGTCTGATCTCAAAGGTAGGTACATATTAACGTATAAAATGAATTCTGTTTTTTTATATTTTGTGCAATGAAATTTTTTTTTCTTTTTTTTTAAGTTCAAATTTTGCTACTCAATGCTACTCTTTCGAAATTTTATTTGCTACTTTCTTCACGACCTGAAAGTTTTGACGAAGGTACGGCTACTCGATTTCGTCGACGTTATGTGTCAGCTATTTACCGGAAATCCTCTCGTAATCGTGGTGCGTGACACCTTCGACGATTGCCATCCTATCGATGACTTCGCCGAGTGTAGAGTGCCACTGAATTCCCCTTTTAAATGCTCGGCCTGTTCCATGTATTCGGTGATTTTCTTTAGCAGACGCGAAGTTTTTCGTCCGAGCTATCTAGAAATTATGAAGAGTACACACATGTTTGCCGACGTTTCATTTTACACAATTCTTACTTTCTTATTTGCAGCAACTCTAAAATGCAGTCCTCTAAGTTTTGCTTCCAGTTTTCAGCCACTGGTGTCACCCGCTCATGTTTCGCAACAGCTTTTAAATAATTAAATTTTATTTTAATTAACTTCGTAATTACAAACGCTAACGCTATGTTCAGACTATGCATTTTAAATACATTTAAGTAGGCAAAATTAACGTCATAAAAAAGGAGTGTTCTCACTAGGCAACTCGTTTTATTTTGATACCCGAAAGCTTGACGTGATTTTTTCTGACAAGTAGATATTCAGCTGTGATTCTTTACCAAATTTATGGTTGTTGTACAAGGGCAAAATTCACTTTTTACAGCATTACAAAGTTTCTTCCAAATTTTACTTCGATTTCCGCGAGAAGTCGCAGTGCATTTTTCCGGTTAAACGCGTCGTAGCTACGTGTTTTCGTAAACGCTTTCGGGAAGTGTTTTCAGCGCATTTAACTCGATTTAAACTCGTCAATCTCGTAGCCTGAACATAGCATAACCGTATCTTAAATTGCGTGCAAAAAATTCTATTCACATCACGAACGAAAAGTTGATATTTATTTTCCTGTCAGGCTGACTGACAGATAAAACGATAACATCAGTCTTCTCACTCTCTCGTAATCGAGGTCGCCTTGTCGCACGATTGGCTATTATTGCACTTTTATTGCACTTAAGAAATAGCCAGTAAATAGCCGGTGTCAAACAGCATCATGCAGTTATGACACTGGCTATTTTTGCGGCTTTAAAGCGGCTAGTAAATCCAAATGGAGAGGGATCGAAGATGTAACATACAATTTTGGCTTTGGTGTGAGAGAGACAGTCCGAGTAGTTTAAAGCCAGTACTGTCAAAAATTAGCCGCTACATAGCCGGCAACATAGCCGCAAAATAGCGTATTCGAGCAGTGTTTCGCAACATTCTAGCACTTAATACAAGACAAATTCTGCTTCCGGTGGATTTTTGAACTGCTACAGACTTGTTTTTAACAGTTCGGTACGTATTAATTTGTGGAAAGTGACATGTTATGTTATAAAACGCGCTAAAATCGATATTTTTCTTAACAATGCGGTTGTTAATGTTGATTACTAGATGCCGCTAGTGTCGGAAAGAGTGGTATCTCTTTCTTTTAATGTTGTTCGCCTTGTCGCACGATGGGGCCTTTGTTGCACTTTATTGCACTTAAGAAATAGCCAAAAAATAGCCAGTGTCATAACAGCATTAAAGCCGCAAAAATAGCCAGTGTCATAACTGCATAAAAGAATGAGATACCACTCTTTCCGACGCTAGTGGCATCTAGTAAACGAAATTAACAACTGCATCGTTAAGAATAATACCGGTTTTAGCGCGTTTCATAATCAATTGTTTACCCCAACAATATCCTTTTATTGGTCGAGGGGTTAGCAAAAAGCACACAAGGCATGGTGGCAACTACCCAGGAGTTGAATTAGTATTCGTGTCAACAACAATGCGATGTACGAATAGATCAATTCTAACATTGAGCAGACATGGGAAATTCACATATGACCCATTTGGTATATCACAGCTATGAGCAATAAAAAAAGCAAAAGATCCTACAAGAAAGGTGAGGATCCTTGATAAGTGGTTAGGATAAATATTAATTAATTTTGATGAATGAAGTGGATAAAGATGCATGGAAACAAAGATGGAACAAGTGTATGGACAACACATATGCGTAAGTGGGCATACTGCAGTTAAAAAATGACAAGAAAAGTAAAGATCTCAAAAAGAAAGTTGCATTATAAGAAAGATAGATGGCAGCACGACAGATAACACACAGGGTAAAGTTCACGTGTATGTAGTCAAGACAAGAACCCAGGAACCGTAAATGAATGGGAGAGGTCACAGGGGATAAAATAGGAAAATACAAAGCCATGAAACAGCAATTAGGAAGAGTCTTAGAGAGGAAGTAGATGAACGAGAGCCCTGAGATCATGACTGATCTTTGAATAATACTAAATGGGAGTACAACAGAGGACATAATCGGAATTATCACATAGAAGGGTTTAACAAAAAAATTAAAAGTTAATACAATCAAACTCAGGGTAAAATTGATAAACATATAACATGTCCCCTTTTTTTGGATGAAAATAGAGGTGCTGGGGTCCCTGGATGATGATATTTACCGATGAAAATACATAAAGGGGGGGGGGGGGGAGGGTCTTTAATAATGCTTTTAAAGAAAACAACCTGTTGTTTGTCTTACTACACTGGTCTCAGGGGATTAGTACCAAAGTTGAAACGGGAGAAATTTCATACAAAAGACTTCGGTTGATAACTTATTATACATAGGAGTGTTATAGTGCATAGTTTCGGGGGTTTCTCTTGCCTTTTCTTTTGAGTTGACATATGAATGGGAACAATGTTTTCAGGGAATAATATTTGTAGATCGCAGGTCATTATAGGTTTGGGTAATTTGCCAGGCAAAATTAAGCAAGGAATCCAGGAGTAATAAAATAGGGGAAAAGAAAGGTCACACTGAAAAGAAATGTAGATAATTAGAATGAAAATAGGATTTCAAGGGAAAGATAATATTTTGAGTAAGTAGTAGTAGATGCTGTACTCACGTGAGGTGAGATGTATTGTGTATAAGACATAAGGTATTAATAAAATAAATGTAGAATTTTGTCTGAATTTTAGAAAAAGGAGATATAAATTTTGAAAAAGGTTAGAATTAAAGTAAAAATTGCAAGTGTCATTTGGACATTTTTAGGACATTAGGCAAATCCTGGTTCCACCTCCCCAAAGGTGTAAAACACAGGTTCCTGGTTGGGAACTTCGGCCGGTAGTCTGATCCTATTAGAGGATTAAGACAGTAACCTTTGCTCAATTACTTATCGTACTGCATACCAATTAAGGAATGTAGTATAGCTTGTAATTTGACTGCATACTTTAAATTCAGTTATTTTTTATAACAAAGGAGGTTCCTCTACAATAGCAATTTTAGTTTTTGATTTTTGCATCATGCAAAATCTGCAAAAGTAGTTATGACTAAAACCCTTTGCGAACCCAAAAATATTGTTAAGAGCTAAGTTGTCACCCAGTACCAATGCAAGTATAAAATATACTTTTTTAGTACTTGTTTGAGTGCAAATAATTAATTTCTTAATGGTATCTACTAGTCTGTAAATGACTGCAACAAAACCTAAATCTTTTACATATTTTGCTTTAATAAACATCGCAGGAAATATATTTTCTAACGTCGATATTTCATACTCAGGGAGAATGGGAAAGCTGTAATAAAAAGCTGAAATCGACTGAGTTCCATCATGATTTCCAATAGGATCATTGGTTTCAAAGTCGTCGTTATATAAAAAGTATAGAATTATTATTTTTCCCTGTATGAAATTAGATATATCATTTCTTTCATTTATTTCTTGCATATATGTATAACAAAGTGTCATCTAACATATTCGGCAATTCAAAAAAAGATTTCATTTGAAATTCTATATTCATTATAGAGCCATTTTCGGTAACTTCTTCAATATATGGTATCCCACCTTTTATCGTTTTATCGACTTTGTCAGACACTACAAATTTTTTAGGTGGTTTAAAAACATGAAGGTCAGATAAATAATTTCTAAGTTTGTGTTCTACTTGATCTAGAATTGTATTACAATAACTGAGCAATTCATCTATACTGTGCATTCTGCCTTCTCCAACTACTTCTAACATTATTCCTTTAAGTGAGAAAATTAATAACGAGAAAAGGTCAGATACATCATGTATAATCCTCTCTATCTGCGTGTTAGTCATATTACTTAAACTATTAAGTTTAACGACGAATTTCAGAGCGTTGGCCGTCAATTTTTTTTTCCAATCGAAATCTTTTGGAATTGGTTCAATAATCGGTAAATTACCATCGTCTATGGGTGACAGTAGACGATTATCTACTGAACTCGAAGAACAAGGATTTGAATTGGAGCTATTATTATTAGTTTTTACTTCATTAGAACATATGAAGCCATATATGGCGTTAATTTTTTTTTTTTTTCTAATCTAACACAAAGTGGAGATAACAGTGATTTCTTTTAATCGTGTACATTCACAGAATCGCAATATGAAATAGCAACCTAGACGCGATTCGATAACGCGTTTCGATCCGTGCTAATGGATCTCATTAGTAGGCAATTGTATTGGTTGGCTGTGTGTTTATTTGAACTTCTGTCTTCGGCGCAAATCATCCGTCGACGGAATGTTTTTATAGAAATCGTAGCTCAAAGTGATAACCGGCTGATTATCAAAGAGCTAAGTCAAGCAACTACCAAGGCAGCGCTGAAAAGACGGCAACAACAAGAAAACATTCACACTCTCTCCTCCTTCACAATTGCATCAATTCGAGACCGAATTGAGGCAAGGATTTCTCTTATCATTCAACCATGCAATTCAACTCAAACTTTTTCACAGTATATTAACAAATTTTCTACAATATAATAATATAATAATAACATTATAATAATATTTTTTTTAGAAGATATTTTTTTTTTAACAATATATATTTTTTAACATCGTCTACAAGTTTTACTTTAACAATAAATGTACATTGCAAAATGATGCACCCAGTAGGTACACCCGAAATGGTTTCACGATGTTGCTACAACATAAACACACTGTATTAAACATACTGTATTACTCCATCTTCAGGTTGGAACGGATGATAACTCTTTTACCTGCAAATAAAGTAATTTCGAAGCATTTGTCACCCAAAAACAATAATTTCTGTAAATGTTTTCAAACTTTTCGCGCCATTAAATGTTTTGCCTGATGGAATTCTAATGTGGAACAAAGAACACAAAAGTTTGAACAGGGCAATGCTGATGCAATCCGAAAAGTCATTAAATACCACAAAAATTTGAATCTGGCAATGCTGGTGCCCTTCAAATTGTCATTTTGAAGTCAAAGTGACAGAAAATTGTGAGTAATTTGTTCATTTTTTAAGTGCCTATATCTTTTTATTTAAGGTCGACCATGGAATGAAACCAAATGGAAATGGTTTAAAAGTGCATGTTCTAGACATGAAAAATAAAATTTTTAATTTTGGAGTGTTAGTCCACCGTAAAAATAATACCGTTAAATGTGTTATCGAAACATATTTCAGTAGTTGTTTTACATAATCTTTACGATTTGGCATGTCGTACTTGATCCATCCTATGATAGCCTCATATGTTGTTTCGGCATCTCTAACGCGAGTCTTCTGCATAACCAATTCTAACTGAAATTAAAACTCGTATAAAAAATTGTTTAAAGTTTTGAACTAATAAAACCTACTTGATCTTTGGAAAGATTCTTGAATTCATTCGAGCCATGAAGTTCTCGAAAATTCTGTGACGAATTAGTTCCGATATTGATCCCGTGTGCAATCGATCAGGATCCGTACTTCAGGATGACCCGGGACGTAGAACCTCGTCTTGGCTATCAGAAGTCAGCTTCGATTCATTCGGTCTTCTTTGCAGAGTTGCAAGAACTCTATGATGTCGGCAACCGATGAAAATTCGGCGATCTTCTTAACCGATTCACCTGAAGAAATCGAAAATAAGATTTACATATACCTATTTTGAAGGACGACAAAAAACCGTCGAAGAACATAGCAAATTAGGAGGAAATCCCGATGTTGATGTCACCTATCAGTTGCTTCAATATTTCATGGAAAACGATGAAAAACTGGACAATATAAAGAAGAAAAATGCTAAGTGCTGAAATGGTAGTCGAGACAATTAAACCAATTTTGGAGGCACACCAAAAGCAACGGAAGCTGGTCACCGATGCCGATCTCGATAAATTCATGTCCTTTCGGCCGCTGAAATACACTACGTTTAGTCATGGTTTAATTTAAAAACTATTTTAAAAACACTTTCATTAATCACTACACCACTCCGTCAGACTGACATTTGACAAGTCGATTCCCTTGAACTACTCTAGTACTTCTTTTTCTTTTGTACGGAAGTGTGTGTGCGCGAAATTATAATTTTTAAAGGCAAATTAAAGCATTTTTCTCATTTATTTTATGGAAAATTATTATTTTGCAGAAAAAAGTAAGTCATTTCAAATGTTTATTGAGCAAAATCCCATAAAAATGAAAAATTTTTAAATTTACTGGTTTTTCACCTTGGTACGCATCTGCCAAACCCATCTTAGAGGCTTAGTCTATGCAGCAACCCTATTCATCACTAGATAGAAAGAAATAGCAATAGAAACATGTGCTCCCACCATGATCTATTTGTAAGGCAAAAAATAGCCGCATCACTTCGAGCGCAGCAAATGTCTTCCGCGACTTACACGATAAAAATTAAATACGCGAAAAGTTACAGTTCAAGTGCGGTTACAATAAAACGGCACAAGTGCGATGTGAAGTGATTGGAAATGTATCACTACGTTATTAGTTTTTTATATTTATTATATAGCAGTTCACCCCTGCCTGCACATTTCATTTTATAACCCCCTTTCTCTTTTCCAGCTGATGGCAATCTCCGCAAAATATTCATACGAGTACGAGCTTTTATCACAACACGCTATCATCAAACAGATGGCGCTACGCTAAACAAAAATTTGCTATCGAGACATTTGCGAGACATGTCTTCGAGATTTCGGGGTGCATTTGTCTCGATACCGTGTATTTTTCCCATAAGACGTCTCGCAGAAATCTCGGAGACAAACCGATATGTCTTCGAGAAATCTGCGAGATATCTCGCAGACGCGACCAACTGGGTTAAGTCACAACCTCACGTCATCACATCAATTTCAAGTTCGATCTCCTAGGCGCATCAAGACCCATCTATTGACGGTTTCAATACGTTGGCATCATTAATCATGCTGCTGCATCCGTTGGAAATCGTTACGATCTTCATTGCGACAAAAATAGCCAGTGTTATTGCGGCATTACCGTTAGTTGTCCACCATCCAGGCCGGACTATCTTCTTCGATTCCAACTTAAGGCAAAGTATCAGTTCGCGACGAAAAAAAAATAATTTTTATTTTAATTCTCATCCTTAACATATTGAAAATACGTGAACAAAAGGATATTTCAATATCGAATGTATTTCACGAGTTACAGACCGATTTGCTGAACGGTCGGCCGATATTCAATACGTTTTTTCTAACTTCAGACTTTAAACGGGTTTTTCTCGAAACCATTTTTTGCGGAGCACGGTATCCTTTACAGCTTCAACGAATGAACCGATTTTAATGAATAAAAGCTTAAAAAAAGGTAAATTAAATTTGGGGGCCCCAACGTCGAGTTTTTTTTATTACTTTTTTTTTAGTTGCGTTTTTAAGCCAAAAACAGAGTAAAAAAAGTGTTTTTTGCCATTTTAATCTCAGGGCGTTTTTTCAAAATCGGAAAACGTGGGAGCTCCGCAAATTTAATCTAGTTTCATAAACTTTTTGAATTTTTGATTTTAGATCACTTGGCGAGGCTGTATAAGGTACCGCGTGCATCAACTCACGCCGATCGCGATTGAAGCCGCCATTTTACAATATATATATTTTAAATTCACAATTATTCTTCACTTGTACCTCTATGTAACCCACTAATAGTTTTTTTTCATATATATTTATTTTATATCCAAAAAAAATTTTGAAATGAGGCACTTTTCGGGTCTTTTAACTGATACCTCTCCTTAACCGAAATTCGATTAAAATAAATAAAAATAGTAACTCTAATTAAAAATATGAAACAGTAATTTAATGTTAGAAAAATTATTTACAAAGTTAACAATATTGTTTAGTTGAATTCTGCAAGTTATTAAATCATTGAGATTGGAAAACATAGGCCAAGTGTTTATTATTCTCTTCGTTTTTATACTATCAAACCTGCCAAACTTATGCAATTAAAAAGGGACAATTCAAAGATTTTTGTAATATTTCATTCCATTTGATCTCGTAAGGATTATATTCTGCGATTCCTTTGCCATTTGCTATATAAAGTCGTCCATCTAGCGATGCAAGATTGGTTCCCATGCTAAAATTAATAACAATAGTTGTTAAGCTAAAATCAAAAATGCATTCGAAAAATGTACGTACTGTGAAATCACATCAGTGAATGTGTGAGACCGCGTATCGTAATTAATTAGTTTATCCGAATTACACTGCAAGCAACAAACGTTATATTCGGAAACTACTGCCGAACTTACCGACGCTTCTAACTTAACAGAACATAGATCATACCAGTTTCCTTCTCTAGGATCATAGCGTTCAACCCGTGTAAGTTCTTTATCTCTGTGCGACAAGCTGTTATAGCCGCCAAATACGTAAATTGACGAATCTGGAAAATATTTAGATATTAATTCAGTAAAAATAAAATTATTTTAAATTGGTCGTACTGCAAGAAACAACACCAGGGTACGCCCTCACATATCTCATGTCTGGCATAGTTGTCCACTGACTTGTCTCCACATCATAACATATACAAGTTCTTTGTCGCTGCTTATTTTCTAAACCACCGATCAAATAGATTCCATTAACATTACTACAAATTCCAGCCGAAGGCTTTATCAAAATGTTGCCGGCAACAATTCGAGTCCATTTAGTTGTCGTGTCGTACTTTAATCCAATACCTCCATTTTCATTTTCATCTCCTTCACCGAAAGCATAAATGGAGTCGTGATATTTTACGATTGCACAGCCATTCAGCCATTTTGGAGGTGATTCAAGTGTTGTAAGCAATTTTTCATGAACGTCCCATTTATAATTCGAATTATCTGAGGTTAAGATGTGTAACGTTTGATATTGCCGAAGTGGCGATTTGAGGTCCAAAAAAGAACTGACAAGCCACCGACGGCCGCCAGCATCGTTCTTTAGAAAATCCTCTTTCTCAATATATTCCCAATAAAATGAAGCAGGTAAATGTTTTATCGGAACATATTTCAGTAGTTGTTCGACATAATCTTTACGATTGATTGTGTCGTACTTGATCCATCTTATGATAGCTTCACACGTTATCTCTGCTTCTTCTACGCGAGTCTTCTTTACAACAGATTCTAACTAATATAAAAACTCTTACAGTAAATAGTTTACAGTTATAAACTAATAAAATCTACCTGATCTTTAGTAATTTTCTTGATTTCATCCGAACCATAAATCTCTCGGAAATTATTAGTGATATAGTCCACCGCCGCCTCTTTTAAACTTTCGAGTGGTACTTCCTCTGTTAAATGAAATTGAATTATCATAGTAGTTAGAATGTTTGATAGAACTACCTACTAGTTTCTCAATAATAAGAGCTACATATGTTAGTCTTATGCAACAATCTTAGAGTTGGAAATAACGGTTCTCACATCATTAATATATGAAATAACCGTGGCCCTATTGCACAACCTTAATATGCTGTAAATAACAATGGAAGTAAATAACGTTAAAAACAGGCTTGTAACTTATAAAGATCTTGTGATGGGATAATACATTGACCCCTTTTATGATACATTTATTACTAAGTTATTGGTTTCTGCTTAATAATTTTATCTTTTTATGCAAGCTGATTTAGGGCTTGGAAGAAATTTGTATGTTCTCCTTTTTAAGAAAAATATGCAGCCAGGATTTGGAACAGTAAAAAAAATTAATTTGCAATAAACGATGCTGAAAAGTTGCATTTCTACGACTCAATATTGTTGTTAAAACTAAAATTCAATCAATGGTTGGAAATCACACTCATAACATGGTCATAAACGTTGAAAACAAATTACCTCCCAAGTTGAAGACAGCAACGAAGTTCTCTTCATCGACGTTATCCACGATGTACGCTTCACAAAGATCTCTTACGGACTGCATTTTAAAAATGTTCAGAGTTCTCATAAGCATAGCACCATCTGTAAGAAGAAACGAAATTGAATCGGTTCTAGAAAACTGCGTTGCGCTGTTAAAACTGAAATTCAATTAATGGTTTTGAGTCACAGTCATCACAGGGTTAAAATTACCTGCCAAATTGAAGAAATCAACGTGATTCTCCGTATCGATGTTATCCACAAGGCCCGCCATGCATATATCTTTTACAGATTGCATTTTAAGAAAGTCCAGAGTTCTCGTAAGCAAAGCACCATCTTCAATTCCGAAGGAAATTGAACCTGAGTACATGTAATCCAGGATGGATTTTAGCACTATCATATTAGTTTTGTCCGTGAGATCTATTTTATCTTGTCCGCTTTTTAAGAAATCATCTAAAGAAAAGGTACAAGTTAGTTGAATGGATAAAACTTCAGAATTAATTTACCATCAAAATAATCGCTGAAATACGGACTAAACGCCGCTAGTACGGCTTTGTGTGATTCGATTTCTTCTTCACCGACACAAAGCTTGATATCAAAGAACTGCAAAGAAATAAGAGTGTTATGCAATAATCATTCTATCGAACTATTTCTCAGCTCCTTTGTCTGGAGACAGAACAGTTTTCTAGCTAAGAAAATGTTTGTGAGCTAATTAAAAGATACGGGTCGAGTCCTCTGATATAAGTCTTGTAGTTTTTTTTTACAGATTTAATAGTGAGAAGCATATTTGAATGAAGCAAGGCTATTTGCAGTCATCAACAGCATTATCAATTATATGGGGTGATTCCAATAAATTTTTCTGCTACTTTTCACTCGAATTCCAAGTTCTTTAATATTTTCATTGAAACATTATTGAAGACCTCATGGACTGAAGCGGATAGCGGTTAAGGAAATGATAAGAGGCTTGAGTTTCAGTGTTTAAGTTTTTGAAAGAAAAGTCCTCAGAAGAATCCTCGGACCTGTGAGGGAAGACTCGATCTGGTGAAACGATACAATAGAGAATTGTATGCCATCTTCGATAATCCAGAAGTATCGATCTTCATAAAATTTAATAAGCTACAATGGGCTGGTCATGTGGAGCGGATGGATGACGGAGGAATCCCCAAACGCACACTAAAAAGAAAAGTCTATGGGAAAAGACCAGTTGAAAAACCAAGAAAGCGCTGGGAGGACTCTATTGACGCACACAGCAAACCATTTCTAAGATGCAGAAACTGGAGGACGCGGTCACTGAACAGAGAAGGCTGGATGGAGACAGCACATTCAGGAGGCCAAGGTCCGATTTGGACTGTTGCGCCACCGCAAGTCAGTAAGTTGAGTTTCTGGGCACTAAAAATTTTTCCAGGAAGTTGAACCAAACGTCTCACTGCGATTATAGCGTAGAGTATTGATACGCGTTTGAAAGTCCATAGTGGTTTTGAACGGAATTATGGGTATCATTGAGAGTAGATAATAATAAGTATTTAAAGTATTTAGTAAGAAAACTGCTGACAAGACTGGCCCTTGTGAGACGCTGGATTTGAAAACATGAATGATGAGGACGCCGGTAGTATACCAAAATCATTCAATTCAACGTATTAGAGAAGTATTGAGACGAAATCATAAATAAGGATATACTTAATAAGATTCTCAACCTAATAAAACTTTAAGGAAAATGCATTTTAATGTTAAACAGTTGCTTACCCGTTTGTCCCGCCGAACATCGGATAGCCCACGTAAATAAGTCGCGTGATGTTCTTGAACTTGGATTTCCACTGTTTTCGACATGTTGTTAAGAGGATATTGTATTTCCTATTAATCCAAAAAAGCTAATATCTTAACAAGATCCTTGAAAATTTCACTAAAAAACAAAACAATTCGGCTGCGATAAGAAAGTTTAGCGTCTACCGTAGATTGTGTCCGTTCGAATAAATGACAAGTGACAACCTCACACCATTTAACAGTTACGAACAATCTTCTGACCGCATTCAGAGCCATCTATTGATGGCTTAATTAGGTTGGCATGTCAACAAGTTGTTGCTACATCCGTTTGAAGTCTTTGAGCTCTTTCGCAACTGATGCCGTTTAGACTATGGTCACTCCATGTACACAAGAGGAGTGACCATAGTTTAGACGAGACTGTGGATATACTGAGGAGTTGAACACCATTTTTGCCAAATCTTTAACATACTATAACTAACAAAAAAAAATGAGATAGAAAAAAAAAAACTGAATCATATTTTTCTTTCCACTAATTCTTCAAGTAGGTACACAAATTTTCAAAAGAATCGGCGATGGTAAAGTCACAAAATTGGCCTTTTTTTGCGATTTTTGATGGAATGACTCCACTACGAAGAGTCGCGCTACGCGTCTAACTGTACATAAGAAAGTAAATCCAGTAAAATAGGTACTACAAGCACAGCGAAACATTAGCATTGAAGTATCATCGAGTTTAAAAAATTAGAAACCTGATTAATGGCGATTGCCAACCTATTGTCTCAATCACCAATTACTGAGTCACTTTTCTTTATCAAAGTGCTTACACCTTGGATACTCTGCTTGTATACAAAGTACTTTATTGAAATCATGATAGGCGATGTAAGTACCTTAACGTACTGTAAGCACATTATTTGGTGATACACTGGTGATATTGACGATATTATGATTCATATGCAAGCAGTCTATCCATGGTATAACTACAACCTAAATAATTTCTCGTTTTCCGATTATTTAATTACGATAGACTTCTAATTACTTGTCCAACGAACAATTAAAGAAAACTCAAATCATCATTATCAACGGCGAATCGTATTCCTGTGGGTCTTCATCAAGGTTCATGTTTTAGTTCCTTCCAGTATATAATTAATACACCCAACCATCCTCGGGTATTAACAGCTAGCAATTTCCCTTCACCACGGTCGCCCGTCTTACTACTACACATTAAAATGATTTTTCTGCTAGGGGTTTATTAGGCCGCTCGTAAAAATTCTAAGATTCAAACAGTTCTTGTGATGTAAAGTAATTAAAAAAAAAAAAAATTTATCCATCCATTTTAATGCTCCGCTACTACAAAAACAAATTGTTTTTTGTTAATTCTATTCCATTCTTACTAAAATCTCATACCAACTTTAATTTTTCTGGCATAAATTGTTTGTGAGTAGAGCAGCAGAAGTTTTTCTAAATATTTTTTCTCCTTCCCTCATAAAGCAACCACTTTAAGAACTCCACCTACTAATCAAATTTTGAGCTCAAAGGGTTTGGAAGCTACGAATCTCCAAACGATTTTACATACGACATACGGCGCGGCGTACAGACAGACGGGTTTATTTTTTTTTTTCCCCTTTTTTGGGGTCTACTAGTCCTGAAGCGAGAAAAATTTCAGTGTAACAATTTTTTTTCTTTTAAATCGATCACAACACATTTATAACGAAATAATAAAGTAAAATGATCTCAAGAAAAATGCATATCGCATCTACTAATTTATTGTCAAAATAGAAAAAAACATAATAATTATAATATAGGCACTTTCTACCAAGATGTGTCAAACCTATGCAATTAGAATCGGCAAATCCCAATGTAACATGAAATCTACTAATAATTCATTCCATGACAATGCGTGAGGATTATATTCTGCGATTCCTCCTTCATGCGCTATATAAACTCGTCCATCTAGCGATGCAAGCGAGGTTCCCTTTCTAAAATTTATTTAAATAAATATCAAGCTAAAACCTTAAATGCTTTCGCAAAATGTACGTACTGTGGCGTCACGTGAGTGTAACTAGAAGACCGCGGATCGAAATTAATTACTCTATCCGAATTACACTCCAAACAATAAATATTATAGTCGGACACTACTGCCGAACTGACCGATAATTGTAAATTATTATGACCTTGAGTGAACCATTTTCCTTCTCTATCATCATAGCGTTCAACACTTGTATTAATTGTTCCTTCTCTGTAATCTGAATAGCCACCAAATACATAAATTGACTGATCTGTAAATAAAAATTATATTAATGCATTAGAAAGAAAATTAATTCAAACTGAACGTACTGTACGAAACAACACCGGGGCTTGACCTAGCATGTTGCATGTCTGGCAAAGTTGTCCACTGGCTTGTCTCCACATCATAACGTAAACAAATTTTTTGTCCTTGTTTAAAGGCTAAGCCGCCTACGAAATAGATTGCATCACCATTACTACAAATTCCAGGCGATGGGTTTATAAAAATGTAGCTGGCAACAAATTGTGTCCATTCGTTAGCTGTCGTGTTGAACTCTAAACCAATATTTCCAATATCATTTTCCCTTCTTTTGCCGAAGGCATAAATCGATCTGCTATGTTTTACCATTGCGTAGCAATTCAATTCCGGACGAGATTCATGAGTTCGAAGCGATTTATCACGAACGTCCAATCCAAGGTTCGAATTGTCCGAGTTTGAGAAGATATGCAATGTTTGATATGACGGTTTGATAAGCGGTGATTCGGGATGGTCCAAAAAAGAATCCAAAAGCCACCGACGGCCAGCATCATTGCTCTTTAAAAATTCCTCTTTTCGGATATTTTCCCAATAATATGAAGCAGTTAAATTTTTTATCGAAACATATTTCAGGAGCTGTTCGACATAATCATTACGATTTGATGGATCGTGCTTTATCCAGCCTACGACAGCCTGATACGTTATTTTCGCATATTCATCGCGAGTCTTTTTTATAACAGATTCAAACTGAAGTAAAAATTTGCTTAATAAATAGTTTCCAGTTGTAAATTAATGAAACCTACCTGATCTTTGGTAAGATTCTTGATTTCATCTGAACCATGAATTTCTACAAAATTCTTATTAATGTAGTCCACCGCCGCCTCTTTCAAGCTTTCGAGAGGCACTTCCTCTGTTAAACGAAATTAAATTATTAATCGCAATTGAATAATTTAATGGGACTACTAGTTATCTCAATAATTAGAACTAAGTACGTAGTTTTATGCAACAACCTTACAGTTGGCAAGAAATGTTTTCACTTCATTAATATTTTAAATAACCTTCCCCTTCCCTTTTTAAATAACCTAACCACCTTATCCCATGTTGTAAATAACAATGGAAGTGAGTAACGTACAGCCTTTTTTACAGACGAAGTACTTGTGGTGGGACAGCACATTGACCCCTTCTATGACACAGATTACTAAGTACAGTCGAACATGCAGAAGTGACCACCTTTCTGTCGTGACCACTTGTCTGAAGATGCCCTTTTTGAATAGTAACGATGTGAATCTCTGATTTTCCATCCACATTTCTATTTATATTGTGAGCATTGGCACATTACTTGATTTCTACTATTTTTCTCCATTGGTTAGGCTCCAAAGGTTGCATGACACACTCCAGCTTGGATCTCTTTCCACTTCCTATTCATATTTTATCATTAAACTTAAACAACTACTTCCTTAGCTCAGATTTGTTCTATTGTTTTCTTTTTTAACAACTAACTTTTATTTGTAAATCTTTTTATATGTATATTTATAATCTTTCTAAGCCCTAAGCTATTGTGTAAGTGAAATGTATATTTTGTTTAATGGCTTTAAATTAAATTAAATTAAAATTGCGACCATTGGCTGCTTTCTACCAAATATTTACGTAGATATCACACACGTGTGGAGTACATCCTACAATACAATGAGACCATTATATACTACTTCATATTCTAATTCAAACAAAAATGTTGCAAAATGGCAAATGAGGCCGCAATAAATCACATAAAACACATTTCACACGAGCCAATTTTTTTCTAATTCATTAATGAGTCGTAAAAAATTACTCTTCTCGGATGGCCATTTCGGTATGCCCAATGAGTCGTTTTTAATTCATTTGCGGACTCGTAAACGAGTGAAAGGATTGTAAATTATGACTCTTTTATGAATTAATTACGATACTTTTTGTTTGCTGGGAGGTTTAGTTTTGAAAACATATTCAACACAGATGAATGTGCTCTGTCAAAGCCATGCCATTTCGAAGTTTAGCTATCAAAGGAGATTTTTGGAAAAGTGGAAAAATAGACAATGAGCATTTAACTGTTCTACTTGCGTACATATAGTAGCATCGGTGAAAAACTCATGCCATTGGTGATCGGAAAATCCCGGAAACTTCAATATTTCAGAATGGTGAAACATGTACATTCTTTGGAAGAGCAGCATGAAAGTCTGGATGATCTCCGCAATATTCATAGACTGCATCGAAGAAATGAAAAAGCATTTTCAACGTCAGCGAAGACAGATTTTATTAATAATCAATAACTGACCCACGTATCCAACAGTTAAGACATTTTCTAAAGTAACTGTAACATTTAAGCCACCTAAAGACAAACGTCCACTAAGCGAGCATATTTTTTCCAACATACTTCGTTCCATCGTGAGTCTTGTTCAGTGGACGCACTTCCATAACAATGTAAGGCAGGCTGATTTTTTAAATGCTGCCCAGCCCGGCGAGGTCCGGCCGCCCTAGTGGATGCGTATCTTAACACGACTACCATTCCTTTCGATCAGAATCAGAGGATCAATGAAAATCATTAAAAATCTTAAAACTTTGAACAGAATGACCTTGCTTTCTGTTTTGATAGCATTGTGTGAATCAAACTTGGTAAATAAAAAAAATTTTACAAGCAGTTTGATAAATTTCTGCAGCTTTGAAACAAAAAAAATTCAAGTGGAATTAGAGATGGGTAAAGCAGTTCTTTTTAGTGGAGCACTTCACTCCGAGTCACTCACTTTATGGAACGAGTTCAGTGAATTAGTTCCAGAACTCTTTGTTCCGTCAGTAGGTGTTGCAGATGAGGACTGAAAAAAGTCAGTAGAGTTCAGTGAAGTAGTTCCGAAACTCTTCATTCCGTCAGTAGACGAAGTAAATGAAAACCACAAAAAAGGCAGTAGAGTTTAATGAAGTAGTTGTGTCAGAAGATCTAGAAGATCAGGACAAAAAAAAAAAATTAGTACGTCTAGAACAAGATAACCAAAAAAAAAAAGAAGGTAAGTAGATCTAACCAAAAAAAAGAAGGTAAGTAGATCAAGAACATGATGAAAAAAAACGACAGTTTTTTGTCACATGTCCAATGGAACTGCAATTCACCAAAAGGAGTGGATTATTTCACTCACTCACTTCGATGACGTGTTTTTTTGGACAGTTCACTCCTGAACGATTCATCTCTAAGTGGAACTATCGCCCATTGTTTGAACAAAGCTGGGTTTTCCAGTAAAGATGTTCCTGATATTGTGTTCCATATAAACGATATTTTGAGTCCACTGCAAGAAAACACAGTGGGCGTTGACAACTTCCTGGAACACGTGAATGATATTGTAATACCACTTTGTCTTCTATACTTGAAGTGGGGCTTTTTTTTTAATCTGACTAATCGAAAATGATGACAAATTTTGCAATCCCTTAAGTGGTTAGAGTTTGTACTGTACATGGTTTCTTTTTAATATTTTTTTTTTAAATTCAGGCCACAAATTCTAACCTGGTCTACCTAGCCTTGGAAAAAATTTATATGTTCTACTTTTTAAGAAAAATATGCCAGAATTTGGAACAGTAAAAAAACTAACTTTGCAATAATCGCCGCTAGAAAATTTTCATGCTTACGACTTGATATTGGTGTTAAAACTAAAATTCAATCAATCGTCCTATACGTTAAGAAAATTAAAAACCAAATTACCTCCTAAGTTGAAGACAGCAACGTAGTTCTCTGCATCGATGTTGTCCACGAGGTACGTCACGCATAGATCTTTTACAGATTGCATTTGAAAGAAGTCCAGAGTTCTCATAAGCATGGCACCATCTTCAATGAGGAAGGAAATTGAGCCCGAATACATATAGTCCAGGACTGATGCAAGCACTGCCATATTTGTATCGACTTTGACATTAATTTTATCTTGTCCGCTTTTTAGGAAATCGTCTAAAGAAAAGGTACAAGTTAGTTGAATCAATGAGACTTTAGAATTAATTTACCATCAAAATGTTCGCTGAAGTACGGACTGAACGCCGCAAGTACGGTTTTGTGTGAATCGATTTCTTTATCTTCTATACAAAGCTTGATATCAAAAAACTGCAAAGAAATAAGAGTTTAAATAGTGCACTAATCAGTCTATCGAACTATTTCTTAGCTTCTTTGTCTGGAGCAGAGCAGTTTTCTAGCCAAGTGAATGTTTTTGAACCAACCCAAAGATATGGGTCGACTTGTAGATTTTTTCAAGACCTAATAGTGTGAAGTATATTTGAAGGAAGCAAAGCTTCTTGAAGATACGATCAAGAGCCTTATCAAATAAATGATGACTCCAATCAAATCTTCTCATACTTTTCATTTCAATTACATAAACTGAGTACGGGTCACTGGCCGATTGGCTACCACGCGGCCATACTGGGTATTCCCTTTAACGTCAATTGCCGCAGCGGTGGGGAGGTAAACTGTTATCCACCTTCTTTGCGAGTGTCCAGCTCCAGCTAGAGTCAGACTTCGGCCCGGTATTTAAATGTAGAGTTAACTTGTAGGTCTGGTATTTCCATATAAAGTTAACTCGAGTGGTTTTGATTAACTGACAACTTACAAGTTAACTCTACATTGAAATACCGGACCTTCGCGAACTAGGCAAACCTTTTTATAATAACCTTGACGAGATCTCCGAAGAATAAGATTGGAGAACTGTTCACCATCCTGAAAAGCTCCGGATGGATATCATCCTTATCTCCATTGGAGGTCTCCGCTATATCATGTATTCACTTCATCAACCCTAAACGACCAGGTTAAACGAGTTGTGGTATCAAAACGGCGCTTCCTGTGCTAATTGGGATCTGTATTCGGCAGACGAACCACCACGTTAACCAACCAACCCCACCAACATAAACTGAGTGTGATAATGGTCAAGGAAATGATGATAGTATACCGATAGATACCAAAGTCCTGGACTGAAAGTTGAATCAAATAACTCACTGCGGTTGTAGCGTAACGAGTACTGATACGCATTTGAAAACCAATAGGCGTTTTTAACTGAAGCCATGGATATCATAGAAAGCACTAATAAAAAGGTTGTTGATAAGACTGACCCTTGTGGGTCCTTGGATTTCAAAGTATGAATGAAGAGCACGGCGTTAAAGGTATCAAGACCACTCAACCCAACGTATCAGACAAGTATCGATATATAATTGTAAATAAGGCTATACTTAACAAGATTTTAAGCCTATGGAACTTTAAGGATATTGCGTTTTAATATTATTGATAGCAACTCACCCGTTTGTCCCTTCGAATTTCGGATATCCCGCGTAAATATGTTGGGTAATGTTCGCTATTTACGATTTCCACTGTGTCTGATTTCGACATATCGTTGAGATTATATCGCATTTATTTTATAAACAAATATCTGAGTATCTATAGGTACTATCCGAATACTTTACTTTAAAACTCCACTAAATAACAAAGCCGGTGCGATAAAAAGTTTAGCGTCGATCGTACAATGAGTTCATTCGAATAAATGACAAGTGACAACCTCACTTTGTGAGTAGCAACAACAACGACATCCATTTAAAATGTGATCCCTCTATCGCTTCAAGAGCCATCTATTGATGGCCTTATTACATTAAGTTGCTGTTGAATCCGTTGGAAATCTTTGCAATCTTTATTAACTATTAACCGTTCAGGTCGGACTGTTATCTTTGTTTGCAGCTTGAATTTTGCTTAACTTTTTAAAGGTGCTCGTATACGAGCAATTTTCGAACTCGACGACTATTGATGCCAATACTAGTGGAACGGTTAATTGAGCAATACAGGGCAATATTGTGCTAGTTTCGGTCTTTTAAACGTAACATCCACTCTCACAATCTATCCTTCATTTATTAATTTATCTTACCCTAAACTGACTGGACTGCATGGTCGCATTTACGTGCAGACCAGACCAGTAAACACAGCCCGGTATATTATTTTTCGCTCTTGCATTTATGTGCGCATTTTCACAGTACGACAATGATTTGGTTTCATTTCGTTCATACCAAAATCAAGACTAAAATCAGACCAAATGAACTGGTTTAGTTTGCATTTATGCGTACGACCAGACTGTATTTTTGAGTCAATTCAGACTGGTCTGGTCTGCACGTAAACGCGACCTATGTTACTGTATTAAACGCTTAGTTCGGTATCTAAAAAAAATCTCTTTCATAACAAATCAACATCTGACTAATATTACGAGTGGAGATGCGAACTCTTTAATCTTACGGAATGAAACAATTAAAATTCAAACTCTTCATGGTAATACAGTTATAGTTTGAGGAGTCGGGCTAAAGTGCCAACTCCTACAATAGAATAGTACCCTAATTAATGTTCACGAAAATATTTTATTTTAAATTGACGACTGTATTAGGAAGAACTGGACGAGAAGCGGTGGTAGCGAAGAAATGAAGCAGGATCAACAAATACGTTCCGCACGACATGCACTATTCGAGTATAAACGTTGGCAATTTTTTCACAAATCAAACGCCTTTATTAATTCAACTATAAAAACTTAACCGAAAAGAATCCATACGAAAAATGTATTTTTGTTAAATATTTCTATTGTATATCTACTTATTTATTAATCAGGTATGTAAAATAAGGTATCTCTTAAAATAGGCACTCACATCAAACTAATATTTTTGATGAATGGTGAAAAGAATTTTTGAATATTTCATTCCATTCCGATGCATGCGGATCATATTCAGCGATTCCGTCTTTAGATCCGATATATAGTCGTCCATCCTGTGATGCTAGAGACGTTCCTCCATTGCTAAAAATTCGTAAAAAGGTTAAGCCGAGCTGAAAACGAAATAAATTCATGTATACGTACTATGATTGAATATTAGTGGATCCGTAAGATCGATCGTATCGAGGATCGTATTTGAATAACCAACCCGAATCACGATTCAAACAATAAATATATTTGGATACAACTGCCGCACTTGACGTTACTTGTGGTTGCGTTGCACCCACTTGAAACCACTTCCCTTCTCTGTCATCGTATCGTTCAACAATACAAGTTGATCCTGGATAGCCACCTAGTACGTAAATTGAAGACTCTGGAAAATGGTTTGATGTATTAGAAACACAAGTCAAGGATATATTTAATGCGTTACAGTCGTACTATATGAAACTACTCCGGGATTACATCTCTGTACTGTCATATTCGGCAAAGCTGCATAATAATCTGACGCAACATCATAACATACACAAGAGTTATGGGTTTGAGTAAATGCTTTGCCACCAATCAAATAGATTCTATCGTCCTTTGTACAAATTCCGCAGGCAAAGATTTCGTTTTTACCTTCCCACAATGTTTTTAAATGAGTCCATCTGTTCTCAATCGTGCTGTATTTTAAACAGCTTATTCCAGCTGTAAACATATCGTTTCTTGTTCCGAAAGTATAAACATCATTTCTACATTTAGTCATTACATAGGCATTGAATAGTGGTCGACTTTTCAGCTCCGTTAGCAATTTATCACATACGTCGAATTTGTAACATAAATCAATTATCTTCGAGAAAATATATATTGATTGATTTGAACGCATCAGCGGCGAATTAAAGCTGAGAAATGAATTAACCAGCCATTTACGACCGTTCGAATCGTTTTTTATGAAGTCATCATTTAGAATAAAGTTGCGACAATAAGAAACCGGTAAGTTTTCTATCGGTACGAATTCCAAAAGTTCGTTAATATAAAATTTACGTGTTGATGGTTCGTGTTTGATCCAATTTAGGATAGCTTCAAACGCAACTTTGGTATGAAACGCAGCAACCATCAGCAGAATTGCTTTTAACTGAAATAAGATAAAACTTGCGGATAATATCAATCTTATAAAATTATGTATTGTTTTTATTGCGAAATACCTGAGTATAGCTAAGCTCATTGAAGTCATCTGCAAGGTGCATTGTGTGAAAATTCCTGGCTATAAAGTGAATTGTAGCTTCTTGCAGTCTTTTATTTTGTAATTCTTCTAATAGGAGAAAACGTTGAAAAACAGAATCGGTGAGTTTTGTGTAAAGTACGTATTTTGTTATAATTAAATGATACAAAAAAGAAACATTTGACGGGGAAAAACAGAAAAATATGTATGGCGGAGTAAATGTGGAAATGATGTTTATACTTTCGGAACAGGAAGCGATTTGTTCACAGTTAAAATAAGCTACAGCACGATCACGAAAAATTGGACTCACTTAAAATCATTGTGGGAAGGTAAAAACGAAATCATTGTCCGATCTTTATCTTATCTATCTTTTTTTTTATTTAAAAGTACAATCCTTCCGGTTAATTATGGAAAATTATTTCATTCAAATGGCTGCCGCGGCTGGCCTTACAGCTGGCCATTCTATCGGTCCAATTTCGAAGCACATTTTGAATTATTTGCGGCTCTATATCGGCAACGGTTGCTTCAATATTGGCTAATTGTTTGTGGATTGTCTGCATAACACTTGTCCTTCACGGCTCCCCACAAATAAAAATCCAAAGGGAGTCAAATCGCAGCTCCTTGGCGGCCAATTGACATCGCCATTTCGACTGATAATGCGACCATCGAATTTTTCACGCACTTTCTTGCAATTTCGGTTCAATTGTCTTCGTTTTGGCAATAAATTTTCAATATTTCGCAGCGTTGTTTAAGCGTAAATCGACTCATTTCGTTCAGTGGAGATATGATACTGATATTCTGTCAAAGTTAGAATGACATTAGTGTTGCCAGTTGCAAAAAAAAACCGTAGTTTAAAAACACATCGATAGCTGGGTCGCGCCTTACATGAAATTTGTTACATTTGAGAGACGGGTGATTTTTGATGTATTAATTAATATTTTACAGGGGTTTGAAATTATTTCCGTGCGAATGTCAGGTTTCAGTTTTTGTGTTTATGTCGAACAAGAAAAAAAAATCAAATTTTCTACCGGCTTTTTAAAACTAGAGGAAAAGCAAGAAAATTTAGTAGTCGCAATAAAGTACTAGGTATAACTAAAAAAAATTGTTTTTAATAAATTGAACCATAGAAAGTCCCGGAAATCAAAATTCCGATTTTATAAAATTCTTTTGTATAAAATGCTACAAGATTTTGGATTTTGTGATGGCGTGATTCAGAAAGAGACTTTATATTTCGGTATTCTAAAATTCGATCAAAAGTTTGGTACTGTACTCGAGTGAAATGAACAATTTCAGAAATTAAATTCAAACTGCATTGACTTACTAACGACCAGCTCTTGGTGACTGATATTTCTTGACAAGAATCTCATTGAAATTACGTAAAATTTTTCATTTCGCTAAAACAGGGTACCAGACAGAAATCGGAAACACAACTTACCTGCCAACTTGAGGAACGCAATGCAATTATCTTTATCGATATTATTTATAAAGTACTTAACGACCAATTCCTTCATATATCTCATTTTCAGACTGCCAAGAGTTTTCAGAATCAGACTAGCATCTTCAAATAAAAATAAAATCGAACCCGAATACATATAGTCAATAATTGCCGACACAACTGAAAAACTATGAATTTCAGATAGATCGATTTCGTTAGCCGGAAAATCTAGAAAAGAATTAAAAAAATAAAAATAAAATAAAGTCAATAGAGTGAAATGAAAACTTCGTAGCAATTTACCTTTAAAATGACGACTAAAAAACGGACTGCACGCCGAAAGAACAACCTTGTGAGCATCAATTTCGGAATCTCCTACAACAATTTTGATATCACAGAACTGCAAATAATCGAAATTAAAAGAATCGAAATAATTAAATAGATACAAAATTAAAGACGGATCAAACGAACTATTTACGGTGAAATTTTAAATGTTGTGTGAGTCAGAAGGTTGGAACTAGAGATGGGGAAAGCAGTTCCTTTCAGTGAAGCATTTCACTCCGAGTCTCTCACTTGAAGGAACGAGTTCACCGAACTAGTTCCGGAACTGTTCATTTCCTCGTTCTGACGGAATGTAGTAAAGACCTAAAAAAAAGGGCAGTAGGACAACCAGTAGATTGCTCAACATGCAAAGTACAGCTCACAGTAAACGATATTCTGGTAGAATGTCCAATGTCTAAGCTGGTCCAATTGGGACCAACGGACGATGCATCTGCAACACTGCGTGATACCCTGGATTCCACATCAACCGAGCAACACTAAATAAGTTTCGTGTGGTCTTTCTGGCTCACAGAATGTTGGATAAAATCTAGCTACTAAAACATAAGTTAGTTTTCGACCAATGTACCATAAAAAAGACGGCATCAGATAACCCAGGAGGTAAGATGCCTTCGGACTTGTTACCTGCGAAATTTATTTCCAGGCAACAATAATAATAATAATAAATCCAGATAAGCGTACGGTAGTTTAAAAGGTTGTACGGATCCGCAAAGTATAGGAGGTTTCCTCACAATACCGAGCGCTTTTATTTCTACGAGGTTTTTGTGATTGAAATCATCGATTGGACCTCTCATACGCCTTTGTAGTGTCGGTACCTACAAGACAGATTCCATGGCTGGTTAAAAATTAAATCATCCCAGCAGCGTGTATACTACGGCAGTTCGAGAAAGGATTGCAAATCTAGGACAGCGGGCTTCTACAAACTACGAATAGTGGTTTGAAGGACAAAAGAATAAATTCTTGCAGTCGAGAAGTGCTAAAGGTACCTTGTAGTCAGAACAGAGTACATATTTGCTGGGTGCCAGGGCATAGTTATGTACTAGGGAAGCTTGCAAGATCATGATCGACATCGATTTGTAGAGTATAGGAGGATGTTAGTCCACCGGCATGCGGCATCAAAGCGCAAATTAGAGCGCTCCAAAAAAAAAAACGCCGACTCTAGGTGGACAGGGCTAGCAAGCTGCAAGATTTTTCTGGCCCGAGTTGGACAGTCAAAAGACTAAGAATATTTTAAATTGGGATCGAGGGAGACTGCGCCTGCTCGTTGCGGCATTGCATGCTGAGGAATGCAGTGATAGCGGAGTCAGACATGTGCAAGTTCTGCCACGATCTGTATGCTGTGCAGGACATCACTCACATTTTGTGTGAATGCCCGGGGATCGCTAGAAGGTGTTTTAGATTACGTGGGAAGTCTCTTCTTCGAGGGCATCGAGGATTTCGGGGCATTACGGTATGACAAATTGGTCAGGTTCTGCAAGGAATTAGCATGTTTTTGAGATGATAAAATAGCCCACGAGGACCTGAAGGGATCGCAATTGGCCCATATGGCGGCTAGTGAGCGCGGCGGTTCTAGCGGTGCGCCCCTTCTTAAACCTAAACCTAAAGTCGATATTCGAACAAACCTGTTTGTAGGACGCCGGTAAGAAGCAGATACCTCATCGGGTCATTGATAAAACGTATCGGTGGCTGCGACACGGTTCACAATAATAAAAATTGTACATATATTTTCAAAGAATTGATTTCGATAATAAATCCAAGCTTACCCGTTTGTTCTTCCGAATTTCGCGTATTTCTTGTAGGAATGGTGAATTTTGTTCCGTATCTACGACTTTAATTTGAGTCAATTTCGACATCTTTACAGAAAATGTTATTGTTTTTCGTTTGAACTACACATCCACTAAAACAAAACCGAAGCCGACTTTAGCGTGTTGTATTGAATCCTGATTTCTCTGTACCTTGATCCAAAACTTTGACAACCAGAACCATAAGACCAATCAAAACAAAAACATAACCTGCCTGGAGTATAGATAAAAAATTACTTCTTCGTACTGCACCCAGTGACATCTAGTGACGGTTCACGATTTCACGGAAGAATCTTGCATTTTTGCGTTTTGATCGTTGCCAACGACAACTTCAGTTCAGAGGGCTATGTCGTTCCCGCCGTTACCGATAAATGTGATTCTAACCTAGTGTAGCTTAAAAATAATAAATACGAACAAGTGTGGATTGAAATTTGTTTTAAGTGGAGTTTTAATTACGCAATATTTTTCGTAGCTACTAGAGACCGAGATGCAAACCAAACTTATATTCAATGCTATAGACCGAGATTGATGAACCATGAACCAGCAATAAACAGGTAGGCATGAATCAATGAAATTTCTAAAGAATTGTAGATTTAGAGCCATTTCAAAAGGACATCAATGGAAAATGAAGAAGGAAAAGAATCAGAAATTGAGAAATAGTGGGCAACAGTATTCGAACCGCCAATCGCATAAAAAGGTATTCTACATCGTGTCCACTGGACACTAGATTTTTAAAAATTAAATGGGTGAACTGTGGAGATCTTATTCCACCATCGTCACACAAGAACTGAAGATTTTGTTGAATTAATTGAATTGTACCGTTGTAACGAGGGTGTCTACGGAATAACGATTGCAAAAACTATTAGTGAAAAAGTCGACGGGAGTGTGATGAACGCCACTATGGAATCCAATGATTTCTTCAATATTTGCCCAACTTTGAGTTGATGAGTTTGTGGAACTGACTTGAGGTGTTGTTTTTTCTGTATTTTATTTCTTAGTTATAAAAGATATTCTTCTGTATTTGATGGACCATCTTAAACTCTGACTTACTGGTTTCCTGTATCCATATTCACGGTGACAACGAAATTCCCTTCAGTTTGATAAGATTCCGTTGATTGAATATTTCCCACCATTTTCTACTAAGCTCTGATTATTCGATGGAGGTAGTCTTGTCCCGATAATCTCGAATTTGGATTCAGTAGCCTCTAACCGATTCGGTTCTGCCTTCGATTCTAAGTTCTTCAGCCAGACGCCAAACTTCCATCATTTCAATGGATTAAAAGCATATCTGCCTAAAGAAATCAAGTTCTTCACAAATGGCGGTGAAAAAATGACTTGTCTTGTTGCTAGTCTGCTCAACCCAGAATTCTTGCACCTAATAAATCACAGCATCTTTCGAAATATTTAATCAAATTGTGTTTGGCTTTGTAATAGAAATAATATTAAATAAAAAAACAGGCAAATACATTTTTTGACACCGAAACTTAAGAAAGTAAAATGGGGTAATCGAAAGATGTTTTTAAGATTTCATCCCAATCGTTCCAATGTAAATTATACTCTGATATTCCGTTCTTATTAGCGACAAATAGTTTTCCATCTATTGATGCCAGATGACCTCTTCCTTCCCAAGAATCCGTCGGGCTAAAACGAATAAAATATTTAGTATAACTGCAAAGGAAATGAATTCATGTACTTACAATGATGTAAAATTATCAACATCAAATTTGAAAGTTCTTGGGTCGAATTTAAATAATTGACCTGATTCACGATTTAATAAATAAATACATTCGGACATTACTACTGAAGAGTGATCAACATCCTTCAGCAGCTTAAAATCTTCACTTTCTGTAAACCATTTACCTTCGCGGTCATCATATCGCTCAACACAGCAACCACCAGTTTTCGGTTGTCCCAATATATAGATTGACGAATCTGAAGATTATTTAAATTAATGCATTACAAAAAAAAAACTTATTTCAAAATAGTCGTACTGTACGAGCATACTGCGGGCCATGGTCTAGTAGATATCGGCACAGGCAACGACGTCCACACATTAGTCTCCAAATTATAACTTACAAAAGTATTTTGTATCACATCATCTCCCCAACCACCTACCAAAAAGAATTTATCATCTTTTGTACAAATCCCGGTATCGCTAACCATAACTGGTTTTTTTAGTCCCCTGCTGTTGGTGGTAAACTGACTCCAACTATTTTCGATCGTGTTATACTTTAAAGCAATAGTTTCACTTTCGGGATTTATTTCTTCGCCGAAAGCATAAATAGAGTGTTTATATTTTGCCATTGCCCAGGCATCAAACGTTGGTTGAGTTTCAAGCGTTGTAAGCAATTTATCGTGTATGTCGAACTTGTAACAGTTTGTATCACTCAGTGAAACGATAAACAATGGTGGTGTTAATTTTTTCATTACGGCTGAATTGGAGCTCAAAAAAGTTTTCACAAGCCATTTACAGCCACCAGGATCGTTTTTCAAAAAATCGTCGTTTAGAATAATTTCGCGAGAATCGAAAAGTGATAAACTTTCTACCGACACATAGTCCAATAGTTCTTCGAGATAATCTTTCCGATTTTGTGTTTCGTGTTTGACCCATCCTACGATAGCTAGATACGTCACATATGTTGTTTCGGTTTTGCTTCCATCGATCTTTTTCAGAACTGATTCTAGCTGATGTAAGAAAAAAACGTAAGACATTAATGCAGCTGTAAAATAATGACAAATACCTGATTTTTGCTTAGTTTCTTGAAGTCATTTGAGCAATAAATTTTCTTAAAATTCTCAATAATGAAGTGAACCGAAGCATCTCGTAACTTTGCATGGTATAAATCCTCTGAAGAGATAAGAATGATGCATATGATTGTTTTGTCAGATTAGTGGTTTCAATTAATGTATTTGTAAATAGTCAGACTACGAAAGCGACATAATCTGTGTTCCGAATTGTTATTTAGGCAATATACAAAAAGGACCAAGATCAAAGTACACTTTTATTCGACGTGTTTGTTCAGAGAATCTGTCATTTAAAATCAATTCTAGTAAAGATTTAAATTTAGCCACAGTGATTTTCCTCAAAATGCTGTTTATAATATTAATGTCAGTTAATTCAAAAAAGTGTTGAAGAAGAACGTCCGGAAACAACGCGTTTCATTACACTTAGTATTTTTATTTACCCGACACTCCAAGCATAGCCAAACAATTTTCTTCATTGATACTATCCAATAGAAAAGTCTCGCATTGCTCTTTCACAGGTTTCATTTTGAAGTAGTCCAGAGTTTTTAAAAGCACTGCGGCTTCTTTACCAAATGCAAACGAAATCGAACCCGAGTACATGTAATCGATGATTGCTTCCAGTACTGAGAAATTTGCTTTGTCGGTGAGATCGATAACATCTTCCCGAAAAGCATCTGAAAAAATTAAAATTAAAATATAAAAATGTTGTGGAGGAACTTCACATCAATTTACCATCAAAGAGACCATTGAAATGCGGACTGGCTGAAGAAAGTACACATTTGTGACAATGGATTTGTTCATCTCCTACACAAAGTGTAATATCACAAAACTGCGAACGGATAATAGTTTTATAGTGGATTTAACAAAAGGTGATTTCTTTTCTCAAAAAAAATGTGACCTGTAAAGATGCAAAATTATTGCAGTTCTGCCCTCTTTTTTGACAGTTCCGTCCGACAGGTCAATTTACAATAGAACGCTTTCAGGTCAAAAAGTTATTATGAAAATTTAAATATATTTACACTACACTCCGTATGATTTCTAATTACCGTATGACCCGTGGGACAGTTTAATTTATGCTTTTAAATCGTTTGCCGCTGTGTCGTAGGATATTTTTTTCTTATTTTCATCGTTTCTTACGTACATTTGAGGTTAAAGGAGTTGCACCGCCGAAATTTTCGGGGCAAGAAATGCGAGTTTTCAGGTCAATTTTAGTCACGGACTCAAACCCCTTTTTCTAGCAGGTCAAAAAAAATTTGAGAATAGAACAGCGGAACTGCTAGAACAAAAATTGAGGGCAGAAACGGGTCACATTTTTTTGCAGGAAAGAAATCACCATAAGTTTAAATTAAATGATCGTAGCTTAAGCTGTTAAAGCTAACAAAGTCGAATAATTATATTATTTCCTGATAATTGGAGATTGGAAGACAGTAAGTTTCGGTAGTTACTCGAGACATGAATGGATTTCGAAAGGATCACGACTTCTGGGATGGAAAACTAGAGGAGGCTCAGTAGAGTACGGATACGGCGAGTTTCGTATGAAACCAGTAAACTTGAAGCTTCTTTAATTTGCAATGTTTTTTTTATATTTCACTCGTCTTTTCAGACGTAGTTTTATGAAGTATTAACTGGAAAATGGAGCATGTTGTCTCGTAGTTATTCAAATTTAAATTCTGCGAATTTCCACTTCCAGACCTCGCTGGCCATTTACTCTTGCTCACACTCTCTCTATTGAGACCAATGACGAATGAGATATGAACGTAGATTATTACACTTTATCATGAAATTATTATCTCACAAAATCGTAGATTCTTAAAACTATCAGACTTTTTAAAGGCTAATAGGAAGTTCCCAAGTGTCGGGATAGTTCAAGCGAATGGCAAGGATATGTAAATTTTCTGTTTTTCACTAAATAAAACAAGAAACATTTTACTGTGTTCGCACCCACACATTCAAAATGAGTACGTGAGCAGACACAACCCTATAAACCAAATATCGATGAAGAGGCGATGAAGAGGCAGCGAACAGTTTCGAAACTTGTCGCTGAAAGAAGATTATCAGTTGGGAACAAGTTCAACTATGTACTTGCTGTCTGTGAATACGTGTAAGGTATTATAGTATACGTGCACTCACTGAAGAGTATGTATGAAGGAAGTATGAAGTAGACCTGACCGTTCATCGATGATTGGTAGGCCTGACTTATAGGCGAATTATGCCTGTCGATACTGCACCCATGGACGGCGTCCGGTCATACTGAAATGTAATTCTAGTGATCGACGACTAGTGCAATCAAAAGACAGCATTCAATCGACGAGATAAGCGAAACATGAATTTCACTGCACTAGTCGTATCGTCGGAGTTTATGGTTCCAGCATCATGTACGCAAAGGAAACTGCGCGGTCTTCGCATTTCAACATCTGAGCTTGCAATGGCATTTGCAGCCGGGTACGCACTTGATGATAATACGTGTTGAGTTTCGTGTAGGACGTTTAGTCTTTTTCTCTCGCTACAGGCGGAACAGGTCGGCATGTTTACTTTACTGAGAAGAACATGGGGAAATATTTGCTTTTCGGTTTTCTCCACGAACACAAGCGCGCGAGCTATCGTGGTAGTGGTTCGTACATAAGTACCCATGAATTTTTCGGGGTTTTGGCTTATAGGGAACGTACATCACGCACTAATGGTAAATGGTTTCACCGAGCTCTTGATAGCAAAGGACACATACCCGTTTGTTTTTCCGAAGTTCGGTTAACTCTCGTAAAACTGACGCGCAATGTTTTCTGTCTACGATTTCAATTTTTTTCAACTCCGACATAATTTTCAATTTATATTCCAACTAATTACTTTCAAACACTACAAGTGAACTGAAACCTCGAAAAGCGACAATAGGTAGCCGGAGTATATATTCGATTGGGATAGAAATAAACTGATAAGATAAAATTCTCTTAATCATTTCGATAAACCAACTTTTCATCGAATTGAAAATTTCATTGAATTCCTTAGAAGTAAGATAATTAATCTATGACTAAGTTGTTTATTTTTAGGGTCCACTAATCTACCTAGATTAGAATTGTGGGCCAGTGTAATCAATTCCGTTCAACCAATTGCAGCAAAATATTTTAACGAAATTTGTCTGCTTCAAACATTTGGCCCTTATCCTCCCGTCTTTCCGTCAATAATTTAAATAGTGTGAAGCAAGTTTTCAAGAAAAAGCGCCCGCACTCCGTAATTTCTGTTTGCTAAAATAGCCGGAGCTTAAATAAATCATTATTGTTGACACTATGTCGACTTAACTGATTGTGTCTGCATCTACTTGAAATTGCAGTACTGTTTGGAAATGGCTGAAGCCAGGAATCGTATTTTATGTATAAATGACGAAACCGGCCTCTTTCTATAAGAACAGGCTCCTTACACCATTTAAACACCCGTCGTTGTAGTAAAAATCTTTCCATCCTTCGCGATTGGTTAAGTGTGTAACAGTTTTATGGCATAACCAAGAAACTAAAACATAGCACCAATTTAAATGCTAGCTCATTGGCTCTGTTTTCTTGCAACGTTTTCATCGTTGAATCAATTTTGACTTCTTGAAGTAAACAAATTTTCCAAGGTTTACTTTTTACTCTTATCATTCTTAAATCAGAAAACAAACCGAACATTTTTACTTTTAACTTTCAGTAATAAAAAAAATACGAAATTGTCCGTTCAACCAATCACAAGTTTATCCAAGAAACTTTCTACCCCCAGTTGAAGCTAAAAAACATTAAAAAATCGCTTCAGTTTCAAATGCAACAAATATTCTTTTAATATTACTTAAAAATAACACGAAAGCTTAAAATGGAAGTTTAGTTTAGCACATGTCATGGAGCAGATTATGATTAGAATTTTATTTATTTAAGCCTTAACATCTACATCTACAACTTAAATCTAAAATGTTCACCAATTCTACAATAGAAAGTAACACAATGTACAATTAGGTACAGAATACATACATGCGGTGGTTTCTTCACATTCGATCAACACTGAATATTTTCACTGAAGTCTTTTACAATATTGTACTCGTTACATTTCGCACAAACCAATCGTCCGTTCGATTTATTGTCGCGCTGTCCCTTGTTGTGACAAACGATATAAACCAATTTCAAGTTCTTCACGCTAAACAATTCCAGAAAGTACTCGATAATATTGACATCTTTTACCGTCCGTCCGTGTATCGGGCACTTTTGATTCGGCTGTTCGACCAAGCTTCGGACATTTTCGATCAGCGACGGTAGAACTTTCCGGGTAATTTCGATTTGATGATCTAAATTCCATACCTGGAAGACGAGTAAGTTTTCGCGACAAACGTACGGATTTATGGTGTGACCTTTATTGCACATTCCCGTGCTATTGTAGACGCCCTGGCAAAAAAAATCGCCGCGATCGTTACACAACGAAACCGACCAATCGTCCAGCATTTCGGTTCGGGTCGTGTACTCTTTAATCATTTGTCGGAGCTTTTTACTGGGCAATGAGCCCGCATCGGTCTGATCGGCTAAGCTCGAATGTTTTCGCTTGCACTTTCGATCGAACATCATCGAAAAGTAGTTGCAACCGATCAGCAGATATCGAAATATTTCCAAGATTCGATCGAAGACGATCTTGGCCTGGCTGTTTGTTTTGTAGAGATCGCATTTTGTAATTTCCTCTTTGGTTTTGTAGTAGTAGCCCCGGATTCGATCTTGTGCACGTTTTGCCATTGCCTCCTCTTTTGTTTTGAAGCACTGATCCTGACCCTGAAACCATTCTGCATGTTCGGTTTTTAAACTTAAATCCGTTTCGGATTTCCGATGATGAATTGTTTTCTGATAGTTTGCGATCGCTTCGCTGAACTTTTCGGGATAGTCGGACATCAAAGTTTGCAGAATGTAGTCGTGATTTAAATTTTCCAGGCCGATATTCTCACGAATGCAATTCATTGTGACATCAAATTCTGTAAGAGAAAAATCCGATGCAAAAACAAAAAACGGGGGAAAAACCAAAGAAACTAACCAGTTACAATTTCATTTACATCGACCGGCACTACAACAAACAACGTTTGCGGCTCTATAGTTGCAAAATATTCTTCGTCTGTTATCTTGGATCCGTCCTTTGCCAGGTAGAGACAGCAGTCTTCAATCTAGAAATTGAGAGAAATGAAAGTGTAAAAAGCGGCGGGAATTAGCAAGACAGCGAGTTAACGGCACAACAGGTACAGAGTGAAAATTATGGAGACTTTCCACGCTCTTGATAAGAAACTAATGGCAACATGAGTCACAGAACCCCTTTTAGTTCCACTTATATTTCGACAGTATTAAGCTCTTGACCGCTCCTAAAGAGCAGCAACAATTGTCTCATGATTTCGCGTACTTTTCGAGCATTTACCTCGCCCAGTGTACGTCCTTGCAAATTTAGCTCAAGGATAAAATGTAGCAGCTATAAAATCCCGGGGGTAAATCGTTAATTCAATGAAATAAATACGAAAAACGGCATTGAAAACCGTTCGAACGGCTCGGAACCGATTCTGCGCAAGTTCCCCAAATCCTTTCGTTTAATTTTCGCCGACCTTGACCTCCATTCAAGGACACGTCCATAAGAAAATCTTACTTCCGACAAAATCACACCGTTCAGCAGACAAAAGTCGGAAGCGAAATTAGCGAGCGAAACAAAGAAACGGAAAAACTTACACTGAACTTCTGGCCGGCTTTCTCCACTAGCATTTTCAGCGAATTTGCTGCAATTCCGAATTTTCGCGAACGCTTATTATCGGTCACTTTGTAGCCCTGCATTTTCTTGCTGAAGTTCAGTAGATCGAACATTTTTGGGAGCGGTAAAAACTACTGAGTGGAAATGGGAGTTATTCACGGAAGGGCAACCAGACGACACTTTTGTTTACGTTTTTCTATACTGTTCGCTTTGTGCATTCCAGGTGACAGCAGTGGTTGTGGGATTCTTGTAGCTATTTGTTTTTCGGGTTTTCAGCAGCGGAATTGGAACGGTTTCAGTTCAGTTGTGGGGACAATTTTTACAGCCGTTGTTTTTTTCGATAAAATCAACTCGACTGCAAGTCTACTTTCGGAATAAAAATTTAAATAATTAAAAATTTAACGAATTTACAAAAAGATTCTGAACGCACTCCATTCGCTGCCAATTTTTTTCCCCTCCAGTGACAGGTGACAGCACTCGACAACTGTCATTCCGGCGGTGTACTACGCGAGTATTCTTCGCCCACAACGTTGCGAAGTATGCGAAAAACTAACGCGAATTTTCCACGGCTGTTTCAATATTTTCCGGAATTTTTTCAGTGAAAATTCGCCTGTTGTTCGATAAGTTAACTGTCCACAAAAGAAAACAACGCGGCGTCACACAATAAAATGCTGCAATTGGCTTCGAGTGACGGAACCGCGGAGTGGTCGTGCTAAGAAAAAAAGAGATAAATAAACGAAAAGTGAACCGGGAACAATTACCGCTGCTGTACGGACGGTCAAAAGCAGCAGATCGGTCCGCAAGCGGGTGATGAGAGACGTCGGACCGAGCAGCATCCGCAGCGGAACTGATCGGCGACCACTACACTCGCAACACACGACTCGATCTCGGATTTACGCCGGCTATGGATATGCAGTTGCGTGACTTTGAGATGAGCGACTCGGAGACGGAATTGCTCATCAATCCCGCCGCCGCCGCCGCTGCGGCCCCCCGACATACACGTCTCCGTCAGCGTAACGAAAGAAACGGCGAACGTGTCTTGTTGCTGCCGCCCGATACCGGAGGAGTTTTATTTCCGAAGAACCGCAGACGGAAAGCCTTCACGCTGGGATCCTGCTGTCGGACGATCATGTGCGGGTGAGTTAAGCGGGCCGATTAAACCGCTACGGTGGCTGGTGGTGTCAACGCTGCGTGCTCTTTTCGCGCGTCTTGTTCGCTATGCTTTTTTCTCCGCTTGTATTTCAGCTAATTGCCTCTCGGACGTGTTCATGGTGTTGGGTGCTTCGTTGTGACCTAAATTGTGAACATTTCGGTTGCGGTCCGATCGGAAATTCCAAAAAAGGCAATTTCAAAATATTTGGGTTTGCTGTCATCGACCCCCCGGTTTTGACATTTTGCACATTCGAACAGGCATTTCGTTCAGTTTTTTTGGTTGACCGCAAGTGTGGTGAGTTTAATTTGAAATTGTGTTTAAATTAGAAATAATCGGATTTCTTAACGTCGTGGCGCAATTCAACTTACAGTTCTTCTGATTGTGTAGATGCAGTTTTTAAGACAACTCAAATAGTATTTTGCACAAAAACTTCACTTACTGTAAAACTTTTGGCCCTTTCGTCCTAAATTTCAGGCAAATCTAAAGTTTTAGTGTTAACCGTTATTTTTCCTTGCTGCCCACAGTTTGGTTTAACAAATCCTGAACTCAAATAAAAAAACTGAAAACTCCCTTTCAAACGTTTTTTTTTTTTTTTTTGAACTCACCACAGAAAACTCATCGCACAGTGAAAAAAAAAACTGAACGAAACCTCAATTTCAGCGAACATATGCCACAAACTTCAGACAAGTGATTCAATCAGATTATTTGACGTCTTGTTTTTGTCCTTTGTCGGGCGAAAATAAAAAGCGATGTAAATGTTTCTTTAAATTCCGAGAAGCCACTAAAATTCGCGATAAAATTGTTTAGTTCGATTCGTTTAGTTGAACGCGACCGGAAAAAATGGACGATACTTCGCAAAGTTCGCCAACTACGCCGATCGCAAAGGAAAACATTCCGCTGATCAATAGGCCGCGACGTCGTTGGTATCTTTTTAGGTGAATCACAGCCGCAATCAATCGAATAATCTCCCAAATGCCCTTGTACTCGTCCCAGTGCTATTTCCCTTACTAGTCGTTGTCCTTGTTGAAATTGTGCCGAATTTTTCACAAGTCGTGCAATCGTGAAATTCTTTATCGATTTTTTTTCCATTTTCATGTTTGCGTCGCAGCTGTTGGTGGTGGGCATGGCGAAAATGGTTTGCGCCGCGCGAACTACGAGCCCGTACCGTTCATATTGGTCGTTCGCGTGACGAGAAATTCCCACCGAATGAAATTCGCAATCAAAAGTACAATCTGATTACGTTCCTGCCGCTCGTTCTGTTCGAACAGTTTCGTTTCTTTTTGAATTTGTACTTTCTTCTGATGGCGCTCAGTCAATTCATTCCGGACATTCGAATCGGCTATCCGTACACGTACTGGGGACCGTTGTGTTTCGTCCTGGCCGTGACAATTTGTCGCGAGGCTGTCGACGATTTTCGACGACATCAGCGCGATCATGAGGTCAACTCGCAGAAGTACAAGCGACTGGTTCCGGGCGAGCTGGCCTTCGAGATGGTGCCGTCGTCGAGGCTGAAAGTTGGCGATCTTGTTATCGTCGAGAAGGACGAACGAGTTCCGGCCGATTTGGTATTGTTGCGGACAAGCGATAAGAGCGGATCGGTTTTCGTTCGAACCGATCAACTTGACGGTGAGTTTGTTTTGGAGATTTCGAAGATTTGTGGCAGTTTGAAGATGGATTTGTTTGTTTTTTTTTTCATTGGCGAAGGCGAAACCGACTGGAAATTGAGACTGGCGGTATCCATGACACAAAAACTGAACAACGACTCGGACTTGTTCAATATCGAGGCCAGCGTTTACATTGAAAAACCACAAAACGACATTCACTCATTTATTGGAACTTTCGCGATGGTAAGTACATGAAAAATGGGCTTTGGGGATGGACAGGATTCATTTTACAGCAGCGCCTATCTTCTCGGGGAGTAATTCTAAACCCTTAATTAGCTACAGCTCCTGTTCCGCTTTATTAACTTTGTTTGGTAGTTTATTCAAATGAAGAGCAATTGATTCTTGTCCAAATGCTCCTTTTCACTCTGATTAGCTTCCTTCCACCTCGTTTTCTAATTCAGCTAATTTCTCTTGGTTCATTGGGCCTAGGTTTTGGTTTAAAAAAGGGCGCAGTGCTCATTAGGTGCCATACGGGCCCATTGATACTCCTTCAGGTCCTCGTGGGCTATTCCATCACCTTAGAGGCACTCCAATTCCCAGTAGACACTACAATTCCAGTACTTTGGAGCCCTTTTGCTCTGTCAATAAGAAACTGAACGTTTCATACAGAACCTCGGTGTTTTTCCGAGTCACTCTTTTCAATAGCGAGACTGGGGACCCTGCAGGATAAATTGTCTGCAGTTATTTCGATCCAGGCACCTTCTGCTGCACAATTTGCCATTGAATCCGTCTGAGGGTTCCAGGTGTCGACGTGGATAAAGCACTCCGGGACGCTGCGTGACAAGTGGAGGATCTGAACCAGTTTTTACTTTTTTTCTTTATTATTTTCTAAAAATACAGTAATGAAAAAAAAGAAAACAATTTGCCGCCCTGAACAATTTTTTTTTCACGTTTCATGACTAGGAGATACGAACAAATCAAGTTTAAGTCCGTCTGTCCGCCGTACGCAAACTCGTTTGAAGGCTCGTAGATCTTAAACGCTTTGAGATATTACATTGAATTTTTTTTTTGTTAATTGATTGGGTAGGCCCCTTGAAGTGTGTTCACTTTGGTGCATTGAGGATTTTGGATTAAGGATAGAGGATGGATGATGGAGGATTGAGGATAAAGGATGGATGATGGAGGATGAAGGATTGAGGATGCAGAATGGAGGATGGAGGATTTTGAAAATTTAGATTGAAGATTGCAGATTAAAGATACAAAATTATAAAAAATATAAAAAAATTCTAAAAAAATCTAAAAAATTATAAAAAAAGATAAAAAATTATAAGAAATGATAAATAATGATTAAAAAATTTTAAAAAAATGATAAAAAGTGATAAAACTTAATAAAAAATTCTAAAAAATTCCAAAAAATTCTAAAAAATTATAAAAAGTGATAAAAAAATATAAAATGATAAAAAAGAATAAGAAATGATTAAAAAATATTAAGAAATGATAAAAAAATTATAGGAAATGATAAAAAAATCTAAAAAATTCCAAAAAATTATAAAAAGTGATAAAAAATTATAAAATGATAAAAAAGGATGAAAAATGATTAAAAAATGATAAAAAATGATAAAAAAATAATAGAAAATGATAAAAATTGGTAGAAAATTCTAAAAAGTTCTAAATTTTTTTAATAAAAAACTAAAAAAATTATAGAAAATGGTAAAACGTGGTAAAAAAATCTGCCAACAGTCTAGGGCGCAACTTTATTATTTTTCCGGCAGAAGTTTGGAACGCGTTCAATTCGGGGATGCGGTGTATGTAACTATATGACTGAAAACCTAACAGAGAGAGGTTGAAAAAGAAAAAAAAAAGAAAAATAGGTGATTGTTAAAAAAGTTCGTGAAAGTGGAAAGATATTCGATATCTGATCAGATTTGAGAGATATGGCAGAATTTGTAAAAAAGTATACAGTGACTTTACACCCCGTTAGGGGTCGAATTTCAAAAAATCTTGAAAACGCTTTCTAGGTATTCATATGAAGAATCCATAAACAAAAATAATTGGTGATTGTTAAACAAGCCCATGGATGTGATATCTGATCAGACCTGAGAGATATTCCGGAATTCATAAAAAAGTATACAACCACTTAACACTCCCTTAGGGGTCGAATTTCAAAAAATCTTGAAAACACATTCTAGGTACTTATATGAAGAATCCGTAGAATAAAAATGAATTCAATATTTGGAAAGACCTAGGAAATATAACGAAAATCGTGAAAATATATGCATTTTATTTTCACTGACATTTTTTTTTACCCCCTCTTCCTAACGGCAATGAATATTCAATTTTTTTTTATCAGAATTACTTTTCTAGTTTATTTACATACACGTACCGAGTTTCAACTTCTTAGCATAAGCCGTTCTAAAGTTAAGAAAAACACCCCCACCCCATACTACCCCTAAAAAAAATTATTTTTCCAACATGGCACTACTATAGTTCTATCTAATTACCAAGTTTCAGCTTTATATCATTATAGGTTCTTAAGATATAAACATCGGAATTTTTTCCTTCTCACCCTTCCCCACCCTCAGCCGCTGCACTCACCCCCAACTAGGGTTCTATTAGGTCTATCTCTGGTAAAAATTTTAAGCATCTACCTTACACTGTTATTGAGATATGAAACGTGTTATTTTAGAAAATTCTTATCCCCTCCACTTCCGTGCTCCCCCGCCCCCTTAAAAAATTTTACTTTGAGCAATCTTTATTTATCAGTCTTTATACCAAAACCGAATTTTCTTTTTCTGGTGCATTTGGTTTGTGAGATATCGTAATGTTAAGTATTTCAACCCCCACCTCTGTACGCCACTACCCCCACCCAAAAATTTTATTTCAATCTACTCTCCTAGTAAAACCACAAATATTTGTTAAGTTTTAATTGCTTGCCATTAACGGTTTAGGAGATATGGATTTTAGAATGTGTGGATCTCGCCTTTTTTTGCATTTCGGACTCATTATTTCCCCCTCCACTCCCACACCCCTTCACCCATATCATCTAATTTTTCGCCAATGGGTCCACTATCAAAGCTCTATAGAAATTCTAAGTTTCAGCCTCCTACCGTAAGCGGTTGCTGAGATCTAGAAACCAAAATTTTTCGTCTAAAACGCTCCCCCACCTTCCCCCTCACACCTCCTATCCTGAAAATAATGTCAATTCAAGGGGTCTTTTAATTTAATAGCTCCACTGATTTGAGAGCTACGAGCCTTCAAAGAATTTTGGGCGGTCGACGTACGGGGTACGGCGTACGGCGGACAGACGGAGTGAAAATTTTTATTGCTTTTTTCGTGTCTACTAGTTATGAAACGTACACAAAAAAATTTTAAGGGCAGCAAATTTTTTTTTTTTTAAATTAATAACAATACTGTATTATTAATAATAAAGTAAAATTATAAAATAATAAAAAATGGATAAAAAATGATAGAAGATGATTAAAAAATAATAGAAAATGATAAAAATTGATAAAAAAAATAATAGAAAATGATAAAAATTGATAAAAAAAATAATAGAAAATGATAAAAATTGATAAAAAATTCTAAAAAATTTAAAAAAAAGCTAAAAAATTCCAAAAAGTGAAAAAAAAATTATAAAATGATTAAAAAAGGATAAAAAATGAAAAAAATTGATAAGAACCTCTAAAAAAAATTTAAAATTTTTTAAAACAAATATAAAAATTTTAAAAAATGATAAAAAATCTAAAAAATTATAAAAAATGATAAAAAGTCATAAAAAATTATAAAAGGATAAAGAGGGATAAAAAATTATTAAAAAGTGATAAATAATGATAAAAAAAAAGATTATAAATTGAAAATAGAAAATTTAAGATAGATTTAAGAAAAGCCCGAAAGTTTTAATTTTCTGTTTTGTCGACTTGTAGCCGTATTTTCCATTTCTCGCAAAAAATGGTTCAAACCAAATTTGTGGACAATTAAACCATAAATTTAGAAGCTTCTGTTTTGTCGATTTGTAGTCGTATTTTGCATTTCTCGCTAAAAATGATAAGAACCAAAGAACCAAATTTATGGAAAGTTAAATTCTTTGGCCGCTATTCACAGTCGTCATAAAGTTAGAGCTGACTTTAGTGTCATATAAATTATACGACACTAAAGTCAGCTTTAACTCAAAGCCAACTTTATGACGACTGTGAATAGTGGCCAAAGTCTTTTTTATCTGAACAATGTTTTTTGAAAAATAATTATTTATTCCTTATAATAAGCGTAAGGTGTACAAAATTAGGAGATTGACCCAGTTTTTTTTGACCTTTTTTTTATTAAAAATAGGTGACATATTTATATGTCAAAGTTGTAGAGGACTAAATTGACGTTCGAAAGGGGGACAACAAAAAATGATTAGTTAAAATAGAATGCATATATTTTCACGATTTTCGTCATATCCACTAGGTCTTCCCAAATATTGAATTCGTTTTTATTCTAAGTATGTATTCTTCATATGAATACCTAGAAAGTGTTTTCAAGATTTTTTGAAATTCGACCCCTAAGTGGGTGTTTCTATTTTTTTCTTTTTCAACCCCTAAGACGGTTAAAGAGGCTCGTTGCAAAAAAATAAAAAAAAATTGATTTTTTTTTTTATTTCATATTCACACACAGAGATAGATGTACTCTTGCCTACGTAACTTGCAAATGTCAAGCTATGACGCGAGATTTAGAGGGAATGTTATCAACAGATGTACCAACTTAACAAAAAAAAAACAGAACTCAAATCGGAACAATAAAAGCGCCACACGTTAGTTATTCCGGGAACATTTTGATCAGGGAAGTCTCTGCAAGATATTTTTTCTTTTTTGGCTCTCCTGAAAAGTAATGCCTTTTCAACTTTTGGTACATAATATACCGAAATTCGAATACTACACGGGCTGCTGTCTCCAATGTTTCATTAGCTTAAATTAATAACAAAACTAACTTTCCTCATAATTTGAAACAACTGATATTTTCTGACTTGACCGCTCCCGAACTTTAACCGAAAAATAATATAGTTTCGCCCAGAGCATTGGCTGATTTTTTTTTTTTTTTTTAAATTACAGCAAGATGGAAACGAAGAAGGCAGTTTGAATGTCGAAAACACACTCTGGGCAAATACAGTCGTAGCGGCCGGAACAGCGACTGGCATTGTAATTTATACGGGCTGCGAAACCAGAAGTGTCATGAATAACTCTTCACCGCGTTCCAAAGTCGGACTGTTGGACATGGAAATTAACGGACTTACAAAAGTTCTATTCTGCGCAGTAATCGGCCTAGCACTGATTATGATGTGTTTGAAGGGCTTCAACGGACCGTGGTATCGGTAAGTTGATTACGAGCTTTAGGCAAAGAGTTGTAAATACGACGAAAAAATTTCAATTTTCAGTTACATGTTCCGCTTCGTACTTCTCTTCTCGTACATCATTCCGATCAGTTTACGCGTCAATTTAGACATGGGAAAAGCGTTCTATTCGTGGCAAATCCAAAACGATCCGGAAATCGAAGGCACTGTTGTTCGTTCGACCACAATACCGGAAGAGTTGGGACGGATATCGTATCTTCTGACCGATAAAACGGGCACACTGACACAAAACGAGATGGTCTTTAAGAAAATTCATTTGGGTATTGTGGCGCATGACAGCGACACCTTTCATCATGTTACGCAAGCGATCGAATCTTTAACGTCGAACACAAACCAGGAAGTTTCGCCGGTTAAACCGTCGTCAATATTCGGTGGAAATCGTATGAGACGTCCGGAAGGTTGGCGAGTATGGGAAGCTGTTAAAGCTTTATCGCTTTGTCATAACGTTACTCCGGTCTACGACGACGATAAAAGCGCGAATAATAAGCCACAAGATAAGCGCAATTCACCAACACGATCGGTCAACATTGAAACGAAACCAAATAGCGAAGAGATCACTTATCAGGCATCAAGTCCCGATGAAATCGCTTTGGTTAAGTGGACCGAAACAGTTGGATTGGCTTTGATAGCGCGAGACTTGAATTCGATAACACTACAACTCCGACACAAGGCCAAGAAGGAGAAGAAAACCGACCGAACAAATACGTCAGCTTCGCCGTCTAGTAGTAGTGCGAGTACAGCGTCTCTCGATTCGGTCGGTGGCTCCGATGGTCTTATGAAATTTCACATATTGCAAGTCTTCCCGTTCACAAGCGAAACGAAACGCATGGGCATAATTGTGAAAGATGCGAGCACCGGCGAAATAACATTCTATTTGAAAGGAGCCGATGTTGTCATGACATCAATCGTTCAGTACAACGATTGGCTGAGCGAGGAGAGTGGAAATATGGCGCGAGAGGGCCTTCGGACGCTTGTAGTAGCGAAGAAGGTTCTAACTGAAGATCAGTACAACGACTTCGAGACTCGTTTCAACGCGGCCAGACTGAGCGTAACCGATCGTATTGCAAAAGTTTCGGCCGTTATCGAATCGCTAGAACGTGAAATGGAATTGTTGTGTTTGACCGGTGTCGAGGATCGGCTACAAGAAGGCGTTCGTCCTACACTGGAACTGCTGCGAAATGCCGGCGTACGAGTCTGGATGTTGACTGGCGATAAGCTCGAGACAGCAACGTGTATTGCGAAAAGTTCACAACTAGTAGGACGCAATCAGGGACTACATATTTTGAAAAGCGTCCAGACACGAACCGATGCGCATTTAGAGTTGAATCAATTTCGACGTAAGCAAGGCTGTGCGCTTGTTGTTTCCGGCGAAAGTCTCGAGGTTTGCCTTCAATACTACGATATCGAATTTATGGAGCTGGCAACTGCATGTCCGGCTGTTGTATGCTGTCGCTGCAGTCCCACCCAAAAGGCACAAGTTGTCAGCTTGATACAAAAGCACACGGGCAAACGAACGTGTGCCGTTGGTGACGGCGGTAACGATGTCAGCATGATACAACAGTCCGATGCTGGCGTCGGTATCGAAGGACGTGAAGGACGACAAGCATCGTTAGCCGGCGATTTTAGCATTCCGCAATTTTCACATATCGCTAAACTTTTACTGGTACACGGTAGACGATCGTATAAACGTTCGGCAGCCCTTTCACAATTCGTTATTCATCGCGGCTTAATAATATCGACAATGCAAGCAGTTTTCTCCGCTGTTTTCTATCTGAGTTCGGTTGCTCTGTATCAAGGTTTTCTGATGGTTGGCTACGCTACATTGTACACAATGTTTCCGGTTTTTTCGCTCGTTTTGGATCAGGATATCTGTTCGGGAATTGCCATCACCTATCCGGAACTGTATAAAGATCTATCGAAAGGACGAAGCTTGAGCTATAAGACGTTCTTTATGTGGGTTTTGATAAGTATTTATCAAGGCGGTGTGATTATGTACGGCGCATTGATTCTCTTCGAAGACGAATTTATTCATATTGTCGCAATCAGCTTTTCGGCGCTTATATTAACCGAATTGATTATGGTGGCGTTGACTATTCGAACGTGGCACAGGTATAACGATTAAATCGAATTGAAAACGACGTCGATTTCTCACACCGTGGTATTTTTTTTCTTCCATTACAGGTTAATGGTTCTTGCTGAAATCTTCAGTTTAATCTTATATCTGATATCATTGGCTGTCCTGCACGAATACTTTGGTAAGTTCTTTGCTCTTTTACTATGAAACGTAGACAATTTTAATCGGGTAATTTTTTAAATGTAGACTGGGAGTTCATTTGGTCGTACGATTTTCTATGGAAGGTATTTGTAATCACACTGGTATCGTGTTTGCCACTTTATATAATTAAATTCCTACGGAAGAAATTCTCTCCGCCATCGTATTCAAAATTAACCTAAGAACTGAGAAAAGTGGTCGGAAAATGAATTTTTATTAAGAAAAAAAAAAAAAAAAATTAAACTAAGAAAAACATTGAACTATGGTTATTCAGTCAATTCGTTGTTCGGGCATGTCGTCGATGCTAAAGCAGATTCTGTGAACTTTTTTCTTTTTATATTCTAATTTAATAACATGTCGTGATATAACGTTTATGTATTTTTACTACCTATTTTTTTTATCCACGTTTCATTTCGTTTAAAACCTCCACTTGATTTGGCGAAAGTAGTTGCCGTAATGCTGTCTGTAATAATCGTTTTATTATTATTAATTATTTCGTTTGGTTGGCCTCAAATTTCACACCAAACGGTTATGATAAAATTACAACACCATATTTATTGCATTTGTTTAAATAAAGAGCAAGCACTGAAATATTCTTTTCTGTTTTTTTTTGCATTAACGACAAGCGTATTGTTCGCTATTTGTTTTATTCGAGAAGTATCACTCTTTTATTATGAGCTGTTATAATTATATTCGTATCTTTACTTGTATATAAATAAATACGATTAATTTAGGTTTAGGAATTACATAACAAGCTATTATTTAAAAAAAAAAGTAACAAAACTATATACAAATATAAAAATAATAAAATAAATAATATTTTAAAGTTTCTTTTCTTACGCAAATGTTTTATTAATTGACCTTGAAAACGAGAGGGACAAACTGTCGAATTTTACACTCACTTTTTTTTACTGTAACAAAATGGTTACCTGCTTCTGCGGCTAGAAAATCCTAGAGTAGTTGGTTAGGAATTGTGTTTGATAGACGTGCTGGGTAAACTTTGGATTAATTTGTGCATCTCGGAAATTTGCTTACACCAAGATAGTTTTAAAAGGGTGGACGGATGGAACGACGAGCAAAGACTGCGATGGTTTCAAATTACTAGGCGTAAAAATCAACAACCACCTAAACTGGAGGCAGCACATCTTTGATGTCGCAATTGATGCTTCTAAACGCCTCGGAATTCTAAGGAAGTGTAGGAAATTCTTTTCAGGGTTTGAATTACCTACAATCTACGAGGCATATATCAGACCACGTTTTGAGTACAATTCGCATTCGCCCCTAAATCCCATTTAGCCTTGCTCAATCAATCGTGTTCAAAAACATGCGTTCCAACTACATGGAGGTGAAGCCGTTTCAGCTTCTATAGACTCCCATGAGCATCGCCGTAATGTCGGAGTACTCAGTATTTACTATCGATATTTTCATTTTTAAATGTAGTACGGAACTAAGAGAACTTATTCCTTCCTCTTAGTCGCACTCCATAACAGTCGCCAAGCTATACGCGCTCACGAGTATACCGTTCAGTATCATTCGTGGAGAACTATGAAATTTAGGCAGTCCTTCATCCCCCGAACATCAGTAATGTGAAACACATTGTCGGTCAATCTGTTCTCTGATGAGTACAACCTTCAGTAGTTCACCGACACTTCAGACGCTTTCCTCCCGTTCCACCGCCCTAAATCCTCTACCACACCATTTTATCCCCAACCTATGTCGTTCTAGCTGTGCAAACGCATTAAAGTGTGGCCCACTAAGTTATAAGGACGGTCGTAAAAAAAAACAGTTATCACGGGCTTAGTAACGCATCACAAAGAAAAGCTTACAGTGTTTCCTATCTCTCTGACCGGATATTTTTCCTTTTTCAGGTATCTTCAATTATTCAATGATTTTTCAGTCTTTCCGTTTGCGTGGTTCGTTTTGAAATGAATTTGGATTTAAGGAGGAAAAAACAAATGCGGAAGTGAGTGGGACACGAAGTTTATGGGAAAAGGGAAGTTTTTTGAAGGATGGAAGATGTATTTTACAATTGAAAACAATTTCTAAGACCAGCAGACCTGCAAAAGGAAAAATGAGTCTGAAAAAAATCGAGCAAATGAAAAAATCTGCCAATGGTCTGGGCGCAACTTTATTATTTTTCCGCCAGAAGTTCGGAACGCGTTCAATTCTAAGATGCGGTGTAGGTTACTATGTGACTGTGACTAAAAAACCTTTTTAAACTTTTATTTATTCTTTATTGATTTCATTCTTATAGTTTTTTTCTATTCTTCTTCCCTTTTCCTTAATAACATCCTTTAATCTACAAGTAAAATTCACACAAGCGGAACGCACGACTTTCTCAGGAATATCGTCCCATATCTTAGTCAAAAGATTTTTGAATGTTTCCAAACTTGTTGGCTGAAGGTTGTTCAACTTACTCAGCATGTAGCCCCATATACAAAAATTTAGAGGATTCAGGTCCGGCGAAGAAGCAGGCCACTCTTCTGATGATATAAAAACAGATAAATTTTCACGACACCATTGTTGAATCCTTTTTGCTTTATGGAGAGGCATAGAATCTTACTGAATGCCAAGTCTTTGTTCCCCATATAACTCATTGGCGTGAGGCAACAAATGATCATTCAGGCCACTATTCAAGTAATCGTCCTGATTAATTTTCACCCCCTTTTCTATAAAAACAGGGGTAGTTTACCCTTTTTTTTTAAATAGCACCCCAAACCTTCACTGAAGACGCACTCTGATGCCTTTGAATTATTTTTTTGGTTGACGGAACATCAGAGATAGTAGCTGCAGACAATCTATCATTTTGCTGGTTGTGAGTTTGGAAAGATTCAAAAATCTTTTGACTAAAATATTCCTGATGAAGTCGTGCGTGCCGTTTGTGAGAATTTTACTTGTAGATTAAAGGGTGTAATTAAGGAAAAGGGAGGAAGAATAGAAAAAAAGATAAGAATGAAATAAATAAAGAATAAATAAAAGTTTAAAAAGTTTTTTTTTTTATTAAAATTATAAGATTTGTTTAAAATTTTTATAAATAAACGGGGGTGCGACAGTTAATATTTTACACGCTGTACACACCGAGTTTCAACCTTCTAGCATAAGCCGTTCCATTGTTAGGAAAAAAACACCCCACCCCGTACCATACTACCCCTAAAAAAAATTTATTTTTCCATCATGCCACTATTATAGCTCTATCTAAATACCAAGTTTCAGCTTTTTATCATTATAGGTTTTTAAGATATAAACATCGGAACCTTTTCCTTTTCACCCTCCCCCACCTCTACACCTACATCCCCCAATTTTTATTCTCTGCTAGGGTTCTATTGGGCCTACGTCTACGTCTGATTTTTTTGAAAATTTCTTATCCCCCCCACTTCCATGTTCCACCACCCTCTTAAAAAATTTTACTTTCAGCAATCTTCATTTGCCGAACTTTCTACTCAAACCGAATTTCATTTTTCTAGAGCAATTGGTTGGATATCGTAATCTAAAGTTTTTCACCCCACGTACAGACGGATTTTTTTTTTTTTTTGCTTTTTTGGGGTCTACTAGTCCTAAAATCTACAGACTAAAAAATACAAAATTTCAGGGTAGCAAATTTTTTCGAAATTTCAGGTCGATCACAATACTTTATTATTAAAAAATAATAAAGTAAAATCAAGCAAATAAAAAAAATTAGATACGAGTAAGTACGGAGATGGGGCAAATAATTGTTAGTGAAAAGGGTTTACGTTTCCACGAATTTCGTCATATCTTTTAGGTATATCGAGATATCGAATTAATTTTACTCCTGCGGCCTCCTTTTGTAAGTGCTTAGAAATCGTTTTACAGTCTTTTTTCTGTATTCAAACCCTAAGACCCCCTAAAGCAGATGTGTACTTTTTCACGAATTCCGTTTCCGTTTTGGGCTTTACTCGTCTACACAATGATCTTAAAATTGATCCTCTAATAAGTTGTTAAGTGATTTGTTTTTTTACATTTTTCAAATTCCGACATATCTCTTAGATCTGATGAAATATTTAAATAAATAATTAAAAATTTTTTTTTTAATTTAACAGGACTTCTATATAGTCGCCTAAAAATCTGTGTCACAATTTTTGTTTATATACATATAACTTCTAATCTCAGCACGTCTTTCCTTTGAACTAGACATCTCAAAAACAGTGCTCCATTGAAATGAACACATTTTCAGTATAGTTTTAGATACATCTAAACGTTTTGGATCCATTCGAGGGTGTAAAAAACATTTTACTGCAGTCAAATTAGGTACAAATTATAAGACCACCCTTTGGATACTTGTAGGCTGGGTCATCAATAAAATCGTATGATGAGTTATGCGCTCAACCGATTGGAGATATGAAATTGCGGATCTCTGAGTATGTTCTTCAGATACTTTCATGACAATGGTTGTGATGAATTGTGGGGCATTATTTCCTTTAATTGATTCCTCCGATACTCTGTGTAAAAGAATATATAAAGTGATACTTCTAAACGACTTAGAATTGGAACGTCCGATCTGAATTTTTCTATCGAAGCTCCTACAAGTATTTTTTTTTTTGCGATAGTTCGTTGTTCTATCGTCCAAGTCCGGTTCGAGAGAGGCATTATTAGGAATAGATACTGTCGGAAAATTAGGTGTCTAGTCTATGAAGCCTGAACCTCTAACCATTTTTTTCTCTAAAACTGAGTTGGAACTGGAACTCAATTTTATCTCACTGTAAAACTTTAAAAAATCTCAAAAATATTCGGTGCACACACATAATGTACGTTTATTTTGTTCTATCCTTTTCTCTTTTCTAATCGTCATAAAATAAAATTTGTTCAAAATCTAAAGAAACATAAAAAAAAACATGTATGGCATTCGAGTTCTACACAAAGAAAAACAACGAGAATAAATTCTTTTTTAATAAACGTAAATTATTTTCCGTATCAATAGTTTCCTTCGAGATTCTTTTGTATCCATGGCAAGAAGTGTGTTATACGACTGTAGACACCGGGATATTGTCCTTTACCGCAACCGATACCCCACGAAACAATACCAACTTGTGTCCAGCGTCCTTCGTTAATCATCAATGGTCCGCCCGAATCACCCTATAAAAATACACTTGTTAAGTATTCGAAAATGCTAATGAAATTACAAGGTACTTACGCTGCATGAATCCCTTGAATCTTGGCCGGCACAAAGCATGGATTCGATAATACCACCTGGAGCGGCTGGTCCGTACTTACGAGCACAATCGTTATTGGTCCAAATTGGTATTGAGACCTTTTGCAGGATAGCCGGTTGTTGACCATCTTTAAGTAAAATTATTAGCATTTTTTTTAAAAAAATACTATTAGAACGACATACTTTCTTTTAAGCTTCCCCATCCTATCACGGTTGCCACTTTTCCGGTGTATGGCGCATTACCGCCAGAAGGAAGGCAAATCGGCTTTACTGTGCGCGAGTATTCAACTGGACGATCCATTGTGAGTATAGCAACGTCGTTGTACTGAAAAATCAAATTAGGGAAAATTAGTTTTTGGAATAAATTATTATTTTTTCAATTGGAAGATTCTATCAACCAATGGAGTCTTGGCGATCCAATCGCGTCATTGGGCACAGTATAGTGTGTTTACACCAAAACAGAACTGTGACTCCATGTATGTACTATCAAAATGATCGCCTGATTGCCCTCTAAATTTATGGTTTCGATACACAAATTTATAGGGTAGCATAGTACTGTGTTGCGTTTGGTATGGGGAAGATAAACTGAAGGGTAGCGAGTCTTGAGCATTCAGGCCACCATGGCCCATTAGACTCGAATCCCCAGACTCTATCCGAACTTTTTCGTCCTCCTCACAGCATAGTCAGAGGGCAGAGAGACCTCTGTTTGTTGCTTAGGTTAGGTTGAGATGGGTGGACTGAAGCACTGTGCCACAGTCCTTACGGAGAGATCACTGCGGATCCAATTTGGTCCCTTCGTATTAAACCAGGCTCTGACTATGATTCCAAATATTGCTCTTCCTTATGAAGTGAGTAGTTCTCTATAAGGGAATCATTGCAAGTTCTGATGGATCGGTCAAGGAGACTTTTAGTACCGATGACTTCTGTCTGAAGTGTTTGTACTTCTTTCAGATACTTGGAACTGTGTAGAGACCGAATCCTGCCCTTCCAAAATTTTTTATTCGAGACTTTGATCCTATTTGACGACCAAATCTTTGGGACAACAGAATACAAAATAAAACGAATACGGAAATAAGATACTGTAGCTGTTTCACTATACAAAAAAAATTTTAATTATATTTTTTGAGTATTAGAAGGCCTTCAGTTCATAGTGTTTTTTACGCCTTCGAAATAATTTTGTTTTTAAAGTTTTGCTTGGGCAGTAGGACGTGTTTTATGGTGACAGTTTTTAACATTTACATTCGGGAATTTCGTAGTCATTGGTCGGAAATTTAAATTAATAGTATCTTTTATTTGTTTAATATAAGAAAATGGAGGCTGATTTGGGAATAGATATGGTCATGGAAGAGGAACCACGAGGTGAGGAAGTGCCTGCAGTGCCTATAGCTGATCCAACGGCGGTCGCAGATGCACCAGTAATGCTTCCCGAAGTAAACACAGGACTGGAGGAGGCAACAGACGTTCCAACAAGAGGACAAGAAGCCGATGCATCCGAACCAGCAGCAGCAACTCTAGCTGAAGGAAGTTCTGGCCGCGCAGAGGTTATTAGTGATGAGAAAGAAGCAGTCTCAACTACTGTATCTGCTCCAACTACAACAACAGGACCACCAATAACGACAAGTATAGTTGATCTAAATACGGTTGATTATGGAGCAGAACCACCACCGGAAGGTACTAGTATACCTCAAGAATATTTGCAAGGAGAGCTTCCAATAATTGACGGCATGTTTCCTTACGTAGCAGATGAAGGTGAAGAAGGACATCTTGGGGAAATTTATCCAGGTGGTGCCACCGATTTCCTATCTCATGGCGAAGGGTCGATAGGAATTGAACCTCATAAAACATTCAGTGAACAATACTTGGACACTATGCTAGGTATTGAGTCACAGAATAACATAATAAACAGGATCAAGGACGACATTAAGGCCAAATGCATGAGAGGTGTAAACACAATGTGCGAACAAAACGAAATTCAAAATTTGAATGTGTGTATTCAGAAGGAGAGCGCGAAATTACATTTGCTCCTTCAAGAAGCACTTTCAATTCAAGAAAAGAATCCGAATCGAAAGTGGCCTTCAATTCAAATGGCTACGACTTACATCGAGGACTGTATGCCAATAAATCTGAATTTGTTTGCCACTCTAGAAGAATGTGGAAACTTTGATCCCGATCCATCGCAATATAAGGATTCTAACGATACCAGTTCGCACGAACAGGGTCCTAAAACGAAACGATTTCCTTCTTATGACGATATTTTCAGTGGATTGGATCCGAAGCAAAGGAGAGGATATCAAATCAAGCCTCGCAGTCAAGATCCACTCTTTAGAAATTTACGCCCCGAAAATAGGAGAGGACATTCACTGAATCCCAAGGACCGAATTCGTCCTCATTATGTTTCGCACGAAAAGAGAAACTCGATGAAACCTAGTCAGGATGAGGATAGGCCGGAAAGTGTTATAGATTGTATTCAGAAGAAAATTGAAAGAATTCAGCGCGAATTGTGCAGCTTAGACCATCAGCCGTGTTCATGCGAATCGTCGAAGATCAAGAAACGACAATGCAACTATACTAGTGAATCGGAAGGTAATTTGGAAGAGATTTGCACGAAAAAATTGTCCAATGCAATCGGAAAAATCCAGACAGCATTAAAGTGCTTGAAAACCGATGCCCAGGAATTTATACGGAGTAATCGAAGATGTAGTTCTGATGCAGCGAAGCAGTCAAGGTCCGAATCGGGTGATTCTGGTGCCAAGGACTTGAGAAGTAAGTACTGCGAGTTGCTGCACGAATTTGGACGAAAAGAGAAGGAAGTCGCCAAACTTAAAGCAACAGTGGATTCGCTAAGTGGAAAATCGTCCAAGCAGTACGACAATTCAAACACTGAAGTTCGAATCCTTCGTACCCAATTGGCCGAATCCAAGGAAGATCGGGACGACTTTAAGGTCTTAGTATGCGAACAAGCTCGTCAGATTGACGACTATCGCACTAAGTACATGGCCGCGTTACAAAAGGTCGAAGAACAAAAGTGTCTTCTGCAAAAAATGGAGCTTGATAACAAACGAATCGAGGATCAAATCAACTTGGAAATTCAACGAATCAAAGATCAATTTCAGTCAAAGCTCAACGAGTACGCGCATCTTCCCAAACTTCTTGAGAACGAACAAATCAAATTGGCCGAATGTGTTCGAACACGAGATCAGCTCGAAATAAAATTGAAAATTGTTTGTCGCGAATTCAAGGTAATGAAGGTATCAAAAAATCAAAATTTACTACCTAACAATGGTGACCCCGATAAATGTAAACGTCTCGAAAACGAACTGTCGCAATTAAAACCACAATACGATCTGCTTAAGGAGTGCAACGATCGATTATGCGAAAAATACGATCAAACAAGAAACGAACTAGACATGTTACGAACTGAATCGGCTAAGATAATCGTTCGGCTTAAGGAACGAGCCGAACTCAATCAAGCTGCCCTACAAAAACATATCGATCGGCTAGAGAAAGACTTGGCAAAATGCCGGGCTACTGCATGCCTTTCTTTAGCTGATCGCGAAGATGTCATCAAGGATATGCAATCGCAACTTAATTGTCTTTCTCTTAGTTTCGATTCAAGTCAGAAACAGATCAAGTCGCTGAAGGATCACATCTCGTATTTGTCGAATGGTAAAACAAATTCGGTTGTGATTTGTTGTCAAACAGGCGCTAAATAGGTCGATCGTACTCTTAACAATTTAAATTTAGTGTAACCGTTCATGATTTATTTATGTATTTATTTACACTATTTATTGATATTTGTACGTATATAATTATATTTAGATATATTGATCAATCCGCCTTTTGATTTTTTACTTTGATACGTAACAGCTCCAATATATAAGTGTCCATTATACTGGCATCGTTGGTGATAGGTCATTGCTACAGAGAACTCCAGAAGGATCAAATTAGCTAGTTTCGTAGCTAGAAAGATGTGATCGTTCTATGATCGAACCAAGTCTTCTAATCATCCCTATGATCATTGCGATCAGGGCAGATCACTGATCAATTTGAGATCAGCTAAACTGGACGTCATGGTCATTTGTGATGAAAGGTAGGTAGGTACGCGTGGCTGTCCATGAGAGCACGGACACACTTAGACCTAAAAGGTCCGTTGTGGTTCCACAGTATCATCGAAGCCTACTCGTCAAACCATTTAGAGCTTGTAATGAAGCGTTGGATTCTCTCGAACTCCATTGTGGCAAGATCACCAAGACAGTTGAAGAAGTAAGCTCCAAGATGAGCTTCCCGTCTGGCTGATAGAGCTGGACAAGTACAGAGAAACTGAAGGATTGTTTCTTCCTCCTCCTCATTTCATTGGGGATCAAAGATGTGATCGTCTGATGATCGAACCAAGTCCTACGAATGGCGATCAGTGGAAGCCACTGAACTGACCAATTGGAGATCAGCTGAACTGGACATCATGGTCATTGGGGATGAAATATGTGATCGTCTGATGATCGAACCAAGATCAGTGGATCAGGAAGCTACTAAACTGACAAATTAGAGATCAGCTAAACTGGACATCATGGTAATTTAGGGATGTCCTGTACTAGCCAGTTTTTTGGAAAACGGACACTATAGTTCTTGAAGAAAAAAAAAATTTGAGAATCTCCCAACATTGGGTCGAGCGAGTTGTGGTATCAACGACTTCCATACGCTGGGACTGGATAAAATTTGGTACCGTGAATTGCCAAAGTGGACAGAGGTGGAAATTTTGGCTTGTTATTAGACGCCATTAATCATTCTGGAAAAGTGTTCGACAGATTGGATAAAGTAAAAGCCAGCAACTATAACAAAACCTTCACTTCAAACTTCCAACCTAATCACTAAATTACTAAAATATTAAAAATGAACTTACTAGAGTCCTAGAGTCGAATCCTCGATGTCTTACTACTCTTTTGATCGCACGTTCGACATGTTGAACTTCTGTATTTGATTTGATATTGTGATCACCCAAATGAGCTTTCAATCGTGCTACATCCCAAGAGCTCATACTGATTTGTAAAGAAAAAAAAAACGGGTTGATAGTGACCAATATAAATCCATGTTTCTTTAAGATACTCACTGTGCAACACAATGGGCCGCTGTTAAGATATGAAGATTATCCAAAAGTGATCCTCCACAAAACTGTCGTCCACCGTTGAAAAGGACAACTATCCAAGGCCATTCGTTCGGGCTAGCACTTTGTCCACCGACAATCCGTTCTTGATCCTATTCGAAATCTGCATTAAATCTTGAAAGAGTTTAACGCAAATTTTCACCAATTCTTACCAATACTCCGTTCTTGGCGCCACATTGCGCTTGGAAATTATCCGTACCAGGTTTGGAGGGTGGTTGAGTTGGAGGTGGTCGGGTTGTTGTTGGTGGCGGATAGGCTGGCGGGAAGGATGGTGGATAGGAAGGTGGATAGGATGGTGGATAGGATGGTGGATAGGATGGTGGTCGGGTTGTTACCGGTGGATAGGCTGGTGGTCGTGTTGTTACTGGGGGAGGCCATGTTGTTACCGGTGGCGCATATGGAGGCCTTGTTGTCGTTGGTGGCCTAGTTGCCAATGGTGGATATGCTGGTGGTCGTTGTGGTGGCCATGTTCCAAATGGTGGATAGCTGGGCGGAAAGCTAGATGGTGGTTGAGTAGCAAACGGTGGATGAGTTGGAGCTTGTGGTGGCCATGACGGGTAAGTGGTTGGAGGACGAGTTGTACCAGGCTTTGATGGATGTGTTGGAGCATGATGATCTGGTGGATGAGTTGGGATTGGTGGCGGCCATTGGAATGTCGTGGTACTATGCAACGGTGGATGTGTAGGAATTGGCGGTGGCCAGTTTTGATACTTAGTATCCTGATCGTCTTCGATTAAGTTCGTAACATTATCGCTTCCCGTCAACGGTGGATGCTCCTCTTCAAAAGATGGAATTGATATCGGCGGATTCGTTGGCATTTGTGGGTGCTCGACAGGATTTCCGGGCTCCAATGTTACAGGATTCGTACAGCAGACACCAAAAGCCTGTTGTCCGTGCATATTGAAGTAACTACACGTGTCATAGTTTCCGAAAAGGAACGGATCAAAATAGCCAAGATTGGGCAGTTTGAAATAAGGATAGCAATGCTGGAACGACATGCAAGATCCTAAAAGTCCCAATGAAGATAAACATGTACCACCTTCACCTAGAGTCTGGGTCCATGATCCTTGAAAAAAATCCGCTTGTCGACCACTACGATCCTGTCCTGCCGGGTGAGCTAAATTAAAAGGAAAATCATCATGTTTAATTAATTGAATCATGTCTGAATAACTAAATAAAAATTTCAATTTGGAGTCCCTTAAGCGCTAAAATTCATGGCAAATTATGAGAACATAATAAATTTAATTTAAAATTTATGTCGACAGTTCTGTGGCAATTTTGATAATATTCTTAATCGTTCTAAGTATCCATTAAATTGTTTTGTGCTTCTTTAAAACATTTTTGGCACCATCATAAAATTCTTTTCGTATAAATTATCATTCGCGAGTCTTTAATATTATAAGCAAATATACCAAATAGAGATTTTCGTAATGTAGACATAGCGGTTGGGGGTTTCATAGAGAATTTACATATTTAAAATTTATTGTAGGCATAGGCAAATTGTCTTAAGATATTAAAGTTCTTTGATTTGCAGTCGTTATTTTTTTTTTTAATTTTTAAGACAAGTTAGTGATAACTAAAATTCTATTTCTGGCACTTTTTGCTATTGTTGTCTTTTAGTTTATTATGTTTTGGCCCAATGTTATGGTTTCAGCTTCTTTAAGGCTTAAGGTAAAAGGTAGAAAATTAAGACGAAATAGCAACACTTTTAACTTTTAACTGATTACACTAGAGATAGGCATCAGTGAAGTATTTCACTCCGAGTCACCCACTTTAAAGAACGAGTTCCATGAAGTAGTTCCGGAACTCTTCGTTCCTTCGTTCGCTAGCGAAGGAGTTCGTTTTTATAGTTCATTGATAGTTCAACTAAAGGTGAGATGATGAGCCAAAAAAGGTCAGTCGATCTAGAAGTTGACAACCAAAAAAAAAATTGGTAAAGTTTTTTGTCCCTTGTCCAATGGAACTGCAGTTCTTCAAAAAGAATGAGTTACTTCACTCACTCACTTCAATGAAGTACTCTTTTAGAACAGTTCACTCGTTGACGACCCATCTCTAGATTACTCTATCTGACAGCATCAAATATTTGACGATTTTTATTGGCAAATGCAGACTGATAGAGTAATCATCTGATTTTATTCGAATTTTTGTCAAATCAGTATTTTCAAATATTTGACATCATAGTGCAAAGACTGTATGATGCCATGCAGTCAAATATACGATAAATTTTTTTTTTGTAAAAAAATTTGTCAAATTTGTAGGTCAACTGAATAGTTTGGAACAAATAAAAAATTTGACAAAAAGCATAAAGTCACAAGCCAGTGAAAACAGTCAAATATTTCGAAACATCGAACTTAACTAGTCGTTTATAAGAGCATTGTGCTAAAAAAGACTCTTCAAATTAGTTTAAAAGTGTAATTGATGGAAGAGTTGTTTTTAGCGAGGGCTTTATCACTGGCAATTGCAGACATGTTATTTATCATCCCTACTATCTCTACTGACAGGACACTGCTTGCTAGGGAAGCATGATATGAGTATGAGGATCGCTGGCTCTGACGTGTGTTGGTATTGCCTTGACCTACATATATATCGAGGAGGACATCACCCACATTTTGTGTGAGTGTCAGGCGGTAGCAAGTAGAGATGGGTCGTGAAGTGTTCCAAAAGAGCAGTTCATTGAAGTAAGTGAGTGAGCTAACTCACTCCTTTTAGTGAACTGTAGTTCGTTTCGCCACGTGACACAGCTTGAAAAGAACTAGTTCTTTCTTTCTGCCTTTCGTGAGTGAGGACTTTTTTTTTAGGTCCTCACATTCACTCCGAAGTTCAAAAGAACTAGTTCCTTCGTGACTGAGGATATTTTTTTATTTTTATTTTTAGGTCCTCACATTCAATTCGAACTTGAAAAGAACTAGTTCCTTTTGTGAGTGAGGGATCTTTTTTCTTTTTTTAGGTCCTCACATTCAATGAGTGAGTGAAACCCTTTTTTTTAGGTCCTCACATTCACTCTGAACTTGAAAAGAATTACAGTAGGTACCGCTTATTGTAATCACTTTGGGACCATCCAAAAACAATAACATTAACCGGTTTATAACAATATACGAACGAAAAACGAATGTTTGTGGAGAATGAGACCCAACAGTTTTGATAACAAAATCCGGATTATAATATCCGGGGTTTCAATAAGCTGTATCTACTGTAGTTCTTTCGCCGGGTAAGTGATCTTCAAAAGGAACTCGAACTAGTTCATTGAAGTAAGTGAGTCGGAGTTCACTCACTCACTTAAAAGAACTGCTTTGCCCATTTCCAGCTGCAAGGCGGCAACTGAGGTGCAACCACCTCAGTGGGCAGTCTTTTGTTTGATAATTTGGAGGACCTAAGGTCGATAGGACCACTATCAAGTTTATTAGGGATCTTGGTTGTTTAGGGGTTGTGAAGCGACCGTCTGGGCAGTCCTTTCTTTGACGATTTGGAGGACCTGATGTCGATAGGGCAGGATAAGCTAGTCAAGTTCTTTAGGAATCTGGGTTGGTTTGAAGGGATCACTACGGACCCTTTTGGTGCCTAGTGTGCGTTGTTGGTCAGCGCTTCGCTCCTTTCTAAAACTAAACTAAGATTAAAAAATATTTATTATCCTGACCATTTTTTTTCATACCAACTAGAGCCTGTTTTCCATATATTAAGCTTGAAATAGATTAAATTAAGAGGCGTAAACAAAAATTGAATCGTTTCTACATTTCAGCCACCAATGACGCACGTTTAAACTGCCTTCCAAAATACCGAATTTTGGCACGGTGACTTGACGGAGTGACTTGACGCAGTCACTTGCATGCTCAGCAGTCATAATACGAATAACGTACCATACTTTAGAGATGATCTCTACTCGTTCAATAATTTCATCAACTTTCTCCTCGTATATTAAACAAAAAATACATACACACTTTAGAATCTTAATCGGTTCATTAAACCTAGTTCGGAAATTTCTTAATTTTAACCTGTTCCGTGACATCAAAAGAATTAAAATTAGAATGAATATAGAGTTATGGTTTTATTTTTTTTAACCGACTAGACTAAATCCGATAAGCTTTCGATTGATCTCTTCGTCTTCGATTTCATTATGCCAATTTTTTGATCATATCGCTCGTATAAATTATGTCCAGAAGATCGACAACTGATCGAGAAATAAGATCCGATGATTTTTTTTCTTATCTCAACTTACGCACCTGTAGGTTGGTACCGTTTGTACCTACACAAGACAAGACCAAAGTGTTCTTTTTGGAATTTAAATTCTACCTATCCATTAACGCGGTTCCTTTCTTTAAGACAGCAGCGGACTGTTTAAGATTCCACTGTCAATATGTGCCATTTACCTTGGAACAGACATTGACCTTACCACCGGTATCCGTAGCGAGAAGACGCTAAATCCTATCTGGGTGTAAATGGTATGGAGAGCTCATGCCAAAATTCTTAATGTCGTTCTGATTTTCTATCGAGAATTTTAATCGGTTCGCAATAATTTTTCTTGATTGTTTATTTATTTTTTCGAGACGTAGTACCCAATAGATTTTGTTTACTATGTGATCTTATCGTCTCGGAAATTCGAGCCTAAAATTCTAAAAGAGACGAGAATCGATTCGATATTCGATGGACAGTCAAAAGGCTACAACTTCACCTTCACAAAATGCATCATATCTCAAGTATTTCCGCGTAAACAACGAAGAAGATACGTGGGCAAGACGACAGGTACAAGAAGGCATTCAATTAGCCACGAGACAATTTTATCCAAATCCATTAGTCAATATGCTAGTCACGCTTTACAGTACTGAAACATTGGACAACAAGACTCAGCGAATAATACAAAAAATATATACATATATATATAAATAAATTTCCGATCACTCAATCCGATGGAAAGATTCGCAACAATGGCCCCAAAAACGTGGTTAAATTCTACCAAATAAATCTGCCCATAAAATTTTCTCGGTTTTGATGTCTTTATAATCCGGATTACATCGATCTATTGCAAATATTAAACCTTTCTTCTCCCACCTGGATATTGACGACGTGCTCGATCGAATTTCCGAATTAATCATATCGATCACAGTAGGATCCGCTAAATCAAAACGTGTATGGTAACATGTTTAAGCAGTTAAGTATTTAAATTATGAGAAAAAGACGGTATCTATTAATCATTCGTAGTAAGAGTATTAATGACCTCCGTCAAAATTTCTATTTGACTCATTCCATTGTTCACTTTCAAAGAAAATTTTCAAAAAAAAGGTATTTGTACAAGTCTTTTTTCATAGCTTTTTTACAGTCCATATTTCATAGAGATAGTCATATCAGCAGTTTGGGTACAATATAGTTAGTTTTGTTCTTTTCAGTCTACATGAACAAAAATTGCAGAAAGAGAAAAACCTATACTATCAAAAAAATCTTACACTTTCACTGTTTCTTCTAATTGGTTCACTTCAGCTAGATACCTATATATGCACAAGGTTTTAATTTTCCAGTTTAAACCGTTCCTGAGATACATTTGATATATTTGTGTGGTATTGGCGGTTCCTTGCGGTACCTGAGTTCAAATCGGGGTAATAATCACGGACTAGCGTGTGGCTGACTGCTTCATCTCCTAGTGTTCCGTTGGTCTAGTAATGAAGTAACTCTAGCATTACTTCAAGGCCTAGGCCTAATTTGAGCTGCTGTGCCATTGATTATTATTCGCGGTTGCTTCGATTAAAAAATCAGGAATTTTTCTTTGCTTCAAAAACGTTTGATAGTTTGTTAACCAAACTTACCCGAAAACTTTAAAAAATTTTTTCAAAAATGTCAATTTTTTTTCTAAATGAAAACGTAAGGAAAACAACGGAAAAAAAATCTGCTAACAGCCTGGACTAAACTTTATTATTTTCTGGGTGGACTGTTTTTGGTGAGAATCTTTGTATCATAGACACCTGATGGTGAACCTTGATTGCACTTGCCGTTATTACCAAAATATCAAATTGAAAAAATATAACATAAAAAACAGCCTTAATAAAAATTAAATAAATTGAATAATTGTTCGAATTTCTCATCAAATCAATTTCTCATCAAATCAAATTCTCATCAAACCAATCTCACATCAAATCAATTTCTTATCAAATAAATCGTCTTAATAACAATTTAATAAATTGAATAATTGTTCGAATTTCTCATCAAATCAATTACCGAACCGTTCGTGCTGACGAAAGTTCGTGTACTGAAGCGCTTTGGCACAATATCCTATACTGCGCTAACATCTAACATCTTGCTCGGCTTTTTGTAAAATCATCTAAAAACTAATTTCAGGTTTTTCAAAAATGTTTCACACTGAATGCCACTCGGTCAAATATTTGACTATACAAAATTTGACCAAATATCCATTTGACAAGCTGCTCAATAGCAATATTAGGTGTATTCTACTATCTACAGGAAAAAGCAATAACCAAATAAAAAAACAACAGTATTCTTAGTGTTTTCAATACGAATTTGAATCACTATTCTCGATCCGGATAAATCGCAAAAAAACAAACCTATTACACTATCTGATACTTGACACCATCGTCAAATTTTTTCCTCGTGTCAATCGAAACGGTCAAATGTCATCAGCCAAATTCTCGAGTTTACTTTAACAAAAAAGGGTACTTTTCTGTAATCATGATGTCGTATTGACTGGAGGAAAGACAGAAGTAGATTAAACTAATGAATTGTTTCATTTGATCGCCACAAAAAAAAAATATTTACGAATGACCCTAACTATTTGCTGAAATCGATAGGTTTTTGAGAGTTTTCCCCTAAAAAGAATTGAACTAGCTCTAAGGCATTACTTAATTACTTGTAAAGAAGCAAATTGTATTTAACATTGAAGTTGTAAAGACAATAGTAGTCTAATCACTTGAATTTATCTTAACAGCATCTAAGCTATGTAATATTTATCAGATCAATAAATATATGTATGTATGTATACTAACTATTTGCCCCATATGACCCATTTGCCCCATTTTTCCAAAAATCGCAAACGGTCAAATATGGTCAGATTGTTTGTCAAATGGTGTCAGATGGTCAAATTAAACATTTCGCCCAAAAGCATTTGACCATTACACTATCCGACAAAATGGTCAAATTTTTGACAGAGTTGCATAGAGTGTAATTTTAGGTATTTTAGATATTCAACCCCCAAGCGAATGCAATGGGGTTGCATAAGTTTTCACAGTTTTCTTTTTTCTTAACGATCGATTCGAAGGAGTTCTTTACGTTTTCATAAGTTTCGTCAAATCTTTTAGCTCTGATAAGGCAGCCAGTTGGTTCTTACTTCTATGGGCTTTTAGCATAGTGTTTATTGCCGGTCCTTTGCGAGGAATCGTCCGGCTTTGAAACAGTCGGTTGCTCGTCATCTCTAGTATGTCGCACCCCCACTTTAACCACTTTAACCACTTCTTAAACTTTGTTTAACTCATCGTGGCCACACGGGGTAGAATTGACGAGACGACAAACTTTGGGCGTACAATTGACTCTCTCCATATGTCGGAATAAATATCTTTTTTGGAACGCGCACTATACATATAATACTATTTTATTTTTTTCCAGAAGAAGCATATCTAAGGCCCGTTCCTACGATCGTTAGTTAAATTCTAACCAGAACTTTAACTGTAAGTTTTGTATGAAAATCTGTCAGTTAAAGTTCGAGTTAGAACGTAACTGACGATCGTAGGAACAGGCCTAGAAGTAAAAAACCAAAATTTTATGAAAAAATAATGAACATTGACGAAACTATAGTTTTTTTTTAGCGAAAAAATGACTTTGTTATGTTTTCACCTCTTCATACATTTTTTTTAACATTTCGTCATTTTATATCTTATAAATAAATCTTTCGTATATCATCTAGAATGTTCAGAGTATCTCCTATAATTTTTTGAACCACTTCAGACGGATAGTTTAGTTACACTATCATTTTGAACTCTTTGACTGAGTAGAATCGACACAGTGTGACCACCGAGATTGAATACACAGATATGACCACAAAGGGTTAATTTGCTATGACTAAACCTACTTCCTTATCTTTTATATTATGTGGTCCATGTCATAGTCATAAGATGTTGTAAATTTCATATAATGGCTCATTTGAAACATCGTTCCATCAATCTCACAAAACTTGACTACAGCAAGGACAAACTCTTCATTCGTTGCCGATTTATAATGGCTCAATTAAGCCTAATAGCATTTATGGGCTGCAGTTTCCAAGAACATTACAAAGAAATGACCTTAACATAAAAATTTTGGCGATCGTACAAAACCAACCCAGCACCAGTTTATGAAACTCGTTTCCAAGTTGTTTCTGAATCGAAAGTGATTACGATTTCGGCATTCTCTCAAATAAGAAAGTTCTTTAAGTTACCCCCCAATCCCCCTAAAAATAACTATATTCAAAATTCGACATAAAGCTAGTATCAGATTCATAAATCGAATTTTATCGTTTACTTGTCAAGCTTAAGTTATTCACAGAATATTATTTTTGCACAGAGGCACAGATCGCTATTAAATGAACCCTAAGTTGATCCGATCTTGATGACAAAATCTATATGCAAATGAACTTTCTTTATTCGCCGAATTTCATTCATTTTTATCGCAATCCCACAATATCCAAAAAAAAATTTAAGTGAAATAATCAAATAGATTAGTAGGTCATTGGCAGCTCTATTCGTTACCAATTCCAAATTTATATAGACAACACTGGCATCCTAATTCTTTTCTTATCGTTATTCGATCATAAAATATAATCGAAAAAAAGAAAAAACGATTCGCGAATTTTATCACTTTGGTAGCTTTTACGTTTCGATAGTTGGGAACGCTTAAATTGGGTTATTTTCGATTTTTTTTTGCATCTGTACATCAATAAAATTCGTTAGGAAGCGTTAGATTCACACCTTGATTCGTTTAGAATTAATCAATTCCAATTTTGTTGGCGTAACCGAATTATACATATATGTATATTGCAAAAATTAATTCAGCATCAATAATTTGAATATGTATCTTTAAAATATGAATTAGTTTAGATTAGATTGTTTTAGCAGTAAAAACCGAGCGCAAGATGGGTCCTCCGACAATTTTCAGTATTTCAAAGAAGTGTTAAGCAGTGAACTATGGCCCAATGTGGATTCTAGGACCACCATACTACAACTCCCAGTGACTAATACCTGTTCCTATTCCTCAAACCAAAAAAGGGCTCTAAGAGTTCGTCGTTTTAGGAGCGACGAATCGCTCAAAGACGCTAAGAGGCTAATTTTGAGGGCAGGAAGATAGTTTAGAAGGGGTTTATTGTTACTTCACGAAAGTGCCATTTGGTAATATTTTCTGGCACTGTTTTCCGGTTGAAAGAAACATTTTGTCTCCAAACTGAACGTATTCACCCATCCTCCACCTTCACCTGAGAAATTGACCGAGTGGGTCTATGTTTTTTTGAAAATCAAAATTTTTCAATGCGCCGGATTTTTAAGGTTGTTTAAATCAGTATACAGAAACAGGTCCGTTAATTCAAAACATAAATTATTTAGTAATCTACTGGCAATTTATTGTCAGGTTACTTTTAAATACTCTCAGGTGCCTCGCCCAGAGGATCCACTTATATTGTGCAATTGTAAAAAAATTATTTTTTTGCTTTTCAAATTTTTAAAGATTGAACTAAGTTTCCTTTTCAATGCCAGACTTGCGGAAGAGCCACTTCGTCTAATTTTTTTTTTTTTTTTATTAAAATTTGAATTAACCGACGTTGTTAAAAGAATTAGAAAAAAGTTCAAAAACGATCCTTAATTTTTTCTTATTTTTTCCAATTTGAATTTAACGGCCATTTTAAAAGATCGTTCCGTTTCCAATTCGTTCTATTGTGGACGTGACATAGTTCAAGTGAACGAAGTGTCATCACTATCGTTAGTACCAGTATTCGTTTAAGAACTTAGTGTTCTTTTGGGTTGGATGGGTTAAGAGGAAGTTTAATCGAACAATTAGAAAATTCAGTATTACAAAAAAAGGAAGGAAACTATTCAATTTGTCAATTTTCCGGTGGTTCGTTACCGTCGGTGGAAAACGAACATTTTGAGATTTTTTTTCGGTTGTTGGAAGTTTTTTTTTTGGGAAAAGTAGGCAATAATAATATTATTCCACTAAATTTTTTCAAATTTTCTTCGTCTTTAAGGTGTTTTTTTTCTTCGGAAAAGTGAGCAATATTCCACGCGAATTTTTCAAATTAACATTGTCTTTGGGGATTTTTTTCGGGAAAAGTGGGCAATATTCCACGTAAATTTTTCAAATTTTCTTCGTCTTTGGAGTGGTTTTTCTGGGAAAAGTGGGAAATATTCCACTCAAATTTTTCAAATTTTCTTCGCTTTTGGGGTGTTTTTTGTCGGGAAAAGTTGCCAATATTCCACGCAAATTTTTCAATATTTTTTCGTCTTTGGGGTGTTTTCTTTCCACGCAAATTTTCAAATTTTCTTCGTTTTTGGAGTAGTTTTTCCGGGTACCCATATTTCCCGGAAAAAAAACCACCCCAAAAGAATTCCGAGAAAATTTTGCTGCTTGAACAACGTGCGCTTGAAATTTGGGTTCAGTTTATTTTGAAAATTTGTTGAAGGATTTTACCAACCGGGCGTAGGAACGTGTTGAAGTATCGCCAACAGCTTTGAGTTTTTGGAAACAGACAATTTCGCTGGTTATTGATTTTCAGTCGTAGTATGTTTCAATTTTCTAGCATAAACCGTTCATGAGGTTTGGACAGCCTTAAAAAGGACCAACTCAGTAGTTGTAATAAGATCTTTTTCTTTTTGATAAAGTTATTTTAAAATTGTACTGGACGCACACGATGCTATTACGTGGCCGACATTAAAATAAATAATATAGATCATTGACCAAGAGAATTCAATTACAACGCAATAATTAATAATTAGATCATTGACCAAGGGAATTCAATTGCAATATCTAGAACGATTTGCTGACAAAGCAAAGAAGGTCAATCGCTCTAGATATTGCGATGAGACATTTGACACCAGTGATGTGAGTGCATTTGTAAAATTGTATTGTTTAGTGTGTAAGCAAATTTAGTATTTAAGACATCGATTTTGGAAAATAAAATTTCAGTTGAAATTTAGACACAAGACTACGCGTTTCAATAGATCATCAGTACTGAGTTGGGCTTAATTGCACCTCGTACTGATTGATTCACAAGAAGACATAAAACAATTTGAAGATCCAACACAAAATATGTGAAACATAAATTCAAATTAACTCAATACTTGACTTATGCATTTTTCACCCATTCAAAATGTATAGGACCAGGATAACTTAGATAACACTTAGCAGATAACAGCAAAAACTGATATCCATGGTATGAGGTTTCCTTCACGATACAATCATACAGTCTTATTGTTAAAACTCTGATTTATTTCTTATTATCGTAGGAAATTATGACTGCCTTTGCTTAGATTTGGTAATTTGCGTCGATTCTCGCCAACGAAAAACAAGAATTTAAAAATGCCGTCATAGAACATAACTCTTTTAAAGTGATGGTTATGGGTATTTGATATAAAAGTTTTGACGGCAAATATGGAAAAACCTATAGGTGCTACAAACGCTTCGGATCTCTCAATGATCTCAAGTGATTTGTTTATAAATGATACTACAAATTTTAAGACTTAGAATGTATCTATGATATCTTGATAGAATCAAATTTTCATATTTGCCAGTCTTTGGTAGGTATGATAAGTTCATGCACACGGTTATATTTAAATTTTCTGAGGTCAGTTTGGTCTTGAGTCATCAAATCCCAGGGTTTTAAATGATCTGGACCCACAATTTTGCCTTCTTTGGATTGCATCTGAAGTTAACTCCAGATAAGGGTCAAACACAGGTGGGAGGGTGGTTAGGGGGATTAAAAAATCACAACTAAATGTAACTATAATACGTTCTGCCCATCTTAAGTTGCTTTTCTCAATTGAGTCCAATCTCAGTAGCAGTTTACATGTAGAGTGAGGCACACCCAGATTTCGATGTTCCGGCATAATCTAAAGGGTGGTACCGCTCCGAGCATGTTCGTCAGCCATGCAGTTCCCTGGAATATCCCTAGCCTGGCTAAGGATGAAATCTTTTCGGTCAACTAAGCAATGACTGCAACTAAAGGACTGTTGATAGACACCTAATCTGTTACTTTGGGATTTTCTCAAAATTCCATTAAAGAAAAATATTGTAGTTCTGTTTATCGAAACCAAGTCGATTTATGGCACTTTGGAAAGAGGTTATCTTAGGTATTTTGGTCTTTCAATTCAGAAACGAATTAATTAAGTCGAGTAGTGCTGTAGACTAGTGTTAGAAGTCCGATGTTAAATATCTTAGGATTTAGAAGGGCCAACAAAATCCATCAAGGCTTTTAACAAAGAAGTTGAACCTAAGTAGATACTCTTATACGGTACAATCAAAAGCAGTCGAAAAAAAAAAATAAAAGGTGTGGAATATGGTTTGGATTTAATCCAAACCGAAATCCGACAACTACGACGAGTTTTATTTTCGATATGACCCGATCATGTACTGGCTGGCCAGCATAATTTAAATAAAATCTGGTTCAAGACAAAAAGCCTATATCATTGTACAGCTACCTTCATACCTATTATGTAGATATTAAGTAGGTACATGTCCAATTTTATTATCATAAAGTTGTCAGAAGAATAAGATACGAGATTAAGACGTATACGAGATGTGACTACATAAAAACAATATGGACTATACCGAGATATACCTGTTGAGAGATCAATAACTTTATACAGTGCCGACACTCGAGAAATAATCAATTTTAGTAATAAGATCGACCCGTTACATCGACTCATGCCAAGGTTATTAAAAGGTGACATAATCAATTAATTTTCACAAGTCATTTTATAAGTACATTATTTAAAAATTACAACAAAAAAAACAACATTGTTAAGATGTTCGCACAATAAATTATAAATGCTAAATTATGAATTGAATAAATTACATTATTATTATTAATATTCCAGTTCGTTGAAATTTAGTGTATACAGTTTGAGAACAATTGAAAATAATCGAATTATGTTCGGTACGATCAATATGGGTTTTTTTTTTTTTTTTATTAAATATTGTCAATCCGGAAAAGGATTGCTACACGATAACAACAAAAGATCATCGTTAAATAGTTTAAAAAAAAATTTAATTGGTCGTACTTTTGAAATGAATAATTGTTAAAAAAAAAATGGTTGCCTTGCCTTGATTTTATTTTGGGAATTCAATTGTGTCTGCGACGCATTTGCCAATAAAATATGTCAATTTTTTTTTTGTTGTTATAATTGAGCCCGACTTTATTAATGGTTATTTGATAAGATTGACGTTTACTGTATCCTGTTTATTACTTTCAATAAGACATTAAAGATATGGTTTCGTTATGTCCACTACAAGTAATGAAGATTTCAATAGAAAACGATCTTGTTTCATTGTATCTTTAAAGGTCGGTATTTGTCGGCTTTTGTATAAAGATCTTTTTTGATTTTATTTTTTCTTTATTAATTTTATCAAGGATATTTGCTTGTTAAGATGAATCAGAATCAGAATTTTATTTAATTCAAGTGCGATCATTGACTCTTAGATTAAAACATGATTTAGACTAAAAGTCGATTTATAAATAATAACACTATGACCATAAATATCGTGGGACCCCCCCGTTTGGGTAATATGCAAAAAATAACGATATCCAAAGTTATATTATTACTTCGATAAAAATGACTGTCATTTATTAGTTTTTCTATGGATAGAGAAAACAGTTGGATTTTCGGTTTTATCATGGTTTTCAAATAAGGCCTGATTAGCTCTTTTTCGGTTAGAGAAATTGCCAATTATTTCGCGAAGCACCCCCTCAGCAATTCTTCACATACCACCCGTTGATCAATTAAAAGGTTTAGTTTTTATTTTATTTCATCGAAAATGAGCAGATAAAAACTTTATCGTCGTACTAAAAACTTTTTTATTAAATATTCATGACACACTACTTCCAATTCCTGAACCACTGTTTAAATGCCAATGTTCAAATTATATTACGTTGTGTTTAATTTGTTGCTCTTCACTCTGTAAATAAACAATTGAAACATTGAAGAATGTGCAATGATCTTGAGTACCTAAACAAACTATGATCGCACAATTGATCTTAAGAGAACCCTTTTATGGCTAAACGTGTTAATCTTAAAACACTTGATATTGAATCATAAGTAGTTCGGTTGAAGCGGTTTCAAGTAGTTTTTCGAGTAAGTCGCGCATGACTGATCGTTATATCCGACAAGAAATATATATACTTTTTTCCAAAATGGACAGATTAAAAATGGAAAATAGTTCCAAAGAATGAGAACAAAGTGATGTAAATATAAGAACTGTTTTCTCATCCTCCACAAAATGTCTGGATCAATAAATTAAATACATTTCGGGATAAAAAAGATACACCATGATTCTTGTTTACGAGTTTATAAATTAAATTTTGAATATTGTTTTTTATTTAAAAAAAAGAATTGCCAAAAAATGTCACGGAAAAATGCACCAGATTTTGTTTGAAAATGGTTTCTTTTGAATTTTTCTGCAACTGAAAAATGATCATGAGTTTGGTTTTAAGATACCAGTTTATACTACGCAAACTTTTAAATTGGTATTCATAAATTTTAAATAAGTCTGGTGACCTATAGCAATTCGATTATGGATATCTCTACTCCAGAATAAATTCAGATTATATAGTTTAATTAATCTTCGAATGGGACTTACGATAACCTATAATTTATCAGTGTTGGAAATTAATGCCGGCTAAAACGATTGAGACTAATTTGCAGTGGGATAATTGATATTGCAATAAATCTTATTTATAATAAATTATTTCAATGATTTTGAGAATCGTCAAGTGCGCTGTAACGTGTTTTTCGGGGAGTGGGAGTTTGAAAAATATAATTTGATGTTGAAAATTGAAACTTGTAAGATATATAAAAATCGTTTCTTAGATGCACAAATGGGGGGGAGGGACGCGTGCGCTGAACGGAGATGACTTTATACAATGTATCCTGCAGACCCTGGCCCGATTTGGGCTGTCGGGCTATTGATGATGATGAAGATATACATATGAAATATGAAGACAAGATTTTTCGGGAAAATAAGAAAAAAATTATTTTGGATAGGTTTTTGGAAATATGCCACCTAATATGTTCCGTTGAAAATTCTAATTCATTTTTGACATACATTTAAATAGTAACATATTCCACAAAACTTTCAAACTATAAGCTTTAAATTTTAGTTGAAAGATATTAAGTTCTTATTTTTATTAGTGTTCCATCCTTTTAAATATGTTTTTGAACGGAGTGCAAAAAAAATATTTTATCGGATTTTTCAGTTCAGTTTATTTAATCAAGAAATGTACTAAAATGTGCTAAAAAAATGCCATACATTTTATATATACTTTTCCAGTCGTTTTAGTGAAAAATAGGATGTGAGTTTCGAGATATTTTAAACTAATTTTACTTTACATATTATTTTTTAATAATAAGGTATATTCTGATCGACCTAAAATTAAAAAAAAAAAATTTTGCCTAAAAATTTTGCATTTTCACTCTTTAAAACCCCAAAAAGGGCACAAAAAAAATGTCCGTCTGTCCGCCGTACGCAAAACTGTTTGAAGGCGCATAACTCTCAAACCCCATGAGATATGAAGCTGAAATTTTTATGGTAGCTAGAATGGGTGAACCCCTATGAGTGGTATATTTTGGAGGGATGATGGTGTGAGGAGGAGGATGGTGGAGCGTTTTAGATAAATAATTTGATTTTCTAGATCTCAGAAACCGCTTATGCTAGGAGGCTGAAAGTTGAAACTTATGTAGTACTATGATAATGGACCCATTTTGTAAAAAAATTGTCGATAGTGGTTGAGGCGTGTGCGGGTTTGGAGGGAAACAATGCCACCAAAACACTTGATTCTAAAACCAATATCTTCTGAACGATTGCTATCAGACGGCTGAAACTTTGTAGTTGTCTTAATACATGCTTGGAGATTACAAAAGAGTTAAAAATTTTAGGGGGGGGGGGGGGTGTTTAATGCTGAGACGCGGTGTAGGGTACTATAGGATTGATAGCCTAAGCAATAACCAGGAGGCTATTTGGAACGTTATTTTTTAGGTTGTCAGTCGCATACTAACCTACACCGCATCTCAGCATTAAACACTTTTCGAACTTCTGCCCATAAAATAATAAAGTTGCGCCCAGACTGTTAGCCGATTTTTTTAATATAAACCTATCTAACTTTTATTAATTGATGTTTTCATGGTAAGCTAACATAGAAGCAAATATGATTAAATGTTACTTGCTTTCCGGAGTCAGTGGAGTGAAACCCCAACACGATATCCCCGACTGTTGATAACTCTCTGTCCTAGAGGACATGACAATTTAAAAACGTTAAAAATGTGTAAAAATGTTAAAAATTCTATTGTGTACTCGACCACTCCAGGGCCTGATTTAGGCTGTCGCGCCATTGATGATGACTCGACAACGCTAATTAAAAATGTTTATAGTTATATTTTAACTCTCATGTGCTAGTCCAGCATTTATTATTTTCTATCTTAAAAATGCTGAGTCATTCATTGATTCATATTTACAATGTCCTTTGAATTTAATTCCAAAATACAAAATATCATTTCTATTCGTTTTAAATTTGGAGAGAAAAACCTCTCAAATCCAAAGAAATATTTCTTTAAAATTTAAACAAATTGGTTTTTGTTCTCTGCAAATTTTCGCTAAAATACCCTATCCTCGAAAAAATCACTGTGCCGCAACACTGCATTAAATTTAATATTATTCAAACTCTAATGTAAATCCGCATTTCCATTCAAATTATTCTTTCAAATCAATCAGTTTATTTTTTTTTGCTCTGGTTTGGTTATTGGCTAGCAACCGTTTTCCGGAAAAAAAGAACATTGTAAAGCTTTATTGAATATTTTGGAAATTGTACGAAAAATAAAATTTTCAATGACAGAATTTTTTGTCCTGTGTTTGCTTTTGTTATTTTCCAAAATTAAAGTTTTATGTTTTAAAATGTTTGACAAGAACTGGCACCGTCAAATCCTAATTGTAAAGCGTAAAAGCCAATGTGATCGACATTAAGATATTTAAATTGCAGCTTGAAAAAATGGAGAGAATTTGTATTATAAGCTGTGGGAAGTTTTGGAAGGAACTCGGTTTTTTAAGGGAATTTTGATTCAAAACATCTAACACTAGGTTAGGTAGGTTAGGTTCAGAAGGGTGGACTGAAGCATTGTGCCACTGTCTATCACGATCCATTGTGGTCAACCTCTAAACCTATGCTTTGGTATGGTATGGTATGGTACCATACCAACCTTAGGTAAGGCTTGGCTAAAAAAAAAATATCCTTAAGTCAAATTTCATCAAACTCCTGTACTATCAAGAGCGTGTTAATATCAGTGTCCTATCGTTCGATTGGGTAAACTAGAATTAAACCTGAATTACGAGCGATCAAAGAAGTTGGAAACTAGTACCACACTAAAGAAGATTTTTTTTATAATTGTGTTAATCCTGGCTTGATCCTTTTCCTTAGATCGGATAGAGCAGTCCGTTTGCTGTTTCGAGCTTTTGATCCTAACATATTAATGCGGAGGTTTTGATAAACGTGATCTAAAAATATATTTAATTTGAACTAAAATTCGTTCAATCTGATCTGCTTTTTCGTCATTCTAAACGTCAAGATAAAAGCCACTACTTCATTGGTCAATCCACTAAAATGGGATGAATTTCGATGGCATAGATTAAATTAACACAAAATTATTGGTTTTTTATTTGAAATTTTCTTGGATTTTTTTCGTTAAATTTTCATTTTGTTGGAAAAAAAAACCTCGAACATTTTAACTCACTCCCGAGCAAATTTTCGATAAAGTTCTTTTGCCTGGATTTTATTATTTCATTACAACCGAATCGATTTACACATTTTAGCATATAATATGCAGAAATTTGCATAATATTCTAAATTTTTATTTTTATTAGGATAAGAAGAACCACTTTTCAAAGACAAAATCTCAAAAATTTATATAGTTACTTTGATTTATATTTATATTAATTTAAAAAAAATTGTTAAGAACTTCTTTAAATGTGACCTGAAAAAAAAACTATTGGACACTAATAATTTTCACGGTACCGGTTCTTCGATGAGATTAAGACTCAAGAATCTATCAACTAATTAAAAATTCCACACTGAATCTTCCTTATGAAAAATAACGCCTCCAATCCTTCTTCATATGTGGACAAAAAACAGTTATATCGTCTTATAAAATTACACATAACATATTGCAACAATATATTAAACACCTTAATGCGAATTTTTGCATAATTTCACGTTCTTACCGAAAAAAATCGAATAAAACGAATTCAAATCAAACGGGAGTAAGAAAAAAAATTGATTTTTTCTTCTTAAAGAATGTATAAAATATGATAAAATACATCAACAGAATATATAAAACACATATCACACTGTTGTTCTTAACGGTAGGTAAATTAGTGTACCTTCAACAATAATCGCGTCATCGTCCAAAGCTGATTGCTGTAATTGCTTCGAAGTACTGTCCGCAAATGCTGTTAAAATAATTGCCAGTAGGCATATGCACTTTATATGGGTCCTTAGCATTGTCTTATGGCGATCAACGCGCACTCATTCACTTTCTTATTTCGACTTTAAAGACACTTATTCGTATGACCGTTTTCGATTTATTTTTAAATTATCCAACAATATAATATTCCCCTTTTTTCAGGAAATATATTTATAATTAAGGCCTTGCCCGTGACATTGACTCAATCGAGTGATGTACTTATCATGGCAGTTCTTGTATTCGCACTAATCTCACCTTGGCCATCGAATTGTCTCTTATATAAAATTTTCTTCAAGACACGCAGAAATCTTCGATATAGTTCAGCCCCACCATTTTTCTTGTCGTTCACGTATATTCTTCTGTCGGTTTCAGAAAAAGTGAGTGTTGGTTTTAGCCAACTCTCCTGTCTTCTAGAGTTACTTTAAGATTTTTATAACTTTGTCATAGTGGACGACAGACGACACCAAACTCGCTGAGAACGAAGTCAGCTAGATTCAAGAGTATTCATGTGATGGGTTACTAGAAGTTACGGTAGCTTATACTACTACGTACTGTTGAGCTACCTATGGTTCTTTGGTTAACTCTTCACTTTCTTAACTGATTCTGTTGAACTTATTCCGTGCATCCAAGTTACTTCCTATTATTTCTGATATAGTGCTTGGATTTGTCTACAGTGGAAGTCATAAGTCGTATGGATTATACTGTACATTCTCTACCATTTGAATCCATGTTGTGGATGAAATGCTCAGTGGAAGCCCACACGATTCCGAGCTGGGTCCTTCATTTTTTAATATATGCCCGATCTTCCCTGAAAGCAAAGATAACAATTTTTTACGTCGGCATGTAATGTTCAATTTTTTTAGGGTATGGCTAGGGGTTGAAAAAAGAAAATACTTGAAAGTAGGTGATTATTAAACAAACCCGTGGAAGTGAAAAGATATTCGATATCTGATAAGACCTGAAAGATATGACAGAATTCATGAAAAAGTATTCGGTCACTAAACCCCCCTTAGAGGTCGAATTTCAAAAAATCTTGAAAACACTTTCTAAGTATTTGCATGAAGAATCCGTAGAATAAAACGAATTCAATATTTGGAAAGACCTAGTAGATATGACGAAAATCGTGAAAATATATGCATTCCATTTTCACTGATCATTTGTTTTGCCCCCCTTCCGAACGCTAATAGATATTCGAATTTTTGTTTCATCAGAATTACTTCACTAGTTTATTTACATATACACTCCGAGTTTCAATTTTCTAGCATAAGCCGTTCTATAGTAGAAAACAGGAGCATTAATAACCAGAATTGGCCAAACTCGAAATTATCTTGACACTTAATTTTTTTTATTTAGATTAGGTTCAGCTTTATAATATATTTTTGTTTAATGTTAATAATGAATATTTTATTAAGAATATTTTAGTTATTTTTATAAGTTCTACTCAAAGTTTTTTTTTTCCATGTAAACAGATTTTTCCCTTCATTATTTTTTATATTTAAACTTATTTCGCTTCAATCTTGTATAATTTACCTCTCGTTTTTAATCATATTTTTTTTTTTAAATATTTTACTGGATTATATATATCTTGCGTTCCCTTTGTTACTTGTATCATTAGCTTGGTGTGGTTGCACACACGACTTTACTGATTATGGCCTAATACCCAAGGTTATTATTATTTTTATTGTAAATGGATTTAGATATATTCTCCAATTTTTAAATAAATATTTAGTACTTGTTTAAAGAATATTTCTGTGCAAGTATTTGTTATATCGTTATTCTTGCATTTGTTATCTGCTTATGAAAATTTTACCAGTGCCATGCTCTATCCCGGTTTGTGTCCAGTGTTGATGACGCCTGCTATTATGGGATGCATTTATGAATACCATACTATACAATCCTGAATACTGTTTGTTAACGAAGTAGGGTGGAACATATGTAAAAGGATAGTTCGGATTAAAAAAAATTATGGATATTTATAAAGATTAAAAATTGTGGGATGAAGTAAGTCAGTTTCAATTTATAAGTTACGATCTATTTTCTTATTGTTCTATGGACAAAATACTCCCATTTTTTTCGATTACGTTGTTCAAATAATTCCAAAGCTACCAGAACAACTTTGTGCCTATGTTATTATAAACAACAATAATAAAACAATAATTTAAAAATATTTTCCCAATTTGTTCATATAATTTTCCGTTTGATTTTTATACTATTTTCCAAAGTGTCAAAGTGATAAAATTAAACTAAGCAAAAATAAAAGATTTAAGGCAGTAACTTGGAAAAGGGGCACGCTATTTTGTAAATTATTATCGTTGCCGAAAAATTTATCGTAATATTTTATTACCGAATAAATTCGATGTATATAAAAAATGAATTTAACATTCATTTCAACAGGTTTCAAGTGGATTATAGTATTATTGGTTCTTTACTGACAATTATTATTTTTATTCTAACAATTTATACGTTAATAAAACAAAGTATGAATTTCCTGAACCGAAATTATCGTAAGTGAAGGGAGTGCTAAAGTTTATAGCCTGTAACTAACTGTTTTACTTCAATGTTGCTCGTGTTCTGATCAAATTAAGTTATACCGAAGATGTTGGTTTTAATTGTAATAAATGCGAATTATTTCGTGAAGTTTATGTGAAGAAAATGTTTATTTTTGGATTATGCCATAAAAATATTTGGGGAAGTATACGAAATTATGATCCCGTTTTAAAAATGTTTTACTTAAGATCTGTGTAGGCAGAAATCAAAAGGAAATTGCGCAACAAGTTGCTGGCAAGAGCAAAGAACCTCATAAAAGATGTTCAATTTACGAGTTTTTCGTCGTCGTGGTTTTTTTTATTTTCCTGCTTCTGATGATGCTTCGTTTTCTTCGCATTTATGTTTGCATTTAAAACCAGAACAACTTTGGTTCAATGCAGTATTTCGACCTTCACTTAACCACCTAGTAGTCTAACTAAAGATAACTATGGGCTTCCGATATAAATGTCGGGTTTCAGTTATCCCATCAAGAAGATGACCTTGTTTTTGGGACAGGCTGCTTTATTGGTTTATCGTTTCTAGTGAGTAAAACTTCAGCTTGACTCTATTAAATTATAACTGGGAATGGAGTGAATGATGTAAAATTGTTAAGAAGTCTAACTTAGTCAAAAAATATATATCTTGTTAAAACTCTTATTCAGACAATTTTGGATTTAAATATTCTAAGAACCGAACAAGGTGAAATAATGGTTACACATATGCCATTTTTCACTAGTTACTTCACCAGTATTTTATTTTTTTGCATCGCTTGAGATCTTATACGGGTGAAACCTAAACTAATTACCCACTTTGGTTTGTTTTCGAGATTCAACGTATAAGATTGATATCTTTAGAGTATGAATTTATCTATTTTTTAACAGTAAAAACCTATATATTTCTCTTATAGACAACTTTCCAGCTCTGGTAGATCGGTCAAAAGCAATAAAAATTATGAACACCTACCTATGATGATAGTGTGACAGTCTGCTGTTTACACGGCGCGATGTACAATAGTGAAATTAGACATGTCACTTGTCTATCACGTACACACAAAATCACGTACACACAAAATCACGTTAACACAAAATCACGTACACATAAAATCAAAATTATATTTTTTTGCAATTAGCAACACATATTCAAAAGATCGAAATTATTATTAAATATTTTTATGTTTTGAAATTATTTTTTTAACGTCAAATGTCAATGTTAAGATAAAATTATCGAGATAGTTCTATAAACTATCTCGTCAAGCATCATGATAGTGCGATAGTGCTATCATGACAGCGCGAAAGTGACTAACGAACAATTTACATGGTAATAGTTATGACGATAGTAATTATCATGACAGCAACTATCGCAAAAACTATCACCGTGAAAACGAGGCTTTACATATACGTAATTTTTAATATTCAAAAATTAAACTCTTATTAACTTAAATTATTGGTTTTGGGAAGAAATTATTAGGAAATTGTTGAGAAAACAACAAAACACTGCTATCACCCCTTTTATGTTAAATAGTGTTTTAACAGACTCATCATTTGGAATTTCTGCAAGTTTTTCTTGGATATTTGAAATATCAGACACTAACATTGGCTGCATCCTCCAAGTTGGAAAATCAATTTGTTTCAAATCAACAAATCTTTCTGTTAAATCAGCGAACAGAATTTTCAGATGATCGACAATAACAAGTACAGCAGTATCAGTAACTTCACATTTTTGGAGCCAATGAAACTTTTCAAAATTTTTGTTGTGAATATGTTTTTGACATTTTGAAATATCTTAGCTTTTGCGTCGACAAGAGTTTTATTAGTTTCTTCAAGTTGGCTATTTAATATATTTCATTTTTCAAAGATATCGCTATATAACTCGCAAATGCTTTACCATCACTTTGTCACTTAAAAACTCACTAAGAGTATCAATTCGTTTCATAAATCTTTTCAAGCAGTTCCCTTTTCAGAGCCCTCTTACTTAAGGCTGAAGTAAAACTGTATTTTTTTCTGTCGAATTGGGCCCCTTAACAATCAAATTGCTGCCCTGTGGGACGTGGGCCCAACGTTGGGAAACATTGGTTTAACCACTGACCGCATTTTTTAACAACAACTTTTTAAAAGTTAAAAATTTTCCATGTCAAAATCAATCAAAAATAAAAAGGTGTCAAAATTGATATACGTGCCAAAAAGATCTTAAACGAGAAAAGAAAAATTTCAAAATACCAATGAAATTTTTTGGCAAACAGTATTTTAAAACTGAACTGGACCTGTATAAAGGGAATTTTTGAATTACTTTATTATTTTTCAAGAACTGGAACAAGTGTTTAAATTGTATATTTTCATGTCAAGCTAGTATTACACTGTTTGACCATGTGGTCAAATTGCAGTAATAAGCAATGCGAAATATCGAATTCCAAATATTCTCGCAATATTCGTTATTTCGCAGTCCAAATTACAGCAATTTGACCGGTTGGTCAATCAGTGTAATACTAGCTTTAGGAGTATGCATTAAAAAAGGGATAATATCGTTAATATTATTATTAAAATAAAATATAGCATTTTAATAACTTAGTGTAAGTTAATTCGATATTTCTACGTGCATATTTTTCAAGTTACTGCCTTAAGTCTTTTGTTTTTCTTGAGCAGTTTTTCTAGTATTTTATTGCTATAAAGTCCATAATTTTGCGAACTTAATCTGATCCTTTTCAGCGTTGAAAGAGGGCTCAGTTCACTTCATGAAATATAAGGTAAAAGGATGATTATATCTTGAACACAGACTAAAATACAGGGTGATCAGAAAAATGCCCTTGGTGCTTGACTTACAAACAAATATTAAATCGCAATTTGTAAACTATAAAAGGTACAGTATCCAAACTGGGTCCTATAAATAGGTTACTTATATACCTTTACTCTAGAATTTTTTTATTACAAATTTTTTACGTTTAGAATATTTTTCAAGTTACTACTTTTGTTTTTCTTAAGCAGTTTTTCTTGTATTTAATTGCCATAAAGTAGTTTTACAAACTTAATCGGGTCCTTTTTAGCCTTGAAACTTAAAATCTAAGGTAGAGAATGATCTTATCTTGAACACAGACTACAATACATGGTGATTAAAAAAATGCCCTTAGTGTTTGACTTACAAGCAAATATTAAATCGCAATTTGTAAACTATCAGAGGTACAGCACCCAAACAGGGTTTTTTAAATAGGTAACTTACATGCCTTTATTTGAAAATTTTATTATTACAAGTTTTTTTCTGGTGCAACAGGATACAACTAATATATTCATTATAAAAAATTTGAACTGTTTAAGAGATATATATTTTTCTCGCACCTTAAAATATGGTTTAAACCGGAACTGGACCGTCCATACCGGGACGGTAGACGGCATGTTTGAATTACTTAATTTTTCTTTTTGAATAATTTTTGAATAAATTCTAAATATGTTTAAATTATGTGTTTTCGTATTTTGGGTGTAAAATTAACCAAACCAAACGAGTTTGACGATGCGTAACGCAAGAATCCTTAGGTATAGTGAGTAAATTTTTTTTAAAGATTCCTAAGAACGGTGTAGACCTAATAGTTGTTGAAACTAGGTGTACACCTTTATACTGGTGGAGAATTTGAAATTAAATTGGGTTTAAAATCAGTGGTACTACTTGCTTCCTCTCTAGCACGACTCAGTTAGTCGGAAACAGGACATAAGTTGAATTCCATGTTTTGGAACTGATTGTTTTGTTGTTGGAATTTTGTCTTTCAAAATTTTTGACCAAACCCACTTCTTATTTTTTTTTTGTCGAATTCAAACTAAGTAACTATAGTCTATGATGTACATTGAATTAAGTACAAACAAATAAAATTAAAATCATATTTACCCAATGAATCACGTACATAGTTGAAACGAATGACGAACATTATTTTCATGTGTATACGATGCGGATTCAAATATGTTCTGTATAATAATTCAAGAGTGCCTGCGTACCAAGGTAAGTAGGTATTCAATTTAAAAGGTGGGTGACACTATTCTACTATAGGAAACCACGAAAAAAGAATTTAACTGTTCCGTACAAGTGACACCGCAATTAAGCACTACACACTATCCTTATCATCTTCCTTATTAACACTTTGTTGGTTTTAATTCGATTCTCCCCTAAGTGCTTATAACTTATTTGCCTTGAACACTTTAGTCGTGTTAAACTAAGTGTTGCAATTACTCATAACTAAAACGACTCTCAGTTGAACCTAAATTAGATCTAATAAAAATTCACTATAAGATTATTTGCTTCTTACTTACGACGACGAGATTAATAGCAATGATAAAAAAACGCTACATTTGGTATAGTAGGAAGTGTCTTTAATTTTCTTGTGAATATCGCAAATAATTTTTTTTTACGTCTTCCTTTACGTTCAGACGAAAATATACAACATTCCGAAATTTTGCCTCCTGGAGCCATGGCCCATTTCGTAAATAAGCGAATTTTCAACTTCTTTGGACAGGTTAATCAACTTGGCGTGCTATCGTATCGCATTAGCATACAAAGATAATCGTATTATTAAGCAACGGATGAACAGAAGGTGGGCGTAATTCATCCTGAATGTACAGAAGCAATAAAAAAAAAAACTAACATGTATTGCATATTGAGGTATCCCGTACGAAATCGTTAAAAGATTACCCACAACTCCAAAGTTCGCACAATTAATTGCCTTTTACTTGATCTCTTAAAAATTTAAATGGAATTTTTCTTCTTTTTTCAAAATTTCTCGAAAATCTTTGATCGTTCTGTTCAGCTCTCTGCACATCTTGTGGATTACTGGACAAAAAAAAAATTTATATTAATCGTAATCAATAAAACTCGAGAGATAGAGAGCAAAAAAAAAAATGACCAATCCAAATTAATATAAATTCTCTGCATACGACCACATTGCGATTATCGCGTTTTCCCGCGGCAATCGCTAACCAGATTTTCGAATTAAACATTTACGAGACGATCGCACCAACTTGAAAGTCAAAGACCCTAAAGAAACATTTCGGATAAATTCGTTTGGATCGAATTTGTTAAATTATACGCTCCAAATGTGTCACCCCAGCAGACCCCAGAGCGCTTCTTGACTATGGTTAATGTGGCATTTACATGACCATAAGATGGTGTTTTTTTATTTACGTTTAGAAAAAGTCGTCTTACGAATTTCTCCTATTTTTGATGAACAATTACCCCAAAAAAGACCCAACCATTTTGAGACTCCAAGCATCAAGTTTTGGAGCCATCCGCGCAGAAACATCCAAAGAATCTTATGAGCTTTTTAATTTTTTCCGATTTTTGTCATAGTTGTGTCAAGCTTATCGCTTAAGTGTTATATTTATGTGAGGTCCCAAATTGCTGGATCGCGATCCCTACCTGTATGCTTCAAGAACATTCACAAGGCAATGCTTAGCGAAGGTCGTTACATTGATGAAAAAGAAAGATTAAGTGTCGAAAAGGTGATTTATTGGGCTGGATTCTTGTCGACATGGACCCTAATAAATAATTTTGGGAGTGGGGTCTTGGAATGAAATATAATCTAATTTATGCAATGTTTTCAACTTCTGAATTGTGGTCGTTTCGATTCGAAAATTCACTAAAAATAAATCCTTTGTTTCATATCATATTAGCTCATATCTTTTTATTGCTTCAAAATATTGACGATGATATTTGAAGATGGGATTTAGTCTGGGTGGCTTAGTGGCTAGCGCACTTGCCTTCGGTGCACCTGGTAACTGGTTCGAATCTGCTTGGCGACAATTAACAGATGATATTCTCTGGTGTTTCGTCTTCGTAATTGCATATTCTGCGAATTTTGGTCTCAGAGAGACCAATCCTATTGAGATGATTCCTCTTGTGACAATGCCCAGTCAGCGCTCCCACTAGGGCTCGGGTCTGATATCTGATTAATTTTAGAATCCTGTAACTAATTTTTTAAATCAAACTCAATAAAACTTAAAAAAACAACTTGACAAAATATTAGACTTAATAAAAAAAATGTAAAAATTAAGGATTGCAAAAATTACGATTTTAATTTTATTTAAATTTTTAAATATACTAAAATTAAATTAATTTTACAACACAATAATGAAATAAAACTAAATAAAATTTTATTAAAAGTACGTACGACCAGAATGAAATTGACAACATCTAAAAATAAATAAAATAAAAATTAAAACGGAAAAAAAATATAACTACAGCTTAAAAAATTGAATCTAAATTGTAAAGACTTAAAACATAAAAAAAACTGAACAAAATGTTTTATTAAAAATAAATAAAATTCAATAATAAAATTTTAAAAAAAACATCACTAAATTAAACTTGAACTAAAATAATTGCTAAAAAATAAAATTGAATTCATAGAATTATAAAAAACAAATGCAATAGCCAAAATCAAGGTTCAGCTAACTAATATCGCGTTCAACGAGCGTAGTATAGTGTAGTGGATTTCAAAATCCGCTTGTTGTATAAACGTTCTCCTGATGGCGTAGTGTAGCGTAGTGTAGTGGGACTGAAATTTTCAGTTGAAGAATGACTGACAATATTTAAGAATTCAATCTTGCAATACAAAGTGTTCAAAAGAGACGTGATCATTTAAATTGGTCGAAAGAAAATCACAGACATTGTTTTTCTTACTTTACGGATCCTAAAAACGAAAAAAAAATTTCTATTATCAGAGTATGCCGTAGTTCAAAATGCACTTCGATACGCTACGTTGAAGAGTTCACGTGGCGGATTATGAAATCCACTACACTACACTACGCTCGAGGTGAACGCGATATAAGATTTACCTGCAATTCAGAAAATTATATTTAAAGAAAATGTAAAGTTGAAATCTTAATTAAAACAGACAACAAAATGAAACTAACAACTAAAAGTGACTAAATAATAATTTCATTTCAATGAAACTGAAAACTAACGATAATGAATTTTTCCATGGTGAAGCTTCTATAGAAGATAAGTTTTTTTTAAAAAAAAAAGAAAATGATTTGTCTTTCAATATTTTTTAGACCATTTTTCGGTGCTATAGGATTTTTATTGAGAAAACCCATTTCAAATTCCCGAGTGATCGCTGCCTTAAGGGGTTACGCCACTCTAGAGTTTTGGGGAAATCGATTTTATTTTTATTATTTTAAATGGTCCCTTAGAACCTCAAAAATGCTGTCCCAAAAGATTATGACCAATAAAAGTATCAAAGAACTCGGTTTTCGAATTTTAGTATCAGGCATATTGCAAAATTACTCATGATTTTCTACTTACTGAAAACTTCAAACGCGTTTATCTCGAAACTACATTTTTCAAACTGGCCGGAAACATAACTCAGACAATTTTCAACCGCTTCTCTTGAAATTTTTAGTATATCTTTAAAACTACATTGTCCATAAGAGCACGTAGGATTTTTTTTTATATTGCATAGTTCATTTGTTATTAACAATTTTCTGATTTTTTAGGCAAATTTCACACTTTTCACTTTAGAAGTGCGCCATTTGGCTAAAAATTAAAATATCGAAAAAATCCTACGTACTCTTTTGGCTGTTGTTATATGTAATCGAAATAAATTTATTAGCTTGTCATAATTCAAAAAGTACAGTCACTAGGTGTCCGGCCATGGACCCTTGAAAAACGGAGACGTCATCGCAAAAACGCTACACAGCATCCATTTTGAATTTAATCTCTTAAAAAAAATTACTGTACATAGTCAATAACATGTTTTATATATATCCATTTTTGCAATATCGATTTATTTTGTAGTTTTTCTGAAAAAAAAAATTCCGAAAAAGGCCTATTTTTTCAGCCTCTAGAGTGGCATAACCCCTTAAATTGCCTAAAGTTGGTTTTTCGGACTCTGAGTCTCTTGTGAGACCACCACCACATATGTATATTTTGCTCCCTTATCAAGTGCAGAGCAGGTTAGCGAAATGCGAAAATAATAACACATCACACTATAATCAGTGGTGTAGCTATTCTGTTCCATGACAAATTCAAGCTTCTACTCTACTCTAGATAAAGTCGTAAAAAATACGTCTGTAATTCTACAGTCACTTCGACTTTGGGGGCTGTCCGACTTATAGAGGCTTGACTATACATATAAAAGCACACACAGTAGTGATTTAACAAAAAGTTTCGGTATATTCAAAATAATTTCTTGATTTTACTGATCTCGGTGCTATATTTTTAGGTAAGCCATAGGTTTATTACTCGTCATCTAATAAAAAAAAATGCTATTATATTTGAAGTATTAACGCTGCTTGAAAAGAACGCTCTTACTGCCCTATGCTACAGAAGGAGTCATACAGATATTGGTTATATTTTGTAACGTTTTGTCCGATAAGTTTCTTAACAAAAATATGTTAAACTTTTTATTAATTAGAAAATCAGAACAGAACAATTTTGCATACTCACAGGTAGTGTTATTTCGTATTCGGTCAAACCATTTGAGTTAGCCTAGCTAGCAATGAACTCAGTGCTTTCTTTTGCATGTTTTTAGGTGCATTTCTTAAGGAACATAATTTCTTATAAATTAAAATTTTGTTACAAATTTTCGTTAGGTTTTGCTATACACAAACACTGTAAAAAAAATTTGTAGAAAATTTAAATAGCTCGAAAAATTTTTTTGAAGTGATACTTCTTTAGCGGCGAGTAAAATTTCAAGGTCGCGTCACGTTTAAGCACACTTCGTTACGTGGTAGAGAAGAAAGATATTATGTAGAGACAAAACGATGAAACGAAACTCGAGGAAACGATGGTACGAAAAAGAGAGAGAGTGGTACTCCCTTCTGACACTCATAGAATTTCAAATACTACTCCTATCTCTTCCCCCACTTCACCTATCCCTTTTGAAACAACTGATTTCCCTCACCCCTCTCTCACCCCTTACTTGTCTTCTTACACCCCTTTCTCCTAACTTAAACCCTTCACCCTCCCACCGTATACCCCCTCTGTGTACCCTTATCATTCTACCCTTCGCCCTACATATTGTTTCCCCTCATCTACTTTCTCTATCCCCTACCTCCCACCCTCCTCTTTACCCCCTACCCCTCTTACAACACATTGAAAACTCAGAAAATTTATTTGGAATACTACTGCTATCTATAAGAGGGGGATCTTCACCTATCCCTTTATAAACAACTAATTTCCCTCACCCCTCTCTGAACCCTTACAGTTCTTCTTACACCCCTTTCTTCTAACTTCATCCCTTCACCCCCCACCCCACTGTATACCCCCCTCTGTGAACCCTTATCATTCTACCCCTCACCCTACATATTGTTCTTCCTCATCTACTTTCTCTATCCCCCACCCTCCACCCTCCTCTCTACCCCCTCCTACAACACATTGAAAAAATCAGAAAATGCCAATTTGGTATTATTGTATTTATTTTGAAATGCTCTGTCTCTCACATTAAATCTCTCTTATTCTTTTTCTTTATTTTTCAAGAAGTTTCACTTCTATCATGTGCACGGTGCTGCTAGGGTAAGGTACCCAGTTGCGAGTCCTGCGCCTAGTCCGAGCCACCGTCTTTAATTATACAAATAGCTAAGAATTCATGAAAGTTTTTTCTTCACTACCAATTTTAGCCATTGCTGTTGTGACAATAGAAATGGCTAAAATTGGTTGTGAAGAAAAAACTTGCAACTGGGTACCATACCCTAGATGTGAAATTTTGTTTACCATTTTTGTATAATAAATAATTTTATTGTCTAATTTGATGGTCCGAATTTTGTAGTCCTATATTTCTCTGTTCTCGATATATTTGAGAAAAAACACAAAAGAGCTCCCCAACATTTTTTGGACATTTTTGAATTTGGCTGGTTTATGCCGTCGGAAAATTATTTACAATAAAGAAAGGTAGTTGCTCAAAATTAATTTTTTTAAGAAACGAAAGTTGCTTAATTTTTTGGCTTTTCCCTTTGGATTGGACTTTGCCGCAGCAAGGGTATGAGAAAGCAGAGTTTAATATATTCAGAGGGGATTTATTTTTTGTAGTAAAACCTTTTAGATTTAGGATTTTTCTTTTTAATATTTTCTTTTCAATTTGTTGTATAACATGTAATAAATTATTTATAAAAGAAACTAAAATCTCAAAGTTGTAAATATTTTGCTGTAACAGCTTTGTAGAAAATTACATCTTACCCAAAGGAACAAATTTGGTTCAAAGAAAAATTTTGGTCTAAGACCACACATTCTCGAGATAAGAAAAGTGAGCCAGTTTTTCTATGCCTTGTAAAACTTTTGGAGTGGGATTAAATCTTGAATTCTGATACTTTGAATTATTACAAATTTCACCTTATTTTATAAATAGAGTGAAACTCATTAAATAATAAAACACATACTTAAAAACTTATCAAATTATTATTTTTTTTTTAATAAACTTTAGAACCAATTAAAACGCATAAGATAGACTACATACATAAATCGAGAAAGTACAATTTCTTTGAAATTAACTTATTCCTCCTTGTCCTTAACTAATAAATCGAATGGAACGCGATGTAAGAATTCGTTAATCGAATTGATCATGATTGGTTGCCAGTACAGGCGAGTTTCAGGTAACATTGTTTTGTAAAGGACTGGCCAGTACTGATTCAGGAAATTTACGGCAATTTGGTCTATAAAAAAAATTCAATTAATATCTCCTGTAATGGAAAACTTTCAGTTTTAAACACTTACTCAATTGTGGATCGGGGAAAACTCCATCAATGTAAATTTTCATATCACCAACTTCTGGTATCATATCGAATTCATCGATATGCAAATATTTATGTCCTTTCATTTCGATTAATTCACCGCCCCACTTATGCGTAACATTGATACCGGCTGAAAATTATCGAGTTGATTAATTATTTGCTAATTATTTTGTCCTTTCATCACTTACTCATTGTTACATTGAAGTGTCCTTTTGGATGTAATTTTAATTCGTTGAATTTAACATCGGCTTTATAGGCTGATTCCATGAAGATTTTCGGAAAATGAATATCCATTTCGGTTTGTACGCGATTGTCCTTAATTTCCATTCGAATATCCTTGAAGTCGGCTTGACTCATACCGTATACTCGTAGATTTTTCAGTTTGATTGCTCCTTCGATAAGTTCTGTTCCGTATTCGAGATGATTTCGTTCTATGACGAACGGATCAAGTGGGGGAATGTTCAATGCTTTGAGTCCGTTCTGAAAAATCAATGGGGTTTAGTACCGAAATTTAAAATTCAAGAAAGATAGACTAATTAAAAAGTAACAGATTTAAAAACTGATGTGAAAATTTGCGACATCCCCACGATGGCTTCCATTTGTGGATTATTGTCATTTTAAGAGGTTTTGGATTTAAGTTCTAAGTTCAGTTTTTAGACAATCAAATCAAAAGGTTTTTTAATAACTTTTCGCTAGACACTATGTGTACATACAATTGTATCTATCCGCTCAGTGCTTACTGTCTATCCAAAGATGTAAAGACATTACATCTAAGCTTCAAATGAAAATTAACTGAAATATCGAACTGCATCTAAATTTAAGAAATAAGTATATCTATCTTAAACTGGCTTCTCCAACGAAAGTTTTTCAACTGCTATACCCTCTATGATGGTAGCCATGGCAGCGATCGATCACAGTCGGAATTTTCGTGTTGGTGTTTCATACAACTTCTCTGACGCCGAAGAACATCCAAAAAATTCTATATTTATTCAATTTATTAATAACAGTTCTACTCTACTGTGCTAAACATTTGTAAGGACTGGGTAGGTAGGTAGGATCGCGTGGCTGTCCGTGAGAGCATGGAGATACTTAGACCTAAAAGATCCGTTTTGTAAGGACTAACCATTTTGATTTAAGTTAATTGGATTGTTTTTCTCTCTTAAAGCAGTCTATGTCTGCAAGTTTGAATACGAATCAGCGACTGGAGAAGACGCTACTCAGCTAAGACAATGTGATTCTATGCAACTGAGTATAGTGAATGAAAAATACTTCAGTTCAAAATTCTGGTGTTGAATTTCGTTCAAAAGTAAGCTGCTTCATTTAAATGGTTGCAAGTTTCTTACTTATTAGAAGGCTCGTCATGTAATCACCTTGACTGCTTATGGCAGTGTTTGTCGGTTTTTTAAAGATATTTAGAATACATATTTACAAACATATTTCTGTTATTTGATGAAACTTGCTTCTTGTTCTACCTATGTTGACATTGTCAAACCTGTATGACCATCTGAATTGCAATTCAGAAAAGTTTGCATATTCATTAGATGCCATCAATCGCTAGAATTACGATATTCACGTCTGTATTCAGGTCATTATCACTCCACTACATCTTTTACTAGCCTCTGGCATACATGGGCTATTAAAGTAAGGTGTTAATTTTTCAATTAACTATGATTGTATGTAATTTAAAAAAAATTAAATAAAATTTTATATTTTTCAATTACATATATTACAAAGTATAGGTACTTACGTTCAACTTTGGCATCATATCCTTAATTGATTCCTTCAAGCATTGATTTAATTGGGGATCATCTTTAAAGCAGGTCTTTATGTTTTCAGCTGTAAAAACCAATGAAGTTGATTAATAATAAATCATACCTTATTTGTAATATTTTACTATATTCATTAGTTGTAGGTTGTTTTGTTAGCTAAAGTAGAATTACAGTGAGAGCATTGCACGCGACACGTGCATCGCACGCGCCATATTGCGACTCCAGTTATATTGACCACGCTAAAATGCTTTAGCAACTGTCAAATAAACAAGGCAAACATATTGCCTGTTTTTGTATTTTATAATCATTCGTTTTTCAATATTTTTTTTTAACTACATTACTATTTGAAATGTTACTTCAACTCAAATTTGTAACTTCAGATATAAAGCGCCAGCAGTCAAAAACGAGCGCCGCAGTAAGATTTAGAAGTCATATCCCAATGAAAAATAAGTATAGTTGAACCTCTATATAGTGACTATCCAAGGAACTATAGATTTGTGTAGTTCGCGCACGAACTAGTTCAGAAGAGCGTTCTTAGAACTGAAATTACCGAACTAGTTCGCAGTCGGTCCCGCTCCTAGTTCGATTCTATTGATTCATTGCTGTTTGAAAGCTGGGATTGAAACATTTTAAAATCAATATCTCCTGAACGATTAATGCTAGATGATTGAAACTTTCTAAAGGTGTCTTAAGGGATACTAGGAGATTAGAAAGGGGTTTTTGAGGTATGCGATCGGGGGTGAAAAACTTTGAATTACAATATGTTCCGAGGCAAATGTAGGCAAGTGGTCAATATAGGTACGTAGTCCCTTCTTCAGATTCTAAAACTCAAGTTATTATTAAAATAATAATAATAATAATATTTTTCTCTTGATTTTTCTTCAATGACGAATGCATTTCCCTTCCGGCACGCTGACCATATTTTTGCGTACGCCCCTGCCAGTGGTAGAATCGCTAAGTAAGTTGCAATTAATTTCATAGTCTGAAATAAAATAAAATTCCACTTAATGGAGGAACAAATTAAATAAAAATTTTGAAATTCATGCCACTTATTTTTACGTAACCATGTGATTTAAATGCATCGAGTTATAAACATTTAAATATTTATTGCCAGCTAGAATTTAACAAATAGCCTGTACGTTTTTCACCATCAAGCTAACCTTGAATGTACACGCGTCTACACCTTAATTTTAAATAATATTTATGCTCTGAAACTACTTCGGTATTTTAGAATAAAATTTAATATTCAGTAACTTAATGTTTTGGTTACAATCATGCAGTTAAAAATGGCATTGAAAATAATATGTTCGCACTTTTCAAGATTTTTGAATTACAAAGTCAGAGTTTGTTGTTGAATTTACTGCTCTTTAAAATCAGACTGGAATGATACCCTCTTTAGCGCCATGCGTCAGCGTTAGTTTATGAACTTTGCGGCTCACTCTGACGAAGACTATTAGCTTTACGCTAAAAGCCCTATGGAAACACAATAATTGCTGTGAGTTAAGTCATTGAAAGTATGCCAGGTGAAAAACTTTGACTAAAAATCTTAGTTGAAACTGTATGTGAACTTGGGATGAAATTTAAATATTTTGTAACGTGTTAAATGCTTCTGCCTGTTCAGAGTTTATTTTATACATTAATTAGATTTATATACTCCACTTAATTTAAAAAGCGGACAAATTTAGACTGCTTTGAATTAATTGTGTGGTATAAGTCCACCAGATGAAAAAAAGTTATATTTTTAATTATTATTTTTTACATTAAAAAATCCATTTCAATGGAATCAATACTTAAATTTCCTCTTGTTTTTATTAATCTATTATAATATGTTATTTTTGAAAGTGGAGTGGGTGAAAGTTGGAGCTAAAAAAAAATAATTAATTTTCTTTAACAATTTTAATAATTGTTATTGAAAACTAGAAACTGAAATTTTCATCTAAAACACTCCCCTTTCTCCACCCCACAGCCTCACCCCTTCAAAAGATACCATTCGTAGGGGTTTACCCCCATTCTACCCACCATAAAAATTTCAACATAATATCTCAAGGGGTTTGTGAGCTACACACCTTCAAGCGGTTTTGCGTACGGCAGACGGCGTCTACGGCGGACAGACGACCTTTTTTTAGTTTAGTAGTTCTAAAACGTGAAAGTACAAAATTTCAGGGTAGCAATTTTTTTTTTTAAATTTCAGGTCGATCACAATACTTTATTATTAAAAAATAATTAAGTTTTTTATTATTAAAAAATAATAAAGTATTTAATAATCAAGTAAAATGGACTTATACCAGTTTCAAATACAACGGCTCATACATATGTAGAAGTCCTGGACGTACAATATTATAAAAATGTTGCTTTAAAGATGGCAATGAAGCAATGTATTCTGTTTACTCCAATTATGACTGGATTCTAAATTTAACCCTTAAAAAAAGGTAATCCCAGACTATTAAAATAATGGGTTTGACTCAATTTTAATTATTCAATTACTGACCGCCCTTCCTAATACGAAAAACATAAAATTCAAACTAAATTGAAGCCCTTGGTGAATGGGCTTGGCTTTTCTAACTGCTTTCCTCCTAAAGCTGATGCAGTTAGCCCCTTACGATTTAAAGCTATCCTTGATAATTTTAATAAAATCATAAAAAAATTCAATAAAATAATTTTAATCCAATAACGCTTCAAACAAATTCAATTTCGCATGTTGTTGGAAAAAAGAGTTGACCCCTTATTCCACCAAGGGCTTCAATTGATCAAATCTACTTTTTTACTGTATCCCTCTGCTGAATGTATTTTTATTAATTAATTCAATTCTCACACTGATCGTTTTTAATGCATTGAATTCAATTTTAACCTCCACCACTCTCACTAAAAAATTAAGACGATATCAGAGTTCAAAGAGTTTCAAGTAGTTGTTCGTGGCTTCTGACTTGATTTTTATGATAGATGAAAGATTGTAAGTGAAGAAAAAGGAAAGTAATGTTACATAATCGACAAATCTATGGTTTAAAAAATAACATAGATCTTGTAATGGTGCAATAAGCACGACCTTTTATTTGACAAAAAAAACAACAAACGCTTGCATTTTATTATACGATCGTCTACTCACTTATAATCGAATAAGGTAATGCATACAAGTTAAGTACATGGTATTATATTATAGTTGTTGCTTTATTGTCCGGTATATTATTAACCTTAAGAGAGTACCTACTTCATGAATTTAATAATTCCGGTTATTTTACGCAAGAAGAACCTTTAAAGACATCAACTAAAAACGATTTTTTTCTTTTAAAAACCATAACACGTTTTGAAAGGCAATCGAGTCGTCACATAACACGTAAATGTTCAGATATGTGAACTAAATATTGATTTATTATTTCCAACTATTAAGATTTTATTTTGCGCAAAAAAAAATATTTTATAAAACCGTTTTTTTATTTAATTTAAATTGTATAACGTTAACAGACCTTGATACCAATTTTTAAATATTAGAAATAAAACCATTTTAGTGAATTTTTTTTTTGGTTGTTCTGTGCTAGATTTAAATTCCAAAAACAAAAAATATCAAACAAGGTAAACTTGTTTCTAACTTCGAATATATTTTAAATTTTAGATACATTTCATGTTTTTTTGTCAAAACCGAAAACAAAAGTCCAATTTTTGACGATACTTTTGACGAGATTTTTTCAAATCCTCAAAAAGAACTTACGTAATTTGAAATCCTCTTCTTCTTCGGGCTGCTCCTCTGGAATTGTTGCTCCAAGAGCAATTGCACAAAACAGTGCCCCAATTAGGAACAATTTCATTTTGTTAATAATTTTTTTTTATGTTCGAACACTACACCAAAAATTTCAGCACTTTTCAACACGATATTCACTTTCACTCGAAATTCACTGATTTTTTCACCGGTCACTGAGAGATTGATGAAGCCATTAAGATCTCAGAAAATCTGAGCCTTGTATTTATACTTTTGGTTCCCACCAACGATTTTTAATAAAGCCTTTGATCGAGCATCTCTTCTAATTTGATAAAGTTGCGTTCCAGTCAACCTTGACTGTTTGTTTTTATAAATTTTATACATAGTCTTTGCAGGTAAGCAGTTGTTCAAATAGCGCAGTCATTTTCAAGACAGTAGATACAAAGCTCAAGTAAGCTTCAATCGTTGGAATTAAATATTTTATGTAGCTACGAGCAATGCAATAAAGCGAAGTAGGATTTTTTTTCATCAGGTTTTGTACTCAAAGCAACTACGAATAATTTCTTTGTACATTTCGTGATTTCGCGCTTAATTGTTTTTTGTATGTTTTATTCATTTTATTGTTATTTGTGCTATTAGACTTATGAACAGCTCTTATTGTGGCATACATACTTAATTATGATTTTGAAAAAAATTGCATTTTAATTTAAAGAATTAAAAATAATCTATGTGCAAACATACCCAGCGGTTCAGTACCCTAGTGCATTGGATCCCAGGATCCCTGCCTGTATTGAACTAATACCATGGATACACTGCTTATATACAAATCATAATATCGTCAATATCTCCAGTGTATCACCCAATAAAGCGCATATAGTACGACAACGAGCTGATATAAACGCAATATCCAAGCTCTTTCCTTGTATACAAATTCGATAATTTTAGCTGATATAGCCTTCTTTTAACTGCCACCAGCGCCATCTGTTACTAGAATCAACTGAAATTTGAATGAATGACAGTTGCTGATTTTTATATTTTTCCAGAATTAAATTTTTTTTGAGCGTGTTTTTAACTTTTTTGTGTGGTGTGATGGGTCCACTTTGTACATATCTTTATTCGCAATGAAAGTGCTTTTCGTCGGACATCAAAGGTACGAATATCTAGCAGACGAAGCTACGAGTGATAGACACTTGAAATTTTGTCTTTGCTAAATGTCAAAGTATTTCTTATATTAGTATCCAACCTCTTTCCTTATACACAAATTCGATAATTTCAACTGATATAGCATCCTTTTAACTGCCATCATCGCCATCTAAAGGCTGGTTTACATGACGAATGCAAACATCTTTTACTGAGATTGTAAGGGAGAAGGAAAATCTCTTATGAGAAACTGATCAGGAGTGAAACGAACAGATATTTAATTCAGCAAAAAATATTGACGATATTTCTGTGAATTTTGTTTTTTGCAGTGGTTGCTTTCTACTCTATTGAAAATTTGATAAGCTAGCTCCCTCACAATCTCTGTAAAAAATGTTTCCATTCGCCATGTAAACCAGCCTTAAAACTGAAATCATATAAAATTCCAATGAATGACATTTATGGATTTTTATATTCTTCCGTCAGTTAAAATTGTTTGAGCGTGTTTTTATTTTTGTGCGTCATGTGATGGTCCGCTTTTTACATTTCTGTATTAGCAATAAAAATGCTTTTCGCCCGAACATCATACTACGACGTTTGGCACGAAGTTCTAGCAGTCGAATCCTTTTTTTCTTCACTCCTAAGATTTTGGAATGCACATTTAGCTGTCCCAGATTAATTAAAAGTTCCATTAAATTTTGTTGCTGCGTTGATTTCATATTAATTTTAAAATATCACATTATAAGCACAGTACTATGATTGATAGACGTTTGAAATCAAAAATGTTGTCTTTGACAGATAAATGTCAAAGTAAAGCATGTATGGGCTGTGTATAATGTCATCTTGTATTGCATATCATGATTTGAATAAAGTAATTTGTATACAAGTAGGCTGGGTGCACCTGGTACCAGGTTCGAATCTGCTTGGCGACAAGTAATTTTCGAGAATGGGATTGGGTGCCGGACTACCAGTTCACTCAGCTGTAAATGAGTTCCTGAGTTTAAATCAGGGTAAAAATCACGGACGAGCGTGTAGCTGACCACTTCACCTCCTAGTGTTTCGTTGGTCTAGTATTGAAGAGACTCTAGCATTACTTCAGGGCCTAGACCCGATTTAGGCTGTTGCGCCATTGATTATTATTATTATTAATTTGTATACAAGCTGTGTATCCATGGTATAGCGCGCCTGATATATATTCGCTTTTGTGAAGATTAAGGGAACCATTTTTAAATCGTAATAAAGATCGATAAGAGGATGTGCACACTACGTACAGTAGAGAGTCAATTTGGAATTTTTTCATGAAAACATTTTCGGGCGGATAGACAAAAAAGTCGTCTATGGAAATTAAAAAATATTACCACGCCACAAAAATAAATGAAACGAGTAGGTACACAGGAAATAGCACCTGTCGAGATTCGATTAGTATATGATTTGAAAAATGAAGCGCAAATTAAATTCGATCACGAGCTGTAGTAAGCCCTAAAAAACTTAATCAAAGCATATTCACATGGGATTGTAATCGATGCTGTAACGAAGGTGACCTTCACATCAGCTTTTGGTTATAAATACGTTTACGCGATTTTTTTTCCGAACTCTCCGAGTCGTATCGTCTTTTAATAAGACATACACTTGACTTCATAAGACCTCTAAATAAAATCGAAAAAAATTATGTAATTATTATTCCATCGTTCGTCCTGCCCCCTCGATTAATTTTGGCCATAATATGCATAACATTACCTCAAAACACCGGTCGTATTGCAACCGAAAGCAAAAGTTTAATAAACTCCGGCATTGCATTGCAAAATTGTCCGATTAAATAATGCTTATGCCGCACGATAGCTTATGCTTATGGGCCCCATGTGGAATATTATGCTAAGAAAGTTGGTCACAGAAAAACATAAATATACGAACAATGTTCAGGCGAAAAAAAGCAATAGATCTCTAGTAGAGTTGTGAAGTAGCTGGTACGAAAAGTGTACAAAATGTTGAAAGAATCATAAGAAAATCTATCAGGAAAATTGGTTTGCCTTGGACACTTGAGTGAACCTGAATGTGTGTAGCACACTAGAAAAATCTTTCAAGCAATAAAATCAATGAGATTTAATTAAAACGTGCTATTTTTATAGCGACGTATTGATGGTAAGACGAGTTACGCGGTATGTATAAGTACATTATTACATGCTGATTGAATTTTATTTAAGTTTTTTCTTTTTAAATAAAAACAAAACCGACTTACAATATCCGACGCACTTCAAGGAGTTTCAAGTAAAATCCATTGCTTATTGACTGTGGAATCGTTCGACCAGAGAACCTTAGCAATTAGCATAACTAATTGAAGTTTCACCAAGGAAATAATCTTGAGTTTAATCTCTGATAATGGACACAGTTGAATTAACCGAAATAATTGAATAGAAATCAGAAAAATTGGTGTTTAGTTAATGCGTCTGATAGGAATGCGTTTTACTTGTGCGTACATTGTACGACCGAATTTTGATTAAAAAAAAATGAATGGGGTAAAAACTGAATTAATAAATCGATCCCAAGATATAATCCCTAAAAAGTTGGTCAGCGGGAATCATCACCGAAAACCAGGATAACTTTGTTCTTCAAATAATCACTTCTAGAATGGTCTACAGATAAGAATTAGTATCGTTATACAAAAGGATATTGAAGCTCGACTAGTCCGATTTGTAGATTGGATAGGAAAGGGTCAGTCATTCAAGTGGAACGCCACTCTTCCCGGCTCTCTTGCGGAACTAGTCCATATTTCTTTAGGAGTTGTCAAGGAGGGCATATTCTCTCGCTTCCAGGTAGCGGCTAACTCCAGATGGAAAAGCGAAACCACCTGCGCAACATCTAGGAAGATGTGGATTACAACTGAGCTAATCAGACGAACTTTTATACAAGACCCATAAAATTTCGTCTGACTTGGCTCAGTTGTAAGATGACCACATCTTCGTAGATATTGCGCAGGTGGTTAGGATGTTCCGCAGCGATCAGTACAAGTTACTGGCCAGTTGGGGATCATGCAGTCAAATTGAGCATTCCGTTCAATGTACACTGCAGCAGCTGCCAAAACACTAATGAGCGAGAGTCGCTTGTTAATTTCCATTTCGAGTGTCCGGCTTTAGCTGGAAGCCGAGAGCGTGTGCTAGGTAAAATCTTATACGAGGACTTGATGGGAGATTTCAAGGAAGAAAGTTAAAGAGTTATTCCTTTTCCTGAACAGAACACGCTGATTATTTTTTCTCACATTCATCTTTTTAAATTCCCCCAGTCACAACAACTCCGTTTGTGGTTTCAAAACGGCCTCTGGGCTAATTGAACTCTGTCTGGAGGACAGGGCTGCTACTTAACCAACCAAGTGGAACAGTAATTTCTACAATTCTACAATAAACCATCAATCCACTAGATCAATAAAATGATCCTTAAACTAGCATATCTGAAAGTACAGCCTAAATGGAACTATGAGATTGGAAGCATGTGAGCGCTTCAGAAATAATGAACTGTTCTCAATTATTTGCCTAAAATCGTTTCAGTATTTTTATATGTTTCCTAACAATATTTTTTCGCAACCGGCCATCCCTCAGTAGTTTTGCCGGTAGGAGTCATCTGTTCTCATTTTGATCAAACCTCTTGTCCGCTACTAAAAAAAATTGTTACACAAGATTTCGAGTTTAGTTTCTCGTGACCGACTACTGTCTGATCACTGTTTTTATTATGTTCCGTATAATTTTCATTGAAAATAACACGCAATGTCATTAGACCTATGAAACCGTAAAAATCGCAAAATCATTGCAATTGTCGCATCTAATCAATGAGTCCGGTTTCTACTTGATAAGCGGAATGACCCATTTCGAAAATTGGATAAGTCATTCCTGTCCGTTTCGCTATCTCCTTTGCTGTTTCGTTCGAATTGTTAAGTGCATCGGGATCGATATCGCGATTCAGCAGAAGAACTGTTGCAGTATCGCGGCAATTCGAAACGGTTGCTGCGATATGCAGAGGTGTTTGTAGACCATCGGACCGAGCATTTACATCCGCTCCGTGTTGAAGGAGTAGCGCAGCACATTCGGCATTACTCCATTTGCATGCCGAATGTAATGGTGTCCACTTTAGATCGGTTGTTGCATTCGGATCGGCTTTGTATTTCAGTAGAAGTTCGGCAATGTCGACGAAATTGTTGTAACATGCTCTGCGAAAAAAACGAATTATTTCGGCTATAATTAAGAAAATGGCTAGACTTACCTATGCAACGGTGTGTAACCATCCGAGTCTTTTGCATTTACACACGTCGGATCTTGCTCTAATATCTTTTGGATGACGTCGATTTTACCTTCGTTGGCAGCCCAAAGAATTTCTCGTTCGGCAGATTCTGAAATAAAAATGAAATGGTGATCAAAAATCGATTAGTTAAGCGGTTCAAACGATGCACAGATTTTTTTCGTACAAATCGCAACTATCTAAATAAAGAGAGTTATCACTTCCGCAGCCCAAAGCACTTGAGACTAAATACTCTCTCAGCTCAATGGGCTACCAAGCTGACATTGGGCTCAGACTATCTTGGTATTTCTATTGTGCTCCCCAGACAGTATCGAGTACTGGTATTATGGGTAACAAAAATGAAGCAAACCAAAAAAGCATGTTAAGAGAAGAAAAAAAAAATAAAAAAAAAAAAATAAAGATAATACCTAAGTAATAATAATAATAGTAAATAAATAAATTTTAAAAAATGTAAAAAGAGGTATCGGGTCCAACAAAAAGTGATGATATTCACAGAGTCGGCTTTCTTTCTATTAAATATTTCCACTTACGTTTGTATACAAATTTGTGATATTCATTTTCTCTAGAAACTCGACAATCGCTCGTCGTATAGCAAAATGATGATGTGCAAAGTTTAATTTTTGGTTGCTTTTAATCTGGAAAATTTGGAGGGTGATATTTCTTCGAGCGGTTGTCGGGTTTCTTGAGAAAATGAATATCACAAATTTGTATACAAACGTAAGTAGAAATATTTAATAGAAAGAAAGCCGACTCTGTGAATATCATCACTTTTTGTTGGACCCGACACCTCTTTTTACATTTTTTTAAATGTTTTTTTTTTGATATCATTTCTTTTTGTTGCCCTCTTAACTACTGCGATTAAAAAGTTCAAATATGTATACATATTAACTTGGCAGAAGCACATCCTACGAATTACGCAATCAGTATAAAAACCATGTTTCTATTTTTGAACGAAAAAAAAATTATCTTGATATTTGTTACCAGTTTCGAGAAAAAGAAACATTTATGGAAAAAAATGCGAGAAAAAAATTGTTCAGGAGAGCGAAGAAACTAAAATCATTTAGTTTTAATCTTTTTTCAATGGTTTTCTCTCCAAATGGAAATTTTATTTTTATTTATATTGCTAATACAAATCACACAGCTGGCATTAATTCTGTTTTCCAACCTTCTTCTGTTTTTTATCAGATTGTGTTGTTTTTCGTTTGAAATATAATAAAAAATACAAATATGAAAATGTAAATATTACCGAACTTTCTCACTTTGAACTAATTTTACTTTATTATTTATAATACAGTATTGTTATTGATTTTCAAAAAAAAAAAATTTGCTGCCCTCAAAATTTGTTTGTTCACGTTTCATGACTAGTAGACGCGAAAAAAGCAATAAAAATGTTCACTCCGTCTGTACGTCGACCGCCCCAAAATCTTTGAAGGCTCGTAGCTCTCAAACCAGTGGAGCTATTAAATTAAAAATTTTTCTAAGAATAGACTTGGTGGACCCCTTGAATTGACATTATTTTCAGGGGAGGAGGTGTAAGGGGGAAGGTGGGGTAAGCGTTTTAGACGAAAAATTTAGGTTTCTAGATCTCAGGAACCGCTTGTGTTAGGAGGCTGAAACTTAGAATTTCTATAGAGCTTTGATAATGGACCCATTTGCAAAAAAAAAACAAAGTGGGTTTAAAGTATACTATTTCGTGAATTCTGCCTTATCGCTCAGGTCTGATCAGATATCGAATATCTTTTCGTTTCCACAGTCTTGTTTAATAATCACCTATTTTTAAGTTTTGTCTTCTTCAACCTCTAGACCGCGTCCCGGAATATGACCCAATTATATAATTCATATGTTACACCATATTCTAACCGCTTCCCGAACTTTTTGTTAGGTTTTCAGTCACATAGTAACATACACCGCATCCCCGAATTGAACACGTTCCAAACTTCTGCCGGAAAAATAATAAAGTTGCGCCCAGACTGTTGGCAGATTTTTCTGTTCACTTTTACCGATCGGAAAAATCTGCGGTTTTTTTTATTTTGTGTAGAATTGAATACAGAAAAATAAAAATATATAAAAAAAAATCAATTTTTTTTTTCGTTTTCAAGTCAGTAACCGCCTTAAGTACTCTGGTAACTTGGTTTGAAAAACTTCATTTTTTTTTTCTTACATAATTCGAAAGTACTGCATATTAAGAATATACTGTAAAAACTGCAGACTAAAATTCGAAATATTTACGAAGTTATAGCACATATACGAGAGCGTCTCGTAGTTGTGTGCGCTGATTTGCTTGGAAGCTATAAACCGTCGGCCCCCTCCCCCCCCTATTGTTTGCACGTAACTGTTCTTCGAGCATGTTACACCTTTGTGTATACTAACAGCTAGTGTACGTTCGTTATTTCGTGTATAAACATCTTGTAAAGGCGTCAAAATAATGAAAAACGTAAGTACGATTTTTCTAAAATAAATCTGTTATTAAAACTTTCAAATTGATTTGCTCGAAACAATATTTTTTCGGCTGGCCCTCCACATTCCAGCTTTTCTATTTGACCGATCGGGCTGCAATTTGGATATGTTACTCCACACATAAATAGCTCTCGCAGGAACCTCCAACTTTTCTTTGCGTCACTAACTTGCCATTTTACAGCCCGATTTTCACTAAAAAAATGGTAATTTTTTTCGAAGTTCGCCATTTTGTTATTTTTCAACAAATTTTTTTTTATTCTAGTTCGGACCAGAATTACAAGCCTACAGAAAAATAATATATGTTTTTTTTAGATGTCCAGGAGCCGAGAAATGTGGTGGGTCAGCCACCCCCTTCTTTTAAAAAGAGCTAACTTTCGTGTTAAAAAACTAAAATAAATAATTTAAAAAAAAAAAATATGTCCTTAATCTAATATATAAAATTAAGTCAGTTTTTTTTGTATATTGCGATTAAAGTCTACACCTGTGAACCCTCCCAAATTTTGCATGAACATTCTCGAGACTACCGGACAGGTCGTGAACATAATTATTTATTCCCGAAATTGGTGGTTCGCGAGTTATTTCAACATTTGACCTTTTTAGTAAGTTGAATCAGGTGAACTTGACTTAAAATTAAAAATTTACAACTGGCACTCGTAGCCGAGCGGGTAAGGCGTCTGACTAGAAATCAGATGATGATAGGTTCGAATCCTGCCGACCGCGAACATGTGTGATTTTTTTTTTAATTTATGTGTTTCGATTTTACTACCGGCTGCGAACACGTGACGTGAGTAACAGGGGCGATGAAACATAATTATATATTCCCAAAATTGAAATTAAAAATAAAAAATAAAAAATAAAAAGTGAAAAATGAAAAATGGCTTTAATGTCCCCAGAGTCTTAAACTGAAAAAGTGTATTCGAAACGGGAGAATCAGGACCAATGGATAAACGGGAGTAACAGGGAACAACGTGAGCGTAGCCGCGGTACGCAGCTATGTAATATATAAAAATGAAACAGTTTTTTGGTCGGCCATAACATTAGCATTTGCGTGGGTAGTGCCACTGCTCAACGGAAGAGACGGAGGTAACAGGGGGCGATGGAACAACATGAGCATAGCGAGCGTAGCCGCGATACGCGGCTAGTAACACATAAAAAAATCAAATCGGTAGAATTTCATTTTCTTCTAAAGAAAAATTCCCGAATAAAAGCCTACAAAAACGTGAAAGTTACCCGTAGCCGTAAAATAAAAATAAATTCAGTATATGGGAAGACCTAATAGTTATGACGAAAATCGTAAAAATATATGGATTCCATTTTCACTTATAATTTGTTTCGACCCCCTTCCAAACACTAATAAAAATTTGAAATTTTTTTTTTCTGAATTACATTTCTAGTTCATTTACATATACACACACCGAATTTCAACTTTGTAGCATAAGCCGTTCTATAGTTACGAAAAACACCACTCACCCTCATACCATACTACCCCAATAAAACATTTTATTTTTCGAATATGCCACTACTGTATCTGTATCTAAATATCTATATTTCAGCTTTTTCTCATTATAGGTTCTCGAGATATAAAAATAGAACCTTTTCCACCAGGGGATGATGAAACAACATTGGGGTACGTTCCGAAAGGAAGCTCTCAATAAATCGAATACAAGTAGCATTTAAACCAAATGCATTGAGTTTAGATAGAAGAGGGCTTGTTTTTGCCTGAAGCAGTAGTCTACTGCCGGCAGTTACGGCGATGGTAGGTAATACCAGCCAGATTGTACCTTTAAAGGTACTGCCGACCTTCGCGGTTAGCAGAAACTGCCGGCAGTAGACTACTGCTTCAGGTCGAAACAAGTAGTGTTATCTGTTTGCGACTGCTCGGCAGTTGACGGTTGTATGTGCAAAAGATGACAATTACTGCTGTCCGCGACGGTCGGCAGTACCAGCCAGATTACACCTTAAGGTCGCCATAGTATTTGTACTGTCGAATTCGGTGAAAACAAGTTGATCAATCAAAGTTTCTATTATCCCCTGAATGGACACCACCAAGGGAACCACCTCACTGCCTTTTAATACTGCAATTTGGTAAAATTTTTTAAGCAAAACGGAAAACAAACCGTGCGGATTTTCGTCCTCCTGGATCAGATCGTCGGGATCCTCCCAGCCGCTTACAAACATCCCGGGCTTGACATTTGCTGAACACAGTTTTTCATATTGCGACGTTTCTTCATCGGACTCGTAGTCACCCATTGCGTTCTTATTCACTCAAAACAATGTTGAATTTTTCTTAAAATTTAAATCAAGCGCAACAAATTTGTTTACGTGCTTGACAATGTGCGAAACGTCAAAATTTGACAATGGAAAAACTGGAAACTCCATTTGTAAAAAGTGTCGTTCCAGTAACACGATTTTGTTGCTTTTCTTCACGGTATTTCTAGGGAGATCGATTATCTAAGAAATTATTGGATTAATTTAAGACAATTATAATTTATTTATAAAAGTTTTGCATTGATATATTAAAATAAAATAAAAAATAAGTTGCTTTCAAATTTCGACCAGTTTAGCAATTACAACAATCACTGGAAAAAAATGGCTGCCGTCTTGTGACCAACTTCAGCCGGGATCAGTTGACGGCCTATAAAGATGAAGTCTCTTGTTGATGTTTTGACATTCAGGATTCGTTCGGGACGGAGTTAAGTCGCGAAAAAATCGGTTAAAATCGAGTTTAGTTGGTAAAACAGTTTCTTTACTCGTTGTTTTCAATATATACACAATCATGGCTACAGCTAGTGCAGGTAATTGTTTGTATAACTCACGTTATTGGGGGTAAAAATGAAATTTTCCGCCCACCTAACCACCAAATCGAGTTCAATGGAGTGACTAAAAGTAAAAACTTCGAACCTTTTTTTTCCCAGGACAATGGGTGAAATTTTTCAATACGGCTGGTATCCCGTCGCCTGCAGCGGCCACCTACGCTCACATTTTTGTCGAGAATCGAATTCAAACGGATATGCTGATGGACTTGAACAAGGAGTATCTTCGCGAGATGGGAGTCGCTCTGATGGGCGACATTATTGCGATCTTACGGTGAGTCCTGGAGTTTTGGTTAATGTCGGCATGTTTAAGTTAACGTTCAATTTTCCGTCCCGGTGTAGGCATGCCAAGCAAGTAAACGATCAGACTGCACGCGATCGGGTGCTTTCCAGCGAAGTTAAAGTACCCGTGGCTGCGGTAGTGGCGAACACAACGTCGTCGGTCGGGACGAAGCGATTGCCGACGAAAGGTAGGAGTTTGTTTGTTTGTTTGCACAGTGGTATTAAAGTTTGCGCGGTGTTTGCAGGAATCGGCACAGTTCGTTCGGAGATTGTAGGCAAGGAAAAGCCTGAGGATGACTTGATTCTGCCGAAGGCACCGCGGCGTGTTCTGCCGGAGCACGAAGGTCGCTACAAGATCACACTGCCGTCCGGAACGACCCAGCGCAGTAAGGAGATTCTGGCGAAAAAGGCAATGCGTAAGTTTTGATCTTGTTGCGACTGTTCGTTTTTTAATTTCGTCCTTTTTCAGTCTACGCCGACAAAGAGTCGATAAAATCGGGCGTTTTTGACAGACTCTCAATGCACGACGAGTTCGACACCCGCCAAGAACAACAGGTCCGCATGATCGGATTCGATCAGAAGGCAACTTCGACTTCAATATTCTCCCGATTGGGCGGCAAGAACGGAAATATTACAGAAATCTCGAATTCGGTTGCAGGCATCCTGAAAAATTCCCCGACTAAGAAGGTAAACCCGCTTCAAGTATTCCCTCAAACTCGACTTTATGTTTCGTCCTTCCGTCAGGTCCCGGGTGCTGTAAAGAAGTCGATAAAACCACAACAAAAAGTAATTCTAGTGAAGCGAATCCCAGCAAAAGCCGCAACGATGGTTGCCGATGAGTACGACGCGCCCGAGCGAATGGAAACCGGCGAGAAGTCCGTATCCTTTTCCTCCGAAGACGAAATCGTTGAAATCGCTCCACGCCGTGTTGTGGTCAAGCCCCGCGTAAATCTCGCCACAGCAAGCGTTAAAGCCCGCTTGGGAGCAACTTGTAAGCAAGACCCTGCAATTTCAAACCGCCCCATCAAACTAACCGAACTTTCTTACAGCTCCACGAATTTCCGACGCGCTTCACAAGACCCGAAAAATCGTCAAACTAAAGCCGAACATCGCAAAGAAGCGAAGCCCACTCCGACATCCCGAAACCGCACTTCGCATGAAATCCGACGATATTCTACGACGAAAGATCACGCCCGTTCACAAACGACTGGATCTGTCGACGACGAAAAGTAAATCGAGTTCAGTTTCGCATTTGGCCAATCGAATTGGGCGCGTCAGCTTGTCCAGGCGATCGGCAAAGCCGTCTTCGAGCAGCGTTTTCGATCGGCTCGGATTCGACGGCAAGAAGTATTGAGTAAGTCGGGGCGAGCGGAGTTTGTCGGGCGAGATTCAATGCGGAAGAGTGCGCCGACCGCGCATATTTTCGATAAAATGAAAGGAGTAATTTGTAGCGACGTTCGTTCGGCTGCAGAAGGCGGCCATTTAATTTTTTTTATTAATTATTAAATTCATCATTGCGGCATCTGTAATAACATTAACAGCAATAAAGCCTTTTTGTTATTCTCTAGATAAAAGAAAATGTGCCCGCATTGAAGTATTCGAACCACTATCCTTAGACAGTACTTTGTTCATCTATAAATATAATTATAATTTTAAAAACTTGTTATTCTGAAACAAATCATTTTCAGAATAACAAGATTTTGCTCAACTGCACCCCAAAAAAGTTTGATAATTAATTAAAAGGAAAACCTTAAATCGTGTCAAGAAAAAATGTTCTTATAAAAAGCCATTTCATTGCAACTACTAATTTAATGTCGAAAGATTCCACAACTGAAAAAACATAATAATTCGAATATATTGGCACATTCTATCATTCGTGCCAAACTTATGCAATTAGAACGAGACCAATCAAAGATTTTTCTAATATTTCATTCCATTCCAATGCGTAAGGATTATATTCTGCGATTCCTTCTCTATGTCCTATATAAAGTCGTCCATCTAGTGATGCAAGCGAGTGTCCGAATCTAAAATTAACAAAAATTAATATCCAGCTAAAATCAAAAATGCATTCGTAAAATGTACTTACTTTGGAGTCACATCAGTGCATTTGGAAGACCGCGTATCGAAATTAATTAGGTTATCCGAATGACGCTCCAAACAACAAACATTATGTTCGGACACTACCGCCGAACTGACAAACGATTGTAACTGAACAGAACTGTATATAAACCATTTTCCTTCTCTAGGATCATAGCGTTCAACAGCGGTACCTGTGTCCGAAGAATAGCCGCCAAATACATAAATTGATGAATCTGGAAAATATGTTTGTATTAATTCAGTAGAAATAAAATTGATTCAAACTGGACGTACTGCACGAAACAACACCGGGGCCCGTCCTACCATATTCCGTGTTTGCCAAAGTTGTCCACTGACTTGTCCCCACATCATAACGTACACAAGTATTTTGTAGCTTACCATTTTCGCAACCACCTATAAAATAGATTCCATCACCACGACTACAAATTCCAGCCGAAGGCTTTATCAAAATGTTGGCGGTAACAACTCGAGTCCATTCGCTAGTTGTCGTGTCGTATTTAAATCCAGTACCTCCAATTTCGTTTTCAAATCCTGTGCCGAAAGCATACATTGATTTCTTATGTTTTACCATTGCACAGCTATTCAATTTCGGACGAGGTTCAAGCCTTGTAAGCGATTTATCACGAACGTTACATTTATAATGCAAAAAATCTCTGTTAACAAAGATGTGCAATGTTGAATGTGGCCGAAGTGGTGATTCTGGGTGGACCAAAACAGAATTAACAACCTGATCTTTAGTAAGTTTCCTAAATTCCTCTGAAGCATGGATTTCTCGAAAATTCTTTTTGATGTAGTGCAGCGCCGCTTCTTTTAATATTTCGAGTCGCAGTTCCTCTGTTAAACAAAATTTAATTATTAACCGCAATTGGATAGTTTATCTCAATAGTTAGAACTAAGTAGTTTAATGCAACAATGTTACGAGTCGGAAATAACTGTTTTTTCGTCACTAATATTTATATAACAATGGCACTATGGAATAACCTTTACTCATGTTGTACAGACCACTAGTTAGCCGGGAATAAGGAGAGCAAATCACATCATAAAAAACAGGCTTGTAAGTTGAAATGTATGTATGTATGACTCCTTCTATGATAAAACAGATCTACTACTAAGGCTTGTTCCTACGATCGTCAGTAACGTTTTAACTGAAACTTTAACCGATAGATGCTCATACGAAACTTACAGTCAAAGTTCTGGTTAAATTTTAACTGAAGGTCGTAATAACGGCCCTAAGTAATTAATAATATGTACCTAATAATCAATGGCGCATCAGCCCAAATCGGGTCTAGGTCTTGAAGTAATGCTAGAGTAATTTCATTACGAGACCAACGGAAGACTAGGAGGTGAAGTGATCAGCTACACGCTCGTCCGTGATTATTACCCCGATTTTAGCTCAGGTACTCCTTTACAATTGAGTGAACCGGTAATCCGGCACCCAATCCCATTCTCGATAATTACTTGTCGCCAAGCAGATTCAAACCTGGTACCAGGTGCACCTAAGGCAAGCGCTCTAGCCACTAAGCCATCCAGACTACTTACTAAGTAATTGGTTTCTGCTTAATATTTGCGTCTTTTTAGGCCGCAAGTGGTAAGCTTACTTATGGTCCGGCAAAATTTTATGTGTCCTCTTTTTAAGAAAAATATATTATAGAACCTGGGGTTTCGTTAATTTTATTTTTTCATTTCGAAAAGCGAACTACGGCTTGATATTGGTGTTAAAACTAAAGTTCAACGACTGGTTGGGAATCACAGGGTCGTACACGATGAGAAATTTGAAAATAAAATTACCTGCCACGTTGAGGAAAGTAACGTAATTCTCTGCATCGATGCTATCCTGATCCACGAGATATACTTCGCACAGATCTTTCACGGATTGCATTTTAAAAAGGTGCAGTGTTCTCAAAAGCACAGCAACATCATCAGTTTGAAACGAAATTGAACCCGAGTACATGTAATCCAGGATTGATGTCAGCACTGTCACATTAGTTTTGTCCGTGAGATCGATTCTATCTTGTCCGCTTTTTTGGAAAGCATCTAAATAAAAAGTACAAGTTAGTTTAATTGTTGAGACTTCAGAATTAATTTACCATCAAATTGTTCGCTGAAATACGGACTGAACGCAGCTAGCACGGCTTTGTGTGATTCTATTTCTTCATCTCCTACACAAAGCTTGATATCAAAGAACTGCAAAGAAAAAAAAAGGAATTCATATGATGTACTAATCTGGAGCAGACAAGTTTTGTGGGCAAGAGAATGTTTCTGAACCCACGAGACGAGACCTTGACGATTCTTTCAAGATCTAACAGTGTGAAGTACATCGGAATGTAGCACATCTTATTGGAACATCAAGAGCATTATCAAATATATGGTGAATCCAACAACGAGTACTGATACACTACTGAAAAGCATTACTGTAAAAGGTCAACTCAGAATAAAACCCTTTGCGGGACGCCCGATTTTAATATATGAATAAATGAAAAGACGTCGTTAAAGATCTGGGAAGAATTGCTATATAGCGATTAAGCGGAAAACAGGTGAAAGAACTTTTAAATATTTTTAATTTACTTTATAAACTAAGCTTTAATGGCCGCTATTCACAGTCGTCATAAAGTTGGATTTAAGTTAAAGCTGACTTTAGTGTCATATTAATAATACGACACTAAAGTCAGCTTTAACTCAAAGCCAACTTTATGACGACTGTGAATAGCGGACAATATGTTTAAGTATGTGGGCTACCAAAATTTTTGACATTCGGAACGTAAAAGTTTAAAAAAGGCAGTTTCAAATGTTTGACTTTACTCACCCAGTAAACTGTACCCTTACACATACATATCAAAATTTCTAACCTACGAAATGCGTTTTAATATTATTGATAGCAAAAGGTAACTTACCCGTTTGTTCCTTCGCACTTCGGACATCCCATGAAAAAAACTCGCGTGATGATCACTAACTTTGATTTCCACTAATTTGGCCATAACGTTGAGATTATATTGAATTTACTTTTTAACAAAAATTTTAATATCTAAAAACAACACATGAACACTCCACGAAAAAGAAAGAAACTGGTACGGTAAGAAGTTTAGCTCCGATCGTAGACTGAGTTCGTTCGAAGAAGTGATAAGAGACTTTTCGCAAGCGGATGTAGTATACATGTAGATACTTACTAAATGCTGCAGGCTGCACAGAACCTTTCTGAAGCTACAAATCGTGCAAAAGAAACAGAAATGTGTGTCAGAGTAAACGCCCATGACTGAAAGAGAAGCAGCTTCCGAATACGTGTAGATTGTATGCATATTGGTATGTTTACGTCGAGAATTCGAGCTGAGTTTGGATACTATGTAGGATATTTATACTATGCTACTGGTCGTCGATGAGGGGTGGATCTGAATTGCATACGAAATTCAACGGAGCGGTCATCGGGTATCGGTCGAATGGATTTACACATGAATTATGTTCTACCGCTCATCGAGTAATAGAATTTTGATCCTCGGCGTCGGGTCATGGCCGAATGGTATTTTGGTGATCGTTGACTATAATGCAATCGAAACACGACTTTCATTGCACTAGTCCGCAGAGCTATGTGTTCCGGGATCAGTTTCAGTTGAACGCCTAAGTTTGTTATCGTATTTGCAGCGCAGGTCGGGTCGATAAGCACTTGCTGATCGCACGTTTTTTTCCATGTCCTCCAAACTGTTGCTAAATTTCACCTTTAAATCGTAATCGCTATCTGTGCGCTTTGTTTTTTTAATTAATTAAATAAAGCGATTTTTTCTTCTTTTCTTTCTTGGCGCTTTGCTAACCCCAACTCCTCTACCATCCGACGCCGTGGTGATAATTTCTTCACCAGCAAAATTGCAGCCATGGGTTGCTTCTTTTTAACTACACCGTCTAAATTAACGCAGAAAGTCTAAACTTTTGTGTTATTTTTGGGGCTGTAGTGTCAAAGGACGTTGTTCTTTTTGTCGAGTCAGGATAAAATGCAAACTAGAGCGACGTGCGTGTTGTTTTCCGGACCAACTGCGGCTGCGGTTTTAAATGTGCTTTTTTTACCTTATGTACTTAATACTAACAGTTTTCTATCTTAATCCCAAAGCTAAAATTAATCTATATCTAGGCTGCTACCGTTCTTAATGGCCTCAATGGGCACTCTAAAATATAAATGTTATCGGGGGGATGTTTTGGGGGATCAGAGTCTCTTTATTTCATTAAAATCTAAATGTATAATTATCGTTTAAATACCCACGAAGTCCGCAAGAGTTCATTCAACTATGTTGGATATAGGGGAGGAGTACGTTGTTCGCATTTCAGGCCATAAAATTCGAACGTAGCACAGTTTGGTTTTTCAACGAAAAAAGTGGCCAAAATAATTTGTTTCGTTATTATTGACTTAAAATGATGTGATTAACATTTGCTAAACGTAATTTTGCATTTTGATGTTGGATGCTCATACATTCACCTTTTTTTCCAGGAAATTTCTATAATTTGTCCAATTTTTAGACCAAATTTAGTTTACCCTTTTTCGCTACCTGACCGACAACAAGGCGATATGAATTCATTTTCTTTTCCAGATGTTCTTTAGACTCTTTCCTATTATACACTAATAACTCTACATTAGGTCCTTTTGGAATCCTTTTTACAGCCCCTTTTTTAAATTTACTTAATCACCACATATTCGAAATAAAGAGTCATAAAACAAAATGGCGCAAGTTGGAGCATTATTTTTTTTATCAGTTAGCTAATGAACTTGACCATAACTTGTAACCATTTATTTGCCCCGCCTTCATTCACAACTGTACACGAAAATATTATTGTACAAGAAAAGAGTACTGGCAAAACGAACGTCATGCTTTTCCGTTAATTCGCCGTTTTTCTGACCGTTATTTTTCGCAGCGGAAACTGGTCACTCAGCAGCCAAATTTTATCTCATCTTCCACCCTCAAATTCGCTCAACTATCCCATCTTCCAACCGCAACTTCCCACTACATCGCGACAATTTCCAATCTCCAAACCCCAGCTACCGGCGAACTGACTTCCACGACTTCCAATCGTCGCGAAATGGCACAAAACCAAAACTCGCCGTGCCATTGCGCAGTCAGCTGTGATCGCGTGTGCACACACAACGTACTCGATTCGAACGCGGTGTGTAAAGTCGCGGTGTTTTCTCTCTTCGAGTTCATTTCATTTCGTTCTACAGCGCGGCGGCATCACATTTCACCTGCTCCCACCTCCGCGGGGCTTGCAAATTATTCACGCGATTGTTTTTTTCTCTACTCCGACGTAATTAAACCGTTTGCGGTTCGGCTTTTCGCTCTTAACCGTGTGCGGTATTTTTCCGGTTTCAAAGCCCTGAGAAAAACACGCGAAAAACCTGCAAAACGAAAAAAAAAGTTCGCCGCGCGTAATTTATCGATTGGAAATTCGGCGACAGACGGTGATGAATGGATGAGTGCCGGAGCGAGACCGCCGTATCCTAAGTGACCGAGTGCGAAAGTGATGCAAAACATGGAAATAAAATTTGACAGAAAGAAAGTGACATTTGCAGTGGTGTAGTAGTTGTGCAAAAAAAAAAAAAATTGTGAAAAAAAATTTACGCAAAAATACACAAAACCGGAAAAAAAATCGAATTTTCGGTTTCGTCTTTGTTTATAAATTTTTTTTTTGATGTTCGTTTCGTTGGCGTAGTGAGTCTGTGGCAGTCGAGTCAAGGAATAACAAGAAAATCCGCACACAAAAAGGTGGGTGTTAGATAATAAAATAAATTTGCATCGAAAGTCTTGAGTGAAAAACAAGACAAAAACGAGGAAAACCTCCGCGAAAATAATGCAACGGGTCGCCTACTACCGCGGAGTTACCTTAATGGGAAACTTGCAGTCTGGCCGGCCAGTGGACGGCGTTCCAAGTGAGGAGCGTGCGGCCAAGCCGGACAATTCATACATGAATCGTTGGCAACATTGTTGCAACATGTTGCCGGGCGACCTATTGATTCGGTTTGTCAAGGATCTGCTCAGGCTCCAGCTGGCTGTTGTCGGCATCCTCTTCACTTTTGCTCTTTTTTTTCGCCAGCTTTACTGTTGACCTTTTGCTGGGGTTTCTTCTCCACAATCAACACAATCGATGGGATTCACTCTGTCAGCTTTAATAGTTTGTGCTGGAATTTCGTTGGCAAGGAGTTTGATTGGATAAATGTCGGGGCCCCCGATTGCAGGATAATTTCAGAATCGAGCAAACAAAGCTGGATTGGGATGAGAGGCTTTTCTGTATCGATAAGTCGAAGGTTACGACGAGAATTCCGTCTATGTTCGGAGGAGGAGCTGTAGTCAAGGACACCTAGTTTCTATACAGTGGTGAAAAAGAGTTTGGGCTAAGTTTTGGTGGCCCGTTCCACTGTCAGACTTAAGACTGGTCAACTGTGTACCCTCTGGTATCATTCAGGATAAAATTCTAGACATCTAGCGAAATTGAAGTAGAGCGACCAACGACAGGCTCCTTCAATTTTTGTTTATTTTCAAATTATCAATTTGCAGCATCCTTTGATTGTCTTCAGTAGAGCGACAACCCAATTCAAGCTTTGGCTTCTAGAATACACCGTCTTTTGTCGTCTCCAGTCTTTCAGTTTGAAAATCCTAAAACGAGTCCTCCTATCATTTACGTTGTTGAGTTGTCGCTGGACGAAATTTCAAAATCCCTGCTGGGCGGATGCGAGTGGGACAAGCGCGGTCAAGAAGCGCGGTTGGTGGAATCAGCAAAGTATCGTCTACTATAAGCTCTTAAAACCTAGTAAAACTGTCGATGCCCACCGCTACCACCAACAATTGATCGAATTGCACCGAGCTCTGCGTGACAAAAAGCCGGAATATCAACAAAGACATGACATGGTGATTTTACTCCACGATAACGCACCATCGTACACGTCAAAACTGGTCCGCAACTACTTCGACACACTCAACCGGGAGGTGTTACCTCCTCCTAATTCATTAGACCTGGCCCCTTCTGGTTGGTAGGTTGGTTTACGTGGCAGCTCTGTCTCCTAGACAGAGCTCAATTAGCTCAGAGGCCGTTTTGAAACCACAAACTCATGTTAAACCCGGATATTAAGGGCTGACTACCGCTTGTTTTTGTCGATGGGACACGCGCTGGCTGGGCAGCACTTCGGTTTGTCACAAAGCCATACGAAAATGGCTTTATGAGTGGTTTTCTTCGAAAGAGAAAGATTTTTTTTGGCGTGGTCTCGGCCTCCTGCAAGAGTGTTGCTTTCGTTCTGACTTCAGCCACAAATTGGCCCTTCTTTCCTGAAGCTTCGTTTCTTTCGATCATTTTGACTTTTTCGATTCGAAATACACACTCCAAGGCCTCCGTGCAATGTTCTGGTGGTTGATTGCCATGTGTTTTGGGCCTCTTCCTACAGACCATTGGAGTATGCATGCAGGATTTGAGGTGGTTCATCAGTAAAGAGCTGTGCAGTCACAACGAAGAGCAAGATGCGAGAAAGGTACCCTAGTCAGGCGCGCCTAGACATAGTAAGAGTAGAATTATCTGCTCATCAAAATTATTTCTGAATCACCTCTTCCCTTTTTATCGCTTTCTAGATATCCTTACGACCAGAGTTGGGCTAAAAAAACTCTAGTATATTTCTGTGGATAGAACATCGCTGCATACGCCCTCTGCAATAAGAGCGCAGAGATGTGACCGTCTGACGAAGAGCTGGTTATGAATGGACGTCTAAACTTCTGGGAAATCTAAACCATTTCCTTCTTTAACAAAACCTACCGTTCTTGCAGTAGTTTCTCCTTCCTCTACATCCCGTAATGTAATTAATTCTGAAGTAAAAAAAGCACATCATTAAATTAGCGACGATCTGTCTACTGATGCTATGCCATTATGCAAAACGTTCTTCCTCAGTCGCTTTGTTAAGCAGTTTAGGTCTCATTCAGCACGTGACATGGTCTTCAATGAAATCCAACCATAGCCACACATTCATTCATAAATCCATGCAAAAAATTAAAATTGCTCTTCAGATGGTAGGAACGCCTTCCGACCAACATAGCGCCCACATGTTTTAATCGTTCGTCGGCAGCCAGGTATAGGGGGACCGGCAGGGATCTGATCTGCAGATGTTGAGAAAATACAAAAAAAAAACAATTTTCAAGACATGGGTTAAGTTCCCACGCATGATCATTTCCTGCATGTTTTTCACTCGATCATCTGCAAACATGGACGCATAGAGTGGTGATCGTGGCTACAGCCTCCAGTGCTTCTTTTATGAGTATGTGAAGTTGCACATGAGTAGAAATGTTTCCGCAAAACTGGGTCCACTGTAAATTAGCGAATCTAGCAATTACACAGTCTACCTGCGGTGAACCAATTGCTCACTTTCATGCTCCGATCGACCGCTTTAAACGCTTGAAATTTGATCGTTACTTCGAAAACTACATAAGCCGCGTCTGGGATATTAGTCACACGATCAGATAACCCGAAACTGATAAGACTTGATTAGCTTGTTCAGCGATCACAGGTGTAATTTGAATACTTCATACCGACATGCCTGTAACTGAATTTTTTCCTAGGTAGGTCCAGGCGCGATGACCTGGTTGGAGTCATAAGATGCTGTTATGGTTGGATTGAATAAACCGTTCAATAAATTACGTGCAATCTTGCAATTTCACGACGTCTTCGGCCATATAAAACCATTTCGGAATATTCAAAGTTTATGGTTCGGTACTGTGTGTGCTATACGAGGAAATAATACGAAAAAAACGTTGACCAATTTTCTGCATAAAATAGCAATTTCCAATCGCCTACAAGGCATCATGAATATGGGAAATGAAGATATGGTTTCAACGCGAAATTCCCATTGAAGATTGGACGTAGCAGTTTTTTTTGTAACAGCTAACTTGTGAAGATATAGGTTACCGCGAATGATGGTAATTGGTAAAAGTTGTATTATCTTGTGTACTTGTAAGACCACTAACTTATTGTGTGGGGTGTCGGTTAACACAGGTGGAAAACACTCCACATACTGCATAGAAGTTTTATTCTCGTATTCTGTACCGAGCTACCTACGGGACTCGTGGATGCTGGATGAGTCTAGCAGCCAAACCATGGAGCACATGGTACTTTGGATATGCTGTGTCTTAGAGATGGGTCGTTCATGAGTGAACCGTTCGAAAACAGTTCATTGAAGTGAGTGAGGAAACTGTAGATCCTTTCGCCACGTGACACAGCTTGAAAAGGGGTAACTTCATTTCCAGGGGAAGTGAGGATTTTTTTTTAGGTCCTCATATTGACTCCGTACTTGAAAAGGAACTAGTTATTCACTGGGGAAGTGATGACCTTTTCTTTGTACTCTGAAATTCAGAACTACTTTCTCTTCGTTGGGGGGGTGAGCAATTTTTTTTTTTAGGTTATCACATTGACACTTTGAGTAAGTGAACTAACTCCTTTTAGTGAACTGTGCTTCCTCTCACCCCGTGACACAGCTTCAAAGCGAACTAGTTCCTCAGCGATGTGAAGCTTTTGCAGTTCCTTCGTGAGTGAGTCACAGTTAACTCACTCACTAAAAGGAACTGCTTTGCCCATCTTTACTTCGCCTGAAAAATCTGGCCTATCTGTAACCGATCGTTTGCTTTCGAGTTTTTGGGTTGTCCACTGACAAAGGCTGTTCAGTGAAGTAGTTCCAGAACTCTTCGTTCCATCGTTTTCGTTCCTTGGTTTTTGTTCCTTCGTTTTCGTTCCTTCGTTTTCGTTCGGGAAGTACTTCACTCCGAGTAACTCACTTTACGGAACGAGTTTAGTGAAGTAGTTCCGAAACTCTTCGTTTCCGTTCCTTCGTTTTCGTTCCTTCGTTTTCGTTCCATCGTCTTCGTTTCTTCGTTTTTGTTCCTTCGTAATTGTTCCTTCGTTTTCGTCCCTTCGTTTTCGTTCCTTCGTTGTCGTTCCTTAGTTTTCGTTCCATAGTTTTCGTTCCTTCGTTTTCGTTCCTTCTTTAGTTCTTTTAGTCTATTCATAGTTCAACATGAGGGAAGAAGATGATGAGCAAAGTAAAAGGTCTACTAACCTTAGAAGATGATGAGAAAAAAAAGGGTCGGTAAAGGGATTGGCCACGTGTCCAATGGAACTGCAAAGAGTGAGTTACTTCACTCACTCACTTCAATGAAGTGTTCTTTTGGGATAGTTCACTCGTGAACGACCAATCAGTAATAGGGAGTCAGAGGAGGCAAATAGTTGGTCAAAAGGGTGACAGAAGAAACGATAGAAGAGGTGACCTCGGCAAAAAAATACCAGACAAATTTAAATCATTACTTAAATCCACATGAAACCATCGATCAAACACTTAGAAAGTCACAACAGCCAAAGAAAACATTTTTTAATCTGATATCTTTATTACTATAAACAATTTTTCGAGTCCCTCTCTACTTTCATTAAAACCTACTAATTTTTCGCTGACTCAGTCTCAATATAAAATTCATAAAAAAAGGCAAAGTCTAAACAACTTACAAAGTCCGTCAATGTACGGTTCCAGATGGGAAGCCATTTGATACAAAGAGAACCGCTCAAGCATTTCTTCGGCATTGTTTAGGGTCTAAACTTCTCAGAAAAAAAAGAAACATTGTCCGAAAATCTTTGTGACGAACATTTTAATTGCATTGCACTTTTATGATATACAAACGTCTCAAGGTATAGCCATAGCCAGAAGACCATCTTGTCGAGTGTTTTTTTATAGGCTCCGTGAGCAGTACGGAACCGGTTTGTATCACTATAATTGACCCAAAGTGAAGAATACCTGTTCCATTAATTGCATTGAGACGACGACCGTGTGTGGTGTACCTTAAAAACAAAAAGAAAATTCCAATAATAAATCAAATTTTACATTTGCATTCGGAAAACATTTCAACTTCCTCCACGAAATTTTTAATGTTTTCCTTTTTAATTGATCGGATAGGTATACTATCCCTTACATGTTTCCTATTCTAATTTTCATGCAAGCGTTTTGTTTTGTGTCTTATGCTAATGAAGACGGCGGCAGGTCGAAGAGTGCTACTCGGCTTTTATCTAAACTCACCTGAGTGCGGATTGAATAAAAGCCAGACCGTTGATTGGCTGCAAGTTGAACACCCACATAAGTATGTATAAGCACTTTAGAACCGAATAGTCATCCAACTTATCGAGATGGCTGATGTGTGATTGTCCATACCGGTTGTTTTCGAATTAAACTTGTTGAGAAGTCGCAGTCATTAATTTACCTGTGGGGTTTTTTTTTGGCAAAACTCTTCATTCATGAGTTGCGGAGGAATAAGCCATGAGAATATTCTTGGGAAGACAGATCGAGCAGTATAATAATTCCATTATTTGTACTTATACAGATCGACAAACAATGAAGTCAGTTCAAGGATAGGTCAGAGCAAAAGGACGAGTTCAATGCCTCAAACACAAAAATTGGTCATCGTGCTTTATAAGTCGCAATTATGGTGCTTTTACACGAGCTATTTTTCAAGTAATTGATTGTCTGACGACTATTGCCGAGACTAGTGAAGCGATTAATGGAGCAATATGGGGCAATATCATTGCGTCAATATTTCAGGTTGCTGGTATTGCTCGCATTGCTTGCTCTATAGTTGCTATTTATGACACAATTAATGACAGCTCCGACGGGAAGACCGAGAGAAATACTGAATTTACCTCCGGCTGAAGAGCATCTCTACGAATCGAATGGAAATTTGACTCAACTGAATTTCTGGATGCGATCGATTGATCCTTTTAAAGTTCAATGCCCTTTTTGGGTTGTCGCTCTCTTGAAGATGAATGACTAGGTCAGGGTATATTGCATTTATTTAATTTAATCTAATATATAAAATAAAGTCTGTTTTTGGTCAATCGCAATGAAAATCTACACCTGTGAACCGTTTCCTCCCAAATTTTGCATGGACATTCTCGAGACTACCGGACAGGTCTTGAACATAATTATATATTCCCGAAATTGGTGGTTCGCGAGTTATTTCAACATTTGAGTTTTTTAGTAAGTTGAATCAGATGAACTTGACTTAGAATTAAATTTTCTAGTCAGACGACTTACCCGCTCGGCTACAACTGCCTGGTCAAGCCTAGGTCAAGCTCAACTGGTTCAACTTATTAAAGTTAAATTTATTTTATTTATAGCAAATAAACGAACCAAATTTCGGGAATATAATTATGTTCTCGACCTGTCCGGTAGTCTTGAGAATGTACATGTAAAATTTGGGAGGGAACGGATCACAGCTGTAGATTTCCATCCTACCCGACCATTTAATGCTTGTATTTTTATATATTAGACTATTACCGCCAACTTGCGCCCTGTCGCTCATGTCATTCAACTGATTTCCAATTCCTGGGGTCTCGACTGCATAAAATTATGGGCAATGTCACAAAAAGCCAAATATTTTACCTCCTGCACGCAAACCGCCTGGTCATACCGAAAAATCCTCTAGACACGACACACATGCTTTGAAAATCTAAAAATAAAATTTAAAAAAAAAATCTTTGTTTCTTTTCATATATAATTTTACACACACAGCGAGTTGTTAGTTTTGTTTCACTAACCTGTGCTATTTTCATTTCAGGTAGCTGCCAGCCAGTTTTACTTCCGTTTGTGACACGAAAAAAGAGAGAGAATAAAAACCACCCCCTACACGTAATACTGAGAAACAATTATTCTTTCATACAAAGATTGGTTTCTTCGAAATTATTACCAAAGGGGCAACGGGCACAAAAACGTTCTTTAAAGTGGCGAAGTAATCAGAACTGTTGAATTTTAATCGAGACCCAACGTATTCCTCAATGGATGCGTCAGTGGAGGAAATTACAACGACGACGATGGACATTGTACCGTCGGTTGTTGAAGAAATTTCCTTTAGCGGTGGATACGAGCGGAAATTGTCCAGCGATGGAGACGATAAGGACACATCAGTACGCGTTGCTGTTCGGTAAGTCTACAAATTTACATATATATTTAAACTTCCAACTCATTTTAGCTAAATTAAACAAAATCGATAGACGTGCGTGATGTACGTGGATGTTGACTGTCGTAGTCGCTCCTAAAAAATGGTAGTTTACCTTATTAAAATTTCCGTGTCACCCAAAAGGAAGTCTGTAATTTGATTGGCTTTGGGCCGGTACCACTTAGTTCGACGGACCTAAATTTTCTGAACTAGATCGGACCAAAGCCCAAATAATTTTGAGACTTGTAATCTAGGCCAAAAGGTGGATCATTAAAAAACCTTTCTCATTTCCAAACCCCTAGATGGGATTGAGAGCGATACGCTTACCCGGAACTAGGACTGCTTTAGCCGCGTAGTCACATTTTATTCCGATTGATTGGGCCCCACGTTGTTTGCGTGATATCGAATTCAATTATTCAAATCTGATGACAGAGCAATTGGATCCAACCTTTTAATCTGCCCGTAATAAACACTTTGCTTTGTTGTGCTTATCAGCTGTTTCCATCTTGATTGTTCCCATGAATCTGCGAACATAGTTGCTTTATGGTCGCAATTCACCCACGTAGTTCAGACCTCTGATTCCAAAGCACCTTGTTTTTTAGATCTTTCCATCTGTTACAAAATGAATATACTACAGAAATTATTGCTGTAATGTAGAGGATGGAGGAGGGGATAGAACACTCGATAATTCAATGATATTCTTAAATTCTCGACTGTATACCAGTTTGTCGATTATTTGACTATTTTCCCTCTCAAACGGATTTTTTTTTTAACTTTTTGGCCATATTTTTCACAAAACTGGAGGATCTTGGAGGATCTTGAAGGATTTTGCATGATCTTGGAGGGTCTTAGAGGATTTGTGGAGGATCTTGGAGGATCTTGAAGGATCTTGGAGGATCATGGAGGATCTTGGAGGATTTTAGAGGGTCTTGGAGGATCTTGGAGGATCTTGGAGGATCTTCATTACAAGCTCTAAATGGTTTGACAAGTCGGACCGGATTCGATCCTGTGGTATCACAACGGACCTTTTAGGTCTAAATGTGTTCGTGCTCTCACGGACAGCCACGCGTACCTAGCTACCTAGAGGATCTTGGAGGATATTGCAGGATCTTGGAGGATTTTGCAGGATCTTGGAGGATTCTGCAGGATCTTGGAGGATCTTAGAGGATTTTGAAGGATCTTAGAGGATCTTGGAGGATATTGAAGGATCTTGGAGGATTTTAGAGGATCTTAGAGGATCTTAGAGGAACATAGAGGATCATAGAGGATCTTGGAGGATCCTATACGATCTTGGAGGACCTTATAGGATCTTGGAGAATCGTAGAAGATTTTGGAGGATCTTCGAGGATCTTATAGGATCTTGGAGGATCGTAGAAGATTTTGGAGGATCTTGGAGGATCTTAGAGGATTTTGGAGGATCTTGGAGGATCTTAGAGGATTTTGGAAGATCTTCTAAAATTTTTGTTGTCAAAGTCACACATAGGGCCCGATTTGAATTTAGAGCTAAATCTACAAATTGCAATTATTTTATGGATGTGAAAGTCTTAAGCTGGATTTTGTCACATAAAGCCTAATTACGCAGTAAATTTTTATAATTCATTTTAAAAACTTTTCTCTAACTAAAAAAATATAAATTTTGCAATACCCGGTGTCTTGCTTCAAGCAATTTTCCAAATTATTCCATTTTTATGCGATAAATTGTTATAAATTTGAGAAAATATTTTGCTTGCATCATGAAGCATCTTATTCACAGTATGAAAATTTTTCTATTGTGTTTCTGAGCGCCAACAACTCAACAATATCTACTTTTTTATATAAAATCTGCTATGAACTTTGATTACAAAATATTTGTGTGAAGTGAATAACAGAGAAATTATAATGCAAGATATTTCAAATTACATAATGTTGCTGACATGAATATTTTTATGCTCTTTATGCTCTTATTCATTCGTGGTGTAAGCAAATGTTGCTGGCGAAAATTGTAACTTATTTAATTTATTGGTTTTAAGAACGATGGGTTTTTAAAGGGCGGCCTCTAATAACAAAACGAGGGACTCGAAATTTCAAATGAACACGACTATCAACCGGGAACACCTTATGAAATTAATGATGAAATTCATCAGCAAATTCTTAATGGATGCCACCCTGAAAATTTAATTAAAGAAATTCTGATCAAATTCTAAATATGATCTTACACGGGCAATTTTTAAAGCAATTGATTGCCCGATGACTATTGCCAAAACTAGTGGAGCCTTTAATGGAGGGCAATATCGTGCTAGTTTCGGCAATGTGGCAATGTTTTCACAGATAGCTGGTATTGCTCGCAGTATAGTTGCTGTATTTCCACTAGCTTGAAAAATTTCGATTTCCCCATTTAGTGATTCAGTTGTCATGTTTTGGATTTATTTGTCAAGTTTCGTGTTACAATGGCTTGGAATTCAAATATTTCTAAGATAAGTTTTATATTTGTTTGTCAAGTTTGCTTTCGTGGTGTTCGTAGACTGAATTGTTCGTGTATGATTTTATTGCCAAATTGCTAAGTTTGCTCCATATCGCTAGTCACTGCTTAGCAACGAATTGACCAATTGACCCATGTCGTCAACTGCAGATGTTGGTGAATGTTGCTCTATGTTTTTGTGATAAAATTGCCTGGAATTGCAGCAAGTTGAGCAGTTTGTGTAAGAGCACCTCAACAAACTCCTCGAAAGAGGATCCGAATTGTTTCAAACCCTTCTTCATTCATAAATTCTTGACTACTTACCCGGTAGACCAGATTCATCAGTTCATAAAGTACTATAGTAAAACATAAAAATCAAATTACTTGGAGGATTTGCAGGACATTATGGAAGATTATTATGTAGGCCTTTCGTCTCAATAAATAAAGTTAATGGAAAAATTGTGTCGATTTAACTCGAAATGAAATTTAATACGCGTGCCTAATGAAAGTCAAGATTTATTTCTGATTCCAGCTTCTATTGTTAGCAATGCCCAATATTATCACAAAAGAGCGATAATCTTAAATCAGTCTAGGCATTATGCAGATTATTCTTTCATTGGGTCGGCATTTCTTCGATGGAATCGTCTTAAATTGCACAATTTTTTTTGTTGATACGACAAAAAGGTTTCACAGGAATTAATATGCGATCGTAAGACCGATATAATCGTATATAATTATGTCGGCAAAGAACAAACTGCTGAAAGTCCAATTAAATAAAATATTGACCGCGCGCGGGAGGACTGCAAAATTCAAACAAAATTATGACCGCATACTGTACGCTAATGGCGCATATATTGTATACAACTAAATTGCACAACTTTGCTAATAAATTTTAGTCTTAACTGTCGTCGTTTCGACTTGTCTTGAAAAATCTAAAGACTTTGAAGGAAAACGTGACTTGTAAGTGGCCAAGCCACGCGAAATAAATATTCAAAATGTTGATCGACAACTCGAAATGCTTCTGAAAAGAAACACAAATCGAAAAGAAGATTGCGCAATCACAGATGTGAAAAACATCAATGCGGTACGTTTGTTGTTTTGGTAAATAATAATATTACGTAAGTTGGAACGTGTATTTTCGGGGAACCCTTACCTCGTTGCATTAGGTAATTTAAGATAAAGCAAAGTGCGCATTGTTGTTATCGGATCTGGCTAGTTTCGTTCCGGGTACTGACCGCTGTACTAGGTTCTGGGTAATAAAAACGTATGTACATCTAGCGATTACTTCACGATTCTATTTAAAGACATGCAATTATTAACGGCGAGAACAGACTGTATAGTTGCTGTGGCTGCAGACAATTGCAACTTGATAAAATTAATTGAATGTACAAGGTGGCGCAAAACCATAACCCGATTTGATGGGTCTAAAAAACTTCGATTTCCTGTTGAATGTTCTATAAAAATAAATCCGGCTAGATACTATGATTTTGTTCAACTGCGAAATATAATTTTAGACCAAGAACTCGAACCAAAACAATTTTTTTCCAAGTACATAAAAATTTCGTTTATTGATTTTTATTTATTTATTTTTATTATTATTTATTTATTTTTATTATTATTTATTTATTTTTATTATTATTTATTTATTTTTATTATTATTTATTTATTTTTATTATTTTTATTTATTTTTATTATTATTTATTTATTTTTATTATTATTTATTTATTTTTATTATTATTTATTTCTTTATTATTATTATTACTTTTTATTTATTTATTTTTTAATAATAAAGTAGGTATTTTTATTCGCTGCGAAAAATCTTGCTTTTTCCGATTTTTCGTAGTAACCCGGGTTTCCACAATAGTGGAAATATTTATTCTATTAGTGAAAGCGTGACGCGCGCCATTTAAGCGATGCGACGCGATGATAGCTGACTAGAATCCATGTGATATCGCATCGCTTCGATTGCCAATTTTCTAAAGGTGCTCTTACACGAGCGATTTAAATTGCCCATTTTGCAGCAATATTTGTCAATTTTGACGTCACGAAAATATGAAGCAACACACAGCAACAATAGCAACATAGCGATGTGGATAAACTTTTCACCAACTTGTTGCTGAATTGTGATGAGCGATATTGATCAATATTTAGCAATTCAGCAATAAGGGCTTACACGAGCAATTCAGTCTATGAACATCACGAAAACAAACTTTACAAACAAAACTTAAAATGAAACATGGAAATGTTTGAATACCAAGCCATTACAACACGAAACTTGACAAATAAATTATTGAATCACCGAACGAGGACAATTGCTCGGAATTTTCCAAGTCAATGGAAATACAGCAACTATAAGGCGAACAATACCAGCAATCAGAAACCAGAAACATTGTCACATTGCCGAAATATTACCACAACTAGCATGATATTGCCTGTATTATTCCATTAATTGCTCCACTAGTTATGGCAATAATCGTCGGGCAATTGATTGCTTGGAAAATTGCTCGTGTATGAGAACCTTGATTGCACTTGTAATATGATTTGACAGTTTTGGATAAATATCTACCTATACATGAGGTTGCGAAATACTTTGATATCACTGAATACTGTTTAACAGTTGTGGCAAGTGATCCAACGCGGTCATTGTAACTAGTATCGCGATATGGCGTCCGCAACGCGTTTATACCATCGCGAGTGGCTTGAGCAACGCGATTATACCATTGCGAGTGGCTTGCGCAATGCTTTCGCTGTAACTTCATCTTAACTAGAAGAAGAAGGGAAGGAGAAAAACATTAACCTTAAAATTAAATACAGAATAAATTGTGCAAATTTAAAAATATGAGATGATTATTTACGCGCAATTCTCTTACAAATTTATTGATTTTACAAGTTTGAGAAAAAAGTAAACTTGTAAACTTGTGCAATATTTCTCAAAGCTACCAAACAGACTATGTACATAATTAGACCTATCAATATCAATTTTATAGCCTTCGAGACTAAGTTTGCTATAGGCTCTTCAAATATGGCATATTGTTATAAACACAAGAAAATATTTACAATTCACTCTTCTATGGAAAAGAAGCACAACTCGTTTAGCCACCTCCTTTTACAAATATTTTACCAACGCAATATTTCTGCGCCTACATCATAATTCATAACACAACCTTATCACAATAACAGACGAGAAAATAAAGGTGTTTTTTTTTTTGTTAATTTATGCAATTTAAATACATACATCTGGATATTTAGCATTTAAAACCAACTAGATAAAGTTTCGTTATTATCTTAGCATTGTGCGAAAAATATCGAACAAATAACCATAAAATTATGCTTGGTGGTGTCACCATATTTCAGTCCATAGTCTCCAGCTTCATAAATATAAAAACGACAAGTTATCGGTTAACTACTTGAAAGTACTAACCGCCTTTTCATAGGACGCTAAATGCAAAACAGAGTCAATAGCAGAGTAGATACCTTCACGGTGTATCTATATAAAATCTGCTGCAGATTGTTGATTGTTAATGACTCGAAAATAAATTGAGTATACAATCTAGTCATTCATGGATTGTTAATGTTGGCAAATGTTTACTCAAAAAGTTAACTAAATAAACAAGCCACAGATATGATTATTATCTTTTGCGTAGAACAAACCGAGAAGACATGTGTTTTTTGAAAAATTGTTGATAATGACGACTTTTATCGTTTTTGTTCTCTGCTAAACTTTCATTATTTTCGAAAGTTAATCATTGCTAATTGATTGATAGATTTGCCCATCAATATGGTAATTTTGTTATAATGGTGTAGTCAGTTAGTTTCCTTGAAAAATTCACGTAGATCTCAACTTTTGTTAATAATTGTTCGAATCCAAAAAGCTTTACGAAAATGTTCGGATAAAAACTATGTCAAGCTTTGCGACACGCTTTTTTACTGCATGTCTTGAGTCCAGAGCTTTCCCGAGTATTCGGTGGTGTAAAATTTTCGCATAAAAACTATGTCAAGCTTTGAGTCGAGAGCTTTCCCGAGTATTTGGTAGTGTAATGTTCGGACGATTTGGATCTTGATTCAGTTGAAAAAATACCTATTTACCTATATTTTATGCAATGAGAAAATAAATGAAAGAAAATTTCAGAGTTAATTGAATTTAAAAAAAATTGAATGGCGAATTTAAAACTCTTTCCTCTTGATCGATTTTATCATGTGTTTCACGTACTACCCATTAAAATGTATACCATACAGGATTGATTTAGTATTTCCCCTAGATTTGACACTACTTTTAAGTTAATTTATGGCTTTTCAGGCTAAAGCCCTCCCAGAAATGTCGTAAGAAAAAAACAAACTAAAATAGAAAATTTTCTTCGATAAATCTGATACGACTTTTAAAAATAAAATAAATAAAAAGAAAACCTCTCAACGATATTCCTCCTGAAATTCCAGCTGTGATAAATATACACCTCAATTATTCCGAGTAAAAGCAATCTTCCGGACGATCTAACTTCTATAAAATCACAAGATCAAAGGACAATTTGATATGCTGGCTTGAATCTAATGCGAAAATAATCGCAAATGGTTCGTTACTTTCCTTGAACTTTGAATTCCAAGATTACGTTGAAAGTGAATTTTTAAAGCTTAACAAAATTAAATTGGGAATTATGACCTCTTCCGCTTTAATTTCGAATCGATTTGTGGTTTTAGGTTTTCCGAACTTTTGTGATTATGATGTAAATGGTATTGCGTGTGTGTAAAATTTGATACTATTTTTGTTTGCGCTAGAAAAGAACATAAACGTACATTGCTCTTTGACTTCGTTATAAAAAAGTCTGCGTGTAAATAATCACAGTCCGCTAATAATTCATAATCTCGAAAATTGTAATTAATTCATCTTGGACGAACTTGAATTGTCGTTTTGTTTAAAATTTGAAACAAGTTTTGCTACTGATTTTTAATTAACACTAACATTGTTAATAACTTGTCTAGTCTGAATTTGAGCTATTGTTGTCCTTGGTCACTAACGAATTTATGTATATTCTTTTTATTTTATGAATAAAACGTCGTAGCTAATTCATCGATGGAATTGATATCGACGTACTTATATACGATTCGATCAAATCGCATAGAAAGTAAATGCGTAATTGTGATTGTACCTTTTACTGTATACCTATAAAAAATCATAAAAATAAATACTATTTTATGATGATAAGAAGAATCACGTCTAATACGTTAAAAGTGATAAAATAAATGCAATGTCGATAAAGAGCCATCAGAAAGTTTTTGTAATGAATTGTCTGTCTGACGTAATGGAAATTACTTTGCTGTTAAAGTTGCTATTTTTTTTATAACCCGTAGAATAGAAAGTAGATATATTTTAAAAAATATATTTTGTGTAGGTATTGTCGAAAGGTTAGATTGGGCAAGTTATCAAGAAAATGTCATCTTGATTTATTACTACAAGAAATGATTGGGATAGGATATTGTCAATATTTTTTGGGGGGGGGGGGGGTCCATACAAATTTACTCGTTGAGTGCAAGTTACATTTAGTTGTGCGTATGTAACTACATCATTTGGGGGGGGGGGGGTTGAACCCCCAAAACCACTCCCTGCGTTCGCGCCTGGATATTGTATTTGATAGGTATATTTATTATAATATAAAAAAAGAAATGTTAACAAATTAAAAAAAGAGAAAAAAATAGATAAATGTAAAAATCTGATCGAAAAAGGAGAAAAAATTTGGAAACATGAAGAGGTAGGTAATAATATAAATATGTAGAGAAGTAGGAAGAAAAAGACTAAAAAAACTTAAAAGAAAAAAGAAAAAAATTAAAAAGAAAATTGAAAAAATAAAAGTGAAAAGAATATCTATTGAAAAAAGAAGAATACAAAAAATATTAAAAGAAAAGAATTAATAAAATATTGAAAATAAAAGAATACAAAAAATATTGAAAAAAAAATACAAAAAATATTGAAAAAAAGAATTAAGAAAAATATTGAAAAAAAGGATAAAAAAATATTAAAGAAAAAAGAATAAAAAAAAAAAAAATTAAAAAATAGAAGAAAATTAAAAAGAATATGAAAAATAATAAAGAAGAAGAAAAATAATTAAAATAAAAATAGAAAAAATGTACATACATACATATTATATAACAAAGAGAAAACAAAAAATAAACTTAAAAAGAAGAGGAAAAACATCAAAGAAAGGAAATACTCGTAATTAAAGAGGGAAACACTGAAAAAATCACAAAAAAAAAAAACTGCCAACAGTCTGGGCGCAACTTTATTATTTTTCCGGCAGAAGTTCGAAACGTGTTCAATTCGGGGTTGCGGTGTATGTTACTATGTGACTGAAAACCTGACAAAAAGTTCGGAAAGCGGTTAGAATATGGTGTAACATATGAATTATATAATTGGGATGCGGTCTAGAGGATAAAAAACACAAAACTTAAAAATAGGTGATTATTAAACAAGCCCGGGGAAGTGAAAAGATATTCGATATCTGATCAGACCTGAGAGGTATGGTGGAATTCATGAAAAAGTATACAACCGCCTTACACCCTCTTAGGGGTCGAATTTCAAAAAATCTTGAAAACACTTTCTAGGTATTCATATGAAGAATCCGTATAATAAAAATGAATTCAATATTTGGAAAGACCTAGTAGATATGACGAAAATATATGATTTTTATATTAACTGATTTTTTTTTTGCCCCCCCCCCTTCTGAACACCAATGAATATTCGATTTTTTTTTATCATAATTACTTTTCTAGTTCATTTACATATACGTACCGAGTTTCAACTTTCTAGCATAAACCGTTCAAAAGTTAGGAAAAACACCCCCCACCCTCGCTCCATGCTACCCCTAAAAAAAATTTTATTTTTCCACCATGCCACTAATATAGTTCTATCTAAATACTTAAGGTTTATATCATTACAAGTTCTTAACCCTGCCCTTCCCCACGCTCACCCTTTACACCCCCACCTTTAAATTTGTTTTTCCCTACTAGGGTTCTATTGGGCCTAGTTCTAGTTAAAATTTGAAGAATCTATCTTACACTGTTATTGAGATATGAAAAGTAATATTTTTGAAAAATTCTTATCCCCCCCCACTTCTATGCTCCCCTGCCCCCTTCAAAGATTTTATCTTGAGCAATCTTTATTTATCAAGTTTTATCCCCAAACCGAATTTTGTTTTTCTGGTGCAATTGGTTTGTGAGATATCGTAATCTTTAGTATTTCAACCCCCACCCCCGCACGCCACCACCCTCACCAAATATTTTTTTTTCAATATACTCTCCTCGTATAACTACAGATATTTGTTAAGTTTTAATTGCTTGCCGTTAACGGTTTAAGAGATATGGATATTAGAATGTTTCGATCTCGGCATTTTTGCGTTTCGGACGCATTATTTTCCCCTCCACTCCCACACCCCTTCACCCATATCATTATTTTTTTTGCAAATGGGTCCACTGTCAAAGCTCTATAGAAATTCTAAGTTTCAGCCTCCTACCATAAGCGGTTGCTGAGATCTAGAAACCAAAATTTTTCGACTAAAACGCTTCCCCCACCTCACCCCTCAAAAAAAATTCACTTCAAGGGGTCCACCATGTCTATTCAGAAAAAAAAAACTTACGGCTAGTCTTTTATTCCAGCTTCGTACTATACACCTTCTTCCTCTTAACCTCTTTGCTAGTTCTATAAATGACCCTGTTTTCTATGAAACCCGACAAAATAAATGCGAAAGCTAGGAAGCAGCTCCAAATCGAAGTCTGGTCAAATTTATTGCTTTAACTGTGTAATGGAGTGGAATTTTTTAAATTAACTTTTATTTAATTCCACTAATCGGATCACTCCTATCTTTTTATTTTTATTTGTAAGGTTCTTATAGTACTGACAAATACAGTAGAACTTGCAGAAGGGACCACCTCCCTAGATTTATGTTTGAGTGAAGTACATTTTATAAAACAAACGTTTTAGGTAAAAATCTTTATTTATTTTTTTCAATACCTACTCTTAGCTTAAACACACCTTTTATATTGGTAATGTTGATTTAAATTACATACATTATACTGTAATAATTTATTTTAATAATTTGACCAATCGAATAAAGTGCCAAATTTTGCACAGTCCGTTGGGGTGGTCACTATATAGAGGTTCTACTGTACTTGATCGAATCATTTAAAAAAAAAAAACGCTTAACTGTTTTTATAAAAGTTATTCAAACATAGCTACTTTTTGAACCATTCTTTATAGCCTACAGCTCCGTACTGCGTTATTTAAATTATATAATCTTTGATGAATTAATTCTTTTATTCAAAACAAAGAAAAAAATAAAAAAAATAATGAATTCTGATAAGCGGTTAGCGAGAAAACGAGGCAAACGCTTCAAAAAACATGATTTTTCAGGAAACCAGTTTGTTTACAACAACAGTGTGTCAGCTGTTCATAATTTCTTTTACAATCTTTTGTTGATAGGTTTTCATGATTTTTCTAGTCTCTTTTTTTTATACCTTGTAAAATATTTGTCGCAGCACTGATCTTTATCATTTGACAATAAAATAAACTGACAACCAATAATTTTATCAGAGAAAGTTGTGATGGTAGTGTAAGGGATGATCCTCGTACTCGACGAGCGCATTTTAATTTCAACATTAATTTTTAGGCACTTCCCGGTGTCCAAGAGTTGCGATTTTGGTCTTGTTTTATCAGGAAAAATATAAATTTTAAACAAGAAATTGTTTTTTTTACCCTACAAACTCCCTTTAAGTAATACACTTACATTATACTGAAATATTAGAAACCGCACTCATTTTTAGCTCCTTTTTCTCGGTCAACTTGAAGTAAAATACTTTAAAGTGTTATTATTCATATTTTCTTTCTTTAAATTTAATTTTTGTATAAATAAATTGAAGGTGTTCCGTGAATGAAAACAGATCAATCGTCTTTATAGAAAGTAGGTACTTGTCAATTTTATTTTGAATAAAAATATTTAAAACCAAAAATGACTAAAAGAAAATGTGATAAAAATTAATGATTTGATGTTTTGTAACTGGAATCCTTGGGCGCTAATTTTCTAGTCGAACCTACATTTAGAATTTCCCACAGTAACGACACCTATTGAACAATTTATTGTTATTAGTATTTAAAGGGTACTCCTAATGTCCATAAGAAATCAAAACTGCTACTTAAAATTATTTTATTTCTATTTACATATTTATTTTATAACGCCCATTATGTGAATATGTAATCTTATTGAATTTGTATTTTTGTTTTCAATGTCATAATCAAGGCCTAGATCAGCTATAGTTAAGAAAAAAATATTTTCAAAAATATTTACAAAAACCTACTCAAAAATTTCAAGAAGAACTCGTTCCATTATAGGAAATATTTCTTCCAAGTGTTGACAAGGTTACTTCTAATCAAAATTAATAATCTTCTTAGATCAAAAGATTTACGAAAGTTCTTTTCCGCTTCAGTTTAATACGAATTTAATTATTTAAAAAAAATGCAATTGTATCATATAAAATTAAAGTAATTACCACCTACACAGTATTGATCAAGTGATCGACACTTGATTGCAAAGTCAACCACTTTGGAGATATGGAGAGTTTTAAAACGAGTTATTCTTGAGATCCGATTTAGGTAATCACATCTAGATGGCGTATTACGGAATATTATGTATACAGTGTTTTTATTGCAACGATGCAATTAATGAGGATCACATTTTTTTTTTCGGTGCGGCTACAATGAAGCTATTAAATATTTTGAGTTGTTTTTCGTGCGGATTATTAGTTCACGGCATATGATTAATGTCTTTAAGTTGAGATAACATTTTTATTGCTTAAGATAGCTGGAGGTGATATCACCTTTGCGAACAATATTTACATAACCGCCTTGTTGAAAAAACCTTTGAGTGATCATTTCGGTGATCATTGAATGGGTATTTTTATTAATTGTGTCAGGTGTATGGGTAATAGATTGTTGTTACAGTTGGATAAGACGTAAAAAAAAAAATTTTTATTTCGTCTTTGAAGGTACGCAAAGTGCTTTAGTTCGAAATCGAATTTGTTTTCGATTTGAATGATAATAAAAACATCAGTTGATCATATTTACTGTTTCTGTCCATGATTCCGATTATTACTATTATTTTTTATTTAATTCAATTTTAATCTTTTAAGTCGAGCATTGACCAACTTTTAAGTTATATCCGATTAAAAAATAGAGGTGCCCTTTTCAAATTTGGAAATTGAGTTAAATAACATTTGGCAGCTTTCAATTTAATTTAAAATAAGAAACTGAGTTGTAAAAATATCAATGTATTAAACTAAGCTTATGTTTTCGAGGCATTGAATTATTTTCAACGCTTAAGTTAATTTTCGCAGCCATAAATAAGCTGAAATGTCTTTAAAATTACTCCAAAAATGTTTGTGACTATTTCTTTCACTAGTTTAGGAGTCCATAATTTCGGTGTCACAGAAGAAATACTTTGATCGCCATCACACACAGAGATAGATGTACTCTTGGCTATGTAACTTTTGCAAATGTCAAGCTATGACGCTAAGATTTAAAGCGAATGTCAACAACAGATGTACCAACTTAACAAAAAAAAAACAGAACTCAAATCGGAACAATAAAAGCGCCACACGGTGGTTATTCCGGGAACTTTTTGATCAAGGTGGTATGTCTAAAAAGTCCAAATATAGATATAGGTAAATCGAAGGGAACGCTCACCACTTGTTTTGAGATTATTCGAGTAATATACAATGAACAAAGATCGGGACAACACTATCTATGCTGTAACTACATGTTTTTTGTGTATAGTCTTAATACAAAGAGAAATTCATAACATGTACCTACCTACATAATTTCGTTTGCTTCCGTAACAAACACTTAGCACACAATGTTACCCTTCAAAACCAATTTCTTTACAAGATCACAATGTTGATTAAGTTCTCGTCTCAGTGCGGACAACACATCAGATATGAAAATCCCACATCATAAATATGCAGAATATTTAAGACTCGAAAAGGTACTTGCAGTAACATGCACGTTAAGAAATATGCCGCCCACAAGCGAATTAAAAGATCTTAAGTAGACACGTATCTTTTCTGAAAAATCTCGAAAGACTTGAGGAGTACAAGTGCAGTCTTTTGTTTAATTCAATGTGTCATGCTTTTAAATGTAGAAAAAATATTTGATTCAAAGATATCTAACCGATCTCGTTTGACGATCACATAATAAAACTTTTATATTGGTGACCCCGACGGTTCTATACTTTGTTTCCATGACCGGTCTCATTCAGCACTTAAAAGTCCTGCGACATTTAAATTTATATAAATACGATCCCGGTATAATATTTCAAAATTACTGAAGTGTCGCATGTACGTACATACTATGCAGATCAGAAAGGCTTTTGTGAAATATAACAACTCAAACCACTTATAAACGCGACTTTGATGTTGTCTTATTAAAGTCTATGATATCATCCACTTACTTTATTAGTGCTATTAACAGCTCGAGTATCTATTAATCATAATTTTACATAATTCACGGAAAAACATCTTTTTTGACCTTCATCTGGCTGTAGAATTCATATAGCTAAGTGCTGAGCTTTAATACAGCTCCACACTTGTTAAACAAAATGTAATAAGTGGGTTTTATTCAACCGTTAAAAAATTAAGGTGGTTGATAATTGGCGTAATTATTGAAGCATTCATATGGTTCATCTGTGTTCTAAAAGCTCTTATTCTTGTGAAGGAGTAAAGCACTTTTCGAGCAAAAATACATTTTGTTAATTTCAAAATTGAACCCCATTTCATTGAAAATGGAGCCGTATTCCATGTCTATATAAATCCCGCCTCGTCTAACCATTAATTTGAAAAATGCAGAAATAAAATCCTTTTTTGTATAGTAAACCGTGTAAACATTGTTGATATTTATGACATTATCGCCATACACGTCGCAAAAGGTGCTAACTAAGCAACCGAATGACCAAAACCACTATAAAACTTGCCATGAAGTCGCGTATAAATTGCGATCAAAATTGAAAGTAAAATAGCGATTTATTTCTTTAGAAAATATCAACAATAAAAATTATTTCTCTATTCATCGCGAAACAGTGAAAATGAAATTGCAATTTCATAAAGTAATTCACTGCGCGAACACTTTTTTTTTATAAATATTCATCCAATTTTAGAAATGGCAAAACAAGTAGTGGTTCAGGTGAGAGAGAGATTCATTAAGAAAAAATGTTGCTGTGAAGAAATTGAATGGAACTATCGTCTAAAAATGGATGGGCAATCTAAAATTTATTTCTATTTACACGACACGCCCAAAGATCTTTTTCGTAAAAGTTTTATCAGATAATTGCAAAATTAACGTCAAGGTATAATATATAAAAATTTGAGGTTTCTTACTAAGTATCCACGAAAATGGTATTCAAATAGGTAAGGTTTAAAGGTGACTCAGTGAAGAGATTTTGCGTGCGATCAAACCAAATTTGGTTCAAATACAAGGCTGTGGAGTGAGTCTTGCGGCCGAGATTGATTTTAGACGAATCTAGACTTGTTGTGATTTTATTTTGGTTTGATCGGTTTTTTGACCAAAATTTTGGTTCTAGTCGGGGGAAATAAATCAATCGAAAATTTTGGTTACGAAATTTTTAATCGTTAAAATGATTCTGTTTTTGACCGGTTCTGAGTTTGTCATAGCGAAGGAATTTTTGATCGTCTGTTTGATGATCTTGCTCACTTAAATAGTGTGTCATCAAAATGCAGATCAGGCTTTCCAAATTTGATGATTGATTTATTTATTATCGTAGGTACTGCCTTTGGATTTTAAATTATTTTTAGGAAGAGAAGAATGAATCTAGGTGAAAAATTTGTTAGAATTTGAAGTATAATAATTAAAAAAGAGAAAACAATAACAATAAAAAAATAAAAAAAAAGCGCAAAACAACGAAATAATAAAATTAAATAACCTAAAACAAAAAATTATAAAATAAACGACAATGAAAAAACATCAACAATATTAAAGAAAAACAAAAAAAAGTAATAAAAAATATTAAATAATAAATTAAAAAGATTAATAAAAACTTTTAAAATAAATAATGTAATAAAAAAATTAAAAAAATCAAAACTAGAAAAAAAAAATTATATTTAAATATTAAATTTGTTTTTACTAACTTAAAGTAAATAATGATGAAAAAAAAATTGTTTCCTAATTGAAGGATGACTTAAGAATAACTGTAATATGTATTTGCATAGAGAACAAAATAAGTAAAGAAAAGAAAAAAAAAAAATAAGGAAAAAAAAAAAATAAGGAAAAAAAAATAAGGAAAAACAAAAAAAAAAAAAAAAAATTAATAAAGAAAAAATAAATGATGATAAAAAAATAAATAAAGAAAAAAACGTAAATAAATAAAAAAAATTAATTAAATAAAATTAAAAGTAAAAATTGTTTAGTAGAAGAAATGAAAGAAAGGCAAATTTTGAAACTAATTATGCCAACTGTCTGAACGGAGCTTAAATTTTTGGGATGAAAGTCCATGAAACTGTTAAAACATACACAAAAAAGGTAGATAATAAAATAATAAGTGGCAGTCCCTTACATGATTATATTATATGTTTTGAATTTGGAACTTTAGGTAAAAACCGAAAATGAAATTTTCCATTTTTACGGGATTGGTAGCATATTTGTCCCATAAGGGGAACTTATAAGGTAAAAAAAGAAAAGGAATAAATTTTTGGTTTTCGATTGATTATTAAAACTTGTAGTTTTCCTGATAAAACAAGACCAAAACCGTGACTTTTGGGGCCAGAAAGTGTCTAAAAATAAATTTTGAACTTAAAATGGAAAAATTCAAAAATGATAAATGAATTATTTTATTAAAGATTATCAAATTTAAATAAAGTAGTCTTGACCTGTAGCCCATAAAAGAATACTAAAAAAGTAGCAATCTTTAAACAGCTGTTGTCAAAAAAGTCAAGCGATTTTTTGAAACCGCTTCGTTCAAGTAGATGTATTGACGGAGTTTTACAAATAAAAAAAAATTTGAGTGATACGATTGGCGGTATGCGGTTTTCTTACATAATTTCTCACATGAAAATCGTGAAAAATTACTTCAATTCAATTTGACTTCATATATTATTAACAAAAATTCAAAATTTTTTGTAATTTGCCTTAGAAGATATTCTTTAATATTTTTTCTACCATTATATTAATGAAAATGACATGTTAACCATTCAAGAAATAGGTAATTACACATTTTAAAAATTTTTTAAGGTTTGTCCCTCTAATAGCTATTTTTTCAAATACAATTTTCAATTTTTTCTCAATGGGTGACCTAGTTTACATACCAGCTAATAAACTAAAGTTACTTTATTTTGTTTTTTTATTGCTATTAAAGTGGAAAACTCACATGAAAACAGCCATAGATCAACAAAATCGCATTTAACGTGCACATAGGGCCTTAAAATGGAACCATTTAAAATTTAATATGTAAAAAATTTAAAATTCCTAGACTTAGGTGTCTTAAATAAATTCCAAATATGTAATGTAAAAATTATAATTATTATTATTATTAAACTTAAAACAAAAAAATAAAATAAAAAAAATTATAAAACTTAAAACAAAAAAAAATTATAAAATTTAAAATAAAAAAATTATAAAACTTAAAACAAAAAAATTAAAGTAAAAAATTTTTTAAAAAAAATAATAAAATTTTTTTTTTAAAAAAAATGGAAATCCATGTTTTTTGGGATCCAGTTCCTCTTTGATAGTGTGAACGTCAAGGTTAGCTAATTCGAGTACAAACATTGCATCATGCCTGATTCAAACTCATCCAAACATTAGTAAAAGAGTAAACAATATACGTTAAACATATTGATGCTAACAAGAAACTCCGATTTCCGATTATCACGCAATTCCTAGCTCGCATTCTTTCGCCACACCTTTTATAAATAAAACCTACCTGTTGGCTCTCTAGCCAAATTATTTATCTTTTCCAAGTTCTTATCGTTGTCTTCAGTTTGTATTTCCTGAACAGCTCATTACCGAAGCGTGAACGAATTCCTAGATTAGCGCTTAGAGAGAGCCAGCTCCATCTTAACAAGGTGATAAGAATCCATTGAATTCCCAATAGTCAAATAACCACTACCTCGTACTTTCGTTATAGTTCTACGGCAGCTTTGTCGCTAATTGGTCAAGGACGACCACTACGCAGTGTATATGCAGTAGCTATAAAGCTTCCAGCTTAGGTATGTTCGCTATTTTTAGCGATATGTTTATAAAGCCGAGGGTAATAATGTTGGTGCGGGACGTATAGTAGGAATATATCGCAAATTTAATAGATGCGCTCGGGGTATCAAAAATAAAAATCATAAGCCATATGACGTAATATGACCGAACTATAGAAGTGCTAATTCGTCTACATTTGGAGCAATTTCTCACTTTAGCCAGCTAATTTAGTCGGATGTGGGCAGTGGGCTGTACAATTGCGACTTGTGGTCAGGTTTAATCATCGATTTGGATGTTGCGATGACGATATCAGCAAATATATTTCATATTTTTTTTAGACATGACACTGCAACACTTTAATTTATTATAATCAGTTTTTTTTTTCATTGTAGTCTGGAATTTTTACATTTTTCTTTTCCAACTGGTTTAGAAAAAGCAACAACATACCCACGGAAAATATATATATAAAAAAAAACATAAAGTTAACAATATGCAAAAATAGACTTGGTTTTCTTAGAGAAACGTATCAATTGAGCAGGTTGTTATTCTTGATCATGAAAAATATTCGCAGAGTTTATCAAATGCTACCCAGAATAAAAGCGAATTTATATTTATTTATAGGTATATTAAACTGGACTGGAGATTTGCCGGCAACGACTGTATCAGTTGTTGATTTAAATATAGATTTGATCACAGGTGTGAAATGCTTTAAGCTACCTTTTGGCATCAACCCGTACTAACTGCCATAATATTTAAAATAGTAGTTTCAAAACTGATCTAAAGATAAAGTTAGTCCCCAACTTTCAAGTATAGTTTGAGGTTCAGTTGCAAACCATATAATTTTTTTTTTGATTCAATATTCCCATTGTTTATCCGCAGAATCATTTTTGGTACGGATTTTTTAGGGTTACCCTAAGGATGAACAAATTTTTAAAATCACCACCCTGGTGTAAAATCATGGAAAGATTCTTGACCAGGAATTATTTACCAGGAATTGACGGAATCGATCGTATCCTGTTACAGAAGGGTAACAACCAGAACCGGAGGGATAATTTTAAAATAGTAAAGAATTCTGCAAAAAATATACTTAAAAGCGTCCTAGTTAATAATTATTTATTTTTATTTTATTTTAAATAACCACAATCTTAGGCTAAAAAAAAAATCTCAATTTTTACCATATCCCGAATTTCGTACGAAAAACTGGTGTACACGAAACTTGTAGGGAATTTAGTCCTCTACAACTTTGCCATGTAAATATGTCACCTATTTTCAATAAAAATGGTCTAAAAGTTTAAAAATCACAATCTCCTAATTTTTTACACTTTACGCTTATTAATAGCAATAAATAATGATTTTACAAAAAAGCTGTTCAGGTAAAAAAGATAGAGAATTTAATTTTCTATAAATTTGGTTCTAACCATTTTCAGCGAGAAATGCAAAATACGGCTACAAATTGACAAAACTGTGATTTCCTATTCTACTCCATCATTGGAACCTAACTACGTCAAAAAATTTCGACTTCCATTTTTTTCTTTAAGAATTCCTAGATTTACTGGACTAAGCAAATCAATTTGAATTGTAGCAACATCAAAACTAAAACTGACAACAAAACTTTCAAACTGAATTCGTTCTGAATCACTCGGTAGTAATCTCGTGATAAATGGCCATATTATTATCAGACGTGGTGAATGCGGACAAGGTCGATTCAACCTTACGCCCAATTACCAAATTTTGTTTTATCGTAATTTTAATTCTGCTCCCGTTTCTATTGTTCGGCGATCACAAGAACATGATCGCAATAACATTTCGAACGATCGTCCTGAACGAACCGGAACAATACGAAGTCACCTATAATCTTCTGATCGTCTTCAATATTCTCGGACTTATAGCCTACTATTGGCATCGGCGAAATCGTCTTAGTGAAAATCATCAACAATACGAAGACCTGAAGAAGGAGAAGTCTTTTACAGAATCGACAGATTACTCGGATTGGGTTACGGAAACGGTGAATAATATTAACGATGTTCTATTGCAGCGCGAAAAACTCTTCAATGTCACACGGATTCGGTCCACGTGGATACCTGAAATGGACTTGAATTTGAACTTGCCATCAGCAACTGAAGATGAAGACCAAGCTACGACTACTGGACGCGATAATGATGAAACCTAATCTACCGGTATCGATGTCATCACTGAACTAGATGTAAATCTTAAAGAAGACATCATGTGATACTTTCGTTGGATTAGGATTACAATGTTGTTTTTTTTCTGGTATTGTGTTACAAAGTTTTATAACAAAAAAAATTCTTGTATTTTATTTATGCGCTTAAAGTTTTACTTCATACGAGCGACAATAGTCAATCGAAGCGACGCAATATCACTGGTTAGACTGATTTCTAGTTGGGTTGTTCTGGAGTGAACTGTTCCAAAAGAACACTTCATTGAAGTGATTGAGTGAAGCAACTCACTCCTTTTGGTGACGCAGTTCCAATGGTCACGAGACTTGACAAACCTTTGTGGCTGCAGTGACAGAGGTTAACCATACCAACCTCATTTACCAATCTATCTATGTATCTATCTGACCGACCTTTTTGTTTTCATCATTTTTTTAGATGTATTGACCTTTTTTTGTCGTCATCTTGTAGATCTACTGACGAAACGAAGGAAAGATGGAACGAAGAGACTACTTCACTGAACTTGTTCCTTAAAGTGAGTGACGCGGAGTGAACTACTTCACTGAAAGGAACTGCTTTGCTCATCTCATGGTACTGACTACCATGCATTCGGCTGTTATCGCATCGCTTAACGTACACGCGTCGCGTTTAGTATAACTTCACCTTTAGAATCGTTTTGGAGCTGAACGAGAGTAACGATTGTTTGAAAATCCTTGATTCACGAAAAATTTTTATTAAACGCTCCATTCATTTCTGTTTTTCCGTTCGAATTATATTCTCGGTAAGAGTCTTCTGTTTTCCATGGTCAATCCAATTACTCACCAGCCTCGCCTACCACTTGAATTATAAATCTACAACATTAATGCAATAAAAACCATTTTTCCGCGATAAATTAATTGCTAAAATCAGACTCCATGCCATGTGTTTTTCAATAAAACTTTTGTGGGTGTAGACTTTCTTTGGAAATTGCTATTATATCAATTAGTAACTTATTCATGTCCGAGCTTGGCACAGTATATGATAAGCTAAAATTAAAAAACTCTTCTCCAATCGTCTAAACTTCAATTACCCTGCTCAATTTAGATACAGATCCGTCACGGAAAGTTGGTCATTGGCCTGAAAATTTTATTCATGTCAAAGACTTTGCCTCATAAAATTTGTAAACTACAAATTATTGTTTTAGATCGGTACTTGGGAAGGTGGGTGGTAAACACAGGCAAAGTTGTCTGTCGAAGCATTAACTTTCCGGCTCTCGAATTACAAAATAAACCCCGTACACTTAGTTGGATTGTACAGATAAATTGTTCGGTACTTAACTCGCGACTGCACTCGGTACGTTTTCCATGCAAGGTTTATCGCTTGCAGTTGCAACAGAGTTTTAAGAAAAGACCTGTAATAATCTTCACCCACATATCAGTTATGAATGCAACAAATTACCAATTAGCGCGAATGCAACACATTTTTGTTGATAACAGAGTTTAAATTGTTGCTGATAGGTGATTAAAATGATATTTTGCATAGCTAATTGGCAGAAACGAAGCCTTTTGAAGAAATCAACTGATTGGGCACGAAGCCAATCGTTGGACTTGGCTAAGATCTTTAACATAACCAGCTGATATGGTGATTGTGCCAAAAATCGAGCCTACAGGATAGCCTCAAGAGCAATTAAACTAGGGTTTAAGATGTAACTCATCTGTATCCCCATGAAAAATTCAAATACCTAGAATTTTTTGGGATAGGACCACAGGTTCTACGGGGCAGGTTTATGATTGGACCAAGGAAAATATCCTGCTGGACGCATTTGTCGTAAACAGCCCTTCAAATGGACTATACCTATGCAAACGCTAGACTTGACTGGACACATGACCTAGACCTTAGTACATGGTTCAGCTTTTGCAACATTTTTCAAATTTATTCCTGGCACGCCGCGTACAATCGTCGTTCTTTGCATCGATAATTTATTTGCAAGATAAATTCCTAGACCAACAGTCTCCTAGAAGTATTCACCTCTAATTGCATATTGAATGACACTTTTAGTTTTGATCTAACCGCATAACTTTTTTTTTTCCCCCTCTTTACAGTATCCGACCGCAAATACCTCGCGAGATAATCGATATGTGCCGCATTTGTACAACAATAACCCCTGGCGAACCGCAAGTAATTCTCGGAGCGGACAAAGCCTTCACATTCGATTATGTCTTTGATATTAACTCCGCTCAGGTAATGCTTCTTACTTACTCGACTGCAATCAATTGTTGTTAACGTTCGGTTTTTCTTTTAACAGACCGAAATTTATGCAAAATGCATTGAAAAATTAGTGGACGGTTCGCTAAAAGGATACAATGCAACCGTTTTAGCCTACGGACAGACGGGTTCCGGTAAGACTTATACAATGGGCACGGGATTCGATCGTGAAGTTAATGAAGTTCTGGAGGGTATTATACCGCGAGCTGTCCGCCACATATTCGCTGGAATCGAGAGTATACAATCGGACGAGAGTGCAGGAACGATTCAGTTTAGTGTGGCAGCACAATTTATGGAATTATACAACGAGGAGATAATCGATTTGTTAGATCCGTACAATAAGGGTCGGGTTTATAAGATACATGAAGATCCTGCTGGAGGGATTTATGTGTCCGGTGCTACCATCACGCCTATATGTGGTCCGCAGGATGCACTTAAGTAAGTTTGTTCGGAAAATTTAGGTAGACTGTTCGACGAAATTGCGGTTTTCTATTCGTAGATGCCTTCAACAAGGAGCCTTAGCCAGAACAACCGCCTCAACACAAATGAATGCCCAGTCGTCGCGAAGTCACGCCCTATTCACAATTCTGATACGTCGTCAAAGAGTCGTAACGGCCGAAGAATGTGGCCTACCGGAAGGCGACTTAGAAACACTTACGTCGAAATTTCATTTTGTCGATCTTGCCGGATCGGAACGTTTGAAACGTACCGGAGCGACCGGTGAACGTGCCCGGGAAGGGATTTCGATAAACTGCGGCCTTTTAGCATTGGGCAATGTAATTTCAGCGCTTGGTGATAAATCGAAACGAGCTACTCATGTACCTTATCGTGATTCGAAACTAACGAGATTACTTCAAGATTCATTGGGTGGTAACAGTCAAACTCTGATGATCGCCTGTGTATCGCCGAGCGATCGTGATTTTATGGAAACATTGAATACCTTGAAGTATGCAAATCGTGCGCGTAATATCAAGAACAAAGTACAATTGAATCAAGATCAAAGCTCGAGAACAATAATGCAATTGAGGCGAGAGATTGCAGCATTGCAAATGGAATTATTAGAGTATAAGCAGGTAAGTAACGTTTGACTGTGGCGAGAAGACGGTCTCATTCGTTCGATCGATTTTTTTTAGGGTAAACGGAATATTGATGCAGAAGGAAATGCAGCGGTTTCCGACACATTCCAGGAGAATGCCATGCTTTTGGCCGACAATAAACGACTACAACAGCGGCTGAAAGCCATGCAGGAAACAATCAATACACTTACGGAAAGAAATTCGGATCTTATGTTGCAGAAGGCTACGATGGGTTGGACAGCGACGGATACGGATAAAACGGTTACCGATATGATTGGCGGTTATATTTCTGAAATCGAGAAGCTTCAAGCTAAATTGTTGGAATCAGAGCAGATGTATCAGCAACTGAAGAAGTCATTGGCTAGTCCTCGAAACAACTTTAAGATGAATATGTTTGAAAGTGAGTTTGATTCGAGATTGTTGGGGTGTTTAGATGGACCCCTGGGTGGACTAGCATTTAGCTCGTCCGTAGAATTGGTAATGGAATTTCATCTTATTCCTGTTCTCTTCTAGGTCCGGACACTGTTATCAATATAGCGAAGCGTGAATTAGAAAAGGAACGTGAACTTTTAATGTCGCGTTCACTGCCTGGATACAACGATGATAGCAACAATTCAAATGCTGAAAATAATGATTCGGAAAGTGATAGTGACACCGAATCGGACGATAAAAGTATTGCAATCTCTTTTGTCCAAAAACGAAGTGTTCCTTTAACGTTTTACATTTATTTCTAGCTGGTGAAATCCAAGCAGAACTGAACGATATCAGTTCGGATATAGAATTGAAGTCAAAGCTGATTGAACAATTGGAACTTTCACAGCAACGAATGCACGTCATGCGACAACACTACGAGGAAAAGTTAAATATATTGAATACGAAAATTGTGAACACTCAAAAGGAACGCGACCAAGTTCTTACGAACATGGGATGTAAGTATAAAATTGAGGAAAGTGGATGAAACGGCAACGTTTGATTTTTTTTGGTTTGTTGTAGCTGCTCCACAATCGTCGCAATCAAATGAAAAAATTAAAAAGGTTCGTGATGAGTATGAGCGAAAGATCAACGATATGCAGCGTGAACTAAGAAAACTACAGTCTGCACAAAAGGAACATGTTCGTCTGCAACGTGAACTCCAGTCACATGAAACACAGCTCAAAACTCTGAGGAATGAACTTTCTGATCTCAAAGCGATGAAGGTATATTCTTTTTTTTTTAAATTTAAGTATTTTAGGAAGATTTAATCTTATCCCATTTACAGACAAGACTAATGCGTAAGATGCACGAAGAAAGTAATCGTCACAAGGAAGAAGAAACCCGTAAAATTCGCGAAATAGCGCAACTTCGAAAAGAGTCGCGAAAACAACAGAACACAATTAAATCGCTTCAAGCACAAGGTGTTGCTAAAGATCAAGTCCTAAAACGGCGAACCGAACAAGTAACCGCACTACGAAAAAGCCAAAAGGGTATGCTAAGCGTTAAAGCTTCGGGTCGTGTTCAACCAAAGAAATCGTCGACTGTATTCAGTCCGCGACACGCTCGAATGAAATGGGAAAGTCTTCAACGTACGATAAGTCGTACGGCCGAGAGTAAACAAACCGTTGTTCAATTGGAAGGTGAACTCGAAAGACTGATACACGATCGTGAATCGCTTAGCAAGGATCTGGCAAACGTTCGTAATAAGTTGAAACATAACGAAACGCCCGAATTAATTAGCGAAGAGGATACGCTCAAAGCGAACTTGAATTACGTACAGGAAGTACTAACACAAATTCAACATTCGATCATTGATATCGAAGAGGGCAAAGAATCGACAAGTTCGACACAACTTCAAGCCCTTATCGATAATGTTCATAGTGTCGATGAAGCTAAGTACTTGCTCGAAAAGCTCTCGAGTATAACAATAGCACAGACTTGTGATAATACAATAGCGCAAACAAAATTGTCCGAGAACGAGGCACGCATTAAAGAATTCCGCGACGAGAGTGACATTCTACAGCAACTAATGCAACATATTCTAACACAAAATCCTGCCCTAACATTCGCCGATTTATCGCATAATTTCGAGTTTACGAAGCAACGTTGCTCGGAATCGTGGAGTACAATCGATAGTAACAGTACGTACGACATTCCGTCCGATATGCCCAGTATTTTAGGTGATCGCGGTACGAATTTAAATCATCATCAGCAGCATCATCAACAACAAAATAACAAGTCCAGCCGAAGTCCGTCCCCTGCACCAACAATTGACTTGTAAGTACCAGTTCGATCGGTTTGTAATTTATTTTTCTATGATTTCAATTCCCGTTCAACAAGGTTACCGACCAGCGTTTCGATACCAGCTCATGAACGAAGTGTTCGAATAATGAATAATTTGTATGAAGAGGTTGTGAATGAACAATGAATGATTTTCGCTTGCATTGATGCAAAAATTTTAATACATTTTACTGTTAATGTTGTTTTTTTTTGCAATAAACATTTTAGCATATGCGATTGAATGTAATTGGATTTTTTAGCAAAATTATTTTATATGTTACAGGGACCATACACCAAAGATCCGACGACGGACTGCACAGCCTCAGGATCTACTGTTTGGCGATGCTGATAACCATTTCGAAAGGGTTGGTGTTTTTTTCTATTCGCAATATGCGACGATTTCTATAAGTATCTGATTTTTTTCCAGAATGATTCTATGACGCGATCGTATACGCAACATGAAGGCGCTGGACGCAGTTTTATTCCATTAGCAAGAGTTCCAAGCGCACCAGGATCATTGAAGTTAGTTTATTTCGATGAGAAATCTCGATGACAATTCTTTTATTCTATTTCGTTTCTAGACAAGCCTTAAACAACACCGCATCACCATCCCTAGCACGTAAGCCTATTGAAGTAACAGGCGCAACAGCAATTCCTGTTTCGCCGCGAGTAAATCGTCGAGCATTTCCAAATAAAGGATCACCAGGATTGTAAGTACTCTTTTTAAAACTTTCGACTATTGTTTCCACGAAGAATCCGAAATATTTCCAATAAATAAATAGCTCTTAGAATTCACAGTGTAGAAAATCCACGAGCCCTTTGATCGAACTTATTATTATTGCTTCCGTTTTCCGATTGCTTTTATTATTATTTGCCTAGTAATTAGAAAAATAGAATTAAAGCATGCTGTAAATATGCAAAAGAGCCTCGCGCACCTCTCGCGAAATAATTAAGTAGACTTATGATTCTCTTTTTCGTTGTTTACTATTGAAAAGTAAATCGTTTATTTGTATTTATTATATTTCACAGTTTTTAAGTTATTGATGAGACTGCGTGCAGATGTTTTTTTATAGTAGAAAACCACAAACATGTTGTTGAAAATAGTTGCAGTCGAAAATGTGGCAACAATCAAACAGCTTAAACAACACGAACCGATTATTTTTAATACTAATTTATTTATTTAAAAATAATTTAAATTTTTTTTTATATATTAATTAATCTTAACGTACATACATTTTGTGGGAAAGCATTTTCTTTTTTTTTTTGTATTTTCTATTGAAACGAAATATTACTCTTAGTTGATGATTTTTTTTTTCTTCTAATTACCTTTTCGTGTTTTTGTTTGTCCAATTTACGTTTATATCGGAAATTGTGTATTTAACAGTGCGATATGATTTGAAACAAAAAAATAGTTTTAAAGATTTTAAAAAGAAACTAGGATTTCTTTGTTGGAATAATTTTGTTTGTAGTTTGAACTATCAACGAAACATGTTCATGTTAATGATCTTGTTGCAACAATTGTTTGGTTTTTCTATTAAGCATTTCAGTAATTATAACTAAATTTATTATGAAGAGTCAGTTTATTTTTTTCGACTAGCAATCGATTTAATTTTGGTCACATACCTGTAATTTCTGATCCTTAGTTACATCAATCACGTAGCTAGTCACAGAGGTTTTTAATATTAGTCTACCACTGCTTCAACTAAAACCGTAGTTACACCAATTCAAAAATTTAATCGGAAATATTTTATCCGACTTCTGCGAAAATTTTAAAATTTCCGCTTTGTTTAAAATTGGTAGGTCGTTGTTTCTTTCTCTTAGCCGTAGATTTTAGCGCTTGGGTAGCTGTTTCTTTTTCATGACAGCAATAACTAATAAACTAAAGGTTTTTTTTAGCTTTTTATCATGCAACTTCCATGGTCCAGGAGGACCTATAGCAACCTTTCAATATAACCTAGTGCAGCTTATTCATCCTATTGAGCTACACCACCTAAAATACAGTACATTATTTTCTGTGGCTGCTACTCGTATTTACCCTACCATCTGTGCCGCAATTTTTGAATTATTGACTTATTTCCCCATCAACCCTCTGAATAAATGAAAATGTGGTTCTGAGCTTTTGGGACCGTAAATCTTTTTTCAATCTCCAGATTTCAATGTGGGATCGAGAAGGCTTATGGTGTTGATCTCTAATTTTTACAAGTAATCTGCCCCTACGTTGGCCACAAGGTTTCTCGTATTCCAGCGCCCAACGTGGGTTCCGAAAGGCCTGTGGGAGCGCGAAGTGCTGAATATTGTTTTTGTTTTAATTTCACACCATCTTCATCTGTCCGGCGACCTTTTAAAAATTCATTTTCCGTTTCCTATTTTATGTCGCATTAATTGTTAGAATTTGTGGCAGATTTCGTTAAAATTTGATCTTTTTAGCGCCCAGCGTGGGCTGATTTGAGAGACTCTTCTCTCTCATTATTTGTGCTCAACGTTCAGTTTCTTTCGACTTAATTTTATTCCCGGCAGCACGCCGGGCGCTTTATTATCTTGGCTTCTTTTCGTATTTCAGTGCAAGTTCTTAATATTGAGAATGTATTAAGGTTTGACCATCTATTGCCTGCAATCATAGTGAGTCGATAGACTGTTTTATGGATCCGATGGGAACGGTAACGTGCTGTAGTGCACTAGAGAGCTTAGGCTGGAGCCTGTCCGAGCGAGTTCATCAGCTAGCTTGTTCCCCTGGTTTCTACAGTAGCCTGGCACTCAATAATATTGTCCCGTGTACCGATGAAGTTAAGAACTCTGAGACATTGTCTAACTAGTAATTAGGTGCTATTTTTACTAAATTTATAATTTCAGTTTGAAGATGTATTTTATGTTGATTGCGTTTTCTGGAATGAATTCACAAAATTGAAATTAATTCTTTTTATTGTCTGTTGTTACTGTTATTACAAATTGCTCGAATATTTGTTTGCTTGCTATATCGTTTAAAAAATTGTATGCCGTCTGTATTTCAGCATCACATAATTTATTTATAATTTCATTTGCTTGCTTACTACTTGATGCTACTTTCTATTTTAACTTTTCACGTCATAATAAATTTGCACTAACTTTGAAAAAATTCGAAATTAAAAAGAAAATAAATCCTTTTTAACTCACCAATCGCTTTTACTCACCTCATTAAAAACAAACAAACCAATAACTCAGAGAAGAAGATGTTACAACGCCAACACATTCACCGCCTGTTTATCGTCGTATGACTTCACGTGAAGATGCAGCAGCCGATGTATTCTCACGGCTAGGAGCAGGAATACAAGATCCAACGCCAGGTGGTAATATTCAAAAATACACCGGGAAGGTAAGTTCGACTAAATATCGAAAAAAAACCCTACTTAAACGCAATGTTAATTTCAGAGTCGTGCCGGTGTTCCGTTGTTCTGCACTCACACGGTAATGGGACACAACAACTCAGTCCTATCGATCAAAGTCGAAGACAATACTCTGTTCACAGCAGCGGCCGATAGAACTGTAAAAGTATGGGATTTGGAAAAGGACACGGCCCAGCATTGTCTATCGACTCATCCGGGTCCTGTAATTGCTGTCGAATACGATCGAAAAACGAATCTCTTATTTTCCGCTTCGGGACCGTATGTTCGGGTCTGGGATCTACGATCGAGTAATATTCGTGCCATAAAAACACTTTGTTCGTCGGGTCAAACGTTGCTGGGCAATTCGAATATGACGGGACCGCTGAGCGGTGAATCTCCAATCACGGCCCTTTGTATGGGCTCGTCCGGAAATCTGTATGTTGCTGCTTCGGACAAAGTTCGAATTTGGGATTTGAGAAAGTTAGTAGGCTTTTTGATATTTTCCAAAAATTATTCTAATTTATTGTTCTGTTGCAGTTTGACTTGTTTGGGTAAACTTTCTGGCGGCCATCAGGCAGCTGTTATGTGCGTTACAGCTTGGGAAGGATCGGGAAATACCGATTTTGTTGCGACAGGCTCGAAAGATCACTATGTAAAAGTTTTCGAGGTTCCTTCGGCCGGCGGAGTAGTCTATCCATTATTGAATTTGGAACCACCGCACTACGATGGTGTTCAAGCTCTGGCTGTAGCTCAAGATGCCCTAGGGGCTGATGCTGAGTTATTTTCCGGGAGTAGAGACTCCGGGATTAAACGATGGGATCTGCGAAATGGAGAACTCAAACAAGTAAGTATTTTCGGTTTGTTTCAATGACATTAATGCTTTGGGAATATTTGTACGAAATCAGTTGATTTCTATCGCGTTTTTCATTTATTTTGCTTCGGGCCGTTCCAAACGATTTTTGGGAAATGGAATTCTGTTGTTGTTTGATTGAATCGTTTCATAATATTGGGAAATGCTTGTGGAAAATTAAATTAAAAATTGATGACGAGGATTTTTTTCGCATGGGGTAATTTTAATGTTCTGTTGGCATCAATTTTCTTTAAAGCTTAGGTTAACTTAACTTAGGTTAACGTTTCGAAATTTCAGACCTAAAATTTTTGCAGTAAACATAAATTTACAGTGACCGAACTTTTTTTTTAAGTCGTCACCTCCAATCGTCTCGATTCAAGGACCGCGTCCTCCAGCTGCTAATTTTTAAGATGGCTTTCCAGTTTTCATCAACCAAGTCTTCCAATCGCTTGTGTGGTTTGTCTACTGGCCATTTACCACTCGCTTTGCCTTTAAGAGCACGCTTGGGAATTCTTCTGTCTTCCATCCGCTCTTCACGACCAGCTGTAGGTTCCGTAGTTTGGTGAACGTTGAAGCATCTGGCTCCTCCTTGAAGAGCTGATACAGCTCATGGTTGTATCTTATTCGCGAGTCTGTTTCTTCCGTTATGGGTCCACAAATTTTCTGAGGTCCTTTCTTTCGAATATGCTGGCTGCTTTTACGGAAGCTAGCGTTAATATCCGCGTTTCGCTGCCATAACAAAGCACATGTCGTGTTATCAAATCGAAACGCGCATACATTCTTGTAGCTCACGAACAAACGATTTTGGAAGTGCGTTTCCATAAGTGAAATGAACGAACTAGTTCGCAGTGCGTCCCGCTCTTAGTTCGTTTGTATTCATGCATTTCCGGCTATACACACTGAGGACCTTTTTCTAGCGTAGGTCAACACATAGTAACTACTTCGGAAGGGGAAAGAGATTGGCAGTTGGTCCAGTTGCCGTATCCTTCCACACTGTGGACCTTTTTTTCGGTCATCACATTTGCCTACACGATTTTAGACTGAACTCACACGGACTAGTGAACTAAGAGAACGAACTATTTAGTTCGCGACGGATCGGGAACCGAAAATTATCGGTCATTGTAGTGAACTAAAGTGCGCAAGCCTAACTACTTCAACACATGAAGGATATGTCTATTCACAACTTTGAATAGCTGCCTCTAGTTCCAATGGTCGCGTTTACGTGCAGGTCAGACCAGTCCACATAGACGTACGACCAGACTGGTCTTTTTGGTCTATTCAGACTGGTCTGGTCTGCACGCAAACGTGATCAATGACTCCTAAAAAACTTATTAAATGTTTCTTTGTGATTTAAAAAAATTCAAAAAAATCAAATTATTTTCAATTCCAGTCGCTCAACAACGCACACAAGGGATGGGTATCAGGAATGGCAATATCCGGTGATGTACTCTTGTCTAGCTGTCGTGGCGGCATTATTCGTTTATGGAATGTTAAAACTTGTGATAGTTTAGCGGAAATGAAGACTGAATCGTCAATTAATGATATTGTTGCTTCCGGTCAACGTGTCTTTACAGCATCGAGGTAAGTGTTGCGCCAAAAGAAAAAAGAACCACCAACAACATCAAGTTTAGTAGATTCCCATGTTTATTCCCCATGGTGTTATAAAATATTTCTATCTGACGGACTCTCAAGCTTTCGGCTAGAAATATTTTATCAATTTCTTTTTTTTGTTATGTTCTTACTATTTGTTTCTTTTTTTTTGTTATTTTTATCTCTTCTCTATTTTGTTTTGAAACAGTTCTGGTGAAGTGCGGATTTGGCGTTTTTCAATCCTCGATAATAATTTATCATCAATGCCATCGAATAAAAGCAATTTAATAACAAATTCAACATCAAACGTCAATGTTTCACCTAATGCTACTAATTCTTCTAATAATTAAACAAGAAAATTTGTTGTGGGTAATTTATATTTATATATAACAAAAACAAATACTTTTTTTTCGAATTTGTTGTTGATGTGTTGTTGGCTATATTCACACTATGTGTTTGATTTTTTTTTGTTTCCTGTTCTATATAAATTTTTAATTATATGGATTCATGTGTTTGGATTAGGATAAACTTACGAATAAGAGTCGTCGTCGTTCGCGATGGTTGTTTTATGCTGAGAAAGGATTGGCTTCTTCTATATTCGAATTATGTTTTTTTCTTTTATGTTGCGCTATTCTCTCGGCTATTCCGTATATGTTGCTTTCTTATTTCGCACAATCTGCAGATTTTTTTTGTCCAGTCATTATTCACTCACTGATTTGGTGTATTTTTCATTGTTTTTATTCCACAGCAACGTTTGTATATTTGAGCAATTTGGTTTCGTCTTATTTTTTATGGCACTATCATATAATTAGGGAGTTTTCTTTTCAGTCTAGGTTTCAATATATATCGGCAATTCGATTACAACTTCTTCTAACCCAAAAAAAATATTCAAGAAAAATATAAAATCGGTCAAGGGTCTCAAAATAAATTCTCTTCGTGCTTCCTTTCTACACAAATTACATTCAAATCAATTCAATTTCTAATTATATTATAAAATCCATAAAAAAATCATCCGTAGGTTGTGGGCACGTACTATTTTATGGATATTTTTAATTATATGGATCTTACGGGCTGTGGGCTACATAAGTCTATGTCCCCGATGTAATTGTCAATGTGCCTGTTCGTGTCACAATTCATGGCAAACAACTGTACTGTAATCACTTCTAAATAGCCAATTGTTTCGATGAAATGCAAAAATGCATGTCAATTGCAATATTAATTCTTAAAAAAAAAAATCATTTGAAAAAAAAAGTTTTATTTTATCTAAGGAATCGAATAAAGTCGCGTAAGTTGCTATTATTATTTTCTTTAACAGTATTTTTCTTTTCTGTAAATAAAAAAAAATCGTACACTCATCATTCCCTTTTTTTTGTACATTTACAAATTTATTTCGTTCTACACTCTCATACAAACATATGTATATAATTTTTCTCCATACATTTTTACATTCATTTCGCACATTACACAATTCTTACAAATCATAAAAGAAATGCAACGTGAACAAACACAGTCATTGTTAATTCATGAAATTGTCTAACTAACTCTTGTTATTGAGTCCATATAAATAATAAATTATTAAAGTATTGGGTATTCTCCTGCGACTCTTCGGAGAGTGGAAGCGAGTACGGTATGTCGTCGAGTGGAAGAAGGTCGTGTAATAAATCTAAAGAGTACTGTGGAAATGAAGAAAATACTATATTTTTTTTCAAGCCATGTCGATTCTCATCATCATTATCATTGGCGTGACAGCCTCCTGAATCCATGTCGATTCTAGAAAGACTAAGGATGAGGATGATCTTGCTGCTAAAGTTGTTCATTACACCTTGTGATTTGCCGAATTCAAGAAGAGTTTCAATAGGAACTATGCCTATTGTAGTTACTCGGACAATTTTCTAGATCGTGGGACTCTACATTCAAGGAGTCAGGACCAGAAGTTCATTGAGTTTTTGTGTGTTTCAATTTTGTTTGTTATTTTTCCTCTTTGCCTTTCTTTTCCTTTTTCTTTTCTGCCCCATGAAAAGCAAAATAAAGAAATTTTTCTCTTTTCATTCTTTTCCCTTTTTCGCTCTTTCCTTTCATCGCGTTTTCTCTCTTTCACTTTTTATTTCACCACTTTTATTCTTATCTTCTTTCCGGTATCTTGTTTACTTCTACTTATTTTTGTTTCTTCCTCTTTCTTCTTTTTTTCTTTTCGTTATTTTCTATTTTTTCACTGTTTCATTTTATCGCCTTTTCCCTCTTTTACTTTTTATTTCACTCCTTTCATTCTTGTCTTCTTTTCGGTCTGTTTTTGGTCTTTCTTTGTTTCTTCCTCTTTCTTCTTTTTCTCTTTCCATTCTTTTCCATTTTTTCAGTCATTCCTTTCACCGCCTCTTACCTCTTTCCTTTTATCGCCTCTTTTCTCTTTTCCTTTTTATTTCACCCCTTTCATTCGTCCTTCCTTCCTTCCTTCCTTCCTTCATGTCTTCCTTTTAGTCTCTTTTTTTTCTTTTACTTCTTTTTGTTTCTTCCCCTTTCTTCTTTTTCTCTTTTCATTCTTTTCCTTTTTTCCACTCTTTCCTTTCGTCGCCTTTTCCTTTTTTTACTTTTTATATCACTCCTTTCATTTTAGTCTTCTTTTCGATTTCTTTTTGGTCTCTTTTTTTCTTCTACTTCTTTTTGTTTCTTCCTCTTAATTTTTTCTATTTCTTCTTTTTGTTTCTTCCTCTTCATTTTTTCTATTTCTTCTCTTTGTTCTTCCAGTTCTATTTTTTTCTTCCTTTTCTTTTTTTCCTCTTCCTTTTCTTTATTTCCTCTTCTTTTTTTCCTTCTTATTTTTTCTTTACACTCCTTTTTTTCCACTCTCTACAAGGGTTTTCTTTACTCTACTTTCTACTCTTATTTTTTACTATTTCTTTATCCCTTTTGTTCTCGTTTTGTTCTATGCTGCGTTTAATGATGGGGGCAGATATCAGAATAAAAATTCCAAAAAAGTGTTTGATGCTAATGGGTTCTAAAACGCAAAATTTTCTCCAGTGCAGTTAAGGTCAAAATGGATAGACCAAATCTCAAAGGGATAAGAACACAACGCAAAATTGAATTTATTTATGAAGGTCCGCTGCTTTAAGTAACGAGTTCAGTGAAATATTTCCATTGAACTCTTCTCTACATCGTTCCTTCGTTCCATCGTTCTGCTGTAGTCACTAGTCACTTCAATTGAAGTTGTCACTCACTCAATGGAACTCTTCGTTCCGGAGTCATTACCACTAGTCAATTCAATTGAAGTGTTCACTTACTCAATGGAACTCTTTGTTTCTTTGTTCCAGAGTTACTACCACTACTCACTTCAATTGAAGTATTCACTCACTGTATCTCTTTTAACAGCCGTTTAGTAGTCAGAGAGATGGGTAAATCAGTTCCTTTCAGTAAATTACTTCACTCCGAGTCACTCAGTTTAAGGAACGAGTTCAGTGAAGTACTTCACTCCGAGTCACTCACTTTAAGGAACGAGTTCATTGAATTACTTCACTCCGAGTCACTCACTTTAAAGAACGAGTTAAGTGAAGTACTTCCATCGAACTCTTCGTTTCATTGTTCCTTCGCTCCATCGTTCAGTAGTCACTAGTCCCATTAAGTGAAGTGTTCACTCACAATGGAACTCTTCGTTCCGTAGTAACTAGTCACTTCAATTGAATTGTTCACTCACTCAATCTCTTCTTCTCTAAACGGCCGCTCACTTAATCCCCCAGCGAAAAATATTTGACTATTCGTGTGATTGAATTTTTTTGCCATTCGACGGAACTGCAGTTCACCAAAATGAGTGAGTTACTTCACTCAGTCACTTGAATGAAGTGTTCTTTTGGAACAGTTAACTCGTGAACGGCGCATCTCTAGGTCGAAGCATTGAAGAGAGTGAGTGGAATTGAGTAAACTCATTTAAAAATACGTTTTGATCACCAATAAAACAAAATTTCGTTTTGTATTCAAAAGTATTTGTGTTGGGGTAGCCTCAGAAGCAGTGCAAACGATCTTAAAATTATAAAACTTAGGAAAACAGTTCGATGTTGAATATAGTTCGACGAGTATGGTACTAGTATCTTATCTTATTTCTGTTAATGCGTTCCTAAAATTAATTCCAATCCTTTCCATCGAATCTTCTATTCAACGATGTCGATCAACTTTTCAGGTTTCCTATAACAATAGTCAGGTTTCAAGTCGTTTCCTGCAACAATAGTCTTATCGACAATTTAAAAAAAAAGATTCTAATTAAATATTGAATTTGCTTAACTAATCCCTGGTAAATTCTAGTTGTTGGTAACTTGGGGACTTAAATTCTAGATTCTATTTTAAAAAGGTTTTTTGAGTAACGGTGCACAATTTAAATTAATTTCTCTAGTCTGACCAAAATGGGGGTTTTCAAAAATTTTATTGTAGAAATTATTTTTGTTTTAAAAAAAAAATGAAGGTTATTTCTCTTATTGGTTGCTTTCGTTGGATGGTTTTGATGAAAATTTGTATCATGAATGCAAACAGTTGTATTTTTTTTAAACTATCACAAAAATCCAAAGATAACACTTAAACGCACCTCATCTCATCCAGTCATTCATAATTTTAACAATGCCAGAATTTAGGTAGTGTGCTGCAACTTAACAGTTTCCCTCTTCTAAATTAAAGTCATTATTCACACATTCTACTAGATTTGTGTTTTTAACTATTCTTCTCTCCTTTACCTGTAACATGCTTATTGTCAACAAAAAAAAATTTTGTTTATATTTTCTTGAAATATTTTTGTCGGCTTTGCACTTTTATTTTTGATTTTATATTATTTTCCATTTTTCTTCTATTTTTTCTGTATTATTTAGCAATGGCAAAGTAAGAATTTGGCGATTTAAATCAGCACTAAAACGACAATATTCGCTTGAAGACAGCTGATATACAAGATTGAACGATGCCGACAATTATCCTCCAATTCGACGAAGTAATTCGATTGGATGTAGTTCTCAAGCAATTTTTACATCGACATTAGCTTTTAAACAATTTAATACTAGTGGCACAGGTGTTTCGCTGCAACGTTATCAGGCTCCTACTTCTACTTCAACTACTCCAACTACAACAATCAATCAGCGACAGGTTAGCACGAATTTAAGACTAACACGAGAGCTACAAAGACGTATTGAGCTATCGAAAAATCGAATTCCGATTCGATCTTCACTTTTAGATAGAACAAGACTTAATGCATTTTCATCGGGCCTAATGGCATTCACGAAAAAATTATGATTTGAATTTTATTGGTTTCTGTGGTTCTTCATGCTAATATTACGTTAAAATATGAATTTATTATTAATTTAAAAAAAATATATTATATACTCGATGTAAACGTTGGTATAGTCTTTAATTTTGGTTTTGAATCTTGCCAATTTCGAACGACTACTCGTATTTTGTATCGAAAGACGAATCAAGTGATAAATAAGTAATAAACTCGGAGGCTTTTAATTGATTACAAATAGATCGTTAGTATTTTTCTAGAGGACACACTAATTGTAAATTAGATCATTAAAAAAATTTCAAACCGATTACATAGAGTAAGAAGCTACAAAACTATTTTCTAGTAATTGCCACAATGCATAAAAAGGCAACTCAATTTTTTTTAACTGTGTAGATGATAAGCTTAGTTTTACGAATGGAATAATGTAGAACAAGGAACAATTACAGCCTTCAATGTCTTAAACTATTAGGAAGAAAATTGTATTTATTATCGACTATTTAACTGTGTAGATGATAAGCTTAGTTTTACGAATGGAATAATGTAGAACAAGGAACAATTACAGCCTTCAATGTCTTAAACTAATTAACTACAAAAAAAGACAGATATTTGGATAGAATCGTGGAACATGTAGTGATGGAACAATAAATACGAAATTATACGAAGATAATGCTTTATTTTACATATAAGTTTATTATCAACTGATGAACAAATAAATAATTGTATGTTAAACATGATACGAAAAGAGTTAATAAAAATTGAATATAATTGAAAAAACCATTGCGTTCTAATTTTATTATCGACCTAAAGTTTCCCAAAAATTAGATACCCTGAAATTCTGTATTTTCACGTTTTAGGATTACTAAACATCAAATAAGCAAGTGACCACTTAAATTAAAGGTGCGGGTGTCTCCTCTTCAAATCCGGAAAGAGGTTTAAAAAAAATTAAAAATTTGCAATTAGGAGAGCTAAAAGAAGAGTCACAAATTTTGAGTTTTTTTCGATGTTTTTGGCCATCCGATTGATCCGATTCCAGTTTAGTTTGAATTTTTGAGCATCTGTTGAAGTCCCCTTTCATTTTATGTATCATGTGGAAAATCGAAAATTTTGGATTAAAAAAAATGCCACTTAACCCCTTGCCTTTTTTTAGGGCGATTTTTCGAAATTCTCTCCCAATAGTCCGATTTTGACAAATTACCGTTTAAATTAAAGGTACGCGTGTCTCCTTTTCAAATTCACAAACAGATTTAAAAAATACAATTTTTTGCGGCCAGGAGAGCCAAAAGAAGAGTTGCAAATTTTGACTGCATTTTTCGACGTTTTTGGCCACCATTTCCACAACTTTGATCCGATTTGCATTTAGTTTGGATTTTTGAGCATCTGTTGAAGTCCCCTTTCATTTGGTGTGTCACTTGAAAAAAACGAAAATTTTGACTTTTCAAAAAAATGCCATGTAGCCACTTGGTTTTTTTAGTGCCATTTTTCTAGAATTCTCTCTCAATTGTCCGATTTTGACAAGTGTACTTAAATTAAAGGCGCGGGTGTCTGCTTTGCAATTTTGCAAAGAGATTTAATAAGTTTAAAAAATTACGGCCAGGAGAGCCAAAAGAAGAGTTGAAAATATTTTTTTTCGATGTTTTTTGCAACCATAGGGGAATGGTCCTTTTGATCCTTCAATACTCTTCCGCACTGAAAAATACTTGGATACTATTATTCGTATGGCAGGATATCGTCTTAATCTTGCACAGAAAAATAATTTAATATTGAAATTCAAGCGAACAACACCAAGAACAAAATACAATTAAGTTTCTCATAAATTCGACCAATTTGAAAATATATCTGATATCAAGCTTAGTATCTAAAGTACAAGCATATCCTTGTACTTTCAACGAAATACAAATTTTATGGCTTCTACAATTTTACCACTTGAATTTACGTTCAGATTAGTTTCATTTCCCGGAATATATATATGCCGCGTGCACACTCCTCGAGTCCTTAAGTACAGACGTGATACATTAACGTGTCTATTATATTCCTCTTACGAGAATATAGTGTGTGTACTTCACTCCCTTTTGGAAGGATACTGAATAATAACGTCAAGAAGATCTTTTAATTTCCTGCGGTAAGTTTAACGAGACCGTAATTAAATTCATTAGTGAAGCATATCCGTCTGTACTTAATATTGAGGGTTATAGCTTCTTGGATTTTCTTACGGAAATAACTACTTGAAAATATAGAGAGGATTTTACAGTGTCGACGGTACGTCTATTTTCCGATGAAGGGAGCGAAAAGTTAATGGTGAAACTGTTAACGTTTTCAGTTCGGAAACATCGAGATTTTGGCGGAAAAGCTTTAATTGATATAATGTTGAATTTATGAACATTGGGGTTACTTTCAAGCATGATCTTAGCTAGGAAACGATTTTGGTGGTTCGGAAATGGAAAATCGGGTGTAGGAATAATTTGTTCCTTAACGATACTTTTCAATACAGTGAAAAGTGTTTTATCAATAAACTTACATAGGTTTTAGGTTTAGGTTTAAGAAGGGGCGCAGTGCTAGAACCACCGCGTTCGCAAGGCACAGGCACATTGCGATCCATTCAGATTCTCGTGGGCTGTTCAATCTCCTCAAAAACACTCCAATTCCCTGTGGTTATTCCGGGAACTTTTTGATCAAGGTGGTATATATTTTTTGGATATGTTTTTTGAAGTCTATGAACTTGTCCATTCTCTTAAGGGTTCACAGATAGACAGAGGACCTGATTTTAATTGAATTTTCATCGATGCCGTGAATTTAGGCCTCAGTTCCTACCAAGCCATAAACTGTGCTATCACCAGAATCTTCGCTGATTCCTCCAATCCAAAATACAAAACAATGCTATGAGTAATTCAATTATTCCCAAGTATCCTAAGCTTCTGTAATCATTTCCCTCATGACTCAACTCACAAAGATCCGCTCCGCACTAACTCCTATCAACTCTCGTATAATCCTAATTCGTTTTCGACATAATGACCGACAAGGACGAGAAAAGAAAACCTGAAGAACCTTCGCATGTCCCCAAGTGGATTGTCATCAAAAAAAAAACTCTGAGCTAAGATTTTCAATTTTGTTATCTGGGTTCATGCACGTACAACTTTATCCCTCAATTTGATACTGACCTCGAACTAAATTCGCTTGCTAAGCGCAAATTACCATCGCACCGAGCTAAGTATATCCCAAACTCCAGGATTCACTCATCCACAAAACTTACCACCTGACAATAACATTCAATGATCCAACAGTTTGTCGGTACTCGGGGGAAACCCCCTTCTAACATAATTGCGATGAGCTTCACACAGTCTTGGAAAAGGCTCCACCTCATCAGTTAGGGACGAGCACCTGCCACTTAATGCTCGACGTGTTTTTCAAAAGACAAAAAAAAAGAAGAAGGAAGAAACCACCACTCGTCCTATTAAAGAGTCCGTCCTTCTTGATATAGTCAGGATCCCAACTACTCTATTCAGTCGTCAGGGAAAAGATTCCGGAAAAAGGGTTAGACTACAGTTTCCTGTTGCTCATGACGATGATTACGTAGGGATCTACCTGATGGATACCTTCCATCCACGATGGTTCGGTCGTGTTTTGGGGGATGGAATGCACAGGAATTATTTTCAGGCTTGTCTTCTCTGACGGTTCCGGATTTCGAGGAGACATTCCGCCCTTCCTTATCTGAATGCTTCGCACCCATCCACCTGAACAGTCGTTTATTTTTAGTGCACGATGTAACCGCCGGACTCGCTAATGTCCTGGCTAATTGCTGATGATGAATTAAAGATACACCTGTAAACGGTCGTGTAAATGGTCGCTGAACGTTTCCTGGATGATTTTTATTGCACTTTCACACGAGCCTTGAAGAACTGGCAGGTCGGGCAATTTACCAGTTTTCACGTACGTTCCAATGGTACACAACTTTTTACACTATGGCCAATTGAACGGACATGTAGTCCTTGGAAATGAAATGACGCGTGAGAAGTAGCCACTTCCGCTTATGAATAAGAGAAATGCTTTGTTCTACGGGATACAACCCTCTGTTTTCTGTGTATTTTATCGGGGTTTTCGCCATCGATTTATTGTAGATATCGAAGCTAAAAGTTGGTAAGGAGAATAATATCAAGCAGCAATTGGTACCTGAAATTGATTGGTTCTTCCTGTTCCACATTGACACCAAACTAATTGCCATTGGCTCACACCATTCGAGATCAAAAATTGCTGTTAAAAAACCGAAACCGAAAAATGTTGCAAAATTGTGACCTAGATTTACTTAGCTTCGACTGTAGGGGTGGTTTTTGGTCATGAATTAAATTCTTGGCTATAAAAAAAATCGCAATCCTTTTTGCACCTATATACCCAATTTTTGCTATCACGTTTCATGACTAGTAGACACGAAAAAAGCAAAAAAAAAATTCAGTCCGTCTGTCCACCGTGCGCCGTACGTCGACCGCTGTATCCAACATCGTTTGAAGGCTCCTAGCTTCCAAGCCCTTTAAGCGATTAAATTGAATTGATTTTTTTTATGGATACATAGACTGGGTAGGCGCAGTGAAGTGACCATATTTTGAAAAGAGGGGGGGGGGGGGTGTGAGGTGAGAAGTGGGGAAGCATTTTAGACGGAAAATTTTGGTTTCTAGATCTCAGCAACTGCTAATTGCTAGGATGCTGAAATTTCGAATTTATATAGAGCTTTGATAGTGGACCCATTTGCGAAAAAATTGTAGATATGGAGGAAGGGGTGGGAGAGTGGGAGGGGGGTAAATAATGCGTCCGAAACGCAAAAAAGCCGAGATCGAAACAATCTAAAATCCATATCTCCTATGCAGTTAATATCACAAAATTGAAACTTAATGAGTATCTGTAGGTACACTAGGAGAAAAGATCGGAATTAAGTTTTTGAGTGGAGCAGTGGCGTACGGGGGAGGGGGTGAAAAATTTTAGGTTACGATATCTCATGAAACATAACGCTAGAAAAATAAAATTCGGTTTGAGAGTAATGATTGACAAATGGTGTTTGCTGAAAGTAAAACTTTATAAGGGGGAGGTGTAGCATTTATGTGGAGGAGATAAGAATTTTTCTAAAAATTCACGTCTCATATTTCAAGTACAGTGTAAGATAGGTGCTTAGAATTTTTAGCAAACGTAAGGCTAATAGACTCCTAGCAGAAACAATTTGGGGATGTTGGTGTAGAGGGTGAGAGTGGAGGAGGTGGTAAAGGTTATGATTTTTATATCTCGAGAACCTATATTGACATAAAGTTGAGACTTGTTATTTAGATAGAGCTACAGAAGTGGAAGGTTAGAAAAATATAATTTTGTATAGTGGTAGTATGGTCTGAGGGTGGGGGATGTTTTTCCTAACTATAGAACGGCTTATGCCAGAAAGTTGAAACTTGGTGTGTATATGTAAATCAACTAGAGAAGTAATTTTGATGACAAAAAAATCAAAGATCTATTGGCGTTCTCAAAAGGAGGCAAGAAAATTTGTCAGTGGAAATGGAATGCATATATTTTCACGATTTTCCTCATATCTACTAGGTCTTCCTAAATATTCCATTCATTTTTATTCTACGGATTCTTCATATGAATACCTAAAAAGTGTTTTCCAGATTTCCGAAATTCTACCGGAAAAATAATAAGTGTGCCAGATAATTCAGTTGAAGAACAGCGGCAGTCAGAGTTCAGACCTCTTATTTTTTGAGACGATTCCGGTCAACTGCATTCCTATCTATGCATTGCCTAAGTTCTTGCTTGATAGACCTATAGAGATAGTGCAAAATTCATACACATCAAAATGCCTGAAGATGTTTTCCACAATACAGGGGATTTCCCCCTTTAAAATACAAGTATTCGGGCTATCGGGTCCTAAAATCGATTTGAGCAGCTCCTTTCGGTTTTAAGCCATTCAATTGAGGGGTAAGGAAAAAAGCTATAAAAAACTAAACTTATTGAAATGTAACAATATCGTCAACCTTTTTTGTGCTCATTTGATCCCAGTTCACCTCGAATTGGGATCAATCGTTAAAGTGTTCATCGCGTACTGGGAAAAAAAAGGAACAAATCCCACTTAAAGGATCCACAAAATGGCACTCTAGTAAAAGTGTGTCCTTCGTCTCGCAAGATATTGACAATCAAGTTAATCCAACCACTTCCATTCAGAGGCTGAAAAAGCCAGGCTACAAAAACAAGAGAAAAAGGATAAAATGACAAGGAAGAAAGGACGAAAAAAAGGAGGAAAATCGAATCGAGCTCTATCCAACACCCGGAGTACAAAGCATCCTAATCCAGGACATAAACACTCAGATAAACATTTCGCCTCGAAAAACCGAGCCACCCCATTCCCTGTCGTATCCCGACGTAAGCAGGATGAGCGATTTTTCAAGGATACAATGCCTTCGTCTTGGCTCCTCTTTTGGCTTATACGCCTGCCGGGCATTTCCAATCATTTGTAGATTATTTTCACTTATACTTCGAAACAAAAGCCAACGTTTCGAGAATCCTGACGACCAAGGGGGGAACCATCCGACTCAACTTCTCCTTTCGGGAATACATTCACACACATATGAACAATCGAATTGACATTACTTCGTACGGATCTCTTGAAATCGGAAGCTTCCTTTTTTGCCATTGCCAAAACAACGGAATTGCTAAGAGACGGGAAACTGGCATCAGTTAAACCTCCCTTCCGCACACATGGCGAAAAATAAATCGACAGAAGCCTTAAGGGCTCCAAGACACAGTGACAGTAAAAGAAGAATTAGTGAAAGGATCCTGGGAAGCTGAAAAGGCAGGTTTTGATGTAATAGCTGGAGCACAATACCCTGGAGGATATTTAACTAAATCAGGGAATATTTACTGGGGGATGCAGGAAAAAAATGGGTATACTGTGATTTAAGGCGTTTATAAACGCGATTTATTTCGTCCTTTGCTCGAACAATGTCGGGACGTTGAGAGAAGTTTACGTGCTCATTCATTGATGAAATTATAAGCACCTCATTTCGAAGATGCATTTAATCGGTATTACGTACCACCTACAACCAACTTCATTGATGCAAAACAGTGGATCGTAAGCGATATTTACTCCGACTTGGAATGCTTTGAATCAAAGAGTTTTCTTTAGGAAACACAATCCGTTTTAATGAGTCAGTTAAATACACTTTCGAACTTATTGATGAAAAACAGAAAACAGTATGGTAAATTTTACTGTTTTATAAATGAGGAACATTGACCAATCGTACCAGACTAGGGGTAAAACAATCTTGTTCATTTTCGGAATAATTTCAAATACTAAGCGATATTGCACATACTTCTGAATACTGATCCTTTTCATTTTAATTAAAGCAACTGCTGTTACCAGTTCAAATCCCTTTCGGTTTGCCCTGTTAGCTGCTAGCTCATTAGGGAAAGCAGCAGGACCATACGCCATCACGAAGCTGGAAAAAAAATCGAGACATCCCATTACGTGAATGCCATAAGTCCAAACGTACAAAATGAAAACATAATCACGACATTTGTATTCATAAATTCTCACCTGTATAACTGGTACGGCACGGGGTTGCATACCCAACCTAACTGCAGGACATTATATCCTTTGGGGTGGTTGGTTTTTTTCTTCTGCTAACCCAGCGAGAAAAAATTGTCGAAATATCTGTAACTATATTGCTGAAAGGATTTTTTTTTGCAGTTGTACCGAACTGAATTGTTCTTTACGCGAACCCTTCCATTGACCGGTTAGCAAGGGAGAAAACATTTACTTCCACCTCATTACGTGTAAGTAGACGATTTCGGACTCTCCTGCAACTTTGTGATAAATATTTTAAATGAGCAGTTATAAAGGATCCTGTACCGTGGGGGTACAAATTAGAAACACTGCTGTTCAGTCTAGCAGAGAAATGAGTCGCATACTCCGGTAGCATGTCGTCCTGTAGTTTTGGTATAGGTACGCTGCCGCTTAAATTGAAGTCACGTCCTGAAGGAGCACTTTTTTAATTAAAATGTTTTGTATATTTCCGGCGATACTAGAAGTATGACTATGAGGTGTCCATTTTTGTGTATATATTCCTGGAGTGAGGTCCACTTTTTCAGATCATAATGGACTGGCTAAACGAGCTTCTAATCTAATCTGATCGAAGCCACTCTACTTTTATCTTGTTTAATCTAATCTAAGATAACTAAAAGTAAAATAGTGGTAGCAGACCACTAGGGAAACCACGCAAGTGAGTTGGTGGAGATATCATAATCATTTTAAGAACTAGCTGCTGGAAGATGCAGTTTATGGATCGAGAGGTTTGCAGGAGAGGTCAGGCCCAGTTCAGGCTGTCGCGCCATTGATGATGACGAAAATAATATAATCTTATCTACCTATTTCAAGCTGTACTGGCTGAGACAGACATCAGGGGAGTGTGGTCAAATGAAAAGTTTGGCAAGTATCTTTTACGAGTATCTGTGACATGAGTGTTTACTTGCAGGCTCGAAAGAATATTTTTCAGATGTAGTAGTTAATGAAATCCTTACTCCTAGAGTGCTGTAAAGCCGTCTACAGACGTCCGCTGATTTTCTTGGTTTTCGCATTTCGTGAGTTTCTCGTCTTATTTCGCAAAACACGTGAAACTTGCGAGAACACGAGAAAGAATTGTACACATATTTCGCAAGTTTTCGTAGTTTCTCTACATTTCGTGAAGTAGAAAACCAGCAGATAGATGAGCAGATATTAACCATCAAAAACCAAAATCTCACGAGAATGTCTCGAAAAATCGTCTTGCGTATTTTTCGTCACTTTCTAGTCAAGCAAAGCCCTGTCGTGAAAAAAGCCACCTCCAGCAGAGAAAACGCACGAATCGCGAACAACGAAACGCGAGAAACTCACGAGAACACACACTATTCACGAGAAAGACGCGAATGACGCGGAATATGCGAAACGCGATAAGTCTGCAGACGGCTTTAAAATGTCGGAGCACTCAGAATTTATTGCCATTCAATTTTTTTCAAGGAAGCAAACTCCAATTTTAAAAAGAAAAGACATTTTTTTGGACAAATATCGCAAAATATTTTAAAATTAGAGAATATTAAGAAAAACGTGAACCAGAATCACAAAAAGAAGTATGAAAGTAAGATAACGTCAAAATGGGACAAACATAATAATAAAAATATTAAAAAATAAATAAAAACGCAACGTAAACGCAAAATATTTTTTATTATTTATTTAAAAGTTGCATCAAAATGAGACGAAAAAAATAATAAAAAATACAAAATAAAATAGGCCGTAAATGTAGGCTAAGAAACAAATTTAAAAAATTGGAAACGAAATAAAAATTGTCCAAAAATGATGAAAAACTCGGAACAAATATAATATATTAAAAAAGAAACAACACGTAAAATAAGAGATTAAATAATAAAAAACGATTCTCCAAAATGATAAAATTAGAGAAATAAATATGATATTGTGGAGATCCTTGGGAAATACTTGCAGCAAAGGATCCTTTTCAATTATCGTGGTTAGTCTTCCTGGCACCATTCGAACAAGAACCAAATCTTTGCCGATGATGCAGCCAGCTACTAGCCTATTTGTCTTTAATGTAATAATATCTCTTCCAGAAATATAAATATTATATTGATTTATCACATAATAACACGATTTAAATATTAATATTTTATTTACAAACAATAGCTATTTAAACTTATTTTTGAAAATCTTAATTTACAAATTTAATAATTTCATTTATTGAAGAAATTGTAAATTGATAGATACTCATTAAAATTATATCATTAAATTAAATCAAATGTTTCGTTAATTATTTAATTGTTTTAGGTTTATATGTGGTTAGTTTGAGATATATTTTTCGATTTTTTGCAAATAAAAGGAATTAATTTTTTTTATAATGAATTATGACGACTTGGGTGAATAATAAAATTCATCTAAGTCGTATAAATTCTCCATTGCATCGAGAGTGGCAAAACTATTGATTTCAAAGTAGCATATTCCGCTGAATGAAACATGCCTATATAATATGATCCAAAGAATCGTCAAAAATAACGAAATTTTGTACCTTACCATCTAGAACTAGTGAAAAAAAAATATGATTTGAAATTTTATTTCTATCTCATTTCTTTTTCTTAGTATGTTTAAGTTTCTGCAAAAATTGTGTCCGAGTCCTCTTTGAAAACTCATATCTCTGATAATTTGTATCCTAGAATAATGAAATAGGGTTTATTTTAAAGGGAGAGGTTGTCACAACATAAAAAAAATACAAATAAAAATAATTATACAGACCTATTCACGACCAGAGTCACAAGTCAAAAAAATCACAATTAATTCAAAATTCATACAAAATAGTTACTCTGGACCTACTTTGTGACTTGTGACTAGGTCCTGAATAGGCCTGATTATATCATTATGAAAACATCACCCTTTAAAATAATTATTCTTAGAAACAAATTACCAGAGAAATGAATTTTTAAAGAGGACTCGGACACTATTTTATATACTATAACTAAGAAGAAAATGAGAAGAGAGAAGTATGTACATATTATAATTTTCAAATGAATCGGCGATGGTATGGTCACAGCTTTGGCGATTCTTGATGAAATGATCCGAAAACGAAAAAGAGAAGGGAAAAATGGAGAAAAAATAAAGACCAAAAGGAAAATATGGGGAAAAACAGAAAAAATTAGTCCAAGAAGATTGGATTTCAAAAATAAATATAATAATAAATAGTAAGATCCGATAAGGGGAAAATTGATTTTATCGAAACTTTTTTAGTTTGCAGAATTTTCCACACCCCTCACACTGGGTACTGCAAGGCTGATGTTTTTCTCCGCCTTCCAAATAGTCATTGGGAGGTTGATGTTTCTCTCACTAGAAACTGATCAAATTGCAAGGATGTCCAGGGTTCCAGCGTAGCATGTAACAATATGTATGAATAAAATAGAAAAAAAAAATCAGTTAAAAATAATAATTAAATATATAAAAAAAATAGTATTTAATAAAAAAAAATTAGCTTAAAAAAAATAGACAAGTGTAGAGTCGAAAACAGAAAATAGATTTTTTTTTTCCTTTTTGCCCTACAAGCACCTCTTAAACCAGGGATACTGAGTGCCCAACTGAATCTACTAGATGCTTACCACATCAGGATTGCTGCCTAGGTACCTTTTAATCAATTTCCTAAAGGTCATCATGTTTTCTGCGTTTTTAATTTGGTCAGGAAGGGCGGTATATTGGTAGAATCTACCAAGGGCGGTATAAAAGTAGTATTACGGCTCCAAAAATTGGGACCTAATTTAGTCGATTTGTTTTAGCTCGTTACATGCTTCAAGCTTTCCCGATACTATCACCAACCGTCCTTTCAATGGTTTTTCTACATCAGACTAATAAAGAAAAACAAATTCAAATCCCTCATGCTAGTTTGGGTTAGGATGAAATTAATTCAAACTCTAGAGACGGACTACATACAATCTTTAGTATGTTTCTGGTATTGAACAACGAATTAAAGATTATTAGGTTTCTACTAGTAGATCTTTGGCAAACCCTAACTGATACTTCATTAACGAAATTACAATTTATTATCGCACCCTTATAATCTAAATTGAATTGTATGTTCATTTCGATGTTGGTGATAGTTCATAAAAATGTATAAATAATCAAGCTAATCAACCGATGAATTAGATAGGTAGTACACCTAAATTGTAATTGGCTAATTAAATGATAAAGTACAGGCAGTATGATAGCGAGGAATATTAAGCTAGCAGATTTATTGATGTTCAGTTCTATGCATTTGCACATGACCATTTTTTTTTATGCAAATTAAGTTCATTCCAATATGAATGAGGATGAGTACTGGACAAAGTCCGGGCTAGTCTAAAAAGTGGTGCTGCTAATATGATAGTCACCCTCCATCCCCCAAATTCAACGGCTTCGTCGAACTCCAGAAACTAATAGAACTCTTGTGTGGCGTAGACTGGCTAATGTTTATAGCCTGTGGTAGTTCGGATGATGCACCACTATGATGATGGTTCTGGTTGGACTAAACTTCTATAGATAGATGAATATTGATTTTTTTCAGTTTTTTTTTGTTTTTTTTTTTAAATTAAATTTTAATACAGTTGATCCGATCAAATATTTGCAAATTACATTTGTTTCAGTGATTTTCAATCAAATTTTTCGTCCCGATTGAAATATGCAACAACTAGCGTGAACACAAAATTTGGGTTATATTCGGATTTATTTTTTTTAAAGTTTTTATACGTATGTAGGTGAATACATTATTTTACCCATGTTGAATAAACTGAGAAAGCTAGCATTGGGGTTTATTTTCGCGAAATCCTCAAGGAATCCTTGGTTCACTTCAACAGGCTGCCTGTTCTAATACTTAAAAAGTGACTTCATAGTTTCTCGATATTCCACCCACAAGCGATGAAAAGAGGTTGAACGTTTTTTCACAACCTCCCACATATTTCGTACGATACGAGACATCGAATTATTTTCACTTCATCAGGCTACTGCTATGCAAACACTTAAGATGCATTTTTTTTGATTTTTCAATATTCAACCCGCAAGGGAATGAAAATGGGTTGAATATGGTTTCCCGAACTCCATCACTTTCCTGGACTGAAGAAAATGAAATTGGGGTTTATTTCAGCGAAATCCTCAAGGAATCATTTGCTCACTTCAACGGGCTGCGTGTTCTAATGCTTAAAAAGTGACTTTATAGTTTCTCGGTATTCAACCCCCAAGCGATGAAAAGGGGTTGAACGTATTTTCACAACCTTCCACATATTTCGTACGATACGAGACATCGAATTATTTTCACTTCATCAGGCTACGGCTATGCAAACACTTAAAATGTAATTTTTTGATTTTTCAATATTTAACCCGTAAGGAATGAAAATGGGTTGAATACGGTTTCATGAACTCCGCCATTATCCTGGACTGCTTGTATTAACACTTAGGAATTAATTTTTTTCTCCCAAAATCAACCCACAAGTTGAAAATAGGGGGAGTTATAATTTGGTGTAAGAATCTGAAGGGGTTGAAATGTGTTTGAAGGGATTGAAAAGTGATTGAAGAGGTTGAAAAGTGATTGAAATGGTTGAAAAGTGATTGAAGGGGTAGAAAAGTGATTGAAGAGGTTGAAAAGTGATTGAAGGGGTTGAAAAGTGATTGAAGGGGTTGAAAAGTGATTGAAGGGGTTGAAAAGTGATTGAATATGGTTTTACAAAATTCAACATATTTCCAATGCTTGATGAGATATCGAATCTTCATAGGAAACAATTTTGCGTTTTTATTATGGTCAACTCCTAAGAGGAGGCACAGTTTCACAATAATTCTTTGATGTAGACATGGTTGAAACAGCATTAACTTCTTTAAAATCCAGACCTTGTAGTTATAAAAATCAATCTATTTTCAAGATAGTCCCGATCAGATGGATATAGCACTGCCACAACACACACAACACAATTCGAGCTCAATTTCAATAAATTTGAAGGTTTAGTAGCAACCCAACCCCATAGTAAGAGGGAAGGAAGCAAAATAATAGGATACCTCGCTAAGTGATTTTCCTAAGGCCAGCGATAGAGTCCATAATCAACCTGTAGTAGCGATTAATGTGCTAAAGAGTCGTTTCAGGTAGTTGCTACGAGTGTATGGTACTAAGCCTTAAAATTATGAATCAAATTAGCATAGTGAAACATTCTAATGGTTAATAGCCCCCCAATAAGGAGGGTGGAGGCTGTCAGCTCGCGGTAAAAGCATTTAACAGCAATTAGCTTGCCAGGTATTTTCCGAGCAACTTTAAAGTGTTCGGTTTCAGAAAAGCTTATTTTATAGTACGGCATAAGGAAGGGTTGATATACAAAGTGGCAAATTGTTTGGGGGTAATGAGTACAGAAACAGTTTCTGCATTAAGCTGACTTGCCTAAAACGACTCAATGCCACTTTGACATCATCAACGAAAGGATAGTCTCAGATGGTTTTTCACGAAATTTGTTTCCTACCCCCCAATTGTTTAATGGGGGATGATATACGTTAATGACTGACGAACGGGTACATAGTCCTCTTTACTACGCACCAAACAAACGCTTCCTCGCATATACCGCAGACGTGTTTCCTGTTTTAGAAAAAAAACCCAAGTTGGGGATGAGAAAACCTACTACCCCTTAAGCACTTAGCAAATTAACATTGAAACTGCGTTGTTTTTTTTCGTTTCACCACGCCTTTTATCTTCTGTCCATGCTTTTCTTTTAGTAGATAAAGTATCTGCTAACTGTAGAATATGTTTCACTGCCTTTTCTTATTAGTCACCAATCTACTCATTCGTCTAAATACGAGGGATAGGATATGTGCTATACATGTCACAAAATCCTTTACTAGGATAAAGGGGTTGTTGTCTCCGTATTCTCGTTATGGAAATGTTCTGTACGAAATGCATTCGTACAAGAAAGTACACGATATAGAAGTTGGGATGGGGTGCAAATACTGTACAATAAACAATTCATCCTGCATACTAACCATAATCGAAGTGATGGATGCGACTTTTCGTTTGCGACAGCCATAGACAAAAGTGAAGACCAAAAGTCGTGCAGTTGATGAATCATTAAAAAGTAATTTCAGAAGAACATTTACTCAAATATTTGAATAGCACAAAGAACCTCCTCTGGATTCGAAAACCAAACATGGTAGAAATTTTACCCAAATGTGTTAAGCCTAAGGAATCGTTGCTTATTGTAAGATATATTTTAGGTGACTACAATCTATTCATGCATTGTTTTATGTCGGTTATTGTTTTGTTTCTCTCTTATGTTACTTAGGATTTGAATGGATATGTCTTCTATGGCTTAAAATTATAACAAAGATCTGGGTATGATTGCATATGTAAAAATTTCTTGTAATATCTTACAGATGTGACTGTTTTTTATTCCGCAAATAAGACTGAAGGATGACTAAAACTAATTTTTAAATTAAATTTAAATTTCAGCAACTAGTTACAATTGTTTCATATTATATGACGCCCAACGTAGGGCTTTCCGGTTAGAAACTAAGTTGTACTAATGTACCCCCAAAACAAGAAAACCCAAAATTGAGGGCAGAATTTTTTTTTAATCACAATGAAATTCCAGATTTTATTCTACTTCCATACTTCATTTTTTTATAATATTTTATGCGTTTATAATTTATTTAGTCAAGTTTTTATTTTTTACATTTTTAGAAAGCTATCTACTAATTTTATTTATTTTATTTTTTACATTTTCTCACTTTAATTTTAAATTCACATTATTACTATAATTTTATTTCCATTTTTATTTATATTAGAGTTATGATTGTTACTATTATAATTTTATTGTTGATATGATTTTTTTTGTAATGCCTCCTCTTTCTTTTATTAGTTATTTTATTTTTTTGTTATTTTTAGATGTTTTTTTTTCATTTCCATTAGTTTTGCGGTGTAGACATTTTTTTTAAATATTTTTAATAACAAAAATTAATGATACACATATTTGGATAAATTCCATTAGAATATTGACTATTTGTTTTAATCCTATTAATTTTACTTTATTATTGCAATACTACATTTGGTATATCTATTATTGTTATCGATTTTAAAAAACAAAATTTGATACCCTGAAATTTTGTTTTCACGTTCCATGACTAGTAGACTCGAAAAAAGCACACAAAAAAATCAGTCCGTCTGTCCGCTGTGTGCCGAAAGCCGTACGTGGACTGCTGTACGCAAAATCATTTGAAAGTTCGCAGCTCCCAAGTCCTTTGAGCTATTCAATTGGAATTATTTTTATTAGTAGGCTGGGTAGGTCCTTCAAGTGACATTATTATGAAGGGTGGGGTTGTGAGGTTCCGATTGTTATATCTTGAAAACCTATTTTAACATACAACTTATACGCGGTATTTAGATGGAGCAATAGTAGTGGCATGTTAGGAAAATATAATTTTCTATAGGAGTTTGATCCAGGATGGTCAGGGGAGCTTTTCCTAACTATAGAACGGCTAATGCTTCAAAGTTGAAACCCGGTATGTATATGTTAATTAACTAGAAAAAAAAAGAAATAAAAAAACTTAAAGAAAAATTTGAAATATCCACTGGGGTTCAGAGTGGGGGGGGGCGAATAAAATTATCAGAAATAATGGAATGCATATATTTTCACGGGTTTCGTCATATCTATTAGGTTTTCCCAAGTATTGCATTAATACTTATTCTACGGATTCTTCATACAAATACCTAAAAACAGTTCTTAAGATTTTTTGAAATTCAACCCCTGACGCGTTTAAATCGAGTTAAATGCGCTGAAATCACTTCCCGAAGGCGTTTACGAAAACACGTAGCTACGACGTGTTTAACCGAAAATATGCACTGCGACTCTCGCGGAAATCGAAGTAAACTTTGGAAGAAACTTTGTAATGCGATAGAAATTCAATTTTGAGCTTGTGCAACGACTGCATTAGCTAATAAATTCTCTTTTTATAACTGCTATTCAAACACATTTGTTTTAAACAGTTTACACACCATAAATTTGGTAATGAAACACAGCTGAATATCTACTTGTCAGAAAAACTTACGTCAAGCTGTCATGTATCAAAATAAAACCAGTTGCCTAGTGTGAACACTACTTTTTTGAGACGTTAATTTTGCCTACTTAAATGTGTTTAAACCGCATAGTCTGAACATAGCATAAAGGGTTGGATAGGGTGTTGTATACTTTTTCACAAAATTCTGCCATATTCCCCAGGTCTGATCACCTATCGAATATCTTTTACTTTCAAAGGCTTGCACAATAATCGCCTAGAACTTGTTTTTATCTTTTCTGCTTTTTCATCCCCTAAGAAGGTATAAAAGGGTTGACCACGTTTTCACGAATTCCGTCATATCTTTTAGAAGTGATAAGAAATTGAATTGGGTTCTCCTTTTGAATTTGCTAAAACCAAGGGGTTGTAAAGGGTTTGCTTACGCTTTTACAATTATTTCAAAATCCCTCGTATCTCATGAGATATGTATGTAGGTATGTATCAATTTGCTTCTTATGAATTTCACAATTTTTAGGAAATTCAAATCCCAATTAGGCATTATCTCTTAATTCTCACAAGGCAGCCATTTCGTTTTTACTTCTACGGGCTTTTAGTGTAAGTAATATTCCAAAATTTGAATACCTAATACACGGGCTTTTTCAATGTTAAATCTGCTAAATAACTTTGGCCGCTATTCACAGTCGTCATAAAGTAGGCTTTAAGTTAGACCTGACTTTAGTGTCATATAAACTATACGACACTAAAGTTAGCTTTAACTCAAAGCCAACTTTATGATGACTGTGAATAGCGTCCTTTAATTTTAAATATATTTTTAAGATTAAATTAAATAAAATAAAACAATCGAACTTTGACTGCTCCCGAACTTTGATGCAAAAATAATAAAGTTTCACCCATAACATTATGTTATTCAATTAATTCTTGAAGTTAAATATTTTCATTATACTCTATTCAATCTAAATTTAAGTTTGTAAGACAAGACTACAAACGTGTATCCGTACGGTGGGAGTCTGGGTGGCTTAGTGGCTAGAGCACTTGCCTTCGGTGCACCTGGTACCAGGTACCAGGTTCGAATATGCTTGGCGACAAGTAATTTTCGAAAATCGGATTGGGTGCCGGATTACCAGTTCACTCAGCTGTAAATGAGTACCTGAGTTAAAATCGGGGTAATAACCACGGACGAGCGTGTAGCTGACCACTTCACTTTCTAGTGTTCCGTTGGTCTCTGGCATTACTTCAAGGCCTAGGCCCGATTTGGGCTGTTGCGCCATTGATTATTATTATTATTATCCGTACGGTGGATAGACGGACTTTAAAAAATTTAAAATAAATAATTTAACTTAATCAATTTCATTTTGAAAATACAAGGTTTTCCGGTAAATACTGTTAAATTTATTTTGTGTGACGTTTCGGACTCGACTGAGTCCTTTATCAAACTGACTCAGTCGAGTCCGAAACGTCACACAAAATAAATTTAACAGTATTTACCGGAAAACCTTGTATTTTCAATTCAAAATGTACTGTGAAAACATTCATCAAAAATCAATTTCATTTTTTTTGCATATCAAAATTTAATTTAAATTCAATAAAGGTTGATCTATGTGCCTTGAAACGAATATGGCATGTACGGTGGACAGACCGACTTCTCTGTGCTTTGCTTTGCGGGGTCTTTTTTTTCCACAATAAAATATAAATTAAAATCGTTAAAGGTTTGAAAGCTACTTGCGAGTACGCTCCTTCAATTTTTTTATTTTATTTTTGGGGTCTGCTTAAATTGTAAAAATACATTTTTTGTAGCACATTAAAATTTAACTTAATACTTTAAAGATATACTTATGTATATATATATGGCGGGCAGACGGACTTTCTTTTACTTTTCGGAATCTGCTCAAATAGGGAAAATAAATTTTTTACATATAAAATTTTAAAAATTTTACATTCAAATATATTCGAAATTTTGGCGCTCAATGAAGGGCTGAAATTAGCTGTAATCTTATAAATTTTACTGCTTAAAAATATCTTAAAATACCACCAGCCTTGTGTTCAAATTAGTTCATTATCTACGACCCTTAAAAAACATAAATTAAAGAATATAAACTTAAAAAATATTTGACACCCAACCTGCTCTCTTTCACTAGAAAACAAGTAAGTGTTGTAATACATCCTCAAAATCTGAAATAACTAATTTGAAGGAGAACATATTTTTTAAATCATTGGGTGATCACGATAATTTAAAAAAGTAAGATTGATTCATCTATTCGGGCGCCCAACGTGGGGCTTAAAGACTTGAAATTGGGTAAAAGAGTAATAACTTCCTATAAGAATATGATACTTACCGATGTCATAAAGCACGTAAAAGCCTCTTTATTCTTCAACCACGTCCTTTTTGTAACCAAAATATTTCGACTCACTACCTTTCGAATATGTTTCCGCCCTCTTAGACGTTCAGTTCATTGAGCCATACGAAAAGTAACATGCTTCAATAAAGATTCGTCGTTGGTATCCTTTTTGCGATTATTTGCTCTTCGTATTCGAATATTGAAATTCTTGTTCGGGGTTGGTTTTTTTTTTGTATTTTCCAGCGGTCTACAAATCAATAAACCTTATCTACCATTGAAATTTCATCTGCAAAGCAATATTCTTAAGATGATCTCCAAGAGAGAAAGCATTCAACGGAAAAAAAAGGAAAATGATAGAAAAATATATTCCAACCCTCAAATTTTCCAATTCACTTCGCTATTTTTCAATTCGCGAAATGTCGAATGGACATATTGAGTAGGAAAAAAATTGGATCGAAAATACAAAGGGAGAAAAACCGACGAATCAATTAAAGGAAATTTCCTTCCACTGATCAATCAAACATAAAAAAATAACGTTCCGTTCTGCTTGAATGAATCGGCCTTGCCGAGGGGATCATATCTGCTACCGCAGAAAACTGCTCTGAATTTATGCAAAGCAGGATGAACCTTGAATTCTGCCGGAAAAAAGTAAAGATGTCAACTCCAGTACATAGGAAAACTGGGCTACTTTTCGATTACGCAGCGATCTCATCTCGAATCGACTTTTCACGTTTTAATCGAATTCGCGGAAAGGACGAGCCGAAGCGAATAATTAAGACTCTTCGTAAAGTTCGCGTAAAGCAGGAATAAATGATTTTGTGGAGGTTTTTCTTTGATTAGCCGACATTTCCTTTGCCAACATCGAAATGAAGAAAATGGGGTAGATTTTCCATTGGGCCCATTATATTCGGGGTTTTTCCGTTCTGCTTTCATTAGTCCATTCGAATTGCACTAATTGTTCCTGGACATTTGCTTTTAGCCCTACGGTCGTACAGAAGGCCTTCGAACTGGCTACTACTCTTAATTAATTGATTGATTGATTCAAATTAATTGACGTGATTGTTTTTCGGGTCGAAATTAAATTCGAAAAAACGGCACGAAGAATACTGAAAAAATAGACGACACCGAATTCGTCAATAAGCATTTGAAAAGAAATTCGCTGTCCCATCGATTCGGACCGATGGATGGATTCGAAACAATCCCTCAATTTATATAATTTTTTTGATAATAGGGATGACAAGTTTTGAGCACGTCTGATGAAGGGTCTAATTGTAATTATTATCGTAGCGAAATATTCAAAAAGTTTGTTAAGGATTGTGATTGACAAGATCCAATAATAATCAATCAAGTAATTATTATTTTTGACTCTAATAAGTGCACCGACCATTTGAAACAATTTTTTTTTAAAAATACATCCACTTATTTATTATACGAAAATAAATGAGATAGTGAAAAATTCCAACAAGAAATTAAAATTATGTTTTTAGCTCATCGTTTCCACGCGATTGTCTTGTCATGGAAAAATATAAATAGTTATTACAACTTTTTAACTTTACAGCATAACTGATATTTTCAGGTTTAAGAACCGCAGTGGAAATCAAAGAATTAGCTTTTAAGTATCTACTAATTTTTTAACGACAGTGTTCCCAGAATATGATATATTTAATAAAATTTATTATTATTATTATATAGTATATTATTATTTAATTTATTAGCTCCATATATTTTTAAAAATTTTCAGAAAAGCTTCAGACAAAAATTTTGGTTTCTAGATCTCAGGAACTGTTTATGATAGGAGGCTGAAACTTGGAACTTACATAGTACTATGGTAGTGAAAATTGGTGATAAGGGTTGAAGGGAGTGGGAGTGGGATTGGGGGAAAAAATATGTCCGAAACGTTTGAAAGCTGGGATTGAAGAATTCTAAAATCCATATCTCCCAAACCGTTGATCTCAGAACGGTGCAACTTTGTAGTTATCTTAATGGATACCAGGAGACAAGGGCTAAACAAATTTTAAAGAGGGGAACAGGAGTGTAGGGGTGGGGGAAAAAACTTAAGATTACAATATCTTCCGAACCAATTGTACCAGGAAAATAAAATTTGTTTTCTGTATTATAAGATCACAAGTGAAGTCTACTGAATGTAAAATTTTTAAAGGGTAGGTGGAGAACGAAATTGGGGGAATAACCAATTTTCGGAAAATTTTATTTTTATATCTCAAAAACCGTACCAGATATGATCCTAAAATTGATACAGGAGTTAGACCTAGTAGAAAAAAATGTCGGTTGTGATGGCGAAGGGGGTGAGGGTGGAAAAGTTTGGAACGAAAAGGATTCTGATTTTTTTTCTCGAAAACCACAAAGCATAGACAGGAAAAAATTTACGACTATATAGAGTCACTGAAGAAGTAACCTAGAAATTTTTGAAAGCAAGGTACAGGGGAGGGGGTGGTTTTTCATATCTCAGAAACAGCGTTTGCTAGAAAGTTGAAACTAAGTTTAGTACGTATATTTAGAAGTACTACACTAGTAATTAAAGCAAACAAGTCTTAAATTTTATTGATGTATAGAGCTGGAGTAATGCGGTATAGGTCACTAGCCGACTGATGATCTAAAGAATAACCAGGAGGCTATTTAGAACGTTATTATTTTAGGTTATCAATCGCATAGTGGCCTACAACGTATCCCAGTATTAAACACGTTTCGGACTTCTATCCAAAAAATAATAAAGTTGCGCGTCGACTGTTGGCAGATTTTCTTATATTGAGTTTAATACCCTGTACAGTGTACAGACTATGCAGTTTAAACGCGTTTAAGTAGGCAAAATGAATGAGTTTAAAAAGAAAGGTTCAGACTAGGGAACTCGTTTTATTTTGATACATGGCAGCTTGACGTGATTTATTTTGAAAAGAGCATAGTCAGCTGTGTTTCATTAGCAAATATATCGTTTCTAAAATATTTGAAACAAAAACGTTTCGATAGCAATAATGAAAAATGTATTAATTGGGCAATCCAGTCGTTGGACAATCACAAAATACAGTTTCTACAGCATTAAAACGATTTGTAACTACGTGTTTTCGTAAACGCGTTCGGGAAGTGTTTCCAACACGTTTAACTCGATTTAAACGCATTAAGCTCGTAGTCAGCAATTGAACTCTAACTGGAAGTTTTGTATGAAAATCTGGCAGGATAAGTTCCAGTTAGAGTGCAATAAAACATTGTAGAAAGGGGCTAAATCGATCTTTTTATTTTTAATTCTACTCATCCTCAGAACCGAATCAAATTTTGACTTTACTTCAGAAGATTTAAGAATTGACTGTTTTTGTTGAATAAAAATTAAAATAAATTAAGTAGTCATATTTCCCTCGACACCAAGGGTTTAACTTTAAGTTTAGTTTTTCAGGTTTAATGTTTAGTCTTCATATTTGTAATTATTTTAGTTTTGTTGAGTTAAAAAAAATTGATATAGGAAATTTTATATTTTAGTTTTTATATTTATAAGGTTTGTTTAAAGTTCTTAAATCTTAAAGTTCTTCCACTGGAGGTGTACTTTGAAGACAAACAAATAAATATTTGATATATTAAAATATGGAAAGAAATGAAACAGATAAAAAAAAATTCTTGAAATTGAGGCCAGTAGAGCAAAAGCAATGATCGCAAACTTCTGAGGTTTTTTTCGCTGTTTCTCCATATGATTTTAGTCACCACTCTTTTATTTTTGATCGGATTTCAATTTTGTTTGGTTTTTTGGGCAGCTCTGGAGCTCCTCCTTCGTTTGCTCTATCACTTAATTTTTTTCTTGGAAAAAAGCATACCTCTTGGCAAATTCTTCAACAATTTTTTTTTCAAATATAACCGATTTTGACGTGGCATAGCTTAAACTATTCCTTTATTCCAAATCCAGAAACAGATTAAACAAATTCCTGAAATTGGGCCAGTTCGCTGATTTTCTGCACGATTTTCGTCAACATTCCATCATTTTTCATCAGCTATAATTTAATTTTGGTTTTTCGATTTCCAGCAGTGAAGGTGCAATCGAAAGGGAAGGTCAACAGCTGACCGAAATTCTCAGCAACACCACCAGGTGTAATTTTGTTTCGAATAGTAGGCCTGATTCCTCTGATTAGTCAAAATGCTATTAAATGACGAAACAGCTCCTTTGAATCTAGTCCAACACAGTTTTAAAACTCGCTTCTCCAATGAAGGCTTTCAACTACCATGCCCTCATATATTTGAGCAAGGAGTCCTTTTACAAATTCCTGAACTAATCACGAAGGTTTCGTTGAAGGATAGGACAACTGGAGAAACATCAAGCAAAGCATGATGCATCTCACTATTGTCTTAATTTTGTCAATTGATAATATTCCGAAAGGCTGCCACCAAAAGAACCTGACCCAACCATGTTCTCATATAGAAAACTGCTGTAGCACGACACCATAAATATATCGAAGGATTAACCAAACTGCATCCACTTTGTCACTAAAACTAACAAATTGAAAACCACACATCCCTTTTACCGTGACAATTTTATAAATTACCATAAACCATTTACCATTCACACCCACCCAAAGTGATACTTTAGGGGCTCTTCGCCCAAGATAATGAAAATCCAACATTCTCGTGTTCCGTGGTGATATATCTGAAGATGTACTCGCATGTTGAATAGCAGTCTCCTTGTATAAAACACGTCCTCAAGTGATGTGGAGAATTGTTTCCTGTTCCAATGTCTCCTGTAGTCCTTGTCTAACTTTTACCATATAGCCGTAAACTGAGCCGACACTGTATAAGGAATGGGCGCAGGTGAACGATACTCTTAGTGGAATGTGCACATGCAAGGCCGACGACAGTGGCAACTATACTCAACCAGATAAACATCGGGTATAAATACCCGGGATATGTCTCATAATCCTCGCTAACATTTTCCTGGGTTTGGCCATGCCAAGTCGGAAGATTTCACGTATGACCTACCCACTGTTAGAATGCTTTTAATTGTAGCTCGCTATTTCTTCAAAATTTTCCGGTTGATATTTTAAGGTTCTATTGTTGAAAGCGCGTTGCTCTCCCGGTTTGCGGTGGTAAATGACGAATTGTTGTTAAAATTCAACCTGGCCATCCTGTACTCCTGTACGGGGAATGTTCCATTGTAAGTTCGCTTTCTTATCTGCTCTTCTCGTCTACCGAAAACATTAACATTTCACGGTATACCAAGAAAATTATGCAGCGTTGTTAGCACCGGGAATTGCTACATTCACGGCTCTAAATTTGCTCCTTGCCACGTACGACCTCCGCAAACTTCTTCATCCTGCAAAGGACGAACATAAATCACAGTACAGCACGGAATTTTCACAGTGACACTGGGATTAATTGTTAACCAAATTGCGTTTTAATTGGGCAAATAATTTCCTTTGGAATTTTCTAGTTTTAGCCAACAAAAATAACATCGAAACAGAGAGGTAAAAAAATTGTCTGCGAATTTAATTGCAAAGCGCACAAAAATATCCTTCAATCAACCGATTTAAAAAAAAATTTGGAAGAGAAATAAAAATTTATCGCCCACAAAAGCCGATAAGTAAACGGATTATATCGCGTCATTCGTCCGATATTTGCTACTATCATTATCCCGATTTTCACCTGGCCTCACCTGGAATCCAAGTACGATATGTCGGTCATCAGTACCGTGTCCATCACCATAAACACCTCGACCTTTTACACCAACAACAAAAGTAAGCGATATTTAAGTATACGGCTTTTGGTATCCTTGAAAAAAATTTCAACTTTTTTATCCCAGTTTATTTCTGTGATATAAAGGAATAAGTAGGACGCTTTATGCGTATTTCCCAAATGAGAAATATAAACAAAAAAAAAAAAAAATCCGAAGCGGATAAAAGCTGATCCGTAAAGGTAACAAAGGTAAAAAAAAAAGAAACGTTTTATCACAATTTTAATTGGCTTCCTCTTGTCCTTGATTTTTTTGTTTTCAGTTCCTTTGTGAATATATATTTTTAAAGCTTTTATTTTTATATCCTCAGATTATTACCGTCGGATATAAAGTTCCATCAATGACCTTTTGCCGGGTATAGAAAGGTGTGAAAGGTGGTTTGGTCGTAGTCACTAAATAAATGACTGGGGCAGAGATAAGAGCAGGTGTATGTGAGGAGAAAGCCGAAAGATTAACCGGGAGGATAATGGTTTTCTTGAAATATCCCACCTCCATTGACATTTAAGATGTATTTATTGAGCGAATCGATTTTTAATGCTACCTCCATGTTTTCGTTTGATTGAAGATTCGATTTCACTGCAAATGGTGTAAAAAAGGATTTTAATTTAGTTTTAAGATATCTGAAAGCGGGCCGGGGCAGGAATATTGTCAGATACACATAATATCGCTAAGTCCTACCCCACCTCCTGGACCATACTAGCGTCTTTCAGGCGGAGATACTTGGTATGCCTCGGCTTGGCTCGGCTCATGTCTCTCGTCTCGACTCTATATCTCTCTGCTCGGTAATTGTTGTCTCTCGGTCTCGGCTTGGCTCGTTGTCTCTTGGCTCGTTGTCTCTTGGCTCATTATTTCTCGTCTCGGCTCGTCGTGTCTCTCGCAGAGCTGCCACCATACTACAATTGTAGTATATCTACTACAGTTTTGAATTCAAATTTGTCTACTCCGCACTTAAAGAATTCTACTACATTTATCCTGGTCGTTGAGGGTTGATGAAGTGGATAGATGGTTTAACAGAGAACTGCGGCTCCAATAGATTATCATATACCTCCGGAGTTGTTCAGGATCTGTTCTCTAATCTTGTTCTTCGAGATCTTGTCAAGATTATTAAAGAAAGGTTGACCTAGTACGCGAAGTCTGGCTAGAGCTAGGGCTGGACACTCGCAAAGAAGGTCGATATCAGTTTCCCTGTTGGTTACCTCTCCACAGCTGCGGCAATTGACGTTAAAGAGAATACCAAGTCTGGCCGCGTGGTCTCCGATCCGCCAGTGACCCTACTGACTACCGTTACTCTGGAGATGTCCACACAGCTCCTGCTTAGGAGTTCATCTGTTCTTCTCCGGCAGTAGGATGGTCATATCTTCCTAGATATGACGCAGTTGGTCAGTCCATCTGGAGTTCGCGTTTGTAAGAAAGTGGGTGGATATTTGGCTCTTAACGGTCCCTAGAAGAACCTGAACGGATTCTACTAGAGAACCCTGTAGAAGAGAGTCTTGCCTAGCTAAAACAATCGACGACTACTTGAAGCAGAGTGCATCAGGATTAGGATGGATATTGGCGTTATTATTTCAGATTTTTATCATCTACTCCATTATCTTTCAATCTACTCACCTTTTTTTTCTTTTTCTACTCCACTAAAAACGATTTTGGTGGCAGCCCTGGTCTCTCGTCTCGGCTCGTCGTGTCTCTCGTCTTGGCTCTCGTCTCGGCTCGTCGTGTCTCTCGTCTTGGCTCTCGTCTCGACTCGTCGTGTTTCTTCTTGACTCGTTATCTCCATTCTGCCTATTCTTCTGAGCTCATGCTCTCTTTGGAGTCCGCTCCTGTCTGTCGATTCATGCTGCCTACGCTTGGCTTGGTGCGTTTTGGGTCCTGCTGACGGTGAACTGGCCTTGACTACTTTAAGCGGACTTGCAGAAAGCCACGGCCTTAGTGTAGACTCAGCGTCCTCATGGCAGTCTCAAGCTACTTGAAGCGCGTTTGCAGAAAGCCACAACCTTCTTGTAGAATGATACTGGTCAGCGGTGACCGTTTACCCAGTCTTTCAATCTTCTTGAGTCTATGGTTTGGCGGAATTATCCACAGCCCGAATAACATAGGTTGACTTAATCGAATACAGTTTCCAGTTTTTGCCTTGGCGGAATTCTAGAAATCCACAACTTCTGCTACTGGTTGATCGCTGCTGGCTGCCTGCCTTCTGGTTGTTCGCTGGAGACTATATATTCGCGAGAACATTTTTCATCCGCGAATTATTATTATTATATACGTTTGAGGTGTGTACCTTTCACTATATATTATAGTAAAACCGTACTTTACATGCGATTTGTCGGCGGGTCTTATTTGACTTGTATTCCTTTTGTCTCCTTTGTTTCTATGTAATTCATATTTTTTTTTCATTTATTTCTTGTTCTGTGTTTTTATGTAATTTATGTTTATTTAATTCTAAGTTGATTTAATTTTAAGTTGTTTTATTCCTCCTCCGTTTTAATTCAGTCTCCGTAATGTTATTCTTATGTTCTATGCATTTTTTATCCATGTTATTATTATGTCCCATGGTATTGTATTTTTGATCCATGAAATCTATTTTTAAAAAAGACTAAAATTACTTTAATTTAAGTCAAACTATAGTACTAGTCTTGATCAGCGGAAAAAATAGATAAGTACTGCACCTTCCTTTAGCGAACCTAAGAAATTCCTAGTTACAATTTCTGAGCAAACAGCCAGCTTAGCCAAACGTTCGCACAAAAAACAAACACAACGTACCAACTTAACACGAAGCAATAATAAATGACGAAGGACACGACAAATAATTTATTTCTGTACGTGTTTCACGGTTTGTCGTCCGTTTTGATTAATTTATGAATGTCCTGACACTTTTTTTCTTTCCTTCTGGAATAATCCCTTCTGGTTCATCGCCTTTTTCTGCCCATGTCCCTTGAATTAATTTTCCGGTTCGGTTTACAACAACATCGCTACGAATGTCCTTAAATGCGGGAAGTTTTTCGGGTCATTTCATATTTATTTTGGATTATGACGCGGTGGGGGGGGGGTATGCTGGGGGGTGAGGGGCTTAGTCGGTTGAAAATTTTGTTTTGTTTTGTTCTTCCATATGAATTTATTACGAAGTCAAAGTTTAATCTATCAGGATTACGTGATGGTAGAAACAATGGGATGTAGAGTAGAGAGAGCATTGGCAAGATCAAAGGACACGTTCTATGAAGACTTTGGAAAACAAATTATAACCATTTTAGTTCAACATGTTCATGAAAAAAAAACAATCCACTCTAAAAAATACCGTCGTGCCAAGAGCGTAACAATCTAAAAAAACAACACCGAGAAACTCAACGCAGCACGGAGTAACATTTTATAAAACATTTCAAAATGAATTGATCCACTGAAAGGCTACCATATTTTTTTTTTAAGAATACCAAACTGGACTTAGGCAGCCCCCTTTAATACTCTGTAGTGTATAGTCCACTTAACTTAGGGATGGGAGATCTAAAATTGGGCCGGGTATAGCAGTATACTAAAAGGTGTTAATAATTTTTAGTGCTGTTTGGCTGCGATATGATCTACCGGAACAAAAATAAATTTTTTAATTTTTAATTCGACCGAAAAAACAATTATTTTGTCTCATATCCATATACAACAGATGTACTCATCCGTCAAGCCAAGCTGGCTTCTATACCAAAAGCAATCAATACGGATCCGTACACAATTCCCACTATGCAAAGTAGTCTGCCAAAAATTATTTACAATTCTGATTAAACGTATTGCACCTCCTCACTTTTCAATGTTATAATAAATCATGAATAACTTACCTTGCAATCAAACAGAAGGTGTGTCCTGGCTTATAGTATTCTTGTTGGATTTTATAATTGTTTTCAAGCCTTTCACCATCCGGGGACCATCATCGATCGAGAAGGAATAATTCTTCAAATAGGTTTCCTTTGGCGGTAAACGGACGTCTTAACTCCCTTTTAATTGCTAAGCTTAAAATTTATTGGTCTGGCTGGAGGATGGCGATAACTTCCGGAATTTCATGCCTTAAGTACGGGCTAATAAAAATTTTATAATTAAAATTGGACTAGCAATTTCATAAAGCTTATTAAAGTCTACACAGTTGTAAAATTTTCGAATAAATCGTCATCGTTTCGAATATTGTAAAATTTGTTGAGCCAGCCCCAGATGTATTTTATATCGTCGCGGTCTATAGATGAATTTGGAAATTTTTCTTGGTAAGTTTTCTTATTTTTCCCTGAAAGAGAAAAGGCTTTAAGATACGCATCCTTGTCCTTATTTGCAGGAGAACTTAATTTCTTATTTTTGGAGCCAGGAGTGTAGGTCTTTATCTTGTTAGGTCGTAGTTTTATTCTTATGAGGACTAACAGATGCACAGAAACCCGCCTTTGGTGCGGCACAACTGGACTTCGTCCTACGGTCCTTTTTAGTCCTTCATTATATATCACTAGAGATTAGCATCCATTAGGATCATACAACGTCCTGGTAGTTAGTAGCTCAACGGGATGCTTAATTAACGAAACAAATTTCTGGTTGTCTTATGTAAACGATTTCTTCAAGGAGGCGAAGCCTACGCTTCCTTCTGTTGTAGTTTAATCGAATTAGTTTTGACCTAAGTGCAGAGTACAGGATTATTTTCTCAAGGGATTAGGATTTAATAGGCTTCAGCTGTTGAGTGTGATAAGAAGGGATCAGGATTTTCTCAGAGCTATAATGAGCGGAAAGGTGAAAAAAATGAATGTTGAAATGTTATTAAGGAAAAAATAAATAAAATTAGGGTAGGTTTGAGGATTAATTGAGGAACAAAATGGCATGATATTAATAAAATCTGTCTTACTCGAAATTTGCTCCTGGTATTGGCGGGACAAGCCTGCTGGACCCTTTCAAATTCGGAGTAACTGTCTAGAAAAATATTTAAGGAGGTCCTACTATCTGTCGGGACAAAATATATATATTTTTTTAAATAATTTGCTTCCAAATCATCCTTAGAATATGTATGTAAAATGATTTCTCCGAATTCAAACTCTTTATAAAGTAATAGCCTTATAATAGAGCAGCTGTTCGGAGCTCGTCCGGGCCAAAAAAAATATGAACAAATAGATACATATGTATATGTGGTAAAACTTTCCAGAATGGACATCAAATATGATGACCCCCTTAGGACCCTCAGTTCATTAATGCTTACAACGATATAGTTGTCAGTTATTGATTTGTTACAACAAACTATGCTCTGGCAACCGAATTTTTAACGACTACCAAGAAAAATGATCATCCAGTTTCCGATTAAAATCGTAGCATATTTTGTTTATAATCCACAGACAGAATGTTCGACATTCTACCCATTTGCTATAAAATATTTATAATAAAAATTTATATAAATATTTTCGGTTTTTTATTTAAGCCAATATCAAGTTAATGGTAAATTGCACAATATTACTTAATACCATTGCGTGTCCATATTCGCACTGAAAATATTTTAATAATTAGGTTGCTATTAACGAATTAAATGCGTAAATATATATAAATACAGTTGCTGTAATGCACGTAATGCTCACGATAATATTCCAATTCGAAATTATTGATATAATTAAAAAGTTTGCTCTTTGTTGCATTTATCATAAGGGTACCCGTACCAATATTGGGCTCATTGCCTGGATTATATTATCAACAGTATGTTGTTTTTATTTCCTGTATTAATTTTAAATTGGAATTTTTCATGTTGTCCTTTTGTGTATATATTTTTTTCCATGGAAATTTTTCATAATACGAAACGAAAATACGGCGGCCATCATTACTTAATTTTAATTTTATTATGTGTTTTAGTTGTAAGCCTTGCACGAATTGCCAATATATTTTTTTATTCTCATTTTAAAATCATTAAGCTCTTGCATTAATTCAGTCGGTTAATTTTATTTAAACTAGGTTTTAAATATACCTGCATATTCGAATTGGCGTTGAACCAATAAACTAAATTAGTTGCTAGAAAAATATAACTAAAATTCATATTGTTAAAATAAAAAGCTCTTAATAATAAAGTAATATTCGATATACTATATGTTTGTTAAGAAATAAAATTATAAACGGAAACGTAATTAAAACTTGATTTTATAAATCAAATTAAAAACAAATACTTTATTATTAAAAAATAATAAAGTAAAGTGGCTCCAATTAAATTACATAATTTTTTAACCCAAATGCTAACATATTTCACTCTATTATTTTTGAATAGTACAATATTTTACTTTATTATTTTTTAATAATATTTTACTTTATTATTTCTTAATAATATTCTACTTTATTATTTTTTAATAATATTTTACTTTATTACTTTTTAATAATATTTTAATTTATTATTTTTTAATAATATTTGACTTTATTATTTTTTAATAATATTTTATTTTATTATTTTTTAATAATAAAGTATTTTTATCGACCTGAAATTTCCCAAAAATTTGCTACCCTGAAATTTTGTATTTTCACGTTGTAGGACTAGTTGACCCTAAAAAATCAAAACAAATGTCCGTCTGTCCGCCATAGACGCCATCCACCGCACGCCGTCAGTCGTCCACCGTTCGCAAAACCGTGGAACCATGGAACCCTACGAGTGGTATCTTTTGGGGTGATGAGAGTGTGGGGGAGGAGGGATAGAAGAGGGTGGTGGTTTAGGGGGAGAGGAGGGAGGAGTGTTGAAACGTAAAATTTTTATTTTTTTTTTTTTTAGATCTCAAGAACCGTTTATGCTAGGAGGATACAATTTGAAACTAATGTCGAACTAAAATATTTACGAAAAAATAGTGTAGTTTTTTTATATCTCAGAAACAGTTTATGCTAGAAAGTTGAAAATTAGTATATATATGTAGATTTGTTATTAGATTAATTAACGCAGAAAAAAGCTTAGATTTTTAATTGCATTCAGAGGTTGAGTAAAAAAAATTGCCGTGAAACCCAAATTTACACTAACTTTGTTGAGACGTTTAGAAATATCGAGATCGATATTTTACTTCTGTGTTGGTTCTTCATATAGGTATAGGTGCTAGAAACATTCTTCCATTTTTCAATTCCCAACCACTAACGGGGTGTAATTCGGTTGTGTATACATATTCACGAATTCCTATGTATTTCTGAAGCGGGAAGCAATGTGGAACGTTATTTTTTAGGTTGTCAGTTGCATAGAAACCTACATCGCTTCTCAACATTAAATGCCTCCCGGACTTTTACCTAAAAAAGAATAATGTTGCGCCCAGACAATATTGGTCAATTAGCTATTTAATTCTTACGGAACTAGTTCAACAAGACCTTCAGCTTTATCTTTTACTGCTCTGAATTCCTAAACTAAACATTTTTCTTTCTTATTATATCTTTATGTGTGATAAGCCATAGTTTCAGTAGATATGAACTTTTTATATACCTAATTAATTTCTTCATTCTGTTTTTCCTGGTAGAAATGCTGAAAGCTTTTAAACGTGATGTAACTAAAATAAGAGTTATGGTCAAAACAACGTGGTGAAGGAACTTTTGGACATGAGTAAAAAATTGCATAAGAAGTAGAAAATTAAGTATCATGTTATCGAATAGTAGATCCAGCTTTTATCTTGAGAAAAAGACCAGTAACGACTCTAAGTAAAAAATTGCTGAAAGGTTTAGACCAAGCAATTTTGGCACGAGAACCGATTTGGGCGTGGAGCATAAAATTCCACTATATCACCCCATTATCATGTCTGTCACGACACGAAACGAGTTAACGACCGCTCTAAAAACCTACTTACCACATCCGAATCACTCTTCCTTCCTTTAATTAATCTACCTAGCCCTGAAGGATATTTTCCCGACCGAACCTAATTATGGAATTGCAGGCAAGTACTTTATTTCATTTGCTTTCAGCCTCATTATAAACGAAATGGTCCTTAAATTCTTCGAAATGTTTCATCATTATTTTCCATATTAATGTCCAGCTTTTGTTGGTCCGTTGAAATAAAACATTTTCGCAAGGCATTCGATAGAATCCAAAAACAAGCAAACAGGATCCTTCTACACCAAGTCCTATGTAAGCTCCAATTTAGTGGTGAAAATTTGCACTCGATAGAACACCGAGAAAAATAAAAAGAACGCCTATTAACGCGAACAATAAATAAATGAATGGGTATTATGGCGAAGTATCTTGTTAAGACTCGGCAACATCGTTCTACGAAAACAACCGAGAAATTTCAATATCCTTTGGACTAGGGGGATGCAGACGGAAAGCAACCATTGACGAAAGCCTGTCTCCCCCGTACGGCACAACCATAGACAACAATTCATTTTTCTTCGGTTGAAAGTAAATGAACTGTGAAATAAAATCATCCCTAACATCCCCCGAAGAAGAATAAAAATAAAACCCTCTTCGGCTTAGAGTTTATCCGTAGGGCATTCTGGTCGCATGAACGCGTAGCGACAGAATACTCTTTAAGTTTGCCTTTTTTCTGGAATTTTATTTGAAAAAGTCCTTCAGGATTCTTTCTGTTTTTCGATTTCATTTGGATAAATTTACCGAAGGACAAGCAAATTGAATTTTTCAAGCGAAAGTACAATACTATTGGAAGCTTCTGGTAAGCCAAAGATACCATTTGCAATTTATTGTAGAATTAACAAATAAAATGTATATTACACACCCTTAAATGATCAACAAAATTTTTTATTATTGTAGTTTGAATTACTACACAATTCTGGAAGGTTATCATGCAAGCGCATCTTGTGGTTGAACCCCAATCATTCTATGAAAGCTGAAAGTGTGTTTTTCTACATTTTGATGATTTTCAAAAGATCAAGTATGTTGTCAAAAATGTATAAATAGTCGATGTTTGATCAAAACATCTTTTGGTGCAATCCACCCACCTCTCTACGTTCAATTTGTCAAAAAATGTCATTGCATGTTCTGGAAGGAAACATTCATACAAATCTTTTAGTTCATCGTGTAAAAATGGCTTTTCACCTTCATGAAATATATCTCGGCTTGTCTGTCGTAAGTTCCAGCACTCCATAGCAATTCGGACAGCAGCCACCATTATAAAATGGTGGCTGCTGTCCGAATTGAACTCTGAGAAAGTAAAAGAAAAATTAAAATCAAAAAATTCGAAAATCTACAAAAAAAATTTAAAATAAAAATTAAAATCAAAAAATTCGAAAAATTACAAAAAAATGTAAAATAAAAATTAAAAAAAAATCAATCTTGAAAAATATTCTCTTTATCCATTTCCAGAATATTCCACATACACCACCGAATGTGCGAGAAAGCTATTGACCCAACGTACGCAGTATATAAGCACGGCAAAGTTTGCAGTCAAACTCAGTTTTTACTACGGTGAAGCGAGACGACGATCAGTTTCTGCACTAAAGTATTTGTGAAGCGATTTGGTTTGATAGCAGCAATCGAGCAGTGATCAAACTGGGCAGCGTTGCTAGTAGAACAAATATTAGAGCGTTTATGAAATCCGAATAATTAAACCTTATTGTTTCTATCGATTTAAAACGAAATGAAGCCCTTGGTGGGGTCAACTCGTTTTTCCAACAACATGCGAAGTTTGAATCTTCTGAAGCCGTATTGGATTAAAATTACTCATGATTTTATTAAAATTATTTTAATAATAATAATATTTATTCATTGAAAATTTCGATTATAAACTTATGTTATAAATAGCCAGAGATCAGACAATAGTCTTTACATCTTTGCTTTACGGGGTAATTTTATTACATGTATGTATTCCGAATTCTTTTGAATTTGGTGTAACGGTGTGATAGGAATTTAAAACTATTAAGGATAATATTAAATCATAAGGGGCTAACTGCATCTGCTGAATTACCTCCGAAAGCAGTTAGAGGTCATTAAAGCCAAGCCCTTTAATGTTTTGTAAAAATCCACCAAGGACTTCGATTGTGTTTTACTTGCAATCCAGGCGAACTTCTAGCTCACAAAAACATATAGGTTAAGTCTAACCAACCAATCAAATGAAACTACACCCTTCCGAACATACTATTTCCGTTCCGTCTTTGTACTTTTATCGATCATTACCCAAATCCCCAATAACATTCACAAAGCCATCAATGTCCACTACTATCGATCCCCTTGATAAAATATCACAATCCAGAAACGCTTTATATTTTCTTGTCATTTAACAGCTAATGAAATTGGAATTATCTCTGAATGGACGGACATGTTGCTGGAACATTTATTAACTTTTCAGTATCTTCCGAACATCCTTTCAAGCTGAATGCACTAGATTTCAAAAGGCCAACCGACGGTCATGTAAGAGTATAGTTGCCGTACCGCCATACACATGAAACTAATGGCAAGCACCATGAAAAGGAGTTTATTCTACTTAGCCTTTCAGTCCATTGATAGTTACATCAGGACGACATAAGAACCTTTCAAGGCTGCTTCCAACCAGTGGACAACATGGGCATCCGTAGATTGGCTTCGATTCAATTTGTGTAAGTCGCTGCGACCAAATCTCCTAACTAAGGGACAACTTGGTGAGTGTGAGTTAAGTTTTTTTTTTTGGGCGGAAGAAGGGTAGAAAAATGGTCGATTGAGATAAATTTGTTTATACAAAGGAGACAGAGCAATGCAAACATACCCCATACTTGGTAATAATCTACTTTTGCAAGGACATCCGGAACGAAGCTCCGCTTCTAGAGAATCTTTAATAGTAAATCAACGTCATGTTGAGGACGACTCTGAATCAGAAAGTTTCTCGCAATAACAGAAAGCAATAAAGTATCGAGGGCGAAATACTGGCCATGTGATCCTGCCGCACGGAAACCATCCCCTTCTGTACGGATTTCTTGTTCGGATCAGTAAGATGTCTGACATGAAACAAACCCCAACGAACATCAGACGAGAAAAATAATTAAAATTCTCGTTGTGTTGCCAAAGGAATAAATTATTTCGTAGGACTAAGAGAATATCCGAGATGTCGAAAATGACTCTCGGCTCTAAATCTATTACTCCCCGGAAATACTTTGGTTTGTCCGTTAAAGCTAGGGGTGGTTGGTCGAGGCTAATTGTAAACAAGAACCTTCTTTAGTTCGACTCGGAATCGGGACCTTTCGTAAGGAATTCAATCAACGGAAAGAACAAATTAGTTATCCCCCGCACTGGCCTTTACTAATTGTTCGTTAGCTCTTTGGCATCGCTTAGATTTGATTGACTTTCTATAATTAATTGATCGATGATTTACTCATTTCTCGAGCATATATGTAGTCACACCTCTTGAGTTAATTAAATTCTCGAAACTAATAACTTGGAGTTGGAATATGAGCATAGTTTGTTTTACAGTCAATCCCAAAATTTACAAAAGAATTTCGATTTCTTCGCACATCAAACGAAGACATACAAAATTTAATTTTTTCTGTTATAGTAAGTTAAAGATTTGGCAAAAATGGTGTCCAACTCCTTTTTGAAAATGCATATCTCTGTTAATTTTTATCATAGAATAATAAAATAAAACTTATTTTAAAGGGGAAGGTTGTTGAAAAATAATAAAAATACCAATCAAATTTATCCTTAAATTTTTTTTCCAAGGATAACGATTTTATCCTTGAATATCTCAAAAAGCCAAAATTTGTTTTCTATTACTATTTTGTGTATTATACTGTTTTCCAAAACATATCAAAAAATCAACTTGGAATTTCAATGGGATCTGGGTAAAAAAATTGAAGAACATTTTTATTATTCTATGATAAAAATTAACTGAGATATGAATTTTCAGAGAACCATATGAAGAGTTTAAAATTTTGACATTTTTTTTCCATTTTTTTGGCCACCATTCCCCCCCTCCCCCATTTTGATCCGATTTTAATTTGGTTTGCATTTTTGAATATCTGTTGAATTCCCCATTCAGTTAGTGTATCACTTACGAAAATCGAAAGTTTTATTTACTTTTTTAGAGTCATTTTGTCCCAATTGTCCGATTTTGACAAGAGACAAATTAAAAGTACGAGTGAGTACCTTCTTTTTTAATCAGCAAACGGATTTAAAAAAACTTAAAAATTTGCAGTCAGGAGAGCCAATTGAAGAGTAGCAAATTTTGACTGTTTTTTTTTCATTACTTTTGGCTACCATTCCACCAATTTTGATCCAATTTTAATTTAGTTTAGTTTTTAGAGCATCTCTTGAGCTCCCCTTTCATATGCATTTGTTTATATGTGGTATGTCATTAAATTTTTAACTTTAAAAAAAAAAATGAAATGCTGTTTTTAGGGTTGTTTTTCCGAATTCTCTTCGAGCTATCCGATTTCGATAAGTGACCACTGAAATCAAAGGTTTGGTTGTCTCCTTTTTAAACCCACACCCAGATTTAAGCACTTTAGAGCTTACGACCAGTAGTGTCAAAAGAAGAGTTTCAAATTTTGACTGATTTTTTTTGACGTTTTTGGCAAACATTCAACCAATTTTGATCCATTTTAATTTTGTTTGGCTTGTTTGGATCTGTTGAGCTTTAATAATTTTTTTTTTCAATTAATTAATTTTAATTTTAATTTCTTTGTTCATTTATAGTTTTTTTTTATTTTATTGTTTTTTATTTTATTTTTTATTGTTCTTTCGTTTTTCCTGTTTTTCCGCTTTAAATTCATTTATCTTTTTAATTTTTTTCAAATATTGGAAAACGCCAAGCTTATTAATTTGGATATGCCTTTTCTAAATTTTTTAAGCTTCATGGACACTAAATTTAAAAAAAGTGTGAATCTAATTAACTATGAATACCTTCATAATTTTAATGTTATTTTAATAATCTTCTATAGCTAATTAAGAATCGAAGAAAGTACTTCATTAAAGAGTTCATGGCATTTAATACAAATTTTAAATTTCCCATCAATGCTACGAATTTCGATAATATTTCACAACTTAACTTGTGAACTACAAAATAATATTTCTGGCTTAAAAATAAATCAGAGTAACTACAATTTTAACAAAAATTTTTTTTTCTAATTTAAAATAAAGATATTATAACATATGTTAATTTGTTAGTGATAAGCCTAGTTCAAAGAGTTTCAGTTTTGAATTCCCAATTAGTTCTAGGCTTCGTATAATTGGCTCTGGTTAACAAATTTTTGTATATTCTCCAAATATTGTCTTAATTGGAAAACTCCCAAAAAAATTACGCAATTTGAATATAATTCCCAGAACGCCATAATACGAGATTCTATCGAAACTCTCGTGGCAGACACCTAAGAACTATTTCATTAAAATCAAATCAAAAGAAACATCCCATGTTCTTTTGAAAATTCCAATTAAAATACTCCTTTGGATACAACATTTCTACTTTACAAAGTTTCGCCATTCACAAAGGATTTTGGTAAATTAAAGAAAAGGCGATTTCGGTGACTAAATCAGAGAAACTTGCAGCCGCAAGCTTCGCCTTAAGATAAGATGTTCATTTCGGATGGTCTTTTGTTTTCACGTCTTACAAGAGATTTAAGTAATTTTCTTCCGTCTTGTAATAGTATACAGAAGTTTGCTGTGAATCACGACCAAAAAGGATATTTTTATTGCATTTAAGTATTTAGTGTACTACCGTGAGTATTTGTAGGTAGAAAGGGTTACCGATAATCGATAAGATCTTTTCTATCGAAACTGTTGCAGACAAGACAAAATTTAATTAAAATGTTTAAATAATCAATCAACCACTGCAACTGCTTCTTTTGCAGTTCCTTATCCTTCAAAGGCTCACCATCTTTTAAATATAAATGCGGTTTTTTACTTCTTCGACTGTACAAAGATTTGTGCAACTGCGACGTATTTGTTTCGATTTGTTTAAAATTGACCTAAAAATTAATTTACAGAAAGCTGTATAAATTTGATCTCAGCGTTCGTATATTTTAGCTGGTTCAGACCTAAATCCTTAAAAGGAATTATCGTTCAAGACGAAAATTTACTTCTGTTCCTACTGTAGAGAAAAGGTCGATGTTGATACCGGCAAGGACCTAAGGTACACTTTGTGGTCCACCTGAAAAACTCCTAGGAATATTGTAGAAATGGCTCCCTACAATTACAGGGAGCCGTTTCCTCAAAATACATCCTTATGACGCAACAGTTAGTAAATTTCAGTCACGTGTTATCCTTTGAAAATTTGAACACAGACTGATATTCGGCGAACGTAATGAAACAGGTCAGGTTAATTCTATGTCCTTGTTGATTTCAAACGTTCCAACTCATTGTGCTAGGACTAGGTTCTATTGAAATTACGTTTCCGAAAATTTACGAAAGAGTCTCCTTAAAATCTCCTTAAAATCTCCTGTGGTGAATTTCGGATTTCAAAGCTTGCGCACTGGAAAGGACTTCATGTTTTCAATAAAGAGGATAAGTTCAGTAGAACGTTAATGTTCTAAGAGAACAGCATTTCACGTTTTCGGTATTTTCTATAGGTTTATTTATTAATTACACTACACTATGGGAATGGCGATCAGAAAAGAGAATTTCTTTATGTTGGTAAGTCATTTGACTTATTTCGATAATTTTTCGGTAGTATGAATGTCATCTAAAATTAGGCAACAGAATTTCTTCGACAATATTCATCATCATCAATGGTGCAACAGCCAAATCGGGCCCTAGTCTATTGCAGGTTTCTGGACAGTGGCCTTTTTCCGGTAATGCGTTTCGGCGCCGCTCCCAATCCCTGATTTAGAATACCTATCCTACTTGTTTATCATACCCCGGCAGGAAAAGGGTGGTAGTTTTCAGCTGGCTATGACATGTTTGAGTACCCAGCTCCAACTATGTTATACTTTTGCCTTCTTTCTGAGACCCACTGGTGTTTTTGACCATTCACGTTAACTCGATGCTCCCCCCTCTTTTCTCAGGCTATCTGATGGTTGTAACACCAAAGTATTCACAATTATGAAGTATCGGAAGATATGCACGTACAATCCTTGTCAGTGAGCTTTTCAAATTTTTAAAACTACCCCTCATAGCGTTTGACGCGACATCTACCGCAGTATCAAAGGATTGGGCACGTTTCCTGTTCCCGTCGATTAACTTTCCATACTGGCGGGTTTTCTCCTTATCTTCCCGAAATTTAAAGGTTTCCTCCGATTTTAGTTCATGCACCACGTCATTACTTAAGGATTTGTTTCTACCGACTGAATACCAGCAACCGAGAATATTATTCCTTTCCGACGTTCTCGATAGCGTTCCAAGCCGGAAATATTACCAGCCGAATCGGATCAGCTATTTTTGCCTTTCATTCACCTCCACTGTGATTTTGATTCACAAAATGTTCAGGGAGGAAAAAAACCCCCGTCAAAAAAAAGGATCCTGACAGGAACACGAAGGGATGATGCCAGGATAGGTACGTACAGTAGACTAAAGGCGGCTTGCTTCACCAAAGACGAGAACCTTATGTTCTTATTTCGTAGCGTTTTGAACTTCTGTGCCGCATCAATGCCGGCAACGTCCTTGCCAGAGAAGAATATCGTGCAAGCGACCGATATCAAATAGTAGCGGCTTTTCATTCGAATGAATAGGGTGGCTAAGGGTAGGTCTCAGGACGATATATGATCCCAAATTTATTATGCGGATGAACGGAATTGATTGGGAAGGATTTTTTTTTGTCTGGTAGAACGTCCGCTAAAGGATTTTTTTTTTTTACAGCATCTTCTCGAGATCCTAGATTGGATTTTGGTACGACAAAAGTCACATAAGGACTCCTGTAAGCAAGACTCTCATGTGTACAAAAGTGTTTCCGAACGAATTTCAATTATTATCCTATTTCAATTGCAGATGTTTCGGTTGAATGGATTTCGGTTTTTTTTTCTTTGCAGAAAAGAGTAAAAAATATGGAAAATAATTTCAAAGATGACTGATCGGAGGAAATGAATAAGTCGAAGGTAGTCACTTTTGATTAAGAGGATTGGTAGCATTCATGTGTGAGCAATGATAAAAGTGGGAAGCTTCGAACGAATCGGTTCAAAAGTTAAAGAAATTAGGGTTTCGCAGTGTCAATGGATAAATCCTTCTTTACAGAAGTTCTGGAAGGATCAATGCAGGTATTACTGGAAGATGTTAAAGGATCAGGTATGTGTATTGAACTGGATCTCGGAACCAAAAATTTAAAAATTCCTAAAGATCAAATGTACAAAGCCGTCACTAATACCAATTGGAAAGACAAGCTCTGTCTCATACTTTTTTTTCGGTTCGGAGCCTTTCTTACATACAGTTTTCTCGAGGAGATGATGTTTGAAAATTTAAGAAGATCCTGTACTACTTCTAGATCAGTTCGACGGGACTACTACTACACAACTTCCTATTTAAACAAATACAAGTAGCTGCTGTTGGCAGGATTCGATGTCACGCCCTGAGCGTTGATCTGCATATGGTATATCCTAGCGAACAACAAAAATTCCACCAAATTGGTTGAAATATTGGGTGATCTTCTGTGCCACCTACTTTTAGTATAATGATGCGATGGCAAGAACTTTTTTTTTTATATATAATTCGTGATAACGAAATTTGTTTCAACATAGTCTATATAGAATAGGTATTCCTAAGCAATACCACCAGCTGTCAGGGTATTTCGGATAGTAGGCATGATACTCTCTGAAGAGTCTATGCGTTCCGATGACGAAACAGCTCCTTCGGACCTAGTGTAACACAGTCTTATAAACTGGCCTATCCAGTGAAGGTTTTCCAATTGTCATGTCCTCAAGAACAACGATTAATCAACAGTCGGGAATTTCGTATTGGGGTTTCATTCCACTGAGACCGGAAAACAACTGACATTTAATCAAATATAAGTAGTAGATACCTTGCTTATCTAATATCCAGTCCGAAAAAAATTGTTTTCTATCCATTAATCTCCGGATTTACTGATTAGTCAATGATTCGAAAAAGACAATTGCTGTGTAGCTCTCATAAATCAAAATTTAATCCAAAAACAGTCGGTAAACAGACAGTTTATAAGAGCCGATCGAGAACTATAAAACACATCTCGATTCGGAACCAAACCGGAGCCAGACACCCGCAAACAAATCCAGCATAATTAAGTTATGGCAAATTGATCATCCCATTCCGATTTTAATGAGAAGGGATTCTCTCTATTTCCTGCATTAAATGAATTTGACCGTATGCCCGTATGAACTACATATGCGACTGCATGGACATTTCTCGTGTATGCATTTTAGATCACATATCACCCCGAAAAACCTAAAATCCCACTCTCAGCAAATATTAACCACGAAACTGGGCATGCATTGGCACAAAGCGATAAAACTAAATCCGCTTTTTGGTAAGCGCCATGGAAAATCGTTCGTTCTGGCAAAGGAATGTGAACAATGTACATTATGGATATGTAGAGTGTACCCACTAGGACGACATTGGTCAAAACCTGAGAATGGGAGCGATACGTGCTTCGTAGCGGTATGCATGAGATCTATCGTTTTCACTTGAATCTATGCGTTCCCGGAATTAGCCATAAACTATTGCTCCTGACCACCAAACGCCACTGGCTATCCTGTTTCCATATCCACCGCGGCTACGTGATTACACTGCTCCTGTTATTATTTTATTTAAATTTTATTGAATGAGCATTAATCCAAGGATTAAGGACTATCCGGCGGCTATCCGATTTGCACTATGCTATAAAATGGTTTAGCACTAGCGTATTATAGTTGAGCAGGGTAACCAATCGTAGGGTTACGACCCATTTTCAATTTGACCGTTTGCATAGATTTTCGGGGTATCATTTTCGATTAAGCTGATTTCGATTCCTGCAGGTCGATTATGATAATGCAATTTGTCGTGTTTTTGAAGCAGTTTCCCACTGTCTGCATTTGTTTCAAATCGTCAAATTGATTCGTGAACTCTACGTTTAAGATATCGCCTCAAAGATGGCAGTCCAATCACAAGGCAGGAAATCTTTAGCCGCTGAGGATCACAAGAGTTAAATACATACTTTGACCTAGTTCCAATTTTTTTGAATTTTTTATGGAGGTTTAAGGGAAAATTTAGACCAGTAAAGCTTGTGGTCTTGAGCACCAAAAAAGTTAAAGGATTGAATACTGTATTCCGGTGGAGCTTATAACAGCTTGCGCCTTGTCGAGCATAGAGTAATAAGAGCAGGATTGGCCAAAGACCACTAAGCTAATTACAGAAAATTTTCTGCGGCTTCATAAAGTTTATAGTCGTACATACATTCGAAACTTTATCGTGAACTCAACGCTTGGCATCATTTGTTCAATCTTATATTAAAGGATATTTTCGCTCAAGACTACTCACCTTTTACCGTCTATTCTGCATGCAAATCATGCTGCGCGTGATGAACATAATTTTAAACAATGAGTGCAAAAACACGTATCCATAGATAACACAATCGCCAAATATTAGTATCCTTACACCTAAACACTACGCAGTATATACTCGTATGGCTGTAAGATGTCAGACAAAGTTCAAAGAACAAAGAACTCTATCCAGGAAGCTAGTGAAAGACTTGAGCATAATTACAAGGATGTGAAGTTGGCTGGCAGCTACTCATAGCCATTCTTCACATCCATTATTCTTGTAGTCTTGTTCCTGCTGTAACGTCGCACTACTTTCCAAGTCCTTGTTGTAATAGTCAAAGTAAAAATTTCTGTGACAAGTATGTTTGCTCTTTCCAATCGTAGAGAATCTGCAAGGACTAATACAGGCCCTCTAATAGTCAAGTATGTTTCCGACATACTTCCGAAGTTTTGTTCTTTTTCGAAGCTCAACTCACTGTTCTTTTGTTGCCTTTAAGTCTGTTAACTACGAGGATGTCCTGTCAACATTAACACCAACAGAACTGCTTTCATACAAATGTAATTACACTTTAATGTCAGCTTGTCATGTAACACCCTTTAGTAAATGTACTTCTGAAGTACTGTGTAAAATAGTCCGCCGCTTTGAACTTTGTTTGTTCTCCGACTTCCTTGTGCATTTGAAAGTGAAATAAGGTAGAACAAATTCGCACTCAGAAGCCAATCAAGCATTAATCTTGAAGCATAACTCATTTTCCAACTATAGACGGTCTTTAAAAACTCACGCATCGCGAAACGCGAATAACGAAACGCGAGAAAGACACGAAGCTCATGCATCGCGAAACGCGAATAACGATACGCGAGAAAGACACGAAAAACCTCTACACACTATTCACGAGAAAGGCACGAATAACCCAAAATATGCGAATTGCTAAAAGTCTGTTAGTAACAGAATTTTTTCCGAGAAACTTGTTTTTCAACTTTCAAAGTATTATATGGATATATTCATCAAATTTTTAATGCACCAATATGTAGTACACTGATTTAAAACATTTAATTTCAATTTCAATTCAATTTTTACTTGAAATTTCCAGTATATTTAATTTTGTCCAGTAAAAGTACACATTTCAATCACTTTTACACGAAATGAATGGTATTTTTAAATTATTCATGTACTTTTCAACTGAACCGTACAATTTACATGAAATTTTCATAATTGAAAATTCGTGTAATTTTACTTATCTATTTGAATTTTACAACGAAAGGCATGTAAGAAATGAGACTATGAAGTAAGAAGCTTCGTTCGATTAAATTGAAATTAAAATTTTTGGTGCAAGTTCTTTAGATTTCGAAGAAGGAAAATCGAAAAATAAATTTGAGCATAAGTCGATGCTAATTTTTTTTTTTGTGATTTACTGAGTTTTATCGACATTGCTTATATTAATAAATTCATGTATTTTTCAACTAAACCGTGCAATTAACATGAAACGACTTACAAAATTACTCAACATTTCGTGTAAAATAAACTATATTTCTATATTATGTAATTTATGAAACGCTTCGTTCGATTTTATTTTCTACTGAAACGAAAATGAAACGCCTTTTACGCAGCAAAATCAGAATTGATCACGAGTTCGATTCCTACCTACAGTCAAGGGTTTTATTAACAGTAAGTAACTAAGAAACAATATAAGAAGTAGAAATAAGTGTATCTTAAGGAGTGCTAATTTTACACTTATTTAGAGTGTAAATTCAAGAGAATATCCGGTGAATTAGCTTTCGAACTTGAAATTTACTGATTGCTAATTTAAATTTACTGATCGAGAATTAAAAATTACGTTTAAATTGACTATTACGTATATCCCAATATAAATTTACTTGAAAAGTTTGAAAACTACATTCGAATTGACTTTTATATCCCAATGTAAATTTACTTGAAAAAGTGTGGCATATTTTCCTACTATTCAAAAGTTGTAAAATTCAATGGATTTATTTTACTGTGTAGTTTTATCACAAATTTTTGACCACTCTCAGTTCATCGATACTCTCTCCTATAGCTTAAAATATTTTCCGTGAAACTCGTCTCCATTAGAAACTACCATCGATATATTCAACCAATGACAAAGATTTAAAAAAACCTCACCATTTCGAATACGTCCTCTGAACATATCTTAACCAAGTCATCCGTATTGCATAGAATTCCTTCCGTTCGGGAGTATCGAATGAATGAAGCAGAACTCCCACATGTCCAACTACCGTATGGAGTTTAGTTGGACATAATCAGCTTTTGTTCAATGAGAAAGCTTCTCGTGTCCTTTGATTTACAATGAGCTGGACTCTGCTATCAAATTCAATTTCGATTGCATTTTATAGAACCGTCCTGCACTTGATATCCTTTCCCATTCTGTTTTCCCACTGACTAGCTGGTAATTATTATTTCTTTTTTTTTTGGGGAAAATCCAAAATCGATCGACTAATGGAACAGAAGAAGCAGGTCCTTTGAGAAGATAGCACTAGCACCATGTATTGTAAATGAATTTAAAGTGAAACCACTTAATTTGTAGTGTTTGACGAAGGACAGTGAAAAAAATATGGGCTCCACTCATTATCAATATTATACCCTATATGTAAAAAATTGATCGCACATAAAGACAGACTAAAAATCAGCAACTATTTCCTTTATAGGATTAATACTCAGCATCGATATTAGTCCATAAAAAAAATTTAATCAAAATTTGTGCAGCCGTTTAAGGCTTATGCGAGAACCCACATGCAGACAAATCGAAAATCGGTAAAAGATTTTTTATAGGATTCGTAATCAAAGTACCTATGTACATGTCCTGAATAAGACAACTTTAGAATATCGAGTGCTGTAAATTAAAATAATATAAAATACTAGTTAAATCATAATTAGCTGCACAGAACTCATTAATCATAATTTATAGGGAGAGAAAAAACCTAGCAGACGTGTAATTACTTTAAGATCCAAAGCCATTAAAACCGTTCGTTGGAGGAAACATTTTAAAACGATACGATACCAGATTATGGCCAACGGATGGCCAACTTTTTGGTCATTATAATAGAAGCGCTCATAAGAAAATTGATATAAGCTATGGCTACTCCGTATACTCCTTCTTTCATAAAGCAAATACAAAAGTGCTTCGAGCCACAAGCTGGTTCAATTTACAAGGCCCAAAGCGATAGAATGTTCTAGAGAAATTGCTTTTAAGGGTATCGAAAACCGAGTGAATTTGTGTAAGCTCTTAAGTTTCAACATGTCTTTTAAATGATGTAAGATTACTAAAAGTTGCTGCAATATGTAGTATGCGCACGATTTTAGATAATGATATAGTGTAGAGATTTTGAACACAAATGTTGCACAATGTATTATTAATTTTCTTGCCAAGCATATGGGTACTTGAATTAATCGTATATTTTATTTTCTAGAGAAAGGATTGTGTCTTCAAATATTTCGATATATACCTATACTTGGAAGATCAAACGACTTTCAGAGTAAGTCGAACACATTTTTAGATGTTTTCTTTAGTGAAACTTTTTCACATCGTTATACTCTTAAGACTGCTACAGACTTCTATTGCTTTTCTTGTTTTTCACATTTCGCGAGTTTTTCGTCTTGTTTCACGAAACACATGAAACTCGCGAGAAAGTCACGAAAAACCGTCACTGTCTCGTCAAGCAAAACTCTTTGATGTAGTCAAAAAACCGCCTTCAGTAGGGAAAACTCGCGAATAGCGAAACGCGAGAAACCCACGAAAAACATTTACATACAATTCACGAGAAAGATGCGAATGACTCGAAATAGGGGAAACGTGATAAATATGTATAATGTATTGGGGTGTCTTTTCCAGTGGGAGATTACAGAAAATGGACGTTTTATATATTTGACATAAAACACTTAGACCACGTGTCTTGGAAGCAATTAATTTCAAAACTCTTGGACATTCAAGAAACATGCAAATAAAATTTATTTGCAAAATAAAATTATTTTAGAGGTTGAGGCAGAGAATCTTTTTTTTACAAAGTCTAAGCATTTTTTCATGGACCCGTTTGTGCACAAATTGATCGGAAAATTTTGGTCAAAATTTTGGCTTTTTGCAAGTGAGCTCAATAGATGCTCAAAAACTGAAATCGGATCAAAATTGCGAGAATGCTGGACAAAAACGTAAAAAAACAGTCAAAATTTGCGACTCTTCGTATGGCTCTCCTGGCCGCAATTTTTTAAATTTTTGAAATCTGTTTATAGATTTGAAAAGGAGACACTTGCACTTTTTAATTGATTTCATTTGTAAAATCCGGAATATTCTAAGAGAATTTGGAAAAATTGCACTAAAATTTTGGCACTTTTTTGGAAAGGAAATTTTTTGGATTTTCGATATTTTCACCGCAAACGAAAGGGGAACTGAAGTGCTGATCAAAAATCTAAACAAAATTAAAATCAAATCAAAAATAGAGAAATGTTGGCCAAAAACGTAGAAAAAAAGTTTGCGACTCGTCTGCCAAAATTTAAGAATTTTGTTAAATTTGCACCTTAAAGACCCGCGATTCGTAGAGATCCATTCTGATTCAGTCCATTCTGCTGCTGATCTGATAGAACCGGGAACAGTGAAGTTCCGCGAACTGTACGTACAGATCCTCTGCAGATCACTCCCAAAACTTTGATTTTTTTTTAAATGATAAAACAAGAATTCAACATAAACAGTCTGTTGAAGCCTCTAATACTTCCTAGACTAGATCCATTCGATCAGATATCATTTGAGGAAAATCCAACCCGAAGTAACTGACAAGTTCTAAATCAAAACGAATTATCCGTATACTAGCAGAAATTACCTTAAGGCTCCATTGTCCGTTCAACGTCCTCCACTCACCACATATCGTCGAATATAAGTTTCCTTCCCCTAGATTTATGTCCATTCATCAGTTAGAGTTTCCCCGGGTAGAAAAACTCGGCAAACTTCATTTCATTTGGCGTGGATTTTTTTTTTGTTACCGTGAAGGTGGTTTCTTTTTCCATCGGGTCAACCTGTACAACGGTTAGGGTTGTCCTCGTCGGGACCCCGGTATCCTTGCCAAGAATTCATTTCGACGTAGTGCATTCTTGTGCGGTTTAGAACAACGGACGAGCGGAGATTTACAGCAAGTCCGCAAATTTAATGAATTTGTAAGGGTTGAATTGCTGCCACCATTTTCTATTTATCCACCTCCACCTACCCTTACCAGCTGCATAAGTTCCGATCTATAGCTTGGGAAGTTTGGAGCGGAAACGACCGGGTTGCCCCCGAAACGTACGCTTCTCTTTCCTTGTAGTTTGTGTTTTTGGTTATGGACACAAGAATTACAATGGCCACTATGCAAACCTTTGAAATGCTTGTAGGAATTTATCGAAAGGATTTTACTCGGGGAAATTTTAACCATTTCTTTGGCTGTTGATACTCGTATGTAATATTTACGTATGTGGCTCTCATTCGAGTTTTTTCCGATGGGATGCAGGGAGAAGACTTTGTGGTGTGGTGCAAATTTTGCTCATTATTTACGTCCGATTTCGTGGTTTTAGGTCATTGCATTCCTTGAATGCATTTTAAGAGTATTGTGAAGAAAATTGTTGCCTATTTTAATGATAGATTCTTCTAAGGTTTAAGCAGTTTCTTCTTAAAACTTAGTTATATATTTTAAACGAACGTAGTAGCGAACTGAAAAGGGTAGCGCTGACCTAGCAATTCCTGATAGAATAGGCTCCGGAAGTATCTCCTTTGGAGCTTTTCGTGCCTGGAGGCTATTAAGCGATTGAGTAATATCAGCGATTCTTATTCATTGACATTGAAACGAGGGCTTCTCACTATTCAGAAAACGCATAGCTGACTATCATTCTGCCAACGTCTAAATAAAGGCATCACCTGAAGCCTTGTGGTAATTGATTTATTCAAAATAAAGTGATAAAAATCTCTTTATTTCAGTGATAAAAATCACTTTATTTCAGGTAAAATTTTCCCAAAGTTCCCGGAAAATCAGTGCATGCTCATATCGATGAATTAGGTACGAAAATTGTTAGCAAACACTTGTTAGTAAATTGTTATTTCGCAGCTTATTTATTTTAGCCATCACGAAACATCCAAACCACAGAATTCTTTTCATGGTTACGGTGACATAGAGAGAGAGTCCTTCCGGAGTAACAGAATGCAGTATACAAACTTTTCAATTGAATTAACGTGGTACGAAAATACCGAAAAGTTTTACTCTTCACCGGAAATTTTATTCGACGAGAAAGAAAAAAAATGTATTTAGACGCGTCTATGGCACTAAAACAAACAATTCCACAAAATAAAATTAATGAAAAAAGTTCTACCGGAAAGTTGTAGTCGATGTTCGGCATAACAGGTGTAATGTGCAGTTTAAGTGCTTAAAGTTGTTAAAATGATAGTTGAAATGTTGTAATTCGAATGATTTTCGAAAGGTGAATTATTTAAAGGGACGCTGGATTGTTGAAATTTGGAACTTGTATAAGACCTATAGTGTTTTAAAACAAAAATTAACTTTCAATCCAATTTTTACTTTTAAATTCCCTGTACATATACTTCATTTTTACAATCACAAAATTATTGTTTTTTTACAATTTACATGAAAAGGGTTACAAAATTACACAACATTTCGTGTAAGATTAATTATTTTTATATATAAATTGAAAACTACGTTCCTTTTCGTGTAATTTTACTTATCTATTTGAATTTTACCACAAAAAACGTGTGAGAAATGAAACTATGAAGAAAGAAGTTAGGTTCGATTTTGTTTGCTATTGAAATGAAAATGAAACGCCTTCGGTGGTGCAGTGGCTTCGTGCGCCAAACCTACGCAGTAAGTAAGTAAGTAAGTACGTTAATTAAGAAATAATATTAGAAGTAGAAATAAGTGTACAAAAAAAAAATTGTGTACACCATTTATCGTTTTGAATTAGAATACACGAAAAAAGACCTCAATCAATTTCGCACAAACACGCACTCATGCCATTCGATACATCGAGTAGTTTTTTCTAAGAACTTTGCTCATTTTGCAATTAAAAAATCCAAAAATTACAAATTGCAATATGTTTCAGATTTTTAATAGTAAAATTATAATTCAGAGGAATATTTCTACAGTTGAAGTAAATTTACAGTAACTTGTAATAAAATAGTAAATTTTACATAGATTTCAGTCTAAATTTACACTTTTTTTTTAAATTTACATGTTTTACGTAACAGTTTTTAATGTGATAATTATTGTAAAGATTGAACAATTACATACTGTGTTGTTGTGTTGTTACTTATTATTGTTACTGTGTATCATTTTTTTTTAGGTGAATTTGCTACTGTCGAAGTGAATTTGTTATGTGCGAAATAAATTTGCTGTTTCGTCGTTGAAATTTACTGATTGCATATTGAAAGTTACTAACTGAAAATTTAAAATTACATTTCAATGTAAATTTACTTGAAAAGGTGTGACATATAATATTTTTATTTATATTTTCCTACTATACAAAAGAAGTAAAATGCAATAGATTTCGGATGCCGAATAAATGCGGCACTTATGTAAAAAAAAATGAAATTGGTCTGCCTTCAAATGGGTTGCAATTAACTGATGCAAGCCACTAAAAATCAAGACTGAATTATCCGTCGCATAGACATTGTGTAGTTATTGTTCTAAAATGTTTTTTCAATCTAGAACAATAAAATACAAAAATAATAAAGTAAAATACATACACGTACAAGATAAATTTCCCTGGTAGCATAATGTGTGACAGTAATCATCCCCCATAAAAAATTCACTACCCTATATAATATTTTTCATTATCACATGATTTACGACTGAGGCATCGGTTTTTAATCGATTGTTAATATTTTTTATCGTTAGAAGATTAATGTTTTTGCATATATTTATATAAAAAATAGAGGCTTGTATCTGTGGGGGCCGAAAGTCTGTTCTAAAATTATTGCTTTTAAATGGACGAACAGAATCATGAACAAAACTTTCATTTTATGTGGATGACAGGTTGTTTTAATGTGTTTTCTGCTTGCAATTTATATTAAATATTCGATGTTTTTAAAAGAGTAATTTTTCTGATTTTAAATTGGTGTTTTTAAATTCACATATATTCTGGCTTACATTGGTAGGAGCGCTACTTTCGTTTCATCAAAGAAAAGGAAGGGTTGGATACTAATTTTTTTTTGACGTGATATAATAAAAAACTCACGTAGGAAAGCGTGGTTCAAAATACCTGAATTTGATTGGGGCCAGATCATCGCATGGAAGGAATAAATCTATGAGTACTTTCTCAGCAACCAAGTAACTATATCCATCAGTGAAATCAACCAAAAAAAGCGGAAAACACTTACTCCCAACATTTCCATTTTCTTTTCAAATTCCTCGCTTTTCCGTACAATTGCCGCAGTTATTGCCATCATTGTGTACTCAAGCCATAAAGCAATATAGACAAGACTTGCTTCGATTTTCACGCTCCTTTAAAGTCTAAGAACATATTCCCTATACTTTTCACTAGGATTATGGTACACCGTATTTGTAAATTCGTACGGGTTGTTATGTGATATGATAAAGTGTCATGTTTTCGCCAAACAAGGAAGAGTAGAGTGTAAACAATATCGCGATTTAACCAAGTGGAAAATGTTGATGTCAAGCTTATCGATATGTAGATGTCAACAGGCAAGCGTTTTGCTTTTTTGCAATCGAGCTATCAGTTGCTATCAACTTTTGGCGGCGTTATTTAGTGGAATAAAATGGAAATTTATGCAATAAAAACGAGTAATAGTCCATAAATACAAGTATTTGATGGATAAATTACTGGTTCTGTAGTTGGTTTAATATAGACCTATAATTTATGTGAAATTTTCGCTAAAACACATCAGTTGTAGTTTCTGAACGAGATAGGGTAACAATATCTAGGACTAGGTTAGGCTTTGCCTAACTTAACTAGGTACCTAATTAAAAGGAAAAAATTCATACCAAAATATAAAAAATGTCCAAGTTAAACAGACGCTGTGTTTCAGGTGCCCAAAGTGTTGTCAAACATAAACCCTGATATAGAGTGCTTCAACGGCAATTTTGTGTGTGTTTCATAAATAATATTACACAACAAGAAAACAATAAATAATTCTTGCATATTTAGCGGACATACAAACAAAATATCTGCCCCACGTTGGGCGCCAAATTTGCGATCAAAGAACTGAACTAACAAAAGTTTAAACAGCTTTTTTCTGGTCGTAATCAATTTTAATGAGCTGGCATTTTAGGTGTAAAATAACTCAAATAAATATCGTAGCTAAACTTAGATCGCAATAGTAATTAAGTTTTACTATGAGCTACCGATTTGAAAAACTGGATATTTGTTCGATTGTGTGAACATATTAGAGGACAGTTTAAGGCCAAAAATAAATATTCGGACTTTTAACTGGCTTCTAACGTAAAGTATTTCACTACATTCAAAATATTATAAAAGTTATTTTTTCCATTTAAATCGGATAAATAATCTGCTTTCGGATATGCCATACGTTGGGCTCTGTTCTGTGAAAAAAATGGTGTTCAAATGAATCTAAGACAACTGGATTTAACTCCATTATTTATTAGTTATAAAAAATAGTTATATATAGTTTTTTGATTTCTGAAAACTTTTCAATTTCATCATCTCGATTAGCTGCAATTTTTGCTTGCCTTCAGTATTTTTGGTTTCAGCTCAAGGAGCGAAATATATTCGAAGTCAAATCCATTAAACACATTAAAAAAACTTTGAATAGGAACTTTAATATACAACAAGATAATATAAACTTTAGAACTCCAGAAAAAAAGAGAGAGTTAAGAGTACTAGAACCACATAGTAAAAGTTTTTCGATCTTTACAATAAGTTTGTAAATTTAAAACAGAGTATAAATTTAGATGGAAACCTACAGAACAACTAAGTTCCAGATTTTAAACTAATAGCAAAAGTATATTTTTAAACATAATCAATGAAAATATTACGTTACATGCATTTATTTTCAAATATTTTCTTTGTAAATATTACAACCTCAATTTGCTATCACATCCTACATTGGAAATATATTTACAATACGTATGTAATTTTACTAGCCGAATTTAATTATATTAGCCACTGAAATGTAAAATTACATTGTGTTCCAAAAAAATGTGTAGTAAAACTGGAAATGAAAATTAAAACCAATAAAGAAAAAATTTGGTTTCGCTAAATGTTACTTTGAATATAAAAAAAACAAATTTAAGAAAGGCTGTTAAACTCTTCACTTTTCTTTTCAACTACAGCTTAATTATACGAAAGTGAAGTGCCTTTCCGAAGAACATCAGCGAAAATGTAATTTCTCAACTTTAACGCTCATCAGTTATTGAACAAAGAAAGCGATTGTGATGAAGTGTTTCATCTCTTCTTCGATTGGGTACAGCTTTCTCTGCTATTATTCGCTTCAGATCAAGTGCGCTGAGCTAAGATCCTTTGTATTTTACCATACTCAGCCCGAGCAAGTATTCAATGCAGTGCATTCAAAAAGGATTGCAGTAGCACGGATAATGCTTCTTCATAAAATAATAAGAAACTTCCTGGTACCAAGTGCGAGAGAACAATGACGATATTAGAATTTTGTTTTTGTTATGTTTCTCCCTAGAGGAGATCTGAATGCCATATTGTCAATCAGTATTAGAACAACACTGCCAAAAGTGGAATTAGTAGAAGTAGTATTAGTACTATCCACTGTTGAAATTATACTGTTGTATGGTGCATTTGGATTCCGGGACACATCGGCTCAGAAGGTAATGAAATGACCGACTTAATGGCTACGAACGATTCAGAAGCTGACTTCATGGGACCATATTCATTCTGTGGGATACCATTAAGCGCAGCCAGAATGAACATCCGTATGTGGCAAAAATCGCAAAGTACCATTCACTGGGCCATTCAGTAGTGAAATAACATCTTCAATCGCATTTGAACCTAAATCGCCATTTGCTGCTTAAATCGTTTGAATTTCTTAATGATTTTAAAAAAACAACAAATTTACAAAAAGGCATTCTGTTCCAGATTAGAAATAGCTGGCTGTATATCCCCCTCCCCTCTTCCTGGTAAACCGAGTTGAAATGTATTACAAACAATCAAAAAAAAGGTGGTAAAACACGAAGGACTTAAACAACACGTATACTTTTTCTTTACATGCCTCAAAATTACACGTTGTTGTTAAGTTCGTATGTGAACAAGCACTTTGGAACGGGGACAGGTGAAAGAACAATTACAAATCGAAATAGCTGTTCTTAATTGTATATCGTTTAAAAATGATTTTAATTTGTGCTGCTAATGAGACAAAATTTCTGGTTTTGTTTGTCACAAGCGTAATTTGTGAGCCACTTTCATAAATGATTGATTTGTATAATGAAACACGTCAATTAGATTAATTATGATTAAACGAGGTACAATAATGAATAAGTGGTGCCTTCTGAAATAAGAATCGGTGGCGAAAAGGTTACAAGTCGTATTTTATGAAGTGGGACAATCACACAAAGTTATCAAATTGATTGATTAAAAATTTAAAAATTCAATTTATTGAAAGAAAACTATTTCAAAATAAGTGCTATATATAAAAAAAAAGGATTAAGTGAATCAAAACTTTTCCAGTTGAACTACATTATAGGTACAAAAATATTTAAAAGAACTATTTTCAGCTTAATAATGGGCCGTTTTTTTCTATTCTTTCCCGACTAAATAAATATCATGTTTGGGTATTTTTAGGTAAATATTGTTGCGAGCTGGGAGTTCGCCGGCATTTCAAATAAAACACAATTCGTGAAATCAATAAAAATAGCAAAAATTTATTGTTAACGTTGAATAAACGCACTACCGTCAACGTTTCCCGATTTTTTTTAGTCAACTTGATCACTGTTTGCCGTATCGCTTCGCCGTAGAAAAACTGTTCCTCTCTGCAAACTCTGTCGAACTTATATAATGCATGTGTGGAGGCGTAAGCTTTCCCAATTATACAGCGTGTGTGACATTTTCGCGCGCGATGGAGCACATCAGAGAAGAACGAGGAGAGTATTCGGCTAGAAAAATTTCCTGGTTGGCTATTGGGAGGTGTGCCTTTCTACCTGTAAACTGAACGAGTTGTGTGTGATGCCAGGGTACATGTAACAATATGTCTACAGCGTCAATAAGTTTAATGATTTAAAAAGCAGATCGGTTAAATTTAAATTCAAATTTCATCACAAATTATCTTAGTGTTGTCTGAATTTGGTTTTTTTACAATTCTCCAATTTTTTTTTCAAAAACGAATTAAATACAATATTTTTGCCAAATAGGCGGAGTTTTAGCTTTTATATTAAATTGTAAATTTTCCTCTCAAGAAAATTAATTTTTGAGTTTTTATTTTATTTGAGATGAATAAAATTAATTAAGTTTCATTGATTCGAAAATTTCTCTTTTCTCGTGACAGGTATCTCACCTCCACTGTTTTTGATATTAAATCTACTTTTTGGACTGAAACCTGTTGGTCCAGGTTAGAGCCAGTGGTAGGAAACGACACATTTGCACATCTAAAGGTTAGTACTAACTAGAAAAGAGTTTTAAGATGCTAGTGATCTTTACATTATTTGAAAATCCTTGATCCTATGATGTTACCCCGAAAATTCTTAATAATTCAAACCGAAATAAATAACACGTCCTTGCGTTGAAGCATGTTTTCGTAAAATTCATCGGATCCTTGAAAAATGCCTCCTTCCTTCTCGTTATATCGCGCACTAAGTCCTGTTAAGATGCTCCAATAAAAGGAAACTTCATGTTTATGGAAATGATTTCTGCTCCATATTTATCGCTCCTTCGTTTATTTTGTATTAGCCTAGATTCATTCGCTAGGTTTACTGGATCCCTAATATTATGCTTGGCTTGGGGAAAAAAAACGAAGAAAAACATCTCAACATAAATATTCGTATGTGAGCAGGATGAGAATTTATATCCTCTTAACTGAGTAGGGCCTGGGCAGGATAAGAAGGAGCTCGTTGTGTATAAGTTTAAGACGTTATAAGTTACGCATCCTTTGGAGTACGTGTTTTGGAAATTAATCCTATTGATGGCATGTCGGAACGTTCCTCTGGTTATTTCAAATTGTTTTTGAGTGAAACGAAAATCTGTTTTCCTAACGAGCTGAGGTTGTTATGTTGCTGTTGAGTAGGACGGGGGTGAATTTAACTAAATGGAGATATGTCGATTTTTTAAATTTTAATAAAATTACTAGGTACACTGCGAGATCATTGTATCAACAAAAACCAACAACATTAGGAAAATTTAAATATTTTGATCATCCGGAAAGAAGTCAGTACTTTCAAATATCTGTACCTCAGAGGTAAACTGTCGTAAGTGACATTTCGTAAAATGTTCAGTAGACCATTTTATAACTATTCATTTCCTCTAGCAATACAAGGCAGATACGATTAAAACTCATTGATTATTTTGGCTTCGTTTAGCTCTGCGGATGCGAAGATTTACCACTTAAAAATATACATCCCCACAATGCAATTACATTAATAATCCCAAAATCGAAAATTTGCTAGTTACGACAGTTTACCTCTAAGGTACAGATATTTGGAATTAGGGCCAAGACTGAGCTCTTACACAGGTGAGTAGGTAATTCACTCACAGTCATTGCATAGGGTAGAAAATTCGAAAAGTTGCAAGTAGGGGCCCAGCCGCGGCCCAATTTAAACTGCGGACAAAATAAACTTCCAACACTGAAAAAAATTTTTTCTTATTGTTAATCAAAGTCTTTCGTTAAACGAAATTCTTCGAATTAATGAAAAAACCATTCCAACAATGAAGAATATCATCAAATATGTTTTCATGATATACATATGAACCGAATATTAATACAATGAATCTCAGTTCAGAATATTTTCGTTACTTTATGCATATGGGAAAGGCACATATACTCTCAGAAATCAAAACCTACAAATTAACTTGTTCTATGTAACTTTTTGGTTCAATAATAGTTCATAAGAGTAATTTAATTATTTCAAAAAATTAACAAAAAAACCCCATCATTTTGCTTATCACTCGATTGTAACGCAACTAACTTCATTTCAAAGTAAATAAAGAGTTGAGTACGTTAACTTCAAATGCTTGATGTTTATATACTCGTAGTCCATCTGATAACTTAGCTTATACACATTTCCTATAACAATCGAATAGAAGGACCCAGGAATTATCCCTTCATTATATCCGGGATCTAGACTTATGCTAATGTCCTGTCTACAACCAAAACGGCACACAACTATACCGATTTGCTTTTGTTTGCAATCCAATTGTCCTTACTGCTAAACAAGTTTCGGATATACCATAACTGCTCGTATTCATTTGAACTGCGTCCTGTACTGGGAGCGAAGAGGTGCATTATATAGTCATTTCCATAGGGAGGATCGATCTGAAGGGATTTGGAAATCGGATGCTGTTTTGCGGCTTGTTCTATTAGATTTTATGCGGGGACTTACTTGTAATTTGTAAATATCTTTATCACACTTTAATATTCTCGAAAGGTATAAAAGGAACAGTTTAAGAATTGGGAAATGTTACCAACTGGAAAAGTCCGTAAAAGTATAAAATTATTTTTCATCAGACCTAAGAGTTGGAGTGGAGTTTCGTCAAAACATATTCAACCCCTATTTACTACTCTTTGGGTTGAATATGTTTTCACGAATATATTAATCCTTTTAGCAACGAATTGGGTATTGGGGAAATTTCATTGTTTTTGGGCAAGCGTTGGATTTAAAAATATGGTGAAGTTTGTGAAATCGTATTTAAACCCCTTTCATACTCGCGTGGGTTGAATATTGTAAAATCCTGAAAATCGATTTTGTATGATTCTATGAAAAGACTGTAAAATTATTTTTGATCGAATCTGAGAGGTGTGGTGGCGTCAAAACATATTCAGCCCCTTTTTAATACCCTTGGGGTTGAATATTTTTTCACAAATATATTAAACCACTTTTCAACGAATTGGGGATTGGGAAAACTTAACTGTTTTCGCGCAAACGTTTAACGATTTAAAAATTTGATGAATTTGTGAAATCGTATTTGAACACCTTTCACACTCACGTGGGTTGAATATTGTAAAAGCCTGACAACTGTTTTCGTATGATTATATGAAAAGCCCGTAAAATAAATTTTGGTCGGTGGTGGCACTGTAGTGGAATTCGTCAAAACATATTCAACCCTTTTTTAATACTCTTGGGGTTGAATATGATTTCACAAACATATTAAACTTCTTTTCAACGAATTGCGGATGAATGTAACTAGATCCTGAAATCGATTTTGTTCTACTTACATGAAAAGCCTGTAGATGTAGAAACCAATTCGAAATATTTTCAGACCGTAGAAGTATGACGAAATTTGATAAAACATTATAATCATCATTCAACCCCGATGGGATTGAATACACGAAAATGCATAGAGAAAAAAGCCTATCTTCTTAAATCTGGAGGTATGTCAGAACTAATTTCAAAATATTCAACCCATGTCAACTCCAATTTTTCCCCCAATAAAAAGTCCTAACTAAAATCCGTTAAAAAGAAAATTTAAGTTCATAAAATTTTTAAACCCTTTATATGAATGTTCTAATTTCCGTCGTGAATTTTCCGAAACTCTGAAAAACCTATCATGGTAAATTGAACATCTGAGAATGAAGCGACGAAATTTTCTACACACTCCCTAAATATTATACAACAAATATAAGGGATGGGCTTTCATTTCTTTTGCATAATACATGAGCATAAGAGATGCCATAAACTACATATAAACAAAAGATGAAATTTTCTATTGTTGATAGATCCGGCCATTGTCTTCCCTTCTGATGAGTCTGACGCTATTCTGCTTAACAGTTTCCCTTACGCTATATAACATATAGAAAGTAAAAAGAAAGTCTTGTCTAGAGTGCATTGGCGTACTTATCTAACCGTACTCCATATGTAAGAGGAGCATATTATGACTTTGTCTTGCAGTTCGCTCTCTTTATTCCCGCGATATACTTAGTCTGCTGTAATGAAAAGGATCGTGGGTGGGTGTATACTCGTGTGTTAAGCTGAATCAAGTCTACAACGGGGGTTTTTTTTAATTTATTTTCCAGTCATATTTTCAAGAAGTTTTGAGTTGTCTGCAAAATAGGTTCTTAGCATCTTAGACACAAGCTTAAAACCGAAGAAGATTATTCTTGAATTTCTCGCACTTACGAAGTTGAAAGGCTTTTAAACGGAACAGTTCTAATGATTTCGAGTAGATAGAGTTTATTTTGAACTGAATTAAGTTTTTATTAATATTAAGCTAAAGATTTTAATAATACCGGTGTTTGCAATATGTTCAAGGAAGGTGTTTTAAGTGGTTTAGCGTTGTATCAAATTTCGGACGATATGTCCTTGGGTACTGCGGCAGTATGTGCTACTCCTACATTTAAAATAACTGAAACGGAGTATTATGTCGGCATGAGTTCCTTTGAACTATTTGTTGCTGGGGAATTTAGTGCATTAGGATATTATTCTGTTTAAAACCTTATGCCTACTAAATCAATTTAATTAATTTAAATCTAATTTATAAGAGCTGTACATTTATTTATTTCTGTAGCTTAACACCAACTTTGTAGAACATACGTTATACACAAGGGTATTGGCATTTCATTATTCCAGAGAGCCAAACCATTGGCTGTTCGTGTCCTGGAAGCAACAGTTTCGCTAAATTTTCCGCCACGAAAATGCTGTAAAGCTTGAATTAAAACAAAGTTTGACATGCAACGCCAACCGAAAACCTCCTTTTCCAGCGGGAACCCCTATGTAGCGTCTATTACTGAACAATTTAACCGCATAGTTATTATAAGTTTTCAGCTATAGTCCCTAGCTGGGCTATCATATTTTAATTACTACGATTCGGGAGATACTTTAGTAATATTATCGCATTGAAGTTGGAGTTTTAATTCGTTCATAACCCCATATTTGAAAAGACTAATCACTATCAGGACAAATAAATATCCTTCTAAATATTATAAGTTTAATTTAAATCAAATTAAAAAGAAACTATGTATATTACGAGTAAAGAGCCCTACGTTGGGCGCCAACTTAAAATCTATCCTTTAGCCTGATGTTCTACGTTTTGTTTCAATATTAGTTTAAACTGAGATAGTATCATTTAATAATTTTATTAACAGACGTAGAAGAACTCCAATACAAATTAAAAAAATTCAAATCGGTGTCCTATTGAGCCCTATGTTGGGCGCCAATTTCACCTTGCGTTCGGCACCAATATAATTATGTCAGCTGTATTACACCCAACTTGGTGTGGTTAGTTTTTTATTGGCACCCAACGTTGGGCCAGTGTGGGATAAATTCGGTTGGTGAAGATAGTAAAGCCATCTTCAAAATTAGTAGCTGAATGACGGTTTTTTTTGGGTCGACACTGTTAAAGGCGACAACTTCAGGAGGTTACTGCCCGAAAGTTAGAGTGGAGTTAAGTTTGTTTATTGTTTAGGAAAGTATGTAGTATATACAATGAGACGGTAAATCTCTACAATTTGTTTAAGATGTTTGAAATAATGCCAAAGATTTTTGATCAGGAACTATTATGAGTACATACTTGATAGTGTATGTCGTTATTTTTGACCCACCTTATCTAACTTAACCACAGTGCTGTTCGTTGTAATAAGACCTCCTCTATTTTATTTAAAGGACTCAATTAAATTCGCGATATTAAAACATTAATAATAAATGCGGTTAAGTCAAACGTTACGGTATTCAAATGCAGTTGCACAATTAATTGCCAGTTCACCTTCCCTATAGTCTCGTATGTCCTATTGAACGTTATGGAAAAGTGCCCATATGTTTTCCTCGAACGCTTTTCTCTTCGTCGTCATGAAAGAAAAATGACTGGGAAAAACGTACGTAATTGGTTTTGTAGATAATTCCATTCCTCTATATGACGAACACCCCTTTCGATGGTGGAATAATAATGGAATTAATTAACTTATCACTCTTAGTGTTTGGCGTGTTTGTTTAACGTCTAATCTCCGTCTTTGTTTGAAAATTTGTTCGGCATTTTCGCAGGAAAACTTTGTCGAACGCCAAAAGGATTGAAGTTGCGTGTGTGCGTGTCGATAGGCATAAGATCCAAAACTTTTATCACGACGTATAAAATTATCCATAGACATGTACGGGTAATTTTTCATACTCTAATGTAATTACACGTATGGAAAATATTGCTAACGTTTCCATTGAGGATATAGCGCGGGAATTTTTGATTATGTCGTACCATAAATTTTAAGAGTTATCCTTTTAAATGGAAAACATTAATATTTTCATTTAATAAAGTCCTTGATGTGGTAGTGAAAATTTCGTAAGGGTAAATAATGTATAGGTGGTAGGCGTGTATGTTTTACCGAATTGACTTGCAAGACACGGAGCCGTGGTTACAAAATACCGCGCGTGTTTTCTATTTTAAATAATCTGAAAATGTCTTTATTTTACATTATTACTTTTTAATAATAAAAAAAATATTGTTGTCAATCTGAAAATTAAAAAAAATTTGCTACCCTGAAATTTTGTATTTTCTTGTTTTAGGACTGATAAACCCTAACAAAGCAAACAAAAAAATGTCTGTCTGTCCGCCGTAGACATCGTACGCAAAACTGTTTGAAGGTGCTAGCTCTCAAACACCTTGAGACGCCAGCTCTTAAACCCCTTGAGATATTAAGCTCAAATATTTATGGTAGGTAGAATGGGTGAACCCGTACGAGTGGTATTTTGGAGGGGTGGGGGTGTGAGGGTGGAGGAGGACGGAGCTTTTTAGATGAACAATTTTGGTTGCTAGATCTCAGGAACCGCTTATGCTAGGAGGGTAAAAGTTGAAACTCTTGTAGTACTATAATCGTGGATTCATTTCCAAAAAAATGGTTGATAGGGGTTGAGGGTTGTGCGAGTGAGGATGGGGGGAACAATACGTCCACAGCACTTGTAAGCTGGGATTGCAACATTCTGAAATTCATATCTTCTGAACGATTGATATCAGATGGCAGAAACTTTGTATTTGTCTTAGCAGATACTAGGAGATTACAAGAAAATTTTAACAGGTGTAGTGAAGTACGGTGGTGGGGGGGGGGGGGTGAAAACTTTGAATTAACATTTTTTTTGACTCAATCAATCTCAGGAAAATAAATTTTGATTTATGTATATAGAAATATCTCAGAAACGGCTTATGCTAGAAAGTTGAAACTTAATACCTATATGTAGATATGATACTGGAACAATTAAGACTTTAAGAATGGCCAACAGTCTGAACGCAACTTTATTATTTTATGTGTAGAAGTCCGAAACGTATTAATGCTAAAATTCAGATCCGTGTGGGTGGACTCTTCCGTCCGTACCAAACCTCTTTCCCATAAACGGGTTGGTATGGTTGTTAGGGAATTTTTTGTCAAAATCGTAACTGGGTGGAGTGTAGTTGGTGTTTTCAGATATGTTATTGAAGTAATTCAATATTATTCAGTGTCCTGCTTATATGCCAGTCGACTGTGTGGAGGCCCTAAGTCAAATGGCTGCACTGGCTGCCATTTGCTTGTCAAAAATGTCAAGGGGTGGCAGACTGAATCGCATGTCTAGTGCTGCAGAGGGAGTTGTTCTCCACTGATGCATATGCATACTGTTGTTTGTACCATTCCCGGGTGGTGCGGTTGACCACTACGTATAAGGCCGTCTACCAGACAATAACACCATACATAAGTTTCGGTCTGATGATGGACACTTAGAGCTAATGAACAATTCGGGGTTGCATACCCCTTTTATTACCAATAGCTCTTTTTCATAAGTACAGTGCAACTTTTGCTTTCCTTATCCGTTCCTGAATGTTACATTTCCAGTGAAGTTTCCTATCCAAAATGAGACCCAAACATTTTGCACTATCGGTGAAATCTGCAGCAAGAAAATTAGCTGCCAAATTTTTTCAAATATGGTTCACTTTTTATTTAATTTGTTTTGTCATGTTTTAGAATATTAATAATATTTTCGAATATTATGATGCAATTCAAAATTAAAATAAAAAACTAACTTTGAAATATTATTATATCATTTTTGAGTGTCTTTTATATTTAATTTATATATTATATTCTTTCGACTTAAAACAAAAGAAATATAATTTTTTCGCTTTTTAATTTATTTTAAATTTTGAATTAATTATTTAATTTGTTTATCGAGACTCAAAGGCTCTAAACACTTAGTGCCGCTAATATCATTTAGTACATCCGATTCCGATCTGCTAATTTTTTTAAATATCTATAATTTATAAAAAAATTGTTTAAACCAAACCAGAAAAATGTTTAAAAACGACATTATGAAGATAAATGAGTAAAAGTTTATTCAATCAAAAATTAGCTGGAAATAAACATCTGCTACTGGCTGCTATAAACTTGTATCCTGATAAATCGCTTCGTACTGAACACTCTGTCGTGTACAAGTGATTAAAGCATATTGTCATTGGATATCCACTTTGCTTGATTGAGTGGAGATTAGTAGAAAACAAATGGTTTCTTTTTTCCTTATAGAGAATAAAATAAGCTTGAATCATCTGAAAAGTTTTCGCAAAGGGATGTCATTAATCAAACGGGTTGGGGTGTTTTGATCTCTTTTTGACAATCCTGAGATGAAAGCAGCTAAAGTATGCACGATTTTGAATTATGAACTAATGATTAGCTGTTCTTTGCGGAATTTGAAAGGATGTTATTTATCCAATTTTTTTTTAGTAAAGATATGAAGTGAATTAAGTAAACCTCATCACTTTTTCTATATTCTTTCTATCGAAGATCGGGATATTAACTTTGCTCAACGAAATCGATTTTTTCTCTAAGAAGCCCTATCAAGTAAATACTGTGGTTATCCCACGTTGCGTATTTTACCGCCATATTATTAATGGAATAGTTGATACTAAGTACCATATTGTTTGATAGAACTGAATTGGGGGATTTGGAACCAAGTAAAAGCCAGTCGATGCTTTTCTCCAACAAAACCGAGCCGTAGACGTAATCAATCCATCCCATATGAAGAAATTTGTCTTTTTACATGATAAACCAAAACTGAAGAGCCTTAAAACCCAGAGGCTAGGCACACTGAAGAGGAATAATATGTCAACCGCGCTTCTAACAAATTACACACCTGGCTTTGAATAAAATTCCCCAGTATCCTTTGATCGAAAGAGTGGTAATTTTCATCCCCCAGTTTTTATGCATCTAATACTTCAAAATCCCAATAGCAAAGTACAGAGCCTACCAAAAACCGCTAAACACAATATGCGAATGTAATCAAAACAAATCGCCCGTTCCGAATAATTATTTTCCAAGCATTGCAATTGGATTGAGCCGAGTAATCAATCGGCTTAACACAAATTGCCTACAAATTAAACTCAATTTAAATAAATGCATAGCGACCCCAGTGCTTGAATAAAATGAAATTAGCTACCCCCTAGTGCACCTATGACCGATGAGATTCTGTCATGTAAAATATTTGTTCAGGATTTACGGGAAAATTGGATGAAGTTCATTTTTGTTAGTTTTAGTTTAATGAGTAAGTTTACGGAATTTTTCTTCGATTTATGAGTAGAAGATACTTTTGTACGAAACACCGTGCAGGAAGAAATCAATCTTATAAGAGTGACCTCATTTGATATTTGGTGAGCCATTACAGAGAATAACTCCTCCACCTGAATTTAGTGAGCCATTACAGGGCATAACTCATTTGAAATTTTGAGAGCCATTACATGGAATAACTCCTCCACCTGAATATGATGAGCCATTACAAGGCATAGCTCCTCCATAGCCGATTCCCAGCAAAGTAGAGAAAGGAGGAGGGAACATGGAGTTAAACTGAATGGTCAGTAACACCTGTGCGTCTCAGGAAGTAGGCTAAGAGTACCATATGACACAAATCAAGCATAGTTGAACTCGCAGCATAGCTGATAGAATTCCAAAATGTCATAGTTTTCTGAAAACGCCCACCCTGTGGGTGTAATAAATAAGTTGGACTGGCACTCGAAGTCGGATGTTGGGCGAGGCGGCTACTACGCATCACTGGAAAAAAAAACACTGTAGAGGTAGAGACCAGGGTTCGATTTTGGCTGTCGCGCCATTGATGATGATGATTACAGGGCATTGGTCGCGGTTTTTTCAGTTGAAGAAGTCCAACTTAAGAAAACAATTGTGTATATCCACTGCAGCCTTCCTAGATTTTTGTTCTACCCTACAAATGCTTCCTCAAGGAGAAATCTTAGCCCATGAAAAAAATTCATCACTAGGTTCAGTGTGTTATAAACTTTTGGTCTAATACTCTAAGCTCTGGAATAAATAGCAATATTAAATAACATTGTCATCATTGGCTTTAGTCGTATAGGTTTTGACTACATAATAAATCTCAGCAATTATCAAGACCATTTTATGGAAATTTTCCGCTTTTGAATAATTTGCTAACAAGGAACCAACTCTTTTGCAAATCCCGCCCCCTACTAACTCCGGCTAGGAACATTCTGCGTAAATATGATAAATTCCCAACTATATATACACACCGAAGCTGCATAGTTGAGCAACTTTCCAATTTCTGTTCTGGTTCAATTCGTTCCCTTACTGGCATTTTAGCCATGAATCACTGGCTTCACTTTTGGGGAAAAAAGTTTTTCTTCGTGTTCCACGTATACATCGGAAAATGCAGGTAACATAAAAACATAACTCTGGGCAATATCAGCATCTGAGCTGAATGCAATTGCCTTATACGCCAGGTGTCGTTCGTTTCATTTTTTCGCCTTCTCTACTGCAATATAAGAATATTTTTGCCTAGTCGACAAGCAGACGCACCAGACCTGTATTTTGTACTTTAAAGAATGTATCTGCATATGTATATGTATATTTTTTTGTATTATTTCGAGTTATCCGGGAAAACCATGCAAAAGGTAAAAACGAAAAATCCAGAAATATTTGAAAGAAAGTCGGAAAATCCAGTAATACTCAGTTAAATGGTGAGAGAAAATATATATAGGTAAATTTCTGTTGATATATCGCTCCGTTTAACAGGTGCTCAAGATTTGTGAAATAATGTAATTTATAGATCACAATTATGTCGTCGAATGTAGCGAGAATATTAAGCTTTGGGTGGCAAAGAGTTGAAAGACTAAACGATGCAGTGTTGTGCTACGACTCATTCCATTTTTACTTAATTATTTCAATAGAAGAGTATTGTGATCGATATAAAAAAAATTGCTAACCTTCACATTTGTTTAAACATCAAGAAAGTAAATAAAAAATTTCAGTCCGTCTGTCCGTCGCAAAATCATTTGAAGGCTAGTAGCTCCCAAACACTATGAGCTGTTAAGTTGAATTTTTTTAATGAAAATATTTTGTGGACCCCTTAAAGAGAAAGCACCAAAAATTTCAGTCCGTCTGTCCACCGAAAAAAAGTTTAAAGGTTAGTAGAGCTCAGCAGTTTTGTGCTATTAAATTGAAATTTTTTTAATAGACTCGATGGCTATTAAATTAATTTTTTTATGAATAGACTCAGTGGATCATTTAAGGAGGAAGGAAAAAAAAGTTCAGTCCATCAGTCCGCCGCAAAATCGTTTGAACACTAGTAGCTCCCAAACGCTTTGAGCTATTAAGTTGATATTTTTTTTTTATGAATACACTCGGTGGACCCCTTAAGGTGAAAGAAAAAAGTTAAGTTCGTCTGACCGCCGCAAAATCGTTGCCAAAAGTTGAAATTTTTTATATGATTAGACTCGGTGGTTCACTTAAAGTGAAAGCAAAAAAAAGTTCAGTCCGTCTGACCGCCGCAAAATCGTTTGAAGGACAAGCTTCACATCGGAAAGGAACTACTTCCTTTCCAAGCTGTATCACGTGGCGAAACGAACTTCAGTTCACCAAAAGCAGTGAGTTAGTTCACTCACTCACTTCAATGAACTGCTCTTTTGGAACAGTTCACTCATGAATGACCCGACGACTAGGAAACAACCGGTATCTTTGCAAGTTTTAATCCGATCGTCTTGAAATTTTCAGAGATTATTCCTAAGATGTCATAAATTTTTTTTTTTTTCGACCTACGTAACTTCTTAATTCATATAAAATGCTTCGAAGTCTTAAGATACCCCACTTTAAAAACCTCATATGTACCTAAGAAATAAAAAGAAAAATATAAACCATAAAACCATACTTTCAGTTTTCAAGTCAATTATTAACCCGTACCCCGCTATAATTCAAAGCTATTCCCGATCACAGCTGTAGTTGGTACAATAAAGTTTTATGCGATTATCCAGAAGCATGTTTCAGTTCTTGGAAGAGTGCGGAAAAAAATAAGAAATGCTGAGATATAGTCAATTCGAATAACATCACAATTTGATGCTCATATTACATCGAGGATAAGACGTTACGTTATGCCATTTCAAACCCGATGGCATGCTAACGTCATCGTATAACGCCTCCATTCATATAATCAAAAAAGCTAACCGAAAAGTTATGAACACCCCTACGAAATGCCTAAGGGTAAGGAGTCATAAATTCTTCTTCTTAAAAAAAAAAGAATACTCCAAGTGAGTACGAGTATTCCCTACAAAAAAAATGTATTTTGATGGTTATGATTATTATAACATCCAGAATCTGATGACGTCCTTTTTTATATCAGATGAATAGAATTTTTTTCCCAGCACCGTCCACTTTCAATCTCTAGCCCATGCTGGGTCAGCGTGTATTTTCCTTAATTTTATAAATCGTAAATTTTTTAATATGTGTATTACTTTAAGTGTATTACGTGGTCGGTTTTAATAACATCGAAAAGTAGTATACAAAATTGTTCTTGTGTCCATATCGGGAAAAGATAAATGGCATACGGGGGCTTATGTAGTTTAGTAAATTTTAGCTGGGGCTAAAACAAAATAAAAATTCTCGAAAGGTATCGGAAATGCAGGACACGTTCCTCGAAGGGTGGCAACAAGAAGAAAACACCGAGTCAAATATTTTACACCTTTCAGGTCGTGGACATTGCTTACTTCCGAAACAGGTGCTTTACCAGATTCCTGGAGCATTCATCGTGGCCCATGTGAGGATGTAGCTCAATGTATTGTTAGAAAACGGTCACGTAAACGGTGTAAGGCTACTCCAGAACGAAACTGAAATTGTAGTCACGTATTATGCGATAAATATTTGTCTAGTTCTGTGCATTACCCCTTATCTGCTTCATTAGATCCTGTTACCTTACTGCATTATTATTCATTCCAATAATAAATGTATCATCTTTTAGATTTTATTCAGCCAGATCATGAAGATAAATTCGTATAGCACAGGCAGCAATAATATCCGAATGTATTTATTCATTAAATGATACGACAGGTCAATTATTTAAATTCGACCCTAGATCTTCAAAATTTGATTTTGATAATTTGAAATCATTGTGAGTACATGAATTTATTTCCTTTGCATTTATACTAAATTTTTTATTTATTTCAGCCCTGTGAGAGAGAGTGGTCATCTCGCATCAATAGATGGAAGGTTATATGTCGCTAGTAACGACGGAATATCAGAGTATAATTTCCATTTGAACGACTGGGATGAAATCTTAAAAACATCTTTTGATTACCCCATTATACTTTCTTAAGTTTCGGTGTCAAAAAATATATTTGCATGTTTTTTCTTATTTAATATATGGTATACCAAAGCCAAAAATAATTTGTTTAAATACTTAGAAAGATGCTGTGATTTATTAGGTGCAAGAATTCTAAACAAAATATTTGAGTGAGAATAAAAAAAAAACTATTTTAAAAAATGTAAAAAAAGGTGTCGGGTCCAACAAAAAGTGATGATATTCATAGAGTCGGTTTCCTTTCTACTAATATTTCCCTTACACTGGTATACAAATGTGTAATATTCATTTTTCCAAGAAACCCGACACTCGCTGGTCGTGGCAAAAAGATAATGTGCAAAGTTTACTTTTTGGTTGCTTTTAATCTGAAAAATTTAGGGGGAGGAGTTTATATTTCACCAAGTGATTGCCGGGTCTCTTTGAAAAATGAATATCACAAATTTGTATACCAGTGTAAGTGGAAATATTAGTAGAAAGGAAACCGACTTTACATTTTTTAAATATTTTTTTATATCATTTCTTTTTGTTGCTTTTTTAACTACTGCGATTAAAAAGTTCAAATATACATATTTACTTGGCAGAAGCACACCCTACGAATTGCGCAGCGGGATATGTTAATTTGCCGGTCTAAATACTTATACAAATTTTAATGAAAACTTGCATATATGAAATTTAGAAAATTTAAAAATTAAACAAAATTACTTTAACTTTTGGAATTGCCCAAATGTGCTGATTTCATTAATTTATAAAAACCATGATTTCATAAACGATATAACAAACCGATTCAATGGGAACTTTGGACTGAAGGAATATGTCATTGCGAGTGTAATTGTTTTATTGTCTGTATCGAAAAGAAACCGCTTTGAAATGAATTAACTAAAACCAAATTTAAATTAATTTACATATAAAATTACATTTGTCCTTGGCAATCGAACAATGTCTTAGATACCCTCGTGCCATATGCTCTAAATCCCTATCCCAGTGCTGAATTTGAGAAAAAACCAAGAACAGGAACTATTTTCAAAACACTATTCCACAAATACCAAGAGTAATATATTTGCAGTCTTGTAACGATCAGCAAACTTGTTTCGAATTCCGTTGTGACCATTGATCAGCATCGATTTTCTTCGATTATTCATTCTCATGCGAGTGCACTTGAGACAAATTTTTGCCTCTGGATTTAGCTATTGAGGAAATAGTTTTTCGAAACCAAATTACATCAAATGCTGCATAGAGAAACAATTATTTCAACTTACATAGTAACAAAACTAAAAATGTAGACCACCATTCTCGCACATATTATTTAAGCAAAGATCGCTTAATTCTTTCTGAATTAAAACAAATTTATATCTTTCGAGATTTCGAATAAAACTTAACAATATAATTAGTACTTTAAAAATTGTGGACATTTTTAAATATTTTGTGAAGCTTTTCAATTAACTTTCGAAAATTGTTGACGTATGTTCTGGATAATTCTCGACTACTGTGATTTTGCGGTAAGCTTAAAGCTTAATAATCGGAAAAACTGAATAAATGAAAAATTTAAAATAAAAATCATCGACCCTTTTTTTCCCAGTTTTTTGCATGTATTTTCGTGAAATGTATGGCGAGCTTGTAGAAAGCTCTCATATACACAGCAATAAAGCCCCCGTGTCCGTGTAAGATCCGTACAGTAAAGTACGTAGTAGGTGTTGGGGTTTTGAACCCGACACGCATATTCGACCGAACGTCCTGATCCAATGAGCAAAAGTAATCGTTACAAATTGTAGAAGTTTAGAACAAAAATAATTAATTTTGATTTATTAAAATTACCGGATGAAAAGATATTGGCTTCATTGAGCATTTGTCACAAGATTGCAAAAATCTAGGCTTCAAATTTACGTAGCTCTGGATCACCTAATTAAAAAGGTCCTCTTTTACTGATTCGTTTTCAATCAGGAGAATGTTCATATCCCTGCTAGTTCTTAGTAATGGAGCAACGGTAGCAACAGGAAATAAAATAGGAATAATACTAATTAATTTTTTAGTGAGCGCATTATTTTCGGATGCAGGAAAAACACCGGTAACACTCAGTTTCACAACATATAGAACATAGAACAGCATTGGGAGCCCTCAGGTCGACTCCGATATCGTCCGCCAACCGACTACATTATCCCGAGACTGACCTTCAAGAAGAATTTCGCTGTGGGCTTTCCAACCAGAGCGGAATGGAAGGACGGTTCAGTTATACTTGATTTCGACACAGTCATCTATACTGACGGCTCAAAGATGGACTGCGGAGTCGGAGCGGGAGTTTTCTCAGACACACACTTTTTCGAAAAGTCCTACCACTTACCGGATTACGCCAGCGTTTTCCAGGCGGAGATACTGGGTATTCGGGAGGCCTGTCGGTCTTTGCAGCAAGACGCTACGCCAAAGCGTAATGTTGTAATACTCACTGACAGTCAAGCCGCAATCAAGGCCTTAGACTCGGCTATCACCTCCTCTAAACTCGTCGAACAGTGCCGTGAAGAGCTTATCTTCCTGGGAAGCCAGGTCAAAGTGACTCTGCTTTGGGTCCCAGGCCACAGCAAGATAGAGGGTAACGAACGGGCAGACGAACTAGCTAGGCAAGGCTCTGCTCTTCAGGGCTCTCTTACAGAACCCGTTCGTGTCCCACTAGGGACTGTTAAGCGCCAAATATCCACCCACTTTCTCGCAAACGCGAACTCCAGATGGAGAGGACTGACCAACTGCGTCATATCTAGGAAGATATCGCCATCCTACTGCCGGAGGAGAACAGATGAACTCCTGAGCAGAAGCCGCGTGGACGTCTCCAGAGTGACGGCAGTCAGCACGGGGCACTGGCCGATTGGCGACCACGCGGCCAGACTGGGTATTCCCTTCAACGTCAATTGCCGCAGTTGTGGGGAAGCAAATAAGAGGGAAACTGTCATCCAACTTCTCTGCGAGTGTCCAGCCCTAGCTCGGGCCAGACTTCGCGTACTGGGCAAACCCTTCTTCAATGACCTTGGTGAGATCTCGAAGAACAAGATCGGTGAACTGATCACCTTCCTGAACAGCTCCGGATGGATATGATAATTCATCGGAGTCCCAGGTCTCTGTTAAACCTTTGCACATACTCCATCAACCCTAAAACGACCAGGTTAAACGAGTTGTGGTATCAAAACGGCGCTTCCTGTGCTAATTGGGCCCTGTCCTCGGCGGATGGGCCGCCACGTAAACCAACCAACCAACCAACCGATATCGTCCTTGAGAATAGAAAGTGGGACCTTACCGCTGGATTTATACATACATCAAAAAAAATTAACTAGAATTGGTCGCCAAAAGCCTTACCAATCCTTACAAACCCTATCATACCACTCTTAAGGACCTAATTGAAAATCCAGCATATGTTCACTTCCAGTCCTACCTTCAAAAGGCGCTATCTATCTACTAACAGCTTAGCATACCGGTGCCACAATTACTTCCCTGTCCTCAGATCCCCTACCCACTTCAGCAAGAGAACCCCAACGTCATCATGTATGCCTTCAGCAGCTTGAAGAAAAGTACCACTAGCTATTTACAATATAATGTAAAGCATAGAGAAATTCTATCCGACTTAACAGTAAAACGGTTCATATATACAGATGCGTCTAAAACTTCTCTAGCCATCACGTATGCAGTTGTTGAATACAAACCCACTGATAAGTCATTTCTAGCTCTAGAATCTGCCCACCTATATAGCTCTGTAGACGTCCAAACAGCTGAAATATGGGCAATCGCTCGCGCAATCCTCCATTGATGCTATCTCTAACAAGAAAAATCGGAACTATATTCCAACACAGCTAAGAAATCTCTTAGCCTCTCAAAAGGACATAGAACTCTGTTGGATTCCAGGGCATGTCGGTATACCGGGCAATACAATTGCAGACGAAACTACGGGAAGAGTTTCTAGACTCCCTCAAAATGGGGATGGTATCATTCCCCCTTCCGAAAACTTATCCAGGTACGAACAATTATCCAGGAAGACAACGCTGCAATCTGGGTCCATAGCACAACCTTTCTGAAGTCTCACTGGTCACAGACTCTATATCTAGTCTACGACCCCACCATGCCACGGAGATTAGCCACAATTCTAGTCAGATTAAGATTAGGTCACACTTGGCTGACGAAAAGATACCTAATTTTAAGAAAAGACCCACCATCATGCCACACTGTCAAAATAGACTTACCACAAAGCACATCCTCGAAAAATACCCAGAAAACTCTTCTTTCTTTCACCATTACATCCCTCCCTTAGATGTCCTTTTAAACCTAACACAAACGCCAAACTCCCAACTCTTTCAACTCCTCTCCCATCTAAATATTTTAAACCAAATTTAATCGACTTATTTTTCCAAAAAAAATACATAAATTAAGAAATAATGTGGAAAAACAATGTGTAAATCAGCGCCGCATGTACTTAGCTTGCAAGGCGCCTATCTAGCTCTGTTTAATCTTTAGGCTGTAGCTAAGAAAAGTAAATAAATAAATAAATAATACTTTTTTGAAAGAAATTTAGAGACCAGTGTGAAAACGGGTAAAACAAAATTAACAGGACAAATATTAATGAATTTTCTTTGGGCGCTTTGTCGAAGGGAGACATGCAAAAGGAAAGTTAAAGGGATAATTACCAACGGTCAACGGTGGTGATCAAAACTGTAAAAGTAAAAAATTTAATACTAATAAAATACCATCGATTCTTCCGGAGTTTATATCATTCGCAATATAATGCCCTTTGAAATGATAACCAAGTGATTGGCGTTTGACTTCATATTTTACGCATTATAAGGTCGTCCCTGTCGCTCCCATCTTTGAGTCTAATGCACGTCTTAAATTTTTGATTTTTTGTAACGAGCAAATTTTCAAATTCTTCTGTTTTCATGTTTATTGTAAAATATTTCCGATCATTTTCCACTCGATATCCAGATGCTTCAAGCTCGACTTTTAATATTTCGGAGATTATCTTTTTCTGATTCTGATGCCGTATTTCCACATGCGTCTTCATGTGCCTTGGGCATGTGCCTTGAGCGCGAATGTCTAGGCGCATGTGGAAATGTTACGCACATGCTACAAGCACATCCCTTTGATGGCGTTAAAATCCGCCATCAAAGCAAATGTTCAATGCGAATGTTTTTGGCAATGATGGGGGCAACCAAGTGTTCAGTTCATTCCCAGCGGGAATATGAGTAATGCATATTGTGCTGTATGTAATATTGTATTTTATGCAAGATTATTGCAATATGTCTTTTTCGCATTTTGAAAAATATACAGAGAATCATTCCTTCAACTTTACAGAAAAAAATTTGTATGAAAAGTATGGTAATTCTTCCATCCATTGAATAGGAATGTTTTCGAAATGCATTCTTCAGAAGCCTTTTCTTGCTGGGTAGTGTCTTCATCAAATGCACATGAAGGCGCATGTGCTTACGGCACATTCGTGGTGTAAGCACATCCCTTTGAAACGCGTCCAAACAGTGCCATCGTTACAAATGTACGCGCATCACGATTTCATGCGCGCACTGACACGAAAGTGCCCTTTCCACATGCGCATGCACGCTAATGTGCCTCGTTCAATGCACATGAAGTCGATTTACATATACACACCGAGTTTCAACTTTCTAGCATAAGCCGTTCTAAAGTTATGAAAAACACCCCCCACCCCCGTACCATACTACCCCTAAAAAAAGTTATATTTTTCCAACATGCCACTACAATAGCTCTATCTAAATACCAAGTTTCAGCTTTTTATCATTAAAGGTTTTTAAGATATAAGCATCGGAACCTTTTCCTTTTCACCCTCTCCTACTCTCACCCTCTACAGACACATCCCCAATTTTTTTCCCTGCTAGGGTTCTATTAGGCCTACGTCCGGTAAAAAATTTGAGCATCTATCTTATACTGTTCTTGAGATATGAAACGTGATTTTCTTGAAAATTTCTCATCCCCCCCCCCCCACTTCCATGTTCCACCGCTCCCTTAAAAAATTTTACTTTCAGCAATCTATATTTGTCAACCTTTATACTCAAACCGAATTTCATTTCTCTAGAGCAATTGGTTCGTGAGATATCGTAATCTAAAGTTTTTCACCCCCCCCCCCGTATGCCACTACCCCCCCCCCCCTCAAAAATTTATTTTCATTCTTTTTTCCTGGTATAGGTACAGATATGTTTGTTAAATTTTAATTTCGTGCCATTAGCGGTTTAGGAGATATGGATTTTTGAATGTATCGATCTCGGCATTGTTGAGTTTCGGGCGCATTATTTTCCCCCCGCTTCCACATCCCTTCACCCATATCAACCATTTTTTTTTTGCAAATGATTCCACTATCGAAGTTTTATAGAAATTCCAAGTTTCAGCCTCCTAGCGTAAGCGGTTGCTGAGATTTAGAAACTAAAATTTTTCATCTAAAACGCTCCTCTCTCTTCCCACTAACTAATAACTTGTAATGCAAATTTGAGATTTTCGCAATTAATTTGCAATAAATTGTAAAAAAAATTGTAGCCGTAATGCAAGTTAACTTGCAATTAAGTAATTTAAAAAAAAAAAAATTCCGCTCCTCTTCATTTAGTGGAAATCCCCGTAAAAATTACAATTCTGGAGCAATAAATTTAAGCTTTTCTCAATTAATTAGCAATAAATGATGGTGAAGAATTCAACAGATTCGGCCCAAAAGTGTCCACTAACTTCAGGGACGTGTTTAGATGGTGTAGACGGCCCGCACTTATGGAAAAATTTCGGTTAACTAATTTGTACATCGATTCCTGATTCCAACCGTTTCCAAAACATAACAGCAATTACAAGTAGATAGACGCAATTAGTCTAATCAGTATGTACATATACCATACTGATCTGAATATCTTAAACTTGACTACCGTCCAATAATAAATTATTTATGCTCGGGTTATTTTGGCTACTAAAAATTACGGAGTGCGAGCGCTGTTTATTGGTTCACACAATTTTAATTTTTGACGGAAAGAACTTATGTAGGTCTCCAGATAGGAGAGAAACGTTGCACTGGCCCACAAGTCTAATCTCGGTTGATTTCCAAGAAATGATTCGTGGACGCTTAATGTAAACAACTTAATCAATAAAATTTATTATTTTACTTCAATAGATTGTTCAATTCGATAAACTTTTTCAAACAGATTAGATTTGTATATTATCTGTTCATTTCTAATCCTTATGAATCACAAATTTTCTGCATTTTGTCGCTTTCCATTTCGTCTTTCTTTCTAGTATGGTTTCAGTTTAGTTGTAGACTTCCAACTAGTTAGTTTGAATATAAATTGAAAATTATGTCGGAGTTGAATAAAATTGCAATCGTAGATAGCGAACATTGCGAATCAGTTTTACGAGAGTTATCCGAACTTCGGAAAAACAAACGGGTGTGTGTCCTTTGCTATCAAAAGTAATTAGTTTACAGCTCGGGGAAAAGGGCCGGATATCTTTTTACCATTAGTGCGTGACGTGCTTTGTGTCTGTACCTGTACTCATTTTGAATGCGAGCGAAAACAGTAAAATGTTTCTTGTTTTAATTAGTGAACACATTCGTCACAGCCAGAGAGCTATAACTAATGGAGATCGCATAGCGCCGTTTCTGCATAAAGCACTGTGAAGCATTTTGAAGTTTAAGCGACTGTTTTTGTATGGAGCGTTTCATGCCCGGTGGCAGTGAAATGCAATTATTAGCCTAGTATTTAAAGGTTGGGCTTTTTTTCTTTTCAATACCGGGGATTAACATATATGTGAGTAAGATGCTGATAGTAGCATAGTGAATATCGCCGGTCCTTTGCGAGAAAACCTCCGGCTTCAAAATAGTTGCTGCACGCCATCTCCATTATATATATAGCTCTATGGTCACAGCTTCTCTCGTAGCTACTCTTGCTACTCGAACTTTCAAACCATGTACACTTGGGAACTTCTATCAGTCTTTAAATAGCATTTACAATAATATAAGATAGTAGTTTCTTGATAAAGTGTAATAATCTCCAATATGCGTACATATCTTATTTTTCATTGGTCTCAATGGAGAGAGTGTGAGTAAGAGTAAATGGCCAGTAAGGTCTGGAAGTGGAAATTCGCAGGATCTAAAAACACGGCAAATTAAACAAGCTTCAAATTGACTGGTTTCATACGAGACCCGCCGTATCCGTACTCTATTATGGAGATACTGAGCCTCCTCTAATTTTCAATCCCAGAAGTCGTGATCCTCTCGAAATTCACTCACGTCTCAAGTAACTACGGAAACTTACTGTCCTCCATTCTCCAATTATCAGCAAACAGCTTTAACAGCTTAAGCTACGATCATTTAAATTAAACTTAGTTTAATCCGCTATAAAATTCTTTTCCGTTTGCAGTTTTGTGATATTAAACTTTGTGTAGGAGATCAACAAATCGATTGTCACAAATGTGTGCTTTCTTCAGTCAGTCCACATTTCAAAGATCTCTTTGATAGTAAATTGATGTGAAGTTCCTCCACAACATTTTTATATTTGAATTTTAATTTTTTCAGATTTTTCGGGAAAATGTTGCCGATCTCAACGACAAAACAAATTTCTCAGTACTGAAAGCAATCATCGATTACATGTACTCGGGTTTGATTTCTTTTGCATTAGTTTTTAAAACACTGCTTTTAAAAACTCTGGACTACTTCAAAATGAAACCTGTGAAAGAGCAATGCGAGACTGTTCTATTGGATAGTATCAATGAAGAAAATTGTTTGGCTATGCTTGGCGTGGCGGGTAAATTTTTAAAAATAATAAGTGTAATGAAACGCGTTGTTTCAATATTTTTCTTATATTTTTGCAAACAAAATGAAATATAATAGCAGCAGTCTAGGCGCAACTTTATTATTTTTTGGCCAGAAGTCCGGAAGGCGTTTAAAATGTTAAATTTATTAAAATACTTTTAATTATTGTTTTCTTGGCTTAAGTGTAAGTAAGAGTTTTTCTGGAACCATTGCAGTCAACGTCTTTTTCAATTTCAGCGGCACTTTCCGGACGTTCCTCTTCGACGTTTTTTTGAATTAACTAATATGAGTCATAAAAATTATAAACAACATCTTGAGGAGAATCAGTGTGACTAAAATTAAAGCTACATACACTACAACTTATTTTAAATGTCAGATTCTCTGAACAAACAAGTCGAATAAAAGTGTACTTATCTTGGTCCTTTTTTTATAGTGCCTAAATAACAATTCGGCACACAGAATATTTCGTTTTCTTAGTCTGACTATTCACAAATAAATTAATTCAAACCACTAGGCTCACAAAACAATCATACTAATGTGTTACATCATTCTTATCTCTTCAGATGAATTATACCATGCAAAGTTACGAGATGCTTCGGTTCACTTCATTATTGAGAATTTTAAGAAAATTTATGGCTCTAATGACTTCAAGGAAATAAACAAAAATCAGGTATTTCTCATTATCTTAAAACTGCCCTATTGTCTTACAGTTTTTTCTTACATCAGCTAGAATCAGTTCTGAAAAAGATCGATGGTGGCAATGCCGAAACAACATCTCTGACGTATCTAGCTATCGTAGGATGGGTCAAACATGACATACAAAATCGGAAAGATTATCTCGAAGAATTATTGGACTATTTGTCGGTAGAAAACTTATCTCATTCTCGTTCTCGCGAAATTATTCTAAACGATAATTTTTTGAAAAACGATCCTGGTGGCTGTAAATGGCTTGTGAAAACTTTTTCGAGCTCCAATTCATCCGTAATGAAAAACCCAACCCCACCATTGTTTATTTTATCACGTTTTACTAGATCCGTTTACAAATTCGACCTATACGATAAAATGCTATCAAACCTGAAGACTCGACCATCGGGCATATATACGGGTGCAATTGCAAAATATAAACACTCTATTTATGTTTTCAAACGCGAAATTAAACCCGAAAGTGAAAATATCGCTTTAAAGTATAATACGATCGAAAATAGTTGGACTGAATTTACAACCAACAGCCGGGCACTAACAAAACTAGTCCGGACAGACCCGACCGGGATTTGTACAAAAGATGATAAATTCTTTATGGTAGGTGATTGGGATTTGATACACAGATTATATAAACATCCTTTTGTAAGTTATAATTTGGAGACTAATGTGTGGACGTCGTTGCCTGACCTGAAATTTACTAGACTATGGCCCGGAATATTTTCGTACAGTAGGACTATTGTCAAATAAGTTGGTCTTTCATATTCATTAATTTAAATATTCTTCAGATTCGGCAATCTATGTATTGGGGAAACCCTTAACTGGTGATTGCTGTGTTGAGCGATATGATGACCGCGAAGGTAAATGGTTTACAGAATGTGAAGATTTTAAGCTGCCGTATGGTTTTCACTCTTCGGTAGTAATATCCGAATGTATTTATTCATTAAGTAATATGACAGGTCAATTATTTAAATTCGACCCTAGATCTTCAAAATTTGATGTTGACAATTTGAAATCATTGTGAGTACATGAATTTATTTCTTTTGCAATTATAATAAATCTTTTATTCATTTCAGTCCGACGGAATCTTGGTGGGAGATAGGTCATCTCGCATCAATAGATGGAAGACTATATGTCGCTAGTGACGACGGAATATCAGAGTATAATTTCCATTTGAACGACTGGGATGAAATCTTAAAAACATCTTTCGTTTACCCCACTTTACTTTCTTAAGTTTCGGTGTCAAAAAATATGTTTGCATATTTTTTTTATTTAATATATTTACATCAATCGCAAAGCCAAAGATAATTTTTTTAAATATTTCGAAAGATGCTGTGATTTATTAGGTCCAAGAATTCTTGACAAAATATTTGAGTAAGGGTCAATAGTTGAGCAGATTAGCAACAACACAATCCATTTTTTCCACGGCCTTCTTAATGAACTTGAAATTCTCTAGACAGAAGCATTTTTAATTCACTGAAATTGAAGTTGAGCATCTGGCTAAAGAACTCAGAGCCGAGGAGAGAACCAAATCAGTTGGAGGCTTCTGAATACAAATTCGAGTGTGTCGGGGCACGACAACCTGTTATCAAATGATCAGAGCTTAACAGAAAATGATGAGAAATATTATATCAATGGCATAATTCTGAGTTCCTGAATTTGAATGCAGGAAACCAGGTAAGTCTCACGAAGCGTTTGAAGGTGATGCATCAATTACAGAAGTACATATATCTTTCATAACTCAAGAATAATTTACAAAAAGGACAGCAATCGAGAATATTCTCGAACACACGTTTTAAGGATTTTTTGTATGGCAACTATTGGAAAGAGTAGGACGATTTTGCTTGTTAACGAAGTTAGTCTTACAAATTCGACTAAACTTCTAGAGGTTTGAGCTTATGATTTATTTAAATTAAAATGTTATTTTCAAAATTTTTTATTTATTACTTACTTTCTTATATTTCTTATGTTCTATTTTACGTTTTAATTTTAAGTATGATTTAGTTTTGAAAATTATTACTTATTCCTTAGGTTTTACCATTATAAAAATATTAACAGAAGTAAGGACTTACTTAGCTGAAAAGTGGAGGTTATTGAGAGAAGTCCTTTAAATTGGTTGTAGAATATTTTCTACAACCTATGACCTATGGGTCAATCACGTTATGGTCATTGCAGCATTGAAGTTACAATATACACATATGAGCAAATTGATATTAATCCTCATTACAATAAAGAACTAATGACTGAGGCTACTCTGTACTAAATTATGTTTCCCTAATATTTTCCATAAAAAAGAAACAACGCTTACATTTTCGATGTTTCTTGATAATTTATCCTACATACGATCTGAATCTTCGTGGAATATATAACGTGTGTGTCACTTATAACATTACAATCTACCCCTATCCTGCGGTAATATTTTTTTTTATGATACATAGAGTAAAAGCCTTCAGATTTATATTTTCGTGCAGTATAACATATAAAGGAACCGAATCAGACCTATAAATCGATAAATCAATTGAGCGTTAAGCTAAAAAAAAGAAAAGGATCAAAACTGAAAATCCTAGTGTCTAAATCAATTTATGTGATTGTTCCAATGAAATATTAACGCAACGCCGAACCAGAAGTGTCTGTAAAGGATTTTTTTCCTCGATATATATTTGTACAGCCGTATCACTCTGAATTAGGTTGACCCGAAGTTTTTGTGGATTTTTGCTGCAGTTATAAATCAATTGAAAATGCTTTGAAATGAGAATGTTTTTATTAGACATATCCTCGAAAGAATATTTCGCAGGCATGTGCCAAATATTCGGTAAAGATATCAGACTAAATTGGGCATTGTTAGTTTCTGCCCGGAACTTCCTGGTGGGACTACGTCAAAAATAACAATACATAAACGTTAATGAATGAAGTATAAAAGGAGTCGAAATTTTATGGACAATATTACTTTATTATTTATTAATAATAAAATATTGTGATCGACTTGAAATTTCAAAAAATTTTGCTACCCAGAAATTTTATATTTTCACGTTTTAGGACTAGTAAACACCAAAAAAGCAAAAAAATGTCCGTCTGTACGCCGTCCGCCGTATACCGTACTCAAATATTTTGAAGGTGCGTAGCTTCCATACCCGTTGAGGTATTATCATGAAATTTTTATGGTGGATACATTGGGTGAATCTCTACGACTTGTATCTTTTAGAGGAGTGTGGGTATGAGGGGGAGGAGATAGAAGCGTTTTAGCCGAAAAATGTTGGTTTCTAGATCTCATCAATTGCTTATATTAGGAGTCTGAAACTTAGAATTTCTATAGAGCATCGATAGTGAACCCATTTGCAAAAAATATGCTGATATGGGTGAAGGGGTATGGAGGTGGGGGGGGGGAAATAGTTCGTCTGAAACGCAAGAAAGCCGAGATCGACACACTCTAAAATCCATATCTGCTAAGCTCTTAATGGCAAGCAATTAAATATCAAACAATAAACAAATGTCTGCAGTTATACTAGAAGAGTAGATTGAAATCAAATTTTTTGGGTGGAGCTAGTGACGCCCCGGGGGGGGGCCGATATCTCACAAACCAATTGCACTAGAAAATTAAAATTCGGTTTGAGTATAAAGGTTAATAAATAAAGATCGACATTTTTGAATTTTCAAAAATTTACAAAATTTTAGGGCCATTTTTTTTTCAAATTCTCTCCCTATTGCCCGATTTTGACAAGTGACCACTTAAATTAAAGGTGCGGGTATCTCCTTTTCTAATCTGCAAACATATTTTCTTTGCGTCCAATACAGCCAAAAGAAGAGCTGACAATTTTGATTGTTTTTTTTCGACGTTTTTGGCCACCATTCCCCGAATTTTGATCCGATTTCAATTAAGTTTGGACTTTTGAGTATCTGTTGAGCTCCCCTTTCATTTGGCGTGTCACTTACAAAAACAGAAAATTTTGACTTTACAAAAAAAGGCCATGTAATTACCCCTTGTCCTTTTTAGGTCAATTTTTCCAAATTTTCTGCCAATTGTCCGATTTTGATAAGTGACCGCTTAAATGAAAGAAGCGGAGATCTACTTTTTAAATCCGCAAAACAGATTTAAAAAATTTAATCATTTTCTGACAAGAGAGCTAAAAAAAGAGTTTGCAAATTTTGACGATTTTTTTCAACGTTTTTGGCCACCTTTCTCCCAATTTTGTTCCGACCTTAATTTTATTGGAATATTCAAGCAGCTGTTGAATTTTTCAAGTAGTTGCAACCTCAGAATTTTAAATGAACTATTCATCGATTGGTCATCTATTCGCAACAGGAACCAAAAACCGAAACTACAAAAAAAAATTATTCCAAAAGAAAATAATTAGCTTAATTTTGTGAACTTTTCAGATACCTAATTTTTCCAAAGTTACTCTAACAATAGAACAATGATAATATACCAGGTGGAAAAAATTTCTTAACATCCATAAGATTCGTTAGCTTAATCGATAATTTGCAAGTCATTATTATCATACCTGTGGTGTAGGGGACAGTTAATGAAATTACGTATTACATCACCGTCCGCTCGCAAAAATAATGTCTCATCATTATGGTGAAAAGAACATTAACGATTGCGAGATTTCGTAGGACACCCCTATGGAATTTCTTTTATTATTACGTGACAAAAATGCTTTTGACAAATTTTTCGGGGTGACGAGATTGTAAATTGGACTTATCTTTTCATAACAAATTATAATGACCTAAAATTTACATCGGTAGACGATTTTTTAGAGATTTTTTTTTCATATTTGGGTATGGTAATTTCTGTATTTCTTTTTATTATTATTTAGTGAAAATTTAGTTAGTAAAGAAAAACACTCCTCCATATTGTTCTTATGTATTTTCGAATTAAGGTTTTTGATTTTTATCTATCGGTTGGAAGGGAGTAAAAAAAAAATTTGTGAAAGTGACATATGGTATATTTTCACGAAATTCGTCATATCTCTTAGGTCATCTAAAATATTGAATTAAGGTTTATTCTACGGATTTATCACATTAATGCCTTGGAAGTCTTTTTTTAAATTTGATATCATGGGCGCGTACAGGAGGTGCATATATTTTCACGAATTCGCAAATTTCGGAAGTGACTAAATTCGAATAAATTTTCGGTTCGACAGGGTTGTATTTTAATCGCCTAAACCCATATATGTATTAGTATCTATATTGCTAGCAGTCATATTTTCTAATAGAAAATGAATAAGCACGAGTTGAATTGGAAATTCAGAATCAGCTGTTCGTCTTGTTCTTGTTCTGTCTGAAAAATGGGAAGAATCGGTGGCGCCAAAATTTGAATGCAAATATTTAATTACGAAAAATCATATATGTTTAGTATCTATTTTGCTAGCAGCCATATTTTATCGTAAAAAATCAATAAGCACGGGTTGAAATGGAAATTCAACAGCTGAGTCTGATTTTTGTCTCAAAAATGTAAAGAGCCAAGAGAGGGCAGTACAAAATTTTAATTACAAATCAAGTTTTTATGAAATTTGAACATCGTAAATATAATTATTTAACTAGGAAAATTATGTTTTATAAGAAATTGTACAGTTCATGATTTCAAAAACATTATAATATTAAATTAAAATCCAGTAACGTTTAAACTACCACTATATTGAATTGAAAAATTCAGAATCAGCTGTTAACGACGAGACTTACTCTGACAAGTGCGGCTGGCAATATAGATACTAATACATATATGCCTAAACCCCATTTTGGAGACTTTTCCTTTTTCAACCCCAAAGAGTGTATAGAAGGGTTGAACACGTTTCCAGAGAGTGCATAATTTTATTGAGTGACAGCCGATCGCATCTGCAGTGTGTTTAAAAAAGAAGAAGTATCTATTTTTTTTTTACATTATTTTTAATAAATTAAATTAGTAGCCATCTATTTTTTGATTTAATAAATTTTTTTAGATTTGATTTTCAGAGAATTTAATTTACATAATTAAATCAGCAGGGCATATGTAGTGAAACCTCGGTAATTTGAACCTCTAAAATGCCGAGTTTAGTTTTTAATTGCGAAAATGCATCAGCTAGAATTGGTGAGAATTTTTAATTAAGCAGGTTTGAGTTAGGTTTGACAGTATTTGAAGTAGAGATGTGTCATATTATTTTCACTGAGGAAATTATATTATAAATTTTTTTTTCTGTTCGAAATACTGCCTAATTTGTTTGGCAATACCTTTCTTTATAGATTACTCCATCAGCTAGTTAGGTCTTAACGCCACGCGTATCTACCCACACCATCAGCTCCGTCGATTTCTAGTAATTTGAACAATTTCAGTTGGGTGTTCCACGAAACACCCATGTTTGCTCTTACAGCAACCATGGGTGCTTCTCAAAACAACCATAAATATGGGTTTCTCAAAACACCCATAAATATGGGTGTACTGCCATTGGTCGTAGGAAACACCCATGAGATTTGTTCGACAAGGGAAGAACTTCATTTATTCCCCAGTAAATTTCATATCATACTTTAAGCTTTCAGGCGTATTTAACTATTAATAATCAATGGCGCAACAGCCCAAATCGGGCCTAGGCCTTGAAGTAATGCTAGAGTTACTTCATTGCGAGACCAACGGAACACTAGGAGGTGAAGTGGTCAGCTACACGCTCGTCCATGATTATTACCCCGATTTTAACTCAGGTACTCATTTACAGCTGAGTGAACTGGTAGTCCGGCACCCAATACCATTTTCGAAAATTACTTGTCGCCAAGCAGATTCGAACCTGGTACCCGGTGCACCGAAGGCAAGTGCTCTAGCCACTAAGCCACCCAGACTACTATTGATGAAATGTTAATTTTGGTTTCTATGTAAATTTTTGTTTTGTCGGAAGAGTTCTCCATAAATTCATAGTTTCACTTTGAGGTCCATTAAAACTTATTTACAAAGTTACGATAGCTACTTGTGTACTGTAATTCATGCATAAAAGTAAGTGTAGTAGTCAACCCAAAAGCGACACCATTAGTATCGGTGTATAAACCCTTTTTCCCTCAGAGACGACGGCATTACCATAATTAATTTGCAATGAATTTAAACATGTAAATTTTCCTGAAAACTAATTTTCATATTAATGTTCATCCTATAGTTCGGAACGAGTGTTTATTTTAGCGTAAAATGGCTTTATTGCAATGTGTGAGTGTGTATACATATACTAACATCGTATAGTGTATTTGATTTGAATTGTTTACTCCTTGAACGTTTTCCAGGGTTTTGATGCTTCGGTTCAGTGTGTTTTAGAGTCATATACGCTACCAGTGAACTGAAATTATAAAAGTTTTCCGGTTGGGATTTTTTTTTTATCGAGCCACTGATGAAAATGCTGGGTCCAGAGCTGAAAAATTATTAGCACCAGTTGATTTCTATCGGAAAACTTTCCACATTTGTCCCATAATGGGAGTTCTTCGAACCATAAATAATAAAAGGTAAACTTATTCGTAACGATAAAATACATATGAAGAGAAATTCAGAGAATTTGTTTAAATGCAATTAGCTTTTCTTACAGCATTGATTTTTTTTTCAATTTGTAATATTTAAAAGACGGGTATAATTATTGTCCTATAGTAAAACCAAGTAAAATACTAATAAATAAATTTGTCCGTTTTTGTACTGCTTTCGATATATAACATCCCAAATGCCGAAATATTGCCGCAACTAGGATGACATTGCTCAGTATTGCTCCCTTAATCGCTCCACTAGTTTTGGCAATAGTTGTCGGGCAATCTATTGCTTGAAAAATTGTTCGCATAAGAGTACTTTTATATGAATATCGACTATAACTGGATATTTAGCTAATTATTGATATTTTTTGTTAAAAAAGTCGAAAGGAATCACGAATCGAATTGTATTCGATTTCATTTAGACGACACTGGAAGTAAGTAAGTAAGAAAGAGGAATCTCATTTTCAGAGAACATTTCCAAGTGTCCCACGCCGATTTTGAAATTTTTCATATATGTTGTAGAGCTCGAAAATCTAATGGACACGTACTTTTTATCATATTATTTATTTTATCATATTTTTATCATATTAACATATATGAACATTTTTAAAATCATCGTTGGACACTTGGAAATGTTCCTTTGTTTGTAAACAAAGTAAATCATGATAAGTACTAATTATTTATAATATTTTTTATTATACATAATAAATAATCACAAAACAATAATTAACCAAGTATTGATGATATCAGCCTATTAGGAGCTTCAGGGCCTTAATGTACTAACAACGGAAAGAAAATTATTAAACAAAATCTATTTCACAAATTAAAGAAACAACTTACTTCTGTGAACTTTGTATCCATTTTCATCAGCCGAAAATTTTACTTCATATCCCTCATACTTATAAACTCCATTTAAACGTAGTGATTTAGTTCCATTAACAACTGTCAAGTTTCCATTGATTACAACTTCATCTCCAAATGAATTTGTTCTATAAAAAAAAAAATTCCATCGGATCAAATTCACAATTGATATTTTCTTAAAACTTACGAAAATTTAAAACTACCATCTTCACTTAATGAATTTATTATTTCGACTTCTTTCGCTACCGGAAAATCATAGTCTTCATATATCACTTCTGTTGTTGTTTCATTGCCAATTACAAAACTAATAACACAAAGAACTGCTACTAAATTCACAAAAATCAACTTCATCATTTTGAGACGCAACCGACTTAATAAACTTTAAGATTGATCAATCATCTTATGTTTGTTGGATATTTATACTAAAAATCTTATCTATAAAATAGTTTATTTATAAGTATCTATTTCTTGCTGCAATTCTAGAAAATGCATGTCCAAACAGTTTTTTTTACCACCAAATTGCTTAATAGTTATATGAATTATGACATGCAATTTGTTTATTGTTTTTTTTTTTTAACATAAAATTCAAGTTTAATTACGAATCGGATTATATTCAATTTCATTTATATTAATGTAGTTTTGATGCGATGAACAATCGAACTTAATTGTTGTTTATTATTTCGTTTATAGAAAAAATTGATTGAAATTGATTGATTGATCAACTTAATCAATAATTTTTTATTTTAAATTGGATAATATCAAAACTAAGGAATTGTTTAATTGATACGATAAAATAAGCTACTTGTAAATAAGAAGATTGGAAATTTTGTTATTAATTATCTCCTACGCGATATCCCGTTGTACTATTAAAAAAAAATATATTCTTTATTTTAGTATTAAATGTATAAATTGTTACCGCAGGTGATCCAGGTGTGGATTTGTGTAATTTATAGTCTATCGTGGTTTTTGCCATTTATGAAGGAATTAATTTTCTTCGATATTTAGAGAGTGAAAATTCAATATTCTGAGAGTGGAAATATTGTTGAAGTGAAACCTTACGACATTTAAAAAAAATTACTAATGGTAAAAAATTGGGAGGTACATTAATAGTCGAGTATTTGAAAGACAACGGGGTCACCAAATAAAAATTAATTGATTTTAATTTACTTTTCAATGTTTCAATATTTGTTTTCACAACTGATTATTATAGTGAAATTTAGTACATTCATATTAATAGCGTGTTTTCGAATTGGAAAGTTCTGGAATGGACTAAATAAGAACCTTGTGATACAAAAAACGTCGTGGTTATCAAATGATGGAATTTTGATTTAAATTTTAAACATAACGCAGTCACAATCGGCTGCAAGCCAATCGTACGATACTCTAGATGAAAGACTGAACTCCGATTTATATTTTAGTTGGAAATATATCAAAAGAATGAGGAGTGCACAAGCAATTATTACATGACCTATTACTTACAGGTAGAAACTATTGTATAGTGGCTACATGATTTATAGTGAGTTCCACAAAGTAAGTTCGGACATTTTACAGATTTTTTGTATGGCAACTACATGAAGGACTTACGGGATATTGTTTATATCAATAGTTTCAGCTGCGACTAATATAAAATTAAAGCGTACAAAATTTCAAAGTCGTAACTTAAAGCGTTCTAAAGTTATCGTTCAATATTGGTGAACACGTGTTTTAAGGACTTTTGTATGACAGCTACCCGAAGGAGTCGACGGATGGCACTAATTAATGAACTCCGTCTTGGTTTTGGTATAAAACTATTTCCTGTAAAATTTTAAATCCCTGCTTTAACTCGTTCTGGAGTTATAGTGGATTCAGTAACAAGCATACATTTTTGAAGGACTTTTCGAGGCTGTTACACGAAGGACTCATTCGATTTGCATCATATTTGGAACTTTCGCTTCAAACATTGTAAAATTTAAGTGTACAAAATTTCGAGTTCCTAACTTGAAGCATTCGAGCAATAAATGTGAAAACGTATTTCAAGAACCCTTGTATGGGAGGTACCCGAAGGAGTGGGAGGTTATCGCCCATTAACGAACTTAGCCTTACTTTTTCCATTTTACAAGTTGTGACAAAATTTCAACTTCCTAGGTCAACGGGTTCTTGAGTTATCGTGCAAACGGACGGACGGACGGACGGACGGACGGACAGACGGACAGACGGACAGACGGACAGACGGACAGACGGACAGACGGACAGACGGACAGACGGACAGACGGACAGACGGACAGACGGACAGACGGACAGACGGACAGACGGACAGACGGACAGACGGACGGACGGACGGACGGACAGCAAACGGATTTGGGGGTTTTGGCCAAAAATAAACAGAAAATAATATATAACTTTTTTTCGTCCGAGGCTCGGTTCTATGCGTTACAAACTTTTCGGGCTGGATTGAACTTATAATACTCTATATGATTACATCTAGAGTATAAAAAGGTATGTAGATATTTTAGTTTGGGAATTGATCTGTTGAAAATTATTGTACTTTTTAGTTACTAGTTTTTCATGGTGAAAGCTACCATTGAAGCTATTAATGTTAAGGTTTAGTTGTTCTTTCCGGTGTCAGTGGAGTGAAACTCCAATACGAAATCCCCGACTGTTGATTATCGCCGTCCCTAAGGACATGACAAATTTGGAAAGAAACTTCACTGGATAGGCCAGTTTATCATAAGATTGTGTTCCACTAGGTCCTTAGGGACGGCGATAATCAACAGTCGGGGATTTCGTATTGGAGTTTCACTCCACTGACACCGGAAAGAACAACTAAACCTTAACATTAATAGCTTCAATGGTAGCTTTCACCATGAAAAACTAGTAACTAAAAAGTGTTGGTAAAAATAAGTTTTGCGTTGGACCCACTGGGTCTCGATCTTAGCGTTGGTTACAACTAGTTCATAGCCTTAGGGGGCTATCCAAAAGGCTACAACCAAAGTACAGGTTACAACCATTTCATAGCCTAAAAGGGAGCTATCCAAAGGTTACAACCAAGTACAGTGAAGTCACACCATTAAAAGCTTCAACCAACTGGTTAAAACATTACAAATGATTTGCTTCTCATTATCACCACCGGGCTTCAGTATAGGATGTCACAGCGCTTGCTTAGTGAGTACATTATTCCCAGTAATGAAATTTGGTTGTGATATCGCTATATAGAAATTTCCTCAGCAATTCCACCAGCTGTCAAGGTGTTTCGGATAGTAGGCAAGAATACACCTTCTGAAGAGTCTATGCCCTCCGATGACGAAACAGCTCCTTCGGACCTAGTCCAACACAATCTTATGATAAACTGGCCTATCCAGTGAAGGTTCTTTCCAAATTTGTCATGTCCTTAGGGACGGCGATAATCAACAGTCGGGGATTTCGTATTGGAGTTTCACTCCACTGACACCGGAAAGAACAACTAAACCTTAACAATTATTGTACTGTTCCACGACAGAATAGATCTATCGAGAAGGAAAGTTCGAGTGTGAAAAGGGCCTAATCTGGATAATTGTTAGAGTCATATATAGTGGAGTATTTTGAAATTTTTTTTTACTTCAGTGAGAGTGTAAATGAAACTCAAACTATGTTATAAATTAAAGACGAGATTCATCGATTTTTTTTCGGTCCGAACACCCTGGACATAGTATCAGTACATAGTCTCCATTCGCTTATTTATGAATCCATAAAGCATATCAAATTATTTGTACACTAGAAGACAAACTTGGAAACCTTTAAGTCTAACGACATCAATTAACTTGTCGTAGTATAACTTTCCGGAAAGTTTCTTTTGGACGTGTTAATTCCTTTAATTCAATTCCCAGCGACCTGGTCGTATCGCATAGTAAAACTTGGAAACAAACGCAATAGAATGGAAAACTTCGTGTAGGTGTAGAACATCGGGTGCTTCTGCTTCTATTTCGATTGTAAAACTTTTCCGGTTGTGGTTTGAGAATTTTAGTTTTGTGTTTTCAAATGGTTTATTATATTTTTGAAATAATTTTCGGAAAATTGTTTTTTTTTTATACATATATAAATAGCACCAAACTACGTCAATAGAATACGAGAAACAATAGCTTTGAACTATATTTCTAAAGAACTTAAATCAATATAAAAAACCATTTACACAATTTTCCTTGGATTGAATTAAAATAATAAACAAAGAGTTAATTTTAGTAAAAATCTAAATTGTAACTACAGATGCAAAGATTTAAAATTTGATCACTGAAATTGTAGATAATTGTACGAACTATTTTCAAAAATTGAAATAAATTTATGTTATGTTAAAAAACCATGGTTCATTCGCACTAAACGTCGATCCTTTCACAAAACTCCCATATTTTGCCTTGCATACATTTCTATTATTATTAAACAAATTTATTTATATAAAGTATTTTTGACCAAATCTCCTCTCAGAATTTAGTCGCCAAATTGAACGATACACGTGAGACGTGTAGGTTTGAAAAAAGTCCTTTCGTATAAGTGTGCTCCGTTTCTGTATATGAGGTAAAAGTTGTGGGTAGATGTTTAAAATTAGTCAGTATTTAGGAATACTTCCAGAATAGAAAAATTAGGACCGAAACACAGTGATCATGTGGGTGAAATCGAATTGTATTTTTAAAATAAAACTGAAATAAATCAGACTATTGTAAAAAAGGAATTTCTACAGTTTCAAAAATATCGTGAAGAAGTTGTTGTATGAGATATTATAAGAAGGCAAATGAAAGGAGGTCCACCTTATTTTACTGCACGGCTTTTCTATAATACCTTAAATTGCCCTATGCATCAGTAAAGGATGCATTGTGCTGCTTCATAAGAACTGGTACCAAGGGCTCCTTCTTTGTTCACATCAAACAACTTAGTTTTCATGTACGCCTGTTTAGCTTCGTTTCCTCTAAGACGCTTTAAAATTTGTCAAATTTATTCAGGTGTCTTCAAGACCCTGGATTTCTCCTTATCGGCAACAGGTCACCTCTGGCCGCAAAAAGGTATCGTGACCACTTCTCAGACTAATCGGGAAAAAAGAGTTTGGAAGGTAATTTCATAGTACAGATTATTCGGCAAATATTTGGATTTACCAACTACTGCGATTTAAAAAAAAAAATTCAACAGTTTCGTGGGCAAAAATCAGGGTAAATAATTTATCTTCTCACTTTTGGACAAGTTCACTACAAGTTCAGTCGTTTCAGTTAGAAGCATTGAGGGCGATATATATTTTTTTTTTGCTCGTATTCTCCTGCACCCTTTCATTGAGTCCATAAATTATCAACTAGACACTAAGGTCTAACACATATTTCAGGGTAGGCTAATAAAAATGCAATTAAGCGGACAGATTTAGGGGTTGGTGAGTTATTTTCTTGAGTGTATGTACAAGGTAGGAAGGTGGCTCGTTGAATTATTATTATCACATACTTCACAGCGAATTTTAGATAAAAAAAATTGAGTCTTACTTTAAAACTTACTATGGGGTATATTTGGGTCACCTACAACCGAGAAGGTTGCATATTTTCATTCAGAGGGTTTACTACGGTCAGAAAAGAGTGTGAAATCAATGCAAAGAGGTTTAGATCTTGGATCACTCTTAGCTAAACATATTGTTACATGCTACTCTGGCAACCGAGTGTCTGCCTTGCAATACGCAATGAGGAAGGCATAGAAAAATCTACAAACTTCTTAAGTATTTTTTTTCTCACTCTTTCTTCACCCCTCTAGAACATTCTGCGCACACCACCGAATATGCAGAAAAGCTCTCGACTCAACACATGCCGTATATAAGCCTGACAGAGTTTCCAGTCAATATTGTTGCGAGCTAAGGGTTCGCCGGGATTTTAAGTAAAACGCAATTCGTTTAAAACAAAAATAAGTGATAATTTATTATTCGCACTTTAATTCAATTCGTTCAATAATTCGCACTTGTTTCGATCGCACTCTTCAATTGCTTTCCACCAATACGGTCGCGTATTAGGTTACGTGTAATAAAAATTACTATGTTTCTCGCTAAAAGCTTCACCTGGTTTTATACTGGTTGAATGTGGTTTTGACTGTACTTGAATGTTCGCTCGGTGATGGGTGTGAACGGTTCTAGAGCTAGAGCTTTTGATTGTGATCTTCAGTACTTTTCACGTACATACGAGAACATTCGATTAGAAAGGAGGTACAATCGTGTTGCTCCGCCCACATATTTACTTCAACTAGGCTTTTGATTGGGTTACTTTGCAACTAAGTATTCGGTTGTTGCTGTTTCCATTATTCGTAACCAGTTGCAAAACTTGCACATAACAATATGCTTTTCAGTCTTAAACAAATTTTGTGTGATATCTAAAATTATCTAAATCGATTAGGAATTGCTCTGAAAACTTAGAATTTACTAATGGTTCATGTGATTGAAACGAAAGTTCAAAATATTCCCAACGAACCGAAAAGCAACAGATTTTTCAAAACTTCTCATTGTTCATTTAATGGAAATGTCGATAAACTTGAGTGCAAAACATAATATCATTAATTTAGTTTCCACGCAAATTTCAATATCAATAATGTGTGATAGCGAATGAAATAAATAACCTGAAACCCATTACCTGTGATCCACTTTAATTTAAATTTAGCTCCTAAGCTGCATAACGAGCGTGACGGCACTCGAGTTACCTGTCTAAACTTCATAGAGGCTGCGTATCGATTATCGAAACAGTAAACACGCTTATTAAGAACTCATATTTCGAAAATCCTTTGTTATATGATTAGCTCCAATCATACAATCCTTGTCTGTCTTCGATAATCCCTGACTGATATTCAATGAAATCGATGGATTAGTGAAAATAACTTTTTGGTTAATAACAGTGAGAATAACTACCCGCGATGGGGTACCTTCCTCTTACACTAAAGTTCAGTAATTAATTTAGTCGTCGGGATTCCAGGAGCTTGCTGCAAATTGCATCTACTCTTTGAAATGTAAGGACATCATCCTGTAAATTGTTGAATGCCTCGGTATGTTATCGTCCTGAACATAAGGCTGGAGTGCCACGCAATTACCCTTGAAATTGTGTTTAAATTTAATGAACCGGAACAGCATATTTTGAAGTTTCAGTTTGGTATGAAAGGCATTTGTAACAAGCTTCTAGCTAAATTTCAGCGAGTGTTCTTATGCAGATGGGCTTAGTAAGGATTCAAAAGGTTGTTGTGTTTGGTCATAATAATGGGACATACTCTTCAGGTGGTAGACCAAAAATGGACGTACCTGGGAGGACCTAGGTGTAAGGACTACACTATATGAGTACCAGGTTAAAACTCTACCAATATTTGTGCTACTGCTCCTACTGGATTAATTTTTCCGGTCGGAGATTTTCGCTTCTTATTCATGCAAATAGTACATACATTTTTAGGAAGCTGAAATTCATGGCTAGGACACAGCAAATATTAAGCGCTCACCTCGGCCTTGTTCTACCGGAAGGATACTACTCCGATTTTTGTAACATAGAAGAAAAACGAGAGGAAGGCCTCTTAGGCCCGTACCAATACGATCGTCAGTAACGTTCTAACTGGAACTTTTACTGACAGATTTTCAAAACAAAACTTTCAGTTAAAGTTCTGGTTAAAATTGAACTGCCGATTGTAGGAACAGGCCTTAGAGTACTTTCGCTAGAACCAAATATAAAATATGATTATCCAGGCAAGGGAAAAATGTAAAACATACCCAAATAGAACAGGGGGACGTCATGAAAAAGTTCTCATTATTTAAGTCTATCCTCCCCCGAATAATTAAACATAATATGTACAGGGAAAATTCCATCCATTCCAAAGTATGGAAACGAACGATGATGGAGTTATATGAAATTTTAATGTTACGAAACTCAATGACATAATTTGCCTGAAAATTTTCTCCAGCCAGGCAAAAAGGACTTTCGAAAATGTACCGGCATCTTCCTAACAAATAATAAATGTAAATCTAAAGAGTTTTACTCGCATAAATATATACGAAACTGTATAGGCAACTTTTGGGTGATGTAGTAGGTATAACCACGAATTTTCGTTGAAAAATTCTAAAGTTCTTGAGTTGTGCAGTTCGGCTTTAGATGTAGCCATTGAATTGGAATTTTGCTTAAATTCAAATTTTTTTTTTCAGAGTTAGGGAATGGGAGTGCATAAATGTTGGGACATCATAATTTTGTATTTTTCATCTCGTCATACTCTCGATCGTTTCGTTCGAACTTATATTTGCTGAGTAGCGTCTTCTCCAGTCGAAGATAACATGCTGTTGCCTTGCATACCCTTTTTTCTGGTTCAACTACTTGATGTGAGTATGAGTCCTTAGGTAGTGGAATGAAATAGTATGCAAAACATTATAAAATAGAAAAAAGAACAAATGATAAGTAAGAAAATAATAAAAAAATATGAATTAAGAAATAAATCAATAAATAATAAAGAAAATAATTAAGAAATTATAGTGTAAAAAATAATTTTACTTCAAGTAATAAAAATAAACTACACATCCAATCACTAAATAGTATAGTTGGAGAATGGATGTTGGATAGGGGATAGTGAATGAAGGATGGAGGATGGTGGATAGGGGATGGTCGATGCTGGATACAGGATGAAGTATCGCGATCAATGAAAGAAATGGGAGCAACGGAAGTAACAGGTGTAACGGAGGCAACGAGAAAAATTGGGATCAACATGAGCAACGGGAGTATCGGGTGGAGGATGGAGGGTGCTTGATAGAAGATGGAGTAAGGGAAGAAATGTTAGCAACGAGATTAACGGAAGTAACAGGAGCGATGGAGTAACGGAAAGCAAGACTAGAAACCGGTGAATTTGCTGTTTCGATAGTAAATATAACACTATATAAACGTGAGTGTAACGGCGGCACACGACTAGTTAATAATGAAAATCAATAAAAATTTAAATTATTATTAATTAACATAATAATCATATTTTTACTCAAGCAGTAACGCGCTTTTTTAAGAATGATAAAGTGAAATCAAATCAAAGCAGTATGGTCTACTAAAATTCCGTTTAGCATAAAGTCCTTCCTAAAAAGGACTCTCTTAATTAATAGTCTCATTTCAGTATCCGTCGTTGCAGTGTTACCTCTGTAACGCGATTACCTGGCTGTTGGTTTAACGTTGTCCTTCTCATTAAATCGTCAACAGTTTAATTTGAGTTTGAAAGGAAGCAATTTCAAATCGAATTCTGTAGAATTTTACAGGCGAATTTGGTCAAACGGAAAATAGAGAAATGCAGCAAAACTCATCGGGTTGATGTGATTTCGCCGTAAATTAACTCTAAAGTTTATTGCAAACTTCTACCGTTGATAGTACAATCGAAAAATTGGAATTTGATTATCGCAAGGGTTTGACACACCCCTCCGAACAATTGGATTCGATGAATTATCCTCTTGTGTGCTCAATGTCTCGAAACAATTAAAGTGAAAGGATTTTTACTACTCTTTTCCTTATCGTTTGTGCCAAAGTGACAGGTATTTGTTTATGGGATTCCATTCTATTTCAGCTATTGATCGATTTACAGGACATCACGTTGCAGCATTTGAGTTGATTGGATGTACCTGAAATCGTATTGACTTTACTCCTGGCCTGATAAATTCGTAAGACATGTCCTCGAGGGTAGTTGAAACTGATTGAATTGGAGATTTTATTGCCACACAATATAATATAAGCGACTTCTCTTACTCGTCGAGTGTAATACATTATAAATCTTTTATCGAACTTATGTTTATGTAGGTAATAACAACTAGTTCATTTCGCCGAAAAGGATACCGAAACCTGAAAACCTTTCGCATAATTCGATAAACAATGTTGGGACTGTTATTGCTTTAGAAGGTCATAAACGAAATAGTGATAAGCCGTAATTTGCGTCTGCAAGGGTAACTAAATTTTGCTGTTAAAATTTTATTATGTAGTTATTTCGGTTACAAAGATGTTGACAAGTTAACCGAATTGAACACAAAATTATAATGCAAATTTATAACGTTTTTGGGTTTACAATGTGAGCGATCTTATTAGTGTGAACAGAAGTTAAAATTATTCCAGATGGGCAAAGCAGTACCTTTCAGTGAAGTACATACTTCACTCCGAGTCACTCACTTTAAAGATCGAGATAAGTGAAGTAGTTTTGGAACTCTTCGTTTTGTCAGTAGATACAGAAGATGCCGACCAAAAAAAAGGTCAGTACATCTAATAGATGATGAGAACCAAAAGTTCGGTCAAGTTTTTGTAACGCGTCCGTGTCGTGCAGTTAATCAAAAGGAGTGAGCTACTTCACTCACTCATTTCAATGAAGTGTTCTTTTGAAACAGTTCACTTGTAAACGAACCTTCTCTAATTCCAGCTATCAAGTCTTTGTTAAATTTAAACGATGTAATTCCCGACTAGAGAGAGCGCTAATTTTTGTTGTGTCGGACTTGATCCAAAAGTATGCAAGTTTATATGTATATTCGCCAATCACAGCCAAAGTGACTGAACAAAATCATAGTAAAATACTCTTCCGTATTCTTTTCAAGACTTAGCTCTAACACTACCCAAGTAGCGTCTTCTCAAGTCGAAGCTAAATCTATATTATTTTTGTAAATAATATTATTGTCTTTAGATTTTTCGATCCGTAGAACACAAAAACCAATGCCTTCTGAAGTCTACTTAACAACTACGTAAACGATATTACAAAAGAGTACAAATATTGAAGTACGATATTGTTAAGGAGCTGCGAAATGAACGCAAACTTTATACACAAAAGGAAGCATACAACAAAACCCACTTGAAGCCCTCGGGAAATGAATCTCGAAAGTGATGACAGAAAAGAATGTTCGAATCAATGTACAGATAAGAGTCTTGTCGGCTTCTGAGAGTGTTCCGATATGGTGTCTATACTTTGTTCTTTTTGAGATAACTGCCATAAATGTCAGCCGTGCAGCCAATAAACTGAACAAGCTTCGCATTGATCTACTCGTCCTTAGAAATTAAAGGTGCATAGAATTAAAGAATTGTTCTGTATCTTGTGTGAAGTAGTACCTAGAGCGTTCATTTCAATTCGTTCATCACGAACCGAGGAAATTCGTTTACTTTATGAATGATAGTTTCCAGTTTTCATTATAACATTGGTGATTATTTTCTGATGATATTGCTTTAACCAAACTATACCTAAAAGATCTTCTCCAAAATTTGAATATCCTGTTTAGCTAAATCCGCATATATCCTGAAACGTTCAAGTTTTAGATTCGGTAAGTCAGTCGATGAATTTTTTTTAGAATTTCATTCCTCTAGAATTTAAGGATGAAATTCAATTCAAATTCTATGTGAACTCTTATAAAAAAATGTCCGTTTGTCCTCCGTAAATGCCATACCATACCATACAATGAATTTTTACACTGTAGAATTAGTAGACCCAAAAATAGCAAAAAAAAAAACTATCCGCTTGTCCACCGTAACAGCAACCATAAGCAAAAAAATTGTATGTGAAAAGAGCATTGTCAGGAATAACTTTTACGAGTTCTGACATATTTTTTGGGTCTAATAAGATATCGAATTGGCTTTAACTTGTTATGTGTTTGAATATAATCACAAAAAAAAACGAACTAACGTTTTGAAAGTTTTCACGAATTCACATGAAAATTGTTTTCAGAATTATATTCAACCCCTAAGAAGGTGTAGAATATCTTAGTACATTTTTTATATATGGAATATCTGTTAGGTCTAAAAAAACATTCAGAATTTCTCCATATTCAACCTGTAAGAGGGTATTAAATGACTTAGCATGTTTTTACGAATTCCGACATATCTTTTAGGTCTTAAAAATTGGTTCAGAATTTGGCGATAATCGAATCGAGAATTTTGAGAAATAATTTTTTTTTCATTCTTTTTTTTTACCAAATCCGACATGTTCTTTAAGTCTGAAAAATCCATTCAGAACTTTGCAATATTCAACCGCTAAGAAGGTGTTAAATGACTTATCATGTTTTTACGAATTCCGACATATCTTTTAGGTCTGAAAAATTGATTCAGAATTGTGCGATATTAAACCCTTAAAAGAGTAAAGATTGATTGACATTTTTACGAATTCTGACATATCTTTTAGGTCTGATTTTTGTTTTTATTTGAAAGGCCGAGACTATCATCAAAAGTTTTGAAAGTTTCCACGAAAAAAAAAAATTTATTTCAGAATTTTGCGATGACTTGGCACGTTTTTACGAATTCCAACATTACATTTAGGTTTGAAAAATTGATTCTAAATTTTACGATATTCAACCTCTAAGAAGGTGTGAAATGATTTAAAACGTTTTACGAATTCCGACATATCTCATAGGTCTGGTTTTTGATTTTGATTTTAAATAGATTGCGCCCAAACTGTAATTTTTCTAAAGTCATTGTGCAGATTCGTATCTTTTAAAAAAATTCGTATCTAAAAAATTCATTCAGAATTTTACAATATTCAACCCCTGAGTATAAAATGACTTACCATTTTGTTACGAATTTCGACATATCTTTTAGGTCTGATTTAAAATTTTGCGATATTTATCCTCTAAGAGGGTGTGAAATGATTTAAAATGTTTTTATGAATTCCGACATAGGTCTGAGCTGTTTTTTATTTTAAATGGATTACGCTCAGACTGTCATTTTCTTAGATTCATTGTGCAGATTTTTTGCTGTTGAGCTGAGTTGGAGGAATTAAAACAGAGCTATTCATTTTTAAATTTTCTTAATATACCTACAATTTTTGTTGGTATCTATGAAAGTTTCCATTGGACAATTTTGAGAAAATACTACGTCATGAGTTACTCGATATGTGACCTGGCAAGACTAATTGAGGAATATTATAGAAATTTTTTCCTTAAAAAAATACAGAGCTGAAAATACCTTCACCGTTCCATTTTTTCTCTCTCTTAAAATCCATACTACATATTTTCTAGATTCACAAAGTAATCTTTCTCACTCGAAAAGAATTTGATAATTTCACCACATCCTTTTACAATGGGGAAACTTTGGATATGCGCAGAGCTTACGCTTAGTCTACGAAACCTATCAATTTATTGCCGGCAAGAAATCCAGAAGGGATAAATTCACCCCGGCTACTACCCCAAAAACATCTTGCAACAGATTCTGTTGGATTAGGAAATATTTCAGTTACGATTTGTCTTTAGAGCATTTTCCACGCACCTTTATCCTTAACAATCGATTATTTCCTTTTCGTTGAATTTAAAGAATTTCGCGCGCGTATTTACCTTTTCACGAAGTAGTGAAACTTTTTTTGTTTGTTTGAACAGAAAATATGGTGGTTCGTGTTTTTGTTCAATCTGAAAGAAGAAGTTATGCATCTTGGACTTATCCTTCGAGCTGTGCGTTAGAAGAGCATTCAAAATCTACTTGGATTTCAGATGGCAAAGTTTATAAAATACTAACAATAAGCTCCGAGGATATTCGTCCCTGGAGTATACTCCGAAGTAAGTATCGATAAAATCAGAAACTTTCATGAATAAAATACATGCCGTATCGATTGTTTTCGTTTATTTTCACAAGCAAATAGAGTGAAACCTTTCGAGCAATATTTAAGCCGTACTAATATCTGCAAAAATCTTACTGTGAAATATAAATATTTGCCAGTTTGATAAGTTCCGATGATGGTAGAGCTCATTTCCCTTTGAGTTGTGTGGAAGAAGTTCTATTGACTTTTCAAGTTTTCAACTTCGCCGGAAGAACGAAGCTATTGGAATTGAATGTATATAAAGGGATAAAAGGCACCACTACTTATCTTCGAATCATGAAATGAAAACTTTGCAAATTACCATTTTTCAGGCATTCAGGGACTCTAAAGTTCTTTTTGAGAGTAAGATGCTTTCCGTTGAAACTATTTTGATCCGGCTCACCCATAAGGTCGAGCAATTTTCTTACACTCCCAGTTGTATGTATATACGTAGTTAAGCGTAGAGCTCTATGTGCATAGGAGAGTACTGCTCTCGAGAGTAATGCTGTCGAGAGTAATTTCCAAGAGTTTCACTCTCAAGTTTATTTAGATCGGATCCAATCCACTTTGGAACTTTCGAAACTCTCGTGAGTGGTTCAGTAAAATATATTAAATTATGTAAAATGAACCCAGTTTCTTTCCTTACGTAAGTTGAGTACAGAAACTTGAAACTTACCAATCGATTCTTTTTCGGTTGGGTTTTCCCCAAAACCACACAAAATTCAATTTTATTTCAGACGGTAGGGTAGATACAAAACTAAGTATTTGGAACAATTACATTAATTTTTCGCCTACATGCCACAGAGTACACAAAATTTTTCTGTGATTCTTACGCAAAAAAAAAATTAGCTGATGATAACTTAAATGTCACAATTTTCCGAGGATTTTCTAGTCCTATTTCGGAAAAGTGACGAAGTGGTTTGTGATTCTCAAGTTGCCGGTGGTGATGATAAAAAATAAAATTACATATTTTTCACATGAATAATTTCGCACTGAATTATTCATGCGAATAATACAGAAGTTTGCTAGCACTCTTCTCGTTCATTCGTTCTCTAGTGGGCTTTAGTCCCTTTTTTTTAAGGGTTTTGTGGTTTTCAGCAATACGACATTTGTTGTTTTTTCTAGAGAGGATGCGCTGAAAATATTTTCGTTGAAATGAAAGAAATAATATGTGGTGGGTGATGGCGACAGAATCAATTTTGAACCTATCTACGATTTGCCTGAAGCGTCGTGATAATGAAGAAGTAGTTTTATCTTCTAGTGAAAGATAATATTTTCACAATAATTAAATACTTTTTCAATACATCTTAAGTCAGGCTCTCGAAATGTGAATCCATCTTTAGCACTAGGAGTTATTCACTACCTTCTTGATTGTACGTTTCATGCTTGCCATAGTCAACGCATCATACATCATACATCGCAAAGTCAGGGCATTCAATCAGGCTGTATCGCCATTGAAATAGAATCCTTTCATCTCATTTGTTAATATACATATATGTATATTCAAATTTATGTTCATCTTCAAATTATTCAACCAAGTGCATTTCGATTGGTTGAAATACCGACTGCGCCACTGGTATGGTTGTTGAAATACTACAACATTTGTATTTTCCGGTGATTGATTTTCTTAGGTATAGTCTATCCTGTTTCGAGGCTCTACTTATTTCAAAAGAGGGTATGACACATCATTAGCACTTATAAATCACAAAATTTTGTGCTATATTACACTAGAGTTGGGCAAAGCAGTTCCTTTTAGTGAGTGAGTTAACTCCGCCACTCACTCACTTGAAGGAGTTCACTGAACTAGTTCCAGTTCGTTTTGAAGTTCAGATTAAATGTGATGAGGAAGTCAAAAGGAGTTAGTTCCTTTACTGAAAGTCTAAATGTGATGACCTATAAAAAAAACAAAAAAAGGTCTTCACTTCCGCGGCGAATGAATGTCAAGACCTAAAAAAAGGTCCTCTCTTCCCTAGTGAAGAACTAGTTCCTTTTCAAGATTCGAGTGAATATGAGGACTTAAAAAAAGGTCCTCCCTTCTCCAGGGAAGGAACTCATTCCTTTTCAAGCTGTGTCACGTAGCGAAAGGAACTACAGTTCTCCAAATGGAGTGAGTTACTTCATTTACTCACTTTTCAGTGAACTCTTTTTTTGGAACAGTTCACTCATGAATGACCCATCTCTATATTACACATGCAACAACCAAAAAAACAAAATGCTGTGATTTTGTTAACTATAGTCTACTTTTTTCAAAACTAAATCTTGTCCATGTACTGGAACTAGTAAGATATTTTCAGTTTTTCAAACTAGAGACTGCGCCAATTGTATGAAGATTGCAACATAGCATCACTTGAATACTCTTGTCATTAGTTTAAGAACTGACTACAGAAACCGAAAGAAGCATACAAAATTTTGATTAAGAGACTTCTTAATACTTTCGATATGTGCTCCACATCTTAAAAAGAATCCTTTAATTTAAAATACTGCAAAACAACGTTTTTACTTCTAATACATGATTTGGTTGTCGTAAAGAAAGCAATCCGCGGTGTATAAAAAAATGCTGTATTTTATTTTCAAGCCACATTTTGACTTCGAACTTAATCGACTGTCTTCTTATAGTCGATTAACTCAGCTATAAATTTCTCTCGACTATGAAATCGTTCCGAACTGAAGTTACGTAACCGAAAACGCCCTACTTTAGAATATATAGTGCAACAATTTCTAGTACAGTACCTCACAATATTCGAGAGCTATGCATCATAAATACATCAAAATGTCCCAGTAAAATGCATGGCATTCAAAATGCAATTTATGCACGTATAGTTTTGTAAATCATTCTAGTTTGCTTGCAAGAAACGCAGCAAACTAAAAGGGACATATCTAGTTTTTATAGCTCGGAGCCTCGAAGGTACATAAAATCCTTTGATATAAATCACTTGGATATTTGTGCTGAAGAATTTTTTTTTGCTGATTGAATAGTGTAGGCTAATTTCACTTTTTATTGTAGGTAGCCTAGAAGATCTGTGGTAGAATGAAGTGGAATCTTCTAGGAAACCTTCGAGGCAATCGATCCAAAAAACACATTGTGACGAAAGGCTGAGTCCGGAAAATTCGAAAGTATTGGAGTACTTGGGGCAAACATTTGTATGATTGCCTCTGGTAATAAAATGCGGTGACGGTAGAGAACTAAGCAAGAAGAAAGCTCTTACCGAAACACTATTGTTGTTTTCAGCTCAATTTTCTGAACCACAGTTGAAGCATGGAAAGTAGTTCTATTGGTCCATCTTAGGTCATACATTTTCCGAAGTTCCTCGAAGCAATTTCACTTAGAATGCTGTACTGTCCATTTATCTGAAAATTGTCTACCTAATTTTGAAGCTCTTTCAATGACTCTTCCAGCGTTTAACGGATGGATTCATACAGCATTGGACATACCTCTCGCCTTTGATAACTAAAAGCTGCACAAATTCCTAGAAGTTCATAATTAAGCAAAATATTTTCAGCATAGTTCCTTCGTAGAAATAGAAGACTCTTCATGAAATGTAGAAATACAGAACTTAAATTTTAATTGATATTACATTTACACTTTAATGCCGCCGAAAGAGACGAACTAACGCCTTTATTAATTGCCATCTGGAAAGTGCACTCAACGACAGGTAAAACTGACGTTTTTCAGTTGAGCAATTCACTCCCCAAAATTAGATTTTCTTTCGGAAAATTCTTTACTTTTTTCCACCCACTTAACAGTTGCGAACTCTTCAACCAAAAGAATGGCGACATGAACTGCATTTCATTTAAGTTTAGTGTTGAACGATATTCTTGAAGAGGTTCCATTGTGAGAATGGGAGGTCTTTGACGGGATGGACAACACTTTGAAAATAGGACACCGAAATCCTTAAATAGGGGAAAATCGTCTTGTTCAGTTTCCGTGTGACCGAACCTTTGGAAAGATTTTCAAAATGAGTTTTCATTATTTTCGAAAAATTTAAGGCATTTTTTTTCTTAGCCAGGGGATACATGAGATAGCGTGGAACAAGCCAACAAGTGTTTTGAAGTTATCTTGCAAAAGGACTAAGGACATTGGAGTGAAAAATGCTTCTCATTAACGATAGTTGGACTTATTGTAACAAAGAAAAATTTTAAAAACAAATCGTGCTGTTAAATGCCGTTTTGCAAATTATATACGGCGAGAAGTCTGAGTGGCTTAGTGGCTAGAGCACTTGCCTTCGGTGCACCTGGTACCAAGTTCGAATGTGCTTGGCGACAATCGAGAATGGGATTGGTTGGCGGACTACCAGTTCACTCTGTTTTAAACGAGTACCTGAGTTAAAATCGGGGCAATAGTCACGGATGAGCGTGTGGCTGACCACTTCACCTCCTAGTGTTCCGTTGGTCTAGTAATGAAGTAACTCTATGGCACTACTTCAAGGCCTACCCCCAATTTGGGTTGTAGTGCCATTGATTAATTATATACGGCAATCATAGCTAATAAATATGGCTAATGATGGTCTATAAGATAATGGAAACAGGAGTAAGACGTCCGCTGGATACTACCAAAACGTTTTGGTTCTTGTAACACGATTATTGTAGCAAGCGATATAACGCGCTGATTATAGGTACCGTGTTGTGGTGTGTTCGTCGCGATTTTGTCATCGCGACGCGATTTCACTATCGCAAAGGAATTCTTCTATCGCGCTGCGATTCTGCCATGGCGCGAGTCATACACATCGCCTTCACCAAAATTCCACCTTAATACGAACTGTGCAAGCAAAAAATCGCGGTAACTGATGTTTACTTTGCAGAAAAAAAAGAGTTAAAAATGTCTTTGATGTCGTCAAAGAATTTGTTCTCAAAGGCTCAAAGACAGTTCAGAAATGAGAAATAAAGCGAAAAAAAAAAAAAAATAAACGTATAATAGACAAAGTCATTAGCTATCCAGGACACGTAACTCCTCAAGAATAAGAAAAAACTAGAAAAATTCCCAAACTTCATCTAAGAGTTGTGGCTTCAAGAAATTGTCTGTTGTGGCTTTCTTTATGTCTTTGATAACATTTACTTTTCGTAGACCTCTCTACGATGTTCTGAACAAAAAATGAGGGTAATAACTAAATTGAAGATGACGAGAAAAAATGTTATTCGGCTGACTGAAGGAAAACGGATTTATACACTAAGAAACCTTTTGAGAGTGAACAGTTAAGTGCCGTTTCGGATGTCACGTTTGCTGTGATAAATATTTCAGAAAAGTATTGTCCTTAGAAACGGGGGTTTTCATCTCATTTTTATCTTTAGTGAAAATTAATTTTGTGGAACTGGATGAAACTCTTTATCTCAAATAGTTCACCATCTTCCGAATTTTACTTTTCTCAAATTCTTATGCCATAGAAAGGTAAAAAAAATTTCTATACAATTAAATTTCTTAGCAATTTACAAACCAATATTTAATATAAAAAAACCTTTTTTTTTAACCCTGTGTCTACACTGACAACTTATCTGGCAATGGCAATAACAATGGCAACGGCATTATTGCCATACACAAATTGAACAGTGTAGACGCACCACAAGCCTATATGGCAACATTGCTCTCTGCATTGCCATGGTAATATTGCCAGAAAATGAATCGTTTGACAGAAGTTAGTGTCGCTTGTCGACATGATCGCAAAATGAGTGAAAATAAGTGAACTAAGGAAAATACTATTGAATTAATCAACAGTTTTCGAGGTTATGATTGCTTTGCTTTACAACTTGACAACTCGAATTCACTCGCTCAAATGAAAATTACCTGGCAATGAAATGTCCGCTCATTGCGATTTGCCATTTAACTCAATGGCAATATTGCCATTGTCATTGCCAGATAAATTGTGAGTGTAGACGCAGGGTAACTTTTTAATAAGAAGAAAGCTGGATTAAAAATAATATAGTATATATTTAATACAATTTTTTTTCTTCTTAAAATGTCAATAAAAATAATATAGTATAAAATACGAGAAACAAGGTTTTTTTGCTGCAATAATTTTAATCTTTAATTTAAAAAATATGTAATATTATAATTAAAAAAATTAATGTCTATTATTTAGTTCAATTTGCATTTCTCTCAGAATTTTAGCTCAGTCAAGTTATACCACCCAAAATAAATTATTGCACCATTTCCGGAAGTCACTAGCTATTTATAATTTTATTTCCTTAATACTCTTCTAATATATCTATTCAACCTTTTAGGATAAGGCGTTCACAACAACGGGGTGATTTTTTTACTTAATATTTTCACAACATTTGCGGTATAAGTCAAGCATTATTTTGTTGTGGTGATGATAAATGCAAAAGTTGTTAATTTTTAATTTCTCTTTGCCCTAATTCACCATAAAGGTTGATTTTTTTATGAAATTTCATTTAGTGCATTTTCCTCATATTTCTAGTTGCTTTCATCATCATTTTAGTTTTTTTTTTAATTAAAACCACATCCATCAGCCACCTAGAAAAATGGATAAATATTGTTAAAACAAAAAAATACAATCCTGTCGACACGAACACGTTGCGCAGTAGCAAAGATCAGCACTAAAGCAATTTATTAATTAAAAAATGTATTTTTCTTGTTTGTTCGGTTTTAAAAAGCGAAAAAACTTAGACAGAAATGTACAATTGCTCCGTGGGTGAACGAAGGTAATTAAGTCGTTTCATAGGTATAAATAAAAAACACTGGCGAATGGAAATCAGTTTTTCTCCTAAATTTAATGAAATAGTTGCTGCGTGAAAAAAACAACGTGATCTCCAGATGAGAAATGGATATGAAATTGGTTGAGTTGATTGCATTTTACCCAAATTTAATACATGTGAAGAAGTTATACTACTTTCGGCCAAGATTATTCAATCCTTTAATGGAAATATATATGAATAAACCACCCAGCCCTCACGAGTATTTCTTGTTTTTATTTTTTTATTTTATAGGCATTAAATTTTCGATATTTATTAGACGTTTGTTGTCAACGATTTGGAATACAATCGTGTCAAAATCGTATATCACTGTAATAAGCGTGCATTCTAATCAACTGCCATGGCGTTGCATTGCTTAACAGGCGCGCAATGCATTCACTATAATTCAACCCTAAGTCAGGCTTAAAAAATATCAGTTTGTCACTACTTATTTTTGGCATATAAATTCGAAGGAACTCGATACCTTTCATGATTATATATACAGGAGAACCTCTATATAGTGGCCACCCAAGGGACTGTGCAAAAGTGGTCACTTTAAACGAGTGGTCAGATTATAAAAATAAATTAGTACAGTATAATGTATGTACATTAACAATATAAAAAGTTTATCTTTTTATGCATTTATCCAGAACACAATCTCGATCGTGCTTCATTTATGTCCGCCTCATTTTGCATTTTGCAACATTTCTGTCTTAATTAGTATATGGCATAAAATTGTTTGGTCACATTATAGGATTTACTCCACACGTATGTGATACGTAAATATTGGCTAAAAAGTGATCACAATATGGAAATGGCCACAATACAAAAGTGTATGAAAAGTCGGTAATTTACATCGGGACTGTAAAAAAATGGCCACTTTAGGCATTCGGTCAACATATGAAGGTGGTCACTTCTGCAAGTTCTAATATATATAATAATAAATAGATGTCTTAAATAAATTTTTATTTTGAAATAATTACAAGTGATGAAGCTAAGTATGTGATTCTAATATAAGTTTAATATTCCATTCATTTACATGTATAATACAAATTTAGTAATAATTATATATGTGCATATGCAGTCAAATTTAATTTTGAGAAAGAAAACAATAAGTAAAAATCTTGTCCATTTTCCTTCAGAAATACACAATTATTATTAGAGACACCAGCCTCTGTGCTACAATGTAATAACATTTGATGTAGAGACGAAAGTTTGAGCACTGATTAGTTATAAGTTAGCTTAAGCACTAAATGTTAATAATATGGAAAATATATATATATCTATCTATCTAAAAATCTTTTCATTAAAACAAAATATGATTGGACGTATATGAGCACGAAATAACGAATTATTTCGTTGCCTTTAAGTAGGGAGTACCTTCAGTGGATATGTTTTAAAATTAATAATTATTTCTTAAGGTACTTCTGCTTAATACAACTCGTCAACGCTGGATTTTATTCAACTTCAGTATTACTTCTAAAACTTTTAAAATTTTTACGAGCATAAGAAACGAACACTTCCGATTATAGTATTAAATTAAAATAATTTTTTTGTCCGATTATTTCTCGATTCCCAAGCTAGATTCATCAAGATGAAAAATTGGATTTCACCAAAAAAAACTACACTCAAATGATGTCCTTTCAAAGAAAATTTTTAAAATTAAAAAAGTTTGACTGTTAAAATTTCGATTGTCCGAAGAAGTGAGTAAGTAGAATTAACTTACAAACATATTACTGGAAAAAATTTAAATTTCAAGAAACGTAATTTTTTTTTATGTACCTACCTATGTCATAAAATATAACAAAAATAATTTTTTTTTAGTAAAAAATAAATAAATTAAATAATTGCCAAGCCGTAAACATTTATTGCAAGTTTATGGATCAGTTGTAGATTCTAGTCTGGAGACTTGAAGCCTAATATTGACTACTTTTTTTTATGCAAAATGAATATGATAAAAAATGAAATCTTTATTCGTTCTACGAAATGGCAAGCCTTTTTTTATCGAAAATTTGATAGGGAAAAAGTTTTATTTAAAAAAAGCAAAATACCTTGAACTATTGCACAAAACTGCAAAAATCATGATTTTTCCAATATGATCAAAAAACAAAAACGAAGGATTGTAAAAAAAAAGAAACAGATGAAACATATTCTCGATTGCTTAGGATGCATTTTTGTGGATTTAAATATTTTTTAATAACCTAAAAAACGTAGGAGCTACTATCTATTTGACACTGGTGAACTAAAGTTAATTGTAAGCTCGTAACACTTATCACATAGTTTTGCTCTTTCACTGACTCAGTTTTTCCTTTCTTTTCCTCAAAATTATTAGCCTTTCATCACGACAACCCTGGGTAGGTGGGAGGTAGGCTAAGACCCTATCAACTTAACATATTGAGGAGTTTTGAATAAGATTCTCTTAATCAGACGACCGTAATTTCACAAAATAGTATCAGAGAAAATATTGTAGACGAGAATGTAGAGGAATATCGACTCCTACCTGAACTGAAAACAAAACTGAAAACTGAACTGAAAACTGAACTGAAAACTGAACTGAAAACTGAACTGAAAACTGAACTGAAAATTGATCTGAAAATGGGGTATTAATAATATGTGCATCGACTCAGATCAAGATGAGTAGAACATAGTTTTATATGTGTATTATTTCCATAATTCTTCAAGAAAATGTAAAAAGGAATTTATTGTTTATTTGTTTTCATGGATTGATGAAAATTTATATGCAGCACTTGTAAAAAAGGATGTAAAACTAGAGTCTATTTCAGTTTTAAAGATAATATACATATACTATATAATATTATAAATAAATACACCGGTATTTAAGACTTTTCTCCCATAATAAAAACAATTCTTCCTTGCTAAACCCAACTAATTAGTATATCTCAAATATTTAAGAAAAAGTATCAGTAAAAAATTTATAGGTAAATTGTACACAAAATACTTGATCAAATCCATTTAATATAATTTTAATCTCAAATAAATATATATTTTTTTTTTAATATTAGCAATTATTTTGCAAACGAGGGGAATACAATTTTCGACGGTACAAAAAACTAGGTTCGCTAAAATAGATAAAGTCCGATTAAACTCTACGCTTCATTGAACCCTGCAAACCGGTCAACCCTTGTATAATACTCAAAAAATCGACATGGAAATAAACTTAATCTGCCACACGAATTAAACCAAAAAAGTAATAATATCGGATATTTCACTAAAACCTCCTTGCTATGAAAGTATTTATTCCAGTTTGAATATATCAAGGACTATAGTGACATGCATTGAACAGGAATTGAAAATTAAAAAAAATATATATTTCATGGATGCTAATAAAATATTTGTCATTTGCATAATTACTCAATCCCCAAATAACCCACCCTGAACGAACTTTTTTCCCAGGCTTTTCAATTAAATGGGTGATTTCCGTTTATTTGAAAATTCATAAAATAGGATTTCATGCACCAATGTAGTTTTGATTAGTAATAAATCGATTGGGTGGTGGTTTAGGATTGGCTATTGATTGAATGAGCAAACTAATAGGAAGTTCACTTGAGGTGGAATAAACTTTTTATTTATTTTGTGGACAAATTTTGTCAGAACTCCTTCACATCGGTATATTGATGTTCATAGTCCGAAATTTCAATGGGACATTATTTTCATCCTTCTCGGAAGATTGGGCCATTTCTTTCGTAAGCAGGACCTAAGCGTTTCTAGGCTTTTGAAGGTCTATTAAAAATCGCATCAGTTTATTCTAAAATTAATTTCTTTGTATCCGTTAATACAGTCCGATGCAAATGCTGAAAGCTCAAATCAATTCCATTTAATACGAATCTTATTCAATTTATTTTCCCAAACAAACAGCAGCGAAATTCCCTACGAAATGACTTGTCCAATTAAAGCGCAATTTGAATTAGAATTAATCCCCAATGGCAGTGCTCTGTGATTTATGACCGTACCTTTTCCGATGGGCAAACCTCTGTCGTCGTTTGCGACATCTTAGAAATTGGAATGTGGAACACCGTTCCGAAAGGTGCTTCTATAATTTCCTGGTTTTCACCCGAAAATGCTAATGTTCACGTAAGTGTGGAGATAGATAAGAAAAACGACTACGGAATAGCACACACCTCAATGGTATAATACCGGTGAAATGAGGAGGTTACATCTTTATCACCAGGTTGTCACAACCCTGAACAATGTCACAGCGCGATAGGATCGAATACAGCCCGGTGAGGGAAGTAAGCAAAAACCTTGTTTCGTTTCAAAGACATACCCACCCATGGCAAAAGTTTCGGCTTTGCCAGTCTTCTTAGTCCGCAAGGTGTTGAGGAATAGTCGTCCTGATGTTTATCTGGTCCGGGGATAGGTCGCGTATTTACACCGACATAGCCTCAACATTACATTTAAGATTTCGTTCACCTGTCATCTATCCTGCGACGACTTAGAACTGAAGACGTTGAAAACAGGAAACAATTTTCCACAACCCTTGTGGGTATGCATGATATCGTAAGACGACCATTCAGCATGCATATCAGCCTCTCTGATAAATCACTGCGGGAGATAAATAAGGAGGTCCTTCATTATCCTGAAGAAAGGATTTTGTTAAGTGGAAGAAGGATAATGGTCCATGTAATTTTGAATGAGTATTCGAGTGCAGATTATCAACGTATGTAGATACTACAGGACTTTAAAAAAAAATCACTAGATACATGTTATTTTGACCTGAGGTAATACTAAAAAAAATTTGAGAATTTTTTTTTAACAGCGGAAAGAGGTATTACCTTTGTTTCGAGCACTTACTAACTCATATATTCATCAATGGTGTGAATCTCAAATCAACATTAAACTACAAAAATTTTAACAATTCAACTTAACTTGAACTTCTTCAGTCAACCTGTAGCCTATAAAAATGGTGACCCCGATGAATATTCCTCTGAAGAAAAGCGCCATCAATGGTCTGAATCTTAAGTCAAAATTGTACTACCGAAACTTTTAGAATGAACTTGAACTGGTGACCCCGACTAACATCTCTCCGAAGAGAAGCACCGTAGCGATATCAATTTAACCATATGCTGTCCGCTAAAAGTATAGTAAGCAACAAGGATGGTTGGCGATTTTACTAGTGAACTAAAGACGATGAACAAATGATACCCTCTGATAATGAAAAAGTACCAGTGAAATAAGATAGCTTTGAAAGTCATCTACTGTGACAATAACCACGTTTACGGTGAATACAGAAAAATAGGATATATCGGACGGAGCTGAGACAAGAAGATACCAACCCAGTTTATCAGCAGTATCAAAAACTACATGAAGAAATTAAACTAAGAAACAGGTCACCTTTTAGAATAACTTCTGTAGAAGTTACCTGTATGAGGACGACGAGGAGATAGTCCTTCATCTTCTCTGTACATGTCCAGATAGAAAATGTTTATCATTTCATGAACTGCATACATCAAATTAATGCACGCGTATATTGGACCAATATCGATTATTAGTTCAGTGAAAAAAAATTACAGATATTATGTACAAATTTGGTTCAGTGTAGTGATCCTAAAATGGAGCGCACTATAGAGTTCTTAAAACTCAAATTCAAGGATATTCGACTAAGACGCAACTGGTGTATATCTAAGCTATTCTTCTCGAGACAGGTGTATGTCCTTCATCAAAATGAAGTTCAGCTATGCACAATGTCCCTTTACGCTTCCATCAACCCAGTGGCTCTCCATCATCCAGCAGAGATAATAAAGCATATAGCAAAGGACTTCCTTAACTTATATACACATATCTGCCAACGTGGAGTAGGCTCCAATTAAGGATAACATATTCTTTGGAGTATCGTATTCCAGACAAACTTGTTCACAACTTCTAAAAGACTGTTAGCAACCCGAAGCAGAAAATAAATAAATAAAGAAACAGTGTAAGATGTTGTGTAAAGTGAAACTGCACGATGTCTGACATGAGTTTGATTTAACTCCATTGCTAACACGATTTCACGGTAAAGTAGCGTAGAAGAACGTACTGAGAAGAGCACCTATAGAATTCTGGCAGCTCGGATGCTGAAATTGCAAAAAGGGCGTCCTTTAAACAGAACATCTTCGGCCCCCCGACTTCTTGCACTTTACCATACCGTTCGGCAAATATAAGACAAGATATGGCAAAAAAAAAAAATGTGGAGCCGGCTGTCTGTAGCTAACAAGCATGAAAATATAACGATATTAAAATACAGAGTCCTTAGATATAAGGATACTAGATTACGTAATACTTAAAAAAAAAAATTTAATCAAATAACCCTGGATTCAAAGGTGCATGAGTTAAAAATGTGCAGAATTCAAGTTAATAAGCATGTAAACTCTTTGAGAGAAACCCTATTCGGATACATACTATGTCCTTATTACGTACTTAGGTAAATTGGAGAAGTAATTTTCCATTAAAAATGATGACTACATACTAAGTAGTAGGATTCCTTCATAAGAATGTGTGATCCTTTTTATTTGTCAAATTGCCGAGTAACCAAAAATAGTTTGACGAATTTTGTTCCGCTTGATATGAAACTATGTATCAGAGTAGCTAAAATCAGTTTCCTGGCAAAGCCATTATTCTGTGATCCCTATTGTTGTATATCAGACTATAGTATTTTCTGTTTTCAAAAATTGATAAATGCCGTTCTTGGATCTTTTTGATTTGATTGTACTCGTAGTCGTGAAGTTGGTGTCTGACAAATCAGTAAGAATACTCTGAAAGACTCTATAAGGATGTCAATCCCAAGAATTGTACTATTCCATCCTGCACGCTGTTCATCTAAATCACGTATTGAACTCTAGGTAACCGATTTTGACATATAAACCCTTAAATTAAAGGTGCGGGTGTCTCCTTTTCAAATCCTCAAACAGATTTTAAAAATCCTTAAACTGCAGCCAGGAGAGGCAAAAGAAGAGTTGCAAATTTTGACTATTTTTTTCGGCGTTTTAGTTTTTGTTTGGATTTCTGAACCTCTGTTAAGCTACCTTTTCATTTGCGTTGGAAACAAATCAAAAATCGAAAATTTCTTTTTAAAAAAAAAAAAAAATGTCATGGTACTACTAGCCAAATTTTAGGGCATTTTTTCCAAATTCTCTCCCGAATGTCTGATTTTGACTAATGACCACTTAAATTAAAGGTGCTAGTGTCTCCTTTTAAAATCCATAAGCGGATTTCAAAAATTTAAAAATTTGCGACCAGGCAAAGGAAGCAAAGGAAGAGACGAAAATTTTTGACGGTTCTTTCGACGTTTTTGACCACCATTTTCCCACTTTTGATCCGATTTCAATTTTTTTTGAATTTTGAATCATTTGTTGAGCTCTTTTTTCATTTGTGTGCCTTTTGAGAAAACCGAAAATTTTACCTTTTCAAAAAAATGCCATGGTAGCTTTTGCCAAATTTGTGGGCCACTTTTCAAAATTCTCTCTCAATTTTCCGCTTATGACAAGTGACTATTTACATTAAAAGTGCGGATGTCTCCTTTCTGAATCGGCTAACAGGTTTAAAAAAATTAACCAACAACAACATTTTCCCATTTTTTATCCGATTTTAATTTTGTTTGGATTCTTGAGCTTTTGTTTAGCTCCTCTATCATTTGGTGTGTCAATTGAGAAAATCAAAAATTTTGTCTTTTCAAAAAATTGCCAAATTTTGGGGCAATTTTTACAAATTTTCTCCCAATTGTCCGATTTTGAAAAGTGACCACTTAAATGAAAGGAGCGGGTATCAGATCCCCAAAAAAAGATTAAAATTTGCTGCCAGGAGAGGCAAAAGAAGAACACTTTTTGCAAAAAGAAACATTTTTGAAAAAGAAGGAATCTGAATGAGAATATTCTAGAAAAGGGATAGAACCATTTGCTGAAAACACAATTTTAGGAAACTAATTCATAATTGCATATCACGCCATATCCGGAAATAGTTGTAATTCGTTTATCATGGTCGCAAGAAGACCACATTTTCCCGATTAAATCGGTGAACACCTACTCCAAAAATAATGTTGAATTGTTCACAGTGAAAATTCACGTAATGCAGAAAATATCCATGCAATTAATCGGGAATAGTACGATCAATTTATTATGACCTAATTATGTCGGATTAGTTTTTGAGCTATTTAGTTTCGATCCATTTCGGAAACGAATTTGTTTTGGATTCAGTGCGCTCAGGTGACCGGATCAAGTGTGCGTCCTGTTTAATAGTTGATTGGACTATTTTGAATTAATGTTTTATTTATGGGAACAGGCATAGCAATTGCATTTTAAGATAGATGATACTGTAGTTGAAAATTCATTTGAACGTATTTAGTATGCAGAGTAGATAGTTCGAGTGAAAAGGATGCAGTTGTAGTGTCCTTTAGAGCTATTCAGTTTTACAGGATTTTAGTATGATATTTTAGTCATGACCAATGCTGGGACGCTATGTGAACTAGCTCTGTATAACTTAATGGATGCTGTTTTATTTGGAAGAGGTGATCAAAGCTTCGACGCCAGACTCCCTACAACAATCTGACTTCAGGTTCCAACTTCAAAGATAGATTCTTCAGTTTCGTTATTGCTGTCGAATTTTTTTTTAAATTATTATGGGCTAGGATATATGAGTCCACTCTAACTTCTACACGAATTGCTTCTAGAAGTGACCTACTCCCCGACTCAGACCAATATTCCAACTGCAGACTCTCAGTTCCTCGACATCGACTCACTGACTTCGCCTACTTGACTCCAACTTCTCTACTTTCTTCTGTTTTTATAATCGCGGTCGTAAAGTTTTTAAATCATTGTCAAGTTTACTCATTTACAGCTGGAATGAATGAGTCGACTCCAACTCCTATACCAATTGCTTCTAGAAGTAATCTAGTTTCCAACTCCGACTAATGACTCCAACTTCATGATTCTAGCTCCCGACACACAGTCCTTGAAACCGACTTATTAACTTCAACTTCTCGACTGCGACTCCCGACTCCGACTTTGACTCCATCTCCTGCTCCAGCTCTTCTAAACTCGTTCACTCCTTAACTCTAACCTCCTGGACTTCAACTTCAACCTGGACTAAGAAGTAACTGGTGTACATATATCTAACCTATCCTTCTCGAGACAGGTATGTCTTTCATCAAAATGAAGTTCAGCCATGCACAATGTCCCTTTACGCTTCCATCTAGCTAGTGGCTCTCCATCATCCAGCAGAGATAATAAAGTATATAGCAAAGGACTTCCTTTATTTATACACATATCTGCCAACGTGAAGTAAGCTACAAAGGATAACATATTCTTTGGAGTATCTCTGACTCCGACTAATGACTCCAACTCCATGATTCTGACTTCAGACTCACACTCCTCGACTCCGACTCATTGACTTCAATGAGTGCAACACTTGACTGCGACTCTCGACTCCAACTTTGACTCCAGCTCTTGCTTCAGCTCTTGCTTCAGCTCTTCTCAACTCGATCAATCTTTAACTCTACCTCCTGGACTTCAACTTTTTGAGTGCGATTCTCGACTTCAGACTCCAAACACCGAACTCCAAGTACCGACGCTGACTCCAAGTCTTGACTTCAATCTTGACTTCGGACACTGACTTCAGAGTTCATCAATGCATAGGATGCAGCAGAAGACTAGTTACAAATTTCATTACTAAAACGTATTCAATCTGTTTTTTATTAAGGCCAAAAACAAGTAAGCAGCAAGGCGAAGAATCTAATACTAGGCAGGAATTTCAAGGAATTGCTAAGCGTCCTCAAGGATTAAATTCATTTGAAGTATAACGTGAGCCACTTATGATTCGCTCGAAGTTACAATTCAATGTGCGCAATATTCTTGAAGAAGTGAAGGTTAAAAGGGCGAGGAAGGAGTGTTCAACTTAGCTTTTCAGTAGGTATATGGTACTTCATTCTAATCGTATTATTACTAATTTGAATAAAAAGTACAGAATATTATCGCTTAAAAGTAGCTCTAAGATTGGGAACCATGGAGAAGGCTGTTGACGAAGAAAATGGCAATTTTCAAAAGTGGTTTTGAGGTAGGACTACAAACGACTATCACCGATTCGACAACTTTGACTCTAGTACTGTTTTGTGCAGCTTATCTGTAACACCCCATGTGGCTCCATGGCGTACATTTTCTTGGAATAGTCACAGCATTACATCCAAATGTTTGAATTCTAGAGAGTTCGACTTCAAGAATAAGTCATCTTATGTGATGTAATTTTCAATTTCGATGTATAGAACATTCGACTTATAGAAGGCGAGCTATACACCTATGTTACTTCTTGACAAATCCCAATCTACAAGTTTTCGTCACATGAAAACTTCTTTAAACTCCGCACGTAAATCCGAAATGTTGTCGTTCCCGACCTCAAAGTCATAAACATTCTCACGAAATTCCCTGACATAACAGTCAAAACCCTTCTAGGTCACATGCATAGTACGAGTTTATACCTAAAGGAAACTGCTATCCTGCTGTGAAAACGCTTGCATAAGCTTACACAGCGAGCAAAATGAGAAGCACTGCCTGTGTAATTATTCGGTGCTCAGGTTTATATAGGACGCACATAAATTGAACTTACCGTGGATTAAGTATAGAAATAACAATAAGGAGGACACAAAGTATTAGGAACACTTCGGGGAGTCGAAATTGTGAAATGGAGGATTAACTCCGATATCAGTTTGGAACGGCGAAATGGAGCGCCATAATCTACCTTTGCTAATAGCTGATGGAACGAACAAGAACGAGAGCTTTAAAGGGGAATGTTTCACTTTGTGAAAAGCGGGCCAAAATTTATTGGGTGGCCTTTCTAATGTCGAAACAAATTTCGTGGTTTTGGGTAAATTGGTAATAGATTTTGAAAAAAGGATGGTAGCAGGTGAGCATATTAATTCACCTTGAAATTTATTACCAGACCAAAAAAAAGTATGGCTCTATGTCGAAACAAATTACCCAATTCATAAGTTTTATTCGTATAAAATATATTTATGGGTATATAATTGCAGGATGGATTAGCAGTACGGAGTAACACCAAACTGAGTGAAGAACTCCATGACAATTTATCTTCGACATCCACCATATCCTTTAGTTAGTTTCTTCTTAGTAGCGATAAATGGCATCCCCTAAAAGAACAAACGATTGATGCCTGAAGTCACGATAGAAAATCATCATCAGCATTCTATTAAATTTATTAAACGTTTTTTTTCTTCCCAATTCATAAGTTTTGTTCGCATATTTATGGGTATGTAGTCGCAGGATGGATTAGCAGCACGGAGTAAGACCAAAGTGAGCAAAGTACTCCATCGCAATTTATCTTCGACATCTGCCATACCCTTGAGTTAGTTCCTTCGTAGTAGCAATAAAAGGCATCCCCTAAAATAACAAACGATTGATGCCTGAAGTACGCTAGAAAACCATCATCACCATTCTATCAAATTTATTACAAAGTATTTTTCTTCCAAAAAAAAAATTTAGTTTTCCGGTTACCAAGAAAATTTAACATCCCTCTCCGAAATGAATTATTGCGGTAAGTATACGTAGGGATGTTTTCAACAGTCCTCATAAAATCTGTGGTTCTATCACACTCTTAACTTAATACGGGACAGAATGTGGTGTACACTGGGGTGTTGAGTAGCCGCCTTAATATTCACAACGAAACGCAGTTGAAATATCCATAGAAAATCCCAAAGGGTAAATTTCGTATTGAAATAGAGGGTAGTTCTATTATGCAACCACAACAACTTCCTTCATTGCGGATTTCTTTGGACGTGACACTTTCAATGAACGAGGACATCATCACCTTATTTTGCTATCATCTAGTTCGGGTATCGTAAAATGATGTGAGATTTTAGATGGTGAAAAGGATGTTGAGGATATTTTTTCATGAATTTTTTTTGAATTCAAGTTATTCTTCACTTAAGGGAGGAAATGTTGTTTTAATTTGAAAAGTTTAAGAGTAAAGGTTGGAAATAAAACTAATTTCAAAAAATATTTTTTTTTTAAAAAGTTCGGCTTGGTTAATTAACGAAAAAAATTAAAAATTATTGCTTAAACAATCTTTAGTTTTGATGGCACGACCCTATTGCGGATTCGACAATAATTAAGTCACGAATTTCGTCAATCTTCCTGATTTTATGCCCATAAATATCATAAAATATAATGTTCACCCTAACCTATTAAACGAAATATTACTTACCCCAGGTAATAATTCAACAAGAATCCTTCTCAATTTTGCTCACATTCATGAAAATAACTCATGGTACCATAAATCTGTCCGGTTAATTGCAATTTTATTAGCCACCAACTCTGAAGGGTGTGGTAAACCTTAGTGTCGTACTGGACAATTTATGAACTCATAGATGTGATGGGAAAATGTCGGGGAAAAAGTCGAGTTCTTCTAAATAGAGCGATAAACTAAGGACATATCCCACTGGAGTGATTTTCAGGAATTAATTAGTTTAGTTGTTCGCTTTTAATAAGGACATCCTTTTTATGTCTTCGTAATGTTCAAGACAATTGATTTAAATGTTTGGAGTATGTTATAAGTTTGCTTAAATTCAGTTAAGCAAAAAAAATCATTATATTCCAATCATTTCCCAAATAAAGCCAGAAATTGGTAAAAAAAAACACCTTCAGAATTTCCTGAGAAAGTCACACATCAAGGTGATCAAGTTGTAAACAACGTGATGGCTTACTAAAATCACATGTAATCCGAAAAACAAACTAAGCACACGCAATATGTCTGAGGATAATATGTAGCGTACACTTTCGGTTACGGTTATTATTCCATCACGATTCCGAGGATATTCATTTTTTATACAGCTTTTTTGCGCTTCCAGGACTGAGTAATGTTTGGTAGAAATAAATTTTATAGCCTTCTGTAACGTTATAATATATTTCTAATAATCTAAAATTTATTGAATTCTGAACAAAGGTACCAAATTGGTGACCTCGTTTAAGATTTGAATGCCATGTTGAAGACATGTCAATTTCAGTTTTGTTAATTAAACTTTATTCGTTCCTGAATCTGCAGCTTTTGTTTACTTACACAGCTTTAAGAAAAATTTAATTTTCAATCTAATTTTTACATGAAATTTCCAGTATATATTTTATTTTTATTCTAGTAAAATTACACATTTCAATCACTTTTACATGAAATTTTTCATGAACTTTTAAACTGAGCCGTTGAATTTACATGAAAAGCCTCACAAAATTACGCATTTCGTGTAAATTTAAATATAGCTTCAATTTATAATCAAATGAATTATTGTTATTTTAGGTTTTTTTTAGTTATACTCGTAGTTCTTAGTTTAGTTTTCAGTTTTAGTTCTTAGTTTGTTTTTTAATTTATCAAAGGTTTTTTTTTCCCTGGAATATATATTTTAATCAATCTAACTATAATATATTTATATGTATTGAAAATTACATTCGTTTTCGTGTAATTGTACTTATCTATTTGAATTTTACGACAAAGACATGTAATATGGGAAATAGCGAAGTTGAACGCTTCGTTCGATTTTATTTTCTACTGAAATGAACATGAAACGGTGGAGCAGTTGCTATGTGCCCGAACCTAAGCACCAAAAGCAGAATTGATCGCGAGTTCGATTCCTCCCTAATTATACACTTTTTTTGAGTATAAATTCAAGAGAATATCCATTGAATTTGCTTCGAAGTTGAAATTTATTTATTGCAAAATTCAATTTACAGAACGAAAATTGAATATTACATTCAAATTGACTATTACATCCCAATGTCAATTTACTTTAAAATGGTGTGGCTTATTCGCTGTCCAAAAGATGTAAAATTTAATTTACTGTGTATAATTAAACAAAAAAAATTAGTATAGTTAAATTGTTTATATAAATCAATGGGTTCATTGTCTTAACTCCTTCCAAAGGTAAGATCAGTAAGCATAAGTGAGAAAAACATAAAGAACAAATTCAATCGAATTTTATTGCTCTAGAGCCGCACATTTTCGGCAAGCACTGCTTCAATTTTGACCGAATTTTCATTCTGTTTGATTTTTTGAGTAACTGTCTGTTTCACCTTTATTTTGATATGCGATACGTGCCTATTCAAGAAAACGGTTTTTTCGGAAAATTGAGTTTCTCACAGACAAATTAGGGAAAAACACAGCTTTTCAGAAAAAATACTAGTTACATACATGGTGTATATCTTAGGAAAATTTACTTGCAATTAAAACTTGAGAATTTCTTTAAAAAAATATTTAAGGAAAGGCTTTTAAATTTAACATTTTTTCGTAATTAAAAATATTGCTTCAGTAGAGAACGGGGGATGGTAGGATATGATCTTTTTGAATTACTGTAAGAATGCGGAAAAATATTTTTAGAAATTTTCCCTCATATATTTTTTGTTTATTATAAACATAAATATTTCGAATGAATATTGTATACCACTAAAATGTAGTTTGGGGTGTAATACAATTTAGGATTCAAGTCTTCACATCAATTTTGAAAATCAACCGACTTTTGGAGAGGGATTTAATTTGAGTTCTGATGGAAGTGGGTTTAGTTCTTTGGATGTAATTGAGACAAATGTTCATTTCACACAAAACAATGTGTCCTAAATTAATACGTTGGAAACACCACGTCTTTTAATCAGAGTAGAGCGAATTGTTCTTATTAAATAAGGACCAAACATTCATTATACTCAACTCGGATAAAAATCAAAGAAGTGGAGAAAAAGGTGTACTATTCAAAATTCGAATTGACACCTGTAGTATCCCTTTCGTCTAGCTACAGGTACCCAAACCTCGAAATATAACCCTAAACCGAAACGGATCCCGGGATGAAATCAAAAACTGCCTCTCTACATAATCGGAACATTCGAAAACCGAATTGGACCCTGAAGAAATCATCGAAATCTTCCTGAAATCGTATAATTCGTCTATTCACATTCCGCTTCCATACTATTAGAACTGATTATATTTACAAATTTCCAGTAAGTTGGTCCGGACACTGAATGGGAAAAACATGCCCGCAAACAACAAACGGCTTCCGGAATCCCGATGTCTATCGATTTCACATTTTCGAAATATGTAGGGTGTAAATGACGTCCATATATTTGTTAGTATGTTGCCGGGGTAGAGTATTAAGGGCGAAATGACCACAGACAATCGAGAGATGCCCCCGGAAATTGTTTAACAGTGAGGACAATCGGAATACAAACAAAGCCCAATCTGCCCTGATGCGTTGTATACAGTATTAGCATAGGTCTGGGAACTGGATCCTGGTCTCGACCTTCCATACGATTGTTCTCACAGGATGTAGCAGTTCGGGGACGCCCCGGAAAATGGGGTTATCCTTGAGTTTAAGGCGTAATATTCATAAAGTCCCTGGAAGAGTTTTCTAAACTTATAATGCATCCGGAATTTCAAGCCGATGTCCATTTTGTCCATGAATACGTGATAAGGCAAAATAGAATGACAGCACAATAGAGTTGGGGAATTGAGCCTTGAGTCTAATTGGAAATTCATCTCAAGTTGAAATGAATTTAAACGAATTATTCGAATAGAGCGATGGGTCTATGCGAAGGTGGACAGAATGACCTGCCGACAGTAGTTTCTAGAAAGCACTGTTGCGTCTGTAATCTCTAAGGGCAGGACAAGGGGTGTACAATCGGAACCATTCGTCTGAAGCTTGCATTATACTGGATGGCACGCGGTCAAAAATTTGACCGAATCCGATGTCATATATCCATTTGATACGCACATTTGACACATTTGACACCATCGTCAAACTTTTTCAAACGATCAAAGCCATCAGCCAAATGCTTGAGTTTGCATTAACAAAAAAAGGTGCTATGAAGTAATTATGATGTCGTATTTACTAGAGGAAACCATTTGGTCATTACACTATCGGACAGCATTTGACAATGAATATGATCAAATAATTGACCACGTGGCATACAGTGTATTACTAGCTTTAGTCGCAATCTGGTGGTGTATATATATATTACAGAACCTTACCCATTTTTAGCACAAAAAGAAAGCGCAGTTATCACATCATAACTCTTTTAATTTAATCATCCGTTTGTCATATCACTTCATCATTTTTATTTTCGTATCCGTTATTATGTGGAATTCTTTTGAATGAACGAATCGTAAGATCAAATCAAGCCATCTTCCACGAAAATCAATTTTTGAAGGATCCATTTTCGAAAGAACTCCTTCTTTGCTCCATTTATTTCGGTAGAGTTGTTAAAAAACGATTTCTCTTTGTCAACAGATTGGAGATTCGTAAGTCGTTTTCATCGGAAAACGGCAAAGAAAATTCTTTAACTCGGTAAAATTTTCACATATCTCAAGACTCGTTTATCGTTTCCAATTCGATGATTTATCATTTTTATTTTAGTAATTTCTTTCGACTAAGAGATGAACTTTTAAGCGACGACTGCTGCTGTGCTTAGCATCAGTTTATTTTCTAATCTTGGCGAGAAGGTCGACGGGAATGGAGGACGGGCTGAATGAAAGTCAAAAGCGTTTCGTACGTGCTGCAATTGCGATTGGAGTAAAGTCCTGCAAGGATACGAAGTTGTGTCCTGAAGATTTTTTTGCAGGACGAGCGTGCAAGAAACTATTTTTCATCTATTCGAGGCGAGTGAATGAATCTGGAAGGTGTATGAACGTAATCGAAGAGTTGGCTAGTTTCCAACTACTTGTCAATTTTCTAAATGTGTATCAGCTGTGCTATTCAGAGGTAGTGTTGAGTACATCATTGTTTCGTCCTTAATCCAGACTAATCCGGGTAGTTTGTTAGGAATCAAAGTTTAATATTGAAGTGCTGTGAAAAGGAGCCTAAGTGGAGTCATATAACGCTACAAAAATAAGCTTTCAATTAAGGATAAAATGATAAGCAAGATAGAATCACGTCATCGCATTTAATTCTCTACCAAAGTTATATATTTGCCAAGTTTCAACTTTCTAGCATGAACCACATCTAGAAACCCCCATATAAATAAGCCAAAGACATGCAAATTAAAAATAAACAACAGCAAACAAGTTAAGAGGAGGATTGCATATGATGTGAGTAATAGGGATGCGTCCTCACAAAATGAAAACCCTTCTTACAAAACTTCGAATGATGCCGACAATAAGGACAATTTTCCGAAAAGTGAGACGATCGGAGGAAGTTAATTAAAGATTCCAGTATCCTAGTTGGATTGCAGCGTCATAGAAGCAGAACAGGGAAGAACATTCAACAAACAAACAACCAACAAAGAAATAACTTAAGTGAATTGAATAGTTACTTTCCTTGTGGTAAGTATCTAGGGCATCAAGTTACCAAGCTACCAAAGAACCGGGCATAACTTCAGGCTGATGAAATTCATTTGGTCCGAATGAAGGGTGGGATTCTCAAGGGTGTTGAACAAAAAAAAAAACCAAAACAAAGACAAAAGGCATCTAAGATTGTTCCTTCATTTATTAGTTCCTTCAACTTGGCCGGAAAATCGAAAAGAATGCCATTGTTTTTGTTCAACTATTCAGTCGTATACCAAGAAACTACCAACAATGATGGCAAAGCTGTGCAACATTGTCCGTGGTATTGTGGCTTTTAGTTTCGGTCTTGTGCACTATCAGAGCTACGGAATTCACAGTGACAGTGAACATCTGTGTTGTTCTGATTAAGAAAAGGTCGAGTAATGATGTATTGTTCATAGCTTTTCTTTTCACTGGTACTCCACCAAGCTTTGATGATCTTAGATTTTTCGTTTTTTGTCCAGTGGAAGTCGCAAAAATCTTGAGATTTTTACAATTAATTTCAAACAGACAGACAGAAGGAAAGTCGAACTGACGGACAGATGAATGGACAAGATGTGAATGAAGCACAGATTGATGTACAGAAGATGGACAAATAGACGCAAGGGCAGACAGACCGATTGCTAGATGGCGAGAGACACAGACAGACAGATCTATGGATAGATCGTCAGAGAGACAGGCAGACAGATCGACAGACTGAAGGATAGATGGGCAGAGAGACAGACGGACAGACCAATAAATGGATAGAGTGGAACCCAGCCAGACGACAAATAGACAGAAGAACATATGGGCAGAAGGACGGACAGGCAGACCGTTTATGCACAGATGGACAAACACTGAAAGCCAAACAGACTGATAGATAGATAGATAGATAGATAGATACCAGAGTGACAGACAGACAGATCGATGGATAGATGGACAGAGAGACAGGCAGACACACCGACGGACCGATAGATAGATGGGTAGAGAGATAGACAGACAAACCAATGGATAGATAGACAGAAAGACAGACGACAAATAGACAGCAAGACAGACAGCAAGATTATGGATAGATTGGCAGAAGGACGGGCAGACAGACAGACAGAATGACGGATAGATGGACAGAAAGACAAGCAGACAAACAGGCTTCACATACCGATATGGATGGATAGGTAGACAGACAGACAGATGGGCAATCAGACTGTTTAAGAGAAGGATCAATGGACAAAAGCCAAGCTAGACAGACAAGCCACAGGTGGATCGACGGACAGGAGCTCAGATGTACAAGAATGGCCACAAAATCAGGGAACCTAATTATTTCAGACTTTAATATTCCAGTACAAAAAACCTTATATCCTGTATGCCTCAGATTCAAACAGTAAACGGCTACGAAGAATAAATTTCAAATAACAATGTTGAGTTTTTGTGCTAAGTTCATAAACTTAACCCTAACAGAGAAAGCCAAGGGAACCATTTCGAGGAAATTAATATTTGTGCATGTTAGAAGAAACTTTCAAATGCAGGTGAGAGATGTTGAGATAAAATAAGATAGGTATGGGCAAAAAGGAAACTCCGAAACTAGTACAGGATCACTTTTGTGAAAAAGCCAAATACGTATTTCTTCCAAACATAAACTCTTCGACGTCAACGCCATAAAGGCAAAGATATAACGAAAAAAAAACCGAGCATTGAATTTTTTACCTGTCGTTGACACCTTGCTCCACATCCACCACATACGTGTACTAGCCAAGACCTGCAGTAAATCACGAAGAATTTTCTTGCTTCTTCATAAAAAAATACAAAATGAATCCGTCATAAACATATCGAGATCTGTGCAGAAAAATTGCAATATAAATTTCCATAAATATGACTCTAAATCGTTTCGAAATCACCGTTCGGAAAATCTTCTTGATAGTCGAAAAAAAATTTCTTATGATAAAATGTGATTTTTCTATTGAAAACCCGATTTGTATTTTGTATTTTGTGAAAAGAATTTTTGCAGTTGTCACGAGGAGTATAAGAAAATTTATAGAAAATTTTGAATGCATTTCTACGAATCGACAAATGATAGAGTTATATTTTTTTAAAACTATTTCGGGACAACAGAAGAAATCCATTTACCATTCCGTTCTATTCTTTCGTGATTGTAATTTTTTTTTCATAATAATTAAAGTCTAAAACTATAGAAGCTCTACTCTGAGTTGACTGTGATTTACGAGCAAAATTCATGCCTGATTCATGTCTGATTCATGCCGGAAATATCAACCGCCAATTATGTAAAGTCTGCTAAAAGTAAGCGTAGATACTCTGTCTTTTGTTAAGCTCAAGGAACTTTTTTTGTAACCACCGATTGGGAAATACGATTGGGACGTACGGTCGAATAAGAATACATGTAATGGATGCAGTTTTTGACTTCAGCCCTAAACAACCCCCCCCCCCCCCCCCGTAACACCAAAATTTAAGGGCGCAGATTTTTACAAGTAACTGCTTAAATTAAAGGTGCGATTGTCTCCTTTTTAAACCAGAAAACAGATTTAAAAAAAACTTCATAATTGACGATATGGTGAGCGAAAATGTGAATAGGGAAATTTAAAGGCTCAGATTCTTATAAACAACTGCATTAATTAAATATATATATATATATATATATTTAATGGTGTCGATTATGGAACAGATCTTCAAAACGAAATTAATTTCACATGCATACAATGTTTGTCTTCATTGTCCGGTCTTCTCAAACTGTTTGAAGGTATCCAGTAGAATCCTTTCAAAATTTGAAAAGTAATATAATAAAGTAAGCTTAAGGCTACTCTCTGAAAATTGCTTTTTGATTTTACTTTATGCAGAATTTTATTGTTACTGGTGATAGCGTGGACAAATACTCTATACCAAATTCACGGAATATCTTTAATGTTTATCTTAATGGTTTTGCAACTGAACGACGGATAGAGAAGCCCTTCCTTCACTTGAACAACTGTTTACTGGAATATGGGCACTTAGTAGTTCAATTTCATCCTAAGAAACGATGAAGTCGTTGGGCTAAAGACTGTATTCTCCAAAAGAATTGAAAATTATTTCCAATGGATTTTATTCTTGAAACGAAATTGGTGAAATGAGTGTAAATATTTAAGCTATGAAAATTTACGTAATACTCGTGTTCATTAAACTAAGAAAGTAGAAGTAGTAAATGGAGTCATGGTTGGCTGGACCAAATAGGTACACTTACCACTTTTAGTTATTACTTTTAATACTAACAATCATCATTTTGCAGCTGCAAGGATTATTGCTAAAAGAACCAAGCTTTTCATAGTCATAATCATAATCATTTATTTCATCCGTAAAATTCATTTATGTTTAGATACAATAAAATGCTTTCTATCCAAAGATCTTTTAGCTACTGTAACAACTCTGTATAATTCATGCTTCTCTTCATCTTATAGGAACTGTGCTTCTGTTGAAAACGAAATAATCTTGCCTAAATATATTCAGGATTTAATTTTCTTTCAATTTTATTTTTTTATCTATATTTTTACCAAATTCTCATTTGTTTATTTATGAATATAATTTCAGTTTGTTAAAAGCAATATTTGTAATTAGTATCTATAAGTGACACATCTACTTTTATAATCCGAAATTTCAACTTTTTGATATAAACTGTTCCCAAGAATATCTAATTTCAATTCTAGTAATTTCTTCCTTTCCACTGGCGCATTTACAGCCCAAAACAACAAATATTTTTCAAAATTCGCATCCATTATCTAAAAACTTTCTTCGTGCCGCTAGAAAAAAATTTAAATAAACAACAAAAACACTAAAAACAGAAGGTAAAAATCAACATTCCCACTGGAACGTTGTTCTTTTGACTATGAAAAATCCGCGAAATTGTAACAATACATCAACTGAACAACAATAACCACTAAACTTAACTGCAACAATGTGTGGTAGTGGTTCTGGTGTATTCAGAGAAACGAAGTTAAAGTTTTTTCATTAATAGTTTTACCGGAAGTCCGTGTATTTATGCATAGGATGTGAATTTTTTTCACGTTCCGTTGATGCCGTATCGGACGGGATAACTTTTAAATTTTATTACTATTTTTTTTTCTTCTCCTTATATTCCGTACACTACGCCAATTGAATATAAAATTTAACCATGCATCTGTAGATATTCGGAGAAAAACTTTATCCTTTTCAGGAAAACGAAAAAAGGTCATAAAACATTTTCAAATGTGATCAAGTTTCGAATGTGAAATACCTGAAGAATGTGGGTGGAAACGAAATTTTTGAAAAGAGTTTGTCGACATTTAAATAAGTTTTTTCACTCTTCCCTTAAACGAAGGCAAATTTTGAATTGGTTTTTTAGCTTAATTTTACTAACGACACACTGTTTAAAAAAATTTGAGTTTCAATCTATTTTTACTTGAAATTTCTAGTATTTTTATTCCATTTTTATTCAAGTAAAATTACTTATTTCAATCACTCTTACATGAAATTACTTGTATTAAAAATTTTTTTAAGTACTTTTAAACTGAAGTGTACAATTTAACATTAAAAGACTTACAAAATTATGGAACATTTCATGTAAATTTAACTACAGTAAATACTCTTAAAGGTATAGTGACCACTAAAGGTACTGTGGAAAACTAGTCAGTACACGGACATTTGATTAGTCAGATCATAAAATAATTTAGCTAATAAAATCCGTTTCTGATTTACATCGGGACCGTAAATAAATGGCAACTTAAGGCAAGTGGACAAGATAGGAAGGTGATCAATTCTTCAGGTTCTTCTGTCTATTTATATAGGTATGCATTGAAAATTACATTATTTTTTGTGTCATTTTACTTATATATATAAAATTTACTACAAAAACCATGTAATAAATGATACCACGAAGTTTAACGCCTCGTTCGATTATGTTTTCTACTGAAATACAAATAAAACGCCTTCGGTGGCGCAGTGACTACCAAACCTACGCATCAGAAGCAGAATTAATCATGGGTTGGATTCCTTTCAACAGTAAAGGGTTTTACTAAAAGTAAGTGAACTTGGTAATACTTAAGTTCTAAGTTTGTTTTAAGTAGCTTATGTTTCAACAGGCAAGGTTTTTGCTCTTTACTTTTTCTTGGCATATTATAATACATAATTCACAAATTTTTCCTCATTGCCTAAGTGTTTAGCTGTTAAGATGATAAGCCTAATCTCTAAAAAATTATTGTTCTGTAAATGCATTCTGAATTATTATAAATAAATATTGTTTGAGTTTGAGTAAAATTAAGTGAATAAAAAATAATATTAGAAGTAGAAATAAATGTATCTTAAAGAGTGGTGATTATACACTTTCTAAGAGTGTAAATTCAAGAAAATATCCAGTGAATTTGTTTTTTCGAAGTTGAAATTTACTGATTACAAATTGAAAAATTTAAAATTACATGCAACTTGACTACCCAATGTAAATTTCCTTGAAAAGGTATGCCATATTTGACTAAAAGATGTAAAATTCAATGGATTTTTTTTGTTCTGCATTTTTTTATTTAAGTTTTTAGAAGGGAAGTAGGTAAAAACTAATCGAATGCTATTGGATTCCTTTTGAGCTGTGTTAGTACAAATGTCACAAAGGAACGAAGTCTATCAATTTAATTAGGTATAAAGAGTAATAAGCCAGGACAGGTATTGATTTTTCTCCGATTCCTCTTGACTGGAAAAAGGACTTCCTTTGTCCTTTGTCAGTTCACATTGATAAAAAAAAATGTAAGTTCAATTGAAGAAAATCTCAGAGTAGATTATGCTCTGCAGAATGTAAATTAAGTTGGCTCGAATAGGCTTTTTCATTTATTAAAAATTTTATTGAACGAATGCAAAAAATTTCATCGTCGCGTAAGAAATTAACTAGATTGCGTCTAGACTACCAAGGAGAGTTTTTAAATTTTTTCTATTCTGAAAGTAAAATTAGTTTCAGCAAAGAATCGGATGTAAAACAATAATTTTTTTTATTTGGTTGGTAGATAAAAATTGCTGTAGAATTTGGACTTCTTTTAACCTTCTATTGCGGAAGATGAATAATATTTATTGCAACAGAAGTAATAAATTTTCATTGATTTACCATTTCGATAGCAATTTAAGTATGTGCTAAAGTTTGTTGTGCTGCCAGTGCTAAGCTAAGGTAAGAAAACTATAGTGTAAAGTACTAATTTCCACTAGTTATATCACTTCAAGATTTGCATCAAATAACTTATATCATAGTTGCTTAAAAGTGCATTACTTTTGTTTAAAACTCAATAGGTTTACAGGTTGGGGTAGTAATTTCACAATTTCTAGTGTGAAAGTTGCTTGACTGTAATTTTACACTATAATTTATTTATTTTTACACATCAATAGAGTATAATTCACAAAAAATTTGTAAATCAAGAAACATCGTCCCAAAAAAAGATCCCAAATATTTTATTGGATTATACAGTGTGGATTATACAGTGGAAGTAAATTTGTGTGAGCTTTGATTTGATGAAATTTTGACGAGCTCAGTGAGATAGTAGGAAACTATGTTTATTGTTATACGTACAATTGTGACGAAAGTATCTTTCATTGCAAACGTTGAACCTCCATAAGCAAATAGTATCTTCAAAGTCATACTTGAAGACATGCATCGTTCTATTGCATATTAAATACCATTCGAAGCTATCATCCAATAAAATATTTGATCGAACAAAACCTGAGATGAGAAATCCTCTTTTCGATAAAGAAATTGCCTCAAGGGATATTGTTCGCATTACTTACTCATGTTTTAGGGGATATATGGAAAACAGAAAAGAGTTACTACCTATTTGTATGTAAAATAAAACAGCAAACAATAGTAGTCAACGTTGGAAAATTGGAGAATAACAAGCGACCACATTTAACGAGACCGGCAAAAAAAAAATGGGATATCCTTTCGGATCGAAATTTGTATTCTTCGTGAAATCCTTGCAATATACGAGGATTTCGTATTTTATGTATGCCCGTTTCGAATATAACATCGGATTTTTTTTTTGTTGTATATGTTCGGCTACTATTTTATTCATTCGATTATTCCACTTAGAAGGATTTCTTTTATATTCACAATAATAGAAAATTTTTTTTGCCGGAAAACCATCCGTTCCCAGCTCCCTTTGATATTCTGATTGAGTCGCGTTTTTCCAGTCTGTTCGGTGAAAATGAATTTTCGTTACTAGGCAATTTTCGGGTTAAATTGAGTTGTTTCCATGAAGTTGATTGAGGCACGCAATGTGTGCTCGAGTGTTAATAATCTTATGATTATGACGGGCTATATAACGAGACGAAGAATGTTAGCAACATTATTATGGCTATATTAAGCGGTTCGGATGAATATTTTGGAATGAGGGTGGATCAATTTCCTTACGATGGACCTAAGTTGGAAGACTCATTTATAGATTTTAATTTTAGGAAAGTCCAGTTTGTTTTTGATCAAAGCCACTCGGAGTTCTTTCAAAATCAGAACTTTATAGACTAGAAACCCAACTCATCAATATGAACCTAATTTGTAACGCATAGGTCGTTTTATTTGCAATATTTTAGGATTTTGGACCGTAGTGTCCATGAACCGAACGTTAGAGACGACAAAATACCTCACTGTTAGTACGTCGTTCGAGACTGTGAATCACAGGTCGTATCGATCGCTTAGTAATCGACGTTGCAACAAGGAGAACCGGGAAGTCCACAATACTTTGCTAGCAGACTGATTACTGTTGACTCACCTTCTTCTAATTTTATATTTAATTCAGCGTTACATATTTAGTTTAATATTTGTGTGTGGAAATTTGTCGCGAAATTTTCCATCCTCACAGAACAAATGCAAGTTTTGAGACTATGAAAATCTCTTAGACTCTCTTCGAATATTGCTAAACTTACCTGACGAATTTAAATCCCAATCAAAGGCATCGAAAGTTTGAAACTTTCGACTTATATTTCTCTTCTTTTGCGTGACATTACAATTTCATCCATTGATGGGTGCTACGGAAAAAAATCCTAATTCATCGATTCGATTCGCGTATATTTTAAAATTATCTTTCGTCGAGAAGTAAGAAACCGGATAACTTAAGAGTTTCGAAAGAAATCAAATTAAGAAGGAAAAACTCTGATATCTCGTTTTAACTCTCGTCGAGTTCGAAAACAGAAATCTTGCGGTGAAATATGTTTGTCATCCCTGATTGGATTTGAAACTGAAGATGCGACCGAAGAAGTTTTTCTTCTTGGTGTGTTTTTCTTCTTTCCTTATTTTGAACTAGAGTTGTTCTTGCTGCTTTCGTAATATGATGATTTTCCGGGGCTCTTGTTCAAATTCCAAGTTCGCTATGTTGGTGAATTTCAACTTGTCGCAAAACAACAAAGATAAACTTCTCTGATAGAGTCCTAAATCAATTCCGGAAGTGCTCAAAAGTTTAATCGACAACTTGATTGTGGATTGCTACACGTACCGAAACTCCGAGGATTACGTTAGGATCAGAAGCTTCTATTTGACTCAGTACGACGAGCTATGCGCTTTTCATTTCGAAAAGGAAAAATTCTGAAATTGGACGGAACGCAGAATCTACGATATCCTTTTCACTGATTTTTTTTTTCATATGCCTTGCTTGCAATGAAAAATTTGGCTTGCTAAATTTTTTGGTTCCGTTTTATTTTTTGTACAGACACCACAAAGAAATGGCAAACGAAAGAAACATTCTTCTTTAGTTTAAGATCCTTGGGTGCATCATGCCGGAACTTTGTCATCATCGTCATCTACATAACCGGAACTTCTTCGTTTGTGAGCTATGATTTCTTTTAAGAGTTCAAAATTCAAAAATATTCTGGCCTCATATCGTTTAGGATTTATCATCCTTGCCATATTTTGTTGCTTCCGGGCACCCTTAGTCGATGTTGAGATGTAGATCCTTTGATGGATCTGATTTTCCGGGAAAAAATCAATTCAATTTTTTACATACTCGTAGTCGGATTTTGTACAATATTTTTAGCTTTTGGGTAAAAAAATTTTTTTAGATGCCACCTTACGTATCAGTGCTTTTGCAAAGATTTTATTTTCAAGTACAGAACTTTTTTCTCTTTATCTCCACAGTAAACAAATCCATTGAATTTTATATCTTTTGGATATTGGACAAATATGCCTCCTAGATATCGCTGACTATGAACTTGAAAGGGATTTCGAAACGATATCTCCTTTTCATATGGTCCACAGGTATGTCTAGCATTTGAATGCTACTACTAAGTTTGGATAGATTATTAGGTCCACTTTTTACTGTTGATAGGTTGCTGTTTAATTGGTTTAATCTTGCCTGAGAATCGATACATATGTGAAGCGGAGTCAGATCTAAAAGAACCTTCATAGCTGCCGTGGGCAGGTTCTCATTCCTCCTGCTGTGTTGATACATGCCAATCTTTGGAGCTTGTTCAGTTTGTTTCTGACGCTTACTAGTTTTGATCTTTGCCACCATACTGATGCTTCGTATGCTATCATAGGTCTTACAATAGCTGTGTAGGTCCATAAGGCTTTTTTGGGTTTCAAGCCCCAGGTTTTGCCTAGGACTTGACTACACAATAGTAGAGCAGAAGTGGCTTACTCTGATACTTCTCTAGGTGCTTTTTCTATAGGAGTTTATGATCCAGAGTTACTCCTAGATATGTTAGTTCTGTTGAGAGTTTGATTTTTGTCTCGTAAATCATGGGCGATCTTAATATGCTCACGTCTCTCTTTCGTGTGAAAATCATAATTGTGGTTTTGCCCGAAATGACCTGAAGGCCTTTCGTTGAGGATTTCATCAAACTTGCCCTTAATCATGTATACTAAGTCGTCAGCATTTCCTTGGACTGTAAGGCAGCTATGACTGAGTAAGCTCAGTAGGTCGTCTACTACAAGACACCATAGAAGGGGCGATAATACTCCTCCCTGCGGGCATCCTTTGCTTGCTTTGAACCTTGTGGTATCCGTTCCCAGAGAGGTGTGAATCTCCGTGTGCTTAGCATTCGGGCGATCCACCTTACTGTACTAGAGTCTACTCCTCTATCGAAAACAGTGTATACTGCACTCTTAATAAATAAACGCAAATTTCGTAATGTAATATTCGGCGCCCACCGCGGGGCAGAAGTACTGTAAATATCACACGAAGTTGCCTTCAGTACACATGTTGGACTTGTCGATATTCTAGGATGGGACTTCCTTCACGAACGGGAGATACAGTTCAGATGGTGTTGGTCCACGACAGCTTAAATCGACTCATGGTCTCTGGAATACTGTTACATGCACCCTGGTAATGCCAACTGTTTCAGTCGGAAGCTACACCTTCAAATATCCAACCGCAAAACATTTGCATCCTTCGGGAATACTCTTCTTGTAGCTTTTTCCTCGCATGTTCTCTAGCCCTCTCAAAAATCCCCCGACAGAAGAGCTTGCAGCCAAGGACAGTTTCAAATACGGTAAGACGGTCAGTTCTACGCGACAGAATTTGCAAAGCAATTTGGATTGGCAGCAGTAATCTAGTCTATAAAATAGGGCATCTTCATTCTCCTTAATTGTCCCTTGGATAAGGTTTGCACACCCTTTTCTATAAAAGATGTAACAAAAGAATCTCCGATTGCTGTGAAAAAGAAAATCGAAGCTGTCCCAACATTCGCAGGAAGAATATTATAAAATTATTTATAATCTCCATTCATGGGGCGCGAAGCAGTTCCCTATCGAATTAAATTCCGTGAAACTAAAAGAAAAATGACTTTTCTGTGCCAACAACGTCCGAATTTTCTAATTTCCATGCATAACAAGTCCTGAAAACTATACCTTTATGAAAGAGTTCCTTAATACTGGATGAAAGTAGGTATGGCAGGACTTCAGAAAAATAAAAGAAAAACTTCACTTTCTTATGCTGTGAGAACTTTTTTTTTTGTTGATTTTTTCCTTAAAATCCATTAAGACTCCCGACACTCCATTTGAATTTTTAATTATTAAGAGGTTCATTTGGTTAATAGGAAAAAAAAAAAGGGATGAAATGGCGAAGAAAGGAAGCTGGAGGAAATTCGAGTGGATCCAAATGAGAAAAGTTCTTCGAATCGAAATGAAAAGTTACTTCCGTACGGAACAGTACGCGGAACATCGAGGCGAACGTGAAAAAGATTTCGAAAAAGCAGTCAGGTAGATCTTGGGGAAACATTTATTTTAATGTAAATTAGTTTTAAAATTTTTATTAGTTGAAATTGTAGAGAGCATTTTCAACCAGTTGTAATAAGACAACGAAAGGAGTGTCCTTTTTTGAGAAGATGGTATTGTACAACGGTGGGGAGTGATAAACTTACTAAACGAGCAAATGTCTTGGATTTAATATTAAATATTGGATGGAGGAATTTGTTTATACTGTTTTTATGTCAGTTCTTTAAAATTTGGTGCACATCATTAACTACGCTTAAAACCAGCTCTCTCTTGATAAGGGAGCAAGCCAGACACCCTATCGAATATTTCTTTTCATACATTTTCTCTTGATCCCAAATTCGTTTCGAGTTCTTCACCACCCGTTTCTAAGCTCCTTAGGGTTTCTTGAAAAGTCCCACCTTCTTCAGTCAAAGAATGTGATTAATATTTTTATACACAGAAAATTATTAAGTCGTTTTCTTAGGGACTATCCCACTTTTATAAATTCGTTGGATTAGCTCCTAAGTCCTCTTTCCGAGAAATAAGAATGCTTCTATCAAAGCATTGTTTCTGTTGTGATATTTTTTCCAGCATTGTGATAACTTTTACTAGCTCACCAACTCAAGAATCTAATATTTAAATTCCTCCAAATCTCAAATTCGAGACCACGATTCGAGATTGTTAGACTATAACGTCCTAACTACCTACTATCCTGTAAAATACTCGTGCAACTGGTTGGATTAAACATTAATAAAAGCCATCTCTACTAGATATCAGGCTTTTAAGTCAATACTATTGGCAATAAATATAAAACGGGTCAAACGGTTTACATAAAAAATAAAGTGTCCTCTATCAAATCCACTAAATCGTCAATATGCCTTCCATATCAGTTTTTCACATGCCCAAAGATAGCACCTATAAATTCGTCGGTGTCCCAATTAACCCCAAAAAACCCCCGATACTTCTAAAAACAAAGTCGAAGGGAATATTTTTTATTTAACCCGTCGGCAACAACTGGAAGCATAAAAAAGAGGACAACGAACAGACATCCGAATGATAAGGGACACAAATCGAATATGCGGCTACCAGAAATACGGACGAAAAAATTATAAGCGACTTTTCACCAGGACTCTGTCGGTTTTTACATATTTCGTGAAAAAGTGTGTGAGTTTTCCGGCCTTTTTTATACGGCGTTGATAAATCTATGTAGTTTTGTAAAATGGTCCCCTGGAGCATAATCATCCCGTCATACCTAAAATTTGAGTAGATTATCGCCGACATTTAAGGCGAAATTTTCTGGAATTTTTTTTTTCAAACAGGAAAATAGGGATCTATCAGTCTTAATTTTTCAAGGTGTTGATTGAAATCCAAAACAAAGTAGAAGGATTACCCTTTTCTTATAAAAAATTTAAGAAGGCTGAAATTGTCAGTTAATGGTACAAAATCTTATTATTTCCTGTTTCTTAAGGATGGTGTTTATCACAATAATAAAATCATTATTTTGTTGTAGTATATATAGTGTATCATTGTGTATAATTCATTATATTGATTATTACTTGCACTGAAAGAAAAACTATGTGTATTCCAAGATTGCATTGACTATATTAAAGTTCGTCTAACTATTGTAAAATTGATATGTTTCCAATGAGCATGGATATGATGCTTCTAGCCATAGCATATAATTCGTAAAAACTTAGTATGGTTGCAGGAGGACAGGGGGCTGAGGTGTAATGTAATATCTACTAAGGATATTATTACGAGTATTTCCACAGACAGCCAAGCAGCAATAAAATCCTTGGAAACGACCTCAACAACATCAAATGTCGCCGTAGAATATAGATCATCTCGGAGATGGCCTAACAGTTCAATATTCTTCTTTGCTGGGTACCAGAACACATAGGGATATTCTAGGGAACTGCATGGCCGACGAACTCGCTAGGCGCGGTACCACCCTTCAGACTTTGCTGGTATTCTATTGTCCCTCGTGTAAACTGCTACTGAGACTAGACTGAATTGAGAAAACCAACTCAAGATGGGCAGATGGTATTACATGTCATACTGCGATCTGGCCAAAGCTGGATCTAAACCGCTCTAAAAGGCTGACTCTGCTCAAAAGGGTGGACATCAGTAAAACAGTCGGTGTCCTAACCGGACACTGTCTTATAGGTCGACATGCTGAGAGGCTCGGCCTCTTCTCAAACGACATCTGTATAAGCTGCCAGGATGGGGAGGAAGAAGAGACAGTCCTTCACTTTCTCTGTACTTGTCCAGCTCTATCAGCCAGAAAGAAAGCTCATATTTATGTGAACCGAATAATACACTGTATGACATGTCATCAAATATTTGATGAATAATTCTGTCTAGTTTTCCTTTCAGAAAAACTTTATGTAGATCAAATCAAAAGACAGGGGCAAACCGAAATTTTACGATAACACTACCTGACAGCATATACCAGGGAAAACCCGTCAAATATTTGACAATGTGGCATACAGTGTTGTTCTGGTTTTAGTTGTGTAATTACAAAAACAGTTGTAATTATAGTAAGATTATTATTTAAATTTTTCAGCAAATCTAAAATACTCACAAAGGCTTGGAATTTATAAATAATTTGCAATTAAATTTTTATTTAAAGCTAGTCTTTTACGTTATTGTTATGTGCATGTAGTTAAAGAAAGCATTCTTGATTGTGTTACAAATCTAAGTAATAAATGTCGGTAGTGTCACACACGTACGAATCATATCTATGATATGAAAAATATCTCACAATGCCAGATAATGAGTTAAACAAATTAAAAGTTTAAGTCATGAATACCAATTCCAAAAACTATTCACACAATGCCAATATAATTGATTTATTTATGTCATCAATACGCTTTTCAAAATTTCCCGAAACCGAAACGAAACTCCAATAACAACATCAACAAAACTGCAAAAATGAATTCCGTGACTAAAATAAATTTACTCTTACCGATTCAACTGATGCGGGGGTGAAGGTGGTGGCTGGGGTTCAGGTAGGGGTTGAAGTACTTCGTCGGATCATTTGGTGTATATTTCACTAGCCTACACTGAAATTTATATTATTTCCCTTATACGAAAAAATTAGCATATCTGCAAGAGTTGCACATATAATTTTACTTTTTGCGCGGCATTGTTGCAATTCTTGTTGTTTTTTTTATTCGTTAGTGAAACTTCTACCGGGAAGTTCCTGTTAACATCCGATAATTGTAGCATGACTAAATGCAATATATTTTCATTTTTAGTCTGGTGCATTACCACCAATCGAAATGTTTTTCGAAGAGCTTTTGCATGTAACAACAGAATTACTATGACTTTATCGAAAACAAGTTTATGTTTTAATAAGAATAATGGAAATGACATGACTGAATTTATTTCAGGGGAATAGTAATAAATTTTATTATAAAATGAGATCCTGATTGAACATGTGGGTCGTGTGGCGTCATAAAAGATTCAAATCTTGTAAAATTAACAACAAATGTAATTGGTTTATTTCGGAGAAGGAACGAGCAATAGTCAAAAGGCAATATACAAAATATCAACATCGTATTATTAAAATGATTAATGAAATAAAAACTATTAATATAATTTTCAATGGAGTATTGTTTCAAAATTATCATTAAAATTTTATGAATAATCCAAATTGAAAAAATAACTTTGATTTCATCAGTTTTCTTCTCACCATTTGAGTTTTGTTTCAAATTAGTTAAAGACAAATTTGACCACCGAAAAAATTTAAAAGATTTTTCGATTGAAATTGTTTTGAAACCTATCGAATTCGTAAAAGAAGAACAGCGAGGTAAAATTAAATCAATATTGGGATGTTGGCGGGATTCGCTATCGCGCCTTCAGCGTTGAGCTTCATATATCTCAGCGAACAACCAAAAATTCCACCAAATCGGTTGAAATATTGGATGATTTTCAGTGCCACCTACCTTTAGTATAAGAATGCGATGGTAAATAACTTCGCTCCAATAGGATTCGCAGTAATGAAATTTGTTTCTACACAGCCTATATATAATATATTTCTATGCAATGCCACCAGGGTGTTTCGGTTAGTAGGCATGATTCACCATCCGATGATCTAGTCCAACACAGTCTTATAAACTGGCCTATTTAGTGTCACGTCCTCAAAGACAGCGATTAATCAACAGTCGGTGACTTTGTGCCGGGGTTTCACTCCACTGACGCCGGAAAAGAACAAACATTTCTTCAAATTTGCTTCTATGGTAGCTTATCATGAAAAAATCCATTAATACAGGGATTTTCAAAAATTTTAAACGAAAGTCATCGGTTAATTTAATTTCTGGATGTGGATAGAAAACAATTTTATTTTTCCTATTTTTTTTGGTGAATGTAGATTTTGTAAAAATCAACATTTATAATATTATTCTATAGCTTAATAACTCACATATACCTATTCAAAATCTTGGAATATTTCTAGACCCACGCTTCTATTTACGTACTGAATTATGGTATCTACATTATTTTTTACGCTAAAATCTAAATACCCTTTAGATATTACGCAAATTTCAAGATGCATATTCGCGCAGATATTTTATCAGATATAAAATTGTTAATATAGAAATAAGAACGGAAATTCAGTTGATTTCAGAATTTAATTTCCTGTAGTAATCGGAATATTGGATTAGTATCAACCCACTCTCCTTATTGCTCTTCAGGATAATTATGAAAAGAAAATTCAATTTCCGAACTAATGAAAATCACAGCGATAGTAGTAGACGATAAGTTCGTATTATAATAGAGAAGGAGAGGAAATTGCGAAGAAATTAATATTAATATTGGGAAAATATGCATAGCTGTAATTTGAAATATTTTTCATTTCAGGTAGGTACATACTCAGTGGTATTAAGATGAATATTTCGGAATCTGGAGTTTAGTATGGTTGAGCCTTGCGAGATTTCAATTTTCTTCAATAAGCTGCACTTCACTTTATTTTTCTTTATACATATATGTATCTATGTACTATTAAATCATGGAGTTGGAAGGAGTCGCCAGCACCTGGACCACTTGCCGGAATCGGAAAAATGTGAACTAATTGGTTAAACATTAAAAAAAAATTCCAGGCAATTTTTCGATTTTCGCAAATGACACCACAAATGGGAGCTCAAAATATGGTCAAATATTTAAACAATATTAAAATGGGATCAAAAGTGGAAAATGATGGCCAAAAACGTCGAAAATTCAAAATTTGAGACTCTTCTATTGTCCCTCGTGGCCTCAAATTTAAGTTAGTGGATTTGAAAAGAAGGCGCCCGCGCCTTTCATTTAAGTGGTTATTCGAAAGAATTTGGAAAAATTGCCCTAAAATTTGGCAAGGGGTACCATAGCATTTTTTTGAAAAGTAATTCTTTTCGATTTTTTCACCGCAAACGAAAGGGGAGCTCAACAGGTGTTCAAAAATCCAAAATAAATTGAAATCGGATCAAGATGTTGACCAAAAACGGAGGAGAAAAGAAGACATGTGCACCTTTAATTTAAATGGTCACTTGTCAAAATTCGACAGGTGGGAGAGAATTTGAAAAATGCCACTAAAAAAAGCCAAGGGGTTACATGGCATTTTTTTTCAAAGTCAAAATTTTCGAGTTTTGCAAGTGACACCCCAAATGAAAGGATAGCTTAAGAGATGCTCAAAAATGAAAACGAAATTAAAATCGGATCCCAATTGAGAGAATGCTGGCCGAAAACGTCGAAAAAACAGTCAAAATTTGCTTCTTCCTTTGGCTCTCCTGGCCGCAAATTTTATAATTTTTTAAATCTGTCTGCGGATTTAAAAAGGAGACACCTTTATTTCACTTGTTAAAGTTGGATAGTTTGGTGAGCATTTGAAAATATGGCCTGATTGAAAAGTTAGCTCAACAGATTCTTAAAAATTCCTTCTAAATTGAAATTGGATCAAAATGGGTTGGTGTTGAGGGAGGAGAATGGTGGCCAAAAATGTGGAAAAAAGAAAATTCAAAATTTGCGACTCTTCTTTTGCCTTTTCTGGCTGCATATTTAAGAGATTTTAAGTTTTTTGGGGATTTCGAAAGGAGATGCCAGCACCTTGAATCAAAGGGTCACGCCACTAGTACCTAATTCCTGAAATAAAATATTCCAACACCTTTAATAATATCTCGATTTTTTTTATTATGACTCTGATATTCACACAATTGGACTTAATCAACAATCAAATTCTAATGGTTCCAAGTTAAAGCAATTTTTCTCACAAAACGAATTATAGCGAAAATGATACATGAACTTCAAATTTCCATAAAAACATAAGACACAAGTTTATACGAATAATTTTCCGGAAAGCATCTCATAATTTGAACTATCCGGGAATAAACTTTAATCTTCCAGAAGACCTTAAGGGCCAACTCCAAAAACTTTAAGCTATCTAACTAAAACCATTAAATCGCTTTAAGGAAAGGAAGAACTGGATCTTAAAACAATAAAGCGAGTGTTTCGACCTCCGGCAGTAGATAAATTAGTTTCTTTGATAACATAACGAGATCACCATTAACTAATAACCGGTCCTTAATGGATTATAATTTTGCGGAATAAATTCATTTATAGGGACTTCCGAAATGTCGAGCTACTGCGAACAATTTTAATATTACAAATTGAAAATAATTGGAAAATTGACTTTAATGTTTTTTCTTTTTATGGAAAATTAGTTAAAAAAAGAATTCCAGTTATAATCAAACCGTGAAATAAGGTAGTAAAAATCGGTAGTGCAAAAGAATTCGGTTCTAAAAGTAAGTTTCGATTAGATGATTAAATTTGGTTTAACAACTTGCAGTGAAAAATAATTGTTAAGAGTATATCAAGGGAACTAAACTTACTAGTTTATTAAAACAATTTCATTGGTAATAGAGCAGAATTTTTCTAATAATTGTTTTTTAAAGAAGTTTTATTTTGACAAATGTTTGAATGTGACAAGGTTGAATTCAAGATTTAGTCTTGAAAAGCAAAAAAACACTTGACATCTGCATCAAAATTCTGACCAACATCTTTATTTGGTTTATAATTATTACTATAATATTTTACATTGTCTTCTAGTTTTCAGTATAAAATCTGGGAGAAAAATTTTATTCAAAAGAAATCACGAAATAAAATGTATTACTTAATTATCACCGAACCGAATGATGCAGTTGAAGGAATTATCAAACTCTTGTTTTCTATAGAAACCTTCATCTAGATCGTTTCAAATTCACATTGCTCTGACTATTCCTCCACCAGTAATAGGATTTCAGTCCTTCATCAAACTGCTTCCAATTATTTCTTAACTACTCCTCAGCTGGTCAAATGATTCTATTGAAATTTCCTCTTCAACTTTTGCTTCGAAAATCCCATTAATTAGTTTAATCAGAGTTATGCAATTAAAAGTTGTGCAAAAGTTCCGTAGGGATAACAAAGAATCTAGCTGGAATCTAAACAAGGCCAACAGAGGTGACTTCTAACAAACCGAAGAAAAATAAAAATGATTTCAACAATAATTTAATATTGGTTCTTCGAATTGTGTACTTTATGATCAAAGTTTTATTTCTAGAAAAACTTTAAAGGACATTTTTTCCTCAACCAAACTATTTAAATCTTATTGGGAAGGAAAATCCAAAAGTTTCCATATACATACATATATTTCGAAACGAATACCAGAAAAAAATCCGATTTTTCTTGTTACGAGAAAGAAAATAATATGCAAATTTGGCTTAATGCTAATGACCACCTTTAAACTCGGAAAAGAAGGAAAGTATTTTTCTCGAAAAAAAAATGGATAAAGGATAAAGGGGAAGCATGGGTTCTTGCACATTTGCACTAATTAATAATTACACTCTCCGTGATTTTAATTTTATGGTAATTAACGACAGACGGTGCAATTTGAGTGGGACAATTTCGAAATTCAAGTGTAAAACGTATTTTTCCGAGCTAAGATATTTCGACAAAATGTAAATGACTTTCACGTCTATCAACATTTAAATATTTTTGAATTCGTTCCACAATTATAAGGAGGCGGTCAGAGTGCTGTCCTTTTATTTTTATTGTGCATCATAAAGAGTTCGTTGTTTTTATGCACATTTGACCAAATGTGTGTACTACCAAAATGATTTAAAGTCTTGCGAAAGAAAATATTCTTCAACATTTCTGGGACAGGACTCAACCACAGAGTAAATTTTTTTGTTAAAGTAATGATCCTTAAAGTAATAAAAAAATTTCACATTGATGTAATAAATTTTGAAATTTTTATTAAACTTAACAAAATTGAGAGTAATTCTTAGAAGTGTGTATTTTTACACATTTAATTCATGAATTTACTAACTGGGATGTAATATTACAACACTGCCTGCAATTTTCCACTTTTATTGTGTAAGATTTGACATTCTGTTGATTGCCACACTCATTTGTGAATTTCCACATTATAGTGATGTGTTGCAGCGTAAGTAGATAAAATCATAAGATTTGAAATTAGTTTTACTAAAAATATAAATAATATCATAATCTGTCAAGAAATAGAAATACTACACTATGGTTGTAAAGACAATAATTTTTTTCGTCTGCTCTCTATAAAAATTGTATTATTGTAATTTTATAGAATAACTATAATAATTAAATAAAGATGGAAGTAAATAAGAAATTGATTTTACACAATAGTGAGTAATTTTATTGCTTTCAGAGTTGGCACTTAATTGAGAGTAGTGGATTAGATTGGGAAAAGGGGTTGGTATGGTTAACCTCTGTCACTACAGCCACAGTTGGGCCTATTGTGACATCCCCCAGATTGACTATGATTCCACTTCAATTCGAGTGATTTCAATGAAGCCTAGTAGATATTTTGCGAAGAGGAATTGTCAGGAATTGTGGTGGGTCCTTGAAGCCTTGACCGAAGTGACGAAATCTTTTGTGAAGAGAGTAGTAAAAATTGTTTACTGTGCAGTTTAGTAAAAATCAACAAAGTAGTTAGTTTCAGTTTTCACTACGATTATTACAAGGCCCTTAAAAACTCACAATTTTCGTGGTAACATATCGCCCGTTAAAATGTAGACCTTAGATTTCAAAGTAAAGTGCTTCTGTATTTTTTTTTAGATATTAATTATGAAATACTTTAATTTAGTCTAATTTATATATTTTACACGAAAGAAAATAACTTTAAATATATTTTCATTATAATTTTTTTTTTTTTTATTTCAATTTTCTTTAGAATACCAACGAGATAATTAATTTGCCGTACCATCAAGACTTCGCCATTTTAATTTTCTCAATATTATTGTTCCATTAACATATTCCAAGTTTAATATCGATTTAATGAGCTAATGTAAATTACCTCAAGACAGACTTTTTGCATGTATAACGCTTTGTATTCTCGTACATGAGTACGTACTGTTCAGGGTAGGCTATAGTAACTACATTAATTTTCTTTGGAATAATTATTCATGGCTTGTTATAAGAGTGGGTTCAGCGCTTATCCTTTTCTTCTGCCTGTGGACTTTTTTTTTTAAATTAAACCCTGCCTTTATTTTCAAGTTTTGTGTTATCATCTTTTAAGTGACAATAGGTTTGTTTATTTGACACCGGTTCGTATACCTCGTAACCTCTTAGAAATAATCAATTCAAATTTTCCGAAGTGAGGTGAACTGAGATTAATCCTTTCGAATGTCAACCAATTACTGTCTATTTCACTTTGTCGATTTGCTAGAGATTGTGAACTAGCTTCCAGAGTAAACACATTTTGTCTTTGTCTAGAGTAAACACACTTTGTCTTTGTCTACTTTGAATTTGGTCAGTCCTGCCATATTTTGTCCTTAAAAAATATACCTTTTGTCCACTAATTTGAAAAACAGTGAAATAAATTAATTTGTTCAACCAAATGTTCAAATCCGGCTCGACGGACTAGAAAATATTTGATTCATTCCGAAACTGGGACCATTACCTTTCCCATTATTGAAATCTATCAAACTATTCGGGCAAAACATTACCCATTGAAAGAAAACTACAGTCTGGACATCGTTATTAAATTGAAATTAATAAATATAAATAATAAAAATACCATTACTAATTTCCTAATCAACTGGGCAATTATTTACGGACACCTGATTAATTATCACCAGAAGTTAATAGAAACACATTTGTCCTCCTTTTCATCACCGAAATCGAGGCGTAAAAATAAACTTGCCTAATTGAGTTTTGTTCGAAAAACTTTGAAGGTTCACATATTGACGACTCCGTGTGACAAAGGTTGATATATAACCGGTGCGTACGTCTTACTAAAGTTGAAGGGGTGAATTAGTTTGTGACCTTTTCTTTTATTATTGGATTGTATTAGGATATGAGGCATTGCTGACTGGAATAAACGTTACTAAAAAAAGTTTCCTTGACCAAGGAAGAATAAATTTGTTTCATGGTGCCTTTTCCGTCGTTTGAACTTGAAAGGAAAAAGTTCAGTTTTCCTAAATACCATAGAGTTTTATTATGTCCTTATGGTAATTATTCTATTACCTAGAAGAACAATTGTAAGTTTGTGGCTTGTTAGTATATCTATTTAGGATGTGAACAAGTTGAGGCTTGTCCAGGTAATTGATCGAATTGAGTAGCATTCTTGGAAATGCTATTAAGTTCAATTGAAGCTTAAAGTGTCTTAAGAAGGACGTAACGATTTCGAAGATATTGTTTCGAGTTAGAGGTTTGTAAAAGCGGATTCAATGCAATTAGTAATAATTGCACTTGTAATGCAACCGGTGCTTGAAATATCAAATAGAACAGGGTAGGTTTGTTAAAAGATATCTTTATTGCCAAGCAATTTCCATCCAACTGGAGGAAAGTTTCATAAAAAACTCCATCTTCTACGTCCAAATTAAACACTATAGAACTATTTAAAACGCAATTAGCTACAACTACCATTATTAACCAATAAAAAAAGCTTAGTCGAAAAACACCTCTTTCCAGGATTCAATTCATGTCAGAACTCCATATTCACCCCTAGTAACTAGCTATAACCTGTCCAACAATTTTTCTATGGTAAATGGAATTGTAGGGGTGGTTCTTTGCTCTTTAAATTGTCGACAGTTTAATTAGAGTTTCGAGAAAGTAATTTAAAATAGTCGACTTCGAGATACCCGGGTCTCGAAGTTGTCGACAGGAAAACGAGCAGATTCCAATGTGGGGGTAGAAATAGCAAACTGCAGTAAAAGTTGTTCTGTTGATGTTCAGGTAAAAGCCAAATTTCATTGGAAATTTATACGTTTGATAGCAATCCAATAAAATTAGAATTCTATCACGAAGAATGGAACTATAGATCGTTGTAGTTCGGAGAGTATTGGGCGAAAAATGGGAGTCAATTTGCGATAGTTTTTCACTGTGTTCGATGTTTCAAAACAATTAAAGTGAAAGGAATTTTCCAACTTTTCTCCATTTTCCAGACATTTATGTACGTAATTTCTTTGACAAAAATCTGTTTCGGATCTTTTGATCAATTTAGGGAATAGATGTTTTTCAGTTTTATCGGGGATAACATAAATCACACTATTTTCTAGACTATTAAATACGTCAGAAGAATTTAAAGATGTCAAAAGGTGATAAAAAAATGCTTTTTTTGTCGACTGCCCTGAAAATTTTGTTCATAACTTACTAAAATGAGCCATCGTTCCACTATCAACTACATACTTTTTCTGCTGATGAAATTAATGTAATACAGTCTTCTTAAAAAAATCCTGCTGGAAATTAAATAATTTTTTTTAAAAATAATGATAATAACAATACGCTAAGTGAGGATCGAAAAAATCAAAAAATTGGACAGAAAACATTTAACATAAAATCGTCACAACATGAAAATGAATTCGGTTTCGAAATTTACAGAACAAGATTTTTATCCATTCCCCTTAAACTTTATTTCACTTAGATTGATGAATGATGTATTCGAGAAATAATTCTTACTTCTTCGGGACATTTTCTAAGAAAATTTACGCATTATTTAACTTAGCGTTCTGGACGGATTTCAGTTTGAGTAATGATGTACCGAATAATGGCCTGTAAACACTTCCAAGGTTTATAAATTTTCTTATGTTTTCAATTTATTTTCAATTTGTTTGACTAACGACATCGATTATAAATGAAATTAAAGTTGTGTTGATATTAGGGTCATTTGGTAGATAGCTAGTCTAAATTTTAATGGTTTGGTACTAATATTGAGGCACAATAATATTGTCGGTAAAGAACACCGTCCCAGAAGAGTTTAAAGGACTGTACTCATAAACCCATTGAGATATTAAGTTAAAATTTTTTGGGGGTACAACAAATTGTCCGTAAAAAGGGTTTTTTCTCTATTTTATCGAACTTTTTCATAACAATCCAAAACTTTTCAAATATTTTTCGATATTCAGCTCCTAATGGAGGTACACCTTTTTCGCGAATTCCTACAAATATTTTAATAATGTTCAATGGCGCAGCAGCCCAAATTGGGCCTTGGCCTTGAAGTAATGCCGGAATTACTTCGTTGCGAGACCAACTTAACACTAGGAGGTGAAGTGGTCAACTACACGCTCGTCCGTGATTATTACTTTGATCTTAGCTCAGGTACTCATTTACAGCTGAGTGAACTGGTAGTCCGGCACCCAATCCCATTTTCGAAAATTACTTGTCGCCAAGCAGATTCAAACCTGGTACCAGTTGCACCGAAGGCAAGTGCTCTAGCCACTAAGCCACCCAGACTACCTACAAATATTTTAGGTATAATGATTTGTTGCTTTTGCTTCTTTTGTCTTTATATACCTACTCAGGCTCAGGCTTAAAATGATTAAGTCCGTTTTACGAATTCCGGCATATCAAATCCATAATTTTTCAATTGTATCTTATTGGAATCCAATGGAGATAATCTTTAACATATTTTTAATATACTTATTTGTTCAACTAAGCTCAATAAAATGAATCAGTTCACATATCTTTATACATAAGTCATACGAGCACTTTGGGGATTGGATTTTTTTAAGTTGTATTGTATTAACACTTTTGCGATATTATTTGTTTTTTTAAATTTTACATTATATTATATTTAAAAAAAGCAATAATCAATGCATCTATAAAGTGGTTCTGTGTATTTTCATTTCTACGGAATTTACATCATTTTTATATTTCCCCTTTTTCGATATTGTTTTTTTAAATATAATATAATGATTATTATTTTCATATACCTAAATTGTATCAAAAATTATGTTAATTTATTAAAAAAGGTAAAAAAGGTAACACAGTTTTCGTTCCAAATGAAATAAACAAATTATTGTTATTAATTCGAACGGATAGAAGGTAGAATAACAAAATATTATATTTTTTAAATTAATGTTAAAAAAATGTGCTGTATAAATGAAAATAAGTTTAATTGTTTTTCAATTTTTTCTTGCATTAATAATATTTTCTCAACTATAAATTTTGCACGATTTTCTTATTATGAACTCTTCACAATATTGTGGTTGCAAGGGCTCAAGCCTACTTTAAAAAATAATTATAAACTGTGTCTGTATATTTTTGGTGAAATAAATAACCTTTGAAATAAGTTTAAAATTGAAATTTCTTTAGTTTTATAGTTTAAAATTTATATTTTCCTTGTTTTTATATAAATACCCGGTATATTTCTCGGGTTTATTTGCCTGGTAAACTCCCACTATTTAATTTTATATTTTTCATGACTTTATCGAATCGATGGATATAAAAGCTGTTATTTTCGAAGCAACAACCATGTTCATAAGTCGATCTCCTTCCAGGCTCCTCCAAGATCGTAAATATAAAGAACTTCTCATAAAAAAACCACAGGGAATTTAGAAAGAAAATTGTTATTAAAGAAAATATAACAAAAATGTCGACTAAATTTTGGATGGTCGGTAGTTGCCCACTAATGACTTATTGATGATACAGCTTCCTTTCCTACACTATAATTACAGTAATTAATGTAATTTTAAACAATATATAACCTAATCTTCCACAGTGCAAGTATTTTTGTACGTAGTTAGTAAAATTTGTGACTGAAAAAAAAACAAGTCCGATTTTTTTTCTTACTCAGTATAAGTAACATTCGTGCCGTTTTCACCTGGATTTTATCGCATATTAGAGTGGAAAATATGATTGCCTAGATTGCTCCATATTTCTGACAAAATCACATGCCATGACTTCTTTTTTCCCGAGCTGAAGACGCCACAGAATATGAAGGCTTCATAAAATATGCAAAAATGAAATTGGTTTCCAGAAGCTTTAAAGCGTTTTTTTCTTCAGTGTTGTTTTTTTTTTTTGTTTCAGGTAAAATACGAATTCTTGTCAGGTGGTGCTCCTATTTATTGCCCCGTTTCCTTTATCCAGAAATCCAGCACACACATAGAAAGCAAATAAATTAAGATGCAGGTGAAAGTCGTTATTATTATTTTCTCTCTTTTTTTTGGAGGGAGTTACTGTAGTGAAACACATGCAAGTTGAAAATGCATTTTTAAGTGATTCATTTTTATTAATGTACCTATCTTATTAAAATATTACATTATAAATATTAACTTTGAACTTTACTTTTATACGAAGAAAATTGAGCAAATGGAGGGTAATTAAGGGGCAGAGAGTTACGAGTAGAGTATGTGCCTAATTGAATATGACGACACATTTTTAATGTCTTTCACGCAGTCAGGGGTTTTTTCTACAGGGGATGACATATGAAGGTTTAGATAATAGAAAAAGTATCGGAGTTTGTGATAGGTCTCTCGTTTGCAATATGCTTTCATTACTGTTCGCACAGTGCTACTGAGAATTAATGTTTTCATAGCCTTTATATTGAGTTGATTTATGCTGCACTAAGTCAAACTTCGATTGATATGTTCCATGGTATCTAATATGAGGGTGATCATTTCCTTAATGAAATAATACGAAGTTGGGTTTCTTCCTGTAATAGTCATTTAATATTTTTCTGTAGGAAAAAGATTGAACTTTCAATGGTGATCCAAATACTAATCGATGTCTGTTTTGTTTCTGCGATTAAGCCATGAATACGAATGCACATTTCTCATACTGAAGAAAACTCTACTCAGTCATGAAAACAAGGTGAACAATTCTCCCTAGAAATCAATAGAATCCAAAAGGAACGCAAAAAAAAAAATTATAATTTGAAAATATTAATAAGATAGTAATAATTTTTTTCATAAAAAAATATTTTTCTCGGATTTCACCTTGTATATATTTTCTCCAGCCAAAAAGAAAATGTTTAAATAAAGCGGAAAATTCGATCAAAATAATTTTTTCGATGAAAAACAGTTTTCTAGTATGTCTAGATGTAATAATGAAATATTTATGGGTTCATGTAGTTTAAAAAAAATAATAAACTAAACCATTTAATTATAATTTTATTTCTTTCACCTTTTACTAGAATAAAATAGCCAGTGATCTTAAAATTTCTTTGTCTATGAAAAAGCTACAAGTAAAATAACAATTTAATATTTTCGTCTTCTATTCGTCTTCTATTAAATTGTTTTCGTTTCCAACTCTTTAAGCTGAAATGAAATTATCAACAATTAATTATTAATTCTCTTCATTAATTGACATAAAATTTCATGTTTACGTTCGGATTTAACTCTGTGGTCGTTAGTTCCGAAAGGCCATAAACAATTTGTTGAAAACGAAATTAAAATCTGATCAATTTTCTGTATAATAATGTCATTGACTAGCTATTAAATTTATTGTTGCTATTTTGATAAAATAAGTAATTGAATTAAATTACCTATGGACATTACTTCTGCAAATAGTTTGCATTGAATGCAGTTTTGTATTTTATTTGTTGATCTTTTATTTCGGTTGTAGGAAGTTTTAACCTCGTTCCCGAATATCCGACAGTTGAATGTTTGCACTAAATAATAGCAAGTTCACATCAATGTTGGACAACATTGCATTCGAAGTTTTTACCGTGTATAGTGTAATTTATATCCGATAGGGATATGGAAAAATCGCTTTCGTTTAAAATGCAGGTTGTCTGTAATCATATGTTCCCATATTTACATGGCACGAGCTAACCAAACAGAGGTCAGCTAGGCCGATGTGGGTCGGTTGTTGTTAATTTGACCCCAACCAACCTATGAATTTATTTAAATTGAGTTTATTTTCTGGGAAATTTGTTCAGATCGAATTCGATTGGTTGGGTGTGAAAATAATTAGTAGAAATGAGGCTGATGTGATCATCAGATTTGATTATAGTTGGCATGTTGTATTTAGGGGTAATTGTTAACTTTGTGGTATCTAGGCTTTTGGCATCGTCATACAGGAAAAATTTCGCCCAATTTTGAAAGTTGCTGCCATTACAGATGTAAAGACGTATCTTGTAATTCTTCCAGTATCTACATACTCGTATTGTTGCGTGTCAAGGCTTCGCCGGGAATTCAAGTAAAACACAATTCGTATAAAATCGGAAAATTTTGAATTTTTTTCCACCATTTCCCCAATTTTTATCAAATTTCTATTTAGTTTCCATTTATAAGCATTTTTGAGCTTGTTTTTCATTCGGTGTATCACTTGCAAAAATCGAAAATTTTGACTACCATGTAACCACTTTTCTTTTTAGGGCAATTTTTCCGAAGTCTCACTCAATTGTCCGATTTTGAGTATTGACCCATTAAATTAATGATGTGGGTATTTCCTTTACAAACCCGTAAACAGATTTAAAAAAAATTAAGCTCTCCTGGCCGCAAATTTTTAGAGTTGCAAATTTTGACAGTTTTTTTTTTCAACTTTTCTGACCACTATTTTTTCAATTTTAATCTGATTTCAATTTAGTTTGGATTTTAAAGCATCTCTTGAGCTCTCCGTCCATTTGGTGTTTCAATCAATTTTAATTGAATTTTAACTTCAACGAAAATGACATGTAACCCCTTGGCTTTTTTTAAGGCAATTTTTTCAAATTCTCTCCCAGTTGTCCGATTTTGACAAGTGAAATTAAAGATGCAGGTGTCTCCTTTTCAAATCCTTTCCAAAAATATTTGAGCCCAAGGGAGCCAAAAAACAAGTTGCATATGGAGCGTTTTTTCCACGTTTTTGGCTACCACTCCCCCTAATTTTGATCGTATTTCATTTTGGTTCACATTTTTGAGCAGAAAAAGAGCTCATTTGTCAAAATCGGACAACTTTGAAAAAATTACCCAAAAAAATAGCAAGGGGTACCCTCTTGCCAAATTTTAGGCCAATTTGTCCAACGTCTCTCCTAGTTATGAGATTTTGACAAGTAACCAGTAAAGTTAAAGGTGCTGGCACCCTTTTTCAAATATGTCAACAGATTTAAGAAATTTTAAAATTTGTGGTCAGGAGAGGCAAAAGAAGAGTCGAAAATTTTGATTTTTTTTACGTTTTTGGCACCATTATATTATAGATCCATTTTTGATCCAATTTTAGTTTTTGCTTCAATTTTTGAGTATCTGCTTCGCGGCAGTATTCAAAAAATGTAATGGTGCCAAATTTTAGGACAATTTTTCAAATACTCTCGCAACTATCCGATTTTGACAAGTGACCGCTTAAATTAAAAGTTCTGACGCACCCTTTTCAAATCTAGAAACAGATTTAAAAAAATTTCATTCCTGACAACTCTTTCCGATTTTATGAACCACTTAATAATGCTACCAATTCAAATCGTCTTACTGTGTCGGCTTCAAACTCTGTCGAGCTTATATACTGCATGTTTTGAGTCGAGAGCTTTCCTGCATATTCCGGAAATGTAGGGAAGTGTTCGAGAAGAATGGTGAGCTTTGCAGAATTTTTCACGCCTTTCTCATTTCCAGGTGACCAGTCTGATTCTTTGCTGCAATTCCCAGGTGGATTGGGGGCTCGTTGGAAATCCATAGAGCTTTACGGGTTGCTGGGTTAGCATGTAACAATATGATTGTGTTTTCCATTTTTGAGCTTTCGTCATACCTACATATTTTCTGCTGTAAAGTTTTTCACTATATTTATGCTGCTCACAGAATTCACGCAATTTACGAAAGGTTGGGTGGACTCCATCTTTATTGAATATGATTCCAAATCACAAACTTCGTTGAGAAATAAATGCGATTTCAATTTTTTTTTCCTCTCTACAGAGTGCAAATAATTGCAATAAGCCTCGTATGCATAGTCTCCAGATTACAGAATAGTACGGCTTTCATTATATTGCGCGATACGAATCTAGAATACACGCAAAAATTTCAAATGTGTAGTGAAAGGAAATGTCTGTTCATACGATGTATATCTACAGAGAGGGCGCTCTACATTCGATTCACACTATTCCCCATGTCATTTCTGTTTATTCAGGCACCTAGCTATATTTCAACAGTGTGCAGAACTGCAATTAACATGTCTGATCTTTCAGTCAGATTGGATAAAGCAACTATTGCACGACTTTGAGTTGAACACTGGCTAAAGCAAAATCCAGCTTGTGGTCCGTAACTGCTTGTTTCCACTATGAAAAACATCGGCTTCCTTTGACAATGATGCGGAAATCTATTTTATCTATGACGGCGTGTATGCATTCAGTACTATCGATTTCGTTGCACTGTTTGTTAAAGTAGATAGGGCTGGCTGGGGTGGGTATCTATCTATCTAGCTACGAAAACACCGGAAATATCTAGATAGTTTATACCAGTACAAGTAGCCTTTAACTTCTTTCTTTTCAGCACCAGACTTATGCTTTCTGCAGTTCAGTTGGGTGAAATGTGTTGCCCGATTGCACTCGAGCCTATTGCTAATTGTTGTTTCCTGTTGTAGAACACTGCGTGTTGGTAATGAGTAGTTACAATACTGGCACTGACTAATGAGCCGTGTATACTTCACGCTAATGTTTGCAGAATAGCTGCAAGTGTTGTTTATAATTGACCCCATCTTGTATAATGCTTGACTTGAGGTCAATCTAGTATAACACTGGAGCTAATAGTTATTTGATTGTAACTTGAAGTAGCATGCTATTCGATGAACCTGGATTGCAAATTCGAATAACGCTCTCATTCGTGGAGAGATTTAAGCAATTTAAGACTATATATACACAGTGTCTGGCATCCGAAGCCTTGCAATTTATAAGATTTCCATACACCTATAAAATGTCGTTAATTTAGTCGACAACCTTCGAGTGAAGTCGGTATCATTCTCTGATCCCAAATATGCTGTAAATGATGAAGCAAATGCTCCAAATATTGTTAAGAATAGAGCAGGAGGAATTTAGGTAAGGTGGCCGGAAAAAAAATAGTGGTATTTGTAAGGCTCCTTGCTTTCTATGCAAAAAAGTCATATATTACACGTTTTTCATCGCAAAGTTCAAATAGATAAGTAGAATTACACGAAAAAGAACATAATTGTCAATTCATTTATAAATATAGTTTAATTTTGCATGAAATGTTGTGGAATTTTGTGTTCCTTCTGATGGAAATTGTACGGTTCAGTTGAAAAGTACATGAATACTTTACTAATACCAATAATTTCGTGTAAAAGTGATTTAAATGTGTAATTTTACTAGAAAAAAGAAATATTGTAAATTTTAAAATTTTTATGTATACATAAAAATTTTAAGTTTTAATCATTTTGCTGTATCTATAGCACATAAGATACGAAGTAAATTTCTAAGTAGAATTTGTTCAAAGATGTACCTACAAGTTTTATATGAAAGATTTATTTGACTAGTTAAGTCCTTGCAGAATAAAAAAGAGGAGCAAAAAATACGTTATATAAATAATAAAGCCAAGCAAAGCTGAACATGGATCCGAAAACAAAAACAATGATGATAGGATTATTGCGGAGGATGTTTAGATAAATATGACGAGAAGTAAAAGTTCTATTCATCTGAGTTTCTTTATAAGCACTTTCTATTCTATCTAGGAGGTATTAAAAAAACCATGATTGATTAAACTCATTAAAAAATCATCTGTATGTCGTCTTTCTTTTCAAAATCCCCGAGCTCTTATACCGAAAAATGCTTGGCAAACGTTCCAAGTTTATATTCTTAATGCACTTACGTCACAGTCTTTTTTCTAATCTATTCGCGGAAAATTCAATACAAAAACCAACGAAAGCAATATTTTAAAAATGTCTCCTTTACAAAGTGTATACGTATTCAATATCTAAGCAGTCCGAAAACCGTTTAACCCGTTTGATTAATGACATTTTGTTTCGGAGGAAACTTTCAAAATTTCCGTCAGTCACTCCTTCTTTGGTATTTCTTATATCATTTACCCGAAGAACGAAGAACTTATCATTTGTTTCTTGCTAATCTGCACTCAATCTGGGAAAGTGGATATATTCAGTGACGTATGCTTTAATCTCCTTTTCGCGGCAGCGTGTACTTTTGAAACGATTTGTCAGGATTGAAGTTTATGGAGTAGCAGCTGTTTTCTTACAGGACTCAATTTTTGATTGAAGCGATCCGATATCGTTTATCTTCATAATGGCAGAAGAAGATTAAATCGGTTGGGCATTGTTTTGCTTTAATCTATTTTACTTTAGCGATGCGAAGCGATGACAGCTAGTGAGTGTAATGATACCGCATCGCTTCACGCGCGTAGCTTCGATTAATAATCAATGGCGCAACAACCCAAATCGGGCCTAGACCTGAAGTAATGCTAGAGTTACTTCATTACGAGACCAACTGAACACTAGGAGGTGAAGTGGTCAGCCACACGCTCGTCCGATTATTACCCCGATTTTAACTCCAGGTACCTACTTATTTACAGCTGACTGAAAGTGGTAGTCCGGCACCCAATACAAGTTTCGAAAATTACTTGTCGCCAAGCAGATTCGAACCTGGTACCAGGTGCTCCGAAGGCAAGTGCTCTAGCCACTAAGCTTCGATTGCCCATTTTTAAACGATGGTAATACGTTCGAGGGTGCGAATAAAATATTTTGGAATTTTTGAAAATAATTTGACAGTTTTGGCAAGCAATTAAAGGCGCTTGTGGAGCGCGTAACGATTTTTTATCATTGCACGGGGTGCGCGCATCGTCTTCATTTTAATTCCACCCTTGGGCAATTTAATCATACTATTAAGTAAAGTGCTAAAGTGTTGTGTTTTCTCTCCACTTTCAGTTCATAGATGAAATAGGTCTTGCTTCGTAGATGAAATAGGTTGTGCTTCAATAATGGAATTGATCTTCATAGGGCTTCAAGCACTCTCAGAAAATTCACAGATAAGAGAAAATTTTTTAGTTTTATAAAAGTTTTCTCGGTATAAAAACAATAGAATTCAAACTTAAATTAATTATGGTTCAAACTTGATTTCATTAAATTAAACTTTGCCGGATCAGTTTTTTTTCTATAGAGCATCTCAGCAAGTGAAAAAGAAAATTAATTGCTGCAGAGAAAGTTTTCCACCTTAAGCGGAAAACATCATAAAAATGATATTATAATTGAAAGCATAGGAAAACTAGAAGTTGAAGTCCAATTAACATTTCAACCCCGTTTAATAGCGAGCAATTGCTCTCCATTACCATTTAAAAGGCATTTCTACGGGGAAGCTATGTGTTAAGCTGATGGTCGTACGTATTATTTATGATGCAACAGCAGGACCATTAATTACCTTAATTAAATTTATTTGAAATAAAAAAAAAAATTATGAAAAATGATGTCCACCGAACAGTATTTTAAAGTCCTACAAAGGCACGAATAAAAATAGGAATGATTAATAAATTTAATATTCGTTACTCCAGCCTTAAAGTGAATTGTGACTGTTACAGTTGTAATAATTTATAATTAATTTTATTTTTAGTAAATGGTTTTCATTGACATTTTTAATTGTCTTAACAAAAATTATCGCATCGGTGAAAATGTTTCAATTAAATTAACTTGTATTTGATAGATACTATTGATCCTCTTATCGAATGCAAAATGAAATTAAATTCGATGCAATTAAAGTGTCTCCTAAAACGGCAAGTGTGTGATTATAGTGTGGTTATGAATGTCAATCGATATTCAAAACGCTACTTTAATTTTAATCCGAATACGGATACAATTTTCAATAAGCGTGCTACTTACTATACATATGATGATGGGGTTTGTTTTGAATCCATGAGAACTATGCCAGGCGTTGAGTATCCCAGTAGCGGGTTCGCGAAATTTAACTTTATTGAAATTTCAATCGTCGGTAATTGATATGTCTAACATTTTCGAATGATACCATTCGGGATTGAAATTATCGCGCGCGGAACACATTTAGAGAGTATTATTGAAAGTAGAACGGATTAGCTGTAGTGTTATTTTGTTTCTAACGTCGATTTGATAGAAATTCACAGGGAGTTTGACGAATTATTCACGGCACTTCGGCGTACGTATGTAACTAGATGAAATCGACAATAAAAGTGTTCAGCTCTACAAGTAAAACAAGTTTGTGAACTGTAACTCAATAATGGATATGGTACCGTGTTTGCACAATTGTTATATTTTCAATACAGTTATCGTCGTTCTACAAATTAACACTGGAAACTGTTCAACAGGCACTAGAATGAAATATCAGCACGGAGTAACACTAAATAAAATATTATCGTTACATAATTTCTTATAATAGCGTACACAGAAAAGAGTATCATTAAAAATTAGTACCTATATTTTTAATTATTTTTTAAGTTTTTTTTTATTTATTTATCAAACAAGATATACCTAAATACAAATTCAATATTAACATAAATTAATTTAAATTAATACAATATACTTAAATTAATTAGAGGCACTGGTTGATTGGCTAAACTGGGGGAGGATGAGCTGATAAAATCGAACGAAGTTTCAGTTTGTATGTTGGCTTGCTTATTGGAGGTGTGAAGTGTACGCTGAGATTGTTAAATGTTCTACAGCATCTATTGATGGGTTCATTTTGACCGTAATCAGTACGATGGGGATATTCCTTTAGAGGTTTTGAATGTCTCGTCAGCCTGACAGTGTCATTAAGTCGAATTTTGTTTGTAAGGTGATCAACCTTAATATTACCATTCAAAACATCTAATACCATTGATACACTGGTGGTATACTTTCCAGTGTGGTATGATCATAGTATAGGAAACTAGATACGGTGATACATCAACAATAGGTAGTATGCATTGACATCAGCTGTTTATCTGTCATTCTGGTGGTTATGTTCATTTCATTTGCTGGAAGTCTTATTTAGCAGAACATCCACATGCTGGAAAGTGGCGCTGCTTACGTGGTATACCAGATAAAATTATCGCATTTGTATACTACGAAGTGACGTCAAAACCACGATTAAACTAGGTTGTTTATCTAGTAAAAGCGTGATCTTGTGCGATACATTTATGGTATTCACGATACCATGGTACGTATACCAGCAATGTATCCATGGTATAAGGTGAAGCAGGATGTTAGCATAGTTCTTCTAGAGCTAAGCGGTAGAAGATTTAACAATTGTAGCCTAACTGTGTAGTGTGGAAGGTTATCAAAGTCTCTAGGGTCATACAAGTCCCTTAGAACAAAATGAAGAAATTGCTTCTGGATTGACTCTATTCTGCTGCTATATATCTGGAAAAAGGGATCCCAAATAGGACATGCATATTCCAGGAGAGGGCGAACAAGGGAACAGAATAATGATTTAGTGACCCATACATTTTTGAACTCTTTAGCTCTTCTTTTAATAAAACCTAGAAGTTTGTTTGCCTTTGAGATTAATTTAATGCCGTGGAGTTTGTACACAAGGCTTAGTAGGCTAGCGCATTGCAGTTCGCCTTAGTGATCGCGAACGAACTAATTCGTTTTTTGTAATTCGCATTTCGCGAGAAAGAATTGATAAATGGTGTAGGGAAATGTGATGACCTAAAACAAAGGTCATCACTTACGTCGCGAACGAACTAGTTCTTTTTTGGGAATTACGAACTTAAAGAAAGGAACTAGTTCGTTCGCGAAGGACGTGAGGACTTTTTTTGGGTCATCACAGTTATCAATTCTGTCTTGCGAACTGCGAACTATAAGAACGAACTAGTTCGCAAGGCCTAGCACTGAATGAAATGACCTGAAAAAAATGTGCTAACTTCCATCGCGAACTGAACTAGTTATTGAAGGAAGTTCAAAGTTCGCAAGAGTGCTATGATACATGCTGTACACAAATGTCATGGCGAACTACGACCAGAATTCACTTCGAACTAGATCGTTTATTTCACTTATGGGAACGTTCTTACGAACTAGTTCCTTCACGAACTACACAAGACTAATTTGTAGATATATGATACATATAAAAATAGATAGAAAAAAGGTTTTTTAACGTAAGATTCCTTAAGGTGCACAATTTTATTAAAAAAAAAAAATGCCATGAAGCTATAGAAGAATAATTTAATATTAAAGAAATTTGTGGCGCAAAACATGGGCTTGTACTCTATACATTTGGAGTATAATGTTTTTTTTTTCTTTAAGAATACCGAGCTAGATTTAGAAGGTTAGCCCTCAATACACTACAGTTGGGCTAATTTCGGTTTTGATTTAGGTACGGACCAAATGAAAACAGACCAGTCTCTTACTGTGAAAATGTGCACATAAATGAAAGACCGAAAAATCCAAAACCGGTTAATGTGGACTGGTCTGATCTGCTCGTACACGTGAACTATTTATATAGTGAAAGAGTGAGTGATTTTCGAGTAGAGTGAAGGTGAAATAAACACTTCAATTGAAGTACTTCACTGATCTCAATCTTTAAATTAAAGTGAGTGACTAGGAGTGAAGTACTCGTACTTAAGTGAAATGAACTACTTTGCCCATCTCTAGTGAACGAAGGAAAAAAGAGTTACATTGAAGTTCTTCACGACTAGTGACTATGACTATTGAGTGTGTGAGTGAGTGACTAATGACTACTGAACAATTGAAATACTGAAACTCGTTCTTTAAAGTGTGTGACTAGGTGTGAAGTATTTCACTGCCCATCTCTACAGTAGTATACAGTTCAGTCAGCTAGGGATGGGAGGTCAAAAATCGGGCCGGTGTGCTAGTAGGTGTTAGATAGAAATGATCTACTAGAACTGCAATGAAAACAAAAAATACTGTGTCCAATGTGGGCTTCGTACACCTAGTCTTAAATATACAACATATCAAAATTTATGAAATTGAGTGAGTGTGATATAGCCTGAATAACAAAACTGTATAGAACTTAAAGCTTTCAAGAAAAATTAATAATCGTTTAATTTTGATTCTTGTTATTTAATTTACAAGTTTTATCCGTAAATATTTTGTTTTATTTATAACATATAACCGATAAGATATGGCGCCCAACGTGGGGCCGAATACACATCCTTTTAAATATTTATTCTTTTAAGACTTGAAATCGTTTTATAACTGTAAGCCTTCTAAGCATTCTTGAGAAGAACAAAAAACCTGAGCCTTACAAAAAGGCTTAATTCTTGTAGTCAAGATGATATATTTTTTTAATTTTTGGATTTTCTTTGTAAAATCTTTTTGTAAAAATATATAATTTGGCGCCCAACGTGGGGTTCAAACAAACTAAATTGTTACTATAAGAGTTCGTCGAATCCAATTAGAACTACATAAGAAATGTTTATAAATTCTGAAAACATTTTATCACCCAAACATTATTTAAACAGCAAAACTCTCGCACGTCCTCGTAAATAGAACCTTGGAAAGGTCTTTTAAAATACGAATCTTTTTCAACAAAACTGGAAATAACATTGATCGGGAAAACTAGTTCAAACTAGTTCATTCGATTTAAGATTTAATAAAACATATTTTTTCCAATATCGTGTAGCTCCTAGCACTCGCATGATGTCGCATTTCGAAAGGATCAGTTACTTGAATTTCCTTTAAATGGAGTAAGCCCTACAAATCAATACGCTCGAAGCTAAGCGTGTTTTTGATTATATCGTGCTATTCATGTTTTCAAGTAATAACAGTTTTTTTTTCTGTTTTCAATTACCCTTAGACCGTGCACAACCCTCTATGGCATTTTCTTTTAGAAGTATTCAAACATGCATCAAGACTTTTAATGATAGAAATAAAAACACACACTTATCCAACATGACTTCGTATTTAAGACGTATTTTCTTCACCCTTAAAAAAGTATTATTTAAAATAAATTTAGTGGTAAAAATTTGAGACGCCCACACACTTTAAGACATTTTTGCCGGGCTAATGTTTCGTGAAAGATTTTATGATTGCTGGTTCGAGTTTTGCTCAAATTCATGTTATTTCGCTTGAGAAGTTTGAAGACAAAAAGCCTTTTGTATATTCGACGCGCGTATAATTCATTTCACGTTTGGAAACACTTTGAAACACGCCACCTGAGACATTTTTAAGTGAAAAAGCTTTCAAAGTGTTGCGCTATTATTCGTAGAGGTGAAATAATTTTCGTACAGGTACAAGGTAATTTTTTTTTTACAGAAAATTATTGCAATATAATGTAATTTAGTACACGAAGTGATTTTCTTAGAGGGTATCGATAGAATTTAAATTTAAGTGCCACTACATGTTAATAATGTTTTTTTCTGAAATATATTATTAAAGTGCTTACAATCGAAAATGGGAGCAAAGAGTTTTTAAAACTGAAAAAATTAAGTTTAAGGTTAATTTTTATAATAAATTTTAATAAAAACACAACTACAGTACAAAAACATGAGTTTTTGGAACTGAATTGCTAAGTATAAAAATAGAAGAGAGAAAAAAGAATCTCGAATTCATTTTAAAAAGGTTTTTTTTTTTAATTTTTGGTTTATTACACTTTAATTTTTACTCATCACAACGTAAAAAGCGAACTTTTAAGCAGCTGTTGAGCTCCCCTTTCTTATGAGGTATCACTTGCGAAAATCGTAAAAATTAAATTTTTTAAAAAAAAAAATGATATCTACCTATTTCTTTAAAAAAAAAAATTAGGGCAATATTTTCAAAATTCTCCGATTTTGACAAATGAAAGATGCTGGCGTCTCTTTTTCAAATATGAAATCAGATTTAAAAAATTATAAAACTTCCGGCGAGGAGAGGTAAAACAAGAGTCGCAAATTTTGACGGTTTTTTTCGACATTTTGGTCATCAATTTGTTCCGAACTTAATTTTGGTTGGATTCTTGAGCATCTATTTAACTTCCCTTCCCTAAAAAATCAAAATTCAAAAAAATTTGTTTTGCCAAATTTTAGGACCATTTTTTTATAATCTCTCCCAATTGTCCGTTTTTGATAAGTGACCACTTAAATTAAAGGTGTTGGGGTCGCCTTTTCATCCGCACCGCACATTCATGTAAAAAGTTTATAAATTTGAGGCCAGGAGAGTCAAAAGAAATTCGCAAGTTTTTACTGTTTTTTTTTGTCGTTTTTGGCAACCATTTCCTCTATTATTGATTCGATTTTAACTTTGTTCGGATTTTTGAGCATCTGTTTAGCTCCCCTTTTGTTTGCGCTGAAAATCAAGAGTAGAAAATTTTGTGTTTTTAAAAAAAATTGCCAAATTTTAGAACCATTTTTGCAAATTCTCTCCCAGTTGTCCGATTTTGACAAGTAACCACTTAATTTAAAGCTGCATGTATCTTCTTTTTAAATTCGCAAACGGATCTATTAATTTTAAAATTTGTCAGGAGAAGCAAAAGCTTCTCTTTCATTTGCGTAAAAAAATCAAAATTCAACAGTTTTGAATTTTGAAAAAAAATACCAAATTTTGGGGCCAATTTTTCCAAATTCTCTCCCAATAGTCTGTTTTACACGAGTGAGCCAAAAGCCAAAAGCCAAAAGCCAAAAGCCAAAAGCCAAAAGCCATTTTATTTGGATTTTTGAGCATCTGTTTAGCTTTTCTTTCATTTGCGTAAAAAAATCAAAATTCAACAGTTTTGAATCAAATTTTGGGGCCAATTTTACCAAATTCTCTCCCAATAGTCTGTTTTACACGAGTGATCACTTAAATTTAAGGTCTTCTTTTAAATCCTCAAAGAGAAAATTTGCGTCCAGGAGAGTCAAAAGAAAAGTTGAAAATTTTGATTGTTTTTTTTTCGATGTTTTAGGATACCGTTTCGCCATTTTTAATCCGATTTTAATTTTATTCGGATCGTTAAACATCTGCTTAGCTTCTTTTTAGTTTGGGGTGAACACATCGAAAGTAGAGAAATTTATCTTTCAAAAAAAATCCAATAGTAATGTGGCATTTTTTTTTTTTAAATTTTAGAGCAGTTTTTTCTAAATTCCCCGATTTTGACAAAAGAACACTTAAAATAAGATGCTAGTTCCCCTTACCAAATCCGCAAATAGATAAATGAAAATTTAAAATTTGCAGCCTAGAAGAGTCGCAAAATTTTAACAAATTTTTGGGCAATTTTCCCAAGTTCTCTCCCAATGGTCCCACTTCGACAAGTGACCACTTAAAATAAAAGTACAGGTGTCTCCTTTTTCAATCCATAAACAGATTTAAAAAATGTTGGGCCAGGAGAAGCAAAAGGAAATCAAAAATTATGATTGTTTTTTTTGCCACTTTTGGCCACCATTCAATTGTGATCCAATTTTAATTTTCTTTGGATTTTCGAGCAGCTGCTTAACTCCCCTTTGGTTTGCAGTGTCACAATTGAAAGAATTACTTTAAAAAAAAAAAAAAATTGGGTGGTATCATGGAATTTTTTTGAAAAAAAAAAATTTTAGTGCAATTTTTTCAAAATTCTTCGATTTTGACAAGTGACCTCATGAAAGGTACCGGCACTATGAAATTTCTTCTTGTCGAGATCCGATAAATTCCAATTTAGAGTCGCTATTATAGCTCGTCACAATATCCAAAAATTTGTTCCAGATTCCATACTTCGCACAGATTGCGAATTCCAGACACAGACATTCTCTGTTTTCATCATTTATCTTTTTGTGCCGGCAAAATATGAAAAGTTGCTCTCATATATCGCAATTTTCTACATACGAGACGATACGTGTGTTTTTCTTTTCTGGCAAATTTCCATTGTTGACGTTGGCCGAATTGCATGGCATGGATTTCCACAAGCAAAGACGAATAGCAAACATTTAGGCCAGTTTTGGTATAAGGCTTGATGTCGTTCATTAATCTTTCAGTGGCCGCACAACGCTCTGCATACAAGCAACGTAAATGAGTTCAAAATTTTGCGAACAGCTTAGAAAGCATTTCCACCTATTAAGCCTCTATTTATGACCATTATGCTCATTAATTAAGTTAAGTGCGAGCAGAAGTTTATGGATTTTGTTATTGCTGACGTTAGCCCGAAATCGTAACCTCGCAAATGCTATATTCAAAACGTTGGGATTTGGACAGCCTTTTAAATACAAACTTACTTATGAAGTGACTATCGAAAGTCTTCACTTTTATTCCCCCTTTTCTTACTTTCATTCATAGAATCTTTTGATCACGACTGTTAGTTGTTTGTTCTCAGTATTAATGTTAACGTGATTTAATCGATTAATTTTAATAAAAAAAAAAATCAATACAAGCTCCACTAATGTAGTTCGTCAAAACAAACAGCCCCAAACAGTGAAACCCAACCCAAAAAGCGTAATCCAACACTTCGCAATTAGGGCAAAACTAATTCGATTAATCTTCAACAAAAGGATACAAAGTCTTCGTCCGGAATAAATCGTTTGCATAAGACAACGAATATAGTATCTTCGTACATTAAGCATCCCGTTAAGCAACCAACAAAATAAGAGTATGATCCTAATGCCTTCTAATCTTCTACAATGGATACCAAAGGACTTTCAGATGGAATTGTGTTCGTCCTACAGCTGTTAGTCTTTTCTTAGAATAAAATTGTGATGGCAAGGGTGGCCGAAAAAAGAAAATAGAACCACCATCTCATTCATTTAGACCTACGCAGACTATAGTTAGTCTTCCTGTTGCCCGACAGAAATAGATTAAGGTTTTCCATGACCTAGGCCGATTATTGTATTAAAGTAAAACTTTTTTCCCTAATTTAATTTCAAGGAATTCGAGCGCGGTTCTTTTTGGGCAGGATTCTTTTTAAAGAGCCTTACTTTAAAAATTTTATAGTCAGCCTTTTCATCAGGTATTGTGTACTGCAAAATTCAATTACCCAAACTCATTGTCGGGTTACTAAATTATTGAATATAAGTCGAAGCACTTTTTGCCATGATGTTGCCAGAGTGACGTACTAACCCGCTAACCGCACTAACCCGTATCCATTAGTCTCCGTAACTTCGCTATATGCTGATGCAGCAGAAGAGCACGGTAGCCAGATTGTAGACGAATTAAAGCCACAACAGTGCCAATATTATTTCTTATCATCTTCAATCACTCAATTTACTTAGGAATCCTAATTAAGTCCAGACAAGGTACAGAGCGTTGAACTGAAAATAAATCAATCAGTCTATCAATCAATTAATTACTGTAAGTCACTTAAAGCGAATGGACAATTTGTAGATTGACAAAGGGATAACTAATTTGTGCTTTCTGTTTCATAGAATTTAATGAGAAGTGTCAACTTCAGCCCTACCTACCGGATAATCAAGTCCTAGTCGCAATACTACTTACGGACAATATTTAGACTTCAGTCAAGCTATGGAATAAATGGAAATAGTCATTACCGCTTTGGTGTCCTGAATATTCTTTAAGTCCAGTCTCCTTATTGTACCCACTATAGTTTGAATTTTAATTGGGGTTTTTTACCATTTTGTGGATTAATTTTAAGTTATTCAGATAAAATAGATAAAGGGCAAGCAATGGAAATTTTTTGCTTAAGGTAGATCAAAAAATCATTGGCAAAAAGGTGGCGTAACATACTAGATATGAAATTTCAAAAATTGTCTCTAGGTAAACGCTTCAAGATGCTACGCTCTTAGGATTGAAGTAGGACGAGTACCCTCAGCTGAAAGAAGGTGGCGTCCATGGGCCCCGACATTTTACTGAAAAATATCTAAAATATGTTTTTTATAAATTGCTCAAAAAAAAGAGAAGAAGACACATGGAAGCAATTTGAAAATTGCATCTATGTGCGTTCTTTTCATTCCGTAGTAAGCCCACTGTGTCGTCATGCAAACAAATTTTGGAACACGTGAGGTTGTAAGTAAAGATGGGTCGTTCATGAGTGAACTGTTCCAAAAGAACAGTTCATTGAAGCGAGTGAGTGAGTGAACTAACTCACTACTTTTGGTGAACTGTAGTTCCTTTCGCCACGTGACACAGCTCGCAAAGGAATGAGGAAGTGAGAAAATTTCTTTTTTAGGTCCTCACATTCACTCCGAACTTGAAATGGAACTAGTTCTTGGCTGGAGAAGTGAGAACCTTTTTTCTTAGGTTATTACATTCACAGCTTCAAAAAGAACTGGAACTAGTTCATTGAACTACCTCCTTGAAGTGAGTGAGTCGGAGTTAACTCACTCACTAAAAGGAACTGCTTTGCCCTTGCCCATATCTAGTTGGAAGCAATGAAGAATTTGCTTCCACGAGTAGTAGAAAAGCTTCAAAAGAAACTGAAACTAGTTCACTGAACTACCTCCTTCTAGTGAGTGAGTCAGAGTTAACTCACGCACTAAAAGGAATTGCTTTGCCCATATCTAGTTGGAAGCAATAAAGAATTTGCTTCCACGGGTAGTAGAAAAAAATCTTGGCTGCAGCAGTGAACTTTTCAGCAAAGAAAGCGAAATCTGAAAAGAGTTATCAGGGTAAGAATTGAATTCTGAACAAAGTTTAGAATTGAATATAGAAGATTAGACAAAGGATAACATTTTTGAATCGGGTTGTGGGCTGTAGGGGTGGGGGTAAAAACATTTGGATAAGAATATCTTCCGAACCAATCATACCAGGAAAACAAAATTTGATTAGCTAATGGGAGCGGTTCAATTAATACGGAATAAATTTCTAGAAAACATAACAATAATAATTTTTTGATATTTATCAATTTCTCTCCCCTCTTGAATTATCACGCCTTGGTCGAAAATGACAAGGATTGACTTCGGCTAATAAAAAAAAATTTAATTTTAGCAAAACTCCTATTTCACGCTCAATTCCAAGAAACACTCAGGGAGTTAGCGAGTCACCTTCACTATCCCCTAAGGTCTTGCATCACTCTTTGCAACAAAGCTCGAATAACTTGAAGATTTATACTCGAACATTAGTTACAATTCCGCAGGATAAAAGGTCATCCCTTTTCGCATACTTCCCTTCATTTGTCCCGTAGATTCTTACATTCAAGTCCACTTGGCCTGGTCATTCGCTTCGACATATCGTTGCCAAAAATTCCCAAATTTTTTTGTACATACGAGTGTAGTGTGAGGTTTAGAACAAGGAAGAGTCAAGTGATAATTTACAGCACACCCTTAAATTAAAATGAATTTGTATGAGCTGAATAGTCGCCCCGATTTAAGGGTTATGGTTGTTATGCGGGAAGGTTTAGTTGGTGGTAGTTTGAAATTGTGATCCTGCCAGAAGTGGTCAGTTCTCGTTCCTTTGCGCCTTTTCTATGACATTACTTTGTTCGTATGTGAACGGAATAGATTCGAGGCAAACCCTTAGAAGTTCGAAATTTATTCCCAGCTTTTTCCTTTTTGGAAAACTTTAACCCTTCCATCGGAATAGATGCTTTATTATACTATACGGCTATATACGCTAGATCCTGTTTTTGTTGATTATTTTTCGGTGTCCGGTGAGAGAATTTTTCTGTCGACTATTCATGATGCTTGAGGTCGGATTTTAGGAGAATTTTGGCCATTCCGAACCATCGCGTACATTAAATGCCACTTTAGGACCTTTTTACTGAAGAAGCTTTGAAATTCTTTTGTGTAATGAGGCAGGAATGTTCTAACTAACGATAAATTAGCTGTGGAAAATGTTACAATTTATTGCAAAAAATTATTAATTATTGCCTACATTTTATTTTTAACTCCATTCAGAGGTATCGCACAGAGGAGGACAATTTTTACCTTTTAGTTGGATGGTTTGTAATCGACAATTTTTATTGATAACGTATCGCCTGTAGAATTATTCCAAATTAAATCGCAATATCAAAAAATATACTGTGGACCGTTCTGACCACTGCGACCGTAACCGAAATACCAAAGTTCAAAAGCTTTTCTTTTTGGTAATTATATTCTGAAGTTATACACCGTCACTTTCCAAGCAAAAAAGCCATTAATTTGTCAAAATTAAAGCTAAGATTAAGATCCACACCACCCCATCCCCTCCAGACCTTAACAACGAAAACTTTATAGTCGATCTCCGTCTCTAGTATCATAAATTGGATCTAAATGAACTGTGAAATTAATTCCATTTGTTTCGCTTCATTCATGGACTCCATTCAACAACTGAATCACTTCGACGTTACGGGCAAGGTGTTTTCTATGCTACAAAAAAATCCATTATCTTCGTTATTTGAGGCAACGTATAGAAATAAAAGGACTTACCTGCCAACAGTGCAAACATGTCCTTATTGGAATTGTGTATTTTTGTCGCAGTATGTGCTTATGCCTATCTCTTGGCATTTTCTTCATATTTTTTTTTCGTCGAATAAGACACGAGGTGGGAAGTCAGGAGAAATAATTTTCCAAGGAACGTTTCGAGACAATATGTCCTTCTGGGGCTTTTCGAATGATTGAAGAAAACATTATTGAACGTGCAAAGGACCGTATAAGAATTATTTTTATACTATCGCCGACTTAACGTTTTTTTTTGAGACTGCTGGCAAATTGTTTTCATTTTTATATCGATTTCGATAAACAAAATTATTTTTATAAAAGAAAATTGTCAAAGAGATGTTCTGGATATTTGGTCATAATGTTTGTTAACTACCTTGTTAATTTCTCAATTTCGTAGTCCTTTCTTCAATGTGTTGCTCGACTGACCTTATTGTTGAGATTTATCTGAAATTTCAAATTATACTGTTGGAAGTTTCATAGAATACAGAGGCAAGGTCAGCCTTGACTTGAGTCTCCAGAATAGCCGGCATAAGACCAATTGGATAAACCTATTTCAAGAACCATTCCTTAGCCGACATTTCAATTTGTTTCTTCAGGTTTGACTATCTTAGTTTAAGCAGTGGATCTTAGTGATCTTAGTTTAAGCAGTAGAATCCTACTTGGATCTGGTTTGTTCATAAAATTTGGTGGTAAATATAATCCTGATCTAATTCAGTTTCCAAACATTGTGGAAAAAAAGCTGATTTGATGGGCGGTTTAAGAATGGTTGGAAAGGATGTTTATATTTCTGAGTAATTTTGGGAGCATGTTTTTAAGATCTATCCTTGAACTTTATAAAACAATTGAATCAAAATTGTAATTATTTGATGAAGAAGTGCGACCAAAAACTTAAATGGTCAAATTGAATGTCCTGTGAGTAGGCTTCTACCAACAAAACATTTATAGTATGGCTCGTATGTGGTATGTGCACCAATGGTGTGATTTTTATTAAAGGTGAGGTCACCTATAATAATGTCGTGCATATTTTTCATTTAATGGATTTCTCCACATCGTCCATTTTTGGTCGAAATTTTGTTCAAATTAAATTTTATTTCATCGTGAAACTTCGTCTGCATGGTAGCAGAATTCTGCTGAGTTTGGACCTGGGTAGAGGCGGAGGGTGGTGTGTTTGAAGGGGTTACTCTGATGATGACCCATTCAAAGGCTTATCGAAAAAAAATAATTCTGCTAGCTAATGGAATCATGTCTGGTTTGGACTGGTTGAAAAACTATTCTGGCGATAATTTTGCGTGTCCTTCCTGGTTAGTATGGAAGTTGAGAGCGGAGTGAAGAATAAGCGATACGAAAGGGTTTGTTTTCATTTATTTTATTAAATTAAATTTTAATTCAGTTGATTTGATCAAATATTTGCAAATTACTTTCATCCGAGTGATTCTCAATAAAATTGTATCTCTTCGACACACCAATTACCAATAATACACCAATAGCATCGGGGGATGCCGAACGAAATTTAGAACGAGGCAGTTACAGTTTAGATTTTTGGTTGGTGCATTGCAATACGAGGTCCTTGAGTCCTTGGCATAGTTTAAACGAGTCGGATATATACAAACCATAGACACGGTAGGCTAGATGAAACGAACTATGAAATTGGTTTTTACTCATCGAAATTAAATTGAAATGCAAATCTGTGTGTTGGAAGTTTGTAGTGTTTGAAACAAACAATTATCAAAAATAATTCAAATGTAAATTTGCTTTGATACATGGGCGTTGTTAGTTATGGGCACCATCGTGTTTTCCAAGTGCAGCCAAAGGAAACCGAAAATTGAGGCTTTTTAGTGGCGAAAATATGCCACGGGTATCGGTATCTGTCTGAACGGAAATCGAAGAAGGAAAATCAGTTATAGTTCAATTATTTTCAAAGGGGTGCACTGTTGCGCGTTTTGTTCTACAGCAACCAACAAATAGTTGCATTTCAAGCAGCTAAACTTGTTTCCCAAGTTCAAAGTTCAAACTGTCAAAATGCCAAATTTTGAAATTCAAAAAAATTGGATGCTCTATTTTACAGCAACCAACAAAGCATTGCATTTCAAACTGCTAGGCTTATTTTGCAAGTTCCCAACTGTCAAATTGCTAAATTTCCAATTTCAAAAAATCAAAGAAAACAAAATGATTTCAAAAGTTTTAAAAACTGTTGGGCGTTTTATTCTGCAACAACCAATATTTGAATGAGCCCAAGTAGCACATATTGCTCTTGGTCACGCTGAATATTGTCACAACTAATTTTACTTATATATTTTTTAATGATAATAATAATTTTGAAATTCCAAAAAAAAAAAAATTTCAAATTTTGTCAAAATTTCTTAATTTACCTACTAAACTTAAACCCTAAAGACTGCGAAAATATTCTTTAAAAAATATTTTGGATTTCAGTCCGCATTCAATGTATTTTGAAAACGCATTGAACATTTTAACATGACCTAAAATTAATTCTTACACTTTCTGGAAGCTAACAGCCGTGCCCAAAAAAAATTTAAATTACACTGTGAAATTACACATATTAAAAAATAATTATCCTGCCAATTGAACACTCGGTTAAATACTTAAATCACACGTACGTTCAAATTGCAATAAATTTCGTTGTCGTGCGAAATGTCGTGAAGGACAAATCTGCTTAATAAGGGAAATCATACTGCTGGCGTCAGCTGTAATTCGAACGTGCGTCGAACAGGAATGGTAGTCATTGTCAATTGGAAATTCAGACGTGGATTGATGATTACAAGGATTACTCAAATTTCCTACATTAGCGGGTATAAGTCTTGAACGAACAACTGCAATTGATCTGGAGGTCTGTTAGCTTGATATATTGAATGAATGGTACAAATTTAAGTAATCACGTTTTTTTTTCCAGGAATCCTTTTCTGCTTTCATCGATCAAAGGTTTGCCTAGTCAAAATAAATTTTAAATTTCTTATTTCACATAAGAAATGAGGCAAAAAGGTGTCTCAAATCGATTAGGAATACTTAAGGTGTCCCAAATCGATAAGGAATCTTAAAGTCAGTTGCATTAAAGTTTGATTTCTTGGTTGGAAACTAGCACAAATGAACTAATTATTAGGATACTCTTTACTACCTGTTCCACCGCCATTATCAATCAGGATAAAAATTTGCATACAACCCACTTAAGTTTCCACGTCTATTCCCATAAACAACGCTCAACGTGCGATTAACTTGCAATTATCCTTAACCAACGTTAAGTTATTCCATGAAATTAGTCACTTAAGTTTATTTCAGCTTGCTGCTCAACAGTAGACATGTGTAAGCAAAATGGATTCTTCTTTGCTGAATACAGGGGACTCTATAAGAAACCCTTCTTTATGCATATCTTGTATACAAATTACCGTCTGTCTCCAGCTCCGTGAAGGCAACAACCTTCCACAAGAAGCGATATGACAAGAATTCAAAACCATCAGTCACCGGATACTAACTCCAATTTAGACAGTTGGATGGAATAACTAGTGGTGGCCGGTAAGGAAAAGTGCTCTAACGCTGCACTATTTGCTCTATTGCTTCCTGCATAGCGAGTGCATTACAAGTCATAAAAACCTCCTGTTAATTTTCCTAAGTGCTTGCGAATATTGTTCCCTTGTTGTCCTGGTACGGTTGAGCTCGTTTTTCTGAAACGGGGAAGTACGCTCTGATAATGTCACACAGAAACACGTTCACGGAGTATTCGACGGTTGAGTGGAAATATCCTTTTCAATTATTTCTTCAGGACTCTTTTGTATTGGTTTCGCGTCTGTTTCACTGAGACCTCTTCATCTGAAACCCGTCTAAAATAGAAACGATTCGTTTCGAGAACCCTTGTTTCTTTTGTCTAACGCTATACGATTTAAAGGTGGAATAATAGAGAACGACGTACGCGCATTAAGGGATGCGAAACTACGACAGCTGATTAGAATGGATTTTTTTGAAAAGTACATTTTTTCGACTTTCAATTTTTTCACCGCAAACGAAAGAGGAGCTCAACGGCTGCTATAAAATCCAAACCAGATTTAAATCGGATCAAAAAAGGTGGCCATTAATATAGAAGAAACCTGAATTTTCGACTCTGTTCTTTGCCTTTTCAGATTGTAAATTTAAGAATTTTTTAAATCTTTTTACGGATTTGAAAAGGAGACACCCACACCTTTAATTTAAGTGATCACTGGTCAAAATTAGGTAATTGGGAGAGAAATCGAAAGTCAAAATTTGCTTTTTTTGCAAATGGCACACCAAATGAAAGGGGAGCTCAATAGATGTTCAAAAATTCATACTAGATGAAAATCAGATCAAAATGGGGTTAATGGTCGCTAAATACACCGCAAAAAACAGTCAAATTTGAGCAATTCTTTCTTTTTGCCTCTATAGGCCGCAAATCTTAGAATTTGTGAAAAACTATTTACGGATTTGAAAAGGAGACATCTACACCTTTAACTTAAGTGGTCACTTGTCAAAATTGGACAATCCGAAAAGAATTTGAAAAAATGAAAAGTCAATATTATAAATTTTTTCAAGTCACGCAAGTCAAAAATGCAAGCCAAATTAAAATCGGATCCAAATTAAGAAAACGGTGGCCAAATATGTCAAAACAGTCAAAATTTGCGACTCTACTTTAGGCTTTCCTCGCCGCAAATTCAATAATTTCTTAAATCTGTTTCAAAAGGAGAAACCCGCACGTTTAATTTAAGTGGTCAGTTGTCAAAATCGGACAATTGAGAGAGAATTTGAAAAAATGGCTGTGAAGAGGCCAAATCAATATTTTGAATTTTTGCATCATTTTGTGACACATTAAACAAAAGGTGAGTTCAACAGCAAAACATCTAAAAGGAAAGAATGGTAAAAAAACATTAAGAAAATAGTTATTATTTCAACAATAGATGGCAACTGATAATAACAATCGGAAAATGTATTTCCATACAATAAAAAGAACAAGCTATACTTTCGCAGGCTGCGAACAAAATATCTTAGGAAATAATAAATTGAAGCAGTACAACGCGCTTATTGTAACCTGCATCGCGATATAGGACGCGCGGTGCGATTGTGTCATCAAAGGCGTCTCAAGTATCTACTGTAATTACCTCCCAACTGAATATAGAAATTAGTCGCCAAAAATAATTGCTGAAATATAGAAAATATAACTTCTTTTGGCTATTAGTTTTATTTGCAATTTTTCCAGAAAATTATTTTTATATTTTGTTAAGTTTTTTTTATATATTTTTATTTAATTTTAATCAATTTATTTAATTTTTTGTTGTCAAAATTCTAAATTCTTAACTTAAATTTTATTTGATTTTAAAATTCTAATTCCTTTTCGCTCCTATGAACTAAGAAAACTTGCGTTTTATTTAAATTTAAGTTTATTGCAAAATTCTTTTATATTTTTTTTTTTAATTTTCCGCTTTTTACATTATTATTTTAAGTAATTGATGTAATTAATTCTTTTATTCAGTTTTCAATTACCAAATTCATCAAAATTGAATTGAAATTTGATACTATTTAAAAAATTAAATTAAAATAATATTAATTATTAATAATTAATAAATGAATTTAATGTTTTATGTTCTATTTTTATGTTTCAATGTTAAGTATAATTTAGGTATGAATACAATTATTCATTTCTTAGGTTCTATTATTATAAAACTCAACATTAGCTTTCTTAAAATATTTTCGATTTATTTGAATTTTATTTATTTTGAGAGTTCTAAATATTATTAATAGTATTTTTTTGGATCGATTATTTTTATTATTATTTCAACGTTTTATTTAATTTAATTGATTAATTGATTTTATTTCCAAATTATGAACATATGTTTAGCTTATAATCTAGTTTAAATTCAACAGTGATCAGACTACTTTTTTTATTTAATTTACTTTATTTTATATTAGTTTTAGGAAGCGGCGCCACACTGAGCTGCAGCACACACTAGAGAGGCCCATAGCGATCCTTCGGATAAAATTGTGGAACTTATCAGTTAATCACCCCCAAAATATTTCAAATTTTATATTTCTAGTTAACAAAATTAAGTATAACTACTTAATTTAAAATTTTTGTTGTTCCCGCATGACATTTTAAATTTTTTTTTTAAATATTACTCTTAAATAAATTTCACTTTTTCAGTTTAAACTTTTTTTTAGTATTATATTGATTGATAAGCTTTTGGGTTTTAAATTTAAGCAATTGATAAATGATAAACAATTTATATTTTTTATTTTATAATAGTAAATATTAAATTTTTCAGTATTTAAGAAAGAGTAGCATCCTTTTCAGAACATATCAGATTTCTTGAAATACTATGGATTTTTGAGAACAATTGCTAGGTTACAACTGTCTCGAAAAACCTCTACGCAAACAGCAAGGAGAAATCCCATTTCTGAATTTTCTCATGCAGATCTTGCAGCTTGAAAGGCCATAAAAGCAGGGTGTACAAGAAGTGCTTGATATTCTTACGCTACTGAAATAAAATGAGAACATCAAATAACTTTAGAATGTGGTGAATTCTAAGGAAAAAGCAAAGAATGCAAAATTCATTGGTGTGCATTGTTCTGTGTTTGCTCTGATGGTGATATTGTCTTCTGGCCATCTGGAAATTCACTTAAGATCCTATAAAAGGAACTAAAATATTCCATTGCCCTAAAACGCTATTCGTTTAAGCACTAATACTTTTCTATTATGGTACTGACTCGGCGAAACCAGGGTATGTTTCCCAATACACTCACACGGTAATGGAATGGTTCAGACGTTCGTTCTTCCTTGTTCTGAATTACACGGTAAAAAAATAAAAGAAAGATATTGTTACATAGAGTCATGTGAATAGCAAAACTTGCAGAAGGTTCATTTTGTTCGGGGGTTTGTCTTAAGATTTTTGCAGTTCTCCCGGGGGGAAAATATTGTGCTCTGCATTTGCAACTGAACATGAACGCCACAAAGTCCGACACTCTAGGTATCCTAAAAGTGAGAGTGTTACACCTTTTTTTTAAGGACAAACTAGTTTTTCATTTTAGTGGCTTGGTGGCCGTAAGAATTACAAAAGGTTGTGAATTTGGGACTTGGAAAGACTATTATACCATTCAAATCGGTTGCTTGAACTCGAGTTACAGTCAAGTTCTTGACCACAATCTGATGAAGCATACAGCAGTCAATCATTCTGTTTTATTCAAAAAACTAGACAACAACAAGTCTTTTAAGATACCTCCTATTTCACACAGCTCACAGTTTAATTCTTATTATCGATAAATTGCTGATATAAAAATACTTATTCATAGTTTAGAGATTAGGCTCTATCTAAAGCCTTTACAAACTTCCGATTTCTCTGAACCTATACTAACTAATTAAAGTCAATCTTTATTGAATGCTGGACAGAAAATTGTTTGAGCCAACCATTAAAGAGTTGGAACTAGGTCGATCAAACAGATCCTAAGGTCAAAAACAGATACAATTTTGCTCTTGGTAATTTTGAAAGCCTGTAGAAAAAGTTTCGCAGAACCGCATTATTATAATATACAGAAAAATGCGCCATCCACGAACAAGAGAAAAGTCCTTCATCATAAAACACATTATCCGGTGCTATAAATATTTCATAAGTTCGCAATATGACCATGGGGCCAAAACGAAATGGATTCGGGAGCAGTTTCATAGAATTTAGAAAGGGTGGGTAATTGCCATAATTTTATTATGAACTAATATTGCATTATTTGATATTGGATATAATCGGTCCTTTTAGTTGCGATATGTTCGGCGAGAGTGTGGATATTGCAGATGACAATTTTAGTACGAGAAATAGCTAAATAAAGATTTTATGGGAATTTGAGGTATCTGCTTTTGAACGCCAAGAGTGACGGTCTAAAATTCCGAGGCGTTTTTAAATGATAATATAACTATATATCCCCAATCTACTTAAATGACAATTTCAACAGTAGCATTCCAATGCCCAAGAAAGCGTAAGTATTTCACTTTCATATTAATCCGATATTTTAAATGGACCTACTTAGAGCACAAATCCTTATTGACGTACTGTTGTACTAGCGATTACAATTGAAGAATTTCGCAGCAATATTCGTCAATACCAGCAATCTGTGCAAACATTTCCACATTGCCGAAATTGGGTTGCAACTAGAATGATATTGCTCCACTAGTTCTGGCTATAGAAGTCGGGCAATCAATTGCTTTAAAAATTGAAGAGAATCTTAAAAGTAAGTCAAAATTGATAAACTTACATTCAAAAAACATATTATGTAAACAAATTGTAGAGACTAACCGTCTCATTGTATACATACTGTCCTAAACAATAAATAATAAACTTAGTAGATAAATAGATAGATAAATTTATTCACTAGTTTCGTTAACAATTGTGTTGCAAATAATGTTTTATTTTAGAGATTAAACATTTAAACTTACATTCACTTGAAAGTGTAGTTTTTAAGTTCCAATTTCTATTAATTTTAATATCTGAGGTTTATTAATACATTCAAATTGACTGGTACATCCTGTTGTAGCTTTACTAGAAAAAGTGTGGAATATTTGGCTACTATCCAAAAGATGTAAAATTCAATGAATTTTTTTAATGTGTATTCTACGTGTTGATCTACATAATAAATACGAAAATATTGCAAATACTATACCAAAACCACATAGTCTATATCCTTTTCAATATCCGACCGATTATGAAGTCTGATCTCAAACTTAATCATCTAGTTGCTCCTGGTGTAGACAATAACGAAAATGTTCAACCGATAGTAATCTCGAAGTAATCTCAGTAAAAGTTTTACGTCGAACATAATAGCAAGGATTTTCCATTCAACTGGTAAGCAGTATATAGGCGATTTTTTTATTACAACAAAAATATGACGGAAGATAATTGCATCAGCTTTTATTATACATCAAATGGTCCATTCATCCGTCTAAATCGCCGACGTTAGAGCGTAGTCAGCAGTTATTCAGTCGGAAAAGATAATCCGATTTCGGACTGTGCATGTGTGTCCAGTAAGTCCTAACATGGAACAAGTCCTGCAGCCTTTCATAACTCATTTGTTTACATTCGGTATTTTCAACAGTCCAATGAGCAGACCATCATCCTTGTAGTAAATCTCATAAAAGCATTGTTGGATCTTTCGCAATGGAAACCATGGCATAAAGGAGCAGAAGGGATCGAAGGACCGGAGCCAAACGGGCCAGTAGGTGCTTATCTTTGGACTATACTTCGGACTTTGGCTGACCAAGCACAAGGATATTGTTGCTCTATCTTATGATTTATGTGTACCTTCGAAGTGTACGATTGATAGATAGAAGATATCATACCAGACAAAAATTGATGCAGATTCACTGTCCCGCAGTCACCTGCAGCACTATTCTAAACTATCTTACCATTCGAATTTGATACTAGTTACAAATTCCAATTAATTCCCTTCGTAAGACTTCATGGAGCTATGTTTCGCTAAAGATATGTCCTAGATCACATGTGAACAATATTCCAGCTTACGACTGCATTTTAATGTACATGTTCTGGTAGATTATCGAATTTCATACAAATGAATATTGTTCGAATTAGCCAACCACTCTGGAAACAGACAGATAAATCAGCTGGAAGACTTGTTTCCCTTGGTATAGGCGCAGTCCAGTGCCGCTGAATTGAGCGTTAAATTTTAGATATTATAGCTGACCCTAGGGACTCCTCGACTGAAGGAGACGCTTCGACATGCTACTCGGATCCAAAGGTTTGCGTATGACAGGTGAAATACTTTGACTAAAAAGGTTAATAGAAAATTGTGTTTGATTTGATTCGAAAGTAAGCTTATATCACGATGTTATAATCTTGAGTCGACAAAAGAGCCACAAATCTTAAGTGAAAGACCGAAAAGAATGAAATGCTGCAGAAACGCGAACTGAAGTCTTCATTGTATTACTATCTACAAAATAAAGGAATGAGTTCTCTTGGCTTGAAGTATCCTGCGTATCCTTTTCGACTGGACTAGAGTTGTTTAAAAATAATTATCAGAAAGACAAGTGTATCGAGAAACAGTACAATGGACGTCGGAAAATGGAAAAGTTAAATAAGAAAGAAAAACCACAAACCAGACAGATAAAATCGATTGCATCGCACTCCTTTAGTCCAACTAAAGTAATTTTTCGTTCAACGCAAAGGACATGAAAACCTTTCGAATACGGACAGTAACTGATTGTTCCCAACAAACCTTGACTCCATTCTCGCCTAAGATATGTTACAAGTCGTCCCGGGTTTTTTCTGTGCTTCTTGTTCCCTAGTGGATTTATTGCCGTTTTCTAGGCTGATAGTGTTTGTGGTTGACCGGGAAGAATATCGAAATGGATGGCAGATGGTTTTTCACTTTCTTAAGTTGTTAGGCACTACTCGAAAGTTATAATGTTACGAAATTTCTTGAAAGAATTTCAGAGCTCAACGAAACTTTGTCCGGAATTTGTTGGAATAACGACTGAAAACATATATGATAGTCAGTTGAACTTTTATTATGGTATGATTACTGTTTAGAGATTCAGAAAACAGAGGACGTATAATTTTCGTAAAAATTTACAAATCCGATTAAGGTAGGATGTTATGTTTTTCTTCTGATTCGCAACATATAGTATTACAAGTCTTCATGACTCCATGTCTAATGGAAGGTAGGTATTACTTCCTGTTGAATATCTTCTCGCCAGTACTGATACCTGCAGATCCCTTCCAAAACATTTCCAGTACTGTATTCCTTCCTGTTCCTACCTTCTCGCAAGTACTGATACCTGCAGATCTCCACCAAAAAATTTCCAGTACTGACTAAATTCTGGTAAAAATGATTCATTTAGTACTGATCAGCTCCACGATTACGAATGAATGAATAGCATTTTAATGGGTAAAATTTCATAACAAATTTATTTCTCTAACTATTCTGAGTTTCCTTGTTGATTTCTTTTGTGTTTCTATTAATTATCATAGAATCTATAGCAAAAAATTATGATGAGCCCCAATACGTCACAAATTCCAAGATTCATGCCGTTCTGTCGGAGTACTCATATACTATACAGTAGAAGTGACCCCCTTTCTATCTTGACCACTTGCCTAAAGTAGCTATTTTTTTACGGTCCCGATGTAAAGCAGAAACGGATTTCATTTACTAAACTATTTTTATAATCTGAATAATCGAATAAAGTGACCAGTTTTGCACAGTCCCTTGGGTGTTCACTATGGTATATATGTACATAGAGCTTCTATTGTATTTAGAAAATTTGGATTTTTACAATTCCGCTTCGGTACTGACAACAAAATTTGTTTAGAATTAGCTGGTAGATGACTTTGTAATCACGATTGAATAATGGATCGTAAGTTGAATCTGTATTTGACTATTGACTATGACTATTTCTATTCTTTCCGAAATTTACCATTTTTCTAGCCAAATGAAATAGATATGCATTTTAAAACTGTGAACTTGTTTTCGATACTAGCAAAGGCTATTTATACTGTATATTACATTCTATACTCTTAAATTTTATTTGGAGTTTTCAGAAGCTGTTGAGCTCGCCTTTCGTTTGATGAAAATCAAAAAAATTGACTTTAAAAAAATACCAGGGAATTGCATTTTTTTTTAAATATTTAAGGCCATTTTTTGAAAATTTTAAGGTAGCTCTTACAAAATCTCTCACAAAAATTCAATTTTGATAAGTGACCACTTAAATTAACACTTTGCGTGCACCACTTTTTGTAAAAAATGTTGACAATGCTTTCAAAAGGTCGGTGTTGGTCACTGGTGATCCCCACGGCATTCAACGTGTTAAAGATGATAGTGCTTCCTTCTCAAATCCGCAAACAGATTAAAAAAATATCAAAATTTCCGGCCAGGAGAGGCAAAAGCAAAGTCGAAAATTAAGACTGTTTTTTGTTGACGCTCATTGTTTGGTTTACATTTCTGAGCATCTGTTGAGCTTCTTTTTCGTCACTTGAAGAACTTGAAAATTTTGACTTTAAGAAAACAAATGCAACATTTGAAAGTTTTGACTTTTTAAAAAAAATGCCATGTAACTAACCCCTTGGCTCTTTTAAGGAAAATTTTTCCAAATTCTCTCACTATTCGCCGATTTTGGCAAGTAACCACTTAAATTAAAAGTGCTGGTGCCTCCTTTTCAAATTCGCAAAGAGATTTACAAATTTGCGGCAGAAGCTGCCATAGAAGAATCCCTATTTTGACTGTTTCGACTTTTTTGGACACCATTCCTCCATTTTTCGATTCAATTTTAATGTTGTCTGGAGTTTTGGGAAGCTGAGTTTATCAATAAATTCCCAAAGTGAAAACAAATGGCAACATTTCCTTGACATTTTTGAGACAGAATAATTATTTTTCTTGCTATGATTTAAAAGTGTTCTGTGAATACGCGAATAGTAAATAATATATTCGCTGGTTTTCGTGAACCCAGAAATAAGCCCCAATATTGCGTCGAAGGCTCCATTCAACAATTTAATATTGTCGACCAAAATCATAAATTGTTTTATGTTATAAATCAAGTTTCAAAATTCTAATATAATAATAAATAAATAAACTCGTATTTTTCGAAACGAGAAATTTCAATTAAAATCGATTGGCAGCTTCAACTCTGCTCAACTCCACCGATACAGGAACAACATTGTTAAAGTTCAAACTGATTATTTAATTATTCTGCAATAGCAGAATATTCAGGTTCGGTTTAGTGAAATTGCACTTTCAAATGAATGTGATTCAAATGATTAATTGAATAGCTTGTTTGCGAGAAACGGTACAGAATAGATCCTAAAGTCTGGATCCATTTCCACGCCAAACGTTACAAATTTATTCCACTTCTGAATATGTTGAATGTAAATAATTAAAATCACCAGGAATACTTCATACCTATTCATTGATTTAATAAATAATTGTTTTGCTTTTTGTCAGTGAAAAAGAAGCAATGTCCTTCGGCGTAACCGACCTTTAGGTATAGGGTTTGATGCCTTGCGCTCAAAAAACTCTGCATTTTTTTTTATTTAAATTCAAGCTATTTATGCAATTAATATTATTGTCAAATAGTTCAAAATATTATAGCAATTAAAAGAAGTTCTTAGATATGCCTTCATTGATACGATCTTATAAATCACTTTCTCCAATTGAAACCGGCAGTAAAAGAAAAGTTTCCTTTCGTTTCCGGGAATGGTTCTTCCCGGAAAGAATGTCATATATTATGCATGGCGTTAGTAATATTAATGCTGTACAGGATCCTTCTGAATGGTCCTGGGCTCGTAAAAGACTTTTACAACGTGTCGTCGCTTCACTAAGTAAACGAAAATGAGTTTGTCGGCCAATACATTTACTGGAATTATATTGTTCTTATAATACGATTGTTGGTTGTGAAATTGTTGATTGAATAATAAAGAATTAGATGTGAAGAAATAAAAGGATATTTTATGTACTTGAAGACAAAATCTATCAATTGATTAGAGACAAGTTAGGCAGTGTGGAACTAGATATTTAGTATTTAGAACAGTCTTTATTAACAAATTAATTTCTTCAGAAACTATTCGAATAAATAAAGTTTCTTGCCGAAATAACTTTTTGTTGTTTTTTAAAAATACAGTAGAACTTACAAAAGTGACCACCTTCATATGTTGACCACTTGCCTAAAGTTGCCATTTTTCACAGTCCCGATGTAAATCACCGATTTTCCATACACTTTTCGTTTTGTATTGTGACAATTTCCATATTGTGACAATTGACCACTTGTTAGCCAAAATTTACGTATCTCATACGTGTGGTGTACATCCTAGAAGGTGACCATAAAATACGTCATATAGTAATTCAGACACAAATATTGCAAAATGCAAAATAAGACTGAAATAAATGAAGCACGAAGCTTAGTATCGAGATTATGTTCTGGATAAATGCGTAAAAAAAACTCCTTTTATATTGGTAATGTTGTTTTAAATTAGATACATTATTCTGTACTACATTATCTTTATAATCTGACCAATTGAATAAAGTGACCAGTTTTGCACAATTCCTTGGGTGGTCACTATACAGAGGTTCGACTGTATAATAATTATTAGATACCTAATATATTTTTTTATTTTAAATCATAAAGTCTCTAAAATTCTCACTTTGTTCGAACTGAAACTTATTAATTAATTTTTACTTACTTTTTAGGTCACCAATTTCGTCATTTTTGGCGGTTATTGATGAATGACTCTTCTGTTTTGGGTTGCCGTTTTCATGGCCACATTTTTCGCTGCCTTTGCTTTCGGTTGCAGTAAGCATGGACTCTTTTTTCGCTGCTTTCAATTAAATTCATTAACAAGAGGAGAAAGCAGCACTGCTTCTGCTTTTATTGTGTCACGTCCTTTTCAGACACCATTGATAGCGTCCTCGTCTTCCTGCTGATTGGTGTTACCAGGCTATGGAGAAAAACCATTAAATTTCTTTTAATTCGCTAAATTTTCGCAGTAAAATTCATCGATTTAAGAAGCTTATGTAATCCACGTTAACTACAAGAACTGGGTTAGATAATCTTCACAACGCGCTATCATAGCCGCCAGATAAATAAATTTACAAAAGTCATAGCTGCTTCACATTCAGAGCACGTAGTGCATAAGGATGAAGGATTCATACATCCATGTACCACACATAGAATCCTTCGACACTAGACCTACACATATATCACGTCTCTGTATCGCTATGCCAGAATTAAAGGGCTGCGGTGCGACTTATAACCATTTTGATATCTTTTACTTTTAGACCATCTCTTGTAGAGACGAACGATGTTTATTTGAAACCAAAAGAGATGAGGGTAATCCAGAAATTAGGGATGCGTGGCAAAATGCTGTTCGGACGGTTGTAGCGATGCGGTAATATCGTTACGTGTGGCACGTTTTATCCGGGAATTTATTTCTGGGTATGGAGAGCACTTCCGTAAAACAGTTTTACTTCTTAGCTAAAGCACTTTTTGTGCCAAGAGTGATGTATGATTTTTTCAACTGAATTTCTCTTTTGCCTACGCTTTGTTTTCTCATTTTTATTCAAGATTTTGCGTTCATGGAATATTCAGTGAAAAATGCTAATCATAAGAGAGGTTTTGGTGCTTCCTAGAGTCATAAATTCAGCTGGAGTATATTATTTTAAAATTAATAAAAAAAAAAATGTTATAAACAAATTCAAAAACTTACATAATTTCACTATAATAACTAAAATATAAAAAATTAAACATAAAATAAGAAGTAAAATTATTCAAAATACAGTATAGTTGGTAAAACATAAAATAAAAGCATGAACAAATTATGTTATTCAAAAATGTATACAGCAGAGATTAGAATGGAAAAAAGGGGAAAACTAATTAAAGGAAATGAAGTTGTGAAGGGGAATTCGAGAGAAATAAAAATAATAATAGTAATTTGGCCACTAAATACGACTAATCCAAGAAGAAAAAAAAGGACATAACGTGAAAAAATGCAATAAAAAATTAAAGCAAATTTGAAAAAGGGTGAAATTTTAATTAATAAGAAAATCCAAATTAAAGAATATTTAAAAAAAAAAATATATTTAATAAAAATAAAATACTCACATAAAGAAAATCCAAATAGAAGTATATTTAATTATTATATAACATAATAAAGAGAAGAAAGTAAGTGAGAATTAAGTGAACAATTAAGTGAAGGTCTTTGTCAAATTTTTTCCTTAAGTATAAATTATAGTTAAATCATACAACATTTAAAATTGCTGCATTCCACCAACTATACCAAAGCTGTTAAGATATAGAAACATGTCTAATCACTTAAGTAATTTATTTTATCTAAACAAAAATGAATTTTACGGATGAAATAAATGATTATGATTATGATTAAGTGAATTACATAAGAAAAGAGGAATAAAAAGAGAAGAGACAGAGAAAAATAAGAAAAAGGCATAAATAAATAAAAACAGGTAAATAGGAAATTAATTAATTATAGTCTAAAGATAGTTTATACTAAAACCAGGCACTAAATCTCGTAAGTAATATTTAAAACATCAATTATTTAATTAAAAATTCGAAACATATGCTCAAAATTTTACATCACATTTTCGAACTTATAGAAATTTATTTAAATGCCGAAGAATTGCTCAAAATTTCGTGAGGATATTTAATTTTCTGACAATATACTGAAATATTTGCGGAGTAATATTCATGGCGTTATTATTCCTAACGTATTGGTGTCTCTGGTGGAGAATTGTAATAGAAGTTGGAAAAGTTGTGAATTATTAGTAGAAGAGGTACATACGAGGATGTGTACCATTTGATTGTGTCAGCGGTGTAACGAAATTTCTAGTAGAACGAACGAGAAACTTTTTAAAGTGGTACACAGAAATGTGTCAAAATTGCGACTAACTTCTATTTTATGCCACTACGGCAACAATTGTTTCGAATATAAATCAGTTGTTCCACCAAATGAATATGATTTGGAAGAGGATATCTTGATAAGCAAGAACTTACACGATCAAGTTATAGACAAAGTAAGAAAGAAAAAAACAGATAGATACACTGAAAAAAATACTGTTCTTAATATTAATGAGTGTTCATCAAACGAAATTCTTCGGATTAATGAAAAAAATCATTGCAAAAATGAAGAAAATCATCAAATATTTTTCATGATACATGAACCGTACATTAAAACTATGAATCTTTTTTTATTAAAAATATTTTCATCAATTGCGAAAAGTTCAGAGCTCAGGGCCGTCCTAAGACACTCGGCGCCTGTGGGCTACTAAAAATAATGCGCCCTTTGTCATACGAAACACAAAGTATGTCGAGAGCCACAATTTTGTATGAATTTTGAATTAATTGTGACATTTCACCTACTTTGTGACTCTGATCCGGAATAGGCCTGTATATCTCAAATTTTGTATTTTAATGTAAGGTGTAGTAGGCTCAAAAAAAACAAAGCAAAAATCCGTAAGATCTAGATCTCATCAAACAGAACTTATCAAAGACAATTTTAGATCTCTAATTTTGTAGTTTGGTGTTTTAAGGGTAGTAGACCAACAAAAAAAAAACGTCCGCCTACCCGTTTTAAACTAGAAAACAACTGAAGAAAATTTTGAAAACAAATTTTAATTGCCAAATTTTGAGTTTCTTTATTCAGGGATAGTAAAACCACTTATCTAACTCAACTGCATTAATCTAGCAAATTTTTTTACAACTTTAAGTTCCAGTAATAAAGTCTGCAATGGAAATTTTTTTTACATCGCAAGAACTTCTTTCCACTTAGTAAGTAAATAAATGATACAGGTTGGTCCGATTACTTCTATCTTGAGCTCGAAGAACGTAAGCAAAATCTTAGAAGCATCTCAAGAATTAACACAACGTTTACGAGAATTTGAGTGTTTCTTTTTACAGCCCGGTAAGGTAACTTGTGTAAATGTACACCACAATTTATCGACATAGTGAAAGCTAGTTTTATGTGAATTTCAACAGTAAAATTTTTTGTTAGTTCAAAACAAATTGAAGTATTTGCTATTTTGTTCACTATTCATGTAGAAATGGGACAAATCGTCCTTTGAACTTGGATTATATAGTCTTTGTGGATTTGATGCTCATAGTGATTCACTATAGTTCACTAATCCTTGATTTGGGTCATAGTGCATAGTTGCATACATTGAGTTGGTATGACTTACTTGCCAATTTCCCTTTTTTTCGACGGTTGAAGGGCAACAGGAATATTCATAACTCAAATTAGTTCGAACAAGAATAGGATTTCATCATGGATCTATTTTGGCTAAGGATTATGTGGTAATATTCTTGGAAAATTGAATATTCTCTTCTCGATCCAACCATAGTCAAAAGCTATATATGAATATGTTCGTTATATAGTAAAAAATTGTGGTGCTACTATTTTCACCCCGTTTCTTTCGGAATCCCCCAACAAAAATTTTCTCCCTTACTGACTATTTCTGTTCGTGAAATCCATCACGTAGCAAAATTGTGACGATATAACAGCGGTATAGCCCGGAATAAAGTCGGCACGGATCAAAGTAGTTGACTGGATACACATATCATAGTGTAACCATGGGGTAGATATTAAGGGTGCCACATATGTCGCGAAGGATATTCTCGGATATAAAATATTACTGGCAATTTATGAAGTGAGTTTTGTGGTTGGTTTCATTTTTTTCCTTGTATTTTTTTTTAGGTTCCAGTATAAGCAGAGGACAACCTACTGAATATAGAAAATTCTTTAATGTAGACATTTCGAAAACTAAATGAAAATTAGGTCTTTCTGGAATTACGTACTGCTAATTAAGTACAAAAAAAAAATTGCCTCAAAGCACTCGTCACATTTATTTGATCAAATATTTGACAGTCTAATTACTTCTGTAATGTTGTTTTATATTTCAGGTAGATAATAATATCAATTTTTTTGAGGAGACTTAAAGTTTGGTGAAAAATACTCAAGTCAAGTTTAAGGTAAAATTCATGAGTAGTTTTTTGCTAAACATTTTGACAATGCTATTTAAATTGGTCAAAGGGTCAATAGGTCTAACCGTGATGGACAGCGAATTTTATCCAACCACTTGTCGAATACAGAAACCAACTAATACCATCATTTTGTAATTATGAATATTCTTTATTTTTTGAGAAGGAATCTTTTGTTGTAGGCTGAATCAAATCTTCGGATCAGGACTTCATGAAATTTCCAAGACAAAAATCACCTGCAGCTCATCGAATACAATGCCCTTATTTTTAAGGCATATCCATTGTCAACCGGACATTTATATCAAGTTTGTTCATTTGATTCAAAATTTGAACAAACAGAAAATTTTTTTCGTTACCAAACTTGACTGATATCTTTTTGTCCAGTTGCTTCGTCTTACTTACTGAAAGTACTCAATTTCAAACACAGTCGGTATCTTGTCCTGTTTATTTTCCATTCTTACAAATTTTTGCAACATTATTTTGAATACTTGTATTTTCTTCAAACCTCTTGTACCTAATTTTATAAAAAAAAATGTATACCATATAGTCAATAATCTGAACAACTGGAGAATTCGTCTTGTTAGCGTCCCATGATCTTAGCCATTTCAATGAGGAATCTCCAGCAAATACTCGCTGATATAAACAAATTGCATGGCATTTTTTTCTGGAAGGTTTTTTGCACCCTCCCCAAGACTTTTCTTCTGGCTTTTTATTTGCAGATCTTGACAACAACAGGATGGGGTTGAATGTCGTTGCCTTTTGAATCCTTCAGACAGTTATTCTATCATTCAGGATGGTGAAGATAAAAACCCGGTCCATGACGAACTTGGAAATGCCTTGGAGAATTTTTTCAGACTATGGACACAAGTGTGCTTTCGTATAGATGACAAAAAAAATTTCAGAGTTGATCCTTTTTCTTATGAAGAAGAAATGTTTTTCATTCTTGTCATCATTCTTTTCAGTCTATTTTATTTTGCAGGAATTTTTATTATTCTATAATACTTATTCTGAGATGACATTTCAGTAAATGAAACAGGCAGATGATGTGGTCTAATTTGAAAAATTAATAGCCATAAGAACTATTAACTTATTACCTATTTTGTCAGTTAAGTATCGGAAAAAACAGATGTTGCATTTTAGGCGTTTATAGAAGTATGTATGTATAAACAATTTCGTAACTAAAAGATATTTCCCAATTTGTGAAAACATTTTTACCCAGATACTTTTGTTTACGGTGTTTATAAAAGTATCCTTGAAAATCAATCCAATCGCATCGGTGCTACAAGACCTTAAGGACCATCTGTGATAATATGTTAAATTTTAGGCTTTTAAAAAAAATCCCTATCATAAGCTATAAATCATTCAAAAAGATGACTTAATTCGTCTAACTCTTTTCATTACTTCAGGGTAATTTTATTGTAAAATCCAGAAACGTTTAGAAAATTGGGACACAGAGAAGAAATATATTACTTTGTTCTCATGCGTGTTAAGTCTCGAAAAATTCCCAAATTATATTTTAGGCGTTTAAAAAAATCGCAAACAGAAATAAAAATAAATATGAACAATTTGTCGAAATTTTGTCACATCATTCAGATGAAAAAATCTCCAGCACGGAGTAACATCTGCAAAAAAAAGTATCTAATTTGGACCACGATTGATTTTACAGAACTTTCAGAAATATTCAATCGGAATGGACAGTAGTGGACTACCAGAAATGATTGGAGAAAGAGGCGACAGATTAGGGCTGTAGCACTATAAATCAAGAATTTCTTCTATTTTCCAAAAGCAATTACAGAGTGAACCGAGAAAAACGTCAGAGAAATCGAATTACAAGGAAACGTATCAATAAAAGAACAAAGCAATGTAAAAAGTTCTTGTAGAAAATCATTTCTATATTAGTATCAACTAATGAGTTCTTTAGTGTAGTAAATACTCCGGACTAAGTTTATTTTAAAGCAATTACGATTGTACCTCATAAAATCTTCCACAAATTAAGATTACATTTATATCCGACCGGAAGGTCTGTTCACCGAAAACTAATTGTCTCTCCTTTTCGACTTCTCTTAAATTGATCGAATTAATGACACCATTCTGGCAATCATTAGAAAAGGCGAATGTCTGCAATTAATTTCATACTATCAAAGAACAGCAATTTTGGTTAAGAAAGGGAAGGACATAATTATACATTGCAGATAATTACAAGACTTCCAATAACGCAACATTAGTCCTAAGATCAACTCAAATTCCCAGTAATCTACTTATTGTGACCGACGTGTAACCGAAAAGGACATCAATGTTTCCTTATTTTTGACCATTTGGTGTTGGCAGCTTCTCTCGACCATTCCGCTTCTTAAGCTCATTTAAGCAAAATTTACAGCAGAACTTTTCTACGGAATCCATACGACCTTGTCCTCTTGTAATCCTCCTCACCTACTGGCTCCCTTCGTTACCTTAAATTACCAGGAACTAACCTATGTTCTTGTTTTTAGTGCCCTTTTCATACCGTCGGTCATTCGTAATTCAACACCAACGACCCTGTCCTTCCAGAAGGGACATTCTCAACGGAAGTCACTAGCAGTGAATCTGTCGGAAGGAAAACATGGTTTTATAATTCTGGCAACGCTTGTATTATAATTCGGAAGGTTGGATTCTATAGCCGCATTAAAAATATTTATTATTTTTTTCCAGTCCTTGGGAACAGCTTGGGGATTTTCATTTAATGGCGTCAGTTTCACCTGAACGGTGTGGAATTATTAGTGGAGTCTTGGCTTCAAACATTGTTGACTTGCAGAGGTATAAACTTAACTTATATGACCATCAGAAGAAATTAGGAACATAGATCTTGAGGTGAAGATAGACTATTCATAGTTACTCTACCTAGGACTGTATGGATTTTTTTTAATAGCCTTCTGAAAACTGGGTTAATAGCATGGAAGCACTTCAAAGAACTAAGAACCACAAGAAATGATAAAATTATTTAAATATAATATTTGGCACTATACACACTATTGACTAATTTCATACAAAATGCTGTTATTTAAATAACGAATAAATTTCTTTTTTGTTCAATACCATTCATTACACCTTTAGTATCTTCCCAAATATACCATTACACCAATTTGTTCCAGTTTATCCTGTATCTATTGCAGCACGGAGTAACATAAATAAGACATGAACGAGAAGTAGCACACTACCTGTAGGAAAATTATAATGGCAGCTCTCATGGCTTAGAAATCAAATGACTACGTATTTAAGGTCCGATTAGTAAAAGAGCTGATCGTTATGTCGAATGGTGCACAGTTTAGAAAGAAGACACTGAATTAGGCCTAAGGATATACGGGGTATTTAAAAAAACGATTTAAGGAACGTCACCAAAGAGATCATGAATTAATTTGCCAAAATCAAAGTCCTGCAGAAATAAAAGTCGTATGTGAAGACAACCCACGTTTCTCAAGTCTTAAGTTGGTCTACAGACAAGAGTAGAGGAATATATTGTTCATTGTTTGTTGCGAATCTTTGGCTAGTGGAAGACAAAGTAATAGTAGATCCTACCGGAGCATACAGAGGAAGTTTCAACAGTTCTACATACTTTGCATTTTCAAACCAGACGGGGCTTTCTTGTCCTCTTGTCATGAAAATGTACGGAAAATTCGCATTTTTCTTCCATACAAAAACGATGTTTGCAGGATTTTCTCTAACCGACAGACAAAGTATTGTTCGGAATACAAGAAAAGCAGAAAAACTAATGGAATTGCGAATGTCTCACATTTTATTTATTTTCTGTCCTCATTTTATTGTAGCTATGCTTTGGCTTTTATGGTTTTTGTACTTTGAATTCGTACAAGTTGAAGTCAAGAATGAAAGGTTTTGTATTTCCTTGCGGTTTCTTAAAACAGCTCACTCCCACAAGAACGGAATTTTAAATTCTTTATAGTTTGACATGTGACGACCATAGAAGATGATAATATAATGTTAAGGAAAATATGACCATAAACGTCGCACAGATTTTCCTCTTGCTTGTATTATACATAGGTACCTACTATTTAACATACTGTCAAACATTTGACCAATAAATTTGATCAAAAAACTCAGTCAAATTATGAAGGGTAAATTAAAAATTGAGGTTCTTCTATTGGCATTTTGCTTCTATAAGAAGTGAATGTTAAATATTTAGCTTATGATTTCGAAACTTTGATTTTATTGTTTCCAGTTTGGTTTCGGTTAGTTTTTGATTTTAAAGTGGGCTATCATACATTTCTGTGCCTACTATGTAATTTTGATTTAAGGATTTTGATTTTTGATTTAAAAATTTTGATTTTGATTTTGATATTGTTATTTTGTTTTTGATTAGATTTTGATTTTAAAGTGGGTCTTACATTTCGTTGTCTACTATATAATTTTTATTTTAAGATTTTGTTTTTTGATTTCCAAATTTAAATTTCAAAATTTTGATTTTAATATTTCAATTTTGGTTTTGGTTACATTTTGATTTTGAAGTGATGAATTTTGATTTGAAGACTTTGATTTTTGTATCGGACAACGACAACCAAGCGTTGCCACTATCAATTTTACAGACTCGAAATTTCCTGCTTAAGATTCTGAGGTCCTTTTCAAAAGTAAACTTCATCTTTGAAACTTTAGGTCTTAACTCTGACTCGAAAAGCCAGTGCCGTTCATCTTGCAGACACGAAAAAGTTTCCATCATAAACTAGTCGAACCAAACTACCTTATTTTAGAACCACGCCACGTAAAGGTGTAGTCTTAGACATAAAATCGGATCAGGTGAAAGGGACCAACATCGCCAATCCTTTTGAATATCCACTCAGCTAAAAACTTTTTCAAGCTTTTATGAAAACTCCTACAATACTGTTGCTAAGGACAATAAGAGCCCTACAGATTTCGGTGGAAAAGTTGGCCTATTTACTGCCAGCACCTTTCGACTTTCATGCATACCTTTCCCTTTAGAGGACTATTAACGTCCAAGCTCTATGCATGTATCTTTCGTATTAAATTCCAATAGTTCCAGCCGATTGAACGCCATAAATCCTTTCAGCTTCAAAAGGTACTACATTTCGAGGAGTTACAGGATATAGTACTTAAGTTATGGTCTGCACGTAACGAGATTTACGCAACATAGATACAATGAGACTTTTCAAGCGTTTTCAACAAACAGTGGACTTTTGCAACTCATTAGGCAATAAATAGCACAACTTTCACTGTAAAGCTGATAAACATTTTAGGAAATTGTTCTTTATCCAAAATGTTAAAATTAAAATATCAAAACCTCCCCCACCCCCAGCTTAAGTCCATCAAAAGAAACGATTCAAAAATTATTGTATTCGGTTTCACATTCTGAGAGTTATAGTCGATATTGGCAAATTCACTATTGACGTTCTTGTCCACGAAAGACCATCAGTACTATGTACATTCGAGAAAAAGATTTATTTTTGCTCATGAACGCATTACGAATTTTCCGGTAATTTTGTGGACTTAAACTGGTCAAAGATACTTCCTGCTTCATTGAAACGTTGTCAAATCTCCACACCTTCTTTACAAGTAAATTTACATTGGGATGTCATAGTCAATTTTAATGTAATTTTCAATTTTTTATCAGTAAATTTCAACTTCGAAAGCAGCAAATTCATTGGATATTCTCTTGAACTTATACTCTAAAAAAGTGTATAATGATCTTTCTTTCAGACATACTTATTTTCACTTCTAATATAGGAGCGCGTAGCTACTGCTCAACTTAGCGTCCAACTTTGTGGTTTCATATATTACATGTTCGTCTTAAAATTCAAATAGATAAGTAGAACTACACAAAAAAGAATGTAATTTTCAATTCATATATAAATATATTAATTTTACACGAAAGGTTTTTTAATTTTGTGAGCCCTTTCATGTAAATTGTACGCTTCAGTTGAAAAGTACATGAATAACTGACTAATACCAGTAATTTCGTGAAAAGGCGAATGAAATGTGTATTGCATTATTTTGTTCATAGAGTTTACAATCTTCAACGCAAATAGAAACTAATATTTAAACTGACCATAATCCCCGAATATGTATATCAAACTTTTGATGGGTAACCTCTTGAGCACCAAAGAATACCGTACTGAAAACTTTACTCGGTTATTCCCCGGGACTTTTCTCAACTTGTATAAAATTTATATCTTCATTCACATCCGAAATAACCGTGTCAATTTATTTAATTAAATAAACTTTTCTTACGGAGCTCTCATAGTTCAGCGAATGCAAATAAATTACAAAGTAGAAATGCGAATTTTACATGCTGAAATGCCACCATCTAACCAGAATGTAACTTCGAATATTACGTATGCGCGATATATGCAAGAATAGAGCCCACATATGTGGGATACGTAAGGGAAGTAAGGGTGAAGCGGAGCACCTAGCTACCTTTATTCACTTAACAATTTGCGGGCGAGTAAATTCAATTTGGCAGATGACTTCAGGAGTGAAGACAGAACCTCACGAAAGTTTTCGACTTTGTTTGAACTTTGTACACGTTGGTGAATCCTTGGAGTGCTCTAAGTCTTCTTGTTGTCGGTTTACATTCTTTATCTGTAAATGTCATGATAAGCAATGGAAAGTTTCATGATTGATTGGTGAAAGTCTCGAAGAAAATTATTTATTTTAGTCTTTGGGTCGTAACAGGATTCAGCTATCAGCCGTCTGATGGATATGGTGACTTCTGGGAATATGATAAGTAATTTTTAGATTTGTTGATACTTAGATATGTTCCACAAACAGGATCATCAACATCAATATAAAAATCGGAATATGCTTCTTATGAGTTTCGATGATAAAGTTCGATGAATTTTATGAATTATAAACATCATATTTCCTAGGGTATAAAAAACCTTATTTTTCCATGTAAATTTAGGAAAAAATTCATTCATCAATGTTACTCACCACACTATTGGAGGAGTTATTCACCACACTTATAGAGAACAGTCAGGCGATTATTTCAGTGGTAGGAACATATATAAAAAAAAAAAATTTATGAAATATCTGGTGGAGTCCTACTACAGTAATTTGCCTTATTCACCACAATTCACCACACTTTTAGAGGGAATTCATGCAATCACTTTGTATACATGGCCAAATATTAGTTGAGGTAGTTTAAATAATTTTTTTTTTTCAAGAATCTTCGGTTGTTGTTGTTGTTGTTTAAAGCGGGAGAAGATACTCCGTAAGGCAGCACATCTTGAGCACTCAGACAATGTTTTCCCATTGTACTCAAGTCCCTCAGTCTCTAACCAAACTATTCGTCCTCTAGACGAACATCAAGAGCACAAATAGGGAACGAGAACGGAGTTCTTCCATCCTCATAACAGTGACGCCGTATACGTGCACTCTCGCAAAAGAGTAAGCTGGGCTCTCGAGAGGGAAATGCTCAGTTGTGTCGTCGCTCTCCTCACAAGCAGTGTATATGGGGTCGGTCAATGATTCTCAATCTGACCACGTGTATGCCACACGAGTTTTGCTTAGCTTAATTAAGACATAAATTGCGGAGAAAAAAATATTCACCACACTTGCAGGGAGGATTCAGATGATCTTTCTCAGGTTAAAGATATGTGGTCTCGAAAAATAACATAAATGCTCTTTGTTGGGGAATTTGAGCTCTATTCCGACAGGCGGTATAAGATCTTATTTCAGTGGACATATGCACAGGATTCGCAGTTAAAGGAAGAGTAGAGAAAAAAATTAGTAACGTCCTGTAATTTTCCCGAATTGTCTGTGGTATTGTCCAACAATTTTTTTCCCTCACGACAACGAACGAAATGAAAAAGAAAATCTGCCAGTTCGGGACGAATATTCCATACAAAATACAAATTATTTCGCCAAACACAAAAAACTCTTCGCAATTACTTCACCGAACGTTCACTAACATGTTCCGAAGATTATTCAGAATCATTCATTCGTAATGTGACTCGATAAATTTTCTGGGAAACTTTCATTAGGACAATCAGAGAAAAGCATGCAACCATAAGGAAGATGAGGATGAGGAACAACAGCTTCACTAATGCCATCTATCCGTTCATATAGCGAAAACTCAGTGAACCACGGATGAATGCTTTCCGTCGTATTTGTCTCTTGAGTTTGTCGTGTTTGGCTAACAAATTAATTATCTGTGCTACTGGTAGGCGAACTGTTTCCTAAAATCGAGTATTGTTAATTGTTGCTGACGTCACATTAATTACAATGTACCTACCTATTTTGATCTCGTCATTCGGATGAGTTGGTCTGAACCCGTAGATATCAGATGAAAGGTCTTACGTACGTCTTTAAGATTATACAGATATATCTATGTAAGCTCATTTGAAGGACAAAAAATATTTATATTCGAAAATGACTCGAAAGTAAATCACCAAAGCGAATTAATTCTTGAAAAAAAAACACTTGTGAGTCGAAACATTGCTGTATGAAATGAACACCTACTTACGACTTAAAGCGCAAGGATTGAAAAGGAATCATAGTCAATCCGAGGGCGACGGCACAATAGGCCAACTTTGGCTGTAGTGACAAAGGCTAGCCATACCAACCTCTTTTTTCAATCTATCTATGTTTCTAGAACTTTAAAATGATTAACCTAATCTTCAGAAAACGAATGCACATAAATGATGCAATATACTCCCTTCGGTGAACATTAAGTGAATCGTTTTCAAATCATAATAAGGATTTGAAAATTAAAGTACGTTACGCACGTGGAACGCCAAAGGTGGAATCGACATTTTTCGTAGGTTTAAGATTTCCTTTGTACTTGCCAACCCACACTTGCACAGCCCATGGATTTCAGATGTATTCTGACTCCATCGCAACGTTGTTTTTTCCTTGACATTATTCAACTTTAGTGAAACCTCACTTTGGTGAACATTAAGTGAATCGCTTTCAAAATATGTTAAGGATTCGAAAACTAAATTACATTATGAACATCTAGAGAACTGGTTTAGGTGAATTCGAAAAGGTTTTAAATGCAACCGTATAAAATAATAAACAACAAAACCTGTATACAGTGAAATCTAATGGAAGCTATTTGAACACTATCCCGACTTCATAAAACGGCACAAATCACTTATCTACTTCTCATTTTCACCTGCTGCAGTGAGTTTTTTTCCTCAAATAGCTGAAAACGCATTATTACCCCTACAATTACATCAGATCAAACTGTAATACAAAATAATAAGCTTTTATCTGTTTTATTGATTCCGAGCTACCGACGACGTTCCTGCGAACCATTGAAACGTAATACTACAACATTACAATAAAAAGTTTATTCCATTTCGTAGCATTATCCTTTTATGAATATGCTCCGAGGCTCGCTATATTGCTCGTCCTTCGAAATCGACTACAATCTCTTTCAATTTTAATCCTGCCCAAAAGATGGAGCCGCGAACCTGAAGAAAAAAAAAGCCAAGGATAAGACTCAGAAAACACTAACCAAAGGAAAAAAAACACTTGTAGTCACGAATATTCTATATCCTGCCAGTGGCATTATAAGAAGGAGCATAAGGACAAGGAATTGCGTTCTTTGGATAAAATAAAATCCGAATGTCTGGCAAGTAGATGGGACGACTGTAAGAGAATCGAGCTCTGGAATAAGAAGCGTTGAAATTCTTTTTTTTTATTGTAATCCTTATACATATCTTAGAAATTTTCACACATAGGTTCCTTGTATGATTTTTCCATGTTAGTATTATATTAGAATTTGGCTTTGTAGCGTATTATCTTCGTCAGGATATCGGGGACAAAAAAATCTATCTAACGGCTTATACTAGAATGTTAAGAGTGGAAATCTATATCAATGTCTTCTACTAGTAGAGCATTAGTTAAATATTAGGCGTGTTTTTTTGCTTCTATATCCAGTACAGATGCGAAAACAACAACAAAGCCTAAAGTAAGAAGAGTAACTACACTAGGCTTGTGTAGTTCGTGAACGAACTAGTTCGGAACATTTACATAAGTTAAATGAATGAACTAGTTCGCAGTAAATTCCGGTCCTAGTTCGTTTGTAGGAAGTATTTCGTCATCACATTTGCGCACACCATGTATCATTGACTCTCACGAACTGGGAACTAACTGAAAGAAGGAACTAGTTCAGTTTTGCTAACATCTTTAGGTCATTACATGTCATCACATTCAGTCTTGCAAACTGCGAATTTTTAAAAAAGAACGCGGGAAGTGATGACCGTTTTTTAGTACATCACACTTAGTCTCCCGAACTGCGAACTTAAAAAAGGAACTAGTTCATTCGCGCGGAAAGTTAGGACCTATTTTTTTAGGTCATTACATTTCCCTACACCGTTTACCATTTTTTTCTCGCGAACTGCGAACTACAAGAACGAACTTGTTGGCGAGGGCTGGAAAGTGGAGAAAAAATCCGACTGGCCACATAAACCTCCCAATACCTTACTGGAAAGTGGAGAAAAAATCCGACTTGCCACATAAAAATACCCGATGAGAAAGGCGTGGAAAATTGGAGCAAAGTTCCTGAACATCCTATATATTCCATCGAATATGCGAGAAAGCTTTCGAGTCAACACATGGAGTATTAAAGCACCGTCAAGTTTGCAGTCAAAAACCGTTTCTACTACGGTGATGCGGCAGTAAGTTCTACGCGAAAGTATTATCAAAGCGGTTTGGATTGGAAGCAGCTATCGAGAAGCGGTCAAATCGTATATAAAATCGGGAAGCGTTGTCAGTAGTGCGAAACAATTCTCAGTTAGTAAAACAAATTATAAAACTTATTTTAAGAATTTTGTTTTGTTTTTGCAGTTGTTTTTTAATTTACTTACTTTACTTATTTATTAATGAACTCGAATTTCTTAAATTAAATTACAATTTTAAAAATAAATTTTTAACATAAATAATATATTTAAAAATATTAAATCATTTAAAAGAAATTTAAAAACCGCTTTTAATCATCAAAAACTAACACTTTAACTTACCACTCGTACGTCGATATTAAAAGAAAGAAAAACAAAACGTTATTAATGCAAAATGTAAAATAAATTGAAACAAAACTGCAAACTCAAAAAAAAGTGGGGAAATAAAATAGAATAATAAGAATAATAAAAAATAATAATATAAAAATAAACGAAAAAAACCCGAAAAAAAACAAAACATCATAACGCTTTAACATTAATATTAAATAAATAAATAGTATTAAATAAAAAGTAAATAAATAAACAAATAAATAAATAACAAATAAATGAATAAAATATTAAATAAATAATAAAACGAAAACTTAGAATAAAAATAATGATGGAACTGGCAGTAGAAAACATACATATATGCTGAATTGAAAATAGAGGTTTTCCGGTAAATACTGTTAAAACTTATCTTGCGTAACTTTTCACATACATATGATGTTCGTTTTAACCCTGACGTTACAACCCAAATTGCTCTTACCGCAAAAATTCTAACCCATATCTAATTTTATTCGTTCCGGCATAAGAAATTTCCGTCTCGTTTCTCATAAAACACGATAGGTTCAGTGTCATGCCAAACTGATATCGCAGCTTTCTCCATTAATAAATGTATTCTGAAGAAAGTTGTACCAAAATTTGGTTGTAAATTTGCCGCTTTGGTATTTTAGGGGTAGGTTCATTTTCTCCTCGTCATTTACATTTGTATATTTTCTCCGAACGAACCGAGTCCCTTCAGAAAACAATTTGAATCACTTAAGTAATTATCCGTTTTTAATTCATTATTAAGCCAGCTTCAATTAAAACATAATTTCTAGACATAATCGTACGCATACACCCGCTACACATACGTAGGGGAACTAAAAGGATCGTTAAGTTAAAAGGATGACATCAAATGAAAATTACAATATCAGAACCCAGAACGCTGAAATGGCGAAGTTATGTACCCACTTAGCGTCTTGGGCTTACAGACGTAGAACGTTTCGTCTCGCATGTTAGTGTTCAACTTTATTGTCCTGTCTTTGATAAAAGGCTTAACTTTATAGAACTGAGCCCGGCAATCTACTAAGAAATTGTGCGTGTATAGTATATGGTTCGACACGACTACCAATAATACAGGACAATTGAGCGAAAGTAATACGCTTTGGGCGTGAATCGTGCAAGGACTCACCGATATGAAATTATAAAAAAAAAATCGACTTTAGATAGAAGATAGAAGTTCTACCAAAGTGAACAAGTCAAAAGTGCGCTAAGTGCTTTCTCCAATCTCATCACAAATGCAAAGATGACATGAATAGAAATGAGTCGAACCAGGGAAAGTTACGGCGTTATAGTCACGTTATCCTGGCAACGAGCGCAGGAGTTAGCAGTTAATTTTCAATCTTTTCAGCTCCAGTCATTATTGATGATGACATGAAGTTTTATCTACGTCTAGTCGGATCTTTTACAATTATCGATTCTAAGTTAGGTGATTGATGTATTGGCTTCAAACAGATGTTCCTCCGACGGATGATCCCACAGAAAGGAGCTCGTCGTGGTAAAAGCATATTAAAAAAAACCCCTTGTAAGTTGGTGGCAGTTTAGAGTAAGAGTTTGAAAACTTTTCAATAGAAACATTTAGTTTTATGTTCAGTTTCACTTCGTCTCGATAGTCACAAGCAAATACATATATTTGCAAACTCATTTTAACTACATTCTTTTTTCATAACAGCTCAATAAACAGACCAATAGTAAGCAATATCATATATCCGTGACGCAAACCCAACTGGAGCATGGTAATGTATAGATATAGATGGATATCAACTGAGGACAGAAATAATAAATAGGTTCAACAGTTTAGCCTTAATAATACTATTTGTTAGTTCAATTTGATTATTAAGTAATCTTTGAATATACAATGCAATTATTAAAAGAGTATGACGGCGTACTTGCCGATTTATGGAGCTGAACTGAAAACAGACTCACAGACAAGCAAAATACCTTCAAAAAAATTAAGAAACATTTCTACCCCAACAGCTTATTACACCTCTAGTTTATTATAACACCCTGTAGAAGGGAAAAAAATTCCCAAAACCACCAATTCAGTATACACCATACCATCTAAAATATTCTATACATTTTGAATTAAGCAATTCGAAGAAGAGGCGACAAAGAGACAACATTTTCAGGAATAAAAAAAAATGTATGCGATTATGAAATATTAAAATAAAAAAAAATAGATATACATAAGGATACGTATGTAAGTTCGTGTTGAACACGTCAGATAACAAAGAGATGCCACAATCATATCCAACCGATATTTGTCCTGAATACCCCTAAACGTAGGAAGTCCCCCTTTTTCGACAAACGGAATCCTTGCAGTCACCTATTGCCTTCAATGAAGCGGAAAAATTCATAAAATATCACTGGAGGATATAAAAAGGAATTGCATGGTTAACACGTAGTGAGCTGTGTATTGTGTGCCAGTGATAAGGACGAATCCTAGCTCAGCTTTCGTTTCATAACCTTCGCGATAGGGGGTTCCAATAGCAGAATTTCGCTGCTGCCAGGAGCGTTCTCAAAGTTCCCGAGTATTAGTCCGGCGGGTTCACGTGTCTTGTTTTTTCCTTGGCGTTGATTCTATTGCCTTTGCCGCGGGAACGCTACGTTCGTGATCAACGCCAGCTTCTAGACCGACTCGGAAAAAAACAGTATGATGAAGTCGGCGTTGAGTGTCGCGTTCAACCAAATCCCACAAAAGACAAAAGCTGTTCCCGCTGTATAATCTAAGTGCCCATTTGGCATCCTTTCACGAATTCCAAGGATCCTTTTCGACTATACACCAACTGAAATTTATACCGGGAAGGACCGTCTGTTCTCTTCCCCCGGAGGCCGGAAAGAAATATGAGAAGTGATGACAAGGAGGTGGTGGGTTTTTGGGGCGAAAAACTTGCTCTCTCTTTCGAAATTAATTTTCCAAGCTGTGAAGTAATTAACTGTCGGGGGCAAATTTTCCGAAATTATTTCACCAACCGATTTGAACAGGAACGCGGCTGAGAGAAAGCCGCCAAAACTCCGGGGACAACATTTTGTTTTTATGATGGCATTGTGGTCAACCCTAAAATTAGTTAAAAGGGAACAGACGATGACGGAGAATGTTCAAGGAAGTATCAGAAGCCGAAATGTGTTTTCCTCGGGTTTTTTCTTGGGCTATGAGTACGGCCTGGTAATGAGTGCGACATGGTGCAATTATAAATTTTCGGGTAAAAAAAAAAACAGAGTAGGAACAAGAGTTTACTTCAAGTTTTTGGAAAGTTTTTTTTTATTATTAAATAATAAGATTTAGCTGACACGTGGATTTCTTAAGTATTCCAGCTGATATATTCAAAAATAACTTATTATACAAAGTTGAAACTTGGTTCTTGTATCGACTTATTCCTATTTTAGTCGAACATTCGAAAAAACAAGTTTTAAGAAAGCCTCAAAAGATTGCGCTTATTTTTCATAAAATAAGGTTTAAATTCAAATAATAACTAGTAAAATTAAAGGATATAAACAAAACGTTCACAGTTCAAAATTTGTACAATATTAAATGTCGGCAACTAATAAGCAACTAATAAGCAACATAGGATATTATAAATGTACATGTCACAAGACCACATACATTCCCACCGTAAATTCAAAATTCGGAAATGTAATATATATATAATAAATATGTCCTCAAGGACAGCGATTAATCAACAGTCGGGGATTTCATGTTGGGGCTTCACTCTACTGACGCCGGAAAACAACTAACATGACTAGAGCTTTTCGCTATGTTATAATTCACAATAATGAAATTAGACCCCAATATCGCTATATAGAATTTTCCTCATCAATTCCACCAGCTGGCAAGGTGTTTCGGATAGTAGGCAAGAATACATCTTTTTAAGAGTCTATACCTTCCGATGACGAAACAGCTCCTTCGGACCTAGTCCAACACAATTCTTATAGAAAACTGGCCTCTCCAGTAAAGGTTTTCCAATTTGTCATGTCCTCTAGGACAGCGAATTATCAACAGTCGGGGATATCGTGTTGAAGTTCACTCCACTGACACCGGAAAACTACAAACATTAATTATAATGGCTTCTATGGTAGCTTACCATGAAAACATCAATTCATTTCATAACTAACATTTATGCAATTTTTTTTAAGTTTTATAAGTCCACCGAACGGAAAAAGGATCTAATATTTTTAATTATTATTTTTAATGTTAAAAAATTACTTTTATAAATTCAATATCAATAAAAATATAGACTTAAATTTTCTCCTGTTTTTATTTCTTATAATATGTTATTTCTGATCGTGGTATCATATAAGTCCATGTGGACCTCAGAAATTTTTTTATTTTCTTGTATAATTTTTATGATTACAATTGCATGATAAAATTTAACAGGTTTATAGTGTTAAAACATCACCCGAATTATATTAACTTACACCAATACGTTTAAATTATTTCAAACATAAAATCTTAAAAATCTTAAATATCTCAATGTATGAAAAAATGGACTTACACCGATTTCAAATACAGCGGCTCATATTACTTTGTAAAATCACATGACATATGTAATTTTATAATTTGGTGGGTAAGATTACCTGCATTGAAGTAATTTATAAAACCAATCTATGTAACTTCTCAACTTAAGGGGTAAATTGTACAAGTAGCTACATTTAAAACTACATTACTATTTGTAAATTAATTAACGTAGCACTTAATTTAAATCGAAAGTTTTAGATGTATAATCAACGATAATACTAAAATTTAGTGGAACAAAAAATTCCACGAACTAGCCCAGATTTAATTTTATCTGATTTAGTATGATTTTTCACAAAAACTTCAGTCAAAAATCGACGAACAATTGCATCATTTCCTCTTATTTACAACATGCCGAGATGGAAGATTCCAACTGCAATTTCGGACCTTAATTTTATTTATGATATGGAATAATGTTTTTTATCCATGTTTTGAAATGAAGTTTTCCATACGAGTTATTGTAATTGTTATCTCTTTGTAATTTTACATCGTATTTCATGTAAAAAAAAACTTAATTACATTATATCAATAGCGTTTATACATGAATTGGGTAATTATACATATTACTTACTTACTTCTTTATTTAATTATTACAGTTATTCTATAAAATTGCAGTTATAAAAGTTTTGTAAATATCAGACGGGAAAAAAATAATTCTCTTTACAATTATAGTGTAGTATATCTATTTCTTGACAAATTATTTTGTTAATTAAATTTATACTTCATTTAGGAAAGTTCTTTTTAAAACCCTATTATTAGAACCTAAAATTAACTTACAGTTTGATTATATATTGGGTTGTCTGAATTAAGGCATCTTTCGCGAAAATTGTACATAGTCTAATTTTACCAATTATGTGGGGATAATTTTTAAACGTTATATGTTGTAAAATTACAAATAATATTACTGTGTTCCCTTATATTCAAAAAAATCATTGAAATTTTGAGTTGGAAATTTATCGAAACCCGTTTTCAACAAGAAACTCATAAAATTTTTCGTCAATTACATTTCCGTCAATAACTGCAATAAAATAAACGAGAATTTCTCAAAGGACACCAAACATTTGTAAACCCACAACAATATTTTCTGAATATGAAAATTTTAAAAGAGAACTCGAAAGAAAATCCCTATATCTCCTTGACCCTACTTGAATTTATTTCATTTTTATCCTTGAAGGTTGTTGGCTGCTCCTACTATGGAAACCTCAGTAAAACTCACAACATATCCTATGATGCTGTACTCTCTATAGAAATAGTAACGAAATTCGCATTTTCAACTGGAAACTTGTCGTCAAATGCCGAGAAAACATTTCAGGTTTCGATCAAATCAAGTGGAAAAATCTGATAAAAGGATTGCGAAGGGTACTTGTATTCTGAGAGTTTACATTCTTCCGAAAAAGCTATACATGTGAGTTGATTTTATTTTGTATTTTTTTTTTAACGTGTTTTATAGTTCTCATGTGGACCACTTTGTAAAGAAGTTGAAGCCGATTTCAGTTGAGTCTCAGATGGATGCGAAAAAATCTAAAATGCAAGAGTTCCCCCAATGAATTTTTTTTGTTTCGGTAAAAGAGCAACAAGCTGGATTTTGTACGAATAGTGTAAAATCGGAGGACTTTTACATTTGTCACTTGGCGGCTTTTTGAAGTTGTAAGCTATCACAGCAAGAAGGAGCTATAGGTATTGATTTTTTTTACAAATAAATTTGTGTAAAGTGTAAACTGCAAATAAGTATTGCAACCTAGGATGTGGGATTATTACTTGATGAACTGCAACTTAGATACACAGCTCGTATACTTCCGCCAGTTAAAAGTGCTTGAGCGTGTTTTACTTTTTGTGTGTGATGTTATGGTCTACTTTGTACAATTCGTCATTAACATAGTGGGATGCATACAACAAACATCACAACTTTGATAAAGTATACAGGAATGCTCTAATAAAGCTTCCCTTGTGATTCAAGACTTGTAACTTGAACCAAATTTACTCAAATTATTTTTATTTGGAAATTATGCCGGATACATTCGAACAGAAAAAAAAATATAAATTCAGCTATAAATCATTCGCGTATAACATCACCCTTTTCGATGATGTATTCTGGTGTGTGGAAAAGAGTTAAGTGAAATGGCATTGTAATGGGTCGTACCTTAAAATTTGGCTGTAAAGAAAATAAGGTAAGGGAACAAGTGGCGAATATAAAATCATGGAGGTATAATCAATGCTCGATAGTCACCATAAATTTCGTTATTTTTTTATATGTCCCATAAAACCCAGAAGCACTGAACATAAGATTACCATATATCGTTGAGCATATATAAATCCGAAGTTCGAGGATAGCTAATATAAATCCTCATACAGACGACACCATAAAGCTCGGTACGTAATGTTTTTTTTTTTTTAGAATAACAGCATTGTATCTTTATGAATGCGATTACGTCTCGTACAGCTAACAGATGTCAGTGTGAAATAAAAATGTCATACGTTTGCCATGTGAGATATCTCTAAATAGCCGGCATTCCGCTTTGTCATTTTGTATATTACCGCCAGATCCTGTCTATGTTGCCATCAGATATCATAAATGACGAAGTTCTTGTATCCTAGAACTGTATAAATTCCATATATAAAAATAGGTTCGTATATGAACGCATGATGTGATAGCAAAGCTGAAGTGCATAGGCAAAAAAACCCATATATGAAATATAGACATAGATTACGTGATCCATACTTGATGATAAATTCAAGCTCATTAGGATATTTGCTCTAGACATGTCCAGCAATATCATTGAGAGATTTTGCAGAAAAAAAGAACACTACATATTTATCTTAAAGTCGGTGCAGTTAGTATATATAACTAACTGAGCTCGCTGAGTTGCTTCTAGCAATTGTAAAATAATAGCATAAAATACTAATATATTTTATTAGCAGCCTAAAAGCGTATTGCCACCGATTCAAGTGTTACGAAATTAGGAAACCAGAGCGATTAGAGCGATGCGTTATCACTGTAACTGGTTGGTCTCCGCGTCTAAGAAAAATGTGTTCAATTTGTCAATTTTTACTATAATTATTGTTAGCAACTAAATGCCAACAATAATTGTAGTAAATTTCTCTCAGGAAATACACTCACTTTTTTATTAAATTAATCTCTTGATGTAAAAAAAAAAATAAGTTGTCGTGTAAAATTGGTATTACAGTTAAGCAGTTTGTACACTCGAAATGATGTAAAATTAATACCCAACCTGTAAACTTGTTGATTTTTTAAAAAAAGTAGTGTACTTCTTAGCAAATATGAATTGTTTGATGCAATTCTTGAAGTGAAATTACTAGTAGAAAGAAAGTGCTGTACACTATGGTTTTCTTGGCAGTGTTGTAGTTTTGACTAGTATAGGATGATTTTACACAGAAGAATACCACAATAATTATTGTAAAATCTTTTTAATTTTAAACAATTTTTTACGAGTATACTTTAACCTTATTTCTTATAACAGAAATTACAATGCCTACATTTTTCGTGGAAAGTATGTACTATAGAAATGATCGTACCAATAGGTGTATTTTTTCAACTGGGTTAAGATCAAGATCATTAGTTTTACATTGAAACAACAACAAAGAGATGATCCAAAATAAAAATGGGATCACAGTTGGATCAGATTTTTCCCCTAAAGCTTATATAAATTGTCACTATTTCAGCATTTTCAGAGATGGCGCCCTGCAGCTCAGCACCATTTGTAGCAGGTATTTGCACCCTTGCAGGCAGAAAAGGTTCGTTCGTTGGGATAGCAAGGTACAGGGATGAAGTAGTTTTTCATATCTCGTAGTCATAAACTATACCTATATATGCTTTATGTGGTATAGTTCCGTTTCGTCGTATAGTATACGAAAGTTTTTCCGCTAACAATTTATCTGAGGCGTTTACCAAGAGGATTGTTAACCCTGTTAAATTAGCCTTTGAGATGATCCACATCGTTTTTTTCAATTGTAATCGGATCCATTTGATCCTCCTAATGATAATTACTGTAGTACCTACTTAGGGTTGGAGATGAGCAGAGAGAAGTACATACATGGGGTATCAAGCACTCGGTATTTCGAAATTTTGAAAGCAATGAAAGACACACATGGGGAAATGTATGACAAAAATACGAGCTATCTTTTCTGCACTTTGAGAGGACATTTAGCCGGAATTATGATAAGCAACAAAAATTACTTTAACCATGCTCCAGGAGAATGATTTTGCCGACATGGTATTTTCCTATACTTGTTCACGTCATCGGAAATTATCGCTGAATATATCTGCAAAGTTGGTCGGTTTTTCCTCACAATATTTACAATGTCTTTTCGGTAATTGTTTCATGTTTTATGCCACAATCCCTTGATATACTGTCGACGTTTACTACGTAATTTCATGAACACTGTCATCAGATTTTCTCGTGTGCGAAGCTTAATTGCAATCGGCGACCATAATCGGGTCACAGTTCATTTTTCAGGACATTTTTTTTTTTGTCCCGAACCTCGGTTTTTTGCCGTTGATTTCAATACTAATGATAATTACGTGAACGACGAGTTCGGTCACAATGTTGACTGTGTTCGATGTTGTCATGTAGCTACAATTTAATTTCGATAGCAATGTAATAATGATTTGAGAAGATACGTTATCACCACCGTGACTATAATTTCCTTGTGGATTTTTTTGAACTAGGCTAGGAACGACTGAAGGGTGTACAATTACAAATCAAGCCGATAGTGTAATATCGCCTTTGGATCAAGTCCAACTCAATATTCAACTGACTCTTCCAGAGAAAGTTTTTCATCCTCTACTCTTCTATTCATTTTAGTTACAGTATTATTTTTATCTTAATTTATTATTTATTTATAATTACTTTATTTCCATTTTTTTCTATAGACTTAACGAATATTAATTTGTAATATATTTTTATTACAATTATTATTTTAATTTATATATAATAAATAAAAATAGAAAATAATTTTATTTTAAATATTTAAAATTGTAATTGTCCTTTATTTTTATTGTTCTTAATTTTCTAATTTCTTTTGAATTTTTTTTAATTTTTTAAAGTTAAGTATTGTATCTTACATATAAAGGTTTTATTTCAGCCCTGAATGTCATATCTTGTCTTTAGCTTATTGCCTCAATAAACGCAACACGAACAACAATCCTAAATTTTAAAACTGTTGATGCTTGTTTTCGTTACGGTCTTGTGAAGATCCTTATACAAACTTTCCGATATGAATCCAATAAGACCATGCCATATTTGACCACTCAGTATTCATATCTCAAATGTCATCCTTACCAACAGTAAAAGATTAAAAATTACCTAGTGCGGATAAAAACTGTCCCCATTAAATCACCCGCATAAAATCCCTTATGCATGTAATACTCTTTTATGAATATTCGGATTAAAATTGTAATCACTCGACGGATTAGATAACAAACATTAACATTAATTGGGGTAATTAAATCGTAAATTTGTCGGTATAGTACAATGAGCAATATTAAACAGAGACGAAACGTAGAGGGTGAGATTTTGCGCATGAAATCACCAATAAATGCAAATATCGAAAATTTTAAGTGCAACTTTTCATGCAAAATTTATTAGATATTTATTCGATTAAAAGTTCGATGAGTTTCATCGAACCTGAATCGGATAATCTAAAATCTGTTCGAGTTTGATGCTTTGTACACGGATTACTGAAGGCAGGAGGATATGTGCGAAACTTGCAAATTTAATATAGAGGAAAATTATTAGTTTCAGTAGTAGCAGTGCTCTTCGGACGAGGAGATGAATCTATCAACAACAAAATATTGAGAATAGAATTTGATTTGAATACTGTACCGGAAGATGTATGAAAATAGCACGATAAATTGTAATTGTGATTCTGCTTGAGAGAACATCAGTTGCTAGCTTAAAATTAGTAGCTATCTTAATTTTGTTTAGTTAGCCTTAGCACACAAATAGAAATCAGAGTGCTGGTTTCAAATGTGGTGGTAATCAAATTTTGAAGTTATGCTTTTACTTTCTCTTAAAAATGAAAGTTAAAAGGAATTGAGCATAGTGGGGACTTTTGTTCCAAGATACTATGAAACCGAATTTTGATACATTATTCTTAAAATTGCTTTTAATAATATCTTTATTTGATTCAATTTTGACTTAACGCTAATGCATTATATTAAAGAGATTAGTCTTTTTAATTGACTATACATCATCATCAATGGCGCGACAGCCCAAGTCGGGCCAGGGGCTGCAGGATACATTTTCTGAAGTCATCTCGGTTCAGCGCCCACGTCCTCCAATTTGTGCAATAAAAAACAATTCGCAACCTACATCAACTGAGTCCCAATATCTTTAACTGACTATACAGCTTTCGACAATAATTCCAGTATGAGAAAACTTAAGTAATAATTCAAAAAAGGAGGGAAAGGAAAAATTGGCGAGGAAACCTATACGAATTAAAATTATTTCTTATAACTTAAGCTAAGGTTTTAAACAAGTAAAAATTTTAATACTAAATTGGTTCTTAAAATAAAGATTTCACTAAACCTTTTTTTCTCAACATAAGCTAAACTGTTACATACAAAAATGCCAATTGTTTATATTAACTATAAGCTTCAAGATCAGTGAATTAAAACTAATAAAAAAGAGGCCGTTCCGTCATATTTGATCAAGTTTGATTTCAAGCAAATTTTCATTGAATAAAATTTCAGTGGTTCAGTGGAAGAGTAGCCTAGCCAAGAATGCTGCGAAATGAGACATCGGATTTAGACTTTCTCTCAAAAAGAAATAATTAATATTTCATTAAATATATTGTCAAGCCGATATTATGGTGAATAAATAAATTTGGAACCCAAAGATATGGTTGTTGTGGTCAAACTGAAAAGGCCTACAAAATTCAATGTGGGCTAGGCAACTCTTCCACTTAACCACTTATTTGAAATAATCGTCATAAAAATATAGTCTAAGTATCGGCCATTTGAATTTAGTTTAGATCATTTCGGTTTTTTTTTAAAGCAAAAATGGCGATGTTTTTCTACTAAAAGCATTAATGTTAAAATTAAATAAAATAAATTAATAGTGTGCTCAACAAAATATGGTGGAGAATTTATTCGTTTTGACCTGGTCTAATTTTGTCGTTTTCGTATGCTATTTTCTGTGTTGTTAAAAAAGCTACACAGTCCTAAAGCACATTAATTTTTGTATTTTAATTTCAGCCAAGAAAATATAGCATAGTAAAAAAATCCATTGAATCTTACATTTTTTGGACAGTAGAAAAATATACCACACCTTTTCAAGTAAATTTACTATATATTGGGATGTAATAGTCAATTTGAATGTAATTTTCAATATTCAGTCAGTAAATTTCAATTCGCAATCAGTAAATTTCAACACCGAAAGCAGGAAATTTACTTTGATTTACACTCTAAAAGGTGTATAATTATCATTCTTTACGTCGCACTTAATTCTATTATACCTCTAATATTAAGTATTTCTTACTTTTAATAAAACACCAGACTGTAGGTGGGAATTGATCCCGCGCTCAATTCTGGCTTTGCAACATACCGAAGGATTAATACATCAAATTATAATATGATTAATACATCAAATTATAATTTAATTGAATTCTAACGTGTGCGAGGCTTAATTCAACGTTATATTTTCTGAGCTCATTTCATCAGTTTTCCAGTTATCCTTACAATTATTGAAAAAACGAGTAAAATTTAATTTTTTCCAATGGCTGAATGAAGAAGTAGCAGAACTCTAAAACCACATCAAGCGAAAAGAGCTCTTGCCATCAGGAATACGAGTACGTCGGGCATTAAGTGGCAGGTATTCTTTCCTAACTAATGAGGTAAACCAATTTTAAAAATGTTCTTAAGGAGTTTCTCAAGTAGCACTAGATGACGGATTATTAAGTGTTTTGATTGGATGGCAAGTACCGTGGATATGAATCTGGAGCTCGAAAGTGAAACTAGTTCGCTCTCAACTGGAAATATTTTTTTCAAGTATGAGTCATGTTTTGTGCCAATAAGGATATTGACAGAATTGGTATTCCAAGTAGAAAAACCTGAACAAGTAAGCTACTAACTCATATTGACTAACAAAATTTATATGGACGTTGTGCGTTGCAACCAACGTGTAGAAAATTGTAAAATTAAAAAAATAGTTTCTTTTTGGGTTAAAACAAATTTATTTATATTATTAATTGAGTTATAAGCTTATTTTATGTATTTGTTTAATTAATTTCAATTAAAAGCTATTACATTAACATTAAAACAAATTTATTTATATTATTAATTCAGTTAAAAGCTTATTTATTTTATTAATTTAATTAATTTCAATTAAAAGATACTACATTAACATGAAGGAATAAATCCAATCAACAAACTTAGATACATCAACGTAGATAATGAATTCATTGAATTGGCAGGACTTAATATTCGGATCGGATAGTGAGGCTGATACTGTTCCACGCAGGATCCACTTATTGTTTCGTCGTAGTATTAATCCAGCTCCAGAGTCACCGCTACAAGGTCCGCTTCCGTCCTTGTTGCGGGCACAAAATGTCCGATTCGAAGTGAACAAATTGTAATATTCGTTTGACCGTTGACACACTTCGTCCGATACAATAATCGCTTCGGTACGTTTTGGTACCAGCTTGACGTCCTGATCGGCTATGTTTCGGCCCCATCCAACAACAAAGCCTATTTCGTCTTTGATACTAGTTCCGGGAGAAGGTTCCGTCCATAGACATACCGGTCTTATGAATTCGCTAAATCTCAATCGGTTCTTTAATAAAATCACGGCCAAATCTGCATCAAAGGACATCAGGTTGTCCTCGTAGTTCGGATGGGAATAGATAGTATCAACACTAAACGCTAACGATCCTGGCTCATTCCAGTTGCGAATATTGTGACGACCTAGGTACACTATAAAATCGCTCGCTGAGTATTTCTTGAAGCAATGTGCAGAGGTCAGAACTACTCTCGTCGAAAGTAGATTTCCACCACACTGGAATGTTAGAGAATCGACGAGATTCAAGTAAATGGCGGCCATCCAAGGCCACGATCCTCGCTCCATATCCGTGCTGCCATAAACCAAAGACTTAAGGTTGAATTTTGAATGGGTTTCGCCGCAAATGTCTTCCAATTGATCCTGTCTCTGAAGTCGCCTTGAGTGATCATTGCGAATGTCAATACTTTCACGCTGTCTTTTGGCCAAGTTAAATGCTGCCAATTCCGTGTGTAGAATATGTTCCAACTTGATGGACGTTACAAGAGGTCCGAATTCTTTTGGCCCGCTGCAAAGGACGCGATCGTTGAAAATAATTTTGGTAACGCGTGGTAGTTGGGCTTGAATTGGAAATCGAATCTTGTAGCGAATTATCCTATTTTCAAAAATATTGATTAGTGTTTCGTCGCGAGTCCGGTAAAGTTCTAAGGATCCAGGATAAGAGTTTTGCAATCGATCTGTGAGCGATAAATTTATGATTAGTTGAATCGTTTGACCAAGCTCAAGGCCTCCAAACTCTGCCACCCCAAACCACTCTGTGCCATCAAACCGATAGGTAAATATATCGGGACAGGGACTCGGCGGAGCGTGAAGTCCTTGAGCGTGATCAAATATTGTCACTAGAATCAGAAAGATAGTCTTCATTCTTTCGAAGATGTACTTTAACAAAGCTATGCACCACTAAAAGGTTTCGGATAAAGAGGTTTGGTTTACTGATAGGGTCGCTACTTTTTTAATTACTTTTATGGCACATGAAGGTAAACTTTCTAAAATAAGGGATGCTACTTTCATTATTGAAAAGAACCATCGACGCTGAACTACATACCTCTTTATAAAGGGTCTTTATTTTAACTATTTGTACTTTTTAAATAGCCTTCTATAAAACTTGGGATAAGTAGCTCTTAATGCGGGGGTCATAAAAACACAAGCAAAAGATTTCTCAGAAATAATTGCTTGGCTGATTTAGTCAGTAGAAATAACTTTACTATGGAGGTTGATCCTTTAATACAAAGATGCCACTTGTCAACCACTTGTCTGCAGTTGCCATCACAGTCCCTTGGGTGATCACTATTTTAAGGTTCTACTGTAGGTATTTACGGCACAGCACACAACTATTGAAGTACCTTAAATACTTGAAATTTGATATGTACCTATATGAAGGAGTAGGAAGAATTCAGATACAATCGAACTGAACTGAACTCAAATCCCAACTGAAGAGAGAAGTGTTTTCTTAATCTGGGCATTGTGAAGCAGCTCCTGCCGTATGGTGGATTTAATACAAATGCGTTCGGCGCGACTTAACCGCCACAAGTCGGTTTTTCATCGGCTGCAGTACTTGCAGTGTTGTCTGTGCCTCAGAACATATCCTTGCGCACTTTAGTTCACTACAGTGACCGATCATTTCCGGTTCTCGATCGGTCGCGAAATAGTTCGTTCTTTTAGTTCAATGTAAAATCATGTAGGGAAATGTAATGATCACACAAAAAAAGTCCTCAGTGACCGAGAATGTGTGAGCTTAAAAAAAGGTCGTCAGTGTTAGAAGTAGAACAGAATGAAGTAGAACAGAAATGAACTCTAATCTATGAACTCTAAGTCTAATACGCGTTCGAGCGACGCGACTTTCATTGATGTGCGACACAAATTCGGTGAGATGGGAAATGAGTGTTCATTTTATATATGTTATGTGTTACCATGGAAGCCAATCCCAACGAGAATGTTAAGAACTGTTGAACTTTTCCGTCGCCCTGTGCCATCCGATTGTTTAATTTTTATGGTAGGGGTAAGGTCGTACAAATCGCGTACATTGTAAATCCACTCTTTCAGTTTTAACTCATGATAAAAAATAGCTTCCCAGCCATAACTTCAATAGATGAAAGCAACGAAAAACCTAGTAATTCCTTATTTCTAAATATCATACCGTCATTCAACTGGTGAACAACAAAAGCGACTAATCAGATTAAATCCATCAATTTCTGGGGGAACTTTTTAAACTAAAGATTATAAAGGCGCGAGATTGAAACTCAATCAGACTAGAACTAATGTAATTGAAAGGAACCCTGGCCAGGGAAGATGGGAAACGGCCAAAAATTAAACGAAACCAAAATTAAATTCGCACCGAAAACCAAAAGAGAACGGACAAAAGTTCCAATTTCAGAAGCCAGTCAAAGAAAATTTCTGCTAATGAAAGGAAAACTCCGTAATCATTTATTCGTTCATCTCGAAAAGTTTTAATTATTTGCGAGTTCTTTTCGATTGGAAAATGAAGGACCAGATGCGAAACGGTGTTTGACTGGCGCCTAATCGAAAAACCTACCTAATACTTTGTTGTTGTGGTTGACATATATTTACTCTTTGGCAGAACGCCGAGTCAATGTGTTTTGCATAAGACTAACTTTGAATGCCTATGCGAGCGGATAAAAAGAATCAGCCAACGAACGGAGAAAAGGTCCTTATTTTTTATGTTTGTGATCACAGAAGGGAGGTTCCTTTGAATTCCGTTGGACTTTGTTGTTTTTAATTTTCTTCGGTATTGTTTAGTCAATATTTTTCGGTATAGTGAAAAGACGGAGAAAATTAAAAGCTGAAAGAAGTTATAATAAAAATTGGCTGTCATCTTCAGGAATAGAGCCAAGTATATCATCTAACATAATCGATCTATTCGACTTGAAATTCCACTTTAAAACCTCTAAATTAGAGATGGGCAGAACAGCTCACTTGGGTGAAGTACGAGTTTTTCTTAGTCATTCACTTTATTGAGTTAGTTCAGTGAAGTACTTCAATTGAACTATTCCTTTCATCTTTATCTCTTCTCGAGCTAGGAGTTCCGTACTCACTAGCTAGTTAATGAGTCGTTCAATTGTGATATTGTCTATGGGTTAGCTCTCTAAACATCCGTTCACTACTAAGTCAGTTCAGTTGTACTTCTGGGTCTCGCACCACGCATTATGTACACGCAATATAAAACGCCACGCATGTAAAACGATGAATGAAATACTCGTATATGGTAGACTACTGAGAGAGAAGAGACTTTACTTTCTTAGGAGTTAAGATCTGTCGTCGCTGAGATACGCTGAGACCATAGTATAAATACTTACATAGTAGCCAAACTCAGTTCGAATTCTCGATGTAAACACACTACATGCGTACAATCTATACGTATGCAGAAGCTGCTTCTCTTTCAGTCATGGGCGACTACTCTGACACACATTTCTATTTCTTTTGCACAATTTGGTATGTATGGAATAGTAATTAGGAAAAATGACGTGAGGGTGAGGGATATGGCAATACACGAAATAAGCATAAAAACAACCAAAACAGACAAGAAAGCGGTAAAGCTACATTGCAAGTACGTAATTGAAAGAGACGAAAGATTTGTCTCAGTCATCAGCTGTTTAAAATTTTGAGAGGTACAACCAATCAAAATCGTGTATTTGAGAGTTACAAATTTTTTATGCGAAAAATTTTGTGGACTATGGTGAACATAGGGAGTTTGCTTACTATGTAAGTATTTATACTATGGCTGAGACGGACCAACTGAGAAGATTGATTGGTTTGCTGCGTCTCTTCTCACTTCGTTCAAACAGTTCACTTTGTTAGTCTTCGTTCCACTACTCATTCGGTTTAATTGTAATAAACCTTTCGAATTGTACTGCAGTACACCAAAATGACTGAATTACTTCACTTACTCACTTCAATCAAGTGTAATTTTAGAGTAGTTCACTCGTGAACGGTCCATCGCTAATCTGAATTAGTTTCAATACCTTCGAGATTTGCTTCGGCTGTACTATAAAATTCGTTTTTTTCATAATCCATAGCTTTATTCAGCTTATAGTTGCCAAAATTTGCTTCGATTTCAGGTCCATTGATTTCAGGTCAATTGATTTCGCCAACTATTAGTTACAGCAACAAACTTTAGCTATTTCAGATAACTTCGGGTATTTGTGTGCGTTCTGGTAGTTCGAAGTCCTGACGTTGTTCGGCGAACAAAGAACACTCGCGTAGATATGAAGTGAGGACAAGATAAACTATCTTAAAACGTGTGTGTAATTATGTGATGCTGACAGCTATTCAGAGCGAGCAGCCGGCATTCTTCCTACTAATCCGGATCCTTCTGTAATGCCGTGCCTCGCATGAATCCTTTTTGCTAACAATCCGCCACATACGAGGGGATGATACCGAGAACGTTTGCTCTTTCATTATATCACTACTTGCGTAGTACCCTCTAACGCTATAGAGTTGATGATAACGTACCCTAATCGTATATAAATCCCACCATCGCTCCACTCCGCCCGCCCGCACCTACCCTTACAGCTTAGCCACTATCTGGTGCACAGCTCCGTGTCTGCTCTGTTGTTAGCTTTAAGTCTTTCAGTTTCAACTGCAGAGATCCTCTAACTTAACGAACAGACTATAACTTCTAGTGTATGGCACTGTGTGCGCTTTAATGTAAAATTTACTGAAGATGGGCTGCACCCTAGTTCAATGTTAACACATTATTACATGGTGGCGTTGAAGTATGGTGTCATATAGTGTGCTATATTAAAATTCATATAGTTTTCACTTTGCATTATTCATCACTACGCCACCCTCAACCCTTTGATGTTGGCATGGTGACATGGGCCAGGGATGAACGCTTTATAGCCCAACTAGGACAGAATAAAACCGCGTCACGACACTTGCAGTTTTGTGTAGTAAAAAGTGGTTATAGTTTTCGAAACTTCTCTCTTCCGAACGTTGGTTTTGATTTTGGTTAGAACACACTTGGGTTTGGAATACGGTTTGCATATTGTAGTAATTTTTTTTCTTCGGAATTTTGGTCGTAACCTTTTGAAGTAATGTGTTAATATTTAAAGGACCTTATATCCTGCCTGACCCTATTCGGAAAAGTGGTTTTTACACATAAACTTCAATAGTTCTATTTCCATGAAATTTATGTTATAATTGCCATGCTTCGTCGTAACGACCACAATACGACTAAACTCCAATCTGAAGTTGTTCAAATGGATTGTAAGATAATTACCCTCAAACTACTTGTTCTTAATAAAAAATAATTTCTTCTTCTTTGTAGTTATCTAATATACAAAAATACAACAGTTTTTTGCTTGGGTCGAATGGAAATCTACTTCTGTGAACCATTCTCACCCAAATTTTGCATGTACATTTTTGAGAGTACCGGACAGGTCGAGAACATAATTATATTCCCGAAATTTGGTTCGTATATTTGTTATAAACAGTTTAATTTTCCATACGATTAACATTGGCGGGAGTAGCGCCTCCGCTCAACGGGAGAGACGAGAGTAACAGAGGCGATGGAACAACGTGAGCGTAGCGAGCGTAGCCGTTGGCTATAAGACTATAAGTAAAATAGAAAAAGTACCCAAACAAATAACAATTTTTTCTTAAATATGTCTACCTAGTTTTAGATAGATAGATATATATGTATTTTACTTATTATTAACATTTAGTGCTTAAGCTAACTTATTAGTGCTCAGACTTTCGTCTCTACATCAAATTTTATTACATTATAGCACGGAGGCTGGTGTCTCTAATAATGTTTATGTATTTCTGAAGTTTTAACTTTACAGCATTAACCGTACTTGATTTTCAATCATAAATTGAAGCCCTTGGTGGAATAAGGAGTCAACTTGTTTTTGAAAAACATGAAAGGGCTTGAATTTTCTGACCTCTAACTGTTTTCGAATGAAATTCAGCTGATGCAGTTAACCCCTAATGATTTAATATTATCCTTAATAGTTTTAATAAGGTCATAAAAAAATCAGTAAAATAATTATAATCCAATAAGGCTTCAGACAAATCAAATTTTGCATGCTGTTGGAAAAAAACGACCAAGGGCTTCAATTACATTTGCAAATATCGTACTAGACAATTTCCAAAGGTGCTGAAACTCTTTCCGTTTCGTTTCATTCATCCAAAATACTACTGTCTTTTGAACATATCTAAAGGAAATATCAAAAATATATTTGGAACTATGCGGCAAATTTTTTGGATTATCAGGCTTATTCAGCACCAGAGTCATAAGTCACAAAGTAGGTGGAGAGTCACAATTTTGAATTAATTGTGACTTTTCGTATTCTGTCATTAGTATGAATTTTGATGTTGTTTGCATTTTCCGCGAACTGAGCAAGAAAAAGCGATATAAAAATCAGGGAACAGATATTTCCAACTATGTGGAGAAATTATTGTGACCTTTCTTGTGACTGTAGCACCAGAATGCGAAAAAACTATTCGATCACAAGCGCAGTCACAAAATTTTAGTCACATCAGGTTGTGACCTATATTAGGTCAAATTGGTAATATATGTATACCGAGTTTGAAGTTTTTAGCCTGGACCGTTTGTAGAGTTCAGAAATCAAAGTATTTTGAACAAAGCCATTAAAAACTTTTGTTATTATTTTTGGCAGTTTTGTCAAAAGATACAAGATCTAAAGATTAAAAAAAAAAATTTAAATCAGGTTTACTGAGGGATTTCGAGCACAAAGTTTGTGTGTGTTGGAAAAATGTTTTTGTAGATTGTATTGCCCCTAAGGCGGAAGAAATTTAAATTGTAAAATTTAAATGCTTTTTTAAAATGTCACTCGTCAGGTGCAACTGACAATTAGCCCCAAAGCTACCCAAAATCCTCAATACATCAATTTTAATTATCCTGTGACTTTGTTTACCTGTGAGTCTAGCCGTCAGGTATAACGCTCGGATAGTTCGCAATGGGACTAATGTTGAAATGTGCACTTACCGATTAATCACATCAATACAATTAGTACAACGCATTAGCTGTTATAATCGGAAATCGCTTTCAGCTAAACTCTATAGCGCGTCCGTAATAGTTTGGAAATTCAAAAATCGATTCATAGAGTAGTACCTGCCGAAACATACATTAAAGTTTGATATGATATGTAGGCCATGATACGTGACTGGCTGAAAAAAGGCCGTCGCTATAGAAGTCCTTGTTGTTTGGGCGCGATTTCATCGCCAAACCCAGGTCGTTCCAAACATCAACGTAACCCCAAAAGTAAATATCCAAGGGTGGCAAAATTGTCAACAAACCGGCAGCTTTTGTTCGAAAAGGATAAAAAGTCTTTACTGTCTCCATTCTCTTCGATACGAAGGAAAAATTGAAAGGCGACAGATAGAAGACTTTGAATTGCGCAGGATCACTTTTAAATTCACCACGGACCAAGTCATTTGAGGAGGTATTTTTCGGATATTTTCGTTTCTTCTGGCGGACGATAGAGAAACGGTTGAAATTTCGGAACTGAATAAGGATATGTCGCTAAACTGACCTGATTGAGTGAAGATCTAGGCTATCAGTAGCAGTCCTTCTTCGGAACTACTTTGACCCACTGTGTCAATAATTTTGTTGGCAAAATTTACACTCTCTGTCCGAGTATAGCCAAATATTTGACAATGCGATAACCCAAAATTTGGTAATAGTGTGCCAAGTTGAAAATATTTGAAAAAAATTGTTAAACAAATTAAACGATATTTTTCATTGATAAAAGTCTTGTTCCACTCAAAAGAATCAGAAGTATAGAAAGTTGACGATGACTGTTTGAACAAGTACAGTCAAATATTTGACAGAGCAATATTCAAAAGGACAAAATTATCAAAAAATAAATTCACTCATAAAAATATGCGAAAATTGTACAACATTTAAAAAGATATAGTAAAAAACTTGCATTAAATTTATTAATTAAGTAAAAAAAGGCCTTGCTGTGAATATGAATAATAAAAACTTTAATTAAATAAGAATTTGGCGACCACTAGATTTGGGCCAGTAATCGAATGGTCTCCAGTGTTACAATTTGGAATATAACAAGACTTTATACTTTACCCTTTTATAAAAGGAATTTTTAATATGATAAGTAAAAACATAAAAGTATAAATTTACTTTAAAAATCTGAATTTTTTTCATCGGCATATTTATCCAGTCTCAAGTACACATCTTACACTCCTTCTTCGACTTACGAATTAACTCAGCTTAACATTTTCCCGCAAAAGTTTTATTTGTTTGATGTCTTTATCGTGGGCGGTGCCGTATAGTTTCTACCGAGGTTGATTAATTATTTAATTAAATTTCACTTTGCTTTATGTACTTAAAGCTTTAATTTCGATTACATTTTCGTCTTTGTAATTTACTCGAACTGGTTATAATGTGTACACAGCTAAAAGAAAGTAAATACAATCTTAAAACAGAAATCTGAGATTGCCTTGTGGGTGGAATTTGTCGTAATCCTTACGTGGAATTTATTTTGCAATGTGTTTCGAAATGATCTTTTTTTTGGAGAATGAGGGTTAAAGACGGTTCCAGGTTTTTCATTAGGAAGCATTTTTTTCTTGTTCAAATTTCGGTAAAATGGAAATAATTAATTTCAAGAAGAGTTTAAGTTTACACCTTGGAATTGGAGAATCCATTGGAAATGATATGTTTGTGGTAAACTTTGCGATCATAATTAAGGTATGCCTATTACAATTATTTTTACTTAGCAGCCTGTTTTTTTAACCGATTATACTAAAGTTGGAATCAAGGTCCAGGTGATGCGCGCAATGGAACAATCGCGTTGCGTCATAAAATGTGACATCGGTTGTAACTTACAAATATTAAAAAAAAAAAACCTAAAGATAAGTACCGAAAAACAATAAAATACACAGGAAAAAAACATTGAATTTTACATCTTTTGGATGTGAATTTGCAATGGGATGTAATATTCAATTTGAATGTAATATTCAAATTTCGGACAGTAAATTACTTACTTAATAAGGAAATTTCAACTTCGAAAGCAGCGAATATTCTGAGTAGGTTTGGCGCCACGGAAGGCTTTTCAATTTAATTTCAGTAGAAAACGAAATTGAACGATTTCTTCAACTTCGTGGTTTCATATATTATGCATTTTTCATCGTAAAATTTATATAGATAAGTAGAATTACACGAAAAAGAGCGTAATTTTCAATTCATATCTAAATATAGTTTATTTTACACGAAATGTTGTGTAATTTTGTGAGCTTTCTAATGTAAGTTGTACGGTTCAGCTGAAAATTATATGAACAATTTACTAATTCCAGCAATTTCGTGAATGATAGAAATGTGTACTTTTACTCGACAAACACAATAAACTGGAAATTTCATACAAAATTTGGATTGGAAACTCAATTTGTATAAAACAGTTTGGGCGTTCGTTGTTTTTTCCGCATTTTTTGGCATAAAAGCTTTGAGTATCTTTTACCCAGCGCCAAGTCCCAGGAAATGGTACATTGTGATTTTTCCACATTTGGATGTTCAATTTGTATCTGCTTTATGGTATCTTAATGGGATGGATTAATTCCTATTTAAATTGTTTTACCATAATATTTTTTTAAAGTCTATTTCTCATCGTGTTTATAAAAACTACTTTCAATTATATTCCAAGTGGATAATAAAAAAATGAAAACAATTTCTTGGCATTCACTTTCACTTCGAGAAAAACAAGTTCGTATTGGGGGGCTTAGAAAGTCTCATACATAACTTCTTTGCCGAGGACTAGGGGGGTTAAATTTGTTTTTCTTCGATCATTCAAAAAGCCCGCCAACACCCAACCATACAAAGAAACATATTGAGCCAGCCAGTGGGTTTTCTTATGAAAATTATTTTCACGACACTTTTTTCCTTACGTTGTTTGGAGAGTGTCAAGAGATAACACAAACAACCGCACAATATCACAACAGCAAGGTATATTTGTATTGTTGACAGGTGTGCCTGTTTATTCCAAGTTGGTGAAATAACGAAAATAATGGATTTTGGGTGCCTAGAAAACACCCAAGGGTTTTTCTCTGCTTTACGGTACTATACCGAATTCAGTTTGTGAAGTATAGAGGACGAACCAGATGGAATTAATTTCACAGTTCGTTTATATCCAATTTATGAAAGGATAGCAGACTGAAAATGTTGTATCTAAAGGTGGACAGGCCGATATTTAGATATTTTCAAATCGAGCTTTGATTTTGGTTAATTTTGTCGTCAGTTGTTGTTTAGATACATTAGCATATTGCTCTGCAGAAACAGCTTATATTAATACTTTTATCTCCTCCAGCTCAAACCAAACATGTTGGCAGCCCTACAAATAAAAATCATCGCAAGTGAATCACTAACGATTCATCTAGGTGAAGTATATGCTTACAAGTGAATTGCCAACCGATTCATATGAGAGTCATTAGCGCTAAGTGTTGTTACTCCAAAGTGAACCAAGTGGCAGAAACATTTATCAGCCTCCGCTGCAACCGAATGGAAATAAAACTTTGAACTACAGAATATAAAAAATATATATTGCAACAAATTCTTATGTCTCGATGTAGTTGAAGAGAAATTCAATTTTTAGGGAACAATATAAGGTAATGCAAAAGTTGCAAAATATCTGAGAATCGTTAGTCAGTTCAATATATTTGCTCTAGATGAATTATTAGTGAGTCAATGCGATGTTTTAGTTGAATTATTACTGAATCACTTACGATATTCTTAATGAATCGCTAGTGAATTACTTGAGATGTTCTAATAGAATCGTTAAGGAATCATAGATGAATCGTTAGTGAATCACTTGCGATGCTTGTAGCGTCCTGTTTCGTTCATACACTACTACAATTTAATTTGACCTAAATATTCTATCGGTATCTCGAATGATAATAAAGTGAATTCAGGTTAAAAATCAAACTTGTCGTCACCGAAATTTTATCGTATTTCCAGTCACTCCGTAAACAAATTCGGGTCATCATCTCATAAAAGTTTAACGTCGCTAACAATCCATCGGGCACACATATTGGTCAAGATAAGTACATTGAATTAAAGGATATCTGCCCATGTCCGGAACGGAAGCATTTTATATCGTCCTATTACTATCAATGTCCTCGGGAGGATAACCAAGCAATAAACCTTCTTTTCATGGTATTTGCTTTTATTTCTGGTTGAAGTTTAATAAAACTAGATGAGATGTCCTTGGTGCATTAAGCAGCATTCTGTTTTTGTCAAAACGGAAACGTAGGCATATAATATGGAAAGCGCAGGGATTGAAGAGGAATCATAGTCAATCCGGGGGATGTCACAATAGGCCCAACTGTAACTGCAGTGACAGAGATTGGTTAACCTCTACGGTATGGTTATGCCAACCCCTATTTCCAATCTATCCAACTAGGCATATAACAGCTCAATCTTTTCAATTGCGAAATTGATCAAATTTTTTCACATAATAGTCTGGGCTGTGCCTAGCAAAATTTACCAAGTTCGGCCATACTTTTAGGGAATATTTTGACAGTACCTACACGGCACTGCAGGTAAGCAGTAACGTTTGAAATAAAAACGAATTGGAAAGTTTTGAAAATCGGAGGTGAGTCCTTTCCCAAAAATTTCCTTACCTGTAATATATTCCAAAGAAACTGAATCCTTGTAACACAGAAACAAGAAGAGATCATAGGTCTAGTTAAGATCTGGTAACCGCATAGTTACCTTACGTCCTTACGTACGTGTTCCCTTATTCTGATTCACAACTTTGTTAGAACCGTGTTAGAGTGCTTTGAAACCTCCTACTCATCACGACAACAATCCATTTTCCTTCAGTTGAAAATAAATGAACTGTGAAATAAAATCATCCTACCTTCACATCAAGGTCCTTTCACTCTGTTGTTAGTGTATATACTTGTACTTGTGTCATTCGGGTAGTTACTCTGTTTTATTCTATTGACAAAGTCCTTCAGAATTTAGTCGGGGTATTTTATCAAGGTAAACGCTGAAGAACAAGTAAATTGAGATTTTAAGCAGACTTTAAGAGACATTCCCTGAAGTTATGTCAAAAAAAGTCGATGGGAACTTGTTACTGAAAAGAGGCAAAAGGATGTGTAATAACATTAAACTACAATCTTTTAAGTTAATTTTGGTACGGACTGATGACTTTACGGTCGCACCGACGTCGATATAACTGGATACTCACCTCAATTATAACCAGATACGACTTGACAGAAGAACCTAGTTATTGGTTATTAATAACTACTATTTAGTTATTCCATAAATTTATATTCAAAAAATATATTTGGCAAGTACATCATTTACTGACACCTAAATAGATAGATAGATAGATTGGTAATAGCGGTTGATATAGGGTATATTTCTGTCACTGCAGCCACAGTTGGGTCCATTGTGACGTCCTCCGGATTGACTATGATTCCTCGCCAATCTTGTTGAAATCTAGTATTTTACAAAGAAACGTCTAAATACGTAGATATGAAAAAACTAAGAAATTTATGGACACGATTTTTAATAAAAATAAGACGTGTTAGGCTTTAACTCCACTGACACCGGAAAACAGCAAACATATCTTCAAATTTGCTTCTATGATACCTTACCATAAAAAAATCCATTAATACAAAATAAAATGTTAGAAATTTAAACAAAAAACCTCTAAATATACGAATATGGCCAAAAACAGATAAAGGGTCACGTTCACACCTTTTTAGTCACATTAATAACCAACAAGTCGTCAAAATTACTATTTAATCACAGTTTTAACCGAGTAGTTTTTGAAATAACTTCAAAAATAAATTTGTGACTCAAAACTTTTAAAAATTACTGTTAAGTCATTTAAAACTTGGTTAAATGATTGCTTTAAGCTTCCCAAATTATAATTTTATTTTCGAACAGTGTTTAGTGACATTATGATACAAGTACATAATTTTTTTTTTAATAATTTGTAATTAAACAATTTTTTAAGATTACAGAAAAAAAGCCTAAGTCGCCACAACTCTATTTTAATAACCAGAAAGTTGTAAAAAACCACAAATTTTATTTTCTAATCATTTAATAATAAAAGCAGTTGTAGGTATCTGGTCAACTGATTTTTTCCATTATCGGAAAGTTATTAAAGTAAAAATAAGACCCCGTTATGACTAAGACGTCGCAACGACTTATCATTTATCAACTGAAATAAAGAAAGAAAAGACCAACGAATTCTGGTTGTACGAGGTCGGCCCAACATACTGTGACTGAGTTCCTGTCATTGAATAGTATTAGCTGTAATAACAACAGAACAGAACCATTTTGTGTACAAAGCTAGAACTAAATCCACAGTCTGTACAAGTTCAAACAGACGAAATTAAAGACCCACTCACGACTAGATGATACCCGGAATTCGTGGTGAGTCGCCGACCAGTTCAAATCAGCGGAATCCCTTACGCTTCTACGCAGTGTAAACAAAGGCAAATCAACAAACCAGCTCGCCAACATATTAATTAAAATCACGCAATGATAGGCATCATATGCCACATCCGACAGCGCCCTCCAATTCCCAAGCCGAACAAATCGAATAATTCATCCCGTCTGAAAGGAAGTGGTTCCAACCCCAAAAGGGAATGGAAGTGTATGGGTGGCTGGGTGGTAAAGGCAACCTTTAAACTAAAGTTAAGTCGAAAAGCAATTGATAAAGCTACTCATGAGATAAATGTTCACGATATCACTCGACTTGGTCTCATGCGATTCCAACATAATGGCAAACGGAGGGGTGGCATCGAACCGAACTCCCTCTTCGGTTGCCACAGTCAAGCCCATAGAACGTTATACGACCTACAGAAAAAGGATATATTGTGCCTAGTGAAGGAAGTCGGAAAATGGAACTATGAGCCATCAAAGCGTAAATGCAAACAATGGGCAAAGGGCAATAACTAACGAGGACTGGCTATCTTTTACACATCTCTATTTTGCAAGTAGGAGGTTAGCTTTTGACCCTGATGCTACCACCCACTTGGGCTATCTTTTCTAGCGGATCTGACATGATAATTATGTGCCAGTTCTGTTTTCTAGTCCTTCAAGCTGTGTGTCCTTCGTACGACTATACGTTAGTCCTTTAAATCGAGCTTGGATTGTAACGACCACACAATGGTGGTTAGTATTTCGCAATGTGACAAACTAAAATTAAATGGAAAATCGGTGCTTTTGCAGGTGAAAATAATTCATTGGTTTTTACAGAGAACTTTCGTCACTACATTCTATTTAAGTTTTCTATCTATCTATACCCCGAGATTAAAGAGCCATACCCTCACTCTAAGCATACTGTCGACAGTATGAAGAAATTCTGCACATGAATTTATATCGTCTAATAAAAAATTTAATATAAATTTAAATTAAAAACAATAAATTATTTTATATTTTTTAGAATAGGCTCTTTTTATCTTAAACCTTTTCAAGAAATAAAAAAAATATTTTTAATAATTTGTTTTTATTTTATATCTTTCAAAAAAATAATCATTTAACACTATAAAAAATATAGCTACTAAATTGTATTCTATTCTTGTAAAATTTTACCTTTTCACACCAGCAGTAAACTTACACATTTTTAGCGATTGATTTACACACTTATGTGTGAATTTCCGCATTAATTGAAAAAATTACATGAGTGTGTAGAGAAATTTGACAATAGCAATTTTACTGTTCTCACAGTAAAATTTTTTTACTGTGCGTTTGCTTTGGTGTAATTTTTTTGAGAGCTAATAAATCAAGTGGGATTGACTCTATTCGGAAAATTATCTAAAGAAACCGCAAGAAATAATCTACCTTTTGTACATATTCACAACAAAATTCAAAATAAATGAAATACTTTAAGCTTTGTGTTATAAACAAAATTCTATTCTAAAGCAATTAACTTTTCTGTATCTAGACGCAATCTATGCCAAACATTTATAACTTTTTGGTTTGAGTAGTAACATCTTCAACCTGTGCAGATTCTCCGGGTATTAAACCATCCGAAATTGATTGCATCGTTCTCCATCATTCTCATAAAATTAAACAAACAAAATTACCTAATTAGTCTACTTAAATTACAGATTGGTATAAGGGTCTTGGCTGTATTTCTGCCGGCTGATAGTGGCACAGCTCTACATAATTTTGTCGCTCGTTAGTTTCTTAAGATGGTTTGCCAGAGCTTGATTCTATAATGTTTGTCCGATGTCCAATTAAGAGATGATTCTCATTAAAGGAAACTAATTAAAAGACTCTAATTTAACAGTTTTGGTGTCTGCACAACGTCTAAGACTACTAAAACTTCTTATCTTTTTATTAAACTTGGGCGTAATCTAGATTTTCGAGGAGTATACTCGTAAAACATTACAATGCATTTATAGGATCGAAGAGAGGACAAAGGTTTTAGCAAAATACAAACACCTCGTCTTGCAAAATTACAAGCTCGAATCAAAAGCTCGACTCATTAAGCCATCTGTTTGGTATTCATAAGTTAATCATGTAGGTGAATCGTGAGTGAATCATCTTGGTGGCATATGAAAGATTTCAGCTCACTGCACTTTATACTAAAATAAAATTGTCTTACCCTCCGACTACATCATATAAAATTCAGATAGATTCTCCTTTAGTGAGTATTTACCAAACTGTAGTAGAAGTATCTCTAAAATTATTAATATTACTAAAAAGGTAGTTTTTTCACAGATTTTACCAGTTATTTCTAAATAGCGATGAACCAGTCACGATTGAGCTACTGTCTAAAGAAAGATTCATGGAAGTGAGTAAGTGAAGTAACTCAGTCATTTTGGTGAACTGCAGTTCAATTCAAAAGGTAAATGAAAGAAATTAAGGTCCGTTCCAACGATCTTCAGTTAGATTCTATCAGAAACTTTAACTGCAATTTTTGTATGAAAATATTGCAGTTAAAGTTCCAGTTAGAACGTAACTGACAATTGTAGGAACTGGTCTAAAATGAATGAAAGGAGAACGAAGACTAAGTCCAGTTCCTACGATCGTCAGTTACGTTTTAACAAGAACTTTATCTGACAGATTTTCATACCATACAAAACTTCCTGTTAAAGCTGCGGCTATAATTTAACTGACGACCGTAGGAACGGGCCTAACAGATTGAACTGTATGAGCATGATGAGAAGAGAAACAGCCAACTAATTAACCATAATCTTCTCGTTTTGTTTGTCTCCATGCCACGAAAAAGCACACAGAATAGAAAGTAAGTGAACAGTTCAAATGAAGGAGTAGTGACCAGTGACTACAGAACGGCTAGTTAGAGAAGAGAAAATATGAAATTGAAACAGTTCATTTGAAGCACTTCAGTGAACTAACTCCTTAAATTGAATGACTTGTAGTGAAGTACTTCACTCAATTGAACTGTTTTGCCCATTCCCTAGTCCTTACTACGAAATTAACGTTGAAATTTTTTCCGTAATTATTTTTGAGTTTTCATGCAAAGAAGTTTAAAATTCAAAATCATATTAAACATTTAAAATGCTTCAAAAATAACGTTCAATGTTTCTGTATTTAGTCAAAATCGCGATATAATGCACGCTACGAACATAAATAAAATCTGTAAAGTACGAGTTGTACAAAACTATACAGATACAGTACTTGTTTCTTTATTCTTCTCTGATTTTGCTGTTCCTATGGGATGTTCTTTATAGCAAACCTAGTGATTTATGTTTCCGGAAAAACTAAACTTATAAAAGTTTTCCGCTACGAAAATTTGTTGCAACGTTTTCTGAATGCAAACTTTATTGCTGTCGGTGTTTATAATCGTTATTCAACTGGCCGAATAAAACTCTAGAAGAATTATTGAAATTAGATAACCTCTATAGTTTTTGTGATGTATCTTTTTTGAATCCCGATTGTACGATTGGTTGGTTGTTCAATGGAATTTAATAACAATGTATATTATTGTTTCAGGGGTAGATCGCAGAATAAGTAGTCGAGGAAAATTGGACGATTGTTCTCATTGACTTGACTTGAGACATTCACGGTCATAAATCAATCAAGATTGCTGCTGGAGACTGTATATATATTTGAGCTCTGTTTCAACTTTCTAGCTTAAACCGTTCTTGTAACATATCATTTTTTAAGGTATTGAGAGATGTGAAGATGTGGGGTAATGTTAGCATACATAGCTCGACAAGTTTACATAGCCTTTTATCTCTTATTTGGATTTAATGTAGTGTGTAGAAGTTAAATTCAATAGAATATCGAATTTTCTTCAATTTTCTGATTTTCTGTAAATTAATGCCAATGATGGGCGTATTTTGGATTATATGTCTTTTTTCAACACGAGTATTTTTCTTATTACATTAACAATTTTAGTCGCAGAGACAGAACGGCGTCGCATATTTCTCATCATTTCGCCCGAATTTAATCTAAACCGGCAGGCTGTTGTCTTGGGTTTACTTACATTTATAATATGTTGAGATTACATTAAAGCTGACGCTTTAAAAGGACAGAAAAAAAATTCAATCCGGTCTACATCGTTTCAAGGAATGTTGAAAAGCGAAGAAAAAGTTACTTTCACATTTTCATTGTTCATCGCATTTTCAAAATGTATGCGTGAATGTGTGAGAGGGTAAATGGATAAGGGTGTAGTAGGGGTGGACGGCTGGGTGAGTATGTGTTTCTTTTCCAAGGGAAAAATTTCCATTGTTGACGTTGTTTGGATGAATTGCATGGGTTGAACGGAGAGCTTCGCAAACCAAAGACGAATAGGAAACATTAAGGCCATGTTGTATGATAAGGCTTGATGGTCATCATCAATCTTGCGGCTGGCAGTAAAAAGATATTCATTTCGGGTAACGGAAATGAGTAGGAATCTCGCGAATGGTTTGGAAAGCATTTTCACTTATTAAATTATTAAGTTGAGAGTAGCAACATGATGTTCGCTTGTTTGGATTATTGTAAGGACTGATCGCAATTAGATCCTTGTAGACATTCAATGGGGGTTAATTTTTGCTTGTATTTTTCCCTTACTCAGCTGTCTCTTCTATTGAGTGAGCACTACGGGCATTTTTTTCTATCTTATTTCTTTTATCCAAAATCTTAAACCTTGTATCTTGTAGCTTTTCTCTTAATTTTGTCGGGAAACAGTGTGGCACCGGTTTAGGGGAACTTTTATATTTTTAAGTTTTTGAGCATCTGCTTAGCTCCTTTTCCATTTGCGGTGAAAAAATCAGAAATCAAAAATTGTGACTTTTAAAAAAAATGCCATATAACAACCTCTTGCCAAATTTTAGGGCAATAGTTGCAAATTTTGACTGTTTTTTCGACATTTTTAGTAAACATTTCTCCAATTTTAGCTCCAATTTTTGAACATCTCTTGAGTTCCTCTTTCATTTGGTGTGTCACTTGCAAATCCCGAAAATTTAGACTTTTCAAAAAAATGCCATGTAACCCCTTGCCAAACTTTAGGTCAATTTTGCCAAATACTCTCCCAATTGTCCGATTTTGACAAGTGATCACTTAAATTAAAGGTGCGAGTGTCTTCTTTTCAAATTCATTAACTGATTTAAAAATTTAAAGATTTGAACCAGGAGAATCAAAAAAAGAGTCGCAAATTTTGACCGTTTTTTTTCGACGTTTTTGGCCACCATTCTTCCATTTTTGATCCGATTTTAATTTTGTTTGGAGATTTGAGCATCTGTTGAGTTCACCTTTCATTTGGTGTGTCACTTGAAAGAACCGAAATTTTTAAAATTTTGCTTTTTAGGGCCATTTTTTCCAAACTCTCTCTCATTTGTCCGATTTTGACGACTAACCTCTTAAACGAAAGGTGCTGGCGCTCCCTTTTCAAATCTGCAAATAGGTTTCTTATAAAAAAATTAGGATTTGCAGCCTTGAGGCAAAAGAAGAGTCGCAAATTTGGAATAGTTTTTCTCAACGTTCTTGGCCATTATTATAATTTTTGATCCGATTTTAATTTTTTTTTGAGCAGCTGTTGAGTTCCCTTTGTTTTTTTTAAATAAGTTTTTTCAAAAAATGCCTGGGCAGCATGGTACCTATGTTCCTCCTATTGTTCCGAAAGCAGGACTACAGCCTCGGAAAAGACAATGTATCCTGCAGGCCCTGGCCCGATTTGGGCTGTCGCGCCATTGATGATGATGGTACCTATGTATATATTTAAAAAAGAAAATTAGGACAATTTTTTCAAAATTCTTCGATTTTGACAAGTGACCACTTAAGGTGCTGGCGCCAAATTTTCTCTATCTTGTATCGTGTATCGTGTATCTTATATGTTCTTGAGCAATTTAACTTGTTTGTAAACTTTTTCGATGCGAAATCAACTTGGGGATGCTTTTCTTTATATCCGACTGCGTTAGGGACAGGAAACAGCCAATATACTATACTATTTCAATTCGAGTTAAACGTTTGGTCACTTATTACATTAATTAAAATACTAGTAACATCACATAATACCAAAAAAAGCAATTATAAGCCCATAAATACCAGTACCCTAATAAAATCCATTTGCATCATAATCAAAAAGTAATCGGACTCTAATTAATGCCAATCTCCTGAGAAATAAATTGGATGACAGGGTGAAACATTATACCAGAAGACAGCAACGACAAATCCTTCGGGTTTGTCCTCATCACAAGACGGACATGATTAAATCTTCCTACTGTCGAGTTGTGATTTAGTCCTTCTAAAGCTAATTCGAGATTTCTGGCTGACAGTCGTGATAATAAACTAAAATTAATCCTGAATTTTTTACTTATAAAGAACCGGAGGGGTGCAATTTTCGTTACGAAAATTTTAGAGAATTGATGCAAAACAATCGAATATAAAAAAAGGATCACAATGTTTCTTTAAAATCTAATCAGTACTGTGAAGACAGAGTACTATAGATTCCATTTGTAATTGCGCTTCTTACAACATTTTTGTTGAAGGGACAAAAATTCTTAACTTTACAGACATTTCCTGTGATCCTTTCTAATTAAACATTTTCATTGGCACTAAAAATAGAAAAATTCCAAGATTTATCGTCCAACTCCCGAAAGAGTTCTGAGCTTAGCAATTAAAAAGGACTGAAGTTCTAAAGCAAGGATAGCAACAGTTGCCATTAACAAAAATCAATTCAACAGTCGCTAATTATTATGATGGTAGAATTCGTGGTAAATTTTTTAAAGCCAATTATTGTCAGATGGAATAATATTAAAGTTGAACATTAAATGTCTTAAAGATTCTAAGACGATTTCGTATTTATTTTGCTTGTTGTTTTCATTTTGCTTCGTAGAAATCTAATTTGATGGCATTGAATTTGGGCGCATAATTTTTATTTTTTAGTACTACTCTGAAAGCAGTAAAATTACTATTGTGTAATCTCTTTACGCATTCTTATGATTTATTGCGAAAAAAAAAATCAAGTGTGGAAATCAATCGCTAAAATTGTTTAAATTTACTGCTGCTGTGGAAAGGTAAACTTTTACAATGTGCAAAATTACACACGGTGTGGAAAAACTAATGTTATATGTGTAAATTTACAACATCAATGCGGAATATTTTACTGCTTTAAAGACAGTTATTTTCACAAGAAATTTAAGAGAATATATTTGAGAAAAAATCTGTTCGAAACCCTTCAACACGCTTTTTTAGAACGTTTTATTTAGGTGCTATTGAATTCTAAATGTTAAGCTAAAGTCAAAATTAGGTGGCTACGTATATTAATAATAATCTTTTTTTTTATAATAATCTCTTTTTTAAAAAAAACAACTTATTGTTTCAATACAAAATGATCCAGAAAACTTCCAACATTTTAAGGACACATTAATTCAAATTCATGTTGTATACCGAACCGGAAAATCAATTCAAGGGACATGGTCAGTAAAAGGGCGATCAACCAGAAGGGATTATGCCCGGAAAAAAAGGTTTGGGACATACATAAATTAATCAAAAACGGGCAAACCGTGAAAATCGTTGGAAAATAAATTGTTCTTCGTTCGAAAACCTTTTCAAAGTTCGTGCTCTACGTCATTTATTATTGCTTCGTGTTTAGCAGTCGCCCATATTAAGTTTTCTTCCGTTTTGGGGGGTTTTTTTGGTGGCCTCGTCGTGGCGTAAGAAAGATGTTCGATAGTAAATATTCAACCCCCGAATTTACTGTTTTTTTTTGGACATATGAAAAATTAAGTTAGGGACTTGTACTTTTAGCTACGGACTAATTTTTTACTATACTCTGTAATTATGGTCTTAATTTGTCTGGTCGGACTGGCGAATCGTAATATTCGGCGTAGAATTAACGTAGAAGAATAAGAGTTATTCGTGGACAATTTTTTCTTATTATTATTAATTCGGAGGCATAAGTAAATTTACATTTATTGTTCGTGCCGTTCTGCCATATTTTATATATTTTTTCTGTCGTTTTGCACATTAAACATCAAAATAAATATAAAATAGCCATTAATATTGTTAAATGAGTTGTTATTACCATTTTGTAGAACAGTTTTTTTTATGCTGCATGCTACCAACTGAAAATAAGTTAATGTCAAGTGTAATTGGTAAAAGCAATTAGTTTCTGATGAGAACTTTGTATACCTTAATACTTTTATCGAACAAAATTTAAAGGTTCCAGACCATGGGACACATAATTTTTCTTATTTTGTATCATAAAAAAATCTAAATATGCTTTGTTAAAGTTTTCTACTACTCTCAGAATAGGCATTAAATTACTATTGTCAAATTTCCTTACAAGCTCTCTTACGCTGAAACACATCACTATGTGCATGATTGATGTATGCACGCATACTATAAGAAAAATGTTGGTTTAGTATGGGTAACCTCTGAGCCTGGGTTTGCTGGGCTACTAAATGCGGAAATATACACATAAGTGTGGAAATCAATCGCTAAAAATGTGTAAATTTACTGCTGCTGTGGAAAGACAAAATTTTACAATGCATAAAATTAAATTACACATGTGGTGGAAAAGCTAACATGTAAACTACAAAATGTGACATGTTTATATTTACTTATTGTATTATTCTTATTAATTTACTGATAATAGAAATGAATAAGCTTCAAGCGAAAGATCGGTAGATGAATTCCCAGACGTATTTTGAAGGGCAAAGGATACAGCAATCGACAATTGGAAAAATTTAATGAGATCATTGAACACATAATATTTGGAAAAAAAGCTAAATTACATGTAAGATGCATAATTTTATACACAATGATCAATTTTACACATTAAATGTGGAAAATTTCATGCATTAAATGTGTAAAAATACAAAAGTTTATGAATTACTCTTAATTTTGTTAAATTAAATGCAAATTTATAAATTTACTACATCAGTAATTTTCACATTATTTTTTTCTGTGCGGTTATCGGATTATGAAGACTTTTAAGAACTTTTTAAAATTATTGTTTTAAAAATAATATTCATTAAACTTCCAAAAAACAGAGAAATTTTTTTTCCAATTTTCAATTCGATCACAATATTTTATTATTAAAAAATATAAATTATTATAATAAATCAAATAAACAAAGACTTGAGTTTTTTTTATATATAATTTTTCTTAATCAAAAAAGCCGAAACAATGGCATTAAAATTATTTGGAAAAGTTTTAAAGAAACTTCTTCTTGAAAGTAGTTAATTAAGCCAATCCATTATTCTGTGAATTTTGGGTGAACGTGCACCAGATTGTTTGATTTTATGTAATTCTGAAAGATATAAAAAATTGTAAAGCTTCTAATTAAAAAAAAAAAAAACAAATTCTACCAATTTTACGGATCTTCAACTTCACTAAAAAGTTTCAATGGAAACTTTTTTGCACTTTTCGTGATTTAATATAAAAATTTCACTCTAGTAGCTAGCATAGTGTCATTGCAAGTAAAACAGGTAACGTTTTCCCAACGTTCTGTTTTCCTTTCAGTAAAATTCAATTTTGTGCCCACATAAATCGGCAACGCAAATATTTCGGAAAGTTCTTCGCTCCGTCTCTCGATGGCAACTTCAGACCCCGTTTCAATCATTTTTCACAACTTTTCCATTTCAACAGTCAACAGTTGTAGGAAACTGTTGCCAACACTGGAACAAGCTAGTGGAAAATGAGATCAACGATTCTATCGTCCGGCAAAAACTTTTCGGTACATAAGAAGGGGGCTCTGACAGAATTCTACCCATCCTAGTCCATATTACCCGAATGTACCATATACTACTCCTGAAATGGGGGAAGACACTAAAAAAGCATTGGGGAAAAAAAAGAGCAACTTCTCAATAGAAGACGGTAAAATACTACAAGACAACAGAAGTTTTCCTTTAACCAGGACGGGAAAAAAAAGTCATGTAGTAAAATAAAGTTAACGGCCACACAGTAAATAGGAAAAAGTATAAGGCCAATAAAGGAAAAGTTTCCGTTCCGTTTGTCATAAAGTTGGGATGGAAATGTCAAGAAAAGAAGACGCAATTCCCGATGAAAAGGGCATTGTCAGAACAAGTGCCTTGTATATTTTCCGGTACAAGCCAATATCTATTAAGCTCGAGTGCTCGCCGGAGTTTCCAAGAAAACTTGCGCTTTTCCGGCTTCAAACATTCATCAATTATGAAACAAAGAAAACTATTGTTATCAAGAGGTCGTATACTTCATATGTGTGTTCCTTTGCCTCGAAACTATTTCCATGCTGTTTTTAGTTTCACATCAAGGATGCTTGTCTCGAAGTCCTTTGTGCGATTTCTTGTATGACAGCGTAACGCGTCCTACATACTCGTTTATTGAGTGCATGCTCAAAAGTTCCCCAAGAGTACAAAAGGTACTTCCGAATAAATTAATAAGAAACTTCCTGATATCACGAGATCGCATTGCGATGAAACAAAGCTGGAATCGGCGGCCTCTGATTCGATAAATACGAAATTGTATTCAATTGAATTTGGACAAAATGTCTTGAGCAAATCGTTGAACTACTTCCTTTTAGCTCTAGAGAACACGACGTAATATTTACTGTCGATCTATAGAAGATAGTTCCACTATTATTCAAATTTACCGACAGTAATGCCATATTTGGTCACGAGAAAGTCACCGGAGCGACTCTCACCTAAGAAGTCATGACTGGGTTATATTACAACTAAATTTAAAATTTTTGGTCACGTAAAAAGCTTCTTGATAAATCTCAAGTTTTATTATGGCAAGATTATCCACCTTTACTCCAATTTATCGGAAACACCCATAGTGCTACAGTTGGTCACGGGAAAGACATAGGTTCGACTCTTACCTAAAAAGTCATGACTGGGTTATATTGCAACTAAATTTTAACTTTTTGGTCACGTATAAAACCTCTTGATAAATCTATAGTTTTGTTATGTCAATATTATAAGCAAGTACTCACTAAGATAGTTCCCCCTTTATTCCAATTTAATGGAAACACCCATAATACCACAGTTGGTCACGGGAAAGTCATAGATGCAACGTTTTACCTAAACAGTAGTAACTGAGTCATAGTACAACAACTTTTGGTCACGTAAAGAACCTCCTGATGAAATTTTTAAAAAATAACTTAACTTATCTCGTTTTTGTATAACATTATTGAAACTTACATTACCGATCATTGCTTTTGTTTGCATTGATGACTCAAAAGTTTTTTGACCAACCTTTTGGTTATGAATCTAACTTTAAATGTATCTTTAGAAAATTCTTGGCTACAAATATGATGAGTTCTCGATTTACCGAGTGAGTCTCAAAAATAATTTTAATTTTAATTTACTGAGTTTTCTTTGAAGTTATTTTGGCAACGGGTTGGTAATTGCTGGACTTCTTTTCAGTTTTTTATTTTTTTAAATACTGGCATATTTTTTAAACCGAACTTAGACAGATTTCTTTTTAAATCGTTTTAGATTCATTAGCCACCAACATTCAACTAATAAAATAAATATAAATTGGTCCCTGAAATTATGCAAAATGAAGTCGTCAAAAAGTCGGTGCGACGTTGTGATGCCGTTGGGATGACTCCATCATGGTACTTGAGTGAACCGGAATTCCAGGTATATGCGTTCAAAAGTATCGTAAAATTTAGACACATTGTTTAGATATTTTAGATACTGTTTTTCCTTAATATAAAAAGGATGATAAGTTATCGCTTTCTTGACCCTCGAGTTCCAATTATTTTCACCAATATAACCCGCTACTCTCAAAGTATTGTAGATACCGAATATTCCAAAAAATCTGAAAGATGTGCAGTATTTCGTTAATATTTTATTGAGACAATCAAGTAAATTGATCAAGAGACAAGCTTTTCATTACATTTTTTTTTCAAGTCGACTATCGTATTTCACTGAACGCTCAATTGCTTTATTGATTTATTGAAACGTATGTTGTTTGAAAGAACTCTCGTCTAAAAAAGAAGGCCTTGCCTAACCTCAGTTACAGGAAATACCGGGAAATCGTAATCATATCCTTAAGGGTGTATTTAATGTACAAAGGACGTATACTACTTACCTACGACCCGAATGAAATCATAATTAATTGTGCGAAAAAAAAATCTTTTTTTTCACAAAGTCATTCGAAACAAACAGGAGGTGAATGTTGAGCATAGATACACTGTAGTTTGTACTATCGCGTGATATTCATAACCGGCTTTCAGGTGGTGAATTGTAAACTTTGTCGTCTTTAAGATGCCTTCGGAACGATAAAAAGAACCGGAGGATTCTCGACAAGAATGAATGTCACAGTTGGAAGCATAATTTCTGGTGATTCCCCGTAGTGCGTTACACTCCCTAAAAATCGTATATTTCATGACAGGACTCTTTCCTCTACTCACTAACTCAACAAAAGTCCTCGTAATGAATGCTTACGGCAGTGGTTTCGCTATACGAAAAATTTTCTTTCACCTTCGTGTAAATGGTGTGTCCCCGACCTCAAAGTCATAAACATCCCGGTAAAACTCTCAGGCAGAGCTAAAGAAAGCTAGGAAAAACCCTTTCACTGGGGAGGGCATATCGTCATAGTATACAACATTATGCTGACATCATACTGTTTGAATTTCAGTCTTAAGCCTTTGCCGGGGAATATGCGAAGAACACTGGGCTGGATAATTATTCGGGGCGCTCCGGTTTATGTACGGCGCACATAAATTGAACTTACCGAGGATTAAGTAAAAATAATAATTAGGAAAATGCCAACTGGCTCGAAATATGTCTAAATTGCGTAGCTATGATATGTACCTGTTGGGATAGAGCGGCAGGTAAGTTCCTTAAGTTGGGGGCAACTTCAACGGATTTAACCAAGACGATGAGGATCTGAGGGCATTTACTTGTAATTACTATTTATGAACCGATACATTGGTGACCCCGAAGAAAACAAACGACTCTTATAATATAAAAAAAATTCAGAAATCAATAAGCGTATACTAAAACCTGATTTTTTTTTAAATATTTAGTATTATACCATGTCAAAAAATTATGGGAAATAATGGGTTTATTCTTAATACGATTTTGGTGTTTTCTCTTATATTTTATATCTTAAAATAGTTTGTTTCTCTTGGGATCTTAAGATCTTTTTTTAAAAAAATTATTTAAATTTTGTAGTTTTTTTAAGTAAAATTTAATATTTTTTTATATTGTATTAATTATAACCTTGTTATATGAGTAATTCGTTCATTCTAGGTTCTTGTATATTTTTTTTTTTTTAAATTATGATTACGTGTCATTAAGATAGATGTTTTCAAATTTTTAGTTTTTAAAATCATTTAACATATCAGATTTTCGGTTATTGTGCAGATGTAGAGCTATGAATCGGAATATGATGAATTAGATACATCAACTATTGAAAAATGATCACTGAATCATTGACTGAAATACGTAAAATAATGGAAAAATTCAATAAATTAATTAACGAAAATTATGAATTCAAAAAGAAAATCAAATAATTTCAAAATTTACGAACAAGGTTCATTGAAAAAATAAAACATTCTCGGTTCAACAAATAAGATAAATGGATATTCACTGACCAAATGAACAATTAAATCGACTAAAAATTGATGGAAAAGTTGATTAATTTAATGATACTTTTCATTGAATATACATGCTCCGATTTGATTTTGAAATCTTATCTCTAAAGATTGCGAAAATTGCAGAGCCATGTAGAAAACCAAATAAAATCTTAGTCACTTTAATTCTGATTAAGATTCTGCTGCGCGAAATTTCTAATTAGAGACTGCTTTAATTATCGCAATAGTATCTCTGGGTAGAGGAAGGGGTAAATAATGTGCAGCCCTTCTAGTCTAGGGTGGTTCGGGAAATGATTAGCGTAATGTCTGAAGTATTATTCAATTTTTTTTCTTCCCCCTTTTTTGTCACATAAGTCAAAGCAGACGAATTTTTAAAGTTCCCTGACACCAGACTAATTTTCAAAAAATGTTTTACCAATCCCTCTTTTACCAATCTCTCTCGACAACGTTGGTTTTAGACTGCTCATCGACTAGTCATAAAGGACTTTTCTTTGTGACGAACTTATCTTTTCTGGATACATTGCTTCGAACAGTACTTAGGTGCTCAACATAAAGATGCTCAATGAATCTATTGACGCGTTTCTCGCTTTATACGCCTGGCTAAATGCCAAAATCGAACCTATACAAGAAACGTAAATGTTCGCCCATTAGAGTTGTGATGAAAAGGTCTAAGAAAATAACACTCCCTCCCAAACAAAAAGTCTGCACAGCTCCTTAAAGGTATCGTAAGTAATATGCGAGTTGATATGCGAATCATTTCCCACCGGGGGGTAAGTGTGGGGGTTAGAAACGGGGGGCGCCCGATGAAATTCTGTCTAAGGTTTCCCATTTAAGTCGTACAATCATTAATGCGTTTGTTACGCCAGGCAGGAGGTGGTGAAAATCTATACATAATTCCAGTAAATGTCTTTTTGCCTACAAAGTGATATTAATGATTCACACATTGTTGCTAAATATTCTTTTGATGATTGTCATGTTCTAATGGTTGAATATATGGCGCCCTATTGAGCCTCGTCGACCCTCTGTGACGAATATTTTCGGGTGATATGAAAATTACTTGAATTCGGAAATTGTAGAGTTTTATGAGACTCATTACAGGTGCTATTATTAAAGGAAGGAACCAGAAAATTCTATTTAAAATATGTTTGTCCATTAAATTCTGCATAAAATATGTTTGGTTTTTCTACACCTCACCACATTTCTTTTTTTTTTTAAGAGGAATTTTCCAAGTTGAATGGGATTCGATATAACTTCGTTTGAAATTCTCATTGTTTTCATTTAGTCTTTTCTTTTCTGAAGTAACTAAAATACGAGTTTTAGAAAATTTGAAAACTAAAAAAAAATTCAAATTTTTGAGAATTTTAAAAATAAAAATAAAATTCAAAGTTTTGAAATGGTGAATCATATAAATTTGTAAAATACAAATTTCCTTCGCTCAATTTATCCTTAAGCCAGTTGTTAAAAAAAATGTTTTAATTCTTAACAGAAGTTTCACAAAGAAAAGATCTAAAAGAGCAACTTCAAATACTTCTTATCTTCCTGTCCGAAAATAATATCAAAATGTAACATTCTAATCACATTAACTGGTAAGAGGTCCTAGAAATGAAATCGGAAATGCCAAAGTTCAATATTATTCTAACATCGAGTTCAGCACACTTGCCCTAAATGGCCTTTTAAGATATCCGAAGAAAAGCTACTTTCATGTAACACACTTGTAAGATAATGGACCCACTTGACAATTTTAGCAACTATGATGTGCGCTCCACATACACACTCTTTTTAGTCGAAGAACATTTTGAAACGTTGTCCTCTTTATTTTCGCCCTAAGATCTAAAGGACACTTTCGTGTCTAGTGCCTAAAACGAAAACACAAAAAAAAGTAAGACAGAAGGAAGTGAAGGCAGAAATAAAGGAAGGACATGAGTTTATCGAACAAGGATAGTGTCTAACCATGAACCCACTCAAATGTAACATCTCAATTACCTCCCTATGACCAATATTAAGAAAATATCATTTTTGTGAAACATGTACACTAACAAACCTACTACTGAGATATGTTTTGCTTAAATGGTGATGCGAATTAGATGAGATTTTGACCATAAGATGTAGAACCTTAGAAAAATACAAAAATTCCGGCAACTGTGAGGTAGTTATGCCATTTCAAATGTAAATTTGGCAGTATAAAAACCTTTAACACATTTTCTCTTACCACTACAAATCAAAAGTGCAGCCCTAGTAGAAGTATAGTCAAAAAAAGTAGCGCCTTGCTTCTACTTTCAAGGATTCTTTTTTTCTTAAATGGTTTGCCATTTAGCATGGTATTAGTCTCTGAGAGAGTGTCGAGGAAATATGAAAAAGTAATCTCTTTTAAGCTTTTATACCTGCGAGAAACAGAAGACCCTACGTTGGGGGCCACTTGAAACACCTCTGAAAGTGAATAGGCTGACCCCACGTTGGGTGCCACTTGAAACACATCTGAAGGTGCATAAAATTACCCTACTCTGGGTGCCACATTATATACAGCGGAAAGTGCATAAATTAACCCATTTTGGGCGCAACTTGAAACACATCTTAGTGCATAAATGGACCCAACGCTGGGCGCAACTGGGGACACATCTGAAAGTGCATTAATTGACCACACATTGGGCGCAAATTGAAATACATCTGAATGTGCGTAAAATGACCGCACGTTGGGCGCAACTTAAAACACATCTGAAAGTGCGTAAATTGACCCCATGTTAGGCGCTACTTGAAACACATCGGAAAGTGTTTCATTAGGTGTCTACCGTGGGTACAGCTCGAAAATCAATTTTTGCTTGACGCAAGTGGAAAAACCGTCAAATTTACTTAATTCACATTCCGTATTACATAAACTCGTACAGTTTCAAAACCATTGTATTCAGACCCTTAGTTGGGCCAAACTATCTCGAGTCAATCGAGAAGAAAAGGAAGGCCATGGCATGAAAGCATAACCTTACTCAAGAGTACTTTTTGATCCACTACGACTAAAAATGCGAAAAACAGTCTTGAGAAGATTGAATAATGTTTCTCAATTTTGATCAAATCCTCGGAAAACTCTTCCGTACAAGTCGTCAAAACACTTTGAATTTGATTCAAGTCCTTGCCATCTATTACAATGACCTCAAAAAAAACACTGTAGACTTATGTGATCTGAAAGTATGTTGCAATAAAAAAGTTGCATTAGTTTTGTCGTGTGGAACCATCTTCTTTGATAATAAAAAAAAAATCCACCACCTTGAAAATGATAATAAGAGTAAAGGATGTGCCAAATGCTTCTATGAATTCTCACTGAGAACAGCTACACGTGCTTCCATCTCACGCGAACGTAATTTTTTCTCAACAAAAAAAAAATAATAATAGAAGAATAAACCAACCCTCAGAAAACCACCCTGCCACACGGTTTTTAAGAGGTTTATGGTAGGACATTTGTTTGCGAAATGCTTTCATTGCTTCCATCTTTTCTTGCCGTTGGAATGAAATTTTTTTCTGGGTTTTTATGGCCTCGATGTACGGTGCTAAGTGAAACTAATATAAAAGTATAGTGTGGAGTAGATTGAGGTGAAACACGAGATCCACCCAAATAGTGTTTGTACTTAGGTAGAATGATATAAGAGTCCTCATTTAATTTAATGTGGTAATGCATATACGACTAATTTTGGTCTATGTCCTTGTAGGTGGAGAGGGCGGGGGTGAGTTAGTCGGTGCCCGGTATTATCTGTTTGAAAAGGTCGTAATTCACGTTATATCAACTTTATAGTCCATTTAGCAAGTACACATAGCAAATCATGATTTAAATGAAGTAATCCTATGTCCTACAATGGCAATGCTAAATAACACTGGAGAATGTACACGAATTTGGCACGGCATAAATTCCGGAAAATGGAATTTAATTTTGTTTTCTATTTACTGACTTTTAATGTAATTATAAAATCCGCGTATGCGGAGTTAAATGTTTTCGACGTTTCCATTTAAAATAATAGGTTAGTAATTGATATAATTTTTTAATTTTTAGATAGCGTCAAAGAGGCCAAGTAGATAGTTCTATAGGCGTCATAAAAATTTATGGACAGTGGAAATACATCAGAAGCCTTTTTTAGAGTATTGGACATACAGCAGGTAACACAGAAACAGAATAAAATATTTATTTAGTAAATAATGTGATGTCCAAAATGTTCAAATATTGAAACTCTTCCTTAGTTTTTCATCGGCTAAAAATATTTATAGTTTTTCAACTTTATTTACTTGCTATTAAATTAAGAACTTTTGAAGAAAAAAAATTCACACAAAAAATAAATGATTGAAGTAAGTTTCCGGATTGAAGTGCTTCAAAAATCTGTTTAAAGTATAGGCCAAAAATTAAATAAAGTTAAATAAATTTCAATGTAAAAAAAATTGAACTTCGTTTCTAACTAAAACTTAAATCTAAATCTGCACTTGTCAAATGCTGTGTGATAAATGGTTTCATTTGACAGTCTGACACCATTTGATAATCAACCTTGCGGGAAAAATAGCCTTGACTCAGAACTGAATCAGCTCTTACTCTACAGGAAAAATAGGCATGATTAGAACTGAATCAGCTCTTGTTTTGCAATCCCTTCACAGCTAAGATTTATACCTGACCGATCCATGATTTTATTCACGATATGCACACCCAACCAGTATGAAATATCAGACCTGAATCTCACCATTCTAATAATATCAACGCCATAGCTTGCGAGTCTTTCATGAATCACACTTTATCGATACAGTCAAATTCCAGGTCTGACACATAAAATCACAATCAGGTATTGGTACATATACCACATAGTAGTCATGTAATATCTTACTACTACTATATTTTATTCACGATATGCACACCCAGTATGAAGTATCAGAGCTGACATTTTGGTCAGGATCTTAATATACTAGTAATATGTCCTCTAAAAAATGGAGTTATTTGTATTAAATCCTACACTGATTTTTTTTTGTTACCTAGGAGGAGGTACAGAACTCTTCTAATACACTATTTTCCTACTTGAAATACTGATTATTTCACACTTACTGACTTAATAAAACCCACGGCCACCGAAAACCTTTCATTTGCATTTCCCCATGTGCAACTTAACTCAGTGTGGATTTTCTGAGTTACCGCAACATATCCATTCGGTTGGTGAAACAAACAATCGACTATCACCGCTGAAAGATACCGCAAATCGTTTGTGAAGATCAGCATTCTATTGGGCGTTTCGGACTTATCGATAGGCCAAAATTTAGTCTGATTTTAGTGTATTAAAATCAGACCTTTCAACTTTTCACCCAAAAAGGTATGAACCAAATCATACGCTTACATTAAACGTCATAGCTTCTATTTCAGACCTAACGAATAGGCCAAACTCATGTCGGATAGGTGTGTTCAAATCTGGCCTTAGGACTTTTCTTAGATCATGATGTGATTCATATCATACGCATATGGTGAATTGTCAGACTATGCATTTCGGAATTATCGATAGGTGAAAATCAGATTTAATTTGTGAGATTGAAATCATACCGTCTTGGTTATTACCTAGTCTGACCGGAGTTCCAAACTCAAGAATTTCGTACTCGGTATACAGTGTAATATATGTATGTATATTTACTGCAACTCGCTTATAAAGTGCATTTTTATAACATTCTTTCGGTTAAAAAGTACATTTTTTCAATCCCATGCACAAATGTGAAAGGTTCTTATGTTGGTTATGACGTACTATCGGTTATAACGTTCTACTTTTGTGGTCCCCTCAAGGTACGTAATAGCCGGGTTGCACTGTAGGTACCAATATTCACAAAAGATCTGACCTAATGGCTTGACCGTTTGAAACGAGGAGAAAATTTGACGATGGTGTCAAGTTTGTCAGTGAAATATCTCAACCAGGCAGTGCGTCAAATTGATATTTGACATCAAATTTGTTATGATCATATATTTAACCGAGTGGCAAACGGTGTAATAAAAGCTCAAAGTAATATTAAAGATATATATATAATGTAGCTTCATACTATCACGATCCAAAGAAATTAAAATACACAAATTGATATTTAAGTGAACTTATTTCAAAAGAGAAAAGTCGTCTCATAAAGTTTGTTTGTTTTTGTTAGGACGACATATTTGAATGAAAAATAACCTGTTGTAGATGTTTTCTTGCATCAAATTTATTCACGTTTATAGCCAATCTAATAACTAAGTACTTACATGTTATTTTCAAATTTATCTCTCGTGCTTAACATTACCTTAAATTCAAGCCCCAACTCTTACATTCGCCATTATGAAATATTAATAGGTAGTTAAAACTTTTAGCCATCATCAATTTACTACGGTTCCTGAATTACATAGAAAATTTTATGAAAATATTTCCTAGAAACAAAATGTTTTCATTATTTATGGAAAATATCCTCTTCACAAACAAATTCTATGTTTACATACAGCCAAGCAATTTCGTTAACGTTTCGTACCCCCATAGTCTGTCATGCGTTCAAGCCAACTTGCATATATTGTAAAAATATGAAAGGAACCGTACACAGTATTTCACTTCGGGCATAAGTGAATTAAAAAAAAAAAAATTACGTTGTACTTTAAATTTTCGGAAAAGATTTTCCATTCAAATGAAAATTCAAAAAGGATTTTCCCATATGTTCAAAACAGCAAAGCCGTTTGACTTTGATCTAAAAACAAAGACGAGCAAGCATATGAAGAAAGCCCGCAGATGGGCCTAGGGTGAATTTATTAATTAGGATCACTTACGAAACTAACCTGTCTGATTAACTTTAATTACATCGGAAAGAGAGAAAGGAAAACAAAATTTTTCACAAACCTCTTAACTCTCCGTTCAATGTCATGTGAGTTTCGTTTATGGGATCAATCCTTCAGCTCCGATTTGATAAGTCGATTTTACGTTCAAAATCTTAATCGAAAGACAGTTACCCGGATCAAAGTGAAAAATGTTAGTGGAACTCGGAAAAAATGCTCTAAAATTTGATTAGTTTGTTTGTCCCGATGGAAATGGGAAGAACTTAATTAAGCAATTTTTATAATTTGATATAACTTTCTTTTAGTCTCCTTTTCAATTCTTCTCAAAGAATAATTTAATAATATTTTTTCTACCCAAACTTATAGATGTGAATCAGAGAAAAAACGTGCAGCATGAAATAGCAGCACGGAATAGCAGCACGGAATAGCAATAAGAAAATATACAGATAATTTTGGCAGAAAAATCATGCCCCTCAAAATAAATCGAGTGAACTGATAGACTGATAAAAAACAATTTTAAATTGATATAACTTTCTTTTAGTTCCCTTTTTAATTCTTTTCGAAGAATAATTCAATAAAATTTCTTCTAACCAAACTTCTAGATGTGAATCAGAGAAAAAACGTGCAGTATGGAATCGCAGCACGGAGTAGCAGCACGGAATAGCAGCAGGAAATAGCAGCACGGAGTAACATAATGAAAATATACAGATAATTTTGACAGAAATCAAACCAAAACATGCCCCAAGAGAAATCGAGTGAACTGATAGACTGCATTTTTAGAGGACAAAATGTTTCATAGCTACTCGAAAAGTATCTGATAAAAATAGCTACTTCCACAAAAAAAGGCCAATTCAATTCAAATTTGGACAAAGTGAAATTCATTTGAGATAAAAAAAAAATTCTAGATTTTCTACAATTTCCTGTATGCAATGCAAAGTTCCATTACACTGTAAACTAAAGTACCTACAAAGGTTTTTGTCGCGAGTAATTTATGTATAAGCCGTGATCCTTAGAGGAACACAAAATGAAACTTTGTTCCAACTATACCTGGGCCTATAAAGGATTTAAGCCTTTTAAATATTTAATAAACCACTTTACCTTTTTCGAAGGAACTTTTTACACAAGCCCTGGGAAAACAAAGCAACATGTGACGTTGTTTTCGGTTTTTCACACGGATATTTTAGTTCTGAAATGTCGAAAGCTTTTGCGTTTAATTTTGATGTAACGATTTTTGTTTTATTGATAAAATAAACCGAGGTTTTATTTGGAATGTTGGAGGGGTCGGCAGAGAACAACGTCATTGAATAAGAAAAATTTCTTGGAAATTGTTGGGAATTTTTTTGAAATGATCCTTCTATCTGCCGTTCATAGCTTGTTCATGATGTGACCCAAACAAGCTATTCATCAGCCCGCTAGATTTAAATGTTTATGAAGCGGAATATGCATGAAGTAGCACAGCCTGTGGTCGTTGCTAGGCCATTAATCTCTCATGGAGCATCCAGTGTGAACAAAGTCAACCCCTTTCCCTACCCACAACACTCCAGCTAAACTAATTTCCACTCTAAACATTATATTACCATATTTTGTTTTATACATTTCTAAATAGCGAAATGCTAACGAGTCGCCCACCTCTATGCATTCTACCGACCATATGATTTTAGCATCATCCCCTCAAAAAACCCAAACCCCCACCATATATCCTTTACGTATATCCTGGCCTAGCTGGGGTACTGTCATTTCAGTCCGGCCAGGCAGTTTGTAGGCGTGTGTGTAATGTCCAGCAAACCTTCATCCAATAAATTACTGCATACGCAATCAAATCATAAATTCATGTCTCTGTCTCTAAATCTGGACATGATGGTCAGTGTGGTTTATCCTATTTATATAGTTATCAGGAAAATTGTGAAAATGTCTAGCGGTGGCCTTGCTTTCCATTCTTGTGGTAGTGCAACTGTCCGAAACTCGCATGTAATTAATTTTCCACCAAATATTTTGATAAATTTGCATTTTCTGGCAAAATATGCTCTTACTCGATTTTATTAAATTATCTGTGTTTAAGCTATAACAACGAATGGCAGTGTTTTTGACCACATCAAGCACCTGGGCTCTGGCCGTAATTCTCCAGGTCGTATACTAAACAATTTTGTTAAATTGATGAACAGAGTGTGGTTTTCAAGAGCGTCGCGAGTGAATCACTATTGACTAATGATTTACTAGCGATTCACGTAAGTAAATCATGTAGGTGAACCGTAAATGAATCGCTTAAATGGCTTTTATGCGAAGTAACTAGACTCACCGAATTTACAAAAAAAAATACGAGTTTCATATTCTCCACTTTTTATTATTCTTGGGTCGTGACACCCTCAGTTCAAGATCACCCACTAGTTATATAAAAAAAGGGATATTTCCAGACATTCCAAGTTCTTCTCCTTATCTGATTGTAATCTCCTTATCTGATGGTAATCAAGAAAACGTATGTGAGGTGTTTACTCCAAATAGGGGGAGGGAGGGGCAAATAACCCGATTCAAGTTGTAACATTTTACAGAAAGGTAAGAGTTGCCGAAACAAAGCACTTACACTCTCGACAGTAAACATAATTTCATTTTTCTTAACAATATTGGTATTCGCGTCCAACCCTTCTAAGCTTCCGGCAATATTTTCCGCCATTTTGCTAGAGAGAACCGACAAAAAAAAAAAACGTCAACCGTTCGCTGCTTGATGAACTTCTTAATAGTAAAAAGGAGAAATTAGCGCCACTCTGTTCTGTATTTTAGAAAGAGTGTCTTGTTTTCTTAAGTCTTATCAAAAACATTTAAATTTAAATTCAGTGAAAGTCTTGAAGATGTTGTAGACATATTTTGGTACTTATGTAGTCGATGTGGACAATAATATTTCAAAGACAAAATTGAACGCTTCCTGGCTAATGTGGATCTTATATTCAATACAAACAAATTGGTACAAGGAGTGAGCTATTTGTAGTAGAATCTTACGGTCCTGAAATTCTATTTTCCGGTTCGATAACGAAAGATTAGCATAAAGAGTTGAAAGCTGAGACGAAAAACGATGAGCTTTTAAATGTGAATCTTAAGGACGTATCATTTTTATGTACATAGTAGATATCTGCTCTTTTTCCATTTTAAAAAACTGTAGCAATTAGTATCACATGCTAAACCAATGTAACCAATAATTGAAGTGGCGACAGCCTGACCACTTAAGGGGTCTGGCCACCTTGGCTGCTTGGAAAATGGTTTTTTTTTTTCTAAATTCATAAACTCTGAAGTTTAAATGATTTTTATTTAATTTTTTTTACACAATTTAGACTACACTTTAAGGAATCTCTGACATTTTTTTTTATTCGAAAATATTAAAAAATGGCGGCGCTGTATATACTTATTTCCCCGGAGGCCCTAAGCACGAAAGGGGGGGATGTGCCGTCATCGATTGCTCTGTTCATATGCATCAGAAAAGGAAAAAGAAAAAATGGGCTTATTCGTGGGTAGTGTAGCTAGAACGTAGCGTAGGATTTTCAAGATTGCTACATTAGTTTTTTTTTTATTGACGTTTTTCGACGTTTTTCTTAGGAAAAAATACAATTTATTTTTCTTCGGCTCACCAAAATTTAAAAAAAAACGAAAAAAAAAATCGCTCCGCTTCATTCTAGCTACACTACCCACGGACAAGCCCATTTTTTCTTTTTTCTTTTCTGATGCATATGAACGCCACATCCCTCCTTTTCGTGCGGAGGGCCTCCGGGGAAACATATACAGCGCCGCGATTTTTTAATATTTTCGAATATTAAAAATGTCAGAGATTCCTTAAAGTGTAGTCTAAATTGTGTAAAAAAAATTAAATAAAAATCATTTAAACTTCAGAGTTTATGAATTTAGAAAAAAAAAACATTTTCTAAGCAGCCAAGGTGGCCAGACACCTTAAAGTAATGTTAAGTTTAAGAGAAATTTAAACTATTGGAAATAAATATGAATATGAATTTTGAATTAATATCACAAATAATAAACCAATTTTACCACATTACCGCAATCCTCAACTATAAATTTTAGTAACTCTTTTTTATTCAAAAAAATTTAACAACAAAGCCAAAAATAATTTCAAAATTTTTTAATATTATTTATCCTTTTTCTATTGATAAACAAACCCTTTCCTTTTGATTCTGTACTTGACCTAACTTTAAGCAACTCATTTTTACCAAAAAAAAAACATTTTGGCCTCAAATTTTGACTCAAAAACTATTTCAAAATTGTTTAATATTTATTATTCATTTTTTTTTTTATCGGAAAACAAACCCTTCCATTTATATTTTTCATTGGGTCTCACCAAAGAGATACTGGAGATCACAAGCAGCGGTTGAGTTGACGGCGGACGTCGTCGCATTCACTTAAACGCAAAACAATAACAAATTGACATAACGTACCTGTTCCGTCCCACTCACTCACACGCTAAGACAATAACAATTTCATGCAACAACCATGTTTTGTCTCAATTCTCATCGTGTTTTTGGCTTCAAAGCGCTTTATACAAAACCGGTGGCTTGTCGTCTCCATTAGCTCTTTGGGTTTCACTTTCAGCAACTCATTTTAATCCCAAAAATGTTGACAGCGAATTTGGATTCAAAAACTATTTCAAAATTGTTTAACATTTTTCATTCTTTTTTTTTCTGGAAAACAAACCCATCGATTTTCTTGTGTGTCCGTAAAAAGACTTTTTCTTCAATATCGATAATTTCAAAATTTTGTCGTTTTTGCGACTTTCTAAAGTCTTAAAGTTGACTATTTTCTTTTTTTTCCCTACCTACATCAATTTTCTTTTTTTCCCTACCTACATCAATTTTCTTTTTTTCCCTACCTACATCAATTTTCCTTTTTAATTGGTTTCATTTCTTTTTGGTTTTGGTGCCAAAATTTGGCGATACCATCTGCATTTGCCAGCGAGAACCGTCAAATATTTGACACACTGCCATACGCTGTAATACGAGCTTAATACACTCTCAAACATAGCGCAGACACATTATTCTAGAAAGACGAAGCTCATATCTATTAAATACATTTTAATAGATATTTTTTATATTATTAAATTGATCTGGGTTATTAAATAAAAGAACAAAATGGGGCGTGAAATACTGAATAGAAATTAATTACCGCCAGATTTTGATAATTTAATTGATTTTGCCCATAAGAGTATCACAGACAGTAGACCAAATCCAATTAAACCGCAAACCTGTTAGCATTAATAAACGGCTCTTCAAGTCGATATCATAATCAATGATGTGGTCTCGAAATGACCATTAAAAAATAATTACTGTTCTCATATATGAATAATATCCACCCTATAGAAATCTCCGTCAAAGACGTTCAAACACAATGTGGTTCTGCCCTAGAACCATAATTAAAATTGATATGCCGTATACGAGGGATGTAGCCAGAGTGAATGCGATGGATGGTCATAATACGAATTTAATCAGGCCTTAGGAATATTGCACTTTCTATACAACTCGAATGCGTCTTAGAGGTGGCAGGCTAACTGCTCCCGAGGGGTGAAACATTTCAAACACTTGGCCACATCCGAGCAACGAGGCATCATTAATTTCGAACCTAAGGGCGTGAAAATAGCAATCATGTCAGAATATTGTTAAATCCGACATGATCTACTACTACTCCTAGGATGGTAGCGGCCGAATAAATATTCAAATGTGTTTCCAGCGATAGAACACTCTGCTCTTAGGGTCCTGGCAAACGTAACCTAGGTCCTAGGTGGTGGCCTGGTCGAGTCAAACGCATCTACAAAATCTGAATAAATAGATTGGGTCAAATTGTACACACCAGATTTGGTCTTACAACGAAACAACTTAAAGGAAATACACAGCTCGGCAAATAATCGCAAGATTCAAAGATTAATTTGTATTCACCCTAAACCAAAGTCTTCGAAAGATACCAGGAACTGAGCATGTAGCTGATAAAGTGCTTCTGTGAATAAATAAACATTAAACTTATATCGTAATTAATTACTTTCCCAGTCTACGACTGCAAAGATCGACTTCTGTCTTGATCCTAGGTCTAGGATAGAGGATATGCCAACCACATAATGCACGTACCACACTTTGCCACGTGACAAAGATCAATGTCATTCGTGAAACAATTGGGGAATGTACAATTACAATTCTGGTTATAGTTGATTTGTTCACTTCCCATTTAATTAAATCGGACAATTAATATTAAGGTACTTTCGAGACAAAAGCCGAAGATTCGAATTTAATGCAAACAACAAGGGATTCATATACTCCGGTAGTATCTGACTTTATTGAATATTGTGTACCTACTCCTTATGAACAATTATTGCTCCAACAATCGAATAGAGAATTATTCTGCAAATTTTCCATTTAAATCGATTTATGCAAATTATAATCGTCTGTTGTTTTCAGTTCATATGAAAACCTTTTCTGTATGACCATCTGTTTCGGGACTGTTTTCAGTACCCTAAAATTTAATTGTATGGCATTTGAATGATAAATAAACAATTGTTGTCATAAATATTTTTTTTTTAAATTAAAATTACAAAATTGTTGGTCCGTCGAGCCGGATTTGGACCTAAGGAACCAAAGCAAACGATAGAAAATGAAAAGTCAAACTGAATGTAGAATATGTGAGCCACAATTTATTTGGAAATTTAGAAGAAGAGGTCCATCCCTATGACGAGTAAAACCTTCAGAATTTTGAAGATTGTTCTTGAGCTACAATTATGTTTCAATACGAATGATTTGTTCCGCTGAATCCCTGGGTATTTTCGATGAGTTTCACAACAAATTTCATAAGAAAATAGATCATAGAAATTCCGAAAGAAAATTATGTTTTTCCTGTTCAAATTCCACGTTTTTATTTAAAGCGTGTAAGCTCATCTCTCTACAATTTCCTCCGTGCGATAAGGCCTCCTAAAATAGATTAATAAGCTGTCCGAAAAAAAACATTTCTCTGAATTTATGATCAAAGTATGAAAATTTCTTCTTAAGGTTTTATTTGTATGTGATCCATTTTTACAAATTTCATTTCTAAGACTGTCTCTAGAAAATTCTATTTGAATATGATCAGAAATAGAATAGAACCCTAAAAATTTCTTTGATTATTTATTTCTTGTATTAAAAAATTCCCATACAACCTGATACTTTCTCTTTTCCAGCAATTTTCTTTAAACCACAAAAGCGCGAGGATTTGTTAAAACTCGATTAAGCCAATACCGAAGGTGAAATATTAATTAATTTTATTACTATTATTATTCTTGGTATAAATGTAGCTCATGAAAATTGTTGATTGTTATCATTTTTGCCTTGGTTCATGGACGAAACGGGAGTGAATTTTTCAGGTTTATCGCAAAGCCCGTAAAAAGGATAATTGAAAGCGCGATAAGTCATGAGCCTCAGTTTACCTTGCCACTTAATTTTAAGTCTTCAATTGGACTAAGTAGTCACTCAAAATTCCGGGGTACTTTTAAGTTGATTGTATGCACTAATTATGCTGTAACATCTGACTACAAATCAAATTACTGTTTTGGAATAATAAAGAATATTTTAACATTCACACTCTCATAATCAAGTTTTTTTTGGGTTCAATATGATCGCTTAAGGTTATAAATTGTTCCGCACCCATGTAACATCGTATTAATTAATTTCTTTTTTCCCCTAAGATACTTAATAAAAAGGCGCATTATAAATTCGAGCCCATAATCAGCTCATTGATAAAGACGACATCTCTTGTAGTAAAAGTGAAAATATAGTGAACGCGACGCACGTACGTCAAGCGAGGCGACGCGATGTCAGCTGTTCATAATGTATGTTAGTGAGTACGACCAGTTATAGTCATATCGCAACGCTCTTTTCGCGTGGCTTTATATCAATTTTTTTAATATCATTTTACTAAAAAAAAGTAACATATCTTATATCCTAGCGAAAAACCAAAAATTTCACCAAATTGGTTGAAATATTGGGTGGCTTTCAGTGACACCTACCTTTAGTATAAGGATGCGATGGAATTTCTATCTAATATAATTTGAGATAGTGAAATTTGTTTCAACATCGCCTATTAGAATTTACTAAGCAGTACCACTATCTGTAACGGTGTTTCAGGTAGTAGGCATGGTACACCCTCTGACGAGTTTATGCCATCCGATGACGAAACAGCTTCTTCGGACCTAGTCCAACACAGTCTAATAAACTAGCCTATCCAGTGAATTGTCATGTCCTCGAGGACAGCGGTTAATCAACTGTCGGGGATTGTAGGGATTTCACTCACAGTAGGTATACTGTCAAATTTGGTAAAAAATTTGTAGTTTCGTGAAGCAATTCAGCGCGGTGAATAGCTTATGTCGCGCGCGATGCGATTGGGTTATGCCACGCGTCGCGCGCATCGCTCTCACTGTAGACACTATTAGTAAAAATATTTGTTTTTTATGTTTGGAAGCATAATTCAATGAGTGATAGTAAACGAAGTGATAATTATTCTGTTAATTTAAGAGTTCCAGAATTAAGCAATACGGGTATATGCTCTGAAAAATCGCATCAAATATTTATTGGAAAATCCTTTACTCGTTTGTGACCCAGTCTATCCACAAGCAGTTACTATCCTAAATCCCATAAATCTGGAATATCCTGTAGGGAACCATAAACGAGACAATGACTAACTTTAACACAGACAGTGTCAGTAATAGTTGGGAACGATATAGAATTGAATTTAGCGCGATAATTTTATTAAAGTTGCTCGGAAACACTATAATTAGATGATAATAGCACAGCGAGGGTCTTGCTACTCTGCGGTTTAAAGCTATGCGTATCGTATATACGTGGGGGTTGCCTACTGTAGCCTATTTTGGCAACAACTTTCAGTAAATGTTGCGTGTCGTGTTTTGGTTTTGTTATCCAATCCCGAAGAGTTTAAATTTGAACAATTTGATATCTGTTGCATTTACCGAATTAACAGAATAGTAATTATAGAAAATTCACGGAATTTAACATTGTAGTGAACATTTTAGTCACGCACGGTATGCGGCGGTGGAAAAGTTCTAAAGCATTGAAATTAGTCGAGGAAATCACAAAAATGGTTTCTAGTTCGGGAGAGAAGCCTCTAGTGTAGGAGTTTTCTACTAGAAAAGCAATTAACTGAGTTGTGAATGAAAACGATATCGGTCATTCTCCAGGGAAAAAAATTAGACCATACAACCGACCATCAGTTGCAGAATTCCAGGATGAAATCACAGCAGGAGCAATTTTTTAATAGAAAAAAATATCCTATGGAACTGCTGAGATGATTTGGTCCTTCTTGACAATCTGAAAAAGAATTGACTACAAAATCAATAAAAAAAATTCTTGTTATATTCAACTAAAGGAACGCCGAACTGTGAACTCCACTATTTCGCAATAATTTCGCAATAAATATGGCAAGAAATCAATCTAATACTTTGTATCTGATATTTCCTAGGGCGAATACTCAAAACTGATACAATCCAAATGTATTAGGTACTTTTGTTTCACTCAATAATGATACTTAGAGCTTAAACCAGATAATAAAAACCGATACAAGCAATTTTTTTATCAGGCGTATGTTTTTGTATCAGAAATTTTTTGTATCAGCTAATCAGATGGATATCTGAATACAAGTAAGTACTACTAAAGCAAAAACAACCGAAATTCTTACTGTACTCAACTAAAGGAGCTGCTAATTTGATATCTCACAATTTAGATTTAATTTCGCAATAAAGATGTAGCAAAGAAAGTATCAATTTATTACGTTGTATCTGATATTTTGCAGTACGAATATTCAAATCGCAAATTTTTTTTTTTTTTTTTAAATCTGTTTGCGGATTTCAACTTAATTTTAATTTTAATTATTTGGTCACTTGTCAAAATCTCAGCCTATTTACTCATGGGTACGTTGGGAGGGTTTGTTTACACTACTTACCCCTCACGTAACCACCCAACGTACCCATCAGACTTCGATTCTCGTAGGAAGACTTTTTTTTTAAAAATCTGTTTGCGGATTTAAATTTAGTTTTAATTGAAGGGGTCACTTCTCACAATTCCAGCCTATTTGCTCATGGGTACGTTGGAGAGTACGTGGGGAGTACCTTCATTACACGGTAATTTCTGAAAAAAATCTTAAGGAATGGAACAATGCGATTTATTTGATTGACCTCTTGCGGTTCATTTGCATAAAGCTAATAGAATAATGTTGGTCAAATTCGTCGTTTCGGCTTAGCCTCGTTTTCAAGCGTCTTGGCATGACAATACAAATGATAATGACTATCTAAAACTGCAGATAAATCGAATATTGAATCTCTTCCCCATTGTAATAAAATCATATAAACAATAATATCGGAAAATACTACAGTGCGATACCTCCGAGGACAAAAATTGGACCATTAAACTAGTTCCGCACCATTTGGCTCGGCACATTCTGAAACCCGATAAGACGCTGGCAAAATGCCAAGGAGTCGATTAAGTTTCACCCAGACTTTCGTCTAATGTTCTACGAAAAAAAAATGATTTTTCACACGGCGGATCCGTTAATATTTTCTGCACACAGTCGATTCGACGGAAACGGCTAGAATAAGCGGCACGTACATCCGTTTTGAGTCCCCGGAAAAACGAATCCGTTCTATCGTGCATTATCCACATCCTTATACAGGAAGATTAGGAAATAAACAGCTAAGCTCAGCACCCGATGACGCTCTCGGAAAAGTCTACTTCGGCTTCGGGAAAAAAAAAACTATAAGAAAATGAAAGAAATCATAAATCATTCAATTGGAACCGATAAAGACACTTCAAACCGGGCGTGTGTTCATGTGAATTTTCTTCATTTCATCCCCGAAAGACTTTTCATTGGTTTTTCTCATCATGAAGAAAAGAATGAGGGGGGTTTTTCGTTTGATTGTCTGAGAAGAACGCGACCCAAAGTTGACATAGAAAAATTGAATTTAAATGTACCGCCAAAATGAACGAAGAAGACACATTTGAAATCAATTTCCGTGAAAAGTACCAGACTTATATTATCATCACCCCGGTTCGAGAAAAGGTATTTTAAAAACGAGTAAAATATATGAAGTGCAATGTCAGACGACTGATTACACCTGAGAGTTATGACTTCCGGATTAAAAAATAGACAGCAAGGGATGTAATTATTTTCAAATGATTTTCTTCGATCGGTTGTCGTTTTTTGTTCGTAATATTTTATTCGATAATGCCACAAGATAAGGTGGAGTAGGAGTGTGTCCTTGTAATATCCTAGTTGATTTATTATGAGTTTTAACCACTAACTTTCTACCCCTTCTCCAGCCTCAAGGTGTAAGGCACAGTGCATTTTCTTTAATATTGAACTCAGCTGAGAAACCCTACTACTTCCTGATGGGGCTCAAACATTTATGAACCCGTTTAAAACGCTTTACAATAGCGGGTAATGCCTTTATCTTAAAAGAATTTTCCGAAGGATCCATAACTTTGTCATCCTTTAACTAAATAGCATATCCATAGTTACGAAGGCCCTAGAGTGGAAATTTAAGTTATACTAAATAAATGTTTGACCATAAGTTTTTACTGTTGATGAAGAAATGGGTCAAGTAGGAACCACTTAGATGATTCGCTTATGAGTAAGACATCTAGAATTTTTTTTGAGGAATTAAAAATGTGGAGCATCATGGCACATCACATAAGAGCTACCAAGGTGATTAACATATGAGCCACCTAGGTGATTCACATGCGGTTCACCCTACCGATTGTGGTGAGAATTAAAAAAAAATAAAATAAAATAATAAACCTTTGTAGTAGATGAAGAAAACATTGATTTTATATGGGAATGTGCTATACGCACCTTGATAATTCACTTATTGTCTACCCAGGTGATTTATTAACCCGTAACAAAACAATTCTCCTCGCCGAATTCCTTCAAGACGAAAGTGAAATTTCATGTCAACGTTAATATCACCAAAATGAATCGAAAATGATTGAATAGCGATACATTTTGTTTTGCTCTCGACTAATGAAAGAAATTTTGTTTTGTCTGTTTTCCGAATCATAAAAATTCTAGGGTGGAGCATCAATCACCTGTCTTACTTGAACTTCCGGCATTTCTAAAATGGCGAAGCTTTTACCAATTCTATTTGTTCTTGTGATTATTTAGCCGATGGAACTTGAACGGACAAGGGTTCTCTATATTCTTAAGGAGGTACACAACTCGAAACTTTCTTGTATTTTTTTTCTTAGTGTTGTCATGACCCTAGTCCGTCGTCGTCGTCGTCTATAGAAAAGAAGACAGATTGCAACCTATAGCTTGGAAGGACTTCTCTTTTTTAGAATTTTTCAAATCGAAGAAAGAACCTCAGTAGGATTTGTTTTTGTTTGTTGAGGCAGAGAAGTAAAGGATTCCTAGATCTACTGGTAGGTACTCAGAATGGAGACAGTTTCTTTCGTACTAACCAAACATTGATTTGATTGCTTCGCTCAAATAGATTTCTTCCGGCTTCCAAGCTATTGAGGGGGTTGTTTTCAGTGTTTTTTCTGTGAATTCATGTTTTTTTCGCCAGAACACTTGAAATATGTCGTTTAGAGCTAGAATCCTTTGAAAACAGAAGCTATTGGAATTTGCAACAGGTATTCGATTTGATGAGACGATGATGAAGACAGTTATTTTAGGAATTGAGGACTGCTAGATTGGAATCCAGCGGGAATACAATTTCTTACTCAAAACGTGTCGGTTTTAAAAGAAGACAATAATTTTTTTTAATGAACTACAGACGGCAGGTGAAGCGAAAGAATAAGTAAGATGAGAACATGAAGGAGGTTCGTTTGGGTGAAGATAGAACATTTTGTTTCAACGTTTAATCGAAGAGTTATCCAAAGACCATAGTAACATAGAACAATTCTATTTCAATAAACAAAACTTGTTCACTATTTTTGAACAAACACCCGCAAATGAGTTATTAGACTATCTTGAACGAATCTCCATTTATTTGGCATGTCGACAGAAAAGAGCAAAAATACAGAACAAAAACCTCAAACACAATATCCCCAATGTAATTAAATCAAATGGCCCCTTCAACATTAATTGCACTAATTATTTCTACATTGCAATTTGATTGCAGGCCGGCAATCAACCAAGTTAACAGAAATTTCCTACAAATTAAACACAATTTGAATAAATGCATACGGTTGGCTAGTACTGGAACAAAAACCATCCACCACAACTCACCTATGTCCGGTCAGACCGGTCAAATTCTGCCATGTAAAACATCTGTACACAGGATTTGTGTGATTATAGGCAACCTGGAAACGGACTCCTTTTTTATGCTCGGAAAATTTCCCGGCCAATAGCGGGGTGTTTCAAATGACAAAACCACCCCACCCCGGCCTCATATAATGTCCTTCGAAATTGATGTGAATTCATTATTTTTCCGGAAAAACATACACAGCGAATTTTCAGGTAGGGCTGGAGGTCATGCAGGATGGCAAACACAACCCTTTTTTGATATAAACTCACCAACGCCGGGTGCAGATTATTTACAACTTTTTTCACATAGATAATTTAATTTATTTACTACTCACTTTAACGAAATATCATCATCGCGAAACAATACAATTTAATAATCGTCGAAATTTTGCCGGATTGCTGACTGCTTGCTATACAATCGGGCGAATAAGTTACAACATTGTTGAATTTGCAGAAAACATGTAATAGGGAAAATAGGGGATGATAGGGTTAAGGGTGTCGAACAGGTTCGTTTTTAATTTTGAATTTGGTAGCAATTTTAGTGTGGTTTATTGAATGCCATAACGGCCGCAATATGCAATGGGATGCAAAATTGGGACACGCAATAGGAGATCAAAATTGAAATAATTTCATTTTGACCCGTTTCAATTGAAAATTGAAATTACATTGCTTTGATCGAAACAAACAACAAAATAATTAAAACTCGAAGTGGTTTCATTAGCAATAATTATTTATTATTGATATTTAAAACAATAATCGGGGCGCAGACCTCTGATTCTGAACACAGAACATTTGGTTTTGATTTTTTCACTTCGGTTCATTTCTAGCCAAACGCTTGTACCACCGAAATGGCAGTCTTATTTCTCTGATTTATCAATCCAATTTTTACTTTAAATTTGCAGTATATTTAATTTTTTCAAGTAAAGTAACACATTTCAAGCAACTTTACACAAAATTACTGGAATTTTTACATTATTCATGTACTTTTCAACGTAACTGTACAATTTACATGAAAAGGTAAACAAAATTACACAATATTTCGCTTGAAATTAGCTATATTTATATATGACATGAAAATTACCTTCATTTTCATGTAATTCTACTTATTTATTGGAATTTTATGGCGAAAATGAAAATGCTTCAGTGTCGCAATGACTATGCGCGCAAACCTTCGCGACAAACACTACAATTGATCGTCGGTTCGATTTCTACCTACAGCCGAGAATTTTACTAAGACTAAGGAAGTAAAAAGTGCTACACACTGTTTTCTAGAGTGTAAGTTCGAGAGGATGTCCAGTGAATTTACTGCTTTGGGGCCGTACCCATACTACGTCTCTTGAATTTTGACTATTTTGGAAGCCCCCTCCCCGTTGTCACACTCCGTCGCAGTATTTCATTCCCACCCTCCATTGTGACGTCACAAGGTTTAGTATATTTCAAAACTAAACGCACGAAATAGAGCTAATATTCATCTATTTTATTTAAAATAAATGAAAAAAATATTTATATATAATAGGTGAATTTTTTTGGGCACTTATCCAGATCAGAGCAGGTTAGGAGATTTTAATACAAAATAACAACAATATCGCTGTTTTTATGACAATTATAATAGTAAGGACGGTTTCGTTACAATTTCGTTACGTCACATCTTTTAGGTGCCCCGCTACTCCTATGTCACATATTGTCACATTTTTGCAACCACTCCCCAACCCCTTTTTGTGTGACATAGTATGTGTACGATCCCTTTCGATGATAAACTTTACTTATATCAAATTTAAATTTACTGATCAAAAATTTAAAATTACATTCATATTGACTATTACACATCAATGTAAATTTACATGGAAAGGTGTGGCATACGGGTCTATTAGTGGCGGCTTGCCACATGAGGCTAATGAGACTGACCCTCACCATTTTACAAAAGAAAAAGTCATCAAGGTAATAGTGATTTTTTGTTTTGAAAATGTAACTTAATGACTTTACGCATTAAACTGACGTCCTTACTCATATAGTTTGGTCCGACAAAGTCATGTTATAATATTACAAGTCAACTTCACCTGCTAGAAAGGCCCGAGCCGCCCGCCACTGGTACCTACTACAGTGCAACCCGGTTATAACGTACCTTGGGGACCACAAAAATAGATCGTTATAGCCGATAGTTCGTTATAACCAACATAAGAACCTTCTATATTTGTGAACGGGGATTGAAAAAGGTACGTTATAGCCTAAAGTACGTTATAAAAGTGCACTTTATAAGCGGGTTGCACTGTATAGTGTTTTTTTGTTACCTAAAACTTAGAAAGCAGACAAACTTTAAAATCATGGCTTTTTTTTAAACACTTTTCTCTATTTTTCTGCTCAATATATTTTGAGCAAAACAATAATTATAGAACCTATTTAAATATGTTAGTACTTTAAACTCTCGACAAGAAGTCGTTGATTTCTTCAAGGAAACTTTTCAAAGGTGTACAGGTATACCTATCTACCTTCTTCGAAAGTAGTCGATCCGATTAAGACAAGTCGACCAAGTCTTTACGATTAAGGTGGCAAAGTAGTTTCACAATGGTTGGGGATACGAAAAGTTTGTACGATTTTAATGGTGAAAGTTTCCTGATTGGAATTTTATAAGGTCGTTTTGAACGGAAAATATCTGAAGCTTTAAGAAGTTACTTAAGGTGTTAGAGCTAATAGCAGTTAGTTAGTGTATGAAGAGAAAATTTACGATAATAATTTTTTGTTCAGTTCGAATGGAAGATGGTTTTTCTTTTTTCGTTTTCAGAAGAAAAATGTTCAAAAGACGTATTTCAACAAGGATGCTGAATTTTGAAATGTAAATAAAACAAGTTGTGTTTGATATGTCCACCCAATTTTTTTAATTTGAAAGTATATTTAATGGCATTAAGTATAGAATATAAAATCGCTCAAATGTCCTCTTCGGCTTTACTTGGTGGCACGTATTCGAGGGGTCCAATTGTTTGCAGATTACTCACATCGACTGTCTATTTAAGATAGCACCTAAAAGTGGCTTCCTCTGGGTCCATTCGACGCTGGTGTACCTCGAGAGGATCATTCCAAATCCATCAATTTTGGTAGATCACACATGCATTAAGCGAAAAATTGGCCTTGTCCTTAAAAATCATGCAATGTACGGAACCTTTTTCGAACGGAGCTCTAATTTTGAAAATCAAATTTGATGATTTGCACACATCATGGTGATTTGCCATACATTGCTAAACAATTCGCAATAAATTCGGCAGATATTGCTTTAACAACATGGTCGCTATAACCTAATAATTTTCAAGCATTCCTACTGAAACGCCTAAAGTGTTTTCTACAACCTTTACTGGAATCAAGTTTGTGAAGTAAATAGAGCTAAAGATAATAATTACGTTTGGAGTAGACTTAGATAAATACAAAAAAACACTGGTATTCATTTGAACTTAGAACGAGAATCTAGGCTCGAATTTGGTTCATTTTTAATTTCACTAAACGAAAAACTAGCTCAACTTCAATTTCAAAGACGACTTTACTCGAAAATGAAGTCCGGAGTGCAGTGCGAACGTATGAGCTACAACAAACCCGATTTCCTGTTTGCCTTTCATTAAAACTTTTCCCTTCATTAAAAATAATTTCTACACAGATTTTTTTCTATATAAATAAAATGTGCTCTGTTTGAACAATTTCATTTTTCTTCATTTCAGCATAAAAAAATATGCTGAAAATTTTTGATCAAATCTTTCATCAACATACCTACCCGTATTTCAAGTCTTTGAACGTTCATCAAGGACGACGATGAACGTCAATAGCTGCTGCCTTTCTGCACTTACTTTTTAGTATATCTGCTTTGAAAATTTTCCCTACATGTTGACCTCACATAAGCAACCCCTCCTGCAACGTACGAAGGAAGTATCGCAGACTACTGGCTTGTGAAAAAAATAAAAGTAAATTTAAATACGAAAGTACGAAGGGTAGTCAGTTACACATATGCACTTTTTAGCCCTATTTCTGACTTCTTTATGAAGTTTTGTAATGCTTGAATGGAATAATTTGTTTGAAGCAGCGCACAACTACGAAAGTAAATACAAGGCGATTACTAAAAATTATTTCCTTCGTAATACTACTATCTATGAATAGTACCTATACAGCATCTGAACTACTGCATTACAATTTTTTTTCTTCGGAAAACTTCGTTCGTTTTTACACTAAATAGAAGGCGACGTTTCTGGATATTGCGCCCGGAACTGAAAAATCATACGAAAGGTCAAAATGTTTTTTTTGTACTCATCCATGCATGAAAAAAAGGTGCTCAATTAATGGAATTTTTTCATAGTAAGCTTCCATAGCAGCGAATTCGAAGAAATGTTTGTTGTTTTCCGGCGTCAGTGGAGTGTAATCCTCGACTGTTGATTAATCGCTATTCTTGAGAACATAACAATTGGAAAACCTTCACTGGATAGGCCAGTTTGTAAGACTGTGTTGGACTAGGTCCGAAGGAGATGTTCCGTCATCGGATGGCATAGACTCGGTAGAGGGTATATCATGCTAACTATCCGACATAGCCTTACAGCTGATGGTATTGCTTAGGAATATTCTATATAGACAATGTTGAAACAAAATTCATTATCGCGAATTATATTGCAGTGAAATTCTTGCCATTGCAACCTTATACTAAAGGTACATAGGTGGCACTGAAGATCATCCAATAGTTCAAGCCACTTTGGTGGAATTTTTGGTTGTTCGCTAGGATATATTAAGCTCAACGATATGCGCGATGTTTTCAAATTCGTTACTAAAGACTAAGCAGTAGTCTTAATTTTTGAAATTTTTTATGAGCATTTGAAACTACCTGGTGCATTGCAATAAGGTAAATAATAATGGATTACCTGGACTGCCTTGCGGAACTCCAATTAGATTACGTTTTGCAGATGAAAGGGACGCTTTCTGGAGAATAAGCAGTAGTCATATAGTATGTTTAAAATTTTAATTCACTAACAGTTTTCAATGTTCTTAGGAACAATTTGACATCAATCTAAATTTTTTCTTCTGCCGGTGAATGAAAATACAAATGAAGAACCCATAGCAAAACTATTCCAAGTTAAAGTCTTGTACTATTAAGATTTTAATGAAAACGATAAAATTAAGCCCTCAAAACTAACGAAAGGAATATTAAATTTGGCCACTCAACTATTCGAGTAATTAAACCGAATCCTTTAACCAACCTAATTGACGTCGTCATCAAGCACCGATGACATGTCACAAACAAGCAATTTAACTTTCTATATATCACCACTGAAATCACAAGAAAGTGCCTGTGTTTTCGGTCGAGAATTCATATCAATATTAAACCGAAAAGGAACCTATCGGGACGAGGGGTGTACAAGGAAGGGCGTCCGTTCAGATAAAAGGGACAATGTTTGTGGTTGACATTTAATTGACTCAAGCCGTTTTCAGTGGGGGTTGAAAATTACTCTCTTGATTGCCATAGTTTAACTTTCTACTACCATCGAAAACTCTCGACGAGTTGTGATTATATCGATATTGGATTTCAATAATGTCCTGAAACACACACGTGCCTTAGCACGACATGTGTATTTCATTATTTAATAATGTCTAGAATTTGTTGATATATGCTCGTATATTTGAACGCCCACTGCTACTCCAAGGTAAACCAGGTATGAATATATATCTTATGAATTTGCTAAAATTATGCATGGTCTGGATAAAAATAGCGATATAAGGCAGTCTCGGCAGAACAAGAATTACACAGCAAGAACTCCGATATTTCACTTCATTATTTTGTTTTATTTCGAAAATGGTTTATTTTCTCTTTATATGAGACCTTAAAAATTACGTCTAGTCGATGTGGTATAGTGGTGGGCTTAAACCAAAACAAATATGATATGATTTTGTCTCAAGAGCCACTTACGATAAGAAGTTTTTCACTGAACCAAAGCCTAGGCAATTTATTCCAATAATATGATTTAACTTAAAGGAAGGTTAAGATCAAATTAAAAAAATTAGGGCACAAGAGTTTGCACTTGATTTAAGATTAAACAGCTAGAAGGAGACTAAGGGATATGAAGGAATTCGTAAGAACATCAACATCTTAAATGACTTACGAACAACAAAGTCTTCAGTCCACCATTGACAGTATAATATCCTAGATCACGAAATTAGTTTTCGTTTAAACATTCAAAAAGACTGTAGATGTAAAAACCACACCTAAGAGATATGACGGAATTCGTGAAAACATGTTCAACCCCTTTTCAATACATTTTGGGTAGAATATTGAAAAATTGCTGAAACGATTTTTAGGCATTTATATAATGTACCTGCAAAAGTGAAAACTAAACTGATATCTTTTCGACCCTCAAAAATATGGAGAACACTACGAAAACATAGTCAACCCTTATGTATTGCCTTGTGGGTTTAATATCGAAAAATTTTCAATAAACTTGAATAAAAAGAGTACAGGGGGACAAACAACTTTTGGATGAGACTACGAAAACATATTCGACCCATTTTTATTGACTTGTGGGTTTACCATAAATTTTTTTTAAATAAACTTGCACAGGGGTGAAACTACGAAAACATATTCAATCCATTATTATTGTCTTTTGGGTTTAATATCGAAAATGTTTGAATTAAATTGCATATAAGGATCACAGAGATGTACAAAAAATGTTGGAAGAAACTACGACAACATATTCAACCCATTTTTATTGCCTTGTGTGTTGAATATCGGAAAATTTGGAATAAACTTGACTACAAAGACTACAGAGGTGTCAACAAAATTTAGGATGAAAGTACGAAAATGAGTTCAACATATTTTTATTGTCTTAATATCGAAAATTTTTGAATTAACTTGCATATAAAGACCACAGAGGTGTAAAAAAAAATTTGGTTGAAACTTTGAAAACATATTCGACCCAGGTCATTCTTTTGTGGGTTTAATGTCAAAAATTTTTGAATAAACTTGCATATAAATACCACAGAGGTGTCAAAATATTTCGAATGAAATTTTGAATAAACTTGAATATAAAGAGCACAGAGGTGTTCAAAAAATGTTGGATGAAACTACGAAAACATATTCAACCCTTTTTCATTGCTTTGTGGGTTAAATATAATTTTTTTAATAAACTTGTATATAAAAAGCACAGAGTTGTTTAAGGTGATTTGCGATATTATTGGTTTAAAAGTTGTGATGGAATTCGTCAAAAATTCAGTCAATTAAGAAAATTTTAAAATTCTTCGATCCTGACGTAGATTAAATTGAACGTACGGAAAACTAAATTTACAATCTGCAAACAGATTTTAAAAAAAAAATGTATATTGCGCCAAGAGAGTCTAGAGTTAAGTCACGAATTTTCCCAGTTTTTTTGCACTTTCTTGGTCACCATTTTCTCATTTTGACGAATTTTAAATTTGTTTTTTCTTGCAGTTCACTTCTATTTGTGCATAGAATTTTTTTCCTGACTGAATCATAGGTTGGAAAACAAAAAAAAATCAGGAGGCCAGGAATCGGGGCTGTCGCACCATTGATGATGAAATCATATAGGTAGTTAGAGAAACCTCTCAGCCCGTTTTTCGCCCATTTCATAAGTTACTAAATCAATTATCAATAAAGTTTAAGGAAAGTGGGTATGTGTCGGGGTCACCCATTTAAAATAAAAAATATTCTTTCTTTGCTATCTGCTACTTCAGTCGCTTTATAGTGTACCATTTATCTACAGATGGAATAGTTGAGTCCGTATTTTATTAGACATGCTTAAAGTCAGTCAGCACAAAATAATATTCGAATACAAGAAAATTTGTACAAACCAACTTAACACATTTCCTCAATTATTCTTAACATTATCATTACCATTACGGGCGTAATACACTCAAAGGGACCTAATCCAGTTCAAGGAAATTCTACTGAACTGGGCGGTTTCCTTTCAAGTTTACTCGGCCGAAGAATGAAAGAACTTTTTGCACGGAAATTCTCCCATGAGCCCCAACATTGTCAAGGTCAGTAGAGCAAATAGAACCATTCGGGTATAAATGGAGGGTGGTGAAAAAGTTATGAGGTCAGCAACTTGTTACAATTCGATTAGTCGTGAGCTAAAAATTACTTCTATAGAAGTTTTACTAATTCGGCAATCCTTTAACATTGTTGTTATAGTTGGATAGTCGCATTTTCTATACGGCTAAGGTCCTTTAATATCAACCCAGTTTTATTTCAGTTCCGGTGTGACCCCTTCGGGGACGTAGGACAGCAAAATTGACTCCTTTTCTATTTCCAATATAATTTCTTCTTTATTCTCGGATAATAGTCCCGGCCTGTTTGGCCCAAACGATACCACCCCTTCTTTATGCAAATATAATAGTTCACATAGCAAAAAAAAAATCCGAATAGAAATCAAATTCAGACGGAACTCTATCATTTGCATAGTATTTCCGTTCCCATTTCAAACACATCCATATTCGAATTCAATCAAAGTATTTACTCAACATATCAGAAAATCCACCGTCATCATTCCGAACTGTTTACAAACCATTATTTTCAGCATCATTACTCAAACTAGCGTTCGCCTATAACATTTATCCAAATGATCCATAAACTTCTCGTCCCGTTTATCGAATATTCGAACCGGGGGTGGAGTGAAAAACCTACAGAAGAAAATCGAATGAAAGGTTGAAGTGCCATCAATCAAACGCTTAAAAAACCTCTCAGAGGGTGGAAAAAATATCATAAACCACCGATAAAGTTGAAGCCAAACTCTAAACCTAAGTTGGGAAATTCTTTTGATATAGTCCTCGCTGAATTCAATACCATTACCCTTTCTTGACTACTACCCTTCAATTTTGGCCTAAGATACTTTAGCTTCGTCTTTCTCATTTTTTTTTCGAAAAACTTTCGTCCTTGCGTAAAGTTGCGGAAAGTCGATAGAAATTCTTGGTTGAAGAAAAAAAGTCAACAGCAGCTACTCACAATGTTGTTTAGGAAAAGTTCGATATCAAGGATTTAGAGTCCTTATCAAACTTTTGATAGGCATATGTTTAATATTTCTCCTGACTTTCAGATGGTTATGATGGAGCAGAATCAGAAAAAAGTCCTACATCTTTTATTGAGAAACGGACTGATTGATTGTTAAATCAATTACAGTTGCCGTAAGTAAGACGGTACTGAAATCAGTAAAAAATCGTACATATGTGGAAAGCCAGTAAAATTCAAGGCACTAAAGAAATCAAGAACTCGCTGGATATTTAAAACACAACGAGAAATGGGAGCATAAGATTATGAATTTTTTAAATTTTATAAAAAGTCATAGTCCTCCTCACTACCTGCCTCATAATACTGAAACTCCTCGCGAATTGGTAACACCACGAGAAAGGCCAGTGAAAAGAAATCAAGAAAAAGACACATGGAAGCAATTTGAAAGTTGCATCTATAAGACCACTGTGGCGTCATGAAAATAAATTTTCGAAGACAGGAGCTTAGAAGCATTGAAGAATTTGCTTGGCGGCTGCAGAGAACTTTTCAGCCAAGGAAGCGAGAACTGTTAAGAGTTACCAAAGTAGGAAAGGAATTGAATTCTGAACAAAGTTTGGACTTGAATTGATATGTTATGGGTTCGAGTATACCATATAGTTAATTATATTCAATTAATACGCAATAAATTTTATTTATTTTATTTATTTTATTCATTTTACTCATTTTATTCGTTTTATACATTCTATTCATATTCTTCCTTTAATTCATTTCATTAATTTTATTAATTTTATGCATGTTATTCATTTTATTCTTTTTCATAGAAAATATTTATGGCATTTTATCTCAGTATATTTGGTCAAGAATATTTGAGTCTACTGGTTTCACCTTTTATCAAATCTCTAAAAAACCCAAATCAATAAAGTTACAGAAGTATTTTTTGATGTCGTTTTTGTCAAAGATTTAAGTCCATAAAACACACATCCCTTGAGAAGCAGGGTAGTAAAATAAATTTTACTATATTTTGAAAGGCCTGGTTGTATATCAACTAACAAACATTTTATCTCAACACTTTATTGATTTATACCTGAATTTTCCACAAAAGTAAATGTTTCAATTTTCATAGCATGCACTTTTCGGAATTTATACGACTCTTACAAGTTTTTCACTGTAATACCGGCAACACAACTATTTCGGGAATAACGTTCATGTTAACAACCGAAATCCATGAAATCCGAAATATAAACTTGTTCAATGTCCATTCAGTTTTCATTGTTACAATGACATCGAGAAACTTTTACCCGAGCGAACAGAATGCTGAAGAAAACTTTTCAATTAAATTGACGTGATATAAAATAAAGAAAAGTTTTCGTCGAGCGAACAACAAAAAAACAGAGGCGTCCATTCCATCAATACAGGAAATGTCGGGGACGTAAAACTATTAATGAAAAAACTTTAACTACAAAATTCGCTTTTCTTTTTTTTTTGTATGCACAACAGTTGTATTACATCGGTTAAGTGCTTATCCTTGTACAAGTGATCAATTTCAGGAATTTCAAAGTATTTTGGGCGAAATCGAATCGCAAATGTTAAAAGTATAGGTACATTAAAAAGAATCCATTGAATTTTACATCCTTTTGGATAATAGGACAATATGCCACACTTCTTAAAGTAAATTTACATTGGAATGTAATAATCAATTTTAATGTAATTTTCAATTTTCAGTCAGGGAATTTAGATATGTAATCAGTAAGTTTCAATTTTGAAAGCAGCAAATTCACAGGATATTCTCTTGAATTTATACTTTCAAAAAGACTGTATAATTATCACTCTTTAAGTCATACGTATTTCTACTTCTAATATTATTTATAGCTTACTTAATCTTAATAAAACACTAGCTTGTAGGTGAAAAACGAACCCACGATTAATTCTGGTTTTGTGGTGTAGTTTTGGCGCGTACAGCCACTGCGCCACTGAAGTCGTCTCATTTTTATTTCAGGGTAAATCAAAATCGAACAAAGCGTTCAACAGCGTGGCATCATATATTACATGTTTTGCGTAGTAAAATACAAAAAGATAAGTAGAATTACATGAAAAAAAAATTTAATTTAAAATACATATATAAACATAGTTAGTTTTACACGAAATGTTATGTAATTTTGTGAACCTTTTCATGTAAATTGTACGGTTTAATTGAAAAGTAAATGAATGATTTACTAATACCAGTAGTTTCGTGTAAAAGTGCTTGAAATGAGTACTTTTACCTGAATTAAATGTATGGAAAATTTCAAGTAAAAATTTGATTGAAATTTTATTTTTCTTAAATCATTGTAGCGAGCTAGGCTAAAAACTTAATCAAGCATTTTGTTCTGAAGGTTTCAATTCTATATTTAAATTTATCATTGTAGTTTTTCCGACATCATTCACTTGAATCTATTTTAGAATGTGAAGAATTTTAGAATTTCAAAATAGATTATTGTTAGATACATGGGGATGAAAAGATGTTCAGTTACCCTTAAAATTTGATTGAAAGCCCAATGAAATGAAAGGACTGAATACTTATAGAAATCAATCAATAATTCGACTTCGAATAAATATTACATTATTTTGACTTTAAAAAAAGGAAGACTGCATTTTTTCAACCACTTAAACTCATACGCAACAACAGATACGTTCCCCCAAAATGTTAATAATTTCATCAATCAATTGATCAAAATCTGTTGGATTGTTCCCCTCTTTATTCGGAGTAGGTAACAGATGAAGGAAAGTGATTTACTAGATTTAGAGACGAAATATGGGGGTGGGGGAAGGTTCCATTAAATTTTTTTTAAATGTTTTGATCACTGTAAGTTATTTGCAGAGTTTTATCTTTGTTTAATAGATATCATTGATACGATGCTGATATTGATATCGTAATATCGTTAATGCCAGCAGTATATCACCCAATACAAAGCATATACGCGAAAAACGAACTGGTATAAATATATCTAGTATTGAACATGACACACAAATTTGATAATTTTACCTAGTATACAACGCATTTTACTGCTAGTTGCGCCATTCCCCCAATAGTGTGGCGAGAATACTGTCAAATCATACCATATGTGTAGTTTATCATGTGCAGCTAGTTTCAATACTATGATTTCAATACCATATGGTTTGTATAATAGCTGTGTATCCATGGTATTACATAAAACAACCCATGAATGTACTTTTAATAATTAAAAAAGCTTCATAAATATTTGGCATAAAGACATTCCTCACCCTGAATACAAATATCCACGTACAATCATCAAAAACATAAGCCCTTAAGGTAAAGTATGCAAAGCTCGGGAGACTACAACACTGTCAAAAGTAGAAAACTGCATGGAAAACAAACCATTCGATTTCAAACTTTATCTGCATTTTCCTGAAAGATGTAGCCATCATTGGTTAGAAGTTTTCCGAATGAGTTTTAAGGTTTCTGTAAGTAAAACTCACCAAAGTAATTATAAACGACTTTAGTGATATTAAGAACTAAGGTAAAACATGATTTGTGTGATATTCCATGCATTGGACAGCCAAAAGTAAATGAGTAAAAAGTTTGGAGCTCCTTGGTAGCCTTACCCTTGGCTCGATCCTTTTTCGTTGAACTCCGTCGGTTTTGATGTTGCTTGTTTCCAAAGTGGACGAAATATTGTGACACCACCTTACATTTTAGTTGCATACATGACCATAAAATCAAGATTCATATTCAATTATATTTCGTTACGTTTTAGGAGCTTGAAGTTCAATGATGAAGAGGACTGCACATTAAAGGAGTAGGAGTTGCACAAGATACTGAACTCCTTCTCAAAATCGTTAGTCAAAGTGGTTCCACTCGGCATCTTAGACTCCTTCAATGATCTCATGAAGAAAACATAAACTGCTCGATCCCACACTTCTCGCATGCCAGAATGTAGATTTATCAGTGCCATGCTCTTGTGTGGTTTGCGTCTCGGGTTGAAAGTGACTGATGGGGTTGGACATTCCTGTTATTTTCATATTGTTTGAAGAGCAGCGTTAAAAAACTAATCAGATATTGGGAAATAGATATTTGTTCTTACAAAGCAAAGCAAATGTTGGGTCTAAACAAAATCACGTAGTTATTGGATTTTGTCCCCGTTTATTCGACAGACACAATAAATCAATTCGTAATATAAAACGTGGTTGTTTGCCGATTATCCATCAAGTCGTTGTTGAAAAGATTTCGACGACGAAAACGACTTGTTTTATGATTTCAGTACGGGCGCAATGAACAACTCTCCGGATATAAAAAATCTGATATTTTCCACTCGTATCATTATTTAATGTTATACCCTCAGTCACAAACAAGCCACCAAAAAAATTTCCTACCCGTAGCCACATAAAACAAGTTAAGTGGTAAAAATTAAAAGATTTATTCGACACAAGGCTAAGTGGGTGTGTTGAAAGTGTGTCCTTGCGGATATTGTTCTTTCGTCGTATTATGGGGTTTGGTGTCATTTGTGTGTTACGCTACATACGTTCCACTGTCATTTGTCAGCTGTATTTGGTTCTTTACGTTATCATAAATCTTTTGCTGATTTTTTCATATTACAAGAAACACTCTGTCACTTGAATTTTATTCGCAAGGTTTATTTATGGAGCCAGCGAAAAAAAAAAATTGTTTGTATACGACTAAGATTCCGAATAAATCGAGAACATTATGAGATTCTGTTGCAAACATGTTCTGATAAATTTCGAGTAATTTTTTTACCAGTTTCAGGAAGTGAACTCATTTTGATTATTGACAAATGAAGTGATTTTTTAAAGGTGGATTTGGATTTGTTGGTTTGGTTCTAATTCAGCAACGTTAACTTCTATAGTGATGATGTAAAATGCTATTGTTTCCTTATTCTTGGCTTTTCGAGAAAAGAAGAAACGAAAACCAGTTGGTGAGTCGTCCTCTAAATTTGTATGTGAGGTTTTTCTGTAGCATTTTCTCTGAGGTAGATGGTTGGTTCTTTGAAAAATCTGATAGGTGGAGGTATTGCAAAGCACGAACTATAAACATCTTAAGGAGATACGATTTTCGTCCTGGGTATTAGGACAGAAATTCAGAATGCATTTTTCTCAAACTGAGAATAACGTTGTTCTCCAAGCTTTGAGCTTCAACTTGAACGGATTTTTCAATGTAAATACCACATTTAGAAGTGTAATTGAGACTATAAAGTATACCGTTTCCTTTGACTGTACAATTTTATTAAAAAAAATCATTTTTGGAATTCAATGATAAATTTAGTACCTACACATTTTTCATTTAAACCATACATTCTACGTAGTTAGGATTCCTGACTTTTTCTGTTACTATTTTCCCTTATTTTCCAAGAGTATACAACATTTTTTTCCGTTTATTTCCCTTTAATTAACTGCTAGCTAGTGTATACTGCTTCTATCGCTCTCAGTTCGGACCTAATTGAAACAGTCTGCACTGTACACTGCCCTGGCAAAAAAATAAAAATTACTCCAGAGTTTTTTCCTGTAATGAATTTTGTGGGAAAAAAACCCAGACCAAGCCTAAATGAAAAACCGCTTAGAAAAACACATCGCTATGTGGACAAGTTAGAAAAACCGGAAAGATTCAAATTGAAGAAGGGACCGAATGAATTTTTGGTAAAGGTTTGATTAATTTATTACTGCATTGTGAAAGCGACTCGTAACAATTTCCTCGTAGTGGAAAAGTTAGGAAGAAAAAGTTGTAATTATTTTGTTATAATTGAATTAAATTTTTTTTGCCTAGTTCCAATTTAAGCTGGGATGAATTTAAGCCGAAAAATTTAAGAAGTACGAGAACAAAATGTATTGAATCCAGCAGATCCCATAAAAAATTTAAAACTGTTGGAAAAATATATCAGCCCCAAAATCTGCTACTATTCTCAAAAATTTCAGAATGAATCTCTAAAACACCTCCTTCTAATAACCACGATTTCTCAAATTCCTATCAGTGCCAATTCATCTAGTTTAAAAACTTAATTTAAAGAAAAAAAATGCACTTCAACCAAAAACCAATTTACGAAAACATAATCAACCCTTTAAAATTGAATACAAAAAGTTTTCCTTGACCCGGTGTAGAAAAACGGTAGTAGATTTGAAAGTGAATTCGATACCTTGTGAAATGTAACACAAATATTCAACCACTTTTCACACCTTCAATCAACCCCTTAGAATTGAATACGAAAAATACATAAGAAGTTGACTTCAACCCTTTGTTAAAAGCAAGGCCGTAAAACTGAAAATCAGTTGGACATCTTCCTAAATTTTAAAAAATATTCAACCCCTTTTCATACCTTTATTCAACCTCATAGATTAAATACAAAAAATCCATAACTGTTTTTTTTACCCATTGTAGAAACAAAGCCGTAGAACTGAAAATCAGTTGGAAACCTTGTGCAACATGAAAATAATATTCAACCACCTTTTCACACTTTCATTCAACCCCTTAGAATTAAATGAAAAAAATCCATGACAATTTTTTTTTACCCGAGAACAGAAAATCAATTCCAATATCTTGTGTAACGTGAAAAAATATTCAACCCCTGCCAGGTGTGAACATTCGGGAGTGGAACTAAATACAAAAAATCTGTAAATGTTTTTGTTAACAAATTGTAGAAATAAATCATGCAACCTCTTAGAATTAAATACAAAAAATCCGTAAAATAAAAAACAGTTGTGAAACGTAAAAAATATTCATACTCTTTTCACAATGAATCATGCAACCCCTTAGAATTAAATACAAAAAATTCATAAAAAGATTTTTAACCCGTTTGTAGAAAAATGATCGTAGAACTAAAAATCAAAAGGATGCTTTGTGAAACGTGAAAAAATATTCTTTGTATTCAATTCTAAGGGGTTGAATGAAGGTGTGAAATATGCACCTTCATTCAACCCCTTAGAATTGAATACAAAGACATCATAAAAAGTTTTTTTGTGCTATTGTAGAAAAAGAGGCAGTAGAACTGACAATCAATTCGATACCTTGTGAAACATGAAAAAATATTCAACCCCTTTTCACACACAGAATTGAATACAAAAAAGTCATGACAAGTTTTTTTTATTCATTTTAGAAAAAGAGGCCGTAGAACTGAAAATTGATTAAAAACGTGAAAAATATTCAACCCTTTTCCACACCGTCATTCAACCCCTTAGAATTAAATACAAGCAAATCCATAAAAGGTTTTTTTTAAAGCATTGTAGAAAAAAGAGGCTGCAGAACTGAAAATCTTCGACACCTTGTGAAACGTGAAAAATATTATACCCCTATTGAACCACTTTTCGCACTTAAGAAGTTGAATATCGAGCCAACGGTTTGAGTATTAGAAAAATCCGATTTTCAAATGTGTGTTAGTATCCCATAGATCTAAAACCAAGTTTATGCCTTCTTGGACCCTACTTATGCCTGTATTCAATCCCTACTGAGTAAAAATTCTGAGTACAAGTCTTAGGAATGTGTAAAGAGAGTTTGAAGATGTTAAGACCAATAACATAATAAAAGGGGAAAAACTAAAAACATATTCATGCCGTACTCACCACTGCTGTGTTTGCGACAAATCTGAAATAGGTATAATAAAAATTTCAGTTTCCATATTACGAATAGAGTGATAGATATATATAACAAGTTTCAACTTTCTAGCATAAGTCGTTCTTGAGATGGGAACCGCCGTATCTCACATACCTCGATCAACTTGTTTGGCATGCCACTACAGCAGTAGTCCTCGTCTGCGGTTTCTGGATCTGGAATAAAAAAAATGTTATTCATTGTATTTAGCGGCTTTGACAAATTTGTTGTGAATATTAGATATTGCGAAATTGCAAATGACGTAAAATAATTATAAATATAAGAAAATTCGTCATTTTCAAGCTTGATTACACCGATTGTACGAGCAAGAACCTATAACTTTCTGTTTAAAACCATAGGATCAAAAATACGGAAGTTTAACATTATAAAAAACAGACCGGAAATGAATGAGAGCGCCATGTAATTAAGAAGCGTTTAATTACTTGCAATAAAATCAGGGAACACCAACAAAAATAGCCAATAAATTCTTGGTGAAGCAACCCCTAACACCACTGTGAAATCTTAAATATCCTCTCAACAATCACAAGCCTTCTTCAATATTTCACCCACTTATCTCTATGTCGACTTGAATTCCAACGTTCCACTTGACCGTTACTAAATAAGTTTGATAGCATTGTACAAAACGTTAGCAACAGCAGTAGCAGCGGCAGTAGCAGCAATAGCCACTTGGAATAGTGCAAGCATAACCTGAAATACACATAAATTCCAAGGATATAAACCCCTTATTAACTTGCCAGTTCACAACATACGACTTGAGACGTAACGTACATCTAACGAAACGAAAAAAACAGGTAGCAGTTCCAGAACAAAATATCTACGGTATCCTTTCCGATCGAAGGACAACTGTACAAAAATAATTATCAGGAAGACAATCCTTTAGCAACGATAAAAATACTCCTAAAGACGGGATATACGAAAAAGGATACTCTCGAGATTAAATCGATTCCATTGCAAAACTATACGACCGTACCAAAGTCATTTCTCGTCCGAGGAATGGACATGAAAAGCTTTCGGGATCTGGACACAAGCTGATTGTTCCTAACTATAATTGACTTCGTTCCTTTGCCATATGTTAGAGGTCCTGTTTTTCGTTTCATCCAAGATTTATTTCCTTTGACCGAGTCCGTTTGGTCAGTGTTGCTACTTCTGGTACTCCTGGATGTAGAGGGGTTGGGTAACAGACACTCTGGGTGGATTCCTTTAAGGTGTCACGGTAGAAGAAAAATTATTAGGTGCCAGAATCGCAAGGACTTCTCGGGGGCTCTCAAAATGTTGGCCAGCACTTGGTTGCATTTTACTTGGAACGATTTATTTGTCTATTTTTATTGGGAGCAGGACCAGAAGAATTCTGTTGCCGGTTCTAATGGGAAATAAATTGGTCAGTTTTATAGGATCGATGCTTTTCCATAAACTTACACAAAATCGGGATGTTTTTCTTGGTTTCGTCATTATTTAACGCTTTCTGAACTAGCTCCGCTTTTGACTGAAATGACATCTAACACGATCGGGGCTAAATTTTTTTGCTCGAATTTCTGGTCAAAAGGACTACAAACAAATCACTTTATGTATGGGTCAGTTAATAGTAAAGCCTTACGGTCAATTAAGAGGATTGCACAGTTTGGTTTTATTAGGAGCGTTGTACTCGTATGGTGAATGCTGTGGGCAACGTTTTATGGGATTACTAAAGTACCAGCCGTATAGCACTAAAATGTTTGTTAGTAAGTTTCGTTAGTTTCGAGCCGGACACTGAAGCTATTATGGAAATTTATTGGAATAAAAGTTTACAAAATATTGGTAATTTACGATGATGGTGTGGTCGTAGAGCTATTAAAAGTTCGTCCGTTTGAATATATGGTGTGATTATTTTAATCTTCAAATGGCCTTAATCCAACATTTATTTATTTTTATAGCCATTTACACCTGAAAAATTTAAACTGTTTTTGTTCCTTTTAAGTTTTTTATTACTATATCAGCAGTTAACTTGATAGGGAACACAATAAATTACGTAGTAAATCCAATTAAGTGGCATACCGCAATACTAGTTAGTCACTATCTAAATAAGACACAACCCTTCATTCTATTGTAGTCTGAGTCCTACAATGGTTTGAGGATTGGCTTCCAGGCAGCTTCTATAGAAGTCGTTCGAAAAGAGGTCGAGTCTTTTAGCATGCCAACCTATGAGACAGTGTCCAATCAGGACACCGACTGTGGGAATTCACCCTCTTTTTTTTCTAAGGATACTGAACTGGACTTAGGTGATTAGCCTTTAGTACACTGTAGTGTACAGTCCAGTCAGCTTAGGGATGGGAGGTATCTTCAGCAAAGTTAGCCTTTTAGACCTATTTGGATCCAGCTTCGGTCAGATCTGTCTCATAGTGTGACATGTATTACCGGCTTCCCATATTGAGTTAGTGTTCTCAACTGAGTCTAATCCCATTAACAGCTTACATGTAGAGAGAGGCACACTCAGATTCCGATGTTACGGATTTGAATGTCTGTTAGGAAATTTACTATCTGAATAATCTACGACCATCGGATTCTTTTTTTTTTTGAAAATTGTGGGGCAATTTCTCTTTCACTGGGGTGTCACTTGCAAAAATTTAAAATTTTGAATTTTCAAAAAATTGCCATGTAGCCCCTTGGCTTTTTTAAGGCCATTTTTCCAAATTCTCTTCCAACTGTCTGATCTTGACAAGTGATTACTTAAAATAAAGGTGAGGGTCCGTAAAGAGACTAAAAAAAATTTAAGATTTGTGGCCATGAAAGAAGGGTTGGAAATTTTGAATTTTTTTCGTGCGTTTTTGGTCACCATTACTCCATTTTTGTTCAAATTGTTTTTCTCGCAGTTTTGAGCATCTGCTGAGCTTCAGGAATTTTTTTTTCAAAATTCTGACCCTTTTAATGAAAGATGCTGATGCCTTCTTTTTCAATTCTTGAATTTGCGGCCAGGGGAGGCAAAAGAGGAGCGGAAAATTACAAATATAAAAATGTCAGCCCCTGTTTTTTTCAAAATTCTCCGATTTTGACAAGTGACCCCTTAAATGAAAGATGTTGGCACCTTCTTTTCTGCATGGCCAATAATACACTCCATTTATATTTTTCAAACGTTTAGAGTTAATAAAACGAATATTTCTTTTGTAAATGCACACAAAGAATTTGGATTTATACATTTTAGAAAATGTTTAAGGATTGTTCCTAATGGGCGACCTATTTAGTTTACATACCATCTTATACAGTAATGTAATTTTATTTTGTTTTTTACTGCTATTAAAGTAAACAAATTCAATAAATCAACAGAATCGCATTTAACGTGTACATGTCTTCAAATCAAAAAGCTTAAAGATTTTTGTTAAATAAAGTCCTTCTTACATCCACTGAAGTCTATAAGGCTTTCCAACAGACTGCTCAAATCTGCAAGTTTAGGAATGGAAAATTAAATCCCGACTTAATTTAATTTTGCGTAAATTTAATTTGGCATGAAATAAACGTAAAACTACAAGGAAAAAAAATTGTTTTTTGTGTGTTTTTCGCCCTAATTTTCAGGAACATTTTCATACGCTAAGCGCAACGAATTTTTTTTATGGACTTTAAAGCAGATGGCGTTAATTGATAAGTACTAAACTTTTTTTTATGTTTCCGGGAGGGTATGTTGGTGATGTCGAAGGTTTGGTAGATGGTTCGGGGGGTGTCACTTTTGTTTTCAACTTAATCTTTAAAATTATACAAATTTCACCAGTGCGTCTCTGGCATGTACTTCTGTGGCCATTTAAACTTGTCGAAACAGCATTTTGAGTATATGGTGACTGTTTGACTGCCGAAACTTCTGGCTTAAATGGGATTTTTACATTCTTTCCGAAAGCATCCCTTAAGCAATTTATGACTGTTTAAGTAGAGCGAACAGACCGGATTTCTTCAGACCGGTATCCGTGATTCGGAAGCCTTGCAGGGATATGATGTAGGGAATTAATATATGCAAAGAGATTGCCGTAATGTTCTATTCAAATTAAATCGGTTTGTTATTTGTACGCGTAGGTAACAGATTTTCAAACTTTCGAGGCTCGATTTTAAGTACGAAACTTTGCTAAAGATTTTCAAATATGATGGATGAATTTAATTTGATCGACTTTGCAGCTCTTTAACTGCTAATTTATAAGACTAATCATCTACTAAATAAATTTCTTCGTGAATAATAATGAAATTGCATAGGGATCACAGTTTTCATCTCATCTTCACAGTGAAGCTTCTAAAAATTATAATTCTACCTGCAATTTTTCTATAAGCACTTGACTGAACTGCATTCTATAGGCGTGATTCTCGTTCAACTTTTCCTAACCAAAATCTCGAGTTTTCCGTCTTAAAGAGTTTTCGGTTGATTTTCTTAAAACCCATTAAGGCTCCGACACTCCATTTGAATTTTTAATTATTAAGACGTTCGCTAGGAAAAATACAGAAAAGGTAGAACGAGAAAAACCCGAAGGAGTGGAAAAGTTTCTGGGCCCTCGTCAATAAGGTAAAAAATTTCGCAGTCATGGTACAAGAGGATTTGAAAGGAAATTAGTTAAGGTAGAATTTTAAATAAACATTTTTTTCTTTCAACCTCTGTACCCTAATCATTAAGTTTATTAAGTTCCAGATAACAGAATTCACTAATTTACCTCATGAATTCTATTCTCAACTTGCGGTTATCGAACATTCCAAGAAAATGGCAAGAAAATAACAACACAATGACAAGGATACGTCAAGAAAATATCAACAACTAAATACGTCGAACTCAGGTATTGTCAAACTATTCTTAATACTTAATTTATATAAAAATAAAGTATTACTATAATAAATCAGTCGATAGAACGTGCTAATTTGGAATAAAAAATTTAATTTTTTCAAATGCATGGTAACAAAATTTCTCTTTAATTTAAAAACAAATAAATAAAAACGCGTGAAAATGAATTTGGATTACGATGTTGCTATATAGAATTTGCCTCAGCAGTTCCACCAGCTGTCAGGGTGTTTCGAAAGTTGGCTAGAATACACCTTCTGAAGAGTCTTCTGCATTCCGATGACGAAACAGCTCCTTCGGACCTAGTCCAACACAAAATCTTATGATAAACTGGCCTCTCTAGTGAAAGTTCTTTCCAAATTTGTCAAGTACTACGATTAATCAACAGTCGGGGATTTCGTATTGGAGCTTCACTCCACTGACACCGGAAAGAACAACAAACTCTTAACAAATAAAAACAACTAACATTTAATCAAACTTGCTTCTATGGTAGCTTACCATGAAAAATTCCATTAATACTTCATATATCATAGTGAACAACCAAAAATTCTACCAAATTCGTTGAAATATTGGGTGATCTTCAGTAAAACCTACCTTAGTATTTATAAGGATGCGATGGCCAGAATTTCGCTTCAATACAATTCGCGATAATGAAATTTGTTTTAACCTCGCCTGTATAAAATATTCCTAAGCAATCCCACCAGCTGTATGGGTGTTTCGGATAGTAGGCATGATACACTCTCTGAAGAGTCTATGCCATCCGATGACGAAACAGCTAATTCGGACCTAGTCCAAGACAGTCTTATAAACTGGCCTATCCTGTGAAGAATTTTCAATGTTCATATCCTCAAGGACAGCGATAAATCAACAGTCGAGGATTTCATGTAGTAGATTCACTCCACTGACGCCGAAAAACAACTAACATTTAATTAAATTTGCTTCTATGGTAGTTTACCATACATTAATAATAAATAAATTATTAAACAAACAAGATAATACCCAGATGACATGTGGATGCAGCAAATATGTTCCAGTGAAAAAGCTTAATCCCTCTTCATTGAACTTGACGAACTAAATATGTACAATTAAGCTTCATCTAAGGTACGAACCCATCAAACTGTGAACAATAGCGCAATAACTTATATTGTTATATCTTATGAATTTAAACGTAAATCAATTGTGGTTTAGTCCAGTATTTTTTCAAATATAAATTACTATATCATTCAAAGAGTAAAAGCTTTATTGAAGTCTCAAACCATTACATAGCCAAGACTTGTTAATTTTCAAAAATATCATTCGTCATCTGGGTGTTACAGTGTCAGTGGAATGGTGCATAAACAAAAACTGTCGTTCACACCGATTTCAACCGCAACCCAATAGTTAAACAAAAAATAATAATAAATTGAACATATAATCAAAAACAATTTTCGCCGCAATGAAATGATCAATGAACTGGACAACTATTAAAATTTTATAATTAAGTCACTTCATCGATTTATTAATTAACGACTGATAATGACTGGACTCGTTTTCAAATCGATATCCTGCCGATAGCAGTTCAATGCGTATATACAGACACTTCAAAGGATACGAAATATATCCCAAGCCAAAAACTACCCCAAGGCGTTTCTATACAAAATGAAAGGAATTTCAGAAATTTTGCCCTCTCATTTGCTTCCTTTTCTTTTTGAATATAAAGATACCTTTGTTACACTTAACGTAACTTCATTTGAAAATCGCTTGCGGAATTTATCGATTAAATGGATCATTAGCTTCTCCGAAAAATTATGACGACCTTATTACTGGACCGTTTACCCCGATAATTTTACAAGGAAAGTATTTGGTGGAGTTCCCTTTTTTTATCATAAAAGATTTTGCTTTAAAGGGGGCCTAAAATCTTTGAACAAAAAACATGGAAAAAGGTTTTTTTTGTTAACATGTAGCGACGATAAAACATTGTAACTACATGATTCCGTGAAAGTTTAAAACCAAAAGAATCCTTTTTTGTCGGTTGTGTATGGAAACCCTTGATTAAAATTCATCGCCCTCTGAAGTATACTTAGTACTTAAACAATATTACAAAAGGGTACGACTCGAGTATGATATTCTTAAGAAGCTGTGAAAAGGACGAAAACTTGTACAAAGGCAATCATTTAACAAAACCCACTTTGAGCTCTTAACGTGGAAACTTGAAAGCGATGACAAGAAAGGATATTCGTATCAGTGTACCAGTCAAGTTGGTCCTTGTATGCTTTTTCATCGAGAGGAATGTTTTTTTTTCTTCTGAGAGCGAGTTTCTTGGCATGTAGACGACGACGACAGTGTGTAAGCCTTCTTGTCAATGAAATGGAAAATCCCTACATGTTCCTGTCATGTAACGTTATTGTTTTTCTCTGTGAAATATATACACGCTTATGATACCTACATACGACAAAGTACGTAGTATTGTTCACGCTACTGTATGAAAGATCGAGTGACTTTGGTAAGATGAGATTCCTTCAATAACAAGGACAATAGTTTCCAAGTTAGTTTCGTTAAGGGCGGGGTAGTTTCGTTTCAAAAGCACTTTAGACAACCAGGAGATTTGTTCAAGTTCTTTTTGTCTCAAGAAATCAAAGGAGTGCAAAAGAAAGTCGAGGGTAGTTCGTCGACACTCCCCAGCACCCCAATCCCGGCGTAAACGCATCCTGAAATTTCCTTTTAATTTAAACCTACTTCCGTTCCGTAATAAATAATCTCGTGAGTAAACAATTTCAAATTGCGAATCTGCTCATCTGTTTAAATATTTTCAAAACACACTAGTAAAGCCCTGGAACAAACTTTCGGTTTATTTGATTTGCACGCTAGAAACGCTAGAACCCCAAACAGTTGTACCAGATCGAAAATCATAGATAGCTCCATTGAACCTTTCACTCGGTGAATAATAGAACAAGGAGTTTTTGTTGTTCTTTAATTAACTCGGCAAACAAAGATTTGCTGCTTACTAAGCAAATGCGAGTAATACACCGAGTGATTATCATATCAACTGGTTCGGACTGACCATATCGGCCGTGTAGAATCTCTCCGGCATGTAATACAAGAACCTTTCCTGGGAAGTGGGTAATCGTATCCCTGGGCATTAATTACCGGGTTGGAAACCGCCATGAAAAGGGTGGGTAGTTAGGGAGCTGTTACATCAACACGAGTAAAGTTTAATCTGGACTTCCGTAACGACATTCAGAGGTGTGAATTTCTGATTTATTATTGTATTTATTAGGGTCAGATATAAGCGAAAGTGTGAGGGTCGAGTTCGAGTGTTAACCTTCAAAAATGGGTTAATTCACCAATTTTATGTTCTTAAAAGGACCACCAACTAAGCCTTTCTACCTCGAGTATATGTCTTACTATTGAGATAGAGATGTTCCGATACCTATTAAATAGCCAGTATACTATAATGCAATAGTGCATAATGCAATGAAAAAAAAATTCATTGTATTTTACATCTTATGACACATATTTTCAAGTAAATTTACTACATTGGCATGTAAAAGTCTATTTGAATTTAATTTTCAATTTTCGGTTAGTAAATGCAATCTTTAAATTTAAATTTAGTAAATGCAATCAATAAATTTCAGCTTTGTAAGCAGCAAATTCACATGATATTCTCTTTAAGGTACACTTATTTCTACTCTAAATATTATTTTTTACGTTCTTACCCTTAAGAAAATCCTTGGCTGTTGGTAGGAATCAATTCTGGTTTTGCTGTATAGGTTTGCGAGCGTAGCCATTGCCGAAGGCTTCGAAAGAAGCGTCCAACTTTGCTGTTTCATACGCTGGTATTGCATATTTTTTGTCGTAAAGTTCTAGTAGATAAGTAGAATTACACGAAAAAGATCGTCATTTTCATTTAATTTTACACGAAATGTTGTGTTATTTTGGGAGCCTTTTCATGTAAATTGTACGGTTCAGTTGAAAAGTACATTCTAATAATAATTAATGGGACAACAGGCCTAGGCTTTGAAATAATGCTAGAGTCAATTCATTACTAGACCAACGGAGCACTAGGATGTGAAGTGATTAGCCACATGCTAGTCCGTGATTATTTCTTCGATTTTAACTGAAAAGTACATTATTATTTTATTAATACCAGTAATTTCGTATAAAAGTGATCGAAATGTGTAATTTTACTTGAAAAAATGAAAATAATGGAAATTTCACGTGTATGAATTTTCAATTAAATTTTTATAGACAAGATTTAAGCTCGTTGACTCGCCGGGCGCAATGGTGGTCGCATACGCGGTTGACTCAGCAATTCTGATATCTGGTCGGTTTCTGTCCACTAAAAGTGACAAGCCCAAAAGGACACTCACACTAGTGAGCGGGTGGGCGAACAGCTGTGGACTGGGAGTCAATGTCTCAAAGACACAGCTTAGAGACAATGCCAGGTACTTAGGTATAATCCTGAACCGGAAACTTACCTGGAGTAAGAACGTCGACGAGCGACTAAGGAAGGCTCTATTGTCTTTCTACGCTTGCAAAAAGATGTTCGGGAAAAAGTGAGGAATTCAGCGTCATTCCGGGCAACGAGGCTGCGGAAGTACTCGCAAGGAGAGGTTAGGCGCTGAATCAAGCGCTAGCTCTTCCAATGAAGACATTAAACATGCTATCGACGTGACGGCCATATCAGAGATTATCACAAGATGGTCAGACCTCACATCGTGTCTTGTGGCCAGGTAGCTCTGGCCGACCCTAAACGCAAGCTGGACAAAGTTTATTCTGCTCGGAAATAGGAATACCTACTCTTCCTATCCTAATTGATGTACTGACGGACTGTTTCCTGATCGGCTGGCACGCCAGAAGGCTAGGTTCACTCTGGTCTGGCTCGGAGGCGCAAACGTACTTTAGGTATGCGCTTCGCGATAGTCTTGGGCAAATTCGCAAGCATTAAGCTGGACAAGCTGCTGTGGTTTGTCAGACTGGTGTGGTGGTTTACCTACGATGTTGTCTTGGGCACATGGTTACCTTTTCGCGTGCATGTGGGATCACAAAGGCGGTCTATGTGTTTACCAAAAACCTAAAAACCCTAGTTACTAGAAAAGGTTTTCAACTCAAGAATGAAAAATGGTACAAAGTTGAAATATACTATTTTTAAATATATATTCCTTGTAGAGATATATTCAGGAAAGGAATTATTCAAGAGGGCCTTCTGAGCCTTTTAGATATAAAATTTGAGTTTCTAAGATAAGTAGATGAGGAACCCTTTGAGATATTTAGAGAAAAATATGCGCAAAAAAAATTAAAGAGGACTGTTTTTCTCCTTTTTCATTTTCGGTCTTCAATTACCAAGTAATTGATTAAATACTTCCAATTTACAAAGGTATTTACTTTGAATTCCGAATTGATAGCCTAATACCTACTTTGGCAACCCCTTAATCACCTGCCCAAGAGTTATTCCATAGATCAAGGCTCATCGTTCTCTTAGCTGTCGACTGTACAGGATTCCGTACGAAAAGGATTCCATTTTCACCACACCTGTAGCAGGGGTACAAGAAAACATGCGCACAACTTGACCATCCCCATGAGCTCCACGTTCCTCTACCGAGTATTCGTCCTTGCACAACGAAGGGATCAAAACTACCTCCAAAAAACCCCCGATGAAAGATAATCGTACCGAACACGACTCCACCGGGCTAGGATCCAGTTCAGTTTCGATTTGTCCACGGAACGTTCTTCACGCGTCGGTATTTTCTCGTCCGATTTATTTCTCTTCTAGAAAGGGATTTGCGCGCGCGAGATTCAAAAAAAATAAGAAAGGAAACCTACTCCAACAACAACAACAAAAAATAAGAACATCCTACCGTATAATGACGCGTCCGGCAAGGACCCTATAGGATACATTTTTCGGTTCTTCGGAGTTGAAATATTTCGCAATGTGAAAATGTGACAGTCGTGACAAACCCAGTGATCAAAAGAAAATTTTCCACTTTTCCTTTTCGGCGTGTTGGCAATTCAAGCTGTTTGTGTTGTGTGGAAAGTAGAAATAAAGAGTCCATTGTTTTGTGTCCTTTGAAATAAAAAGAAATAAAGGAAGTAATGTTGTGTTGTGTGGGATCTTGTTCGCGGAAAACGGATTCCACTACGGGAAATTGATAAGCAAACAAGGATACCACCTACTCTCATGGATTTCACCGAACGCGACAACAGAAAAAAGTGTAAGTGAAAGGCTGGCGCGATTTGAATGACAAAGGAGTTTCCTTACCAAATGAGATACGACCTTTCCACCCCCACGTTATTGCTACCTTATCTCACCTGTTTATTCATCATCAAATAATGGTGAAAGCCGGAAATTCGAATTTGGCAGCGATGGGGAAAAAAAGGATATGGGATTGGCTCTACGGTATCCGTTAAACATTTCGTCCCTCTGCCAACCCCGGCAAGATAGTGAATTCAGTCAAGGCCTTTTTTTTAAATTCGGTTTCTTACGAGCCCTTTTCCCTCAATTTACCCGCACTGGAAGTAAACATTGGACGGCTTGGGCAAGATTCGATGGGGACAGAGAGCGAGTCCTTTTTTTCCATGCCATGTTTAAAATTTTCTTCAACGGCTTTATAGAGACTTTTCTTGGCTTCACCTTAAACGAAAAAATTTCGGAGAAAGAAGTTCTTAGAATCGGACACAAAAGGATGGCACGAAGGGATAATGGATACCGACTATTTTCGATTGAGTCAGCAAAAGTATAGAGGTTTTTCTTCGTCCCGATTTCCATTTCGAAACGTTGTCGTCTCGAAGATTTCTATAAGAGTTTTGGTGCCGTTACAGGAAGGCGTTTTCCCCATGATTGATTGATGGCGTGCCAGAGAATTTCAATAATTTTTCCCAAGCATTTTGCGGAACGTCTTGTTGTTGGGTGTGTTGTAGCTTGTCTCGATATTTCCTTCGAGACTTTTCCCTGTGCATTTTCCATTGTCGAACCCCCCGAAGATAGATCACCGAAAACTTTGATTTGAGTGCTTTAAACGAATTTTTATTGCGGAAATAGCGAGAAATTGAAAGGAATCTTGACTTGACACTTTCGCATTTAGCTACGGGGGTGGCTATATATTTTTTTTTTTTTTAACTTGTGAAATGCGATAGCGAAAACGAAAACGGAAAAGGTCAGATGAAAAATTAATAATGTAATGGAGTGTGCGATTCTAGAACAGACCGATCAGAACAATGCTATTGAGGCGAGGCAGGACGAAATGACGGACAGGAAATTAAATTTAAATTTAGATATCCTTCGGGGCCTCCAACGATCCCTAGGTTGACGTAGAGGATGTTGAGATATTGTGGACAGCCCAGTGATATTTCTATGGTTATGGCGTGTAATATGAAGGGCTGGAATTATAGTCGGTCCACCGGGAGTGTACAGATTTTCTAGATTGCATGTTCGCGACGTTGATGCTCTATACGTGGACTGAATCCTGAAAATCTGCAGGATGTTTGGAAGGATGTGTGCTACACATTTTTAACGCTCGGCAGAGAAAAAGCAACCAACCTAATTGCATAGTCGTGGGCTCAACTAAGGGTGAAAATTTTTATAGGAAAATTGTGACTAATTTGATCACAGCTGCTACAGTTGGAAAGAATTTATATGTGCTCTGATGGCGGTTTTAATGAAAATCTGATCAAAGCTGTCCTTACTGTAGAAGGTACTGAGTATTGAAGCCCCTTCACTATAAACGTTTTCAGGTGTATAGAGGTAGGACAACTGTCGATTTAAAGAATAGACCGGTAACAACAAATTACGAATACTGCGGCTGCTATGACTGAACCTTGAGGTATGCAGCAATTGAAAGGAAACCAGTAGGCAAACCATGCAAGCGATGGGAAGACTCGGTTCATGAAGAAAGCAAAGCCATCTTAAAATTAGCAGCTGGAGGACGCGGTCTTTGGATCGAGACGAATGGAGGCGACAACTTCAAGAGGCCAGGGCCCGCTTTGGGACATTGATGATGATGAATTGGGGGTGTCTCACCTACAAATGCTTAGATTAGATTAGATTTTAAATTTCAAAAGGGGTTGGTATGGTTAACCTCTGTCACTAAAGCCACAGTTGGGCCTATTGTGACATCTCTCAGGATTGACTATGATTTCTCTTCAATCCCAGCGCTTTTAATGAAGCCTAGTATTTTGCGAATAGGAATGGTCAGGAATTTTGATAGTTCCATGAATCGCTGACCGAAGTAACGAAGTCTTTTGTGAACTAAACCCTTACATTTACGGAGGACATGCTCTAGTGTCATTGCATATTCTGCAAATTTTAGTCTCCATACAAGAAATTACATCGAGGAAGGAAATGAGTTCTATAGCTTTAAAGATTTGTTGAAATATTATGTGCCATAATTGAGAGTGATATATTTGATATGGTCTGAATAGGGAATATGTGTGATACCCTAAAATGGAGCAAACTTGTGTTCCTAGCAAAATTTTTATTTCCGAAGTATTGGAGTGGAGAAGATAAATGAAGTTCTTGCTTGAAGACCAGTACTAAGAGTTTCAAGGGATTTCGAGAGAATCAAAGTTGGTGAAAACATATCGCAGATAGAGTGACGTTTATTATATTGAATATGGGGCGGGCGTAAAACCTCTATTATTTAAAATAAAATAAAATTATTCCAGTGCTATACAAGTTTTTCAAAGATACTACAAATGCCCTAAAGAACTGTGTTTAAATTCTTCAGTTGAAAAGAAATTTTAAAATATTATCTTTTGAAGTTCTCTCAAAATTTTACAGTCACATCGCACTTAAAGTATTTTCATTTGCCGATTGAATAACACCTGTCTATTACACTTAAATTTAAAAATTTAAATTATTAAGTTCTCCTTAAACACATCACTTTCTCAAGTTATGCCGTGGGTGGTTAAATGCAAGCATCATATTTTTGGCAGACATTTGAGTGGTAGCTATACAGCAAAAATTCAAAAATCCTTTGAATCTTACATCTTTTTGATAGTGTAGGCAAATATGCCACACCTTTTCAACGAAGTTTACATTGAGATGTAATAGTCAATACGAATGCAATTCGTTTCCAATTTTGTAACGAATTTCATATTCGTGTTTTTCCAATAGCAAAAAGAAATTTATGAACGCTTACCATTTGCATAACTACCCCTTACTTGGTAAGTCTTTACTCCTTTTGAACTTGTTTTCAAAGAAAACATTAGCGATATGTAGAAGTACTGCCTCAAAACTCCAACTAGGACCAGTTCGTGTAAAAGTAATTGAAATGTGTACTTTTACTTGAAAAAAGGAAATATAATGGAAATTTCATGTAAAAATTGGATTGAAAATAATTGTTTTTAAAAAAAAAACACTTTACTTGATAGTAAGTTTTATTAGAAACCTTTTTTGACATTCACATGCTATGAAAATTTTATCCTGTTAGCTTTTTGAGCTAAGCTTTGCCCTAGGAGTTGGGCTGTCTAAACAACTGAATTCAGCTTTTTATTTAATACTGATTGCGCCTAGTCTTGAGTAATAGTAAAGATACCAGACTTTTTTGGAATTTTGACAAGGAAGATAAAGCATTGACTTGCTAGTTTTATTTTCATTCATGTTCATTTCTCTCAAGTAAAGATATAGTACTAATATAATATAAAATTACATGGTTCTGTCATTTGGTTAACGTAAATATCATGAACTTTTGTATGGAAGCATTTTTACAGTGAAGAGGGAAAATATTCAAATATTTAATGAACAAGTTCATTACAAACGTCTCGATACAAAATTTCAACTTCTTCAATAAACGTCCCCACATTCAACTTGAAGGCAATATAACAAAAGAGGAAGCAATCTTGAAGCAAATCGGATTTGTCAACTGCTAGATAAGATCGACGTAATCCATGAAAGCCAATCGCTCAAGCTGTCAATAATCCCCACCTTTACCGAATCCCCAGTTAGCATATCACTCGATATCTAAGACCAATCCAAGTAAAATAATTCCATGTTGAATCGAAAGATACTGCGATTTCCATATTTTCAATTTGGCAGTATTTACCAAGCACATAGACTTATCTAGCCCAGGTAAATCATGGCGCATACATTTTTTACCTACCTGAAATTTATGCTCCTTCACCCATCAAGAAGTATTTTTTTTTTTTTTTTCATTTTTTCCTTTACTTCAAGTCCTACTTATTCCCGGGAAACTGTCGAAAAAAAAGCCTGGTCATAAAATTCTCCCAAGACTCAACCCCATACAAGGATTTCTTGTCGAGTACGTACTACTGTTTCAGAATAATTTCAAAAATAAGAAAAGAAAAGTACAGCGTGAAGGAAAATAATAATCCCGTCTCAGGCAATATTAAGCTGAAATTTAGGCTGTGGAAATAAGGTTGGGGTGGGTGTCTCAACGCAAGGAGAAAAATGCCACTGGAACATCAATAAAAATGAAAAATAGTCCCACGACACGTTTTCATCAAAATCCAGTAATGCTGCCGTTTCACGGCATTCGATGTTCGTCAAAGTTTCAGGGGTCGGCATGAATTTTTACATTTTATCAAAAGAAGAAACCCACCCCTCGTTGAGGAAGACAGCAACCACCAGTCGGACGATTAAGGAAACACAGGGCGCTCTAGATGTATGGGCCTGATAATTTGTCCGAATGTGGCGTGAGCTGCAGATTCTACAACTCGAATTATCTCGAAATTCATAAATTAATCAAGAGTAACGAAATGTTTTCCTTGTCCCCGAACTATGTTTAAGTAGTATGAAAACTAGATAACTTGTGTCCTTACGTCCTTTTTTGGTCGTATTTCCGATTCATGTCCCTTATCATTTGGTTGTCTATCGTTTGTCCTTTTTTGCTCCAGGTTGTTGCCGGCGACTACGTCGACGAACGGACAAAAATCGTCCCCTCGTTTGACCCTGTTTTTGGGGATCATCGGGTTTTCGGGTCGAGCGGTTCTAGTTTTTGAGAGAATGGGGGGTGGGTGGCATCGATGATGGCGATAGTAGGGGGTAGTTCCAGTGTTTCGGTACAAAAACTCACATGGAAGACATATTGACAATTTAGTAGGTTTGATTAGGGACACTCCAGAGAAAGGTTAATTAAATTGTCATAAGCATTGGGGATGCGAACATTTGTCCGCTTTTAGATTGTTATACCCATCGACCCTCTTTATCTTCTTTGGAGTTATTAGGGCAAATTTTTGACTTGAAGTTCAGATATGGATAGATAGTTTTAAATGCATAGAATTTTGTCTATGAGTTTCGGATTTTCGTGACGTTTTAACGTATTCGCAACTGTATTGAAGTTGGACAGGAAATTTGATTTAAGACATCCCATGAAGATAATTATCAACTGTTTCCTCGATATCATCGTGGGTTTCGCTTAATTAAGATGCGCACAACAAATCGGTACTCCACCAGGATTCGAGCAGAATTCTTTTTCAGAATATTATTTTTTTTCATGGTGAGAAGCTACTATAGAAGCAAATTTTAAGAAATTTTTGTTGTTTTCCGGCGTCAATGGAGTTCCTGATGTGAAACTCCGACTATTGATTAATCGCTGTCTCTCTTTTTCTCTTCCATTGCCAAAATATCATGAATTAGTTCAATGGCGCCGAATACTCTTCTGGATTTCTTTCTAGAAGAAATTTTGCGGTACTTATACAGAACTTATTTTTTTTGCTCCTCAAGCATATTTAGTATTAAACAATTAAGCAACTTTGTTACCTCTAAACAACATAAGTAAATCATCCATAAAATTTAAATGCATTTAAATTTTTACTTCCAAGTGTTGTTTTCCATTTTACATACATATCTGATAAACCAAATGATTTATCATTACACAACAATAAAATTATTAAAAAAATATTTATTTAACCTCTAAAAATAAATTTGACACACTCATATGTTGCATATTATTTTATTAAACCCCGATTATCATAAATTTGACATACTTGTATGTTGCGCATTTTTTTTATTAAGCGCAGACCATTATAAATTTGACATACTCGTATGTTACGCATTATTTTTTAAACTCCGACCATTATAAATACAGTTTTATAATAATCTTTACTAAAATTGGAATCTGAAATTAAATTTCAATAGTTTTGTCAAGACAAAACTCAACATAAAACTAAAAGGTTTTATATTATTTAAAAACAGCGGCCTAGCAACTGTGGAGTCCTAAAAATATATCTCTTATTAAATAGTCACCTTCATAACATTTACATACATTTTCAGTACTGATTTGTTAAGCTCGTTGCCAATTACCTACAGCACTAAAACAAAGAATTGCTTCAGAACTAGTTTGTAAGTACTGATGCAATTCCGAGAATACAGTGCCAAAGGATAAAAAAATTAATTTGAAAATGAGGGTTTCTTGCCGATGATATTCAGTACTGAAAATTGACATTGATTCAGCAAAGTTCAAATTCAATTTAATAATCAATAGCACAAGAGCCCAAATTGGGGGTAGGCCTTGAAGTAATGCTAGAGTTACTTCATTTCTAGAACAACGGAACACTAGGGGGTGAAGTGGTCAGCCAAACTCTCGTCTGTGATTATTATCCTGATTCTAACTTTCTGATTATTACCAACACTTTACTCATTTACAGCTTCAGTTTGCCTGTATTGATTCTGTCATTTTGCAAGAGACATTATGTTTAATTTTTAGTACTAGACGACCATAGGTCAAATTTCGATATGATATCTCCACGTCATGACAGAGAGAAAAGGAATAAATATAAGACCGAACGAGCAAGTCTTTGAAAAAAAAAATATTCTTTAGTTTGACAAGAATGAAAATCTCGGGGTATTTAATTAAAATCATACGGTTATTGATTTCACTAAACTTTTGTAAATAATCTTATTCGAAAGTGTATCAAACAAACACTGAATTCGTAACACTTTCAAATCTAATTGTACAGGTGAAGTTCCACCCTTAGTATTTTTAATTGTGTACATTTCACACGTGATCTAGTACTTAAAGAGGTGCTCGAAAAACACACATAAAAGATAGTTGGATTGAATTGAAACATACTCGATCAATTCTTTTCCAGTGTTTACATACACATACTTTGCTCGAGGGGGTAAACCAACAATGGAACAAAGGTTAGGCACAATTTCCCTCTAGGTACCTTCGTTCAATTATTCTAGAAATAGTGTTCAGTCCTTCAAGCCAAATGAACTGTAATGGAAAGTTCTATAAAGTTCAAATACAAAGAGACTGAAGTAGTTTATGTAAGGGAAGTGTTTAGGGGTTGGGCGGGAAAAAGGCAAACCATTGAACGAAGATGGACATCAATTGACCACATGTATGTGTAGGGATGGGGTAGATGTGTACGCTTGAAAAATCTGATTTAATTTTGTTACACGATATTGATTCTACCTACAGAAGTTACTCGTACGAGCAAATGGAAATGTTGTCGGACTGGGAGAAAAAAATTTTATACAAGAGGGAAGCACAATCAGGAGTATGATGCACCTTTCACACATAAATTAATTCGAAATTCATGTCCGACGGCTCCGTCAGGGAGATTTTCACGCCAGGTTGTTTACACCTTTACACATTTCAGATGCCATATTTTATAAAAGTATTAAAAATGTTTCAACGTCAGGAATAAGCGAGTGAGTGTTCAAAAAAAAGATGAAGGTGATTCCACTCAACCTGTGACCAACAATACATAGGTATCGAAATTCTAGGGAAAGTTGGCATATATTTAGTCTGACATTGCCCACAAATTAGTTTCACGACGTCGTCAAAACGTTGCTGCGACGCTTTGGGACCGACCAATATTTGAAGTTTCTAGAAGTCAACAAATAAGTTACATTTTGGGCATAGAGGGACAGAAATCTTATCAGTTGACATATAGTTAGTACGACGTCGTCCACAAATTAGTTGGCACGACGTCGTCAAAACTTTGTGAGACCGATCAAGAGTCATTTACACAACGTCGATACGACTGAATTTTGTTATATGCGTGACTGCCCTATTTAAGGAACAGGATGTTTGTAGTTTCTAGAATCAGAATCAAGTCGACAAATAAGGTACATGTTAGGGATTGAGTCGACTAGAACTCTGACCACTGGCTATTACCATAATTCTTCTTATTTAATATTATCTTCATGTTGAATCAATTATTTAATGAACAAACATCGATTAAATCTAATTATGGATTATGTTACCTATAAATTAATGTCTACAACTACCTCGATGTACATGTTTGATTGATGATAGAGCGTATTAGGCTAATTTTTCTTGCATTTATTTTTGTGTTTTTCCTTTTTTCATTTTATTATCTTGACAAAAGATCGACGACATTCATTCACACTTAATGACACATTCCTTTAATTATAATAAACGGGACGAACAATAAAAAAATTGACGACACCGTCCATTATATTAGGGGGTAGTGAAATGTGTGGTGGTAGTAAACGTCAACTTCAATTATTTATCGGCTCTTCTGTAGTCGTCGAATGAACTCGACCCAACATATTATTCATCGACATTGGCTCGACTTGGTTATGCCATCAAATTATTGTATCCTATGAATTATGAGTTTATTTTTATGCTTTAAATTATTTAACGTACCTCACGATTAACTTAACACACGGATAGTACAGGATACATCAGTGGAACGATGTCAAAAAAAGTAAGTGTGGACAATGAATTATTTTCGATATCGATAAGAAGCTTATATGGATTTATGGATTGGGGTTTCGCGTCACTTTTTGACCACTTTCGAACCACTTCTAAGAGTCAATGTACAAATTTTCGGAATTAACTCCATTAAATTTTGGCAATCCTTGACTGCCTCTCATTGGGTTCTAGAAAAGAGGGTCGCTAAATCACAGAATTTTGATTCAAGAGGGAAGGCGTAGTATCGAGTTGGAATCAGCGGTTAAGAAAATTCGAATAACTTCTTCAAATTCAATCTAATACCTTGGCTGGTCCCAGATGAAATTTGATCGTTTTGTTATTATTACCTCAGATTAAGGATTCAGCCTGTGAACATGATTCACTCACGAGTAATAAAACAAAACACACAATGATTCACCTCAGAATTGTAAACCAATTCCACCTTCGAACATAAAGTTCACATAAGTGAACCGTTATTGATTCACTTATGATGCTTTTAGTTGGATCTGAAGCTTGGTAATGGATAACAAGATTTCAAGGGCCTGTATGTTTGCCAGCAATGTCCAAACTCTTCTGTACAGTGATATAAAGAGTTTATGTCGAACATTCCTAACAAAATTATCGGCTGCAGAACTACGTCTAAAGGCAATTTCAGAACTAGTTCTTTAACATTAATTTATCGTCCTCTAATATGTAGGGTAAACTCTCTTGAGACTTTCTACAGTGTTTTCTAAGTTCATTTTTGCTAGAAACCTCCAGCAAAAAGTATTCCCCCTCATTCCCAAAACCATCCGAATAAAAACAAGATTATAATTCAACTCCCAATGAGCAGTCACGCCAACATAAGTATATCCACATAAATGGAAAAGTTTGGTTTGTTCTAATTAAAATCAAATTTAGTAGACCCCAGACAGATTGGCTGCCTGGTAAGAATCCACTAAGAACACGTACATACAGTTGGTTTACGATTTAATTACCGTCAAGGTCAACTCTGCCACCCTCCTCTCGCACCCTCAAAAAAAGAACAATATCTCAAAAAAAAAGTTATCACCCCCATCTTCACTGAAATATACCAAAGTTTTTCCATTCATTTTCATTTCACTTTAATTTCCATTTCAGAATTGAATTTTCGCTGCGAATTTCTGGAGCGACCTAATGAAAATGGTGACCCCGAAAAGGAGTCACCGAATGGATAGTGACCCGAAGAAAGGACTTTGCACGAACTGAACAGCGACTCTAATAAATTGCAAAACTATTTTAGATCCACAAAGTGCTTATCCCGATCCTACGAATATGTTGTCCGATTTAGAAAAAAAAACTGTCAAGGACTGATGAAGTGTGAATTGGTCACTTTTTTATCGTTTCTCGCCTTTTCTTTTCGTTAGTTTGTTCGGTTTTCGCCGGGAAAGTAGTGTGAAAATTGCGCGACTATATTAGTGAACGTTGTTTTGTTGCTTGTCGTAAGAAGAAAAGAAAATTCAAATAGAAGTTAAAATGCAACGTGTCAGACGTCATTCGGAATTGAAAACGAATCACCATCAGCTTACTTTATTGATTACCTTTCACCTATTGACGCTTGTGATACCTTTTGTACAGGGCGTTCGAACACAACAATCGCATCAACTGCAGCCGCATTCGCAGGCGAATGGCAGTCATGGTGGCGGCGGTGTCAGTATTTCGGATAAGGAAAAACACGGTGAGTACAGACAAAACTGAAAAGTGTCACATATTTTTATCCTTTTTTTGTGTGTCACTTCTTACGTACTCGATGAAAGGATCAAAGCCTGAGGAAATTATGCGAATGGAAATGGCTTTTATTATTCATGAAGAAAATGTAGCAAAGGGGTATGCTTTTAGTGGTGGAAGTGTTTCCGAGCCACTAGCACGAGTATGTTCGAAATTCTGGTGGCAATATTGATTTTTAGCTGGTGAAAAGTATCTAGGGTAATTGGTTTATTGGTATCCCAGGCAGAGCTAACGAATGGCTTTTCTTTTTAATTTCTTTATTGTATGGCTTTTTTAGGCGTTATGGACAACTGAAATGAGTTATAGTTATCGAACGATCAGATCTTATAGATCTTACACAAATATTTATATAATATATATACGTTTTTATTTCAACTAACCAAACTAAAGTATTTTACCACACTCTTTCCATACCGAAAAAACAAACTTCGATTCAATGCCAGAAGGCGGCAGGACCTCTCATTTTTGAATACTATTAATACTGTTCAATTTTTAATATTGGCTGATCAGAGGATCACTTAAAGCCCTTGGTGGAATAAGGGGTCAACTCGTTTTCCAACAACATGCGCAATTTGATTTTTCCGAAGCTTTTATTAAATTTTTTTATGATTTTAAAATTATTAAGGATAATATTAAATCATAAGAGGCTAACTACATCTGCTGAATTTCCTCCGAAGGCAGTTAGAGCTCAGAAAAGTCAAGCACTTTCATGTTTTTCAAAAATGAGTTGACAACCTATTCTACCATGGTCTTCAATTCAAATTACGCACAACTTTAAATTTTTTACAATATAACTTGAAATAAGTGTAAAATTACAAAATGATATTACAATTCGTTTATTATTACCATATTTTACGTTTTTTACGTTTGGTCATTTGTCACATAGGAGAGAATTTGGAAAAGGGGCAGCAAATTATGTAATTTTTTAAATCTGTTTCCGGATTTGTAAAGGAGACACTCGCACCTTTATTTTAAGTGGTCCTTTGATAAAATCGGACAGCTCTTAGAGAATTCGAAAAAATAGGCCTAAAATATGGCATTTACATTTTTTCTATAAGCCAAAATTTTCGGTTTTCGAGTTTTTCACCGCAAACATAAGGGAAGCTCAACAGATGCTCAAAAATGCAAACCAAACTTAAATCGGATCCCAGTTGAAGGAAAGGTGGCCGAAAACGCCGAAAAGGACAGTCAAAATTTGTGACTCTTCTTCTGCCTCTGGCTGGCTGCAAATTTTTAAATTTTTTAAATCTGTTTGGGGATTTGGAAAGGAGACACCCACACCTTTAATTTAAGTGTTCACTTGTCAAAATCAGACAAATAGGAGAGAGTTTGGAAAAATGGGTCTAAAAAGGCCAAGGGGTTGCATGGCTTTTTTAAGGGATTTTTTTTTTAGAAAATTTCGAACGCCTGAATTTTCCGGCAACAAAACAAAATTAAAATCGAAACAAAATGGGCGAATAGTGGCCAAAAACTAAGAGAAAATATTCAAAATTTGCAAATCTTTCTTTGCTTTTCCTTCCCACAAATTTTTAAATTTTTTAAATCTGTTTTAGGATTTGAAAAGAATAATATTATTTTTTTCAAATTTGGAACAAAAAGAGAGAAAAAATGACAGCATCTTCGTGGTGAATAATTTAATATTTCAAATTTTTATATTTGTAGTCAACCTTTCTACGAGCGTCACCAGAAATTTTTCACAAATCTTTAGGCAACTTTTTTATTAGTTGTTATTTATTAGTTGTTATTGTTATGAGTTGGTATTTTGTGAATTTACGCTATTTACAAAATTTATCCACATTTTTCTAAATTTTAACAAAAATCTACTCAACGTGGCATCTGAACCTTTGCTTCTTATGTACTCATATTTTAATACAAAATACCTGTCTTAATCAAACACTACCTGGGTTATGTGGTAGCGTTAAAAAAATGGCATAAAAATTCAAATATCATATGGATTTAAATTTCGTTACCCCTAATACACGGCAGGAGGACAGGGCCCGACTTGGGCTGCATGATGAAGTAAACAATTCAAACCTTATTCGCACTAAAACTATTTTTTCTCTATCGTAGATATTCTTGCAAACCCTTTAAGTTTCCAATAAAAACAATTTATTTGGATCCAAATTGATCCTTTCATTTGCGACATTCGATTCTTTTTCAATTTAAAGACATTAAGTCGACAGTGTCATTTCTGCACAATCATACGATTTTCCTAAGCACTAAAAGCAATTTTCTTGAATCCAATTTTTTCGAATAGCTTTTCCTTTCCTCAAACTCTCTTTTTAAGTTCCCGCCTCGGAAAGCCTTTCTTTAGAAGCAAGGAAAGAAATGTAATATCTTGGAATTCTTCAAGATGTAGAAGACACTATACAACTTAAGCCCGGTAATTGACTAGATACACAACTCTCGATAAAATTTCGAGATGAATGTCGTCCAAATACCTATGTATATGGTAGTCTGTCTGAAATTGGACAATCCTATCAAATGAAAATCCCTTGTGTAGGAGTATTAATTGCATTCCGAACCGAAGCTGGCGAAAGGTATCCCTCTCTCGATTCGTAGAATCTCGCAAGGACTACGAGAAAATATCAGGACCAAATTACTTGGTGACAAACATTCGGATCAATATCAAGAAACAAGCTGAAAACAATTCGTTTTGGAGTCGTCGCCAACAACACACATAACACCAAAATAACACGCATACTTCCTGTGAACTAATGAAATTAGTCGCAAGCAATTTTTATCGAAGCAATGAAATTATTTTCGTTTGAAAAGAAAGTGACCATATTTCGGGCTCTTATTACGCATTTTCGTTGCTAATCTATGAAACAGTTTATATGGCTGTTATTTCTGATTGAGACATTTTTAGGTGGGACGAAATAGCATGCAGGATATTCTGGTGGACATTTACTGCGACCTGACATGAACGCCATAACCACTAAAATGGACATTGAAATGTATAAGTAATGTTCATTTATGGTATAGTTCCAGTGCTAGGAGTTAAAATACTTCGTTCCTGGCTAAAGGGAAGACAATTTCATGTGAAGACATTAAGAATCATAAGCCCTTAGATTCAAACTTAAAGGAATTCCATCAGTTTCATTTTTCCGTGTATGTTGTTTGACGGCAATCCTATCAGTTTTTTAAATTGTCCTGTACAAAAGCCCTGGCAACAAAATCCAATAAAAATGAAATTAATTAAATTAAGTGCTGCACAAAACCATCATACGTCAAAATTTTCACGTCTCTCTAGTAAAAAGTAGAACTCTTTTTTCACTTCGCATTCTTCCATTTGATTTTGCATGAAATTAAAAATACAAAGGACAACGAGTACTTGAAACAGTTTCTATTCATACCGCAAGACAATGTAAAATGCAACTACCATTTAATATCCTGAGGGTAGATTTTTTCCAGCTCTATGCCTCTTATAAATGTAAAATACGAACAATAATTTATAAAAAGTAATACGCAAAGATAAATATTCTGCTCATAATAAAACCCTTTCAAGGTACTCTTACGAAAGGGCTTTGAGCAACGTATTTATGTAAGTAATACGCGTATTCAAGAACCTAGTTCTCGGGTAAATTGTACGAGTATAATGGTGATCGAAAGAACATTTGAAGTTCTCCTCTTTATACTATAAACTGAGTACCTTGAAGTGATTTTTTTGCATTTGTTGCGCCGATAAATTTATTTTGTTTTTATTGCTGTAAGTACTTCAAAGAAAACAGTCTGGAAAAGAGGTTACTAACTTAAAGATTACTAACTTAATTTCAACGGAATGTAAGCACCGATGTAGGTACTCTTAAAATTTAACTTTATATTTTTTAAAAAGGTAAGTTTTTTTCGGTTTTCATAAATGACCTTAACCAAAAGGGGAGCTCAACATATGCTCAAAATCCAAACAAAATTAAACTTTTTAAATTTGTTTGCGGATTTGAAAAGGGAACTCCAGCACTTTCAATTTTTTTCGTTACTTGTCAAAATAGGCCTATTGTGAGAGAATTTGGAAAAACTTTCTCTAAAATTTGGCAAGGGGTAGGTAAATTTAAAAAGTTTTAAGATTTGCTACAGAAGAGGCAAAGGAAGAGTCGTAAATTTTGCCATGGCATTTTTTTGAAAAGTTTATATTTTCGATTTTTTTACCGCAAATGAAAGGGGAGCTCTACAGCTGCTCAAAATTCCAAACAAAATTAAAGTTGGATCAAAAATGGATGGAAGTTGGCCAAGAACATAATAAATTTGTGACTGCTCTTTTCCCTCTCCCGACAAAAATTAAAATCAGATCAAAAATGGGTGAATATTGGCCAAAAATCAAAATTTGAGACACTTCTTTTAAATTAAAGTATTTTTTTAATCAGTTTACAGTTTTTTTTAAAAAGAGTCCAGCACCTTTTATTTAAGGAGTCACTTCTCCAAATCGGAAGTTTTTTTTCAAAATTGCTCCGAAATTGTTTGAAGAAAATGCCATAGTACCCGAAAAAAATTATTTTGGTTATGTGCACCTCAAACCTTTGTATATAATATTTAGTTGGATTCCACATTGCTATTTTCTAGCTTTTCCCATCACCTCGCTCTTCACATAACAAAAATGAAAGTATTAGCATCAACAGTAGATTCTGACTAACAACATATGAGATTTATTTTTCGAAATTTAAATCTACCCTATCTACCCTGAGGAACAACACTCAAATTTAATACCTCTAGTTTATATAGATAAAAATAAATTTCAGTATTTCTAAATTATCAAAATTACACAAAATTTCAAAATTTCAAAACTTCAAAAATTTCAAAATTTCAAAATTTTCAAAGTTTCGAAAATTTCACCGATAACGGATGAACTTTTCATATTCCAATCTGTTTTTTGGGTTTCATTTCAGGGAAGTTTGAAAAAATAATAAACTAATAAGTCAGGAAAACCACCTAGAACTTTTCAAAGCTCTTGGTTCTCCAAGAGATACAAAATGTTTTAATTTTGAAAATAATTAAATTACTACTTTTCTTCTGTCTCTAAAGCTGAAAAATATATCTCAGTTATCCTTCAAATATATTGAAGGATGGCAAACACAGAAAAAAGAAAACAAACGATTTACTTTGTTCAAAATTTGAACATTTTCCCAGAAAAATGCAATAAAAGTGTAACCGTGAAAATTTTTGTTTGTCAAATTTTTTAGAATACCGCTTACAAGAACAGTTTTATCTGAACAATTTTATCGATCTTTTTGACAAACTATTGTGGTCAAATTTTTACCAGCTCGACAAACCTATTTATTTATTAATTCAAAAATTTGATGAGCGGCTTGTACACGTCAAAGCTTAACAAGAGAACACGAGAGTATTTGTTCCCGAACTAGTGTTCTAAGCCACATGAATGTGCTTATTATTGTCGTATATTATTTGATTTAAATTAATCTTTCTTTTACTTAATTTTCAAATATTTGTTGAAGGAAAAAAAAATATTCAAAAGTTTAATACCAAAATTGAAGATAAAGGTTCAAAAATATGGGTCTAGCCTGGAATTTGAAATGAGCTTATTAAATTTATATCACATAAGTTCCTTCAAAACGTTCCTTCAGTACATCTTCTTTTTTTTATCAAAAATATAACAATGGTGAATTGTTATGTTGTATACAGTGTGCCAAACCATCCAACAAATTTCTCTACCATTTTGAGCATCGTTAATAACTCTCACGGAAAATCTCAACTAAAAAGGCCGATGATAATAGATAATGACCTTAGCCACAAAACACATTCACAACGAAACGATACCGGATCCTGGAACCATAAACGTTATACTGTATAAAATATGAGATGAGTTCTACGAGTAATTTTGACAGGTTTTTTCAGTTGTCGGAGTGGTTTCATTTTTTTGGGGCAAAGACATTCACTATACCGTACAATATCATGCTGCCATCGAAATAATATCACCATGGAAAATATGTCACATGTGAACACACTTCCGAACACATAATGTTTGTGTATGGTACGGTATGTTAGCCTTCTTTTCAACAAAGTACCGAGCTATTTACAAAAGGACCGGAGATGTGATGCTTCTTTCTCCAGGTGAGCTATTACTTCGGTAAATTTATATGACCTGATGTCACGTAAATTCCGACTTATATTGCTCATTTCCTGGAATGATTTTTATACCTTAGCAATTTTAATCAAAAAAAAAAAATTTTTTTTTCCGAAGCAAGCACACTTGAAGTTGATGACAATGTTTGATGTTTTTTGCTGAAGCTATGGAGGGTTTTTGTTAACGTGTTTCGTGTTTAGGGGCTAATATTAATGGAAGGTTCTTGAGATGATTGGATCAATTTTGTGAATCTTTTGTCCTTGTGTATTTATTTAACTGTCACTGCTGAGAGGTGAAATTTTACATTAGGTCTTCTAGAATACTTACACAGATCGACAGTTATGAAACCATGTTTACCTATTTGATTGGAAAAGGATCTTCGTGTGAAAATAACAACCGGAACGCCCCTATTCTTCAACCTTAAGAAACTCATATCGTGCCTAAATGTGTTATACAATTTACTTTAATAACATCTTTGAACTCACAGTGGTTTACCTTTTTCAACAAACAAAAAACCAGATGTTGAAATGAAAATTACAACTAAGAAAAAAATTACACCTTAAAAATACCTACAAGTAAACAAAATATACGCAAAAAAAAATTAAATCCAAAGGTCAAATTAAAATACTTTATTATTAAAAAATAATAAAGTAAAATAACAAATAATAAAATAACAAATCATTACAATTAACTTCAACCAGGATTGTATTAAAGCTAATTAAAATGGCCGGAACATTTTCGAATTATTTAATTGAAAGAAAAAAAAAATTCTTACTTTAAAATAACTGCAAAAAAATCAGAAATCAAGGACTTACTTACAAGGTGACAACAAGGACCACTTTTCAATCAAATTTGCTACAACTATTACAAATTCAGATTCACTTTAAATTTGTTGTTCAGTTCTTTTGCTTATCATACGTAACTGGTTCAAATCGGGCTCGACGGATCAAAAAACATAAATTTTTACGAAAAGAATATTTTTTTGAATTTAAGAATTGCAAGGAAAGCTCAAACGACTGTGAATTTTAGTATAATTGTTCAAAAAAGTAATAAGAAATGGAAAAGAAATTAAATCTAATTTAAACGAACCAAATGTCTTGCGTTTTCGAAGGTTCAGATTTCTTCAAATTATTTAGCGTAGCAACAGAAGTTTTCGCAGGTGTGGATTATTAGTTTGACCACCTAGGAGCATCATCCAAATAACAAAAATATAATTTTGCTTCAACTTCCTACTTTATTCGGCTCTCGGTGATCGAAAACCGTAAAAGTTGGTTGAAACTTTAGAAAACCAATCAAATTAAAAATGAAAATACGGCGACTTCCGTTCGTTATTTTACTCAAAGAAGAATTTTCGCGAGATAAGATATGTGTCATCCTCCATTGAATCTGAAACTGAAGAATGAGCGAAAAACTTAATCCTCCAGATATTACCCGACTTTTGCATCTTTTCCATCTCAATTCGATTTTCATCTGAAAGAGGAAAATTCACTGCTGGCAGTGGGTGTTTGTATTTGTCGTTAGCGTATCTTTTCGTATATGAAAAGACAAAAGCCAAAGACAAACTTCCCGAACAGAGTTCTAAATCAATTCCGGAAGTGATCAAAAGTTTAATCGACAACTTTGTTGTGGATGGCTACACACACTTGCTCAACTTTGCTTCAAGTCACTGAAAATCACCGGGAATCCATCCCTCGTTTGTATGATTTCATCCCGAATACGGAAAAAGCTGAGAAATTGGATGAAATATGTTCGGTCCTTTTTTTTACCGCCCCCGGACCACCCTCTTTCGCAGTTTCTGCAATGAAAAATTTCGTTTGTACGCAAAACTTTTCAATTTTTTTCCCCCGTGCGCTCTCAAATGTATCCTATGATCCTTGATGGCATCCCTCTTTCCTTTTAGCAACCAGCCATTCAGGAAGGAGTCCTTCTTGGTTTCTGAGTTATGTTTGCCGACAAGTTGAAGAACTTAACTTTTTGCCTTGTGATTGTGTTATCCATTTATGATTATGTGATTCCGTGCGCCCTTATGATGTCTGCGTTAATCTTCTTTACCATTTCCTTATTGCCTCCGGCATCCTTCTTCGATCAAATATAAATCCTTTGAGAAAACTGATTTATTTCGTAGAAAAAGCTTATCAAGTGAATTTCAACAAAACTTTGTTTTTCGTTGTTGTTGTTCTATTTCGTGAAGCTATCCAGCAAAAAATTGGAAATATAATTTGGATTATGGATGAAATCAATTAGTGTCGTCAAAATTTGACAAGGCTCTGGATAATTTAGAAAGAAGCACTAATCTCGTACTTCAAGTGAAGACTGGTGTTGCTTACCTAAGCTTTCCACTTCAGTGTTCTTGTAATACGTCTATGGCCTTACTGTTCATAATCTCTATGCTGAAGGTACACTGAAAGCTTTCTCTGATTTCTGAAGCTTTTAAAACCCTTGATTCCAAATATTTGACCATTCAAAATAATAACCAATTAAGCTAAATTTGTCAGGTAAAATAGTCACTGCCTAAAAATATGACAAACAAACATATCACAAACAAAGATATGACAAACAAATATATGGCAAACAAAGATAGGAAAAAATAAACATATGACAAATAAACATATGACAAATAAACATCTGACAAATAAACGTATGACAAACTAACTGACTTTGTCAGGGAAAATACTGTACTGATTAAATTGGACATTAGGTATGCGAATTTGTACTTCATATCGCTTTAAGTTCCGATCAATTTTCATTGCAAGCTCATTCACGTAATACCAAAATACCTGTCAAGACTCTCAAAAAATCACAAGACAACATCCTTAAACTTAAAACGATTCATGTTAGAACAATCAGAACCGAAAAAAAAACTTGCATCGGATAAGAAAAATTGTTCGTGTAAAATATTTTAAAACATAGCAAAGCATTTTACTTCTCCCTCTCAACAATAAAACTCTGCAAACAGAAGGAAATCTCTTCAGGTAAATGTCATCGACGAGATGATGGATGCGACTCATAAGAACGATCAAAATTATCACACAAGTATATGTACCTTGAGAGATTGATGACATCGGAGGACAGAAAACATGTCTTCAAGAAAACTCTACTATTTTTTATTTCAAACATGATTTCGGTGTATTTCTTTTGATTTCTCGTTTTCTGTAGTTTTCCCAAACGGTAAAATTGTCACGGAAAATGGAAAACTCATACACCTGAAATTAACACGAGGTGACAAGTTCTGATGGGATTTAGACACTGTTGTGTATTATCACATTGTCGAACATATAATGTCTGATAACTCGAAAAGAGTTGTACAGCTTCAAGAAAAAAGATTTAGAACCTTTAAACTATTTTCAATTATTTACTAAAAAGTTACCTAATACTTGCTCGTATTTATTGCATAATAAGGTCAATAAGAGTAGTATATACGAGTACACCACCCGTTGACTATTCAAGTGCAATCATTTCTATCGAAGTGATAGTTGAAATCAAATACGCTACACAACGATCTGTTGTACCGTGTGGAAAAACCACTCAGTAGCAAGGGGGACCACGAAGTGTTTTGAACCCCTACGTATTTCAAAACGAGAATATGTGCAAGATAAAGGCATGGACAGCTACCAAGTCCGATCCACTCTACTGGTATACAAATTTCATAACTTTTCCTAGTATACCCTGCTTTATACTGCTGACAGCGCTATTCAGCCAACCTGCGGTGACTAGGTGAACTTATTTGGAGTTTTTAATGGCAGATGCACGCTTACTGTGTGCGGCTCACTAAGCGTATTGCGACTGCAATTTTATCTCTTCCAAATTTGAATTTTACTTCACACAGATCTCTTCCAAATTTTAATTTTACTTCACACAGATGTCAAAGTATTGCATACGCTATGAGTACCTTGTTAATTAAGAATTATGTTGTGATCAAATTTTCAAAAATCTAACAAATTAACTTCACAATTTATTATGTCTTTTCACTACCGAAAATATACCCCTTTTGTTCATAATTTCAACTGTCGTACCCAAAAATTTTCGGAAAACCAACTCTATTACGGCCGTCGATTTCAAAGGATCTTCTTCTTCCGTTTCGGGTCCAACCACTCTAACTAGTCCACTTAGATACTCTCCGGGGAATTGGATGTTTTTTCTTCCTTTAATCCGGCGCCGCTAATTTAAATTTCTCCCAAATGATTTCGCGAAGCGTCTTCTGTTTCCATTAAGTCAAATTGCTTTAGATATACCGCCTTTTATAAGTGAAAATAGAAGGGAGCAAACCGGGGGTTCCTATAAGTTCATTGTCTCAAAATTCTGTTTTTTTACCAGGAATGAGTTCGAATAAGACATCAACAGAATATCCATGGTACATTTATACTGTAAGTAATCCCGACGTAAACAAGATTTCAGTTTGTATATCTCTTGAATATGGGGCTAAAACTAAGATGTTTACCTGAGCAAAATGCTCTATGGATGTAGCTAGCTGACTGGTATTTTCTGTTGTTCGAAAATATGTACCTTGAACAGAGTATACTATTCATACAACAAGTTCAAGTTGAAGCTGACTAGGTACTATTTTCGTATAGTCATGTTTCAATGTTTTGACTTAAATTTGAATTTTCCGGATGCTTTGGCACGAAATAATGTTTCTCGATGCTTTGATAATGTCTAAATATTATAAATATTCAGGAGTCTTTGAAATTTCAGACTGTTAAAAGATTTAAAAGATTTTAATGATTTATAGTAGCTAAATCATAAATAATTTAATTAAGACTTATACAGAATTTACCTTACATCGGAATACAAAAATTAACTAAACGTTGTTAGTTGGGTCCTTTTTGCGCATTTATCTTAGAGCAGAGGAGTGAACACAATTTTCAAATTTAAAACAACAACATTGCTGTTTTCCATGAAGTGGACTGTGGAAGTGCCAATGGCTACGGTCGTTAATCCTTCCAGTTAGTTTCAAGGCAGCTAGCTAATTTACTAGGTAACTATCGGATACCGTAAACGAAGAGGATATCGGATATCGTTAGCGAGGAGTGAACAATTTTGTCCTGAGGAGAATATCTTTTAAATGAAAGATTTGCCACCCAGAAATTTACTTCTTTGTACAGTTTAGGACTAATAGCCCTTAAAATTGAAAAAAAAAAATAAGTCTGTCTGTCCGCTGTACATAAACGCGAATCTTCCAAACCCTTTGAACTATTAGTTAATTTTTTGCTGAGTATATTAGATATACCCCTTTAAGTAATGTGCGTGGTGGTGTGAGGGGCAGATAGAGCAACGTCTTAAGCAACGGTGGAGCATTAAAGTGCGTGATAAAAATTGAAAAAAGAACCAAGTTTCATATCCCAACAACAGTTTGAGATACGATCCAAGGACTTGTATGGGTGCTAGACCTGCTAGACCACTATCAGAAAATAAAATATTTTCCGAGTTGAGGGAGGTGGGGTGGTAAAACAGAAAATATTTTGGCTTTTTTTTATGTCTTGAGAATTCCAAATGGTGGAAAGGTCAAACTTAGAATTTAAGCAAAGCTCCAATGGTGGCAGGTTTTTTAAATGGGTGGAGCATGATTCGGGGTGGTAGGTGTTCTTCCTGCCTCTGGGATAGTTTGTGCTGAAAACTTATATGTTGTTGAAGTGCGACGGTGAGGAAAAAAAATTGGTTAGTTAAAATGTGGTACATATATTTTCACGAATTTCGTCAAATCTCTTTGGCCTTCTGAAAAATTAAAAGATTCTTCAGTATGTTACACTCGTACTCGATTTAAGTAAATTCTTAACAAAAACTGACAGCAGTTGTTTTTCAGCATTTCAAGATTTTACTTAAAGCGTAGTTCATTTACCAGTAATCTACCAGGTATGTTCACTGCATATGTTCTGAGTAATGCAGCAGTCAATCAGCCGAAATCCTTACCGAGGAACGAAAAATACAGTAATATGCTGAGATTAAGCTTTCTTTAAACGTATGGACGTAGGAAATGTAAAAGATCTATGAAAATATTTTCACGAATTATGTCATATTTCTTAGGTCTGGTGAAATAGTTCAGTTTTAGTCTCTTGCGGTGTTCACACTTCAAAAAACCTTTTTCATTTTTTCGAGCTTTGGATTGCCATTAATGGAGAATGATCTTCTAACCATATGGAACGCCATACATGTTTGTTTTTGGACGGTATTCATTTTTAAAAAATTACATATTCATCTCTCAACTTAAAAGCAAAGTAAATAGGTCGAATCAGAGCTTCAACTGTATTTCAAGCTATGTTTTAGACAAATTTTTAACAATTTCTTTAAATAAATTTTTCTAAACGAACCAAAATAAATTTTGAAAAAACTCTTAACCTCATTAATTTCGAAAGGTTATTTCTTTTCGTTACACAATAAATTTCCCGTTTACTGAAAACTTTTCCAATTCCGACGGAAATCGAATAATTTATGTCATGAAAACTCCCCGTTTTGCGCTACATTTCATACGGGCAAATATAGTAGAAAAAAATCTGTTAAAAATAAAAAAATGGTTATAAAAAAAATTATTATAGATTCACCTCGACGTGGCGTTAATATTTCATCCCGACAATCAAATAAAATAAATCAAGGAAACGTGAATTTATATATGGAAACAAAATTGGCTCTTTTTATTCGGAAAATTTTTATTTGGTCAAACCAAGCTCCCTTATGGCAATTTATTCATTTTGTGGGTGTGTGCGTTTTTTTTTCTGGACAGCCATTATTGGCAGCACTAGCCATGTTCAAACCGCCATTCGATTGAAAAATTTCAATAAAAATTCTGGTCGCCATAATTTTTGTATCCTTTTTTTATATTTATATGTGCCAGCGCGTCTCGCATGTAAATCTCGTGTCGATCGTGTCGAGTCCGTCGAGTCCTTCTAAAGACCGGATGGTCGAATGTTAATTTAAAATGCCAACTGTCAGCGCGAAAAAATTGAAGATAAAATTCAATCGTTTTATGACGTTTTTAAAACGAATATTTACATATATATATCTTATACATTTATGCATTATACATTTATGAGGGTGGTGTAAAAATCTAGGGGATGCCAGCCAAGAGATGTCGCTGTAAATTTTGTGTGGGAAAAGTATAAGCGGTTGGGGATAGAGCTGATAATTTATAGATGAAGTGGCGCTCGTGAATTTATTGTTGTGGACAATTTTATGACATGAGGGAATAAGATTTTTGTTGGCAAATAGATAAAGTGGCGAATTTATCATTATGTGAGGCTCGTACAACTTTTGATATTCCTATTGATCATGTGGTGTAGAATGCGGACTTTGAAAAAATTTAAGGGTTAGTATTTGGGGTGAAAGTTAGGTTCCAGTAGGTCTTTACCCGAACTTTTTCGTCCTGCTCAAGAATTTCAAAAGCTCAGGTTGGGACCGAGAACGGAGTTCCTCCATCTTCATAACATCGACGCCGTATACATGCATTCTCGCAAAAGAGTAAGCTGGACACTCGAGAAGAAAATGTTCCGTTGTGTCGTCGCTCTCATCGCAAACAGTGCACATGGGGTCTTCAATGATTCTCAATCTGACCATGGCGGCTAATTTACAAGTAAAATTTCAAAACGAATTTAAAGAAAAAAGTTTTAAAAAGCCATTGCTATAAGACAGAAGTGTTTTGGAACTCATGACCCGACTTGCTTGTTCTTAAACAGGTAAGTTCCTTTAGAAATAAAGATTAAAAGAATTTCGCACATAATCTGAAATTTATTTAAGAAATAATACTCAATTCCCACTTGTAAATTTACAAATTTATGTTACATACCTACCTGACGATAAAAACGAATCAATTTGTTAAACTTTTTAGAAAAAAAGGATTTGGAAAAAGTGTGAGTTGCTATTGATATTTTCTACATCTGTATTAAATGTTAATATGGTGTAAAAATACGAAATACGCTACAGAATAATTTCAACGACTAATATTTATAATTGAAAATTTGATTTGTTGTAATTTTATATAAAAAATCAAAAGCGTGTATATGTATATTGAAATTAACCGGGATTTCGTTCTAATTAAGAATTTTACATAATATTTAAGTGGAACTTCTAAACTCGACGAAGTGCATAAGTGCAGTTGCGAGTTCAGTAAATAAACATATCTAGGAATAATTGGTATATTACACAAACAAAACACAACCAAGAAGATTAGGTAAAACGATTTCTTGATTTTCTTGATTTGCCTGTAATTTTACACAGATTTAAGTGTGTATAATTACAGATTAATTTAAAATTACATTGAATATTTTATATTTGCTTGAATGAGTAGCAATTTAATTGGAAAATTGTGATTGGTTGTACTTTTTTATACAGTCAAAAGTGTATAATAATTTACCGTCTATTTCGAATTTCGCATATCCTTTAAATGAAATTTCTAAACTCAACAAAGAGCATAATTTAGAACTTTACAATTATGCATGAAAAGAAATTTTGTTTACTCAGATCTGTGAATAAAAATTTTTTATCATTAATTCAATCCGCGGAAAAATATTTAATAATCAGTTAAAATGAATGAAACTTTTTTATCACAATCAGTGAATGTGTGTCATACTCCCCTTCGATAAATCAGGTATATGCAAATCTTTTCCGAAACTTTTTTAATTTTATATCGAGTCTAACGATTTATACGGACTCTTTAAGTTAAATTTTTCACCTGTAATACTCTCAGTAGCTTAAGCTCAATCGAAGCCCTTGGTGGAATAAGGGGTCAACTCGTTTTTCCAACAACATGCGTAATTTGATTTGTCTGAAGTCTTATTGGTTTAAAATTATTTTACTGATTTTTTCATGATTTTATTAAAATTATTAAGGATAATGTTAAATCATAAAGAGCTAACTGCATCAGCTGAATTTCCTCCGAAAGCAGTTAAAGGTCTTCAATTAAACAAAGCACCACCCCCAGTTCCGCTTTGAACGTTTTCATTGTAGCAATTCTTAGACATACTTAAGATTTAAAAATGGCAAAAAACTAAAAAATTTAAGAAGCTTTCTTGTGTGGGGAGCTAAATGGAAAAAAAATATACTTTAGGAAATGTAACGTCTCATTAGTTTCACTAAGTTCCACTAATACCCCGTGGAATCCACTAAGTCGACAATCTCTTTAATAACGAGCATCAAAAATCCTCTTTCCACCCCCCAATAAATCGTTCGAATCATACCATAAACGGATTCAACTTAACTAAAGACGCTGTTGTTAAGGAAACAGCTCACCTTCAAAATTACCAAAACCAAATCCTCTTCATATTCAAGCCACATTTCTAAAAATCTTCAGTTCTAGCGTTTCAAGTGTGTACTCTCGCAGTATATCAGCCCTTAACCACAATATGTTCTCACCCACCCCCTGTTTCAAATTCAATGTACGTCCGCATGTAAATACACCGAATCGTAAATACATCAATTTCGAACACTAAGAAATGAAAGGATGAAAGCTATTCCGTAGCAGACATATTTCATCGTTTTGATTTGCATCGATCACTAGCGGGTGTGCAGCCGACGAAGTATCGAAATTGATTTATTGGATTCTCACCTGTGTGAAATTTCACCGTGTTCGTTTCGTTGCTTCGATGAAGTGACTCTAAGCGAAAGCCCCGATTCTTTGACAATCAACCGACATACGGAAAAGGTATGTTGATATGTACTCGTATGGGGGTTGAGGGTGGTGGATTGCCAAGACGGTGTGTCATTCACACATCATATATTTCAGTAAACTACCCTCATGGATCGCGCGGTTGGTTTAATGGAGGAATACTAATACAATTCGATAAAAGGAAATTGATTTCTGATGTTTCTATTCACGCCAATGATACCGCCTCCAGCATTTCCATTTTCCTCGATTTCCATATTTTCTGTCTGAAAATCCTGACGGGGACGATTTTTTCCCGATTTCACCTGTTAAAGCTGCTTTTCACCTTCTGTTCGGAGAAATTACACAATTGGGCGCCAAATGCTACACCTCGAAGGATATTCCGTAAGGCAGATGAAGCTCTAAACTCCAACGAAAATGCTTTAAGACTGAACTGGAAAAAATCCGGTGCAAAATTTTGAACTACTCGTTTTACGTAAGGGAGGGAAATCAAGCGCGCTAGCAACGGGGGATGAAGGTGAAAAAAAAGAAATGTTTTTTTCGGTAAATCTCATTCGGTGCACTTAGCAGGTGAATTGCTGAACTGAAAAACGTCGTTTTCCACGATACAAAGTAAGTTCGAGGGATAACGACGACTATGCAACGACGCGACAAAATAAAAGGCTTACAACAGATTGCCGTGTCTTCGTCCTTAACAGGCTTCAAAGTGTTCATGTACAGGCAATTAAAATTTAATTTCCTTCTTTCTTGTCGCCGCCACCCACCCTTCCCCCGTGTCTTTTGCACACGATTTCTTTTGCCGAATTGACAAGGTGAAAAAAATCGCTAAAAAGAGTGGAAATTTACAGCAAAAGAATTAACTTAATAACGACGATGTCGTCGTCGCATTCAACTGCACTCTTCCACGTGAAATCATTCATTTAATTTGATGTAATTATGCAGTAAAGAGATAAATTTATTAATTTTATGATGGTCCTGCAGGGTGGTTCGACTATAGAAAATGAGATCGGATTTTGGAACGTTGCCAAGGTAAAATATATATGTGAAATGAAGGATTTTTGTTTTAAGTCCGTGCCAAAATCGATGAGAATCGATTTCAAATTTATTTATTAAAATGACCCGAAATGAAATTCGGTTCTTGCGGATTAGCTGCAATATTGTTTTTTGACGCAATCGCATCATAATATTGAAAAATATTTAACTTGCTTTTTTTCGCGATTAAATAAAAACCACTTAGAAGTCAAAGTGAATTCAATATCTTATTTGATCTAAGAAATATGTCGGAATTCGTGAAAACGTACACAACCACTTTCCAACTTAAACAACTTTTTTCCACTTTTATAGGTGTATAGACAAATGTTTAACTTTGTTTTTATTGCGATTAAATTTAAACCCCTCAAAGCGAATTCAATTTCTCCTTGGATCTATCAAATATTGTTTTTATTGCGATTAAATTTAAACCCCTTTGAAGTCAAAGCGAATTCAATATCTCCTTAGATCTATCAAATATGACGGAATTAGTGAAAACATACACAGCATGTTTCCACTCTTTTAGGGGTTGAATATCAAAAAAAAAAATCTGCCAACAGTCTGGGCGCAACTTCACTATTTTTCCGGCGGAAGTTCGGAAGGCGTTTAATTAGGGGATGTGGTGTATGTTACTATATGACTGAAAACCTAACGAAAAGTTCGGGAAGTGGTTAGAATAGAGTCGAGCTAGAATACTTACTCCGCTGCCACAAATAACATATAAATTACATAACTGGATCATATATTCCGGATGCGGTCTAGGGGTTGCAAAAGGGAAAAACTTAAAAATAGATGATTATTAAATAAGCCCGTGGAAGTTCAAATATATATCTATATCTGATCAGACCTGAGAGATATGACGGAATTCATGAAAAGTATAAACCACTTTACACCCTCTTAGGGGCCGAATTTCAAAAAATCTTGAAAACACTTTCTAGGTATTCTTATGAAGTATCCGTAGAATAAAAATGAATTCAATATTTGGGAAAACGTAGTAGATATGACGAAAATCGTTAAAATATATGCATTCAATTTTAACTGAAAATGAATATTCGAGTTTTTTTATCAGAATTACTTTTCTAGTTGATTTATATATACGTACCGAGTTTCAACTTTCTAGCATAAGCCATTCTAAAGTTAGGAAAAACACCCCCCACTCCGTACCGTACTACCCCTAAAAAAATTTAAGAAATAATAAAGTAAAAGCCCCACATTGGGCTCGTTTATGCTCTGATTAAATTGCTTCATATTTGATAAATAGTTCATAGTTTTACATGGACCGTTTAAGCTCTCTAGAAATTATGCCGGGAGTAGTTTCCTCTCTAAACATTTGCAAGTTCTCAAAAATAGACAAGATTTAGAAACAAATTAGAAATAAAAGCTCTTAGGTCAGAGATAAAAAAACAAAACATATTCACATTCTCTAGAGTTGCTATACATGAGTGAAAGTAAGTATGTCAGAAACCAGCATTTAAAAAAAAAAAAAAATAACCGAGTAAAGGTCCACACGTACAAATAGCTCAAAATCCAATGGAGCCTCTCTTACCATCACAGTAGTCCTTTATTTCGTTCTTCTACGAACTTAAAATAATGACGAAAATTTTTCCCTCCTTCATAACATAATTCAACATTACCAGAAAGTCAGTAGGTCTCTGTCAGAACCCCGAAAAAAATACCCAAATTACAGTCATGCCAAATTTTCAGAAGAGAGATCACATGATGCCAAGCCCATAATCATAAACACCATCCACAAAATTAGACTAGAGTGGAACAAGAGAAAAATACCACAAGTGAGTTCCCAGTTTTCACTATATATCATAACTCATCTTCTTTTCATCATAGTCCTGATGAGATATGCTACCCAGGTAGCATAACCTCGGGTATCCTTTTCGCCCCAGCGTTCTGCAGGAAAAAGAAAATCCCAAGCTCCCGAAAACAAAGGCCCACTAGAGACCGAATGAAGATGGAAAGTGTTACCAGCTTCAATGTTATTCGCATGAATAATTCACTGGAAAATAATTCATGCAAAAAATATGTATTTTTATTTTTATCATCGCCACGGGGTTGTGGGCTACCCAGCGTCTCCCCAACCTTGTCATTTCGGTGGTGAAATAAAGGGATGAGAAATGGCGCCCATTCCTTCTTGTGAAAATGGAATCATCAACGTTATCGTCCTTTTGCCTGTATAGTACAGTAGTAGTAAGGTCCTAGGTATGGGGGCTATAGTGTGCCAGATGATTATGGCGAAAGTCGAAATGGCTGATAACAAAAGGATCCCATCCCTGCCTTGCCTACGGCTTCTGCAGAGGTAGTAGGTGTGGTGCTGTTCGGGATTTTCATCCCGTTGAAAATTTTAGGCTGAAAGTGTACTATCCGTTTTGAAGGTCTCGCCTCTTTGAAATTCGAACCGTTCGCAGTTACCAAAATTTTTAATTTAATTTTCCGAAAAATCGATCACCTTTATCCTTACGATTATTAAGTTCTTGATGAAAACTACCCACCCACCCCACGCGAAAACGGGCCATTTAACTACGACAACTCCGGTAAAACTATCCCAGATAGCTTCAACGATTAACCGTTTGCACGTGTACGTGTATGGGGGCGAACTAATTCCTTTCAGCACAATATTAAAGATTAAGGATAACTAGGGATACGAAAGGCCACATTATAGAGCCCTGGCATTGTATGGCACCGGCCAAGAGGACGAGAGGGCATTATTAACCCGACATTGGACGTTAAGATAAGGCTGCTAGCAACATATTTCAGACAAAATGGATTTGTCAGGATAAATGCGCGATTTATGTCCTTCGGAGAATCTCCATGGGTGTCGTATGGCGCTCTTTAGAAACATTTCATCCTTAAACCCGGACTTCTGCTTACCGTAGTTAGTGGCTAGTCATATCCTTGGCATAGTATAGATGCTAGAGTGAAAATTAGCCAATGTCTGAACTTATGACCGACCTGGCGGGTGTCACGAAATAGCCTAGCTTTCAATGGCTAAGGGTCTTTTTTTCGGGGGCAGTGTATGCGTGGGTACGACGGGCGATAATAATGATGATGACGATGAAAGAAAGTGAAGATTACCCTCGGGGATTTTACGTACACACTTTTCGATATGTGAACAAGAAAAATGGTGTGGTTTGTGGCCTGTAAGGATCCGAAACGTTTCGGTCGTATCCTTGAACATTTTCTAATCGATTACTAAGATCGTTTTCATATAGACGTTGACGTTTGAGTTGTTTATGTCGTGAGTTCGAAATACAAGTACCCGGAGGGTGGTAATTTCGAAAGGATGCGTATGACGGTTAAATTTTCTCCAGTGTATATTTTTATATATGTCCTTTTGTCGGCCCCAAGGGAAAATCATGTTTACTCGTGTCATTGCCTCTCAATTTGGTTCATTTCATTTTTTTTTTCTTCTGTGGGTTCTTTTATAGTCCTGGAGCATTTTTTGACGCAGTAAGACTGCCATGACAGTTGCCTGTCGTACGGGGTGTAAAAAGGGGGAGTCGAAGCAAAAATTTATTTCAGTTCGGATGGATGAATACTATACTATCCTGAGATAAACTTGGAGTGGCTCTTTTTTGCTCGGTTTGTCGTTCTTTCTATCTTTTTGAGGAGTGGCTTTTTTACTCATTTTTTTTTTTTTTTGTGTCCTTGCCGAAATTGTTTTCTTCCTTTTCGGAAGGTCGGTTTTTCTTTATCCTATTGTGGGTTGAAAGTTACTCACGTCTTGGAGTACTCAATGATTGTGATGAATTGATACCAATTCGGGAAATAAATGTTCTGCTAGCTGGTTTTTTTTTGCCTGGCATAATGGGTACTAGGACTCTGATAACGGACGATATTTTACATTTAATGTAAGCATTCCAACTTCGCTCGAACCAATTAGGATTCGTATTTGGCTATCCAATTAATTTCATAGCCACTTTATTTTAAGAGCAAAATCGCTAAATATTCATATTATGTTAAAATATAAATTAAAAAATAAAAATTACACAACATTTCGTGTAAAATTAACTATGAATTGAAAATTACGATTTTTTCCGTGTAATTCTACTTATCTATTTGAACTATTATTATTTTATTTGAATTTTACAACGAAAAACAAAAAAGTGCTACACAGTAAAAAATGTCAGTAAAAATACTATTATAGGTACTTGTAGAGTAATTTTTACTGTAGGGCTAATGTAATTTTACAATCAGAACTTAAATTTAAGGAACTAATGTGCTTATTTGCTATAAAATGTGTAAATGTTGTAGATAGATATATATATTTTCCATATTATTAACATTTAGTGCATAAACTAACTTATAATTAAACTGTGCTCAGACTATCGTCTCAACATCAAATGTTATTACATTATAGCACGGAGGCTGGTGTCTCTAATAATGATTGTGTCTTTCTGAAAGAAAATGGAGCAAAACCTTCCTCTGTATAACTTAACTAACTTAAATCTGCTTAACTGTACATCAAAACTTAACGTAAGTTCTCTTGCATATAAATTTTGTAATTTCTCAAAAAATTACGTAAGAATACGTATGGTTAAATGAAGTTCTGCAGAATTCAATGGCGTTGTGTATTGTGATGTAAATCAAGTGTGGAAAAAAGGTTGTGTACGTTTTCACGAATTCTGATATATTTCTTAGATCTAGTGAAATATCGAATTCGCTGTGACCCCTTAAATTTAATCGCGAAAAAACAAGTTAAACATTTTTTTAAGCCCCCAAAAGAGTCTAAAGAGGCTGTGCACGTTTTCACGAATTCCGACATATCTCTTAGATCTAATACGATAATGAATTCGATTTTACTTCCAAAAGATTTTGTTCTTTTTCACGAATTCCGACACATTTATTAGATTTAAATTTAATCGCGAAAAAACAATGTTACGCATTTTTCTAAGCCCCTAAAAGAGTGGAAAGAGGTTGTGTACGGTTTATTGAACTCCAACATATTTCTCAGGACTAATGAGATATTGAATTCGCTTTGACTTTTAAGGGGTTTAAATTTAGTCACGAAACAAGCAAGTTAAACATTTTTCTAAACTACTAAAAGAGTGGAAAATGGTTGTGTACGGTTTAAAGAATTCCGACATATTTCTCAGATCTAATAAGATATCAAACTCGCTTTGACTTCCAAGGAGTTTAAATTTCATCGTGAAAAAAGCAAGTTAAATGTTTTTTGAATTCTCTAAAAGAGTAGTAGGAGGTTGTGTACGTTTTTACGAATTTCGATACATTTCATAGATCTAACTTTTAAAAATGAGATATTGAATTAGCTTTGACTTCTAAGGGCCTTTATTACGACCTTCAGTTAAAATTAAACCAGAACTTTGACTGTAAGTTTCGTATGAGCATCTGTCAGTTAAAGTTTCAGTTAGAACGTTACTGAAGATCGTAGGAACGGGCCTAAGGGGTTTCAATTTAAGCCAAAATAAACATTTTCCTTTAAAAACAAGTTTAACATTTTTCTATACCCCTAAAAGATTGGAAAGAGGTGGTGTGCGTCTTCACGAATTCTGACATATTTCTTAGATCTAATAAGATATCGGATTCGCTTAGACAAGAGATCGGATTCTTAGGGGTTCAAATTGAATCGTGAAAAAATAAATTAAACATTTTTGGTTGCAAGGGGCTCGTATAAGTTTTCACGAATTCTGACAAATAATTTAGGTCTACTGAGATATCGAATATAACCATCTAAAAATTAATTTCAGGACTTTACGATATTCAACCCCTAAGGAAGTGTAATGCTATTGAGTACTTTTTTACATATTTTGGTATATTTCTTGGCTGGGATGAGAAAAAACCTGCAAACACTACCATTGCAACTTTATTGTTTTTTGTGTAGAAATAATGAGTTGCGATGTTTGTTACAATGCGACTGACAATTTTAAAAAGTCGTTTTAGTGCTGGAAGAAATTAAATTTTCTGAATATTCCATAGGTTATATTCCATTAGTTCATCACCACAGAAACACTATTTTTTGCTCATCAAGCTGTCCACTTCATTAGGTCTGAGGTCGCCGACCTATCGTAAAACGCAACGATTACAGACTGATCCCTACCGTATACATTAAAATCCAAACAAGTGTGGAACTGAAATCCCAAAACATTTGCAATTAATGACGGTGCAATCCTCCAGGGTGGCAAGAAGCTACCAAATGCCATGTAGTGAAAAAAAGTCCCGAGTTTTTATTTAAATCCGTATATACGGCAGGCTTTCAAACGTCGCCGTTTCCAACTAAAACCAATGTAGAGGAAGAAGGAGGAGGATGGGGTGGCTGACTTGAAAACAAATTAAACCCATTTGACAGTAGTTACGACGACTTTTAACCCATGAAAACCAGCCAAGCGTTCCGAGTTGATGAGGTGCATCCCATTCATGTCGACACAACCATTGTGACACCCGAATCATAATAATGTCCTAAAACACGTACTGCTAGTGTGGCGAATATCCTCACTATGCAGCGAAATCACAGAAAAAGAATACAAGATCGTACTGCAAGGACGAGAATGTACTTGTGGTTCGGGGGTTGGTCTTTATTTCACTGAAAACGCTTTATCAAGCCAAAGGACGAAGAGCAGAGAGAAAACTGTTTGGTGGATGGGAAAAAAAGAAATTCTTTCCCCCGAGTTACTTGAATTTAATGCATTCATGAACTTTTTATTATGCACTCAGCAGAGGAATTAAGTCCATCCTTTTTGGTTCTCGGGGCACATCTCGTTATGTTGGGTTAAACCATTAAACAGGCGCCTGAGTAGCGTTCTTTTGAATGTTTCTGTTTCGTGTGGCGTTTTGTTTTTTGCAGTCCCGATTATTTTTTTGCAGACATTTTTTTTTTGTACAATCCTTGTAGACACCTTGTGGAAGCACGAGGTGTCGTTCTTTTTGTAAATAACTATTCACTAAATATTTTAATTAAATGGGATTTTCATTAAAATAAAGTTGCTTTTAAATGGTCCTTATCGCCCAACAATCAATAAAAAAAAAACAATATATCTTAGACTACAGAAAGCACCGAAGCTTAGTAATCCCAGCTCGAATATCAGAACCAACTTTTAAATGTCATTTATATAGTAGCTTCTAGAATGAAGAGTAAGTCTGGGGGGTTTAGTGGCTAGAGCCCTTGCCTTTAGTGCATCTCGTACCATGTTCGAATCTGATTGGCGACAAGTAAGTTTCGAGAATGGGATTGGATGTCGACCTACCAGTTCACTCAGATGTAAATGAGAACCTGAGTTAAAATCGGGGTAATAATCACGGACGAGCGTGTGGCTGACAACTTCACCTCCTAGTGTTCCATTGGTCTAGTAATGAAGTGGCATTACTTCAAAGCCTAGGCAAAATTTGGGCTGTTGTGCCATTGATTATTATTGTAGGATGAGTGTTTTAACCATAGTTATTTTTGGGTAAATAAACTGGTGCAGTAAATGCAAAAGGACCAACCTAAATGAGTGTATGAATTTTCCTCTCAACTACTGCTTTTCCCTTTTTTCACTTCCAGTACATGTCTTCGTTCGTTTTTGTGCTGAGTTAGGGGACTAATAACGTAACATACGTAAAGCATGATACGATTTAGTCATGCAGAAGTTTGCAACAAGGACCCTAATACGACAACGACAACATAGAACGGAAATCTCTCGACATGCAGAATAATCTTCTTTGCAATTCCTTCAACTGTAACTCGAACATTATATAGTACCTTTACTATGCAATATGTTTGCCTCGAAGAAATATCCCCTTTTAACATAACAAATCATATTTAAGGACATGCAGCATTTGCATGGAAAAATTCCGTATGACTTCCGAAGATATTTACCAATAAAAATGTTTGACCGAAGCCAAATGGAGAATGAGTGGAAAATTTTTCTCAATCGCAGAGTATAGCTTAAGGATATTTTGTGAATTATATTTGCCTTCGATATCCTAGTGTATGAACGTAAAAAAGAAAACAAGGAGTAATGCTGGCAAATGTTGATATATGAAAGGATAACAAGCGACCGCAGTTAACATGACTAGAAAAGTAAGGGATATGAGTTTGGGTCCAGAGGACGAGCTAAGATATTTGTATTCCGGAAAATCCAAGGTAATCAGAAAGGATTTTTTGCATATGTTTTTATTTCCGAATGTTTTGCGGATTTATTAAGTTACGAGTTCTGGGTTAAAGCTACTCTTCAGATATGCTTTTATCCATTCGATCAGTTCATTTAGGAATTTTTTCATTCAACGACAAACATTTAACTTTCGCGTCATTGAACCGAATTTCTTGGTTATACTGAATGGAACTTGTATGAATTTTGTGACTTAATCTTGTACCTTAATCATGAGGTCATCAGTTCGAGTTACACTGTGGGCTTAAGGGCTTCTTCTGAAAGGAATCTGCGAGGAAACCTGCAAAGAAAAGGAATCTGCAAATAAAATAAACAAAAGAAATCTTTTAGAAATAATAAAAAGCCCGACAGAGTGAAACTAAACTAGTTCATCACACCCAAGAAATATGACAAAATTCGTGAAAATGTTTTACTGATTTTTTCCTACACACATATGCTTGAAGAAAGCTTGATCTCTTCACGCATTTCGGAGTTGTACCCAAATAATATAACAAATGTGTGTGCGAACTGAACAGCCCGAGAGAGTAAAACTGAATTAGTTCATCAGACCTAAGAAATATGACAAAATTCGTGAAAATATTTTTACTAATTTTTTAGTTTGTGCCACCTCCATACGCTTCCAGAAGATTGGAGTTCTACACAAAAACAGCCCGAGAGAGTGAAACAAAACTTATTCATCAGACTCTAGAAATATGATAAAATTCGTGAAAACATTTTCACCAAATTTAATCTCTGCACGTGCTTCAGAGTTGTAAACATTAGATAATAAAAATGTGTGTAGACTGAAAATCCCAGAAGATTAAAGAACAAGTTCATCTGACCTAAGAAATATGACAGAATTCGAGAAAATATTTTTTTTTTTGTCACACTTTCATACGATTGTAGAAAGCTTAAAGTCTGCATAAAAAGAATTTCGAAGTTCTACGCAAAAAATAATTTAGTTTTCTACAGACTGAATAGCCGGAGATAGTAACACTGAACTAATAGCTCATCAAACCCAAGAAGTATGACAAAATTCGTGAAAATATTTTTACCAGCTTAATCTTACCATACACATTTCGGACTTTTACCCAAAAAAATAGTATGTAGAATTTTGCTCAGACTTTTGGCAGCGTTTTTCTTTGAATTTAAATAAGCAATATTCCTTAAAATTAAAATAAACACTTAAAATTCTAATTAGTTGCCTTGGCAAATGGTGTAGGTATCGTTCAACCTAAACGTGTCTCTGACCCAAAAATAGCTAAATTTGAACTCTACGAACTTCTTAACGTGTTATAGCCTAGGCGCGCATATAACCTTTACGATCGAAACGAAAATATAAAATACTCCCTTAAGGCGCTACAGAATGTTATTCGGGAAGCGGATTCCTGGGAAATTCTGCAAATTGAAATGGGATAAGATAGCACTTGGGGTTGAGCTGTATCAAAACAAAACAAACAGAATTAATAATATTGTTCACGAAAAATAAGAAAAACAAATGTTCTTTACCTTTGTGTTGTTGGTTTTTCCGTACCCACACACTCTGTCTAGTTCTATATAATCTTCGTAGCACGGACCGGAACCTATTTTCAAACGAAAATTAAGGCTTAGTTTGAGCTTGAATAAAATCATCAGTCACGGCAAAGGATATTTTTCCCTATTGGATGATAATCCTAAGGACTCTAATAAAAATAAAGCAGCCAAGAAATATAAAGGCCGGGGGAGAAGCAGACAACTTAAACTTTATGCAAATAAGATGTCTCAGCCCGACAAAACCCTTGTAGGTATACATATTTGTCTCATGGGAATAGAAATGTTGTTGAGAGCTAAGAAAATAACCTTCCTTTCACTTCGCATCCGGGTGATTATTTTTACAGGACGCTCCATTCTTTAGTTCTAAAAAAGAAGGACAACATGGCAAGGACATAAGCTACATAAAACACCTACACAGGGCGGTGGGTTGATTAGGTACACTAAACTTGAAAAAAGAATTTTTACCTAACTTCCATTATCCTTATATTTGCAATGAACCACTTCATCTTGGCGATGGGAGTTCCTTTTTTTCGGGGTGGCTTTCGGGGTAGCAGGGTAAGTTCCGAAAAACGTTTAACTATTTACAACCGTGTTATGCGTTTCGAGTCCTTCCTTATACAACATTACGTTCGCATCGCATAGCTGGCAACATAATTTATGTTATGTGTATGTATCGCAGTACGTCGAGGGTAATACAATTCATAAACAACTGGCCTAGGAAGACCGGAACTGGCTAAAGGACGATGTAATTTATCCCAATATTCTGGTATACGCTAAGGAGCTCCGGAGAATTTCAAGTTCCAGAAAATTACGGATAGGGATCCAAGATTCTCAATACTGTCGGGGATAATTATTAAGCACTAAAGTTTTGGTAGTAAGGATGTATATAAATTGGTTTTATTACGGAAGGATCAAATTGAAATTACTGGCAAGACTGAGCCAAGTGGCAATAGGAGTTATGACTTATGAGAGACAAGATGAAGTTACTTTTGGCGACTTTATTAGTCGAGATTCGTGCAGGTTTCATGGCATTTAATAGCAATATCCTTTTTATGTACTAAAGCTTCATAGGTTGATTTTTTATGACACTCAGCTATTTTTCTGCCAATTTGGAATGATGCAGGCTATCAAGCATAATTCAGGCCGATTAAGAAACTAAACCTCACTTTTTTATTTTTTGAATCTGAAAGAGTTTAAGGTTGTTTTTACCTTTTTAGAGATGCTCCTACACGAGCAATTGACCAAGCAATTGATTGTCCACCGACTATTGCCAAAACTAGTAGCGCAGTTAACGAAGCAATACAGGGCAATATCATGCTGGTTTCGGCAATATTTCTGCAATTTGGCTGGTATTGCTCGCCCCTTTGTTGCTATATCTACATATACTAACTTTTGAGCAATTGTCCTCGTTCGATAATTCCATCATCAAGTTTTATTTTGAGCCTTACAATTTTTGGTCAAATTTCGTGTTGTGACTTGGAATTCAAATATTTCAAATTGTTGATTTGTTTGTCAAGCTTGCTTTTGTGTTGTTCATAGACCGAATTGCCTGCCCTTATTGCCGAATTGCTAGATATTAGTCCATATTGCTCACCTTAGTTCAACAACGAGTTAATGAAAAGTTGATGCACATCGCCTGTTGCTATTGTTGCTGTATGTTGCCACATTTGCGCGACGTCAAAATTGACGAATTTTGCTGCAAATTAAGCAAAATTCTGAAGTCGATATCCGGGGATTTTTAGTAAGCAATTTAAAAACTCATTAGATGTAAAATTTATATTTCCTGTAAAATTGTTCGGCTCTTACAACAACAAGTACTCCAATGAGATGAAAACAATGGGGGGGGGGGGGAAACTTTATAATTGGTATCAGAGCAGTTATCAAGCCATCATATCCGATCCGATCAGGAACCAAATAAACAAAGCGAAAACACTTCAAAGATAAAAATAAGTTCAACCCAACAGAAAATTGAAGGGTAGATTCTAAGGTTTATGGGGAAATTGAAGATTTTCTTTCATTGCTACGGCTTTTTTTCTCATCTACTTTATATCAAAAATATATATAAAAAAAGAGGAAATCTTCCGACAAACATGAAAGAAAAATCAGTGGTTAGGAAAATATATTTTGAAAGGGAAAAACGATGATGAGGAAGTGAGGCTTTCTGTGCGAGGAAAGACGGTTTCAATTTCTTCCTTTTATCACCGTAGTATATCTTTAAGGTGGGTTTTTCTTCATTCATCTTTTCCGAAAGCCCTAGTCAGTTTTGACTACTTTAGAAATCGTTGAGGTATTAATCAGCCGTACAAAAAAAAAATTCAAGAGAACATCTTTAAATGACTTTGAGATTTCCAAGTCGATTTGAAAATACTTCGAATGGCAAACTGTGAGGTCGGAAGGTATTCAAAGAAACCCTATAGCATAATGTAAAAAAAGAGGAGCTTCTTATTTTGTGCGAATCACAAAAGGGTGTACCTATTCATATTCGGGCTCTTTGGCTTTAAGGGTAGCATAAGTGTACATCTGATGTAATTACCGATGGTTAGAGTAATTACAGTGCTGGTGAATTAAGTGAAAGGATTTCAAAAAAGGTGATATTCATATAGTCGGATAATTAACCAGATTAAAAAAAATTTAAGTCATATTTCAGCGATTTTGGAGCATTTAGATGAAAACACAGAAAAGTAACGTAGCCATTCAAATACCAACTAGTCTTCCCCGCTTAACGATTTCTCTGGTGATAGTGCAATGAATGCAACCAATTATTTTAAAGACTTTTGTATGTCTAAGTCTAGTTCTTCTATTCAGTCAGAATTCCTCTATTCTGTCCCTCCTGAAATAAACCTCACTTCTACTACAAACTTATTCAAACAAAAATTTTATTGCAAATTATTGTACATAATATCTGTGGTCACAGGGAATAACTTGGTAAAAAAATGATAAGTGCACTGTGGCCATCTCCCAAGGCTTGCTTGAAGTTATTGTTATATGTTATTTGATCAATGAGATGTTATCAAATTTAATTTTTCCACAAAAACTGGATTTAGTGAGATGATTTGGTGAGAATACAGAGAAAAAACTGCATTAATTCGTCCTCATTTTGACTTTTTAGTGAGAAATTTCTCACTCATAAATTACAGAACTGAGCTACTGAATTGCTTCGTTTTTAGACTAGCAGTAGTCTTAAATTTAACTTCAAAACGATTTGATTGAGCTCAAAAATTCTCTTTCAAAATATTGTTTTTTTAAATGTTGCGTAAATGGAAATGTCGCATTTTGAAAATCTCGTCTCACGTTTTGAAAATCTCACTTGTTTTTAAATTCCATTTTCTTCTGTTTTATATGCACACTCCAATTAAATTTATTTTAAGGTCGTGTTCGAATACTTTGCTTCGTTTACGTCTATGTTGACGACACAGCATATCATTGCTGGTATAACAGTTTAGGAAAAAGGCTTAGCTATACCGTCAAAATCGCTTAGTTGCTTATTTGATACTTCATAAATCAACAATAAAATTAAATTTGATAGAAAAATTTGAATTTTTTTTACGTTTGAAAAGATTGATTAATAGCTTAGCTGTCGTAAAAGTAGTCAGGACACGAACCAAATAGGAATAAAGACACAGCTTTGCTATGGCTGACGTCATGCACTGTCATAGCTAGACGTAGACGAAGCAAGGTATTCAAATTCAAAATTTTAAACAAGCCTGTGGCAGTGAAAAGCTATTCAATATCTAATCAGACCAGAGGGATACGGCTGAATTTATAAAAATGTATACAACACCATTACACCACCTTACGGGTCGAATTTCAAAAAATCCTGAAAACACATTCTAGGTTTTTATATGAAGAATGCGTAGAATAAAAATGAAATCAATATTTCGAAAGACCTAATAGATATGTCAAAAATTGCAAAATATATGCAAGTCATTACATTTTCACTGATAGTTTTTTTCCCCCTTTTTGAACGACAATGGATATTTTAGTTTTTTTTAATCAGAATTACTTTTCTAGTTGAATTACATGAACATACCGAGTTTTAACTTTTTACCATAAGCCGTTCTATAGTTAGGGAAAAAAAACCTTTCACCTTCGTACCATCCTACCACTATAAAAAGTTTTATTTTTGAAACATACTACTTCTATAATAGTCCTATCTAAATACTAAGTTTTAACTTTATGTCATTAAAGATTTTCAAGATATAAACATCGCAACTTTTTCCTTTTCACCCTCCCCGCCCTCACCTGCTACAACACAAACACACAAAGAATTTTACTAGGATTCTATTAAGCCAACTTCTGTTAAAAATTCTAAGCATCTATCTTACACTGATCTTGAGATAAGAAACGTGATTTTTTTTAAAAATTCTTATATATTCATTTTTTTGTTTTTATCTAAATTTTACTTTATTAGTAATAATACAGTATTTTGCTTAGTATGTTAAAGTTTTCGCAAAAATGATGTCCGAGTCCTCTTTGAAAATTAACATCTCTGGTAATTTCTATCCTAGAACAATAAAATTAGGCTTATTTTAAAGATGTACCATATAAGATATAAAAAAAATACTCATAAAAATTATTATTGAAATTTTTTTTCAAGGATAACGATTTTGACCTTTTTTCACTAGTTCTTGAAGTACAAGAGTTTCCAAATGAATCGGCGATAGTAAGGTTACAACTTTAGAATTTCTTGTTGGAATGACCTTAATACGGAATTACGTTGGTACACACCCAAAAAAAAACTACGTCAAATTGTATTGACGATTTCAAACATGTCATTTTCAATAAATTCCCGAATATTACCAGCAACTCAACGTCACATTCATTTAGTGCCATCCTTTGTTTACACCGGCGTAAAAAATTTATGAAAACTCAATAAAATTTCGAATTCTATTTGTTTCCTTTTATTTACTATACAATAGCCGAGGCAATTTCAATCCTAAGTACATTGCTATTGAGAGTTACAAAAAAATTGCACAAAATATTAACAAACAGAAGAAAAAAAACGAACTTTGCACAGCAACTTTTCAAAAATTCAGCTGAGTGGCTTTTAGCACTTGAACTTATCGCATACACAGCAATAAAAATACAACCCTTCTACGGCTAACATTTTCGCCTCCCTACCTGTGGGTTTTGGGCAAAAATGAAACCCCCTCCTTTCACTGATGATGGGAAAAGGAACTCTTTTCACTTCACTACCCCCCGCTTTGTATCGGGGCGAATTGGTTCACATATCGCATAAATGCAAAAAGAAGGTTTTTTCACCTTTCAATTCACATTTCGATTCATAAAATAAACTGGCGCTGCAAAAATTTCATATTTTCGATATATACATATATTCGCATAGCTACGCTATTTTAAAATCCTAGCGATTTTTCCGCGTATGTTTGCGTCTGTGTGTTTGTTTTTTCGGAAGGTTTTTCCGCCCAATGTTTTTTGGCCAGCATTGAATTTCGGAACGTATATGTTGGGGGTGGCTTTTCCTGTTTATTAAGTACAATACAAAAACTCTATACATTCGATTTTCGTGAATATTTTTCACTGGAAGCTCATATTTATTTAATTTTTTTTATTTTGATTTTAATCTGCTGATTTATCAATTGATGTTTTATTTTATTTTATTTTTTTTATAAATTTATATGACATTTTTACCATTATGCGGATTAATGCTTTGGGTCAAAAAAAAAAAAGAATGATGTAGAAAAATATAAAACTCACGGAACGATGTTAATTTACGTCAAACATAATCAGCGGCGTTTATTAAATTCGGAAACGTTAAAAATTGCCTGAATTTTCCGGTTTTATGGCGTTTTTTTTAACGATTTTATAAGACTTTTAGGTAATAGCCGACCGGACGTAAGGAGGTGAAAATAAAATGTTTTATGAGATAAAAAAAATCAGTACCCGAACAGTAGACCCTAATAATGAGGCGATAAAAATACCGGCAATGTGAAATGCTGACGAGGGGCAGTTCTAAGATTAAATTGTCTTGCACTTCCCAAATTTAATGAAAACTGTAACTTCCAGCCTCCCTTACTAAGGGAGGAAAACCAAGAAGACCGCTCGCTGATTTAGAAAATTAGTTTTGAATTGGATGGAAAAATAGACACACAATAAAGAGTTTTTACTAATTTAATTTTCCGGTGGCAATTTTTCGTGATTTTTTTAATATTTTGTACTTTAGTCAATTTTTAAGTTTTACTGTTCCGAGTTTTTTATTTGTAAAGATTTTGCCTTTTTAAAATTTTGTAGATCTTATGACTCGAAGTTTTTTTGTGATTTAATTTTTTCTAGTTCAAGTTTGATTGAAACTGAAAATCCCATCCTTCTATAGTAATCCTGTCCCTGAGCTGGCAATTTGTCTGGCCGTTGGAACGGCAATATTTTTATTGCGTTCAACGTCAAATCATAACGAGCTGGCATTTGATTGCCAGGCAATATTTATTTGGTCCAGGGATTTCGAAGTATCAAGTTCTCAAGCAAAGCAAAATGTTGGACATTGCGTAGAAAAACATTTTTCTATTTTAAGATCTTTAGTGATAAGATCAATAGTTGTCTCTTCGGTTCACTTATTTTCAGCCATTTCGCGATCAAAGCAAAAGTAAAACTTATTTCTACCTATTAACAAGCAACACTCACTTATGTCAAACGATGCTCTTTCTGGTAATATTTCTCTCCAAATTAACATGGCAATTTAATTATCATGGCAATGTTGAGAGCAATATTGCCTTATACATTTGATGTGTATACACTGCCGTTGTCATAGACATTGCTAGATAAATTGCCTTGTTGATGAGCAATCGATGCAGTTTTTATTGAAGAAATCGGTCGGATATTTGCTTGGCATTTGATCCGGATCATAGATTCTTTTCGCAGGCATACGCAGGGTTAGAGAGAAAAATTAATTGGACATTTGTCATTTCCTAAGTATCAAATTCTCAATCCAAAGTTCCATCCAACTGTATCCAAAACTGAGGTGTTTTAAAATCACGTCTCAGTTTTGTACACTCTTCTATTCGCACATTATTTAAAAGTGTAATTTGATTTAAATAATTGATCCACACTATCAAATCCCTTAACAGTACTTCGTAGAAATTACGACGGTTCTGTAAAACTTTTTTCTTAATTATAACGAAATCTAATTGATTACGCCGGCAACTTCGCAGCGATCCTTGCATCATGGCATACATCTTTATTAGCTAGACAGTTTTGCATTTTGTTCGCAAAATAGCTCGTTAAAAATTTATGCGAGTAACGTTCCAGCAAATATTTTAACTCGGCAATTATTTTCTCTTTTTCTCCGGGTTTTTTTTTCTGCAACTTATACCGGTCTCATATCCAACATTTTATAGGTCGTTCATGCGCCACTTTCCTATTTAAATTCATGTCATAGCCCCCATAAGAGTCTAGCTGGAAACTTGAGAACAAAATTGATAGTCCTGTGAAAGAAACGAAAGTTTTGTCACTAAAGACTAACTGACATGGAGGAATTCACGTGTAAGGGCGGCTTGTGTTACTTCCTAAGTGGCAGAGCAAACGTTGCAGGCTGCTACAAAAGGCAAGTCTCAAATGAAATAATAACCGAGCTACTAAGAAATTAAGGACAATGCTCTGGGCAATAGCAGCAGTAAGGAAAAACTAGAAAAAAAATATCATATATCATAGCCCGGAAAGAAGCAAAACAGGATGTAGCGAAATTCCCACACAAAAAAGTCACATACACTGAAATATTTATCGGATAAAACGTGACACACGTAACGATATTTAGCGCTTGGTTTTGAGCGTTTCCTTGTCCATTGTCTTCATACGAGTGACTAGCGTTACGTAAGGCATCTCCAATTCAGGGATTACCCTCATCTCTAAGGTCGTAGATAAACGTATTCGCTTCCACAAGGGTTTACAAGGACGAGATAGCTTCATCCCTCGACCACACTCTCTACGATACACATGAAACGTGTATTATACTCTTCTAGTGTGGATATGGATTTTCTGCTAGGGCCGTTCTAGTCTTATGTGTCCTTTATTTTTGTGCAGTACGTGTCCTGGCTACCTAATAGCGGTGACTTTTGTAAATTTATTTATCTACAGTTTATTTATCTGCCGGCTGTCATGGTGGTCCGTTTTTTTCTTTCTTCCATCCAACTACGTACCGGATTCCTTGCAAGGTCCAAGAACTCGACCCCGTTTGATATCCTTGCTGAGTAAGCTTTCAGTTAACAGAGATTATGTGAGCTGCTTAAAAGGACGAGTAGTCTATTCAGGCAATAAAATGTCCAAAGAAAATTTCATTTTGTCACATTGAATAAGCCCAGTCTCAGGAACGACTGGGACATATGTGTACACCTATCCCGTTTCCCAGAACCAAGGTAGAAAAGGATCCGGCCACGACAGGACAACAAGAACACTATTGGTATTCAACCTAAAAACTCTCGTTCGAAAATTGATGACACACATACCCTCGTTAATAGCCCAGGCAAACATTGCGTATCCCTTAAAAGCATATTGACAAATCGATTAACATGCTAAACTCTTGCGCTGTACAGAAAAGGGAATTAAATGGCATCGGCTGTTCAGCCTGGCACCTTCATCGAACAAGGACATCACGAATTCCAGCAGCTATGTATTTTTTTACAACCGAAAAAAAACACATACAGGTATTTTCGCCAGAAATGGCTTATGCAAAAGGTAGGCCGTATGTGAACACACTGACTGTAGAAACATGACCAGGACTCACAGGATCCGGGTGGACAGAAAACTCACCGAATACGAAGGACAAAATTTAAAAAAAAAAACGAAAAAACATCCTCGATAGGTAGGGAAGGTTTTTTTTTCGCTTGCCGGGTACTATTAATGCGAACAGGCACAATTAAATGTGCAAATAGCGTAGTAGAACGCAAGGCGACAATATGTACGCCAAATTTTTTTTCTCTGGTTTCGTTGATATTGACTTTGGTTGTTAAGGGCAGGACACAGTGCGGTCTGTATACGTGCGATGAAAACTTTTCAAAACTTTTGCTTACCTAGTGCTTTCCACGAAATCCAAGTAAGTCCTAGGGATTTAGATGCATCGTTCTGGCAAGGTAACTTTTTAATGATATTCGAAATCTACTAGATAAGGAAATAATGAATGAATAACTTAAATAGTTACAGGACTTCTCCTTTTCAATGTCAAAGCGAGGGACCTTAACTTTCTGGTGTCCAACCAAAAGGATATCACGCCTTAAGGTGCTGTAAGACACCGTGGAAGAGCCTCAATGACTATGGGTCCAAGATCTCAGGAAAAACCACAGCACACATCTGTTATGACCCAGTAGAAAGTAACCCATAATTTTGAGGAATATACTAGTCTCTCTAGGCCAAAGCGAACAGGAATACAAAACTGAAGCCAAAGGTCACAATTAGAGATGGGTCCTTTACGAATGAACTACTCTAAAAGAACACGACATTGAAGTGAGTGAGTGGAGTAACCCACTCATTTTTGTGAACTGCAGTTCAATTCGAAAGATGAAAGAAAATGAACAAAGGAAGAATCAAGAACTAATGGAAGCCAAACATGGGGATATGAGAGACAGACAATCTTTTCGGTTCATTCATTTAAAACATACCATCCATCTAAAACATACCTAATGAATGACTGATTAGAAAAGAGAACAGAGTAAAAGAGTAAATATACCACAAGCACAAATGAATGACTGACTGGTTAGTGAGTGACAACTGAACGGCTGGTTAGAGAAGGGAACAGAGTTAATATACAATTCAATTGAAGTACTTCACTGAACTTATTCTCTAACGTGAGTGACTAGTTCAGAAGTACTTCAGACAACCTCATCTAGTTACAATAATTAATGTTTCACAGCATTTTAAGCAAACACTGGACGAAATCCTCAAATACCGAACATCTAGCCGTACCAACCACTACAACTTTTTTTTCCAGAACCAAAATCTAAACAATTCCAAAATTTGACCCTACTTTTCGCCATTTTTATTTGTTCAGGTTCTCACTGTGCTACTCCCCGGACCCATCAGATGATTTTTACATAGTTTATTATTTTATTGACGAATATTTTAGCAGAATACTTTAAAAAAAAACAGTAGCAAAAACTACCCTGTGAAAGAAAAAAAGATCAACGTAAATCACTTTGTCCAGAATATTTTTCATATCGCTGCACCCTTCCTCATATAATGTCCTTTCAGATACTGAACATTGCCATCAACTCGATGCCGAAGGGCATATAACAACCGTGTGGTTGGTACTCACGGTGACAGGTGCGGTTACCTCTGTACCTACTACACAGGTGCAAATTCCAGGATAGTGAAAATACTAGTAAAATTTTTACACAACCGGAAAAAAATTTTAGCAGTGAAAAGTTTTAATTCGAAATTAAATGCTTTGGTAATTATAAAACCTGGAATAGGAAGGACATGGTAAGTACCTAGGTGGAATATAAATGAAATTCTCTCATTCTGCCGTTTCAAAAACAAAGTACAAAGTAATTTAATAACTTTAATTGTAGCGTTGTAAAATGAAAACGTTTCTTTCGGAGGACGGAATTAGGTCGAATGTCAGACTTTGCATTTCAAGTCGGTTGGTCAGACAACATCTCAAAAACTTACTTAAAAATTTTGTTGTCACGAAAAGTTCCAATGCTTTGAATAAATTCTATTTGCATTTCTCCTAGAAGTTACAAATATAAAATACACAATTAGGTTGGTTTAAATTCATTGTGGAATATATTTTAAAGTTTGGAATTAATTCCCAAACATTTGTTTTAAAGTTACGTCCAAATATTACAAGAAACTTCTTATAAAAGTTGCACTGTGATAGTAAGCTCCAAAAGGCAAGGTGTATACAATATAATGAAACGATAAAGTACACGCAACATTGAAGTAGAACACCATAATAATAGTGACTGACCATTACTCTAGTGGTATAGCAATAAATAGGCACCAAATAGGCACAAAAAAGGCACAAAATAGGCACAATAGGCACCAATATATTCGTGTGCTATGCGCAAAAAATTACGTGTTTTTTTTAGATCACAGAACTTATCCCGGCAAGTAATAAAGTCAATGAGATAAAAAACAAGTGCAAAATTTCAAAGTTTATAATATGTACTACTATCGCAACAGTGGATCTCATAAAATTTTAGATTTGCTATTTGGCCCAATTTAAATGGTTCGTTATTTTTTATTAATGTTCTCAGAAAGCTGGATACGTGATATTTGTAATGCCAAGTGTGGCAAAAGAACTTAACCTTAAAAATAAATAACTAAAGGCTACACACAGGTGGAAGTCATAATTTTGCATTTCATGCGCATTTTCTGAATTGAATTCGAGGGTAGAAAAAAAGGATTGACGGTACGTTTATGATATTTCGAAAGGATTTTTCGGATATTCAGCGAAGTAGTATTTTAACGTAATGCTGTAGTTTTATGGGAATTACCATACTATGATGGTGAAGATTTATTCGGTTATGACTGTGAACATTGACGGGAATCTTTTAAATTGATGAAAATTTGTACTAAATTCAAAGCGAGAAGCAATATGATCTCGTATTGAACCTGTTTCCAGGAAAATATACATCAAAACCAATATTAGAAAATCTTAGGGAAGTTATCAATAAAAAAAATTTTCAGGTTCTGTACTCGCTCTTATCGCCTATAATGCTTTTGGTATAATTTTAAGGTTATGTTAAAATAGGAGCACACAATCCAAGTTTTTAACTTAATAGCATAATTCAATTTCTTACAAAAATTTAAATTTGAACGGGATCTACTCAGCACTCTACCTGTACCTGCCACTGTAACTCGAAAAGTCCTTAAGAAAGAAAGTTGAATTTCACATGAATTAGTTAGGTGAGGTCGTTAGTGAAAAATATCCCAACCCTTGAATGTCCTTTAATTGTGTAGCTCATATTATTGCACAGAACTAGCAGATTACAATTTTCACGCATAATATTTACGAGTGAGTCGCGTTAATCTATAAACGATAAAAACAAATCAGGCTGTGGTAATGTAGTCACTGGTATAGTGTTTTTAGTTTTTGTAAGGTGAGAAGCTCTGGGACACCACGTACACTAGGCACCAAAAGGGCCCATAGTGATCCTCGTTGGTCACCAAACATCCCCTAAACAACTCTGATCTCTACAGAACTTGACTAGATTATCCTGCCCTATCAACCTCAGGTCCTAGGATGGCGAGTCGGTCGCTAAATATCCCCTAAATAACCAAGATCCCTAATGACCTCAGGTCTTCTAAATTGTCAAAGAAAGGACTGCCCCACCACCTCAGTCGCCTCCTTACAACCGCTTGACACTCACATAAAATGTAGGTGGTGTCCTCCTCCGCATATAGGTCAAGGCAATCCCTACACTCCTTAGAGTCAGCAATCTCCATAGATTGCTTCCCTAGCAACCAGTGCCCTGTCAGTATATGTCAATATCTCCCTAGTCTTCCGTCTGTCCAAACTTGGCCAAAGTGCTCTAGAAATCCTACAGCTTGTTAGCGCCTCCATTCTAGATTCTAGCGTCCGCTCAATCCGTTTAATTCTGGACTAACCACCTCCTTCACCAACCCGTCTAACGGCGATCCAATTCTTTCCAGCTCATCGGCCCGGCCTGTTCGTTGCCTGGTACGTCACTATGTCATTGTTGTAACTTCCATACAAAAGTCCTTAAATTTAAATGCATAATAATTCCAGGACATAATAAAAAATAAATCAAAATTTTTTAATGCAGTGACTTACGTAAAAGTTAGGAATAGAAGCTCGAATCTACTCCTTCATATTATTATCATTAGCGAAAACAACATACAATAGTTCCTAAAAGAGGCAGACAGTAAGAGTAAATCATTTTGATTTAATTTGGAATTATAATATCACGTCACATGAGTCACAGTTTGTCAATTGTTTCTTGTAACCGAAAAATCGAGAATTTTAAAAATATTCCTTTAAACTTTTGTTAATTTATCAAAAATCCCAAACACAACTAAAGCCCAGAAATCGATTTAACTAAAACCTATTCTTCTATGCTCTAATTGAGCAGGAACCGAAGAAATTTCCGATATCAATACCCTGAATGAACTAGTTTTTGGGGCGGTGAATTTAATATTCATTCATTTACAAAGCGGACGGAAATGTAACTTAGTCATATAATGGTATAATTTTTTAATGGAACTAGCGCTGAGATCTAGATCCAAGCTGAACACAATCGAAAATGGAATTAGGTCAACGAATTTTCTGGAACTTCTGATAAGGCGAGAATGTTATTACTTTATACTATATAGTCACATTATTGGAAAATATGACTATATTTCTTTAAGTAAAAATCCAGCTCCAAGTGAAGTTTGGGCAAGGGAATTAAATTTTTCCAAACCGGTAACTTAGCGCTGCGAAAAAAAAAATGATTTTATAATACTCTTGTTTCAATAGCAGCACGGAGTAACATAAAAATTGATTAAAGGACAGAAGAAGAAAGCAGCAGCACGTAGTAACATCAAAATAGAAAAAAGGCGCAATTGACTCAAGGTGCAAGTCTTCTGGAGGCCCACATTAGTCGCTCTCACTTCAGGGTAGCAAGAAAAAAATGGAGTTTTATTTTTCCAAGCCCAGTAAATTTGCGCTGTGAAAAAAAAAATATTTTTGACCCTTATTTAAATAGCAGCACGGAGTAATATAAAAGTGGATAAATGGACAGAAGAAGAAAACAGCAGCACGTAGTAACATGAAAATAGAATAAAGGGGCAACTGACTGAAGGAGGTGGAGGCACACATTCCTATCGCCCTCATTTCAGGATAGCGAAAAAAAAAATTATTCTCATGTCGAAAGTTTGTCACAGGTGACAGTGATCGTCGGAAATGTGAAATTCTTCAACATGAATTTTTTGTTTTGAACCACAGACCATCCCGAAGCATTCATTTCAATGGCTGATAACTGACAGTACAATTGGTCACTGCTCATATACAAGCACCGGGGGGGGGGAGGATAATGTAGAACGCACTAATTGTTTATAGCTGCAATCCATAGTGCAGTCACAACTAAGAGCTAGAACAGCGTTGCACTTCGTTTGTACACTTCTGCATGTCATAGTGCAGTGAATTCGCTTATAGAATTCACGCTAGCTTGGCGTCAGCCAATTATACAACGTTAACATCCCTTTTATCCTGATAAAACAACTATTCATACTCTCGGCTCGCTGTATCCCGACCGAGGTATAGGGTGTGTTTATAGTTGGCGTTTGTTATGTCATTTTTTTTTTTGCGCTTTAAATTGGTACAATTGTTTGTTGGTTTTGCTTCTATTTACGACACTGCGACATCCTTAGTGTCGTGAATACAACAGAGACATGAAGTCGTAGAGAAAACGGAAAACGTAATAATTTATGACCGGACGGATGTATCGCCCATTTATCCATAGCGATCGCTTGTCTTCCTCGAAAGACTTGTCACAATGGTACACGATATATGCGCATATGATAGCCGAATGTACGTACCGTTTAAGATGGATTTGTACTACGCGAACGAGATGACAGAGTAAACACAGAAGCGAAATTAGGTCCTGGAACAATTTGTGAATTTTGCTCGAGTCCTTCTACGGAGGATGAACTCAAACTTTATGCAAACATTGAGTCAAGTCTAGTGTATGAGTAGAGTGAAGGTGGGTGAATGGAGGGGTTGGTTGTATGCCAAGAGTTGAAATATTCAAGGAAGATGAAGGGAATGTTTGTGCTGTTGTCTGGTTGTGCAATGGCATGCTGACGTAGTTGCATTACTGCTATGCAAAGTTTGTGCCTACCAAAAGTCTGTTAAATGTTCAGGATTAAGCTTATCTTTTGTTATGTGCATATCGTACCTGGCACACGAATCCTATATATGCCCATACGATGCCTGCAGCAGTATGTTGAATTTCCGTTTCGAAATTCAACGCTCCTGTTTATTATAGCTTGGATTCATAACTTTACTAGACATTCCTACGAATGGAGTTAAAGCCTAGTATCCATTTAAGTAAATTTTTAATTTTAGTACTTTTTAGTACTTTTTAGTACTGATGATTTTTTAAGAGTACTGTGATAATCGGTTTGGGGCGTATGGCGAGCATTTTACTGAATTGGATTGTTTTTAAACCGATTAACAAAATTTTTGAAATGTATTTTAGCACAAAGCCAAAGTACGGTGCCGGACACTGATTTGGAAAAGGCTTTTCGGATTAACAGATATTTATAACAGGCCATAAACTACTCACTACTAGATAATGGAAATACATTCGTTAAGTCTCCATTTTAAATTTTTTTTTTTAATAATAATTTATGTGACCGAACTTTTTGGGCAAGGCCTCGGAGGTGATTTCAATTTGGGATTCAGCAAATTTTTTACGCTATTCTCTCCATACCAGTCGTGAAAATATTATACTAAAGCCTTCTTCAAATCTAAGCTTTTATTTATTATATAAAAAAAAAATAGTTTATTAGGCCATAGGATTAAAAAAAAGTTCAACGTCTCAGAGAGCCAAGAGTGGATCTGTATCAAAAATTCCTAGAAATTAAATTTTTTGGAATTTTAATAGAAACACTGTAGAAGTAAGATCCTTTGTATTATGCGACTTTAAAGCCATAGACATTCAAACCTTTTTCATCATTTAGTGGTTTAGGTTTAGATTGAGAAAGGGCGCAGTGCTAGAACTACCGCGCTCACTAGACGCCATACGGGCCCATTGCGATTTAGGGGTTGAATATCGAAAAATCCACTTATAAAAAATTTTAGGCATACAATTAAAAATGTTTTTAAAAAAATTTAGGTTGTGGAATCTGCATCTGTACTCTAAAGGCTGTTTCCTTTTGGTAGGCAGTCAGACAATATTTTTGCGGTCTTCCTAGTGCAATCTTCCCTTTAGCTGATTTAGTTTCCCTGACTTCCTTTTACCCAACCACTTTTCATGTAGCAATGGTGCTTCGAACTTGTGCTACTCTGGCGCCCAAAGTGGGGTTTTAAGTGGAAATTAACAAATTAATAGTAATTTTTTTACTGTTGCTTCCACCCCATCAGAATTCCTGACCATTCCTCTTCACAAAATACTAGGCTTCATTGAAACCGCAGGGATTGAAGAGGAATGATATCACAATGGTCCAACTGCAACTGCAGTGACAGAAGTTAATCATACCAACCCCTATGTCCAATCTATCTATCTACTGCTGCTGCTGCTTCAGAATAAGCTAGTCCAGAATATTTTTGTAAAATGAACCTTTATTATAAAAATTGCGTAAAATTTTCACATCCAGGGAGGAAGGGATGATACCAGGACCTCACCCTGTGGTAGAATTTTTTAAGTGGTGTAACAGAAAATGGATATGAACAGTGAGCGTGAAGAAAGTACGAGAGTGTATTAAGGCATTTTGCCTACCCGATGCACTGGCGCCCAACATGGGGCATGACTGTAATGGCGATGATTTATAAGTGTTGTCAGTTTTCACCACGTGTTATTTAGCTTCTAAATAAATTCTTCCCCTTTTTAATATTGGTATGGGCAATTCCATCGGAGTTAAGTTATAAAAAAAAAAATACGGGGGCAAAAATTTACTCGCCATTATACACAGATACCTGAACAGAAAAGGCTACAACGCAGTCTTAAAATTGCCCACGTAATTCGAATTAAGGAAATTTCCATCATAAAACCAATACCCAATCTAGGAAATTTCCTTTAACCATTCCACAACCTACCACATATTTATTGTACGGAAAATCAAGAAAGCCCCAGGACCCACCTATACAACTATAAAACTCCTATACAATAACGATATTCGTTGCATGCTGAACATACATTGCCGCCCTTGGGTTCCCTTAAACCGATAGAACTAAATCTCCCTCACGGTAATATCAAAAAACCCTCCTGCTTTCTACATAAGGTTCATAAATAAGTATTACAGGGTTGAAAGTATTTCCATAAATTTTAACCCTACAAGTATGAAGCCGTGTGTAAACACCCCCCCCTCGCTCGATGTACATATACGTCGCTGTACCTGTACCTTGCCTACAGCCTTTCAAATAGTACGAAATCAGGTTGATGTAAGTCGCTTCCTGGCGGGATAAATTCCGTTTAAAACTCCTCGAAAACGACCTTCATCCTTGTGCTTTTCTTCGGTAACTTTTGCTGCCGTAACTGGGCTGGGGCTATATTTCTTCGTATCTACAACATTTCAAAGGACTATGCGGTATGTATTTTTCATAGTTTTGTACGATTTTCTTTTCGCTAACAAATTATCTCTAGTGAAACATTTAAAACACGAAATCCTTAATCAACACTTGCAATTGCTATTTAAGTACAGACGAATGAAACGACAACTGCTTAGTGATATGAAATTTGTTACGCAATTTAACAAACACGAAAATGGACTGCTAGTGTTTTCCGTTTGTCTCACAGTTTAAACAATTTTATTACACTCTATCCGATTGTACATAGTAACCTTCATCATCAAAAATCGGTACTTCAGCGCAATTTGACCAGAACGTGTCTTCCAATGATGATACATACTAGTCCTGACTGAATTATTTTTCAGGACGTGATTTAACATCATATGTCGGTATTCCACCTATACTCAAATTCAGTGCTGAGTATTGATATCACTCTTTTTCAAGTTCTAATTCTGTACAAAAAATTGATATAAACCTAGTTTCAGATGTGATTCCTATATCTGCAATATTCACAGTGAAAACAGCTCTTACCAAAATATATTACAAAAATTGTTTTATGTCCACAACAATGTTCAGTGCTGAGAAAAGAGTTTATCAGAATTCATTCGGGCGTATTTCAGAACTTGGTTTAAATTTGAAAAACAATTGTGATTAAACTCAAACTGTGCCGATTGACCAATTTTTCCTGTACAAACTTTTTAAGTTTTAAAAGGTATAGCTTATTCCAGAAGCCAACCACCGAATTCATGACATCTTTCCCTACTTCTACATACACACACATATCAAATAAATAACTCTCTGATGTCTCGTATGAACTGAATACCGGATATGATCTCCTTACGATAATGTTGCAGAGATACTGATGAAGATGACTACGATGATATTTAGCTTTAATGATGTTCTTGATGAACCTTTAGGTCCAACATATATAAATATATATAATCTCAAACATGCAATTCACAAAGAAACTTAACGAGAAACTTGATGCCACTACAGATGAGAAAGTGATGGAAAGTTTTACATTTGCATTAAGCTCAAGAAAATGTTTTCTCAAGAATTACCGAAGCTTCATGTACGGAACATAAAGTGGATAGTTGTTGATATAGAAACATATAAAATAGTATGTTTAGTATGAAGCAGTTTTATAACATAAAAGAACATACTCAACTACATTATGGATAGACAACATGTGAGGCAAAAGGAATAAGTTTTGTCTTAAACCCGTTCCTTATTAGGGGCAAAGCTACCGGAGATATGTCTTTTTATGTAGTTTGAGACATTTTCACTGTAGCCATTATTTTGTTGTTTATGTTCTGTGATTGCTTTCATCTCTGATAATGAAGAAGCCGAAGAGTTCTTATGTAGAATTGAAGATGCTGAATAAGAATATTTGTCTCATGGTATACTTAATAGTTTTTCCTATTTGCCGAACGGAACGGTCATTTAGAGATTTCCTTATTTCTGGATATCAACCAACAAAATTCTGTTTTTCTTGTATTTGTATTAATGAAGAAAATAAATTCTTCTATAGAAGAGTCCTTCTTTATGATAATTACATCCTTGCATTTCGTCCTTTCTTTTCATCATTCACGACTATTACCCCGCGTTTTCACTGATGTGGCAATGGCAACGGCAACGACATTATTGTCATACGCAAATTGACAGTGTAGACGCACCAAATGCATATGGCAATATTGCTCTCAGCATTGACATGGCAATTTTGAGGATAATATTGCCAGAAAACGAATCGTTTGACAGAAGTCAGCGTCGCTTGTGAACAGGTAGATTTAGTTTTTTTGGTTTGATCGCAAAATGAATGAAAATAAGTGGTCTAAATAAAAAGCTATTAAATTAATCAAAGTTATGATTGCTTTGCTTTACAACTTGACACTTCGAGTTCACTCGCTCAAATAAAAATTGGCTGGCAATCAAATGCCCACTCATTGTGATTGGACATTAAACTCAATAGCAATATTGCCAGATAAATTGTCAGTGTAGACGCAGGGTAAGTTTTCTATCAACTTCTTTACAAGTTTTAAAGGAACGTTCGTATCATGCACTTTAAGTGAAAGCAACAATGTAATTTCTAGACACAGATACTCTACCTTCAACCTACTAAAATCCAATGGATTTCAAAGGACATAAAATTTTTCAAATTCCTAAATATATTCCGATATAAGAGTTATTATCAAAAAAAAACGTAATCCTTTGATATATGGGGGGTTGGAAAAACTCCATGTAATAATATCAACAATGTCGAGAATAAAGGACTTTGTGATGTGAAAATATAGCAAAAAATGCACATGGTGAATAATTTCCCGTGTACCCTCCTGCTTTACGAAAGGGACGAAATTGCAGCTAAAATACCTGGATGATTTTTAGAGCTCTTTTCGTTCTATTTTTAATTTCGGGAATAAATCAATATGCAAAGTATTGATTTTAGATAGTACGAAATCATTATAATGACACAAAATGCATTGCATTAAATGCATTAAAATGCATTTTGAATTTCGCTTTGTATAGAATTCTAAATCAATAAACGGAGATTGTTGAAGCACAGTAAAAAAAATTCCATTGAATTTTAAATCTTTTGGATAGTAGGCAAATATGACACACCTTTTCAAGTAAATTTACATCGGGTTGTAACAGTCAATTTTAATGTAATTTTCAATTTTCGGTTCGTAAATTTACATTAAAATGTAATAGCCATTTGAATGTAATTTTCAATTTTCAGTCAGTAAATTTCAATTTGTAATCGGTAAATTTCAACTTCGGAAACAGAGAATTTACTGGATATTGAATTGAACGTACACTTTAAAAAAAAAGTGTACAATTAGCATAGATACCCTTATTTCAACTTCTTAAATCATTTTGTACTTACCTACTCTTAATAAAATATAACGTTGAAGGTATGAATTGAACCCGCGAATAATTCTGGTTTTGATCCGTAGGTTTGGCTCGCGGTGCAGTAGAAAACATAATCGAACGAAACATCCAACTTTGTGGTTTCACATATTACATGTTATTAATTGTAAGATTCAAGTAGATAAGTAGAATTACACAAAAAAAAACTAATTTACAATTGAAGCCCTTTGTGGAAAAAGGGGTCAACTCCTTTTTGAAAAACATGAAAGGGCTTGACTTGTCTGACTTCTAGCTGCTTTCGGAGGAAATTCAGCTGATGCAGTTAGCCCCTTATGATTTATTATAATCCTTAATAATTTTAATAAAGTCATAAAAAAATTCATTAAAATAATTTTAATCCAATAAGGCTTCAGACAAATCAAATTGCGAAAGTTGCTGGAAAAACGAGTTGAGCCCTTATTCCACCAAGGGCTTCATTTCATTTATAAGCATAGTTATTTGTACAATTATAATTACGATGGCGCTACAGTCCAAATCGGACCTTGGCAACTGAATGTGCCGCCTCCAGCTTTCTCGGTTCGGTGTCCTCTAGTTTTTGAATCTTAGCAGTGATTTGCTGTCTACGTCAATAGAGTCCTCTCAGCTCTTTCATGGTTATTCAACTGTTCTTTTACACGAAATGTTGCGTCATTTTAGAAGCCTTTTCATGTAAATTGTACGGTTCAGTTGAAAATTACATGAATAATTTCGTGTAAAACTACTTGAAATGAGTTGGTACTTTTACATGAAAAAATTAAGTATACTGGAAATTTCAAGTAAAAATCGGATTAAAAATGGAGATATGGAAAAACAAACCATTCTTAAGAACAAATTATTGTCCAATCCTTCAAAACCTTCACTCCACTCCTCCTACACTATATTTCATTACATCACGTCTGGAAGCTTGATGTAATGGTTTGATGCGAACACAATACTGACTTCATAACAAAGGCGTTAGAATGCCATTACTACGTAATCACGCTTCTTACCTGCCATCAAATCCAAATTCTAAGGTGTGCAGGAGTAGTGCACTTTTCTTACGCAATTAACTTCATTAGCTTCACTCGAAGAGCAGTTATGCTCCATTTTAATACTTATCCTGACGGAGCAAGTACTCGCTCATTATTGACTTTAATTTGCAAAGAATGAGCTGTTTTCATGCTCTACTTAGCCATTTGCAAAGTATTCCCAACGAAGAAGGATACGTCCGTCGTGGCTATGTACTCCACAGCAAATGGAATATTTTTTTTCTTGCTTGTACTTTTATTTTGCTGTACTGATGGCGTACTATAATACAACCCCCTCGCATTAATAGCACTTCGAGCTTCCATGTGACCGTACATTAGCCATTTTCATCCTATTTGAAGGAAACGTAATGATGGGTGAATCAGGCGGAGTGGTGGCAATTATGTTCACACAACTTATTTTCGATTGGATTCCAGACTAACACCCTGTGTCAAAAAAATTATTATTTCTGACTGCAAGTCGTTTTTGACGCTGTCTCTTGAAGCTATCGCGCTATAAGCGTTATCATCGCTAGCAAGTAGCGTTTTGGGGATGTTAATGGTACCTACGTCTTTTCATCATTTTTTCCTTGTTCACTGTTTTTTTATGAATGCCATAAAATATTTCTTCTTCCTAGTTATCTCATTCCGTTCTTTCCTATTGTTACATTTGATGAAAAAAAAAGAATACAGAAGTGAGTTGTTAGGATGGTTTATTGTACGCCTTCATACCAGTTTTTTTACCCTCCTGGATCAACCCATAGAAACGCTTGATGGGATGTTCTACTCAAATCCTTTAACACATCGGATACAGGGTCGGAATATAGAAGGCAATCATTTGTTGAATAAAAATATTTCTGGCACAGTCCTTAATGCGTTGGAGCTTTTATGATGATACTCTTAAAGATCATAGCGGGCAATTCGAAGGAATCTAGAGCTCAGAGGAAAGAAAAGAAAAGTTTTGCAAGAAAGGGATTTTAAGGAAAAAGCTGAAAAACCTTGGAACCTACTAGAGCATCATCTTAACATCGTCAAGTATGATTTAGGGAAAACTCAGTGAATGAATAAATGAATGGATGAGTGCGAAATATAAGTAGCAAACTTTTGTCGTTTTTTTATATATATATATAGGTATATATATATATATGGTAAATAATCTAGGGAATGAGGTGGAGGAGTACTTACGGATGAATAGGTAAAAGTTCATGGAAATTTTTTTATGATCCATATTTTAACCGTTTATGATGAAGTAGTCCCCTGTTCCGCCATTCAGTGCTATAATACATCATATTTTAATCGAAATCTGTTGAGCCGCAATTTTGTTTATTTGCGGAACAAACTTTAACTGAAACTATTAGCAATATGTGAAAATGCCAGCAATATCGCTCAGCTTAAATAATATAAGAAAATTAAAACAAAATTTTTCAAAATAGAAACTTTGTTATTTTTTGGGTTAAAGTCTGAGTATGTCTGCCGCTCTCCTTAGCTCAAATTGTTTTGTTTTTTTAATCTGTTTGTGGAGTTGAATTTATTTTTAATTTTAATTTAAGTGGTCACTTGAAAAAATCGCAGCGGTACGTTCTTACGTTTGAATTTAATTTTAGTTTCTATTTAACAGGTCACTTCTAAAAATCTAAGCCTATGTGCCCATAAACGCGTTGGGGTACGTTCGTCCCTTAGGCCATTACCCCTTTTAAAGTGGTCCCTTAAAGGGGAGCACCCAATCCACTTACATAATTCAGGTCAATATTTCAATGGGAGATACGAGCCCTCAAACAATTTTGCGTATAGTGGTCGACATACGGCGGACAGTCGGACTAGATTTTTTACGGTGGACAGACGGACATGATTTTTTTACGGCAGACAGACGGACTAGATTTTTTTTGATTTTTTTAATCTATTTCTTTATTTTTAAAATAATCGTTCACAATACTGTATTATTGAAATAATAAAGTAAAACATGACAAATAAAAATAAAATAAAATATAGACAAAAAAATACTATAGATATTATACATATATCAAAATATGAAGAAAAAAAAATGTTTAAAATAACAATTTCTTGCTTTTTTCAGGTAAGCGCAGAATAAAGGGTATGCCAAAAAAATTTACGCCTCAAATCTTATACGTAAGTAAGTTCTAACCAACCAAACAAAGTCTTAACATTTTCCAAATATTTAGAACATTTTCAATAATTTTACCGCTTTTCCTAATCTGATGATAACGATGTTGCACTAATGAAAAGCATTTCGAAAAACTACGCCCCGCAATCGCATCCGATAGTAAGTAAAGGAGGCTTATAGTGAACGCAACACGCGTGCGTTAAGCGATGCGACGTGATAACAGCTGGTTAAAAACCATGATAGTGAGTACAACTATTTGAGGTAATATCGCATCGCTTTGATAGCGTATTTTCTAAATTTGTGGCGCGTGATAAGGGATATTTTAGTACCGAATTTTTACAATAGACGGCAAACGGCTAATAAATATCGAAAAATTGTTGCCAATGCAATAGAAATAAAAAGGCAGTAAAATAGCAGGCTATGAACAAAATATTCAAGTATTCGGTATCCTTTGGAAGTTAAGGTAAGCGATTCAGCGCGTAAACTACATGATGAGAGCGATGCGATTGGAATATCGCGCGCGTTGCTTGTTCATTCAATTTTATCTCAAGGTCCTACTAAATTTTAAAGTCTAAACACAAATTTTTAAAGATATTAAAAATTTCCAAAAATTCCGACATTTTAATTACTTTTCTCAGTTTGATGATAGGGTGTGTACAGTCTACAAAAACGGGGGAAAATATATCCTAAAATTATACAAATATTAACGTCATAAACTTTCAACCCCCGTGTGCTAATAAACTTCGTTTAGCTTACACATTAAATAACTCCTTAAAGCTTAAGATATTTATTTACGTTGAAAATTGACGTCATAAAACTCCAATCAGAAAAGTTTTACCATTAAAATCGCAATAGAACGCGAAAGAAACTTTTTGCATCTTTGCCCTCCTCCGTGTCTACCTTTGAGACCAGAAGGCGACATCATCCACCATCCACATCCTCTTACCTGGAACAAATCTTGCTATACCTAACAAGAAAGTTTGAAAGAATTAACGCTCAACCTGAAGGAAATTTCGTGTATATTTTAACAGTTGAAGACTTGAATAATTACTTTGTCTCAATGGAAACCGGAAAATTTTCATGGATATTTTGGGTGACCAGATGTAGTTACATTCATCGGGAGCAAAAAAAAAAGAATAAGCAAAGAGCCTTGGTTTGTGATCATAGTCCTCTCAAAAACACCTGCCGCAAGTTGTTGGGAGGTGTTTTTCTTTTTCGCTCATTTTACCTTGTCAAAAGAATCTGTCCGAAGAAAATTATGACAAGATTCACCTTTCCAATCGCGGAAAAAACTTGAAAATTTTCCGTGAAATAAGAAACAAGATAGACGTGGTTCCTGCAGTACATTTGGGGACAGACAATATTTCGCATAATATTTTAGTTGAAGAGAATTAATTGCGGCGGTGACTGGGACTGATTTTGTACGATGAAAAACCTTTTCTTCGTGTACACTTTTCAGCTGTGTCCCAGATTTTTTTTTTTAAGAAAAGTTGACTATAAGCATCCTTCGAAGCAAAGAGCAGCAAACTAATCTGCAAGAAATCGGAATAATCTCAAGACTGAGGACTTATAAAGTGACCCAGTGAAAATAGCTCGGAGGAAGTCATTTCGCGAAATAATCAGAAGTCTACAATCCAACTGACCCAAAATTGTCAAATCCTTTGTGACCGGTGATACTTAAAAAGGGCATTAATTAAAGATAAGTGTCTTTTGATGTCGATGCAGTTTCTGTACAATTTAACCTAAGACCAGATTTGTATAGGCCAGTCAGACGAATGTTTCGATAGAACATAGTGTTACATGTAAACCTGGCAACCGCGCAACTTGATCGGTTACGAATAATGGAAACAGCAACAACCGAATACCTAGTTTCAAAATAACCCAATCAAAAGCCTAGTTGAAGCAAATAAGGGGGCGGAGCAACACGATTGTACCTCCCTTCTTATCGAATGTTCTCGCATGTACCAGAACAGCGTAGAAGATCAAATCGGATGGTCTCAAGCTTGCAAGTCTATTCTATTCACCACACCGAATGAAGATTCAAGAACAGTCTAGGCCATAGCGAAACCGTATAAAAGCGTGCGAAGCTTTCAGAAAGGGATATAGTAATTTTTATTACGTCGACTGTGAAAGCCAACGTGTATACACAACTGTGTTGGTAGAAAGCGAAAGCGATCGAGTCAAGTGATATCGGTATAAGCGGACGGTATTGCCACACAGTTCGAATTATTGTGCAAATTGAATTTTAATTGTGATTAATAAAGAATCACTTATTTTTATTTTAACCAAATTGAAATCCCGGCGAGCCCCTAACTCACAACAGTACTTTTGGTCACAGATGAGTAGCAGTGTCTTAAATTTCTATACGAAATGAGTACAATTTCCAGGACTAATACATTTTTTGATTCTTTCTTTTTCCTGATAAAAATTCTGAAAGTGAATACGTACTATCTGAAACAATAGAAATTATAAGACAACAATAAGATTTAGACATAGATTAAAGTCTGACCTTGCAAGAGATTTGAAAATTCTGCTTTTATGCAACGAAACACGAAACCCATATCCCAAGTGAAGTCAATAGAATTTCTGAACAATAAGGTCTAATCCTTTGAAACATTCAAACATTCTTTTGTTGTTCTTTTCCAGTCTCCAGTCTATCGTTCACTCTAATTAAACTGGTTGCAAAAAAAATGACAGCTAAGGTTATTTCTGCTGTCGCCTTTTTCCAAGGAATAAAGAAATTTTTGCTCGCAGGCTTGGCCAGGAGCACTGCGAAACTCCTCGTATGCTACGGCGTAAATTATTGTTTGAAAAAAAGACCCCTCCGTTCGAATCGATACAAGGAAGACCGAAGCTTCCAGTCATATCCTTGTTAAAACCTTAACGTTTTGAAAATCGAATTTGTCTGCCATCTGAGAGCAATTCCTGTTTTCATTAGTGGAAATTCATTACATCGGCCATTGATATGCAGATCTGTAGTGACGGCGATATTGGACGACGGTTAAATCAATTACTTGGCCTGCTTCAGAGGCATCACGTACGAGATTGATTTATTTCGAATCCAAGCCAGTTCTCTATGGTCAGGATGTGATTTCTTTCATTACACCGACGTCGGACAAACTACGACTACAACCCCTATATCTAGTGAAAGAGCTGCAGCTTTATCTATATCGAATAGGTGGGTGTATAATCCACAGCTGGAATACCTTAGTGAATGGATTTTCTCATTTTCTGCGATAGACACGGTACCCGCCCTTCGACATGTACCAGCTCTGCTATGCAATCTCGTTAATAGCTAGTTACGACAGAGGTCCTTTCAAGGAAGTTTTCATCATCCGGAAGTAGAATCGAGCGCATAAGACCGGACGTATTATTCCTTCAACCGCATTTTACACCAACTTTTTATAAATAATTTCAAGTTTATCATAGCTTCCAGTTAATTAGCTCTAATTAAGTTTAATTTTCTGATCCAATTCGATTCCCAATTTACATTCAATTCTGTTTTTTCGGATCCTTCGAAAACTTTACAGCTTGCGGGTGAAAGTGCAGCTAATTTTTTCGTATCGTAATGAACATGAAGGATGAACTCAATGGAAATTAATTGCATTTCGTTGGAGAAAAAAACAATTGTGAATTGAAAAATCTCAACAGCATTGTTCGCGCGGAAATCAGCCAGAATCTATCCAGAGTTTTCCATTATAATTGATATTATATCAGAATTTAATTAAAAATTTAATAGCTGAATCCACAAGGTATCAGTTTCTCTGATTCCATCTCAAATATATTTCAATTAGTTATGGAAGGAAATGAAAAATTAAATAGAATTAACTAAGTTGAAAAGTGTATGATCGAATATCGGGGACAATGTACCACCTACATTGAATACTACTGCAAAAATTAGGCAGTCGCACTATTTACCACGGTGGCCTAAAATCGAACCAACCAATACTTCACTTTCTTTCCGACACAGGTATGAGCACGACATTTTACCTACAACACATCGCTTTGACACCAAAATTCAGTGCACCACGTCGTTCAAAAAAAATCAGCAGACTACTGAGCTGTTCCGTTCAAATTTCCGCGCATTCGTGAACAAATTTCAAATCCAACAAGGATGATAAAGTTTTTGATATGAATGAAATTCAATTCGAATGAAAGCAGACTTTATTTTGTATGGAACTTGTGTGAACTGGTCTCGGGTAATTGTAATGTGATTTTTAAAGTATATTTTTATCATATAAAGAACCATGGTTCAACTTTTTATCATAAATAGTCTCTAGGATAGAGAAAACAATTCTACGCACGTACCCCAACTATCAAACTGACTTCCATAAGGCCTTATCGAAGCTATTTTCGTACCTCGATAAAGCTTCGATAAGGTCCTACCAAACTAATCTGCAATTTCCCCATGTTTCAATAGCAATAGCCAAGCGCCAACAGTTGGTATAAGAAGGGCGTAGAGAAGCTATCCTTGCTCTATAAGACTGCTGGTATTTACTTCCACAAGACCTTAGAGAGATTATTGCCGAAGCTATTGCTTCTTAAAGTTAAATCTCCGCCTGTAAGTCTACGGAAATATTGTCGCAGTTGAAATTTGACAACCTGCACTCAACAGTCTTACCGTACCGTCCGACGTCTTATCGAAGTTATATCCTCCTGAAAATCAAAATGAGAAGTTTGTTTGCTGGTTGGTACCCTGGAAATTGGAACTATTTTGAATCATCCCTAAATGGCAGCATGAATTCCGCGCTGAATCATCGCTGAATAGCAGTTTAAGACAGTTTAAATCCAAATCTGTTCGATCCGGCAAAGACCAAAATAAAACAGTTTGAACGAACGTCTAATAAAACGACCAAGTTAAAGATTGATTATGTGATTATTATCGGGTTCGGTACACAACTGATTAATTATTTATCCTGTGGATTCCAGCTTTTCACTTGGCACGTGCGCCATCTGTTGATTTTTTCACTACCGCTCGATTTGATGAAACCTTGCTTCGTCCTTCCTCCTTTCATTTATTTCATTTTTGAGTACTCTTCTTGCATGCCACAATTTCGAAAGTTGTCATGGATTTTTCACTTCCGACAATTTAAGAAATGGAAAATTGATTTCGTCAAGCTGTTCTACGATGGAATGAAACTCGAATCCGTCAGCACCTCGAACGTTCTTCAACCATTGCAGCGTGGGGAAGGTGGATGGATTTCCATCGTCCTTTGAGTCGCAAGTTTCACATTTTCTTCCCTATGTTGTTGTTTTCTTTGCCACCATCACTGATTTTCTTTCAGGGCTCTCTTGTATCAGAATGACTTGGTTTTGTCGTCCTGCAGGCGGCTCCATAGCTTTTGAAAGTGGAAACCAACACTCCAAACAGTTACAGATAAAATAAATTGCATCCCTATTTTTCTGGGAGGTGGGGGTGGTTTCCACCACCGCTTTCCTTTCGTTTCGAGCTCAAAAAACAACAGGATGGGGTTAAATCGTGTTGACTTTTGAATTCTTCAGATATTTATTCTGTCATCCAGGGTGAAACAGATAAGGACACGGTTCAAGAGAATCTATTTCGGAGGGATGATACAGGGATGGTATGTACTTTCGTTGTGATGGCATAAAATTAATTCTGAGTTGATCCTGTTAAGCCCTTCGTTCTGTCTTGTTCAGGACCTGCTTTATTCCTGCAGTCGATCTTACGGACATTTCGTTATCACGGAATTCGGACGAATCTCACAACGTAGGGGATGACATTCCTGATTAATGCTGCATCGCGATAGTGTTGTGGTGTACTTTAAAAAAAAATTACAAAAACGTTTGAAATCGGATCGGTGAATTGAATTTCGCCATTAATCCGAAAGCGGAGGGTTTTATTGATTGGTAGTTGGCACATGACGATAATGTTTCATGCTATCTAACGAAGTTGCGTGATTCGAATTCAAAAATCACCGGCGTTATTCATGTCGTTCGTACAATGATTGCCACATTATTTACAACCGAAGAAATTCCCACATCAATCACTTTGTGGTGGTGTTGAAACTCGAGGGTTGTTTCTTACACGTGAAATAAATGATTTCGTAAATGATTGAAGGGTAGTTGCTGATGAAATTGCGGATGATATATTAGTTTTCACATATCAAATATTCACATCTACCGTATGATACCACATCTAAAGGCGTTTGTCTATCATTGCAAATTTAATCAGAATTTTCGCCGGGAACATCATGAGTATTTTCATACTGAAGTTCATTGGGAATTTCATGAAAATAGTCATGAGAAATTGCATCATGTATTTAATCTTAAATTTAATCAGGTATATGATATAGCGAGTTTCAACTATTTAATAGAAGGCGGGATGATTTGAATAATTCAGTAGAAGCTCAGGAAAATTGCGTTTGAATTTTTTTGAAATTTGTTGGGACTTTTGTGAGGAATTTCATCAGGATCTTCAAGAGGAACTTCATGAGAAACGTATGAGGTAATTAAACCTTTTCAAATAATCCATTGTTTGAAACAGCCAGTTTTCGAAAGATGTGATATAGGGGTGAGCTAAATATGAATGAGAGCAATAGAGCGGAAGAGCATGACAGACTATGGATTAAAGACGGGCGAAGCAGTTCTTTTAAGTGAGTGAGTCGGACTTCACTCACTCACTAAAAGGGAGTAGTTAGGGAGTCGGAGTTCACTCACTCACTAAAAAGAACTGCTTCGCCCGTCTTTAATCCATAGTCTGTCATGCTCTTCCGCTCTATTGCCCTCATTCATATTTAGCTCACCAATATATCACATCTTTCGAAAACTGAACTCCGACTCACTCACTGAAAGGAACTAGTTCATTTTGAAGATCACTTCCCCGGCGAAGGAACTAGTTCTTTTGAAGTTCGGAGTGAATGTGGCGAGCAAAACAAAAGGTCCTCACTCACGAAGGAACTAGTTCCTTTCAAGTTCGCAGTGAACTAGTTCGGAGGGAATGTGAGGACCTAAAAAAACCGTCCTCATTCGCGAAAGATAGTCATTCCTTTTAAAGCTTCACATCGCAAAGGAACTACTTCCTTTCCAAGATGTCACGTGGCGAAATGAACTACAATTCACCAAAAGAAGTGAGTTAGCTCACTTACTCACTTCAAAGAACTGCTCTTTTGGAACAGTTCACTTATGAACGACCCATTTCCCCTATGGATCATTGCTGGAATTGATTGTGAAAATTATTCCAACGATATCGATTAAATTAGGTACACGTGTGGACATTTTACCGCCTTGCAAAAGTGGTTCTAATATATCGATGGCTAATATAAAAAATTGCAATTATCACGTAATTCGGTCAGTCATAAAACTTAAAACGAAATATGATGAAGGATATATAAAGTAATATCTGCCCTTGCTTCCCGACCTGAAGTAATCGAACCAAAAACCCACTAGCAAAAGCTGAAACGAGAAAACCCGGAGTTCGTAAATTGCGGATAAAACTTTTTTTTTATCGAAGGACGTCACTCGTGGTTACTGTGGTAGCATAATATCCTTGCTATAGCTGCGTTGATATCGACAGAAATGCATATATCGAAGGGGGATACGTTAGTTAGGGAGTCACCTAGGTTTCCTCTAGCTTTCATCGCGGCTCTGATGCTTTTATAGTTTAGCGAAACGAATGATTCTGCAAGAAAACCAGCTTTATGGGATAGCTGGATAGTCTACATCCGGAGAGAGTGCACACGTAAAGGATAAAAGATGGAGTTTTGGTGTTACTATATACACGGTACGGTACGAGTATAATCTTCACATACCTATACATTTGCCATGTAAAAGTAGCAGCCAATTCCATTTCGAAATTATTTGATACGAGTGGGAACCTTAACGCAGATAAAACAATGTTTGCTCTTGAAAGGAGTGGGAGGTAGTGTGAGGAATTTTTTAGCTCAAATATCATATGACGTGGCACATTCATCTTCCATACTCAGTGGTGTGTGTGCTCATAAGGTCGGAATTTATACGCGTATTTTTCAGCTATTGAAATATATGTAAAAAGTCCCTGCATTCCGCTCCGACTAATAAGATGAAAGCAAAATTCATTTGTGACTGACTTTTGCACAATAGAATATCTTTCTAATAACATCATTTGCAATAAAATCGATTAGACCAAGAATTCAAAGTCTGAAACCCATGTAAAGGTGCATACGAGATTGTTTCATCCCTTATCCACACTTTTTTAGTGATTTTCACATAACTGCTAAATAAGCACCACACATCCTTCGATTGAAGGATTGAATTTTCTTTCATAATTTTCGGAACTCGGATTTTATACACAAAGATGGATTGGTCCAATAACTTTATCTTCTAACTGCTGACTCTTTCAACTTTGATCAATCATAGCAAAATTCTTATTAGTCGTCGATTGCCGATTGGACGTAGCTAGTATGTGCTGAAGTCATCAAAAGAAGATTGAGTTAAGCTCCTTTCCGAGAGTATCCCGGCAAGAAGGATCGGCTCAGATTGTAGTCTTTCATTTTTTTGGTAACTAATGGTCAGCAAATGTTTACTAATTAGTTTTGCACGAATGTGTCGTATTCGGTTGGATACAGCGATTCCAGGAATATTTGTATTTTTGCCGATGGCATTTTCATGTCAATTCGTTCTGAAGGGAGTCCTGTGGACAAACGCAAGGTACTATTTGCGTTCTTTGAAGGATGGACATGAAATTATTATTCCTGGAAACTACTTAAGAAAACCATAAATTCCAGCAAAAAGGACACAATTTTTGCCCCGGAGATTTTCAGGATAAACTTTTACCATACACAGTTGCTCCGCATAAGGCTTCAATTCCATATGACGGTAATTCGAAGAGACGTAATCGTCCATTTGTGCAGTTCGGTGAATAGACAACGACTAGAATATAGAACTGGAGATGTGCAAATGTTTGCCAATGATAAACATTTGGTTATGCAAACTTCAGATTAATCTGTCAGTTAATTAAGCGTTTGTTGAACGGACGAAGACTGATATCTGTGGCTCGCGTATTCTATGAAAGCGAACTAATAAATGTGGCACGAATATGAGTGTCAACATACCTAGTTACTTTTCGAGTGACGGTTTTGTAACGATGCCGACATCCTTAATAACGTCGCATCAGATGCACCGTGCAGATAATGGATAGTTGGTGGTAGACAAAAAGTTTAAATTAAAATTAGTTGAAAAGTCAGACGCGATTGTTTTAGTACCCTTTTCGCTCTTTACCATAACTGAAACGCAAACAATATTTATTTATAATAATTCAAAATGCATTAACAGAACAAAAATGTTTTAGAGATTAGATTTATCATCTTAAAAAGAACGCACTAAAAAAACAAAAAAATTAAAAAAAACACAATTTAAAAACATTTAAAAAAAAAAATTTAAAATAAAAAAATTGAAGAAAAAATTAAACGGGAAAACACAAAAGGCAATGTAAAATCAATACAATAAAACAATTGAAAAATAAAATAATTGAAAAAAAATTGTAAAAAACATTTGGAAAAAATTAAACAAAACACACAATTTTAAAAATATTAAAAAAAAAAAACAAAGAAAATAAACACAGTCTTAAAAAAAACAAAACAATGTAAAACAATTTAAAAATAAAATCTGAGAGGACTTTTATTTAAAAATTTTAAAAAAAAATGCAATTAAAAGAACACAATTTAAAACAATTAAACAAAAAAACACAATATTAAAATAAAAGTAAAAACAATTTAAGAAAGAAATAAAAAAAGACAATAAAAATCACAATAAACAATAAAAAATCATAATAAATAACAACAATAAAAATCACAATGATAAATAAATAAAAATAAAAGCAAACAACAAAAAAAAAAAAAAAAACAAACAAACAAAAAAACACGATTTTAAAAAAATAGTCTTTTTTAAATTATCTTGGTTTTCTTAATTGACTTTTTTAGATTGTGTTTTATTGATTAATTATTTTTAAATTGTGTTCTTTTAATTGTTTTATTTAACCTGTTTTTTTAATTGTATTTTTATTGAATTGTTTTTTTTTTCTAAATTTTTTTAAAAATGTTCAGAAGTTCAAAAAAACTAATTTAAAAGAAAAAATGTAAAAACAATAATAAAAAAAAAAAACAATTCAAAAAATATTATATAAAAATAGTGCCACACTGAAAGTGTTCAGCTTCTCCTCCTAAAAAATTTATTCAGAAATGGCTACCGTCAATTTTAGACTTAAAGAAATTTTGGAAACTTTTTTATTGGTCACACTATTAGATGATATTCAAGACGATCAGATTGGTAGTAGTAGAAGTAACTGAGATATCTGGAAAAAATCAATCGTTTTTCTTAAAATCAAATGTTTGCAAACTAATTGACCATGTTTTATGAATCATCGTCATTGACTACATGTTCATAGAACTTCTTTTCCCAGTTCAATAGCTCCAGTTCTTGTGCAATAATAAATCTCTTTCGGGTGAATTCATAACACGAAATATTAAAAAAATAATCAAGAAAGTAGCGTCAATAAAATTGATCGATAACAACCGTAAAAACAGAAACTAAATATTGAAATTGCACCAGTGAAACCTCAAATATCCTTCTACTTTTTTTCCGATAAACAAATTCACATATTGCTCGGAAATTTTGCCAATATCTTTCCAAGCCCTTCAAACTTTTATCGCTTGCTCTAGTCTACAGTTTCAACTCTTTATGCATTCGATTGGTTCATATATAAGCTAAAAGTGCCACTAATGCACATTATGTTCCATAAAAATGGGTTTCCTTTTGGCTCCGTCGAAGGAATCCTAGAGATGTTACACCTTCGGTATCATTGCCGGAATACCGTGTGCGGAATCTGGTTTGTTGCCGAATTTTGTATAAGTAAAGTTTACGATTTGAAACGCACTTTAGGATCTCCTCTGCGGGTTTGAGGTTGAAGCATTTTACAGCTTTTCCAGGATTTCAGGAGTAAATTTCGGTCGACTCCGATGAGAAAGGAGCACAAGTACGGGTACCATAAAAATGTGCAGGATTCGTTGAAAAACCTCACTACCTGGAAACCCTTAAATAATGTTTCTCTGCTTTGCTTTTCGGCTACTGTACATTTGATGTCTTATTTCACATAAATTGAAATTTCTACCGTCCTGGATGTGCTGTGACTTCATCTATTTCCGTCTGCCTTGAACTCCGGCTATAAACATCGAACGATGTTTGTTTTCGGATCCTGTAAAATTGCACTTAAAATAATTTCCTTAGCTTTTGATAGAGTCCGTTGAGAGACGTGTATGTTATGGCGTTCATCAAGAATTTTATGGTTTTCTTAGCTATTCGCGTATTTAGACTACGAAATTGTAGGAAAAGGTTATGAAAAGTTTCGCGGTTTTTCGCGAGAAAGTTTTGAAATTAGTTAAGTTATAAACAGGACGATAATGGGCTGCATTAAGACTATATTTGCTATGAACTCCAAATTGTGTAACTTATTATTCAAATTGCTTTGATTGGACTTAGTTTAATTCAATCCTCCTTTCCCAAGGAGAACAGGAAGAAATCCCACCAATCCTCGAGTAAGTCCCATTCAAACGTCCTTTTTAAAATGGGTTATTTGTCAATGTGATGCTACTGGCTTGAAACATTAGATCGTATTGACGGAATTAGTTGAAATTTTGAATTTAAAATAGAAAAACTCACTCTTCCCAATTGTGTCCACTATTTATTTTTGTATATATACATAAATACGTATATATATCCTGCCCAATTTATTTTATAAATTTGATTAAAGACTTCAATAGCACAAACTTACACCAACTGTGTTCAAATCCCTACGATTTAAAATTCATTGGGCATACGAATAATTTACCAAGTTAACAACACTACGCAAATGGGATCCAACCCAGAACTGATGTTACATCTTCAGACCGCAAAATCTTAGAGCCAATAAATATTATCGACAAACATACCTAATCCAACGAAATTTCCATCCCAAAAGACTACCCAAAACTAATTGTTTCCTTATTAGACTTTGGTTGACTTCAACGAATTAATGATATCACCCCTCCGCATACTAAACTTAGGATATGTCGAGATGTCAGAAATTAATTGCCTGTCACTAAAGAACAGCAATTTCGGTCCAGAACTGTAATCATACATCGTTGATAATTACACAAGACATAGACGACACGAGCTTAAGATCACCTTCAATTCCTTATAATCTACTTATTCTGACCACAGAGTAACCCGAAGAACATCAAAGTGTCCTTTCTGCGCAACCACTAGATTCTGTTCTCCGATCTTCCAGAAAATGGTAAAGTCCATGTAAAGCAATAGACGAAAGAGTTTTTAAGGACCTTAAGAAAATGCACAGAAGACCATGCATCGTCTTACCTTCTTCCGTCCCTAATGGTTACCTTTAATTATCACCATCTAACCTTAGTGTTTCTACGTTTCCTTTCATGTCACGGTCATTTGTAATCCAACACCAACGCTATCATTGCCGCTTGGGAATTCAGTAAGGACACTCGAAGTTGAAGCAGTCGAAGGAAGGATGGTGTCTCTGCCGTGCCCAATATCAGCACCCCTAGATGACGTCTACATGGTTTTATGGTTTCGAGATAATGCCGGCATACCACTCTATAGGTAAGTACCAGACTTTCAGGAAAAAAAACATCCTTTATTTTCAATTTTTTCGGTTAGGGTCATCCCTTTGAACATTATCACCTTGATGGTATCCGTTTAAACTTGGCACAGTGGAATTATTAGCAACGAAGGGTTGCTTAGAGCCACTATCCAGGTAAAAGGAATCACAGCCCCCGCCCATCCCATAGAAGAGATATGGTATACCGCGCCAGAAGAATACTTTTAATAATCCCAACGCTTCGGGCAAAAGGATATGTGCTTTTCATTAAGGGCATTTCCAGAACTGGGTTAATGACATGAGAGGAGTTGTAACAGAGTCGAGTATGTGTCTTACCCTCCATGTCGACAAGGACGTCTGAATGGTAGAAGTTTAGTTTTCATATAATTCAACCAACGAAAGATATGGCAAGTGATAAAATTAATTTAAACTCCTGGTCTTCATGGCGCATAGTGGCACGTCAAAACCCTTTCATTTGAATTTAATTCAGTTGGAATGGATAACACCGAGAAAGATGAGAGATTCCTTTTATGGCGTAGCCCCCTTAAATATATGCACCATGAGTTTATTTTCTACATACGTAGAAGTATGTATCTTATGCACTCATATACCGAGACTCGTAAGAATGGGGCAAACTATTTAAATGCAAATTTCAATTAAATTGGTGAGAAAATAGAGAATTTAATGAAAATGAAATTAAATATGTGAAATAACTGACTATGGGATTAAAATTAATTGAATTTTGCGCTTAAGCTATTTTCTTATTCGAGTGCTCTGGTAGCACTGATTGGGCGCCATTCTTAGGAAAAAAATTAAAATCATATTTTTACTGTACATAGTTTAACTATTTGTTTTTACATAATTTTGGATTGCGAATGTTTTTAAAATTCTAATTAAATCTCATAAAAATAAATAAACTTGGTTTGTGGGTGAGATGGATTAGTTCGACGTGCGACAGAGCAGCCAATCAAATGTCGAATTTTCATTTAAACACTGTTATAAAAAAAATCTTCAATCCAATTTTTACTTGAAATTTCCAGTAAAATTACTCATTTCATGCATGAAATTACTGGAATTAGTAAATTATTCAAATACTTTTCAACTGAAGCGTACAATTTACATGAAAAGTTTCACAAAATTACACAACATTTCGTGTGAAATTAACTATACTCATTTCAAGCACTTTTATAAGAAATTACTGGTAAATTATTTATGTACTTTCCAACTGAACCGCAAAATTTACATGAAAAAATCACAGAATTACACAACATTTCTTGTAAAATTAACCACATTACAAATTAACACATTTAAATTATATAAATTGAAAATTTAGTTCTTTCTCATGTAAATCATGAAGCTGCTCGCTTCGCCAGATTTTTTTTTTGTCTACTCATTCCATTCAAATTCAATATTACATACCAATGTAAATTTACTTGAAAAGGTGTGGTATATTTGACTACTATCCAAAAGATGTAAAATTCAATAGATTTATTTTACTGTGTATTTTCGGTATAAATTTAAATTTTTCATCGTTTGGGGTATAATCAGAGACATCGGTTATATAGGGATAAGGCACTGGTTGTAAAAAATACATAGGTGGACATCACAATGTGAAGTTGATTTGATCTAAGTCCCAATGTTATTAAGAAAAAAATGTTTTTGGTAAGCCTAGAAAATTGTCCCGCTTTTTAAAGAAATTTGAATTATAGCTATACTCGAGAGAACATTTCATATACACATTAAAAAAAATTTACAACATTTAACGTTGGCGATTTGTTGCCAATCAAATAAGGGTTAAATTAAAGCCGAATTTAATTTTACATATCAATTGCTAATCTACACACACGCACTCAAGCCTTTCGATACATTTCGAGTAATTTTTCCTAAGAAGTTTGCTTATATCGCAATTAAAAAACTGTAAAAGTACAAATTGCAATTTATTTTTCAGACTTGTTAATAGTAACATTACAATTCAGATGTATTTTTCATACAGTCTAAGTAAATTTACAATAGCTTAAATGTAATAGTCCATTTAACATAGATTTCCGACTAAATTTACACTCTGATTTAAATTTACATGCTTTACGTAACAGATTTGAATGTGATAATTGTTTTATTGTAAAGATAGCAACATTTTCCGATGGTTTCATGAAACCCTGACCAAAGTAACGAAGTTTTTTGTGAGTTATACCCTCACACTCACAAAGGATATGCTCTGGTGTTTCGTCTTTGTATATTCTGCAAATTTAAGTCTCAGAGAGACCAATCCTATTGAGATGCTTCCTCATGTGATAATGTCCAGTCAGAGCTCCCACTAGGGTTCGGGTTTGATATCGCGTCCATGAGTTAACGTGCGATCGATAGGAGGTTTCCACTTTTCAGTCCCTTTCTGTCTTCTATTTATTGTTATTTTTACAATATTTTTAAGTACATGAATTCAATTTTCCGGAGTAGGTCATCCGGAGTGGCCAACCTTAAACATTTTTTTCAAGCTGTTTTCCTGCGTACTAATATCTTCATAAACTTTCTCTTTCCAGTTTTGATGTCCGCGACAAGATGACTATCGATCAACCACGACATTGGTCAGCACCCGAAGTATTTGGCTCACGTGCCAAGTTCAATTTCGATTCGCTACCAGCTTCACTCGACATCCAGGTCTGTACTCCTTGTCACAATTAATCGTAATTTTCATGTTTAGTTTACCGAACGTTATGTCCACCGTCGTCAATCAGCACACCCAAAATATAAACCAGTCAAAGAAATTATTTAAATGACCCAGACATCAAGGCGCTGCTAATATAATCGCTGGCACTTCAAAACACTTTTCGCCACGCCTTCACTTTATTTACACTATCGAGCGAGGTAGAAGTCGGAATTAATTGCTGCTCGTCTAATCCTAAATCCGATGAATCTTCGATTGTACACGACGGGGTGGCCTCTAACGTACTACCCCCACATACCATACCTCTCACTGTATGATATGTTGGCAACTGGCGCAGCCGATAGCTAGGCGATTTCTTATCTGCTAGTTAGTGTGCACGAAAGCAATCCGGAGTTTATTTGTATCATTGTACGAGGGCCTTAAGAACGCTCAATAAAACCGACTTAATAATGGCTTCGCTCTGTTTTCAGTCCATTGAAATTCTGTTGTTCCGGCCATTTATTTGTTCATCTCATTAGAGGAATATGCTCCTTTGCTGTCGTCTTGTCTTGAAAATTAATTCTAATTGAGCCGGGATTTATGGTTATTGTCGTTATTCGGGTACGGCAACGTTATGCCAAACGAAATCCTCTCCAACTCGATTTTATTGTAATGAACGTGGATATAATTGAAATCGTACGATACGATTTTCTCCTCGAGAATCTCTCGAAAACTTAAGACTCTTCCAAGGACTCATCCGTATAATCATTTCGGGGATTTGATTAAATCGGTGGAATGTGACTTTTCAACTTGAAGTCTGTATCGGATTGATTAGCTCTCCTGTTAATTCCGCTTTTGAACGGCCGATTACCAGAAAGGTCATTCAATCAAATCAGGATAAGGATCGCGTGCAGTGAGTATTTTGGCACTAAAAGAGTGGGCAATTCTTGAACAAACAGGTATCCTCTTAAGTTGAAGTAGTGATTTTCCGATTTCCTTTCAATTTCCAACCATCCGTCTTGGAAACGAACCTGTCGTTTCCTATTCCCTCCCTTCCGATTTCTGATTTTGTGAAAAGTTCAATTTTCACCGAACTGAAACCCATTTTTACTCGTTTGCCCCAAACATTTTTCCGGATGGCAGCAGTTTTCAGTGTGTTTACGTGTCCGTCGTGATATGATGTCTAAATTTATCTCAGACTCTGCAATGTTCTTAATGTCCTGTTTATCTTCCTTTTCTTTTGAGAGCTGTCTTCCTTTTATACTCATTTCTTTCCTTATTTTTTTCTTACAGGATATCAAGCGCCATGATCAAGGAGTGTATCGCTGTCGTGTTGACTTTCGAACTAGCCAAACACAAAGTTTTCGATTCAATTTGTCGGTGATAAGTGAGTAAAAGTCCTTCAAATTCTACTTTTTTGTTTGTTTTTTTATGGTATTACTTCGTCCTTATTTTCGGTTGATCTATTGTGAGTGCTTTGTTATTGATTTCTTATTGAAATGCTTAACTATGTAATTTTCTTATTTCAGTACTTCCCGAGCAGCCAATTATCCTGAATCGATGGGGTCAAGAATTGAATGGTTCGGAGCTAGGACCAAAGCAAGAGGGCGACGACATTGTTATTACTTGTCGAGTTGTTGGAGGTAAGTGCCTCCCTTATTTTATTCCTCTCAAGTGCTCTCAATTATTTACAATAATACTACCGAAATATAGACATAAATCCTGTTCCATGTCTTCAGTGCTCAATTGACTTTAATGGAAATTTTCTTAGGTTTTTCCTAATCATACCAATCGATCGGGAACATGCCACTTACGTTGTAAAATTCTGTTTATACCTTAGAAATTATGCGTAAGACCGTATAGTGACTTAAACTATATTTACAATGGTAAAAGGGTTGTTGGCCAAGCTAATAGTTTGATACTTTAAGCCTTTGTGAATTTCCTTCGCAGTCACTTCGAACTATATGTGACCAGACTTCACTTTCAAAAAAAAAAATTAAAGAGATTTGTTTATTTTCCGGTTCATTGTTTTAAGTCGAAGAGAGACTCAACTCAGATGTATAAGTCTCACTTAAAGCATGACTCACTTTAAAGTGTCCTTAATTTGCGTAGAGACACAGTCCTCATGCAAACCGTAAGTGTACAAATACTTTCCAGGGCGAGTGTAGTCTAAGTAAATGCGAATTGTTTACATGATTGGCGATTTTCGATTCCCCTTCTATATAGGGACGCCGTACTACACAGCGGCTTGGCAGCCAGCACTTGCACAACTGGTATCCTTGACTCGGCAAATGTCGCTAGCCAACGATAGTCAAAGGTTAATCAGTGATGGTTTCCAAGGCTGTTGCACACAGCTGGCACCCTAGACTCGGCAAAAGTTCGGTAGCCAACGCTGGTGGACAAAGATGGCCCAGAGGTTAATCAGTGTTGGTTTCCAAACCTTGTCAACCAGCCCTGGCCCAGCTTTGACACCCTAGACTCAGCAAAAGTTCGGTAGACAACGCTGGCGGACAAAGATGGCCCAGAGGTTAATCAATTATGGCTCGCAAGACTTGGTAGCCAGCACTGGCACCCTAGACTCGGCAAAGGTCGCTAGCTAAAGCTGGCTGCCAACGATGCCCAGAAGTTAACCAGCGATGGCTCCCAAAGCTTGGCAGCCAGCACTAAGCCCAAGCAATGGCCCTGTAGTAAGTGCTTGGGAACCCTTTATGGGCCTTACTCTAAATTTGCCAACAAAATCGAAGTCTTTTAATAACTAAACCCCTTTAACACTACAGTTCCATTTCCACCTCATCTTTAGAGACCGAAATTTATGGATGATTCCAACCTTTATTTCAATTATCATTAATGTGATCAAATTAAATTATTATGAACGATATCTCTGAAACAGTCCGTTTTTATTAAGTGCACGCTCGTATAATACGTCCAAGAGTAGTAATTCACGTGCAAATAAACTTGGTCTCGACAAATTTCATTTACTCACTTACGCGGTAACGTCGTAAAACTCTGTACTTTACGAGGCGGCAACGAATTTCAGAAGGTTGCCGTAAGGCATTAATATTGCTAACAGATGCATAATATATGGCGACTCTCTTGAGAAACACTATTCAGCGAACACGAAAACTTTTCTCCAATTGTCGTCGTCGTCCCCCAATAGGAAAAGTAATTGATGGCACCCACAACTCGTTTTCAAGGTTTATAACTTTTCGTTGGAGTCTGCATGCGAAATATTCGAAATGAAAGTTTTAGTTTTCTAGAACATAGAAGATCTGGGTACGTATTAATAAAATGTCTATATCTCTTCTATTTTTCAGTTAAGCCCCACGTTGGGCGCTGTTTTTTTCGCGACTATAGAAGACTATAAGTCGACCTTCCTTTTAAAATCTACAAACAACCTCAACTATAATTAAATTTAACAAAGAAAAAAAAATTGAAGCAAAATTTATGTCCTTAAAATTTAAAACTACATCGAGCTTCACAGGAAAATAGTAAGAAGATCATCTACTATTCATCAAAGCTTCATTGTTAGCTATATCCTCTTATTAAGAATTTTTCAAATGCGCAAAAAAAATCTTAAAACTGGCCTTCCTTGTTAACTCGTTCTCTTCGTCTTTCCGAAGTTGTTATAAAAAAAAATCCTTTCTATCTAAAGCGTACAACCTAATCCTGCAAGGCTCTGTTCATGTCCTTGCCTTTATAAAGAGTTTCGTTTTTTTTTCAAGAAAATTCTCCTTCGCTGTTTTACCATCACCAGGCTTTATTCACCCGCAGCTCCTCAAGACAAAAGAGTGAAATATGGCTTTTACAGGATTAGTGTAGACCTCGAAGGAAAGTCCTTCCAAGCTATATAATGCCGGAGCAGCATTGGCTATTTATTATTTAGTGATAGAGGGTGGAACAAGGACACGTCATTTCGACTAGACCAGAGACGAAGTTAGCAGGTTTGGTTGCATGTAGTTAGTTTGACTACGAAATTAATCGCGATAAAAGATCCCTGGAGAGCCTTTGAACGAGGCAAACTAATGGCCATCGTCCTAAACTCTTCTCATCCTTCGAACAATTAAAAGATAGGCAATGACGCCTGATCCTCGCTTTTTCTATAGAAAAACGATAAAATTGTGAGAAAATAAGGTGGAAGGTACGATGGCAAGGATTCTTGGTGCTTCTGTACATTACTTCGATGTTCATGTTGTTCTTGATGATGTTCTCCTTCTGGTTTTTTGTTTGTCGGTAGAGATGGTGGTATTTACAACAATAAAAAGACTGGAAAAAACCTCATTAAGCACATTAATCATTTTCTTAAGCTGGAATTAAGACGCGTTTCGAATCTTCTAGTTGGTGGTTGCCGGCTGTTAGTCAATGAGAAGAAAATCCTTTGCTGTTATCTACAAAAATTTTGGATGCCAGAAGCGATACGTTAGAAGCATTAATTAATTTTTCGGAAAGAAAATTGTATGCAGAATCTGCTTTAGTTATTTTCAAAATATTTTAGCGGAAAATATGAAAATCCCTAAAATGGCATTTTATGCGAATTTATGTGAAAGCCTGTTTTCATCCAGTTAAGTAACTGAAATAAATAGGAAGCGCTCCTTTGATCAGAGCTTTTGCCATGGACATATATTTGAATATGGTTGTATCAATATGATGCTTTGTCTCAAGTTGTATGTTCAGAGTATCCAACGAAAACTGATACAGTACAAATGTATCAAGCATTTTTGTAGTAACTGCAAAAATTTATACAAAATGAGCCTGTAAGCCCACAAGTCCTAGTCAAGGCTTTGGTTATAAAAACAGAAGTATCAACTTAGCCTGAGAAACTGGAACAGTATAAGAACGTAAGGTGAAACAAAAACACAAAAAAAAAACAGAATTCAAATGAGTTATGGCATGAATCTTTCTGTCTAGGCTTACCAAACAGATTACTTGCCTTGGACGCTTCCAAAAAATCTTGTTTGCAAACTACCACGACATTCATGTAGTTTCAATAGCTTCACAAGAGTGGATCTTCACAAAAGTGAAGCTTCACAAAAGTTGAATGTTACATATATACATTAAAAAATAAACCTATTGAATTTTACATTTTTTGGATAGTAGGCAAATTTGCCTCACTTTTTCAAGTAAATTTGCATAAGAGTGTAAAATTCAATTTTAGTGTAATTTTAATTTTTGGTCAGTAAACTTCGAAAGCAGTATCTAAATTCACTGGATATTCTCTTGAATATCGACTTTAAAAAAGTGTAAAATTAGCAATAAGATGCACTTATTTCTACTTCTAATATTATTTCTATCCTACTTACTATTAATAAAACACTTGACTGAAGGTAGGAATCGAGCCCGCGATTAATTCTTTTGCTGCGTAGCTTTGGCGCGCGTGGCCACTGCAACAACCGAAGATGTTTCATTTTCATTTCAGTAAAAAATAAAATTGAACGAAGCGTCCAATGTTGTTATTTACATGAAAAAGAACGTAATTTTCAATTCATATGTAAATAAAGTTAATTTTACACGAAATGTTGTGTAATTTTGTGAGAATTTTCATGTAAATTTTACGGTTCAGTTGAAAAGTACATGAATAATTTACTAATACCAGTAACTTCGCTTAAAATTGTTTGAACTGTGTACTTTTACTTGAAAAAAATTAAATATACTACTGGAAATTTCATTTAAAAATTGGTTTGAAGGTTCATTTTTTTTTTAAACAGTGTGCAGCCATTTTCGTTTTTGTAGCTATTAGGCGCTGAATTTACGTAATTTATCCGTCAATATAATAGAGTAAGATGTCAAGATTTAAGTTCATTTCTTTCCAGCATTTTATCCAGGGTACGGCCATAGTTAACTAGATTTTCACCGCAATTTACTTTCAATCGCCGGGCAAAATTTTTGACACGAAACTCTAGCCATCTTATACGTTACCGATTCAAAAATCAAATTATAAATTTTCCACCCTCGAAAGCCTTTACATAAAAGTTTCTTGAACAACTTTACATTGGGCGCTGCATTTTCTCGACTAATCGGTCGCAAAAGTTGCCTGTTTGTTCAAATACTTCATAAACTTCTTCTATTCTTTTTTTTACTACGGTAAGGAAAATCCATATAACCCGACCTACACTCGTTAGGAATAACTTATACGGGCAAGAAAAAAAAGAAAGTTCTACAAGAAAACCGCCCTTCGGGACTAAAGGGATGTGAACGATCGATCGACTGGAAATTGGAATTTCAGGCTACAAGCGAGGGAAAAAAACAAGTTAAGTTTTCACTCGTTTTCGACAATGTGGGAATATCATGTGTACATATTTCATAAATTCGGACCTTAAAAACATTTAACATGAAAAAGGACGACAACGGCGAAGGACTAAATTTTTCAACCCCCCACACTTTCTCCCAAAAACTTTCAAATCTCTGGCTCTTATTGTCCTAAGGACCTCTTTTAGAGGACTTTTCCCTAAAAGCTTTAGAAAGTTATTTTGGCCGTTCTATAGAGTAGTCGATTTTTGTCCTTTTGTCTGGTCTGGATAGGATGCCGCAATTCAGCGTGTAGTTGAAACGAGAATAATCTCTTACATCTAAAGTAGAAAACCCTTCGGGGCTTTATCAAGTTTTCAGTTGAAGGTGGCAAAATTCTAGCAGTTAATGCCGAGAACATTTTCAAGTTCGCAAAATTAATGTTGCCTAGCTTAGGGTGGGTGTTCTCCGGGCAGAAAAAAAAAGAAACTTTTCTTTCTAGCGACTATATTCTCGTCAAAAGTATCTTTCCCGCGTCGGTTATCCGCACTATATTCGGTCGACTGGGAAATTTTAATTTTCCATCGCAATCGAAATGCCAACAGAACCAACGAAATAGTTCCATTTGCTGATAGAACCAGTGAATCTCGAGTGACAAAAACGAATAGCGGGCATTAAGTGTCTACAGTGTAAAGCTTGATGGATAACATTAATCTTCCAAGACCGAAGGATGTGCGCATAAGAGCGTTGTATCCCTATACGGAGTTAGTTTACTACAGATAGTCCTTGTCTATTTCGATCCAATGGTTGCTGTCAGCTTTTAGTTTCATAAGTTGTTCTCTCTTTCAACCAGTTTTTGGCTATGGTTTGATATGTCCTAGATTTTCCTAGAAACAGGCAACATGGTGACTGTACGAGAGAGTCCTTTACGAAAGTTTTAAATTTTCTATTAAGTGGCTTTGTGGTTGTCAGTAGTTCGTATAATTAATGGATGGCTGACTAGAAACTTTCAATTCAACATCGGAGATACCCCTCTGACTTTCCTGGGTTACCTTTTCGCGGTTTAGGGCGACTTTGTTCATATGTTAGCAGCTGGAATCATAAGATGAAGTCAAATATGGAGAATTTTAAATTTCATTTTATTTCATTAGATATTAAATTTCTTGTTTATATATGTACGTTAACGAGTTTTGTAGATAAAGTTCAGTTCATGTGGGGAAGCAGCACTGCGTTAGAACCTCAACGCTCACTAGGCACCACACTGAATAAATGCGATCCTTTTAGATCCTCGTGGGCTGTTCCATCCTTTCAGATCCTCGTGGGCAGTTCCATCCTTTCAATGGCACTCCAAATCCCTGCAGATCCCGACAAGACAAATCCTCGATTCTATCGAAGAAAAGACTACCCTACTACCCTTCTAACAATCCCTGGGCATTAACGCAAGATCTGAGTGATGTCCTTCACAGCGTCACGACCTGTACGCTGTATGTTTCCGTATTGGCTACCCCTAGTCCAATAGAATGCATCATTACTATCGTAGTTTTCCTCTATCCCAAATTAATATATTCCTATTTTTTAGGTATCCAGCTCAGTCCTCAAAGCTCTAGAAATCCAGCAGCTTGTTAGCCCTGCCCACCTAGAGTTTTCCCCTTTAGAACGCTCCCAATGTGCGCTTTTTTACCGGCGGACAAACATCCTCCTGAATCCTGCCGTTCGATGCCGATGCCGATCTCGCCAGCTCGTCCGCTTTTTCGATCTCTCGTATATTAGTTTGCCCCGGTACCAAGCAAATCAGTAACATGTACAGACTACAAAGTACCTTTAGCACTTCTTGACAGCGTTTACTATCTAGTGACCGATTCCAGCACATTTATGGCCGCCAAGCAGTCAATATAGAGTGATATTGCATATCTCGTATTAACAGGATGTTTTCTGGCTGCAACACAGCCAGAATTTCAGCTTGGAAAACCCTGCATCTGGCAGCTTGAACGACTTTCTTACACTCAGCTGCTCAAAGAAGACTCCTACGCCAGTGCCGCATTTTCTTCAAATTCTTCAAATTTCTTCCTCACATATTACCCTATTGGTCTCCCAGTTCACTCTTCTAGGATATAAAATTTCGTAGAGTGTCGCCCGATCCATCCCTGGAATCAAGTAGTCCGCACTAATATCTGCCTGGATTCCCAAAGATTTGCTGAGAAAGAAAGATGCCTCTTAGAGCTCTTCCTAAAGAGGGTAAGGCTCTTAAGCACAAATCCCAACATACATTCAGTCGCAGTATTCAATTCGTAAGGAATTTGAACTTTTTTCAGTTCTGCTTCGGTATTGAAAAACGGAACTCATTCAAACATAAATAGATGGTAGGTTAACGTTGAAAAGATTGCGCTGAAGCAATGAGCCACAACCCGTCACGAGAGATCAGTGCGGATCCATTGAGTATAAAACCAGGCTCTAGACTACTGATTCCAAATATTGCTCTTCCTTATGAAGAGAGTAGTTCCCCATAAAGGAATCATCGCAAGTTCTGATAGATCGGTCAAGGAGAATTTCCCCAAGTACATATACCTGGTACGTGCTAGACTTTCACACTTCTCACACTAGATGCTCCAGTATCGGTTCGACATTCTCATCACCACAGCGACACAGGTCAGTCATTGGTATTCCTAGTCTTTCTCCAGGTCTTCCAAAGGTACAGTGTCCTCTATAAGTTGTCTGCAATCACCACAGAAACACAGGTCTGCCATTGGTATTCCTAGTCTTTCTTCAGGTCTCCCAAAGGGACAGTGTCCCCTATCAGTTGTCTGCAAATGTCCCTGCCCAGAGACAAAATGAAGCTAGAGTTTCTCCTATCGAGTTTCGGCCAGCAGATTTTTCTTAGCCGGCATCCCGAGAGACCCAGACCCCCTCCATCTGTCTGAGCGCTTAAATATCAATCATTCCCTTTACTCAATAAATGGGGCATAGAACTGATTCCTCGGCCAGCTCTATGCTCATCTCTGACCCCCTTCTGGCGAGCTCGTCCTCCTTTTCATTTCCAGTACATAGATGGTAAATACTGATGCAATTACGATCCAGTACTGATAAAACAAATTTCCCAAAGCAAAAAAGTGCCAAATTATAAAAGCCTGTACGCTAATAAAAAGACTTAACTCAGTTAGTGGCTGTCAAACTGTTCTTGGCGCTGGAATTATATCATAAATTGAGTAGCCTCGGATTTCAAGTGAGTTATAAAGAATAATGTTAAGATAATTTTTTTTTGACTCCGTATAGACACGTTGAGCGTAATGCAGCGAGAGGTGTTGTTTTTACTGGTACTTAGATACCACTTCGGAAAAAAAAAGTATTCTGCATACATCTTTCACGGCACATTAACAACTCTGAACTCTTTGCCTAGGTACACTGAAAAACTAGGCTTCGTGGTCTTTAGCAAGCTTTGTACTTTTCATTAGCCTTTTGTCTATATACTCGTACGCACTCTTCAAAAAGAAAAACAAGAAAAGTTTTCTCTCTTTCTTCAATTTCCGCTAGAAATTCGAAGAAGAATTTCCCAAGCTTGACGACTTTTCTTCTCGTAGTCATGCCTATAAAAGTTCTCCGTTAGTTTTTCACTTAACAGACATAAGGACATCGTGACAATAAAGTTTTGAAGAACGACGGGGGTAAAGAAGTATTCAGGTTTTAAACATAATAGACATTCAGCGAATTTTATAGCTTCTAGGATGTAGTTACGTGTATGTAGGCGAATCATTGTCTAACTGAACGATAAGAAAAGTATAGTGAGTGCTACGAGACACCAGCCCCCAAAACGACACACTGAAGAACGCATCCACCCCCATGCAACTTTTACCATTCTTCCCATAAAATAGTCCATTTCTTTTATTTTCCTTCTTTTTTGCGCTCGACTTCTTTTAACAAGAAAAATATTTTTATTTTAGATCCTATATCGGTGGGGCCCACATATCCTCCGTCTGCAAAGTTAACGAATGTATAGCATATGTGGAGGGGATGATGGTGCGAGAGCTGGTAACGTATTAGTGCTAAAACGTCTCGACATTTTCCAGTACGAAAGAATGTTTCATCTGCACATCCTTTTCGGTACGGTCTTAAGTGAATTTTCCTGATGGCATAGAAAATAGTATCGCCCCAGATAACAGACAGTACAAAATACACAAAACAGCACATGGCGTACCATTTTCACATTTTATTTATTGTTCTCATTTTATTGCAGTATCATGTCAACCTCCTTTTTTTGTTGTGTTTATTTGCCTTTTATATGGTTTCTGTTCGGAGATCTGCAAGAATTGGTGGCTTCTTTTGCTTTCTTCAGTATTTTTCTTCACTTAACTTTTTGACGACAGTGACAAGAAAATTGCGCTTCAAGTAGCAATTTACGTCAAATTTAGTGTTTTTAAATTTTTTCACGCCCCAACGAATCTACAATAGTATTCTAAAGAGTCTGGTTATTTTTTAGCACCTTTAATCTACCCTTAAACTACAGTCAACGCGATGCGCGCAACGCGTGGTATGATTTAATCCGGCTCGACGGATCAATGTATACGATCAGGAATATTTGATGTAGTTAGGTGATCTTGTTCAGTGGTAATTTCACTCGTTGAACAGGAGGGAATGAAAAGGCTGGAGATTTTTGCGAACGAGAGTTGAGTTGGTTGTAAAGGGTTATTGCCTTTGAAAAAGGTTCCCAGCTGAAGCAGCGTGAAGACAAGTCTAAAAAATTTCCGTTTGCTACTTATTTGGAATTCTTACCTTTCAAGTATCGATGAATGCCTAGATACCTTCGTGATAAAGTACACTAACCAAAAGAGGACGTGTTGACTGTGGACGTGCCTTTTATAGGGTTGTGTAGCTTTAGCTACCGTTTTTTTTGCTCAAGTTCCACAGTCAACGTCATAAAAATGGACAGTGGTGAAATTTATATTTTTTTCTAGTGTTCAAACATTTGGAAGGTCAAACTACTGTTGGGTACAGAGACGTACATATATGAAATTAACAGCATTTCAGAGTGTGGCTCTATGAAGAGGTCTGGCTAGAGGTTGTTGTGTAGCTCTATAGGATGTGGTGTCGCTCTAAGATGTGGTGTGGCTCTAGGATGTGGTGTGGCTCTGGGATATGGTTCACCCAGGATCGTCATCTGTGAATGATTTTAAGGTTTTTAAATCAGGACCTCGTATGGCGAATGTCTTTGATATATTTTTTGATAAACTGGACTCTATCGTCAAACGTTCACCCTCACTCCCCAATGAAAGACTCTCTTTCAGGAAAAGCAAATCGGTTAAATTTGTCCGTTTTCCTGCATAACCAACTTTACTGAATAGATTTTTTTCTGATTTCCTTTGATTTTTCAGGACGACCACAACCGCAGGTCCGATGGCTGGTCAACGGACTTCTAGTGGACAATCAGTATGAACATAATTCCGGTGATGTTATTGAGAACCGTCTACTGTGGCCTTCAGTACAACGAACAGATCTACATTCCGTTTTTACATGTCAAGCGGTTAATACGCTTCTGGTCAAGCCGAAAGAGAAAAGTTTTATTCTGGATATGCGATGTAAGTTCCTTTTTTTTCATAGGCACAGAAACATGTGGAAATCTACCGCAGGTTGATTTTCTGTTTGTGTGGTCAACAGTCGTGGATGTTTTTTATGCGCGTCTCTTTCTGTGAATGCTACAAAATAAATTTTATTGATTTTGTTAAATTTTTTCTATAGTGAAGCCACTAATTGTGAAGATAATTAATCCACCGCACTCAATGGTTGCTGACAGACGATACGAGGTAGTTTGTGAGAGTACTGGATGCAGACCGAATGCTATTATTACTTGGTATAAGGGAAAGCGACAACTGAAACGAACTAAGGTAGGAATAGTTAAATTTTCTTATACCAAATATGTGGTCCGATTGGCCAACTTAGCCATCCCAACCTTATAGTAGTTCACCCTCGTTGGGCTTCGGCAATTGGTTACAAACCTATCCCTAGAAAACGTCAATGGTGCTTTATAAACAAATTCAAATCCAAAAAGAACGAGGATGTCCTAACGACATGAAGAGACCATTTTCTATCTTTCGAAACGAATTTATCTTAACAATTTCCTTCAAATAGCTAGTAGAAGAAGAGAACTGTAACAATTAGAAATATTTTTTTTTAATTTTTGTATAAATTTTATTTTTAATTATATCAATATCAAAACAAAATTAAGACAATGGAACTCCAGTAAGGGCTTGTAAATCAGTTGCCAAGACGTTACCCATTGAATTCAAGAATTAACAAATCTTTGAGAAAAAAGGATAAATTAATTTATTAAATTTATTAAATGGTAAGATTTTTTTGGATGCTACTTCATAATGCTCTGCATTTATTCCGATAATTTTGAGCGTCTAACAGCACGGAGAACAACAGGCATCTAATGGAAGGCAGGGATCACAAGGATCGCAGGGACCACAAGGCCCACACGGTCCACAAGGGCCACATGGTCCACAAGGGTCACATGGTCCACAAGGTCCACATGATCTGTAAGGTCCACAAGGTGCACATGGTCCACAAGGTGCACATGGTCCACATGGTGCACATGGTGCACATGGTCCACATGGTCCACATGGTCCACAAGGTCCACACGGACCACAAGGATCACATGGCTGGTATGGCGAAGGAAGACAAGGTGGAACTGGTGGGCAACAACCCGACGTACTCGGTGGAATACAACGCAACGTTTGAGGACCAGTAGCATAACAGCAAAACTCTCTCGGTTGCGGTACGCGAATAACCTGCGGTTTAGGCTGACAAAGCAAAGTTTGACAAACATCCTTCGGCGAGTTGACAACACGTGGACAGCACACGACATAAGGATCCGGCCTATAAGCTGGATACCACGTAACTCTTGGTTCGTTAACAACTTGCGATAGCCAGCGGACAACAGGAATCGTTCGGACTTTCATAGTTTCCGAAATATGCGGAACAGTGACTGGCTTGACCCGACACACTAACTTCGGATCTTGAACTACTTTTTTCACGTAAATCACTTTTTTCTGGACAACAAGACGCGGAGGCTGCTGTACGGTTACGTTGCGTTGTGTTGCTGGCGGGCAGGGTGGACAGCATTGTGGCATACATTCGAGAGCGCAAGCTGAAACATCGCAAGGTGGTCCCTAAAAACGGAAAAAAAATCGATTAAAGTTTCAAATAGGAAAATTAATAAAACCTGTGGACATGGTAGCGGACATGGATTGCATGGACTACAGAATGGAGGAGGGCAGCATGGATCACACATTTTTCTTGGTTTTAGCTGAAGTTCACGTTTTCTACTTGAACTAGAATTTTAATTTATAACGAACTTTTAACTAAAAAAAGGAGTTATGCAATTTTTTACACAACTTTTAATCCACCACTCAATTTATTAAACAGTTCAAATTGGGTGAGGAGGGTTTTTGATTTAAATACTATGGACTAAAATTTTTTTTAAATAATTTACAAATTGTTTTTCTAACTTTATAGCATTTCCCGTAATTAATTAACGATTAATGTCATTAAATATTTTTTCATTAATCCCATGTTATTGCGATTAAAGTTTATGATTTTTTTAAATTAATAATATTTCCATAGTGTTTAGTTACAGTCGTGAACAGTTTCGAAAATAAAAGCAAATTGTCCGTATTCAAGAATTAATCAAAATAATTATGTTAAAAACTTCGACCAATTGCTGTTCAAATTGAAATGGTCAATGGGAGCTACTATTTTTAATTAAGTATATTAGATATTAAAGCAAAATAGGATACGAACACGTCTTTAGCCTTTCTATATTGAAAAATTCTTCAACACCAATCCATTGAAAATTGTATTATAAAAATATCAACTCCTCAGATGGTGAATCGAAAACTGCTTTACCGCAAGGCTCTGTAATATGGCCTATATTTTTTTAGAATTTGTAACATGAAAGCCTGAAATTTATCTCCTGTAAAGCCAAATTTATTCCATAATATTCTTTGCTTTTGTTCTGCAGATTTATCTTCAAGATCTAGATTAGTATAGATAAAATCTTTAAAGGAATTTTTATTAATTTTCAACATCGTCTTCAAATAGCAAATACCTGTCGCTTCAAATGTGCCTGAAGTCCTCTTCCCTTTAAGAATTCAGTCTTAATTTATGATTTCTTAGAATTCTAATTTTAGTCTTATTTTCGTTTACATTTAACCTTCAAGTCCTCTCCCTGAAACCACCCCAAGTTTCCAGTGTCCTTTCCAGCTTGCATTCCTTAGAACTGATTTGATGATTATTTATTTTCGACATGATTCGTCCCTGATTGTATATAACTTTTTCTTTTCGATTCCAGGACGATGTCATCTTTAATAACACAACACGATCGGAATTGAGTTTTGTTCCAACGACAGATGATGATGGCAAATCTATAACGTGTCGTTCTGAGAATCCAAATGTCAACGGACTATTCCTGGAGACATCGTGGAAACTAAACGTTGTGTGTAAGTAGATAGGAAAAAAATCTAACATTATCTCAAACCTATAAATATTTCATAAGTTGTCATCGATTTATATTTTGGAGTTCACCGGTCAGCATTAAAACGAGTAGTAGAACTGTGAATTTTGATCAATACGTGGACTGAGTAATTGTCAAGATTTTCTTTAATTTAAGGACAAGACTGAATTTTTTGGGTTGATGATGAGCTGGAGAAACGTAACTATTTCCATTGTAAGCAGATTTTATTTAATACTACGAATTTACCCACCGGAATTAATCAAAGCTCGTCCGAACTCTTTGGCCAATTTAATCTAATTCAAAATTGTAATAAAATTTTACTAGGTATTCGGAATTCAGAACTTTGGTTTGATAACTTTGACGCCAATTTCTTTTTGCAAAGAAGTAAAATTTTCTGATAAAATCAAACACTTTTAGCAGAGTTCGAATTTATGGGCTCCTTTGAAGAAGAAAATTACCAACTTGCCTTAGTGAAAATTTATGATCTCCTCAGCATCTTAAGAAAACCCCACAGATATTCAAAAAGGTCCTTAACAAATATTGATTTTCAATTTATTGGGGTCACCATTTCTCATTCTGTAGAAAGTATAGAGAACAAATTTCGAAGTAAAATTTTGCAAAAAAAAACGTTCGATAGGATTATATTGCCTTTAATTTTATTTTTCAGTCTTTTGGCCGGATTTTGCAAAACGTCCCTCAAAATTCTTGAATGAAGATGAATTGAATCCGAAAGAATTTCATACCTCCCTTTCTCTCTTTTCCAGGATTTAGAGCTACCGATATTTAGTGCTAAAGCCAAGAGTTTACGTCTAAGATCAAGAACAAAAATTTTTAACACAAAATCAAAATCAAATTTTGTAGTTATTTTTTTTTTTTAGGTAATACAAAGAGTTTTTGTATAGTATAAAAAACTTGACTGTTTAAATAACAAAGTGTTAAAAATTTCAGTTCAAAATTTGAACAAAAATACCTCAAAATATAAAGGAGAAAAAATATAAAGAATAAATTCTCTGAAAAAAAATTCACTCTTGCATTGTTAGTTTTTTTCCGTCTTTCTGGATTTTTGAGTGTCGTCAATTCCGTGATAACGCGATAGAAGAACTGTGTCTCAGTGGCTCAACATACGAAATTCCCAAAATTAAAATCTGAAAATAAGTTTACTGTATAAATTTTACGTTTAGAACTAGCAAACCCCAAAAAAGGAAAACAAAACATGTCCGTCTGTCGTTCGGCCAGGAAAGGCTAAAGAAGAGTCAGAAGTTTTGACTATTTTTTTGACGTTTTTAGGCACCATTCCTCCATTTTAGAAAAAAAATTAATTTTATTTGAATTTTTGAACGTCTTTTGTTCTCCTTTTTCGTTTCAGGTGTCAATTGCGAAAATCAAAAATTATTTACTTTTTTAAAAAGGGCATAAATATAAAAAAATTGAAAATCGAAAAATTTACTTTTCAAAACAATGCCATAGCTAAATTTTAGGTCAATTTTTCAAAAATTTTCTCAGAATATTCCGATTTTGACAAGTGAGTCTTTTTTTAAGGGCGCAAACAGATTAAAAAAAAATTCTCAATTTGTGGCCAGGAGAAATAAAGGACGAGTCACAAATTTTGACTATTTTTTGACGTTTTTGGCCACCGTATCTCCATTTTTATTCCGAGTTTAATTAAATTGCTTGGATTTTTTAACGTCTGTTGAGCTCTCCTTTCTTTTACGGTGAAAAAATCAAAATATTTTACGTTTCAAAAATTAGCCATGGCCCCCTTGTCAAATTTTAGGTCAATTTTTCAAAATCCTCTCAGAATATTCCGATTTTGACAAGTGACCCCTTACTTGAAGGTGCAAATTTTTGAAGGCAAGAGTAGAGTCGCCAATTTTGATAATTTTTTAAAGAAGACTCGCAAATTTTGACGGTTTTTTTTGACGTTTTTCATTCCTCCAATTTCGATCCCATATTAATTTTGTTTGGACTTTTGAGCAGCTTGAGATCTTCTATCTTTTAAAGTGTCACTTTAAAAAAAATTTTTTTTTTTTAAAAAAATTTTGATGAAATTCTTTCAAAATTCTCCGATTTTGACAAGTGATCGCTTACATAAAAGAAGCTGGCGCTTTTTTTTCAAATCCATGAAGTCGCGTAGCTACCAAGCCCGTTGAGATATTATAAGTTCATTTATTTTGGTGGGTAAATTAGATGACCCTCCGTAAGTGGTCACTTTTGGTGTGGGAGAGACGAATTTTAAACAAAAAACTCAACTTTGGATTACTGGAATAACCGTGATTCTATTTAGATAGTATTTTTTTAGGTTGTCAGTCGCATAAAAACATCGGTTGTGCTTTTTGCAAAATTTTGTGCATCTTGTTCATCTTGTTGTATCTTTTTTTATCTGGCATCTTATTTTTTGAACTAAATTCAACAATGTGAAGCAGTAATACCTTCATTACTATACGAAGGAAATTACAATAATATTTTCTGTCAATCTACATTTACGGACAGCTTAGAAACCAATTACATTTCCATTCAACTTATATTTTTCCAATTTCCCCGAACCAAATTTGCCACCACCAGATACTACTTAAGCCGTGTATAAATCCAAATAATTACTTACCTGTTATGCTCCACATGACACATTAATATTACATCTTAATCGCATAGAATATCGCTTGATATAACGATTTTTCGCTCCCACACACGCAGTCGATTAAGATGATTTCCGACGTCAATCAACATCACAAGAGAAAAAAAAATTCATCCCGCCGTATATAGATACCTGTCAGTCATCTCCACCCCAACTCCGAATCAGTCACGGCATCTCTTCATTTTTAATAAAAATAAATCTTACATCGAATTTCGTGAGATTTCGCACATCGCATTAAGCTGATCCGTTTTGATGGGCTTGCCTTAGGCTGAAGTGTTACCGCAATTACTTTATTACATTTTGCCTCATTTTCTTTTCGTCCTCGGCTCTACATGTTCACGTATTGCCGTATTCCTCATAAAAAAATATAATCGCCTTGGTGTCGTGCCAAACTCAACCCCCAGCATTTTTCGCTTGATATCAAGTTACGCACGCAATACACCCTCCAACGAAAAAAAAAGTGATAAGTTTCTTTGAGGATATCCTTCGCGGTTTGTGCGACGCCTAAAAAGTGAAGAGATGTTAATTTTGACTGTCTTTCTTCTGGTTTTCCTCTCGTCTTACGAAATTACACCGCAAGGAAACAATTTGATTCACTTAAGTAATTATCCGTTTTTAAGTCATTATTAAGCTAAAGCCAATTAAAATTACATCTCGTCGTATATAGACCCTCGCTCGTCGAGTCGTTAATATGATCTTCAGCTATCAAACAGAAACTTAAATTACGCCAGGAGACTGCTGCTTAAATTATACAAATCTGCTTTAGATTTAATCCAAGAAGTCTTCCTTGAGACCATCTCTAGTCGCATCCTTGCTTCACATTAGGGCAACTTCTTAGTAAACTCGGCGAGTACTAATGCCTTTATATTGCAAGGATCATGGGTGATAATACTATGCTCTGTCTATGGTAAAAGGCTTAAACTTTCTAAGCGAGTCGCAATTTAATAATAAATTGTGCGTGTATATATGTTCGGGTATCCGAATACCAACAATACGGGGGACAATTATGCGAAAATTGTTCACATTCGCTTAGTTTCCTCACACTTGATGGAAATCGTGATAGGACTCTCCGATTTACGGCAAGTATACACGTTAACTTTCAGCGACTATGCCAGAATATAGAACGGAGCAAGGTTCCATTATGGAAAATGCCGTCGTCAACGATGTCGAGGGATTCTTAAATTTTAATGTGCACTGTTAAACTCAAGTTTAGATGTTACATGCCAACTTTCATGAGCACATACTTACGTCGAAACTAGAATGCAAATTCCTTTCTTTTACGGCATTGCCAACGTGAAATTAGTAAGCTTGGGTGGATAAAAACGAAATTAGCACCACGCAAGGCAAAAATTCTTTCCACTTGTGAAACACTCGGAGAAAATTATTGTGCATTATCCATTGTTTAACAGAAGATTTAATTTTACGTGAATGGAAGAGTCCTTGGGAAGTTAAGTATCATAACAATATTGGGTTTTATTTTTGTTTAGTCGTTTTTGAGTGTGACAATTTCTTGAGTGGTTTTGGGAGCTTACTCAAGGTAGGTAGATACGTGTGGCTGCCCATGAGAACACGGAAACACTTCGACCTCAAATGGTTCAATGTATTACCACAGGACCATCGAATCAGATCCAACTCATCAAACCATTTAGCGCTTGCAATGAAGTATTGGATTCTCTGTTTCAGCAGGTTCACTAAAACTGTTGAAGAAGTAAACTCCAAGTTAACTTTCGTTCCAGCGGAGAAACCTGGATAGCTACAGAGAAGATTAAGGACTATTTCCTGATCCAGGCAGCTTCAGTCAGGACACTTTCGTCTTTTTGAGCAGAGTCAGCCTTTTAGACCGTTTTGGATCCAGTTTCGGGTAGATCTGTCTCGCAGTGTGACAAGTACTACAGTATGCCTATCTTGAGTTGGATTTCCCCACTGAGTCCAATCGCAGTAACAGAGAGGCACACCCAGATTCCGGTGCTCCGCCATAATTTGAAGGGTATTACCGCGCCGAGGTAGTTCGTCCCTTGAATATCCTTGTATCCTGGTATCCAGCACTGAAGAATTCTGTACTTTGATGTTATCGTGTCCGATCCTTGACTGTTTGTGAAAATGCTAATATCCCAAGTAGATATTACATTACACCTCAGCCAGGACAAGGCCTTCTTAATCGCCATGAGTTCCAGACAATATTAGTCTGGAACACGGAAGGAGTTGCTAATGTTAAGCATGTCGGACAAAACGTCTCCACCGACCCCGCCTTCAGGTTTGGAGCCGTCCGTATATATATTGACGGACTCTTCCATCCATACCAAATCATTTTACCATTCTAGACGGGTGGGGATGGTTGTCAGGAAATGTTTGTCAAAATCAAAACTGGGAGGGGTATAGTCGGTGCTTTAAGGAGTATTGTTGAAGTGATTCAAGATTGTTGAGTAGGTCACTCATGAATGTATGTATGCCAGTCCAATGGCTGCCATTTGTTTGACAAAAATATCTAGGGGTGGAAGATTAAATAAAGTGAGTTGTTCTCAGAGCTCCGTTGATGCATACATATAAATGCTAATCTTTGCACTTTCCTTAGGGAGTTGAGAAAAGTTTGTCAAAAATCAATAAGTGAAATTTTCACAATATTCTTTTGCAGAAAGAATGGACAACATCAGTGTAGGGGTACGAGAGTGGGAGGACTCAGATGTCCAGAAGTGTCTGGTGCAAATTTCGATGTCCATTAGACCAGAAGTCCATTAATAATTCATGTATTCCCTATTAAATTAATTGAGCTTACAACAAGCGCTTTAATGCATTTCACGATAAGGTTCTCCTGTTCCAACTAAATCAAAAATGTTTCGCCCATCAAATTACCTTCTCGAATTAAAGTTCAATTAACTTCCTCGCAAATGAAACCAATCTCGACTCACTGTCTTAAACTACACACAACTATTCCAAACCAAAACTTATCTGAAATCCTCGGCCGAAATTATTCCGCAGAAGGAAAGCCAACAGAGAATTCCCACACCACCCGCACCCCACCTTACCCCCCTCCCCCCCCCCATACACAACATAGTCGCCTTGTTAAATCAATACCCTCGTACAAATTACTTGTGTGCAGTAAAAGGATTGAAACTGATTAAAGTTTCAGGAAAATTCTTCTTCAAAACAAATACACAAACACGAAGAGGTGTGGTGAGTATGGGGTGAGCTGTACACATAGCTCGGGGTGGGTCTAGGGTTTGGTCTCGGTATCTTTGTTCGTATCGCATAGAAACTAACCCACATTCTGTGTTCTTTAGACTTCGAAAAGGACGAGTTATAGCGTGTGGATCTAGCGATGCGACATAATTAGTATCCAAGCAACACTTAAGATTCTACGCTTAATGGTTTATCATAAGGATATCCGAGAGAAATTAAAAGAATGAATAATAGGGTCCTTGTAGAAACAGGGTAGTATGCACGGTGTGACCTAGAGCGAAGCTAATGGTGGATCTGAGGAAAAACGACACATTTGTATAATATAGCAGTCTTCAAATCCTGGCTTGAAACTTCAAAACTCCCTTAACCTCTTCACCCTAACAATGGACACTAGATATAAAGTGAAATGATACTGAAAGCGGTATCGACTCAAACGGATGGATTTCAACCCTTAGAGCCTCTGTACAGCCTAGGAGAACCACTTCCTGCAGAGTAGCAGCATGAATTCCCTACGTCACCTATAGGAGGCCGACCAGAAACTGAAGAATCATAATTTTCAACACCCTCTTGTCTACGATGAAGGCTTTAAATTCCAGGAACGCAAAAGTTCAGTTTCACTTCACGCGACTTATAGACGACACCCTTATCCATTTAAATCTGTGCGAAGTTGATTCCGAGTGGGTGTTCTTAAACGGATTTCACCCTTAAATTATCACATTATTTCTTCTATAAAACTAAAGCTAAACTAGAAAATATTTCATCCCTTTCGTGAAAAAATCGGATAAGCATCATCTTGCCAAGTTGGTCAAGTAGTGAAAAGAACATTCAGAAGTTCAGAGAAAAAAAAAACTGTCAAGAACCGGCTGATAGCCTGAAAGGAAAGTAGCTAATACTTCACAACAACAAAAGTACAAAAGAAAGAAATCATAAACAGAAAATTGAAAGCCCTAAAGAGAAAAACAACTGGCCAGGCTGGATACAAGAGCCAGGCTAAAGTAATTGGAAGTATTTTGCGAAACAACTTTTACAACTAATTACACGAGAATTTTGCTATAGGACGTCGCCTTTGGAAGCATCAAACCGGAATAAGTTCGTCTAAACTATGGATACAAAAGTGAAACAGCCCGGCCAATATTAAATGGATCTTTTTTTATAGGAAACTTTTAAAGAATTGCGCAGAATACAAAAATGATTTTAGAAGTTTTCAATATATTTTTTATTTGAAAACGATAGAAGGAATGTTTTGTTGAGGGAACAGTTGGTCGTAAATAATAGTTCTGGAGTGAAAATAAAAGGAGTTGAAGGTTCGAAATGGTCCTCCTTTGCACTTCAGTATGCTAAAGCTACTTGATTACTAGTCAAACGGAACACTAAGAGGTGAAGTGGTCCCTCACACGCTCGTCCGTGATTATTACCCCGATTTTAGCTATGATACTCATTTATAGTTTAGTGACTTGGTAGTCTAGCACCCAGTCCCATTCTCGAAAATTAATTGTCGCCAAGGAGATTCGAATCTTTTACCAGGTGCACCAAGGGCAAGTGCTCTAGCCACTCTGCAACCCAGACTACTGTCATTCAGAAGGTATCGGCCGAAATTCGTGAATTTAAGGATTTTTGTATGGCAGCTACATGTGAGATAGTCGCCCGTTAACGAATTCCGCCTTTTATTCATCCAAGGAATGCTCTGGGCGGACAGTCAAATGATCAGTGGACTAGTAGGCAAACAGTAATTCGGCCTGATGGATTTGGCAAATGTTGAAAAAAAAACGAAAACATTGGCCGCTATTCACAGTCGTCATAAAGTTGGCTTTAAGTTAAAGCTGACTTTAGTGTTATATTAATAATACATATATTAATTTTAAGATGGAATTATAATGAACGCGACGCACATACCTGAAGCGATGCGATGCAACTACAACTGCCACGCGTGACGCAATTCCTTACGTCGCACAAATCGCCTTCACTGTAAACCCACCTTTCGAGGTAAATTAAACTGATAGTACTCTATGATTTCATTTAGACTAGTTCAAAGCGATAAATTTTCTCGGAAAACTTTAATTATACGCCAATAAAGGAAAATAGCTGAAAATGAGCAAGAACAAGAGCAGCACTAATGCCATCTATCCATTCCAGTAGCATCGCTTAGTTGTTATCCATGGATGAATGCTTTATATTTGGCTTCTGAGTTTGTCGTATTTAGTTAACGAATTGGCGCTGCCGGTAGCCAATATATATACACATCTGTACAATATAAAACCGAGCATTGTTAATTGTTGCTGACGTCACATTAATTATAAGACACCTCTCTTCATACGGTTGAATGGTTTCCCAACCCCTATTCGTTTAGCATGTATCTACCTATCTACTTGTCCATGAAAATCCATTTCCATTGCTTCCCGCTATACGAAACGTATGTGTGTATAAGCTAGCTGTGCGGTATAATAGCGATCTGTAGATTTAAACATTCTTCCAGGGATTCCCATTGTTTCCTGTTCGACGAGAGAAGAATGTATGCGGGAATTTTCGAGGTGTATTCGCGTAATAACTACCCGACCGTGCAAAGGATTGCTGTCGTCCTGGAAGCACTACAGGTTTGGCTGCATAACATGAAATTGGCAGAGGCGTGCATACTAATACAGGAAATGGTGCACCTCTATAATATTCGGTTTCATTTGATAATAGAGACTCTAGTTCGCGACCCTATGCACAACTGAAATCCAGGAAATCTAATTACCTGCTCGATACAATACACCACCATCAGTTGATTACCATCGATCCAAGTTGTATTACCGCCGCTCCTGGTACGCCATTCAAATGTAATGTTACAGGTACTTGATCGAAGAAAAAAACCGACTGCATTATGTTTGGTAACATTATCTTTTTCAGGAATATACTTTCCAAGGAGCTATTTTGGCATCCTTAACGGTGCAGTACAATCTTCTTTAACTTTTTCTCTCTACTTTCAAGTCGTATCGCGCGAACAGGGTGCAAAATAATAGAAAATGCCAACCCCAAGGCAGAATAAGATTCAGACGGTTGCCTTTCAGTCGGAATAGTGGTATAAAAGTGACTTCTGGAAGAAAGGAAGTTAAGTAATCCTGTTTTACTCTTATATAACTGATTATATATAAGAAGCTAGGATACATGGGACAATACCGCGGAACAGGAAGCCGTCGAACAGAGGCAAACGTCTTGCATACATTCTAAGGACGTGCAATACACATTAATATTTTATGCAATCGTGAATTATTAACAAGTACGCATATGTCCTTATGCTCGACTTACCGAAAGGATATGCTGCGATGTTCGTAGCCTAATGCATTTTCACGTTTATGTGGAATAAATAAATTTTTTGCTGCTTTTTTCTTGACGACCTGACTTTTGCATAGAATCTAAGGACGAATGTGTAAGTGACAAGATCCAGTACCTCCGGATTCTCGGTAAGTTCTTTGTCTAAAGGAAGCATGAAAACTTACTATGTTCTCATTTCCTTACTAAGTTGAATTCTTTTATTATAAAAAATTATAGAATCTACTTCGAGAACATAATTCCATTTTTAAATCTCTCTATTTTATCGTGTTCTGAGATAACTCCATATAGAGCTCTTAGGAATATTTGTATGGAATTCATCCAACTATATTCAACTTTCAGTTTTGCACTTAAGGTACTAGCATACACAATTTTAAAACTGAACGCATTCTTGAATAATCTCTTATTCGAGAAAATGAAAGAACCCTTTTTCTTAAGGACTCCATTTACGTATCACAAATCGGAGGTTTGTTTCTTGGAGTTACCTTCCAAAAATAGTTTGGACTGTCTGTAATCTACCATCCCAGTACAATGGAGGGTCAGTTTGAATGTTAATCCAGTTCAATAGTCTTTCTTTTGCAGCAGCTGTTGGCGTCTCATAAAAAGGTACTGATTCTGCGATTTGAGGTTAGGCTAGGTTATAGTGGCAGCCATCCAAACTATGGATCAACTCACTTAGATCGCTCGACCGTTCGTATGAATTTTAAACCAGCTCCTTTTTTTGCTAACTTATCGTAGACTCATTGCCTACAATATCACTAAGTCCAGGAACCCCTACCAGTTTCTGAAGTTCTTGGAAGCAATGACACACTAAGCGGCGTCTAAAGCAAAATACTTGTAGAGCAAGTAATGCTTCTATTCTGTCAAAGAGGACACTTGAACCCTCTTTTAATGTTTCCTTGATGCATAGCTCAATTGCATGAATTTCCGCTTGGAAGATCGTATTTGACTTGTCAAGGCTGACATATATGTCGACCATGTCTGTGTCCATATACTTGAGTTCCAACTTACTCATTTGTCGTGGAGCCAAGTGCTTCGTTTTCAAATTCAGGCATATGTGTTTCACAGTCCTTTCGGGTGAGAATACTACTTATCTGTTATCTGTAAGGTTTTGCGCCACCCTACAGATGACACATAAGGGATCACTGGTCTGACTATTGCCGTATACACCAGTGAGCAATATTGGGCACTAAGCCCATGTCTTACCAAGAAGGCTTCTGCAAGTCCTAGAGATCCAAGCTTTCTCAGTGATGCGTTTGTTGTGCGCATTCCAGTTCATCTTAGCATACTCCTCAGATATTCGACCTCACTGGAAAATACGATCCTTCTTTATTTATGAAAGCAACGATAGTTGTCTTTTTTGGGTTGACGCTGAACCCTGTTTCTGTGCAACGGAGTACTACCATGTCTAGTCCTCTCTGCAGCATGTTTGAGATTGTGTCTTCAAACTTACCTCGTACTTGGATGGTTATGTCGTCGGCGTCACCTATAATACCTATACCAGATATGCTGAGTCACAGTAATGGTTATAGCACCATTTCCTGTGGGCAACCATTTGAAGCCGTGAACAAATTTTAGCTTTACGAGTTCTTGGTTAATCGTACAAAAAGAGGCACCACGAAACTCACAAAAATTGCATCCTCACCAATAGCTGATTGACATCCATGTTTTTCCTTATACACTATTTGTTTCTCATTGCAACCACTTTCAGTCGAAATGGGAACAATCTCCCTCCCCACCCCAAGAAAAAGAGAAAATCACTGAAAATTACTGCAAAGTTTACGTGACCTCAAAACTTCTATTTCATTTATAAGCAAATATAAAGTCTTATATCAAAGAACCAAATAGTGTCAACAAGGAGCATATAAAGTGCTGTCTTCCATCTCATAATAAATGCAAATACCGACATGAATATAAAGAAGCCACCCCGAAGAACCAAGGCACAACATTAAAGTCACATAAACTCATCGAGAAACAGAAACTAATTTTTAATCTCTTCAGCTCCTGTCGCTATTAATGATGGATCTCGTCTAGAATCTCTCCATGCATTCGGATGTCATCTTTTGCCGATAGGGTCCTTCGTCCTCATTGATTCCTGTTGGGCCAATGATTGAATTATTGGCATTGACATGTTCTCGACAGATAACGTTACCCTCCATCCCCCTCCCCGATCCATAACATAATTTGGCTATGTCGTTGTATAGTTAGACTAAGAGTTGGATACGGCCACTTTAGCGTTGGTTTGGGTAATGGAAGTACTTTCTAGTGGCCTGTCATTGCGGTTGAATTACACCTCTAGACCTACTGCTCGATAGCCTGGCGTGTACGAGAGTTGTTCGTCCTTGTGACGCTATCGAGTCGGAACATTTCGAATTTCGTACATAGCAAATAATGCCGAAGGGTTGATACCGATGGGGATGGGGCAGGATGGGGGAATGAGGGGCAAACTGAACATTGAGCCTTATGACTTGTTTTGGTATGAATTAATCTGGTGAATGGAGCAAGGTGACATTCCATCAATAATTGTAATTGACTAAGCACTTTGTCGTCAGCGCGGTTGACATTCACCAGATTGGGAAAGGTGTGATTAATGAGTGCCGGCCAGTTATTGACTCAGCCACTTTTACTTTGGTCGTATGAATTATGCACATGGAGGCGTTTGAAGATTGGTGAATGATTCTATTTTTTTATGATTAACTGACAAGCACATTTTACGCTTGGCTCAACTGCACCATTAGTAAATTGAGATGTGCATTTCAGATAAAGGGCGATCATTTAGAGGGTCATTTTTTTATCCACGTGGAAATAATCAAGCGTTTGTACCAAGAAGGTCAGTTGAAAAGTACATACACCTCAAACCTTGTTGTTGACAAAATCCATCAGCAAAGTTACATTAATTTCTTATACACCCAAGACGACAACCAAAAGGGAGCATGGTAATGATGTGTACCCCTTACAGGGCGCAACCTACCGCTTAAGAGATAACAACTGATAATAGTCACAAGGAGCAAAAAGAGTTGGGTTTTACTCTATCACAGACTATCCTAAAAAGGTTTGTATTTTGATCAAACCTTAAGGGTCACCGCTCAATTTTCTACTGCAGTTAAAGTCTTAGAAACAGTCTAGATTGAATGTAACTTCAACGAAAAAATAGATTACAAAAATTGTAGTCCCCCGAGCACATGGGCACCTTTTTTCGCAACCTGCCTTATAAATAAACATGTGACTTAAATTTTTGAATATGAATATGAGACAAAAGTTCCTCGTGTGAATAAAATGAGGCAATGTATGTATGTACGACCAGAAAAAAAAAACACCTCTACATGTAACATATGCCACAATTGTATAACGCCGAAATTTACTCTGTATGTGGAGCGTACAGGGAACCGTGGACTCAAGAAAAAACCTTGTAGCCACCTACAACTGGTCGAAATTCATAAAATATCACTGGAGGATATAAAAGAAAATTGCATGGTTAACACGTAGCCGCCATTGTATATTTCGTGCACAAATAATAGGAAGGACTCATCTCCAACCATGGCTTCTATATCCTTCCAAAATATGGTGCCAGCAGAAAGTCATTGCCAGCTATTCTTGGCGATTTAAAATCGTTGAAAACTCACCAAAAAATTGAAGAAGAAAAAACAATTTATACATCCTGTGATGCTCACGTGTGGAGCAGCATCTAAAGTTATAAATAATTTTCTTTTTGTATAATTTCTATTAATTTTATCAATACTTTATTTTTTCTTTGCAGATCCACCACTAGTAACACTCCGATTGGGATCAACTCTTACTCCGGACGATATAAAGGAAGGCGATGATGTCTACTTCGAGTGTCACGTTCAATCGAATCCACAGTGGCGAAAATTGTTATGGTTGCACAATGTAAGTTTTAGATAAGTTTAAATTACATATGTCTTTGGAGAAATAGGTTTTGTATTTTTCGGTGTCTAAGCAATCTATGAAAATCTCTGCACGTACACCGCGACTAAACAAGACGCTGATTGACTGGTATCAAAGCGTCACCTTTTAAGTTGTGAAAGGTGAAAAACTCTCACAGAGAAGGCCAGTTGAAGCTATGGTTGAATTGGCCCAAGAGTTTGGTTCAATTTTTTCATTTCCTTCATTATAGATTTTTTTAATTTTTGAGGAACTATTACTTTATTATTTATTTATTTATTTTGTATTTTATCTATTAATTTATTTATTGATTGGTTTATTTATTTATTTAATTTAATTAATTTATATAATTTATTAAATTTATTTAATTTAATTAATTTTTTCAGTTAATTTAATTTATTTAATTTATTTATTTAATTAATTTGGTTCACTAATTTAGTTATTTATTAATTTATGTATTTATTTAGTTTATTTAATTTATTTAATTTATTCAATTTATTTAATTTATTTATTTAATTTATTTATTTAATTTATTTATTTAATTTATTTATATAATTTATTTATTTAATTTATTTATTTAATCAATTTAGTTATTTATTAATTTATGTATTTATTTATTTTACGGGTGCAAGATCCTCCAAGAAAAATTTGCCTAAAATTTTGTATTTTCGAATTTTAGGATTAGTCACCCTCAAAAAAGCAACAGGAAAATTTTGTCCGCCTGTCTGCCGTACAAGTTTTCTTGAAACAAAACACCTAGGCGTCCTAAGAGATTCTGTAATACAGTTTGTATATATTGTATAGACTTGGTGGACCCCTATACTGGGCACCCGCGTGTCTAGAGAAATGAGGGTATGAAGTAAAAATCTCACGCCTCAAAGCCCACTCAACCTATTATAAAAGCTGATTATGATTATATTTAGTGAGTGCAACCAGTTACAGTCGCGCCGCTTTAATAGTGCCAACAAAAGATTTTAGTATTTGATAATATCATTTGACAGTTGATAGAAGCAGATCAGTGCGGTCATAAGAAGTAATGTTGCGATATGAATCGCGCGATGCGATTGGGTCGCGTTTATCGGTCTCACTTTAGTGCCCCCTTTAGTCTGTCAATAGTTTGATAGCTAGGATTTTTTTTGGTATATGCGGTAATATCTAAAATGCAATATCGATTGGCCTTTTCGCACTGAGTAGATACAACTAAAATCTAAGGCTAAACAAGCAGAGTATGCGTTAATCTCTATTCACAGTAAAATTGAATTCAATTTGAATTGGAGTAAATGTGAATTCATCTATTTTTCAAACATAAAATTCAAAACTTTCAAATTGAAGAAGTTTTTTTGTTGTTTTCCGGCGTCAGTGGAGTTTCTGGTGTGAAATAAAAACCAAAAAAAATTGCCTAAAAAATTTAAAAACCTCTTCAATTTGTTGAACTTTTCACGGACTTATCATTGCCACAGTTTCCTCCAAAGCTAATATAAATATATCTACGTGTATGTAGTTGTAATATAAAGCTAAAACAGTTCAACTTTGAACAAACACTCCGCGAGCGAAAAAAAAATTTAATTTGCTTCAGTTAAAAAAAAAATCCACCGATCAAATAGCGTACAAATATTCCCGGGACTCAATTGAATTTACCATTGGGAATGGTAGGAAAAAATTCGATGCTGGTATAGTAAAGTGACTCCCCGAACAAACCCATTTAGTATCGTTCGTTAAATTTTGTTCACCCTTCATTCAGTCGAGGTCGGTCATATGCGGTTTAACCACCTACCAACCCCTAAAGGGCACAACCAACATCAGTAACAATAACTCGGTCTATAGACGAAAAGAGCTGTAAGAATTGACCGGATCTGCTTTCATTTTTGGCGGACATTGAAGCGCACCTCTTTCCGGACCTTTGAACAACTTTTCCAAGTGATTGTTACACTGAACCTTTGCACCGGACAGACAAACAATACGCAAACTTACAGGATCTGGCCGCGATATACGTACAGCATAAATCTAAAGTTATAAGGCGGAAGGATATAGGGTAGGTCCTGTCCTGGAACGACTGGCTATATGTTCGGTCCAGTGGCGAAAAACAAGGACTCTCTGTCCCGACGACAGGAAATCGAATGCTACACGTGTCAATGGAACATGAAACACACACGACCCAGTTCACTAAAAAAAAAAATTTCAGTCAGCTTTCTGCTTGGCAAAATAACTCTGGTCACTGCAGTGGCCTAGAGGACAGGCATAAAGCCAATTCGGTTCCATGACCAATTATTGTTGCCAACTTTTCAATTATCAGGTCAAAAAGGAGCACGAGAACTGAACCATCGTTCCCACCGAACACCACAAAAGGACTCGAAATCGTGACGCTCGAAAGGAGAAAAGCCTTGGGTGCACAGCGCAGTTAAAATTGGTCTAAAGCGCTTGCTAGCTTCGTACTTTTGATTGTCAGCTTTTTATTAATGGCCAGTTCGCAATTTCCTTTGCCCATTTTCCATACGGATTCCCAATTTTCCAAATGGTGACGATGCAACTCCTTTTAAACGCCCCACATTCGTTTAATGCATTCTCTCTCGAAGCTGCTCAAAAATGACCACAATCTTTTCATTTCCCTTGTAATTGCTAGTAGTTCTGTAAACAACCCCCTCATACTCTATTCCTGCTGTCCTCCTATTAAGTTCTCGAAATTACTTCCTTACAACTCTAATTAAACTCTCGACAATTTAAAGATAGACAGCAACAAAAAAAAAGTAAAGATGGAGTCGAGGTAACAGCGTAACCGACTGCAATTATGCTGCTAGGGGTTTAGTCCTTCCATAGTACAGTCGAGTTGGTCTTCGTTTTAGTGACTTCAGTTCTGAAATGGGGGTTGTTACGAATCTAGTCCCATTTTATCCTAGACATTTAAAGTCAACTTGAACATAGACCTGAACACCGAAGCCATTGCGACATTGTCCTCTTCGAGCTCCTACTGTAGGTAGATACTTGCCTCGAAGCACTTTAGGCTACTTGCAACTGCTATAAATTCGAAATAAATTATAAAAACGAAATTGAGTAGCAATGGAATGCAATGAGGACAATTTAATTGCATATTGTAAAACGTGTAATAAAATTTGGATAAAAAGAACATTTTAGCTTTTCAGACTTTTAAGCGACCAGTCTACCTAACTAAATTCAGTTCAAGTTAAAATTGTGTTGAACTCTATCGCTTTTGAGATAAATACATTCAAAAGTAGCTTTCGATTGTTCTTCTCACTGTGAATAGACTTATGAGAGCAACTCTCGGAGAGTATGTACATGTAGACGCTTCACTCCAAAGTAAACGACATGGGACGCTGTTGTAACAGTAATACAGTAAGTAAACGAATAATATACGAACTCATAAGTACCCAGTCCTTGTAGTTCACCAGCTAGTTGTGAATAAACCTTATGATGAATCAAACTTGTACTTCTATTTAACAAATACGGGAGGATCCATCATGCAAATCGCATTCTCGCAAGCCAGATTGGTACCCAGTCCCCCATATTCTCCCATGTGTTGAAATATTCCCAGACGCTCCTTTTGATTAATAATTTATAAAGCTGCAGTACGTTTGCGAGTACCTTGCTTATACCATAATGGATGGTGCATGGTACATGAAGATACGCGAACGTGTGGTACGACAACACTCTTTTACAACGACGGGCTTGATTCCTCCGCATTTATTTAGACTATACTACTCTCGGAAAACACTCCACTTAAGCCCGACTGTACACTGAATAGCAGCATCAAGATCTAGAGAGCTATCTAAAAGCTCGTCGTCGTCGTATCGTCATGCAGTAGTCAGATAAATTTCAATTAGTCTGAAATTCTTTTCAACGTTATTGTTGTGGGTGGGAAAAGTCTCACAACCGGGTAAAAAGCAGCTGTTCAACATGGCACTTTTGTATAAACTACTCTATACTAATCTTATTTTCTTTGCTACGATACGCTTTCGGGGGTAGAAAAAAGATTGCAATCTGCAATCTTATGTATTCCGGCTATTGTTCAAGCTGCTTCTGAAGCATTTCATCAAATAACTGATCTATTCTAAGCAGTTGTGTTATTTTAAGCGATTTTTTTTATACTTCAATTTGAATCAAGCGACGAGTAGCTTAGGGTTAATAACAATTGGTTTGTTTCTTTATTAGAGAACTTACTCTCTCGCAGTGTGTCACAACATTTCATTTGCCGGAAAATAATTACCGTCTTCTACATCTACTTCATTCATCTTCACGTTCATGTTACTCCGTGCTGCTATTGCCTCTGGGAGTTCAGTATTTAGTTTTCAACACATAACTGACTAGATTTAATTGATTTTCAATTAAATTTTATTTTATTTTTTATTTTTATTTCTATAGTTTAAGTTCGGCTGAAATACTGTTGGATTTGATTCATTCTAATTAAATTTACATTTTCTTTATATTCTAGGTTTAGATAGTTTTAAAAGTAATAAAATTGTAAGTTTAAGTTAGTTTCAAGAAGCACACAATGGAGAGGTTAATTTGATCAATTGAAGAGTTGAAATTCAAAAGGATGGAAGTGCCTTAAGTATGATTCCAAGGAAAATGAGAAAAATTAGTACAAACCTGCGAATTGTGCCTGGGGATTATGTGCTTTAAATGCAAATGTTTTTCTAGAATACAACATCAAGGTTTGTCTCATCAACATAGAGACTTTGAAAGGAAAAACTCACCCAAAAAAATTTGACACTTAGACCCTTGTGGATTTCAACTCTTCGATTCTAAAACTCTCTATACAGTTTTGATCGCATTTACTCTGCTTTTCTAAAAATATGTTGGTCAATGTTTTATTTCAGTTTTGTCTAATCTTAAAATCATTTGGTTTCCACGTTTTAATTTCAAATTAAATTTAATATTAAATATATATTATTTTTATAATGTATAATATTAAGTTTGGTCGCCATTCGTAGTATTTTTTAAGTTAAAATTTATATTAAGATTTTCATGCATTATTTTCAGACTCTAACTTACGTTAATTCGCTTGTTTATGTTTTTTAGTGGTTGGATTATAGTTTTAATTACTTTTGTAAATTAAAATTATTAATAACAAATTAAATTTAGCTTTTTGCCCATGATTTTAATTTTATTTATCGAGTAGGTGAATTGTTAGTGTTTTTTTATTTTTGATATCTATATTTTTTTCTGTTTAACTATTAGGTGTGTTTTTTTGAGCACTCATCCAGATCAGAGCAGGTTAGAAAATATATATTAAAAACAACAACAGCATTGCTGTTGTTCTGACGTTTTTATAAATTTCTCCATAGATAGTAGGCTAGATTAGAAAAGAAGCCGCTTTAATAGCGAAAAACTGATCCATCTTTTATCCCATTATGATTTTAGATCATCCCTTTGTTGTTGTTTTCAATGTAAAACGAATGATTTTAATCTTGATCAATTCGAAAAAAACACACCTATTGTATGGTATTTATACTATATTATTGTAAATTAAATTTAATTTTCTAGTTTTATTTTATGTAAAGTATTTTTAAGTTAATTTAAATTCAAAATGTTTTATTGCATTGTATATTTATTAATTTGTATGAAGTGCTCGAGTTGCAATTAAATTGTGGTAAATTTTGACTATTCACTGAATGATCTACAAAATGAATACTTCAGTAAATTTTAATATTTATTTATTTGTTAAGTGTTGATTCTATAAATTTATACTTTGTTCGTAAATTTAATTTCATTTTACTGTAAAATTTCATTTCAATTTTCATATATTAAATTTCAAGTATCAAATTGTTTCAATCGTTCGGTTTAATTTTATTTATTTTCATTCTTAAATTATTTGTTTTTACTTTTATGCTCTCATTAATTTCCTTCTACGAGTTTTGTTTATAATATTTAGTGAAAATTTCCAATTAATTAATTCTTAGGGCAACTTTTACATTTTTTTGAGACTCTTATTTTAAATGAACGTCAATAAAACCCAACAGTATTTCCACATTCAAAATTTTTGTGTTTCATTTGAAAGATGTCCAGAGAAAACATTCTCCTAACTTTGCTAATTTTATCTGTTTTAAGTGTCAGTAGTTTCAATTTAGGACATGGTTCTCTAAGTTTTGTTTAGATGTCAAAATCCTATTTTAATAAGTTCCATTTTATTATTTGATCAACTAAATTTTTTATGGTAAAGGTTTAAATGAAATATAAATATTATGTTGAAAGACTTTTTTTTTAAGTTAATGTATATAATTTTTTAAGATAAGTTTAAAAAATTATATCAATTAATATTTATTTTAATTCTTATTATGAGTTTAGATTTTATTAAAATTTTCATTCTTTTTTTAAACTCCGATGTATTTTTTTTATTAATTAATGATTTTCATATTTTCATATTTGTCCATTTGCCATTTGCCAAAGACAAACTCCGCTAGAAAGAACTTTCAAGACACTATACTGATAAATGGTTTTTGGGAGCAACCTTAGATACATATTATAGATTTGACTAAGGCCCGTTCCTACGAAGTTCAGTTACATTCGTATTTGAATTTTAACTACAGTTAAAGTTCTAGTTAGAGTTTAACTGAAGATCGTAATCATGGCCGTAATTGATATAAATTTTCCAAATAATTCTAATTCAAAAGGGATTTACTAACCATTATTTGTGAAAACGTAGTGGATTACCACAAGAACAAAGTTAGTAAAAATTTAATTACCAGTAAGACAGAACCAGAATCCCCTGATTTACTGCGACAGAACGGAAACAACAACAGCAAAAAAGAAAGCCTGTTATCCTTTTTTGTCCACTGTCCCTGCAATATTTCGAAAACGAATTGCCAACCGAAAAAAAGGAAGCTAGCCGGAAGCACAAAAAAATAATTGCGATTCCCGAAGGAGCTTATGTCGCTTTAAGCAATTAATTCTGTGTAAATCCGAAAGAACATACTCCATTTCCGGTGGATCGAAGAAGCTACCATTTTCCACAACTCAACTTAAAAACAGTGGCTACGGAAAACATTGGAATATTTTTTTTTTCGCCATCATTTCCCCGTACCAAGACCACTTGGCCACATTCACTTTGGCACACTGAATTATTTCTTTTCGCCCAGAACATAGAGCAAAGCAATCTCCAAGGCAAACAATCCTACCGTTGAGACCATCGAAAGCGGGATAATCGTACCTTAAATAAACTCCCAAACAAACCGACAAACAAATTTACTGACTAAACGGGTGCTCCATAAAAATCTCCACACGCAAATTTAGTGCTTTAAAGCGGCAGCTTTGGAGTCTCCGATTGGGAGACCGGGGCCTCATTTATCACTTTAAGGATATAAGTGCACAATAATTGCCAATTTCTTGTTGTTGTATCACTCGTTTATTTTCTAGCTCATACTTTCAAGAGCTCCTGGTTTTCATTCGTTCTTACTTGGCTGTAATATTGTTAGTAATGGCTATACGAACCGGGCTATTGTACTGGCTAATGTGGATCGGAAAGAAAAAGCGGAAAAATCGGGGAAAAACCTGAACGGGAGAAATGGAAAATGGCTAGACTGATTTAAGTACTGCAATGGCTGTTCCTATTAGTGTCGATATAAATTCTTTTCGTTACGAGCAAATTGTTGGTGGAAGCCGAGTCATAATAATTTTCAATTTCGCTTTTGAATCGAAATCGTTTTATTCGAAAGAGTATTTAGATCCGATTAAATTTAAACGATTTATAAGAGAAGTGGTACTTCGTCTTAGGTGTAAATTTTGTAAAAACATTTATTTCTGTTTGAAATCGATAAGTTTGATGGGTTTTTTTGCAGATTATTAATCAAGCGATAAGAAGTCTTTGGAACGGTGGTGTTCTTTCTCAAGCTGGAGTCAGATTTTCTTCCCTCCAGGAGCATTTATGTTTCAAAAGAGCACTCACTGTCAGGAATTTTCTTATTTTTCCTAAATTCCTGTGCTGTTTTTCCTAAAACTAAAGCTAAGCAAAATCGATTGCAGGCAGCATTCCCAATTATCTAGCTCCTTATAGTTAGAAGCAGATATCAGCAATGCTTGCAGGTTTTGTTCTGTATGACTTGATATTTAATTTAATAAATATTTATTCTCTTTTTTTTATTTTTTTTTTAATTGGTTCCGTCTCAGTTCTGTTCAGATTGTGCCCAAAATGAGTTTTTGGCACTATTTTCATCAATCCCCAAATTTTATGTAAGTTTTAATCGTGGTAACTCATATAGATGCCTACTGTAAATGGCGCCCAACGTGGGGCGTAAAATTATGTTTACTTAAAGCTTAATTTTGCTAATGGAATTTTTAATTTTTTTTCTTAATTCCTTGTATTTTATTCTTCTTTTTTTTTTATTTATTTTTAATTTTTTTATTTGTTTTTTTAAATCAAAAAAAATTTCAAAAAATTTAAAAATGAGTTTTGTACAGATTGTGTCCAACATTAGGCTTATTTTACTCAATTTTAAAAAATCTATGGTCGTTTCAACCGTGGCTACTCAAATTACAGCCTATTTTCAAACGGCGCCCAGCGTGGGGCGTAAAATTACGAACATGCCTATATTTTAATTTAGTTGGGTATGAATTTCACCCAACGTAAGGCAGAATAATTATTTTAGTCAATCCTCAAACTTGATATAATTTTAATTGTGGTATAGCCGCATTATAACATTCGTGAATATCATTCTCAACGCAAGGTGCTTAAATAATTACATATATTAATTTAATTTCTAATAGTTTTTTTAAAACGTGTTTACTACCTACTCTACCTAAATCTGGCGCCCAACGTGGGAGATAAATAGAATTGAATACAATGACTCGAACAGTGGCCAGAGGAGCTAGCCTAGTTAGGAAGTTAGGTCAAAGTAACTCTGCTTTGCGCTACCGACCACAGCAAGGTAGTGGGTAATGAGCGGGTAGATGAAAAACCTTGATAAGATCTCAAAAAATAACTTGACTCTCCTTTTAAACCGCTCTGGATAGATAAATAATCCGTTCCAGCTCCGGGACTCTCTAGAAATCTGTATTTACTTCGTCCGCCCTCAACGAGCAGGTTAAGCGAGTTGTGGTAAAAAAACAGGCTTTCTGTGCTATTTGGTCTCTGTTTGACTGACGGGCTACCACGTAAACCAATCAATGCCTCCTTCAAATCAAACCTATTAGTAATTTTTGAGTAATAGGTTTATAGTTAATTTATCACTCCAAATGTAGAACTAGTATTTCCCACTATCAAGTAGTGCCAACGATGAACCAAAACTGGCACCAGCCTGGAGGACCATCAACATCAATGGTGCGTCAGCCCAAAGTGGGCCCTGGCCCGGAGGATCAAGTCAGAACAAAATTTTAATGAAGAACATATTTTCGTAAGGATGAACAGTCTAAATTAGGATTTGATATTCTGAAGAAGCTGGAAAAAAACCTACACCAAACAGCTGCATGATGTGTGATGGATCGACTTTGTGACACATGATAGTATCCAATTGCGAAGGAAATAAGTCCATTGCCCAAAAATCCCGAACTCCAGAATTACTCATGGTTCCTACTTCGAAATCTTACGGAATCAGTTCACACAGCCATGCCACGACAGACTGCTTACAATGTTCCCTTCGTAATAAACAACTTACATTGTAATATTTACCGCATCTGTTGACATTGTCGTCTTGATTCTATTTTACGACTGAACATATCCCGAAATCTACACGTTACGAAAATTATCTTCGCAAAAAGCTAAAGCCATCCTTGTCTTTAATTTAACGGCGTCTATTGAAAAGTTATAACGCCATCTATCTGCGATATGAAAGAGGAACACAAAAACACTAGTACAAGGGTTGTACAACACACTGGGGGGATGTGGCATTTCGGAACACTGTTTCGAGCACGTAATCACACTGCTCCGAATGCATGTAATTTGGTTCGGTACTACGAGCAGCAGTAGTAGTAGCATAGTCCCCAGCTATACGGATACCTTCCGTTGTAGACATTTTAACAGTGGCGTCGTCTGCCATTCCTATCATGTGTGGCTTTTTTCATAACTCGTATCCTCGAGTAATGTGCTTGTACTCCTGTTCCGGGAACCACCACCACCTTCTATAGTTGAAGGAGTTTTCCTACGTATAATGTTGTTATGTTCTTGTTTAAAAGTTTCGACAATGAGGATGTTTCGGAATGGTAGTTTTCCTACTTCCGGAAACGAGGAGGCATATTCAGTCCCACCCTCCTCTGCCCAAACTTTATATTACGGTAAAAGTTGCTTTTGTGTACGGGATGCTTTTCATGGATTCCAAAAGACGCCTTAAGTACGTCATTATAAGGAGTTTTAAGTTTTTGGGGATATATAAGTCCTAATAGCGGTAATTACGAGCAATATCTAGAGCGTTACGTAAAGTAATCCTTGCTGTATTTTTTTGCTTTCATTATTTATTTTACAGGGTATACATCTGGAGCATAACACATCTGCTCGCGTCATCAGATCCAACCAAAGTTTAGTCCTTCAAAAAATTACGAAATTTTATGCTGGAAATTATGCGTGTAGTGCGATTAATGACGAAGGCGAAACAGTCAGCAATCATCTGCCGCTGAGAGTTAAATGTAAGTAAATCGTTTTAATTAATTACAGAACAATATACACGATACATTTTTGGACCTAAATAAACACATATCAAATTCAATCCCACTTCGTAGTGAGGTTCTTTAATGCAACTGGCGCAGACGGTACAGATAGAAACCAGTTTCATTCATTCAACTAAAGTACAAATTGAAATTGAATTTCATAATTTAGTAGATACATAATAAAGCCTGCTACGAACACAAATTAAAAAATTAATGAGGATTGTTCGTCCTTGCATGATTTAATAGAAAACTTATCACATTGCAAAAAAAAAACAATAAAATTCGAACTACAAATCGGTTTTTCGACCACTGAAAGTCAGCTCTGCGCATTATAGCACAACCGATTTAATGAGGACGATATTAAAACTCATTGAAACCGTAACAACTACATTCGAAAGTCATCACTGCAACCACATTTCATTGCAGTAATTATCAGTTGTATTCAAATCGACATCGAAAAAAAAAACTTCCTGAAATAAACTACGAGACGATTATGGCTGATGATTGCAATTAAACTCCATCGTTCGTGTGAAATATGATGATCCCATGGGGGCGGAAACTTTGGTGAATGAGTTGGTGATGTATCAACAATATTGAAACGGAAATCTCGCAGAAAAATCGCAATTTTGCGGAAATTACTCCGGTCATTTGGCATCCGCAATTTAAAGCCTCAAGCTATAAAACACCCCCAATTTCACTCTCGACACATGTTACAAAGTGGTGCAAGGAGATTTCTTTATCTTCGTGAGAAAGATTCAACACACATGACTGTAACTTTACGATTTCGTCCTACATATGTAGAAAAAAAAATGAAAAATAAGGTCCTTTTTCAGATTTCATTGATTTTTAGATTTACGTGAAAAAAATTTCGCCGTACATTAAATTACTTTTTGGGTTGCGTTCAATTTGGCTTGGTACACCGTATCAGTACCTCGCATACCTTTTTTCCCAGGCCTTGCAAGGATGAGTGTACTGTCACCTGTGAGTTACGAGAGAACCGTTTGAAGCATGTGACCTAAAATTTATGGAAACTTTGCTAGCTTGTTCGCTCGAGACGGCTATGTCCTTCGCTCGTAGAGCCAATGGTCTAGTTTTTTTTATATATCCTGGAGCGTTGTAGCTAGGATCTTGCAGGGAAATTGCGGGGCATGTGATATAAACGCCCGTAGGAAGCATAAGCTAACGAGCTAAAATTTATCAAAATGTTTGAATCACATATTCATGCCCGTATTTCATGTTGTTGTTTTTTTTCATTTTGTGCACTCATGTCCTGCCCGCGTATGCGATAGTATAGTATACGAATATTACTCTTGCTCCACTCCCTCACATACAGTCGAGGTCCTTACACATACAATATATCGGAGGGGGTGAAAGGATACCACGACCTCGTCATATACGGATATGTGCTCCGATAGCAGAAACTGGAACCTGACGTTAATATGAGCTGACAAAACAGGAAGCCGGCTATTTAGAGATAGCTCGCATGGCAAATGTATGACATCTTTATTTCACACTGACAGTTGTGATGCTTTACGAGACGTAATCGCGTTCATAAAGAGATGCTCAGCCATTGCTATTCCCAGAGATATTCTAAAAAAACATGGCAGGATCATAGCGCAAAAAACATCCCTGAGTTATGGGGTCGCCGTTCTCGCTACTCTACTGGATTTATATTATCTACGCGCGAACCCTAGATCTAAGCTTAAGGATAAATGATAATCTAATGCTGCCTGCCTCTGGGTTTAATGGGAATAAAAAAAATATATATATAAAAAATTTTATGGTGACATTTTAGGGTGGTTTATCCGTGATTTCCATGTAATAATTTGATAATATTTTGAATGAATGGTCGAAAGATAACATTTTCTCTTTACTGCCCTGGCTGCTTGCGGCGCATCTGGAAGCACTTAAAAGTATTACGAACATAAAAATAATCTTGTTTGTTGCTTTTTTCACAAAGCATTTCAAAAATAAGCCCAACCCCCACAGGTATCACGATGTAGGGGTTTACTTCCTTCCTTACCGAGTCAAACCCAATTGATTCCACATAATTCAGAACAGCAACACTTTCATTCAACTATACTTGACTGACAAGACTGTATGCCAAATATTTGACTAGTTTCGCTGGCAAACTTAATCACCTAGTATGTTTGTAAGAAAAAAATGTTTTATTTGACTACTATTGACTAAAAGACCTAGCCAAAAATTTGATTCCAGCTCGCGTTCGTACCTTTTATTTATCGCACGCTCCACTTTTGTATGAACCTGTTTTCTTCAATGACCATATTTTCAAAATATTTTTCTTCGCCTTAAAGACGCTTGTAAATCCCATCAAAAGTCTGTTTTTTATTATTATCCTGCCGAAGGTATGAAATCCAAAAAATAAATGAATAAATAAATTTTAAGGCTTTATCTAATCGTTCAATAAATTTTAAATGGGAACTACCAAAATGCTTCAAGTTGCCCATTCTTAAAAAAATTCTAATCTATCAGAATTATAATTTAAATGTGTTTCCCAAGCTTCAAATTCGTCAATTACTTGCCAATTTTCGTCTTTTTATGTTCTTGCTACATTTCAAAACTTAAGAAGCCAAAACATTTATAATTTTGAGATTCATTTTTATTTCTTTTAGTTTTTAGATGTTTGTATTTACAGTCAAAACCGGATATAACGACGGATCCGGTTGTTACGACTAATGGCATGGTCCCAGTCGAATCTCTATACCAAGGAATGTATCTAAATTGCATATTGCTTATAACGACTATTGGATATAGCGACGGTCCCTTCAATGTCGTTATATCCGGTTTTGACTGTATTTTTATTTATTTCATTCTTAAGATAAATTTATTTGTTTCTCATTTTTATTTTTAAGATGTTTTTATTTATTTTTAATTTTTATTTTTTTTATTCTTAAGATGTTTTTATTTATTTACTATTTTTATTTATTTTATGTTTAAAATATTTTTATTATTATTTATTTTATATTTAAGATGTTTTTATTTGTTTTTTATTTTATTTTTAAGATGCTTTTATTTATTTTTCATTTTTATTTCATTTATTTTTAAGATGTTTATATTTATTTCTTTTTTTTATTTATTTTATTTTTAAGACGTTTTTATTTTTATTTATATTATTTTTAAGACGTTTTTATTTTTATTTATTTTATTTTTCAGACGTTTTTATTTTTATTTATTTTATTTTTAAGATGTTTGTATTTATTTTTAGTTTTCATTTCTTTTATTTGCAAGATGTTTTCATCATTGAACTAAATTACTAATTTTTTAGTTGTTGATTTGTCGATGATCGAAAAGTGTTTTTTGAAAGCTTATTCGTCAAAACTAGTTAAAGCCTACAGCTTCAATGTGATTGCAGAAATTATTATTAGGTCAATCACAAAACGTAAACCCATTTCCCATTGTCGTAAATCCTGCAGGATATTAAAAGTAAAGAATTCTCACAGAGAAATTTTTGCACACCTGAAATTGACCAAAAAAACACACCCCAAACACAAATTTTAGTCGAAATGGAATTTAATGGTATGAAATGTATTTTTGCAATTCTCAACCCCACACTGTTCACAGATTCCATTCCATTTCGCAAACACCATTCCGAAAATTTTTCATAATAATGGAAAATATTTGGAGCGGCTTGGCATAAATTTTCACATTTTCCAGTTGGATAGGAAAAATACATCGGCCAGAGAGAATGGCTTAGTATAGTGACGACGACGAGGACGACGGCACAACCAGTACGGGAAATAGCTGGAAAAACGATGTGCAATGCAGATATGGCGAAATGCATTATAACCCAAGTTTTTTTTACCCTCTCTATTTGCTATAATGGAAAAGTGAACCAACCCGCACTTTTCCAAATATCCCACCCCCGAAAAGTCACCCCGAAAAACTCACAACCCTTTTTTTTTGCCTTTCAGTATTCTCAGCATTAGCCCGAAACGTTGGGATTTTTGCTTTTCACTAACGATGATTTAAAAACTGCGATTATGGTAATTTAATGCCCTCCAAGCAATGCTCACCGTCACTTTTTACCTGTGGACATTTCTTCGTTTCTGGTTACCCCCGGGGGAGAACTAGTGTAGTCGGTGGTGAAATAAAGAAAATTCCATTTTATTGTCGTTACTGCACTCATGTGCGCGTTTTTCCGTTTACACCTAGTCACTTTCTGCACATGCACCCTATACGCTGCACAATGTGTACATGCGACTCGAAGGAACCTTTTATGTTGTTATTGGCACTGCTATATGCTGCCCGAAAGGATGCTGGAAGTATCGAAGATAGTATCCATTCCACCCCCTTAACGACCAAAAAACCGCACAAAAATACCTTAAACGAATTGCAAACGAGATTCAGTTTCAAAGTGGATTTAAAGAGATTTTCCGCTCGACTGGTTACAGTTTTCATTATTTTTCTCTGATTCGAAATTGGCAAGTTCTTGAATTGCGAAAGGTGAATTTTTTCCATCACAAATCATTGAAAGTGTTCATAGCAGAAAAAAACGATAATTAACAGATCCAAATCACATTTATGAAAGTTTTATCTGAATCTCAGAATAAACGTTGGTCCCTCTGGATTAAGTGCATCTTAAAGTAGTGCTAGAGTGTACCAGTACTGAGATCTTATTTGTTCTTATGAATTATTGTTGCGGACAGGTTTCTGTTTCTCGATCCTAAGAGTCCTGTCAATAATATAATTCTTTCTTTTTTCACACATATACACTGTAGTCCGCCGCTTTCACTAATCCGCCGGGTGCTTTTTATTTTACTAGGTTAGCAAGCTTGAATTTGATTTGTATGGGCTGAGTGATTTATCGAATATGAGCGAAAAAATTTGATAGCCACCTTCTAGCCGTGCCGTTTCAAATACGCAGTACCTCAAACTATACAGTCTAGTTTCTTTGAATCCATCGAGTAGTTATTCTCACCACCCTCGGTGAAACTTCTACATCAAACAGTATACTCCTGACAGTCCAAATACTGCATAGATATTTTTCATTTAAACCCATAATTCGAAAATTTGGCGCCCAACCAAATACCACCACAACCCTAGTAAATTTCTACGAAATTTATGGCCTCGGAAAAGTTCAAGTCGACCAAATAGGCCGTCATAATACCCGCGAAAAATTCAAAAATTTGTCTCAATATCTGCAACCCCCAAAAGCCCAGGCAACAAACATAAACGCTCAAAGTACTGGGAAGTTCCTTTCGTAACTTTATGGTGGCCAATTGAAGTGACTGCCCCCCAGACAACCGGGCAATAAACGTGACAGGGTGTTTAGTAAATAACCGTCAAGTTAGTCGTCGTAGAGTCATTGCGGTAACTCCCCAGTGAACAACGTACGGAATATGAACGGAAAGTTAGGGAAGGTTGGTGAGGACACAGAGGCATTTATAGTTGCAGCATTAGGTGACGTCGACATTCGGGTTCGTACTATGTATAGTATCTAAAATTTTCAACCATTTCGTGGGCAGATGCCGTCGAGCAGTAGCAGTAACAAATAACAATGATAATAAACATAAAAATAATAAATTGCATCATAATTTTAAGTATTTTGTCTCGTTGCCTAGTTGGCTGAGGTTTTATGTCCTACCACAACAGTCCTCCTCCACCCTTACATAGTCACCGTCAGGACTATAAAGTTACCAATTCAGTTAAAGTACTGTTCCGAATGACTTTGTTTCGAAAAGTTCGAAATTTTGTATACAATGCGCACTTAGTATTGCAAGGAGTTGTACCTTTCGTAGTTTTGCATGGAACGTACTTACATAAGTTCATGTCCTAGAAAGATGGGTAGGTTGGTACACGTGGCTGTCCGTGAGAACACGGACACACTTAGACCTAAAAGGTCCGTTGTGGTACCACAGGATCTTCGACTCCGGTCCTACTCGTCCAACCATTTAGAGCTTATAATAAAGCGTTGGATTCTCGCGACCTCCATTGTGGCAAGTTCACCAAGACAGTTGAAGAAGTACGCTCCGAGATGAGCTTTCCTTCTGACGGACAGAGCTGGACAAGTGCAGAGAAGGTGAAGGACTGTCTCCTCCTCCTCCTCGTCTTGGCAGCTTCTACAGAAGTCGTTTGAGAAAAGTTCAAGCCTTTCTGCATGCCGACCTATAAGACAGTGTCCGGTTAGGACACCGACTGTTTTGCTGATGTCCGCCCTTTTGAGCAGAGTCAGCCTTTTAGAACGATTTAGATCCAGCTTTGGCCAGATCTGGAAAGATGGGTAACTCTGTCTAACTATCTGCACTTTTAGTTGCCTGTTCTTCCACTATATGTCAATGAGTCTATCACTTGAACCTCGACTACGTCTTGGGCACCATTCCTTACTTTGATACCTGAAATAATTGAATTTTGAATAGTGCAACACAAAATAAATAGTTATATTACTTGTGTAAAACAAATACACTATCTGACAGCATTTGCCAGCGAAGATAGACAAATATTTCTCACGGTGGCATACACTCTAATACAGGCTTAAGAGTGTATGTCACGCTGTCAAATATCTAACCACAAAAAAATATTACAAAAAATTAAGTCAACGTACAAATAAACCATTTTGAAAAAAAAACGAAAATATTCCCATTACGAGGTGTATAAGCTTAAAACGATCGTTGACACTTAGATGGCGTTAGTGAGGGTGTTAAGCAACCTAGGGACGCCATTTTTTATTTATTTAAGGGTTGGTTAGTTGTTAACATTAATAAGTGCACATCGTCACAAATTTTATTCAACAACATACGTTTGTCCTGTGCTCATCATGTCTAGTTTTTTGCCAAAAAAAAGCATATGCGGAAAGCTCTGCATTTTTGCTTCCATTTGAAGAAAACGGCTGCTCAATTGCTTCAAACGTTTGTTGAGGCCTATGGTAACAATGTTTAAGCGGAATCAAAGTGCAGGACTTGGTTTCGTCGATTCAAAGACGACGATTTTGACCAGACCGACAAGGAGCGCGAAAATCGGCCCACCAAGGTATCATCTACTATGAGCTTTTAAACCCTGGTTAAACTGTCGATGACCACCGCTACCTGCAAAAAAATTAAATTTTTGACAAAGCCAAACATGACATTGGACAAATCTAGTCAAATTTTCGTTCATCAAATTTATTTGTCATACACAAAAATTTTTTTGGCTTCAAAAATTTGACCGAATTTTTTGTCACATTTTTAAATCAAATATTTGACAGCATAGCAAACAGTGTAATATAATTTCGAACGTATTCAGTCAATGTAAGTTCAACGCATAGCCAAATCAAAGTTGATATATAGTCAAATAGATATTAGCTCTATTGGCTAATTAACTTCTACCAATTAAGCAAATAATCACGTCGATTTCGAAGCCAAGACCGTCCCGATTCCTGCATACTAGAACCACGTTGACTGTATCATGGAAATCAAATGTAATTCAAATGTCAGATAAAAACGAAGCCAAACAACATTACCATTAAATTCTCAAGATAGCAGAATCATATTAGTCTCATAAACCCATGATCCGATTATTCGGGAGAGGAAAACCTTTTAATCGTCAAGGGTCTGTACAGTTACAGACTAATCTGTACAGAGCTATGATGCTGCAATAGGTGTTTCATTCGATGATAATTAATCGCCTGCTTACGTTACTTAACTTAGCCGTTGGCCACATAAGTATTCCTATTCGCTACACCTACGCTACACTATACACAATTCCTTTAAATTTTACCCCAACACATTTCGACTTATAGAAATTAAATTTTCTCTCCATCTACAGATACACCGATATGCAAGTACTCGGATCGTGTTATACTAATTGGTGCTTCAAAGGATGAAACAGTTGAAGTGGCATGCGAGATTCAGGCTGATCCACCACCAAGGTACGTTACAATTTTAGTTAATTACACAGAATGGTTAGCATACACACAATATACCTACATGCGTTAACATTTGCTTTATAGATACCAAGAATGGCTCCAGGAAACAGGATATAGAAGGCCTTTAGGTGTTTCACTGTATCCAACTCGGCATTTAAGCTCTGCCATCCTGCACATGTGCAATAATTTTCTATCACTTCTGCAAATACTGTGATAATATGCTCTAATCACAAATTATTGGATTTTAATTATAGTAAAGTCCCAGTAAGGTCACAAGCTTCCCGACTGTATAATTTAATTTCATATCCTGACACCGTGATTACCTTTGATCAAAATTAGAGTTCACTACCCGTTTTCAATTTTCCTCATTACAATAAATTAAAGTTTCAAGACTTAGTTGCAGATGTAAGTTGAAAATTCTTCCTTCGAATATAATAATAAAAATTTTCCACTTGCCTTGTCGTGCCAAGTTCGCCCGCGATACTCATCAGGATAATAAGAATTCTTCGCCTTGAGTACGCAAACAATTTCGTACTATTCTATCCCGAAAAGTCCCACTTAAAAGTTATCAAGAGCAAAACTATAAATCTTTTCGAATAATTATCCTGGCTGGATATATAGAGCGTGCACTATGGAATCCTTAATTGTCCTGTGAAAGTTCAAAACGCTTTTCTACTCTGCTCGGGATTCGGCTGACTGCTTTTTTGGCGATAATCTTGATGAATTTTTCGCCTCATAGTCTTAACCCAGTTTATAGAATTTATAATTTTGCTTCTTTATATTATTATTTATTTTTCCTTTTTCATATTTTGCTCTTTATTCGCAGAACTTTTCGGTGGAAGTTTAACAATTCGGGCGAAACTTTAGATGTTGGAAGCGAACGATTTAGCATGAATGGAAGCAAGAGTATTTTGAAGTATACTCCAGTTACTGATCAGGTAAGGTATTAAGGTTTCCAAACTTGAAGAAATTGTTTAATAATTATTAAAATTTTAATTGAGTTGGCTTTCGGAGGTGTAGAGTCTGGAGAACGTAAGGAATGGGTCTTCTACCTGAAAGCATTCCTTTTTTGTGTGGCGTCTCCATCATCGAGGTTTAGATAATTTAACAATTTTTGATGAGTAAATTACTTCTTTAACGTGTATTCAAGTTGCTGCAGTGGAAATCAATTTAAAGTCACATCTCGCCTGGTAGATATTGCGCTATATCCGGGAACATATTCAACCTATTTTCACCCCCTCAGGGTTGAATGTCTGGAACTTCTCATGTTAAATTTTAGGCGATTGTAGGCGTGAAAACCAGCTCAATATGTAATAAGTCCTAAAAAATATAGAATACCTACTGTGTGGAATTCATGAAAATGTATTCAACCCCTTTTCACCCATTCCGGGTTGAATATCGAAATATTTTGAAAACAAAATTAGGAAAATTGCTGATTTTATTGCTTTTAAATTTGAAGACAGGTGATTGATGATAAACTTTATCCGATTTTTTTCCAGATCTTGCTTGGTTAAAACATCTTCTGTATTTTCCTTAACTTTAGCTTGTAAAACTGCATACCTGCCCTTAAATTAAGTAAAATTAAGTCGAACCGGTGACACAGCTCTCCGTGAAATTTTATATTAATATGCCATCAAACTCAATCATATAAAATTGGGAACATATTCAACCTATTTTCACCCCCTCAGGGTTAAATATCTGAATCTTCTCAAATTAAATTTAAGGCGATTGCTTATACTCGTAGGCGTGAAAACGAAATAAGTCCTAACAAAATATAATACTATCATATAATTGTGAAAATGCATTCAACCCCTTTTTACCCATTCCGGGTCGAATATCGAAAAATTCTGAAAATAATCTTTAGGCGTTTAAATAAGTATCATGCAGTATTATAAATAACTTCCTGTTTTATCAAATCAAAACTTATTACATTTAACAGTGAAGGTGAAGGTGGTGACAATCCTGACCCTCTCTTTGATTATGGAAACGCCCAATGCACCAAGGCTTTGGCACGAATGCCAGAGGACCTAGTTGACTCCTGCCAACAAAATTGCTTCATTTATGAAGGGAGCGCCGAAAATGCTTATACAGATCAACTTCGAGAACCATAAGTCTTTCTAAGAATCTTCCAGCTTGATAGCCATGCAGATGAGCCTCCTTTACTCCGGGGTATCAGTTTGTAATCTTCTCTCTAAAATAGGCCAATAATAGCGTTCCTGAACTGTAGATTGAAAGGATTGCGGATTAGTCTTCTGAAAGCTCCAGACTTCAAAATTTCGATTTCCTTTAATTATCCAAACGCTTCAATTCTCATTCCAAGGCTTCGAATACTGTAGCCAAATTATAATCACGACTTTCTCTATTTCACAGGACTACGGCACATTATCATGTTGGGCAACTAATGAAGTCGGGACACAGCATCATCCTTGTATGTTTCAAGTTGTACTTGCAGGTAAGGATTAAACGATATAGATGCTAAACTCTTGAAGGTAGCATAACACCTTTGGCATTCACACAATACCACAATAATAGTCGATTCGAGGATAAACCGTTCAATAGTTGTCTCGAATGTTCTTTGATCAATAAAATTGCATGTCAACTTTGAAGTAACTAAACACGAAAGATCCCTTCACCTTCTAGGATTTCATTGCACTAGAACAAAATACACAAACCTTATAGCACTGAGTTTCCTATTCTTATATATTTCCAGGTCTTCCGAGCGTTGTAAGCAATTGTACGCTTTATAATCGGACAGATCTAAGCGTCGAAATACAATGCATTCCAGGATATGATGGTGGCTTACCACAAATGTTTGTCCTGGAAATGTTCTCAACTAAAACGGGAAGCACAAGGTAAATATTGTGAATATATAGTACGTAACAATGTTTTCATATACGCGCTATATGCTGATGCACTCAGTTACGATTGTCCTCATGTCCAATAACGATCCCGTATTCATCCTCATCCTTGCCCTGGCAGAACGACATACATCGAATGTTCAAGTATAGGACATTCTATAGGTATGTCAATGTGAGTTTGTATTTGTCCACCACCTTCCGTTAAATGTCTAATCTCATGGGAGGATTTTAGGGTTTTCCTTAACATCGTCTAACCCCTGGTGGATTTATCTACGAAGCTTAGCCTTTCCACCGTGTACTAGTTCGTTTTGCTGTTATAGTCCTCTTATGAATAGATAGAAATATTTTCAGATATATTTTTGGTTATCTCGTAGTATTCCATCCATCTATCCATGGCTAAAGTCCTTTGGTCAGCATCATCCCTTCTCTATTTGTAGCGGGCGAGTATATTTTATGCTTAAGCAGGGAAAATGAATTTTCCATTTCCGAAGATTTTTCCTATCTTGTCTGCATATCTTAAGATGAAGAAAAAAAATAGCAGCAACAACAGAAGATTCAGCCCAGTATCCCAGTGGTGGAGCTGAGAAGAATGAAAATCGGATGAACAACAATAACATTGGACACAACTGAAGGAAGCTCTCGAAGGACACAAGCCAGTTTATCTTAACTGGTTAGCGCTATCGATATACCAGAGTTTATGTTGTTATTTTATTTCATACAAAATTTATTCACTATAGAATTGGCTGCTGACCGGTCGAAACCTTTGAATTGACCGGGATTGGATTATATTGTTGGAGGTTGGAGATTGCGATCTCTTTTCGTTCTGGAAAAGATTTTCTTCTTTTTTTTTTTTGAAAATATTTACGTTATTTTCTTATGAGAATGGACAGTGTAAATCGAGTTTTAGTGATTGACCGCCTTTTCAGTTTTCCAACTACTTTGAAAAATCTTGATTTAGAAAAATTGCTGATTTTATTGCTTTTAAATTTGAAGACGGGAGATCAATGACAAACGTTTGCAGATTTTTTTTTTCTAGATCTTGCTTGGTCAAAAGACCTCCATTATTTTCCTTATCTCAAGCTTGGATAAGCTGCATGCCATGCCTTTAAATATTGGGCAGGGAAATTAAGTAAAATTAGTTGAATCGGTGGCACAGCCCTCTGTGAAATATTATACTAATCTGCCACCAAACTCAATCATATAAAATTGTAACATCGCCTCTCAAAAGTAACTTCCGATGTGATGTGCTGGGTGCCAAATTCAAACTTCCTTGCCGATCTTGAGTTACCAATTCTCGGACAAACATGGGAACAGATGTTTTCATTTTTATGCGATATAAGTGCTCTTGGTTATGTGTGAAGTAATGTATCAAGCAATGTATAAAGCTTTGTATGAAGCAATGTATGAAGCAAAGTATGAAGCAATGTATGAAACAATGTATGAGGCAATAGTATTTTTTTTTAACTGAGATAAGCTAGAACCCGCCCGGAACCCATGGGCAAACAGTGCAGCAAATAGTTGGTCAATGAAGTAATGTATGAAGCAATGTATGAAGTAATATATGAAGTAATGTATGAAGTAATGTATGAAGCAATGTATGAATCAATACACTTTTTTCAAACTGAGATAAGCAAGATCCTGCCCCGAGCTCATGGACAAATAGTTCGGCAGGTAGCTGGTCAGACAAGCACGCGGACAGACGGGCTAACTGTATGTGGAGAGAGAAATCGATAGACTAACATGGACAGGGAGACAGACTAAATACGGGTATAAGTATAGGTGCGTCTGAGAGGCAGGCAACAAGACAAACGGAGCATCATGTTAAAAAATGAGAAATAGTCGGACAGACAGAAGAAGATAAGTGTAAATATATATTTATAGTCAGATGAAGTAATAGACGCACAGACCAAGCGACAAAAAATTTTACAAATAGGCGTCGAGGTAGACCGACAACAGTGCTAATGACACAGGTGGACAGACAGACATGCAGATGAAGAGAGAACCGAAAGTTTGTCATACAGCCGAATGGACAAACAGAAGAGCGGGCGCCAAATTTGAGACAGAAGCGTACTGAAAAAGGTAAACTAATGGACAGAACAGATAGGCAAAATGAGCAAAAAAAATAAAGAAACATCTACATGTTTCTGATACCCATTCATATATGTGTAAGACTGTTTAGAATAGTTTCCCTTACGAACGGAAAAAAAGGTAAGAACCCTTCATTAATCAACTAAACTTCACTACCTACCCCAATCCATTACTTTAATTGTTTCGAACTCAACTCACACATTCCCAACGAGTACATATCACATTAACGCCCCTCATCAACCTGTAATTTAACATAACTTGATGGTCCTGTCCCTCAGCCTTCCGAAATAATCACCCAATGACAACGCCACAATCATCTAATGTGTGTTATTACTTTCTCAAAAAAAAAATCCCCTTAACAAAATTTTTGCAGATTCAACGTTACAAATTCCGATGAGCCGCAATTTGTGTTAGACAACTTGGACACCCTAACAACAATGATGACAACCGAAAATAATTCCCTGAAAGTGCGCATTTACGCTGTCAATCAGAAGGGGCGTAGCCCAGGATATCCACTGCATGATTTCGTGATTGGCTATACATCGTTCAAGACAGGTGATTGATAATATTTTATAGACTTAGTGTCAAAATCGCATCGGTGGTGATGGAAAGATACCACCCCCACATTGACATTGCTCTCTATCCTTCAGACTAAGTATATGACAAACTTTCCTACACTTTTTTTGATACAATCGACACGAGTACATTGTGAACTGATCCTTTACATTGAAAGATGTAAACTTCTATTGTAGCTGTCAAGCAACAAGGGACGGGGTGGAATACTTTTCTTTTTTTGATTGATTTACGTTACCACCCCTTGTTGTTTGATTTTTTTTTTTATATCACTTTAAGTTGCTTGTCATTTAAGCGAAAGATTGTTTGTTTCTCTTTCATCCCTGCTGTTTATCGATGCTTAGAGAGTGACGTATCACTGTCACTGTCACCGGTTTTTGTCGGCGCCGTATTAACTATTATTGTCATCAGTTTGGTAATCGCGTTGCGAATTTTCATCACAACGTTTCTACAGAACTTGAGGAGAAATCGTCAACAAAGTACTAAGGGACCTGTTTGCGGAACGTTGCAGCAAACTGTTAAAAGTGATTCCTTCAAGGTGAGTGCAAATTTTTAGTTAAGAATACACTAATCAAACCATTTAATAATTCAGAAATATTTCGATATTGCTATTAGTCGTCAAACGCTTCTGACTGCCAGAGTTCTAGCTGAGAAATGTCAATGATACCTTGCCCACTAGATGCCAGTCAATAAGCAAAACTGGGTTTTTCTATTAACAGAAGGTAAAGTCGCCGTTCCAGTTCTAGGCGGGAAATGCCAATGCCTACGATATCTTGCCCACAAGATGTCAGTCAATAAGCAAAACTGGGTTTTTTTATTTACAGAAGGCAAAGTCGCCGTCGCAGTTCTGTTTTGCTTGATATGAGGTCCCTACAATCGCCGTTGGTGGTCAATGCCAGAACCCTATTTGATAATTAAAGTTGAAATCGAGGGCGCTATATTTTGGAAGTGTTCTCACAAAAAAACTTTGCCACCACACTTTTTGAAGTAGGCAGCTTTCAACTTGCTCAAAACCCAACAACCTTAATTAAAACCATATCTTCCCTTCGCAGTAATTTGTATTTGCCACAAACCGCCCAATACTCCTTCGAGCAACTAATCTTTGATCCCTGACCACAATCAATAAAATGCTCTAATTCTTTTGAAACGGATTCCATCCGGGGCAAACATCAAAACTTAATCAATAAATAACTTTTTGGAACTATTCCAATTTAGTCCTTATTCGTTTACAAGCCTCAGTGGCCGCTTTGTTGCCGTAACAGGTCTGAAATATTGAGGGCATATAAAAGGTCTGTCAGCCCACCGATTGGAAATTCGATCATCGTTCTCGTCATCCTTGTTATCATCGGGTTCCCGGAACTTTTCCAATCGGAAGCCAACTTCAATCGACCGAAACCGCATATGAAATAAAAAACCGAATGTTTTATAAAAAAAAATTGAGAAAAATATTTTAAGAAATACGGAAAAGTTTAGTCAATAGGAAAACTTTTCTTCATCCTTGTAAATTTCAAGGAATCGATTTTTGTTCCTTGAACCACCAGGACTAATTCTTGAAACGCACCTAAATATAAAAGTTTAACATTTCAGAAATTATTAATAACAAAATCCGTTTCTTTTTCTGCCTTTGCATCCTTATCGTAACTTGGACATAAAATTAAAAAAAAAATCAACGATATGTGTATATGCCTTAAAATTGCTCCCCAAAATTGACCTCGAAACCCAGAAGGGTTCCAATATCGAGAAGCCACGCTGGCAACATACAGACATAAAAACCAAATCGTCCTCGGATGATATCGTTGAGGATGAGCGTGATCCAGATGTGATACCATCGCAGTTCGGTATGTTTTCCATTTTATGAATTTGATTTTGTTGTTGAGTTTTTGTTATTGGCTCCGGTTCGTCCTATCCGATTTTTGCATGCATAATACACCCCGAAATGTCTTAAGTACACACAAGATTCAGTCGGGACTCCACACCTTCTTCACCTACTTGGAGCCTCGAGGATACTTCTGTGGAAAATCGCCAAAAATCGAGAGAGAGTAACAGAAACTCAACCAGATTTTAATGCCATGAATATTTATACGTTTATGGCAATATCTCGATTTTCAATTCCATTAATATTAAAAGTATTTATTTTTTTTGTTTAATTCAACATTGCGCTATTTAACAATCAACTAACCAACGATACATCAACGCTATTTGTTCTCGACACAACAGTTGGTGGTGGAATTAATTCCAGCAGTACAGAGCATCATTTTACACCTCCACCTATTACCAAATGGTCACCCAGCTCGAATGTAAGTACACACATGTTCTATTTACGTTTCAGGATAATTTTAAATTTGGAAAGGATTCGGTTATTTCGTATTGGCGAAATTCAACCACATGACGAAAATAGGGTTATTTCTATTTGTAACTATATTTAAATTTCAATCGTAGGGAACAATGGATAGAAAGGGTGATGAATTTATTATGGAATACACGGCCTTGTTAGTAGAGTTACCGGAAATAAATTGAACGGTTTCATCGAATTTTGGGTTAGGTGAATTTCGAGCATATACCTTAAGAGGATTATAAATATGTTTAGGTTTGGCTAATTGGTAAATTAGTCAAGTTGGAAAAGTTACTCGGACAAATTTCTGTGATAATGCCCCAATAGGGGTCTTAATTAGAGATGGTCAAAGCAGTTCCTTACAATGAAGTATTTCGCTCCGAGTCACTCAGTTTAAGGAACGAGTTCAGTGAAGTAGTTACGGAACTCTCTGTTCCATCGGTCGCTCGAGAACTATTTCCTTCTCATAGTTCAACTTCAGGAGAGAAGATGCTGAGCAAAAAAAGGGTCAGTAGATTTAGAAGATGATGACCAAAAAAATAGGTCACTCGATCTATAAGATGATGACCAAAAAAAAGGTCGGTAAAGTTTTTTTTAGCAAGAGTCCAATGGAACTGCAGCTTACCAAAAGGAGTGAGTTACTTCACACACTCACTTCAATGAAGTGCTCTTTTCGACCAGTTCATGAACGACCCATTTCTAGTCTCAATTCAAAAGGGTGTTAAATATTGAAAAGTCCTCAAAATAATTATTAAACAATTGTTTAAGTTGTTTAAAATACTTTATTATTATCATGATCATATTCCAAATACCCCTTAAGAACTGCCGCTTCTTGTATCTCTGGCGTCTCTGGCGACTTTAGGCTTCACAAAAATTTTGAAAAAATATTTACACAAAAAATATTTTTAAAAATGAAAAAAAATATTTTAGAAAAACAAATATATTTCAAAAACAAAATTTATTATTGGAAAAAAAATTGGCTACAGCTTCTAAAATTAATTCTTAATAAAAAAAAACAGGAAACATATTATGCTCGAGTCAAAGAAGTATTCAAAAATTCGTGGAAAATCATCACCTTTCCACCGATTGACGGTTAAATATCAAAACACCCAAATATCGCAAAGTCATTAAGAAAATAATGAAAAAAAATAATAGTTTTTTTCACCCATTAGGGGTTGAATACAAAAATGTCAGGCTTAATTTATTGAACAGTTGCACAAATGGTTTTTAATGTGCGAAATTTTAATTATGAAACCAACCCATAAGGTTAAAAATAATCCCGACGTGTATGTTTATTCATAGGAAACAATTAAACCCTTTTTCATTACTTGGGAAAATTTTGGAATTAAACCCCTTTCCACACTTAAGGGGTTGAAAACCAAAAAATTTCGGACTTAATTCTTGGGACAATTGGATAAATAGTCTTTAATGAAACAAATCAAATCGCAATAATCTCGTCGGTCTTCAAAAAGTGTTGACAAGTTCGTAGAATAAAATGAAATCCTTTCAACCCATGCGGGTAAAAAAATCCAAATGGTTTTAAAAAAAATGCAAAGAGATCTCAGCGGTCCTTAGAAATGATGACAAATTCAAAGAAACAAATTAAACCATTCTTCATTACTTGGGATTATAATATATCAAAAATTTCAGGCTATTGTAAGAGATCACATCACTCCTAAGAAACATTGAGAAATTCAGAGATAGAAATGAATTTCTTTTTCACATCCTGATAGTTTTAAGAAGAAGCAAAGTGCTAAGCCACCGAATACACTAGGCTCCAAAATAGGGCCCATTGCGATCCCTTCAGAGCCTCGTAGGTCATTAGACATTAAAAAATTCAGACTTTCTGTTTCAGCCATTGTAAGAGTTCTCATCGGTCCTTGGAAATGTTGAGGAATTCGGAGAAATAAATTAGAACTCTTTTCAACTCTGTTTTTTTAGACAAATGAATACATACAAAAAAGATTGTTATCTTGTTGTATAATAAGAAATAAATGTATTATTATTATTATTATTATTATTTTAAATGGAAAATCGAACCGAGAAATCATAGAAAAATTGCTAATTTAAGAGAAACAAATTGAAACCTCTTTCAATTCTTTATCATCAATTTAAAAACGATTTAGGGAAAAATCCCTTTTATTGATCTGGTTAAGGATGAAGTTGAGAATTCATACAGAAACAGCCCTAATTTAAGCTTCCGCTTATGTTGAATAACATATTCTAGGTCATGCAACGATTGACAAAGTTCTAGAAAATCAAAACCACTCAAACTGTCCTCCTTGTCTCTATTCTATCCCAACTGTCTTCGTCCTAAACTTTGCGACCTCTAAGATTTTCCCTGATTCCTGTTATCATAGCACATATCCCTGTCCTCTACGTCAAATGCAATGCACTTCAGATTTCTCGAGTGCGGGTAGTTCGTGTATAAATTTTCTATGTAATATGTTGTTCGTTCCTTGGTGAATTAAATAGGAAAATTTCCATATACTGTTTGGAGTGGCGCCCCCCTTTCAACATAGCGGCCTTCCTGTCGTGACAGACTTGCCTGATCGGCTTCAAGTAACCCGACAAAGTGGTGCACATGAGAATTATAAAATGTTTAAAAAAAAACTACCCTCCTAGAAATAGCTTGTCGCAAGAATGTAAGCACTCGGGGTACAAGTGCTCCTTACAATCCTTTTTTCCACTTGATTTGATCGAAACTTCAAATGTTTTCTTGGCATTTTACAAATATAACTACAAGTATTTGAGTTTGAAATCCATTTCTTTTGTGTATCGTATCCCGAGAAGTACGTGTATCCTGTAGTAGGACACCCAACCGTAGCCAATTCAAAAGGATTCCGATTGAATACGTTCAAGTGGGGTCAAGTGTTCAAAGGATTTTCGACATATTTCCACTTTTCTTTAATAAAATACTTCCAATTTTAATATTCAAATTTTTCCGCTTCGCTACTTTACCGAATAAACATTGATTTTGACTTGGAAAGTACCGACCCATGGTTGCATTTTATTGCACTTGGGGATTAATCGGGGGAATAAAAGGAAAAACTGCAACAGAAACTGCACAGACGGGACATTTTTTTATGGGACTAGTACCGAAGGCGACCATTTGTAAGGGATGTAATAAATGTAAGCATTTAGTCGTCCATTATGTAGCCGATGTTATGAATCCTGAGCACGAGGCTATGAATTCAATTTGCTTCCTCTGTCACCAACCGAAAGCCTTCTTGTGCCATGAATAAATTCGCCATTAATCAAATATTTTGTCTTGGTTCTGCAGGGGTTCGCTGGGAATTCTTTGGGGATGGTGAATAGTAGCTTAGCAGCCGGACTCCATCGTGTATATGGTTCTGTTTCTAGATCCAGGCCATTTTATGTCTCATCATAGGTATGTGAAATTTTATTGCCGAACCGATAGCTAGAGTATCTTGAGACGTTCGTGTGATTTCTTTCAGCCGTGAGCAATAAAAATAAATCCTTTTCCCTTCGAAATACATAAGATAAACGTTAAATCCAAGATGTTTCCTCACCGGCCGTTCCTTTATCGAACTCCTAGCCTGGCATCGTACGACATCGAATATCCATCCCGTCAGGAACAGGATTCCGGGGGAGGGAAAAAATGAAGAAAGAAACCAAAGTATCCACCACACCCTTAACCATACCGTCACAAATTCGATAAAATTGATGTAATTCAATTTATTTTTGATTTTAAAGTGTTTTCGGATTTACGAAGCTTTCACCCAAACTCCGTAGTAAAGCCCATTCACAGTCGGCTGTAGGTGATGATTTATGGATTTAATTTTTGAGTGGATGCCTTTCTTTTGCCACCCTCAAGACGGTTCTTCCAAGTCGTTCAAATACTCATCCGAGCCGTTGTTTACTTTACTTCCATTATGAGGGTCTTCTTCATTCTTTCGTTCCGTACTTATAGATGCTGGGGTTGTCATCACCTCGTCATCATCATCCATAATGATTGGAGAATTGTTTATAGCTAAATATATCATATAAAAGAGGAGGCAACAGGAAAATTGATTTAGAGTACCACTGCTTCTGAATTACAGCGTAGACTATCGATAGTAATACATTTTTTTTTTATTGAATTTTGGGAAAAGATTAGATAGAAGATTCTCTGATGTGGTTGAATCTTGGCATTATATGGCATTTGGAAAATAAGAAGAGGTTTTCGTATCATCTTCATGTCCGATATCTTTAACGAACCAGACTTTCACAAGATGTTCCAATGTTGGTCGATATTCTTACCACCACAACGACACAGATCAATGTATTCCCAGTCTTTCTCCATGTCTCCCAAAAGGACAATATCCGGTTAAGACCCCTAGGAGTTGTCTGACAATATGACACTAGAGTTCCCTTTACCAAATTTCGACCACAAATGTTTAGCCTGCCAGCAACTCGAAAGATTCACTCAAGCCCCCTCAGTAAAAAAAGTTTAAAAACGTAACATTGGTGACCCAAAAATTACCCAACGTCGTTGGAAGAAATTAACATTTAAGATAAAATTAGCAAATAGTAGTCAAAGTCCGTACACACTACGTCAAATAACAGTCAGCATTGATAACTCTGGCGTGACGATCCGAAAACTTCAGACGTCAACATTGGTTACCCCGATATATTCCAGTGTCATGATAAAAGAAACATTTCGGAAAAAAATCGACACATAGTCTTTTCCATATGTTTTAGGCGTCAAGATCAAAGTCAAGATTGGTGACTGAGTGGTAATCAAGATTTTCCTTTTGATCTACATAGGAAACTGCTACCATTTTGAAAAAAAACCCACAAAAGTTGAAGTACGGAATTCAAAATTTACTTGCTTCAAAAAGATAGCATTACAAATCTCAGTAAGGGCCCGCATATCAAATATTTGCGAACGAAAACGGAAAGGTCCAATTAATGTCTATCTCCTGCTAAAACGAACACGAAACTTTTGATACCTTTCCGTACAAGGAGTTGAAGGAAATTTTGACAAATTGAAATAATGAGTTTTCAACGAATTTCATTTCAGCTAAGTGAATGTTTAATCATTAGCATTGGTAAACAAAATTTAAGACAATTTAACGGAGTGGGTGAGTATAGTATACGTACTAATGCATAACATTCAGTTCGAAGAGAGAGAGTCCTTCGTTCGAAAGTCCCTCAGTTTGTCGTTGAAATTCAAAACAAACTTTCTTAATTACTCAAATCCAAGCAATCAAGTTAAAAACCTTGTTTGAAATATTTAACAACAACTGAACAAATAATACGAATACGAGAAGCAGCCGGATCAGAACATATGCAAATACCGGTATACCTTCTATACGACAACTATAAACATATATCTCAAGCATAACTTATCATTTAAGATTCACGCGCTCATGAATATTCTGTCATGTAGTTTTCATGATAGAGAACCTCTTCCGAAACAAACTTTCCTCGAATTTCTGTGATATATAAATTTTGTAAATGTTCGGTTTCATTTTCAGCACACAATGTACGACACTGTACTGCAGGCTACGATAGTAAACAGTCCCGGAATTACAACTTATAACCAGATAAATACTCGACCTCACATGGCCTCAACAGGAATCACGGGCAGCGGAACAACATCCCTTGTTGTTGGATGTACATCGTCCGGTATACCGCCCGGTAGCAATCACGGACTAACCTCACCAATGGGTTCGTCATCGACAACATCGACGGGGTCACCAACACCACATGTTATATCAAATGCTCTGGCCGCGACTACAACGCTGCCCAATATCGCGTCACCGAACGGTCCTGGTACAATTCGTACCGCTGCAGGACGAATAATTCCTATCCCGGCTAGTGGAAGCGGTTCTTTACTAAGTTCCGGTTGTAGTACGACAACAGACTTAGAAGATATCAACATTAATGCCATCAAGGATTGTCTGATGGCACAACGTGTTCCGGAAAGTTGTGTTTGAAAAAACTCATAGAGTACTTTCGAACGTAATGTTTATTAGTGTAGGTATTGTTTATGTTGTTTTTTCTTTTTAATATTTATTTCAATTTAAGGATATAAGAATTTTGAAAAAAAATAAAAAAAAAATGAGGACAAATTGTATGAACCTCAATAAAAAGAACACGCAAACAAATAATAAATGAAGGAAGACAAAAAGACTTTTAAAATAAATTGTAAATCAATGCTAAAATAAATGAAATAATACGAAAAAATAAGAAAAAAAAAACTATATATTAAACTCGTTTATAGTGAATTGTGTGCTTGTGTGTGTAAATTAAATAGTTTAAGCCGGATTTTTAGGTGCATTATCTTTTAAGTGGTAAGATTTTTATGAAAATTCTTCCTTCAAACATCATTTTCATTTTCTAGTAACAAAAACTATCCAATTGAGGCAACAACTTATCCAACAAACATTTTCAAGCGACAGCGTCGTAAGTTTTCTTCCGAAATTCTGGAACAGAATTAATTTTATTTCAGGGATTATTTGTTAGCCTATCGCCCAAGCTACAAGGAAGCTGAGACTTCTTCGTTTCGCTGAGTACCAACTGGAAATAAACCGGGCATAGAGTTGGATATAATTTCAGCGAATTCTACTTTCATTCAGAACAGAACTCTTTTTCGAATTTAATATCCTATAGTCCATATCCAATAGACCCAACTGTGGCTGCAGTGTCAGAGGTTAACCATTCCAACCTCATTTTCTAATCTAGCCTATGACCAGCTCTTGAACTACTCAGGCTACTCAGGCTATGTCTTCTGATTTCATTTCTACAGATACCACAAATTATGTTCTGAGAAGTTGAGCTTACTGAAAATTTAGTGCAGTACCTTTAGCTGGTCAAATCGTCCAGTGTCCGCACCACCTGTCGTTCTTATGGTCAAAGACAAACAAATTCGTCCAGATAAGGTTCCTAGTCTAGTTCTATTCCAGCGCCCTGGACAACTCAACAATTGATACATCAACTGGAGAAAAAAGTTTCTCAATTGAGGCAATTTGAGGGGAGGACTTCAGGAGAGCAGAGCTCGATTTGGGCCATTCATGACGATAGTCCCAGAGGTTCGTGGGTTCGAATCGCTTGCATGTCCCGTAAAACAACTGATTTTTTTTCCAATTTTCAATGATACTGTAGAAATCACATACCCAATTTCCTACACTCGATAAAAAAAATCACAGTTCAAATGTTACAAGTGGCGCCCAACGTGGGGTGTGGTTCGTTGGTTCGAATCGCTTGCAAGTCCCTTAAATAACCAATTTTTTCTCAATTTTAAACGATATTGTAGAAATCACATACCCAGGGCCCTCGATAGAAAAAATCACAGTTCAAATGTTACAAGTGGCGCCCAACGTGGGGCGTCATCGAAAGAACTGATAAAAGGAACGAACCGGAATCTAACCGTTCCTAGATAAAACCATCGCAAAATATTTCCGTTAATAAATTTGCCCTTAGCTCGAAGCTGAGTCTATCTTTGATCAACCCCTATTTAACTCGGAACGTTACATGGCTTGGAAAAATATTGTTATTTGAAAAATGTTCTTTATTATTTAAATGGGCAGAGGATGGAAAAATATATTTCATTGACTTCATTACATCTTACGTGTTAAAATCATTATTATTAATTATTTATTATTTATTTAATAGCATTTGTCAGGTTTGTGAAGTTTAATATTAAAGGTATAAACAGCACAACGATTTTGGGAGTTATTATTAACACGTCAAAATAAACAAATATTTTATAAAGATGTTCTTGCATTGCTTTTCAACTGACCTGTTTATTAAATTAATTTATTTTTAAGTAATTTGGCGATGTAAAATTGAAGCTCTCGGTAGAATAAGGGATCAACTCATTTTTTAAAAAAAAATATGAAAGGGCTTGACTTTTCCGACCTCTAACTACTTTCGGAGGAAATTAAGCTGATGCAGTTAGCCCCTTATGAATTAATATTATCCTTAATAATTTTAATAAAATCATAAACAAATTCAATAAAATAATTTTAATCCAATAAGTCCTCAGAAAAATCAAATTTCGCAAGTTGTTGGAAAAATTAGTTGACCCCTTATTCCAGCAAGGGCTTCAATTGATCTATTTCAAGAACAGCTTATGCAAAAAAGTTGAATATTTTTCTTGTGAGTTTTTTTTTTTTTAATATTATATTGGCGGTTTTAAAAATGTTTAGTTTTCCCACTTTTTAATAAAAAAAAAACACACATATCTTTTACGGAATTACAAGAAGATTAAAGCATATCACGTTGTTTTCAAGTCATATCAATCTCGAAATTGATTTTCTTTAAAGACAAAAATTCGTACGAACTCAAAAGTTTATCCCCAAAATTTCACAAAAACTATTACCACTTAAAACATACTGTACACTTAACTAATAATAGAAAATTTATATCTGAAAAAAAAAACACTTATATCATATACAGAAAAATGTAACAATAAGAAAATATCCTGTTTAGATTAAGCTGAAGAAAAAAAAAGATAAAACTTCAAAAATTGAAGGAATAAAAAAAGTTTTTAATAATTGTTTCGAGGACCAGTTCCTCTTGTATAAAAAATGAAATAGGTAGCTCCAATATCAAAGTGGTAGATTTTACTTCCACGAAAAACAAAAAAAAACTAAAGTAAAGTAAAGTAAAACTTGAAACGTAGTCAGTTGAACGATTTGCAAAGGAATATCAAAAGTTGATAAACTTAGAATTATATAAATCAATGTTTCTTCCCGGAAGTATCTTGTAAATAAAAAAAAATGAAATTTTAATTGAAAACCAAAAAAAATTGTCCTTTTATTTAATAAAAATACTAATGAGAAGTCCTGATTTATCATTAGATTGCAGCGGTTTCAACTCTGTATTCAATCTCGGTTGTCACACTGGGTCGATTCTGAACAGTCAAAAAGTTCAAAAGGGTACTGTGATCAAACTATGCGTCGGAAGTGGTTAAGAAAATTGTGGAACATGGTCTGAACGTTCTAGATGATGTACGAAAAATTTATTTATAAGAAATAAAATTGTGGCATGGTAAACCAATTTCATGAAGAGTTAAACACACTTTTAGCCAAAAAAAATTGGAGTTTCGTTAATGTTCAATATTTTTTCATAAAATTTTGGCGTTTCAATTCTTAGATGTGCTATTTCTGGGAAAAAATAAAATAACAGCATAGTTCGTGTTTCAAAAAAGTTTTGTATTCCAACATAAATTGAGGGTCCGATTTACGCTCAAAGATTGTCATCGGATCGGTTCTATACCGTGTGATCACGAAGGATTAACAATATGAAGAAAATATAGTCTTAGCCATTGAAAAGACACTATACAAACATTTACATATGAAAATCCTTGTCGCAACTCAATAAATTCAGAAGGACTGTCGTCTTCGTCCTTAAGGAGCTGAACGTACACAACATTATTAAAGAGCAAAGACGATTTCTGAGCCGCAGGATAGAAGTCATTATACAATTTGATCCTATCGGAATCCTCTCAAGCATCCTTATCAGACAGAAATAGGACCGAATCAATATTGCTTTGATGTTGTCGGAAATCTATTCCGCCCGGAATTATATCATAATATTTTCTACCTGCATGGAAATACACACAGATACAGAAACAGGATAAGGAAATTCGCTTAGGTAACAATTAATAACTAAATGGAAAGGTAGGTCGATTGCTCAAAGATGTCAATCGGATTGATAGACAAAATACCCAAGACATATTCGAAGTAGATTTCAATTCCGTTTCGGACATAGAAAATATCCGTGTACTCGTAGATCCCTTAGCATTGCAGTAAATGAACCAGATGATGTAAGGATAACAAGCTTCGCAATATGTCTGAGAAGGTTAATGGATTGGAAGAATTTCAATATCCTGATGCACCTGTTGTTGGAAAATTTTCTATGGAGCGGTACACAAGCTCGAATATAGGCCAGAATCGTTACGAATTGGTTTGGTGCATTCAAGGCGGAAGGATGCACAGGATGCATTTTCTTTATTGAATTTCAGAGATTTTCATATTTTGTGTATACATAAATTATTATGGAAATTGTTTTTTATTGATTTCACGGAGAAATGGCAATAGGGAATTTCAGTTCGCGTATACATTGAAATGAACAGTGAATTTGTGATGTCGAAGGATATTTTCATGGGTGTGGATGGTTTAACATCTAGAATTGAAAACGGGATCAAAGAAATTTTTACATTGGATCGGTTCTATAAAAATCTGTTTGAGTTAGAGACGGAATGTAGAAAAATCGTTTATTTCTGATTCTTGATTCACTTAGGGAAATTAAAAAGTCAGTAGGAAACACTGTAAAAGTAGGTGTTTCATCTTTGAAAAGATTTTGGGAGCAAAACAAAAACAAGCAAGTTATTTTCAGCGTTCAGTTGTCTTCGAACAAAAGCAATATACAGGTAAGTAGTCAATTGAGTTAAAAAATCCGTAAATTATTATAAAATGTAAACTTTAACCAGTTAAGCTACAACACTGTTTTTGAATTTACGCCGAATGACTAAGCTAAGGTTTTTAGCATTAGGACTATGTATGAAAAACGTACAGGAGCACGGAAAAAAAATTATTCATAATTTTTGTTTAGTTATGGCACCGACGTTGGTTGTCTGTTCGTTTGTCCGCCTATTTGCATAAATTCATAATATTCTGAGTACTAAAATGTACTAAATTAGACAAAAGGTCATTTTTAAAACAGGTTTGCCAAAAACAAAAAATATCAAGAAGAAAAATATTCACAAATAATTATATTAAATAAGCATGCATTTTTCCAAATCATTGGAAATACAGCAACTATATGGCGAACAATACCAGCAATCTGTGAAAACATTGCAACATTGCCGAAATATTGCCGCAACTAGCATGATATGCTCCATTAATCGCTCCACTAGTTTTGGCAATAGTCGTCGGGCAATTAATTGCTTGAAAAATTGTTCGTGTACGAGCAACTTTAAATCGTTAATTAAATTATAGGGGACTTCAGATTTGAGAAGATAAAATTAAGAAAAATTAATGCCTAGATGTGCCAGTGGAGTACATACTTCTTGTCAAAAACCACTTTTTACCAAATTTTAGATCAATCAAAAAATTTTATTAATGAATTAAAAAAGTAGAATCCATTTCAATTTCTACAAATAATTCGTAATTTAAAATCAAACTTGAACCCGTAGGACTAATTCCATTAAATTATCTCTTGTCTCAACCAAAACTTGTTAGGTTCCTTATTTCCTGAAGAAGACGGTTTCACTAGAATTTGTTTTGAAATAAGACGAGAAGCTTTCGAATTTAACCTTTTCCGGAAAGAACTCCGAACTCCTTTTGCAAGAAAACTAATTAAATTGAAGGTAAGACAACAGAACGCGGAATACCGAGGAAATTAAAATTAAGGCAAACGGAGGTAATGGTAAAACTAAATGGGGAAGACAAAAAAAATCTCTTTCATCAAAAATTCAACCTTTTAAAAGTTCGATATATCTTTTACGGAAAAAAAAGGTTCCGAAAGTGAAACGCAGTAACAGATTGCTTAATGGTTATGAGAGTGTATAAGTGATGGAAATTAAGTCCAATAGAATCTGGTTTCCTGCTATGAATCAGTTAATAATTCAGAGGTGTTTGCACAGGTGTTTTTCGAGGTACCAACGTTCATCTTTAAATAATTCCAATCTTTTCTTGTTTTAATTAGCTAAAATGTTAGACACTCTTAAATTTTTTGTATTTCAGTTCCAGTAGGACCATTTCTATGGTGTAAGACTCTTGGAAGAACCAATTTTGCTTCGATAGTAATGGTAAAATTACATGCATGTGTAATTTGAAGGAAAATTACACAAATAAGTTGTAATAATTGCAAAAGGTCTTATCAGTACACAGCAATGATGTAATTATTTTGCAATGGCTGCGTAGTCAGTAGATAAAATTGGCGAAATTATTACACAGAGAATGCAATTATTACGCCCTTTTTGTGTGAAATTCCCACATTAATATAGAAGAAAATCCTCCATTTAATTCATAATAATAATTATACGGTACGGCATTAATTAAAACGTCAACTACACAATATACATATACTGTATTAAATTGATTTAAGTTCACAATGATATTAAGGTCACTAAATCCAAAACTAAAATACAAATCTTGCACAAAAACCTTTGCCTGATTTAATAAACCTGAAGATGTGAAGTGGAGTGAAATGGTGGAATGGATTTTCGCGAACTTTCTTATTCTGGCGTAATGTTACACAGTATTTAAAGTAAAATTACACTTAGACTGAATTAACTTTATTAATGATTTAATAAATTCATAACGCCTGTATAGTGTAAAATAGATGTAATTGTTCACGTTATTGTGTAATTTTACCTATTTATGCCCTAAAAAACAATTATACGTCATTAATACGTACAATTACATAGATTGTGTATTTTTCCACTTCTTTTTGCTTTAAAAACAGAGTATTTTTACAAAATATTTTTAGAGTGTAGGTGTGAAAATTGCATGGACCCATAGCTGAACGTTCAAAAGTTTTGTTGCTTCAGAGTAACAAAAATCACAATTTTATAATTTATGTAACAGAAAGAATGCAGGAACAATTTGTAATTAAAATTCTTCAAGCTGTAGTCAGTGTTAAAATTGATGTAAAAATACATTTTTTTTTTAACAGTTGTCAGTTGCTAACCATGATGATGGTAATTAAAAAATTTATTTATGCCCGACTGAACTCCTTTTCATATTAAAAACCCTTTTTAAAACAGAAATATTGCGCAATGACAAAACTGAATTTCAGAAAAATAAAAATATTTTTTTTAATACGATCTCATCGAATTTGAACGCAATTAAAACAAAATCACGTAGGAAACCGTTCACAATAAAGGCAAATATCACGCTCGCCTGAATTAAATTATTTAAAATTGTCGCATGTATTGAACAAGGAATTCAATTAGGACTGACTTTTCATCTGAATTCTCAAATTAATAACGAGAAAAAAAAAACGAATAAATAAAATTGTCAATGCTTGGCCAGTGTACCACATATTCGACGAACGCATTTAAAAATATATAAAAAAAATAGGGGTAGGTACATATATTTTCAGAATAAAATAATTAAAAGGTGCCGACCGCACATTAACTTGATTTACTTTCGCAGGAAAATGCAGGTGGGAGTGGCTGTAAAATGGAAATTTGCACCACGAAGTAATTAGCGATTGATCATTGGAATGAAGGCAATAAAATATATGAAAAGCCCAATATCTTCGGTATCACTCCTACTAAAACATTTAAATTTAAACAATGTATATGGATCCTTTAGTTTTTTAGGGATAAAAATGGAAAAATATATTTTTTTTCCATATCTCAGGAACCGCTTACAGTAGAGAATTTAATTGTGATGCATTGGTGGTACGGATAAACTACCTAAATATCACCCCCGCGGTTTAAGTCCAGCTATTTTTTGAGATGCGAAGCAAAAGGTCGGACAAATTACTTCAATCGTAAAGTAAATGTAAATTTACGATTTAATTTAATTTATTTTAATTTATTATATTTTATTTTAATTTATTTTAATTTATTTTAATGACTGTTTCGTTTCTGAAACGTACCACTCACTTATCTACATACAGTCAGAAGAAAAAGATATGGGTCTCCTCCCGAACGGCTAACATTTCCTGAACCCAAAATCATCTGGTAGTGGTGGTTTTTCGTATCTTAGAAACGGCTTATGCTAAAAAGTTGAAACTTTGTACATATATGAAGACAAGAGAAATTAAAAGAAAAAAAAATAGATATTCATTTGTATACAAAGATGGAGTAAAAAAAATTCCGTGAAAACGGTTTTCCCACATTTTCCCCAAATTTCGTTAAATCTTTTAGATTTTAGACATCTTGATGAAATCAAATCAGTTTTACTTCTTTAGGCTTTTAATATAAGCGCCTAGAAACGCTTTTCCATATTTTTCGAGATCTGACCCCTAAGGGGGTGTAGGGCGGTTATGTACTTTATCACGAATTCCGATATATTCTTAGGTCGTCTACTGAGATACAGAATTTTTTTTTTTAATTGACTTAATCCCTCCCTTAAAATTTAAAAAAACTAAGATAATAAATAATGATGACAATAATAATAAATAAATAAATTAGATTAAAAATAATAATAAAATATTAAAATTATTAAAAGTAAAGATAGAAAAAGAGAGGAAAAAAAATCGATAAAAAAATAAAACACGAAAAAAATTAAAATAAAATTTAAGCTGGGTGTAGTCCAGTGGTAGCGTACTAGGCTTGTAAACGCGATGTCGTGGGTTCAATTCCCACTCTACGAATAAATAATTTATAAGAATTTTTCAGGTGCTATTGGCTTTTAAATTATTAATATAACAGTGCGGAATATTTAATAGGATCACTACTAAAGGATTTAACACTGAGCAGATGAGTTCTGTTTACATTCTTATCAGATTCACTAACACCATCAGACATACCAGACAGTAGTTGATTTGCGATAGGCAACATTGCTGTTCTGGTAGATCACATCAAAAAAGAAGACACACAGCACTTAAAATTATTAACACCAACTAGTACACTGCCATACCCGGCCTGATTTCTGACCTCCTATCCCTAAGCTGACTGGATTATACACTACCAGTATATTAAAGGCTAACCACCTAAGTCCAGTTCAGTATCCATAAAAAAAAAATAAGAAAAAAAAAATAATTAAGAATAAATTTAAATAAATATATGTAGGGATAAAAATGATAATAATAATAAATAACTAAATAAAATAAAGTAAACATGAAAAAAAAGAAGAAGAAAGTCAAGATGTATGAATAGTAATAAACATCTACACAAAATAAAGATATCAAATTTTAATATTAATAAATAAAAAAAAATTGCTAAATTTCTGGGTGCAAATTAAATAATGGGACGAACTCCGTGAAGTGTTTAATGCTGAGATGCGGTCTAGGCTACTATGCGACTAATAACCTAAAGAATCTTTTTTTTTAATCAATGGCGCAACAGCCCAAATCGGGCCTAGGTCTTGAAGTAATGCCAGAGTTACTTCATTGCGAGACCGACGGAACAGTAGGAGGTGAAGTGGTCAGCTACACGCTCGTCCGTGATTATTACCCCGATTATAACTCAGGTACTCATTTACAGCTGAGTGAACTGGTAGTCCGACACCCAATCCCATTTTCGAAAATTACTTGTCGCCAAGCAGATTTGAACCTGGTACCAGGTGCACCGAAGGCAAGTGCTCTAGCCACTAAGCCACCCAGACTTACCTAAAGAATTGCGAGGAGGCTATTTGGAGCGTTATTCTTTAGGCTGTCTGTCGCATAGTAACCTACACCGCATCTTAGCATTAAGCACGTTTCAGAGTTCTATCAATATAACAGTTGCGCCCAGAGTTTTGGCAGTTTTTTTTTTTTTGCAAGATTTATTTACTAGCAAGAATGGAGCAGTTTGTTACGAATTATTTGATTTTTAGACAGAGATTTAAAGCATAAAACAAACGAGAAAAAGGATTTAGAAGACGGTCTTGAAATTACCTACAAAATTGGTTCTTTCACGTCAAAGTAAATTAAATGCAAAAGGAATACACTGTGTCAAAAACAAGCTCATGTTGCATGCAAATTCAATATTCCAGGATAATTTCGATTCAAAAAAAAATATTATCCCCATTAAAAAAAAAAAATTCGCATAAAAATCAAACCACCAAGGACCTTTCTTTACAACAAAAAAAAATCCCGAAGAATTCTCTTGTTCCAAACAAGTTAATATACCAGAATTTGCCATATCCAAGGAACAAGGATCACCATCACCGCATAATATCCTTGCTCCCTGGAAAAGCCATTCCGATGGTTACAGAAAATCACTTTACGCGTTTTATGATCCATTAAATGTGAAAAGTTTTTCGTTTTGTATGTTTCGTATAGAGATGGCTGCCCACGGAAAGTATTTCGTGACGTTCATTTTTAGTATAGTCGGTGCGGATCACATCCAGCATTTAGTCTCTTCTGATATTATCCTTCTATTTTTTTGTATTCATTTTTTTTTTTTTTATTAAGGAGAGCAAAAGAACTGCTGCTACTGGCATCCACAGATTCTTCGAGATCAAGAGTATAGGTGCCATTATAACTATACAACTTATGCGGATATCCTTCGAAACCGAGAATGTGGTGCAAATCCTTAGTCGTGCCTGAGAACAAGAAACCGTTGAACGAACACACAAATCCCCAAAAAGCAAAAGTACCAAAACGTCGTGAATAAAAGAAAAATCCATACAGGAAAAAATGGCAAAGAACGGGGTCCTGTAGAAGAGAAGTTTTCCAAGTCGTTCCACTGTAATATGCCGGGGCGGCTGGGGGGGGGGGGGGGGGGGATAGGTGTGGATGGTACCTTATATTAGAATATTGATATCCCGTGAAATCTGTTCGCCGTCTAACTTGAATCGTTGAAATACATCGCAAATGTGTCGTGCAAGTTTTCGGGATTTTCTTTTCTGAGCTTCATGCCGATTCCGACTTTTTTTTTGCCGTTCATCCCCCGGATTAGATATTCTATTCATTCGCCTGGGTTACCGGCGGCCGTAAAAGCCAGATGATGCTCCCGGGGGAAGTTTAAAATATTATGAGGGCGCACAAGAAGTGTATATTAAAAATTATTAGAAGATGTAGGGATGACTAAAGTTTCGCAGCGTGTGCTCGTCCGTATATTGGCCGTTCGTTTTGTTCGTCCCCCGGAAAAACTTTCAAAGCTGGACAATGAAAACATGCACACGAGAGCGACGTTATTTTATCTAACAAAATTGCAGTTCGATCTAGCGTTAACAATTTTCCAGTTCAATTTTATTGTCGGTCAAACTGTTCGGGGAAGGGATGGGGTTTTTTTTCTCCCAAGTGAAAAACACTTTTCAGTTCACTGCTCCAATATCACGAGGATAGGTTTTCGAGTATGTTTGTTATTTTCTGGAGCCACTAATGGACAGTATAATTATGCTACGATGGCATACCAAAAATGAAACCTTGTGGCTGTAATGGATGCCAACACATGCAAAATATTTGGATAGCCTGGACGTAACCTCATCAGAGAATTGGAAAGAGGTGTGCCAGGGACTCAATTATGGGGCGAATTTAAGTAAGTCAAGAGTACATCCAGGATGGATTAATGAGATCGGTTTTGTGATGTGGCCGAAATAATGAGTCAGGTACAGTTCGGAATGGACTTAGGCTTAATTACTGAACTGATTACGACCAGGATATCGTACAGATTCCAAAAACCATTTAATCGAAATTTTCGTGCATATTGCATTTCAAATGGGCGGCATGAGGTAAACCATAGACGTAATGGATATGTTCTTGTAAGCGATACATGTGACTTTTTGTTACGCACTTTTCGTATCGCAGTTAAGGCCCCATGTTCACGTTAAATGCCATTTTGTTGATTTATGACTGTTTTTATGCCAATTTATCACGTTAATGGCAACAAAAAAACAAATTAAAATTACACCACTTTATTTGCTGGTATGTAAACTAGGTCGCCCATTGAGAAAAAAATCTGCCAACAATCTAGGCGTAACTTTATTAACTATTTTTGAATACAGAGAGAAAACTGCATTAATTCGTCCTCATTTTGATTTTTTGGTGAGAAATTTCTCACTCATAAGTTACAGAACTGAGCTACAGATCTGACTATCTGGGAGATATGGCAAAATTCATGAAAAAGTATACCACTTTACATCCCCTTAGGGGTCGAATTTCAAAAAATCTTGAAAACACTTTCTAGATATTCGTATGAAGAATCCGTAGAATAAAATTGAGTTTGATATTTGGGAAGACCTAGTAGATATGACGAAATTCGTGAAAATATATGCATTCTATTTTTACTGATAGTTTTTTATTTGCCCCGCTTCCGAACGCCAATGGAAATTCGATTTTTTTTTTACGAAATTACTTTCCTAGTTGATTCACATATACGTACCGAGTTTCAACTTTCGAGCATGACAAGAGTCAAGATCTAGAACGTTCAAATTTAAGCCACGTGTGGACTATTTAGTTTAGAAGAAATGGCGAAAAAGAAATAGATAAAATAAACAGAAAGAAACCAAAAAGGACTCACCATTTTCATTTCATGCTGCTGCTCTGCACTCGTTCAACCTCCTTCCACTTTCACTTTCAGCTTTTGTTTTTATTTTAAAATTCAATTTTTCATTATTTTTTTGGACACACACTGCTATATTATGGGGCGTATTAAGGGGCGTTAGGGCAACATATTTTAGAAGGCAATTAATTGAGAGCATACACTTCACTCTTTTTTGTTTTTTTTTTATAAAGAACACTTTTACTTTTTGAGATGCACTGCAATATTGAGGGACTAGAGAGGGATAGATTTTTTTAAGGGCTATTACTTGGGAGCACAAATTTCAGGCACATTTTTAAAGGGCATATTTGAGCCTCACAACACTTGCCTTTTTTTTAAATAAACTACACCGACAAACCGACCGATCCGAACAGTTTGTTATTCGCATGGAGTTCAGCGTATCACCTGGCGCACAAGATCTCAAGATCACAACTGAGAACTCCTCAAACTGTTGAATGAGCGCTCGCGGTGAACACGTGCTCAATGGGACGCGACGCGATTTTACGAAACGAGGACGAGGGTGAAAAAAAGTTTGATTAGAAAATTTAAATAAGGGGTAGATGCGAATCTCTAATGTCTGGTAATTCATTTTCCCCGCAATCTGAATCGGGTCCTCTTACAGTTCTATTGCGAAGCTGAATCAACATCGACTAGCACACTGACCAGGCATCGACGAAGTCATTGCTTCTGTCTCTAGATGATTCGAGGCCCCCGGAATCAGATTGCGGTTGATTGCTAATCGATAAGAACGCATTGGTACGCAACGGGATTTAAGGAAATCACGCCGCACTCGCCCGTGTGGTGCACACAAGTCGCTGGCTCAAGAGTCGGAGGCCAATTTCAAAGGGGGGAACCCTTTCTAACTCGCCCAAATTATGCAATTACAGATACTAGTGGCTAGAGTGAGAGCTAGACAGTCTGTTGCGCTCCTGATCCATACACAGTCAGAAGAAAAGGAGAATGGTCCCTGCCTGCACAGTTTTCAAGCTAAGCGTTTCCCGTTTCTTTACAACGTTCCCCAAACTCATCCCGAAACCCAGACGGCCGCCGCTACATGACAATCTGGGTTTGACAAAATTCCGCGCCCCAACCTATCGGCCTTTTATTTGGCCCCATCGATCAACGTACGCCGTCCGCATACGGGATTTAATCCTCTTCAGTTTGAGAAACACTGATATTTACTATACAGCGTTCTCAAACCACCTATCGGCCTTTTATTCGACCCCATCGATCAACGTATGCCGTCCGCATACGGGATTGAATCCTTTTTTCTCTGATCCTGGTCTGCTCCAGTTTGAAAAGCACTTAATTTGCTAAGCGAATGCCTTAAGGGCCAAATACAGCTTCAAATTCCCACTTTACTTCGATCCAGACTTCGCTTGGTAATTCGCTACAATCTGGTCAACTCTTGCACTGAACCACTCATATGGGGGCGCCACTGCGTCTTTCAACTTCGGTCTTCAAATGGTTCTCTGATATTAGCAACTCTGAAATTTGGCGCCGTCGGAGCAGCCGCACTCACACTTCCGATTACTTGTGAACCCACCCGCAAAGTGTACTTCCACCCGTGGCCTTGGTTCGAGGAATTCATTCATTTTAGCGGAGACACGAACCAGGCAATAGAAGTAGTATGGTGAGAACTGGTGGTGAGAATTGTTTGCGCCAGGTTGATGACGTAGTGCAAGCGTTTCCACCTTAACGGTTTTTTTTAAGGTTGCGCAGAAAATTTTCCGACGCGGAAAAACGAAGTAGACAGAATCCCTGCTATTACTTATGAAGATTAGTTGCCTAACGGCAATTTTGAGCACGAGTGAAAGATTCCATTAAACGAACATGTCGTGTAAAAATTTCACCACAATTGACATATAACTTCCGGCCAAAGGTCGGTTATTCTGTCATAAAGGGTCACACTCCCTCAAACTCTGTCCGAATTTTTCGGCCCGGTTAATTTTACGGTGCTTTTGCTTATATATGGTTCATGTTTACAATTTAAAACCACATGGTTTGAGTCTTCGCTAGTTGTCATTTATCGCTACACAAATTATAGCCATTCCCCATTCAAAAACGTCAAAGTAGTGTAAACAGAACTACCTAACAAACTCCAGCAAAATGTCAACGATTGATATTTCCGAATTGAAAATAAAAAATGACGAAGACTTAATCGAAATCGACAGTGACAAAGAGATGGAGAAATCTTCTAGTCAAAAACAAGCCAAACAAACGACCTCGTCGGCAGCATCCAGCTCCAACGGCTCGCCGCAATCAAAACCCACGGCAAGTCGACGAAAAAGTGTCCACCATCGGCTCATTCTAGACGACAGTATCAGCTTCGAAACCGAATTAACGCCGTCGAACGATGACGCAGACGATTCGCAGCCAGCGAAGAAAATTAAACAAGTTGCCCCAGCTTCTGCCGCTGTCGTCGTACCCGAGCAATCGGATGCAACCAGCGGCAACGAGGACGAAGAAATGGTTACAAATCCCAACGATAATCTGATCCGGAAGGTTGCGTTCCTTCGTGCTTGCGTTAATTTCATGATGCTAAGCCTGAACAAGGTACCGTTCACGTTCGAAACGCCGATGTCGTTGTCGATGCTTATCGAGGAGTATAACACGAAGAACAAGCGGTCGCTTGGACGAACGTAACGGCTTCTTTTTTCTTTGTTCACTTCTTTTTTAGAAAATAAAATGTTCAGTTGGTTTTAAATTTTTTGGTTTTCTTTTTGTAACGTCGTCTGGGGCTTTGTGGGAAGATGGTGCAAGGATTTCAATGATGTGCATATTACAACAATGTTCGAAGACTCTACTGAGTAAAATCATCTCCTTTCTCAAGGGAATAGATATACCTAGCCCAGAGAGTTGTTAAGAACCAGGAACAAAAACCTTTAAGTCGTGGTTCGAGAAGCAGTAAGGCTTCTATAGGCTCTACTAAACTAATAAAAAAAAAATAATACAACAATGTTGTACTGCACTTTCGTTCGTTCTATTTTGGAATATGCCTGTCCGGTATGGGCTCCATACTATGAGGTTCATAAAATAGAATTGAGTCGGTTCAGAGAAGGTTCTAGCGATTCGCACTTAAAGGCAAGATCCACTGCATCTGCCTCCTTACCATGAGCGACTTAAGCTCCGGCCGATGGAACCATTGGTTGATAGACGAGATGTCCTTAGAGCTGATTTTGCTTTCAAGGTAATATTAGCTCCCCCATCATTACTAGAAGCCGTTACTATCAGACATGTTCATTAAAACATAGTAGAACTTAATAGGGCCAGAATGATTCACAGTAATATGAACGCAACATACTTAGCGCGACTCATTCTGGCACACATAAACTGACCTATGCATCGATTGCATATGTTCTAAAAACACAAAATACACCATAACAAAAGCTAACAATAACTTTAAGGTACGATGACAAATTAACCCACTAAAAAATGAATACCTGTAAGCATTTATGGCATGATCCAAATAGAAATCGACCCAATCCCTTATTAGAACGTAAGCATTATTCAAGAATATACGAATGTAAATAATTAGGAATAAATGCAGTAGTTATCCAGAAGTCATCTAGTTTCATTTAACCCGACCAGAAGTAGTCGCGACAGTGTGTTGCTGGATACCCTATACTCATTTCCCATTGATTGCTAGCCGCGTATCGCGGCTACGCTTACGTTGTTCCATCGCCCCTGTTACTCTCCCGTTGAGCGAAGAGACTCACGCCAATGCTAATCTTACAGAAAATTAAACTGTTTATAGGCCGAATCCAGACTCTCCTCATTTTTGTTACGGTCCCAGTTGGTAGACAACCCGCTAATTTCATCTTTCCTACAACACATGTATCTATATATACTTATCCTTTTGTAAGTAATTACTATTCCCAAATTATTTTCATTATTTTTATTTTCATTTTATTTTAAGATAGATTGTAAGTTAGTGTGTAAGTTAGGTAGGAGTTAACAAGCACGGTTTTTATTACACAATTTTTCCTTAGATCGAATTAAATAATAATAAACAAAGAATTAATTTTAGTAAAAATCTAAATTGTAACTAACAGATGCAAAGATGTAAAATCTGATCACTGAAATTGTAGATAATTGTACGAACCATTTTTAAAAATTGAAATAAATTTACCATGTTATGTTATTATTATTAAACTGTGTATAACAAATATACGAACCAAATTTCAGGAATACAATTATGTTCTCGACCTATCCGGTAGTCTCGAGAATGTACATGCAAAATTTGGGAAGGAACAGTTCACAGGTGTAGATTTCCATTCGACCCAGCCAAAAAACTGTTATATTTTTATATATTAGATTAATTAATATTTTGTATTTTTGTTCTAAGTAATCTGTATTTGACGCAGATTGCAGATCGCTTCATAGATGCACAAATTGGAGTACGCGTGTGCTGACCCGAGATGACTTCAGACAATGTATCCAACAGGTCCTGGCCTGATTTGGACAGTCGCGCCAATGATGATGACGTATTAATATTTCTTGATGAATTTGAATAATAAATAAATAAATAGGGGGTGTGTGAAGAGTTGTTTTGCGGCCAAACTACTCCGCCCGAAAACACTCCTCACAAATTGGATCACAGATCCAAAGACGCTTCGATTCCTATATAAGGACGAGAAACCGAAGTAGCAGCCAGTTGTTCGCCAACCGGCGGCCGGCTCGCAACAAGTCTGCTGAAACGAATCGGATGAGAAACTTACAAAGCGTGATTGGCACGAAACCATTTTGTGTTAGATCTTCAAAACTCTCTGAGGCTGAAGTTCGAGCTAGCCCGGGCACCAGCAAGGGCGTCGCTCCGGTTCGAACTTCAGCCAACGATTCGGACGTAGGTGGAATTGGCCTACTGTTTTTCTCCTACCTTACCTTTTCTTCGAACTGTTTCCAAGTCAAAATCACAACAAAAAAAATCAAAGCGAAATTCCTCTCACAAGTAAAAATTCCATCAACCGCAACCGCAAAAATCAATTTAACTTAATAAATTTTTGTTCTTTTTTATTTTACTTTTTATTAATAATAAAAATTTATTACAATAAGTTCCTAGACTTTTTGCCTCATTTTCTATTTTTATTTTCAGGCTTTTTTTATTTTTATTTCCGTTTTTATTTTTTAAATTGTTATCAACCTAATTACTAGCCTTTGATTTATTTAATTTGATCCAAAGAAGAATATAATTGAACTTTTAGTTTTCAATCAGCAAATAGATGAGGAAAACGACTTAGGGGAATTGTGGATGGGTGGGTGTGGTTGGGGGGAGCGGGGAAGCAGTTGAGAACTTGAATGCAGTCGGAATTTAATCATCACATAATCTGTACAATGTGAAAATAAATAGACGCGCGCTCTTTTAATAATTCCCGAAAAGAACATCCGTTTTTTAAACACGCAATTAAAATAGTTTTTCGATTGTTAATAAATGATGCAGTCGTCACGATGATTTCGATGAAATGCAACATTTAATCGGACCAGAAAAATATGAGAACAATTTCTTAACCGTATTTTCAATTTCTTTTATTATATTTTTTTTATGTTTACTCTTCCTCCAAAATTCAGTTTGTTGCAGTTTTTATTTTTTTTTTCCTAATTGTATTCTTATTTTCACCATTACGCGGTATTTTGTATAACGTAAAAAAAACCGAATTACAAAAAAATAAACTTAAAAGCTTGTATAACCGCGGGCTGCAGAGCGTCGTCGAGCAATCAAGTAAGCAATTAGAACAATCAAAATGAGTGTAGCTAGTGCAATGCCTACAGCAATTGGTACTACATCGGGAGTATCCATGGCATCACAATCCTTAGCGGCCGAGAACTTGGTCGCATTTGCATGGAAGGCCTCGAATTGAACATTGGTAAGCGCTAGAGTTCCGATTGGTTCAGCGTCGGGACCGATTGTTTCTGTCATGTTTAGTTTTTGTTCACGGGTGCAATGATACGACATTTTTTCGGGTGTTGTAAATATGTTTCCGTTATGAATCAAATTGACCGTTTGATTTTCTGAAAATTCAAAATATTTAATAATGGAAAAACAAGAAGTATTAATTTATCTTTTCTCTCTTCTCGACACTTACCTTTTGCGTTGGGAAAGTTATCGCCTTCGATTTGAATTTTAAACATAATCGTGTAAATCGAAAATTCTTTTCTAGTATCGTTTTTGCCGAACTGCATCAAGAGCGAGTTCACAACTTTCTCCGAGCCCCATTCGAGCACAATTTGTTCGGTGAGTGGACTGCAGTCTGCGTCCTTTGCGGTAGCGTTGCTTGGTAAGTTGTATAGAGCTGTAGCTGTCTTGTTATCTGTGGAAATAATTCAAAGTTTGGTATAAACTGAAGCAGGAATCCCCTAAGCGCTCCGATATTTCCAAAAGACGGCAGGCAATAAGTTGATCGTTTCAAGCGAAAGGAACACACACGCATTTTGAAGGAAAGTCTCGCAATTCTGCAGACTTTGGATAGGAGGGCTCGCAAGTTTTCAGGTCGAACATTCAAAAACATTTGTACGAAAAACCACATTACAATTAGAGATGGACAAAGCAGTTCTTTTCAGTGAAGTACTTCACTCCAAGTCACTTAGTTAAAGGAACGAGTTAACTGAACTAGTTCCGGAACTGTTCCGTCAGTAGGTACATGTACTGAGAACCTCTAAAAAAATCAGAGTTCCGTGAAGTAGTGTCGGAACTGTTCCATTACTTCGTTCTGATATAGAACATGAGGACGGACCTAATCAAAATAAAAAGGGGTCAGCAGAGTTCTGTGAAGTAGTTCCGGAACTGATCGTTTCGTCAATAGGTTTTTTCTCACGTGTCCAATGGAACTGCAGTTGACCAAAAGAAGTCAGTTACTTCACCCTCTCACTTCAATAAAGTGTGCTTTTGAAACAGTTCAGTCCTGAACGACCTGCTCACAATCACACATCACACATTACAAAAACATGATCAAATTATATACAAATTGCCTCGTATTTCGATGAGCGCAAACTTACATTCACATCAATCTGAGCTTGGTATTTTTTCTGATGGTTAGATGGACCAAAAGGAGTAAGTTTTTTCACTCACTCACTTCATTGAAGTGTTCTTTTGAAACAGTTCACACCTGAACGACCCATCTCTAATTACAATCACACAATCCAAAAACATGATCAAATTTCGAACAAATTGCCTCGCATTCCGATGAGCGCAAACATACATTCACATCAATCTGAGCTTGGTATTTTTTGTTCGTTTATCTCCTAATTAAAACATATTGGGCTGCGTGATAAACTAATCGAATTAAGCAACAAAAAAAATAGCACAATCAATACTTTGTTTTTGATCAGCCGCCACTCAATAATCTGCTATTTATCTGTTCTCCATCAAGGATCACACTTATTCAACGTTATGCAATTTTAATTTTTTAATATTATATAATATAAATAAAACGGAATCGGAAACAAGTTGCATTTTTAAATTAATTCATATTATCTTCAACAGAACTCCAACAGAACAAACTGAAGGCCATGATCTTGGACTTCGTTTGAAATATAAAACAAGTGCGAGATAAAAGTAATTTTTGCAAAACCACTGATTGTTCTGCGGCTAATTTTGCGGTCACGTTCTCCTCGAATTCCCTCAACTAAAATTGAGAAAAGATTATCCAACAACTGGAATTTTTATTTGCCAAAATTCGATTCTGTAAGTGGGTGGCTTGTCCCATTTAAGTATAATTGTGACTCGAGACGACGCATTATAATTTCGTTATCTGGAAAATTATCAGTGGAACTTGTAAATATCATAAATTCGGAAAAAAAACACACACAGTCCGACGTTATCGCTAAGATCATTCACCGTTAAAATAAGGCAATGAGATAATTACACAAATGTGAATAATAATTGGAGCATAGATATAAATATACTGGAGTTGACAAGCAGCGAATGATTTTGAAGCCGGACGATTCGCATTCACCAACACGCAAAACAACGACAGCGGCCCACTGTTTTTCCTCACTCACATTTGTATTGTGTCCCGTTCTTGGACACGCAAATCAACAACAATTTGACAGAAGGACATTGCTTTTTTCTCACTTCCCCCTGGCTTCAAAGCGCTTCATAAACCTTGTCGCCTCCAGGTTCTACATATCTATGATTTGGAGCAAATTGCACTACATTTTTTTTCTTTGTTTTTACAAACTTAATTCAGAAACCTGAAATAAAAACTGACTGCCCCCCTGTACAACATTGCGGTGACTCAAGCATTTAAATAAAAGCTAGACTAATCGAATTACAATTGGAAAAATTAAGAGCTTAGGTTTAAATTTTGTTTGTATTGCGCTTTTATGCGAAAAAAAAAATTGCATAAAAAAAAACATACCTTTTGTTTCATATGTAAAATTAACTTGAGCAGCCATTTGAACCATTACACAGCTTGTATTCCAGTTGCCAATACTTGGTTTTGGTGTTGGGGTTGGTTTTGGTGTTGGTGTCGGTGTTGTAGTTGGGGTTGGTTTTGGCGTTGTGGTCGGCTTTTCAGTTGTTGTGGTCGGCTTTTCAGTTGTTGTAGTCGGCTTTTCAGTTGTTGTGGTCGTCGTCGTTGTTGTCGTCGTCGAAGTAGGCGTTGTTGGTTTTGTTGTTGGTTTAGGATGCGATGCCTCTGTAGTTGTTGTAATCTCCGGGTCGTCTACAGCATTTTGAGCTGAAATATTAACAAGTTTGACAAGATTTTTTTTTTGTCTAAAACAATTTAGCATGGAAGAAGAAAAATCCCAAGAACCCAAACGGAAGCTGTGAACAAGCATCTTTGGGCTATTAATCATCTGAACATGAACTGCGTCGAGTTGATGACTCAATGAATTCCGGAAGATATCAAGAGACAATCGCTAGTTGTGTGGTTTTTTTTAAGCCAAGAATTTATTTATGCATCACATCTTGTTGCAGAAATTTCAAAAATATACTTATACTGTCCGGTATCACAGTGCAATGCTATTACAGATCAATGACAAACCTGCTACAGGTTATCACTTTGATTAGCATTGACGTTTTATTTCAAATATTTACAAGCCAGTGTTTATATGAACGGCACTTCTGGGGCGACAACTGATAGCAGGACATTTTAAACAATAATTTCGTTTTATAAATAAGCTACAAACTCCTACTCAGCACAACAAAAATATCAAATAAACAATCACTTCATATCGTCTTCTGTCGATTTCTTTACAAAAGTATAAGAAATTAAACATATCGGAAGGAAAACAATGCGATAAAATTTAACAAAAAGAATCATGCAGTAGTTTTTATTGATAAAATAATCTGATTTCTTCTGAAACTGAACCCTCGAGATTTTTCTAAAAAAAAAGGAATTTCAACTAGCAACAATAATCAGAAAAGAATTTGAGGAGTTCTCATAATTTTCTAAGCAGTGAAAAAAGGGGAAGAATAGAAAGGTATTACAATTATCTCAGAACAGCGCTTGACGTGCATTGGGGTCACTTGCGACCTCAGAACCACATCCACGGCAGCACTGGAAACTATCGTCCACCTGCAGCACAAATGAACATGCACATTAAAAGAATAGCTGCAAAAGACGCTCTTAGGGTCGTTATTACGATCTCCAGTTAAACTCTAACCGGAACTTTAACTGAAAGTATCGTATGAACATCTGTCAGTTAAAGTTTCAGTTAGAACATTACTGGCGATCATAGGAACGGGCCTTAGACTCAAAGAGTTACTGGAGAACTAGACCTGCTGGTCACAGTACCATACACTCAATGACTTCCTAGGCTGGCCGCCCACTGACAGAGCAAAAACAGTATTAGTCAAAAACATTTTTGACTAATCATGAATATGTCGCTGTTTCAATAGCAATTCAATTATCAGAGCACACTGATTAGTCGCGTGCGTTTCAATTTTTCACGGTATTTTTTATCTTAAAGGTGTTAAAAAAAAATAGAAACAATTTTTTTTTTTCACTATTTTGTTGGTATAAGCTCCAATGACTTTAGTTTACTTTAAACTAAAAAAAAAATTAAGTCGATAGCTTATTGGGTTCAAGCTGTAGAACTTACGCCAGTTCGCAAAACGTAGTTTCGAGAAAAACACGTTTAAAGTTTTCCTTGAGTACTTTTTCATATGGGAAATCCATAAAGTAGGTGCGCAAATGATACGATAGCTCACGTATGTAGTTGATTTCGAAAAATTCGTTTGGGTACCATATTCTACACATGTTTATCTACGAAAATATTAAAAAAAAAAAATTTAGATTTTTGGATTGAGCTAAAGGCAAATAGGATCCAATTTTTGTTAATTCCACAATTGCAAAAAAAAATGGTGCACAATAATCCCCTCTTCAAAGAATTCTGGAAGTCTATCGAAAAGAATTTCATCTCGAAGTTTTCGCAATCAAACAAACGATAAATAAAAAAACAATTGGATAAATAAAATGCACCCTACTAAGCCCCCAATGCTTCTAAACTTAAAGAAAATTCTACAATTTTTTATGCGATAAAAAAACCTGGCAAAAATATTCAAAAGCAAATATCAAAAAAATGCGTGTAATTTGAATTGTTTCTTAGTCCAGTTTTATATATGCAAATATTGTTATCATTAAGTTTCGTTGTTTTTTAATTTTTTTGAACAAACTTCCACTTATGGATACGTTGGAATTTTAAAACTTTGTTGGTTTTTAAATTGCTATCACAAGTTCCGGTTGGATTTTCTTGTTATTTATTTTAAATAGTTTCGAAGAAACTGCAGCATTTGTTGTGCCTCGTTATCTCGAATTACTCGTATTATTCATCATTAAATATTTGATATTCATTTGGTTTTTTTTTTTTTAAGACCAACCACTTTTTTTTTATCTGGAAGTTGCATTCATCATAGTTCATAGTTCATTTATTTCAATAATACTTAATTTATATATAGACACAGTTGGTAATTATTTTAGAGAGAAGTTGCATTAATTTTCAGTGAAAAAAAAGGCTGAGCAACAGTCTTCCAAGGATAAAACGTCATCATCATCATCAAAGCCAGCCCAAATCGGGCCAGGGTCTGCAGGATACATTGTCTGAAATCATCTCGGTTCAGAGCACGCGTCCTCCAATTTGTGCATCGAAAAAGCGATCCAAAGGCAAGACGTTCTGGTATGAACTTTGATGCAATGTAAAAAAAAAAAAAAAAAAAACTACCCAAATTCGGAAAAATGCTTCGGTGAGTAGCAGCCCCTCGCTTACAACAATTGGGGGAATGAAGTCAGGCGGAGACGCCTCATCTGCTGCTGATCCCAACATTAGTGCCAGGCCGGCGAAGCAACTCGCTCCTGGTGATAATCATGCGACTGCGGCTGGTTTCGAAAGTGGGAGATCTCCGACGGAAGAATTAACTCGGCCAGTATTGGAAACCTCAACGTTAAACAGTCTCAGGGTAGTTCCGCAATTAAAAAATATTTTTATTTCGAGACTTGCCTACGACACAACTGCTGATGATATTGTCAGCTTCGTCGCATCCAAACTTGGATCTCAACCGAATAATTTATCTTGCAAAAAACTTACGGCGGAAAACCTAGTTGACCGAATAACTGCTTCATTCAGGCTGTCCTACCATCCGGATAATGCTATCCTAGCAACACCTGAATTCTGGCCACCAGGCACTTTCGTAAAGGACTTTGTACACAGAAGGAGGTCGCCACCAAATTTTCGTTCGCGGGACCATCTCATTCCACAACTTTAAATAATTCTTCCAAAAAATTAGTTTCTGTAAAACTTTTTTACCAAAATGTACGTGGTATGAGGACCAAAATTGAGGATATTAGACTCTCGTGTATAATTTCAAATGACGATATTATCTGTCTTTCTGAAACCTGGCTCAATGATATAATTCTTAGCTCTGAGCTCATGTCCAACTACTCTATTTATAGAAGAGACAGGGATCTGACCTGTACGAGAAAATCCGATGGTGGTGGAGTCCTTATTGCCGTTAAGAACACGTTTTCAAGTGCACTCTGCGTTGACTTCCCGGGGAAGGTTTATGATTGTGTCCTAGTTAAAATCAATGTATCTCAATCCTCTGTTGTTTTTGTTGCCTGTGCCTATGTTCCTTGTTCAAGTACTCCCGACGTATTCGAAGACTTGTTCTCATCGCTATCAAACTACATTAACATTCATTACCCTAGCGCATTGTTTGTTATTTGTGGCGACTTTAATCTGCCATCTATCAACTGGTCTTCAGACTATACACTAAATCCAGTTCCTTCATGTCCTCTCTCCAGCTCTTTAGAATGCTTTTTATCGCTCTGCTCCCTTAAACAGATTAATGTTACCAAGAATCACCAGGGAAAACTGTTGGACCTGGTCCTGACTAACACTTCCGACATTTTATCTGTTCCTGACCCACATCCGTATGTACGAATTGACCCGTATCATCCCCCTCTTGCTTTCTCACTCCAAGTATTAGTGCCAGCTGCACGGAAAGTTGGAAACCATTTCCAAAAGTATAACTTCCGTAAAGCAAATTTTCCAGCTATTGCGCTCGCTTTGGGTAATGTAGACTGGGAGTCAATATTTGCCGACCGCGAGGTAGAATCCTGTGTAGATTTATTCTATCAGTCTTTAGACAACGTCATTCAACGATTTGTTCCTTTACGTAAACTGCCTAAAAACTGTCCGCCTGTCTGGTTCAATTCTGAAGTGGCCAAAACGTTGAGACTGAAGAATATTGCTCGATCTCGATATCTGCGTACTAGGTCGGAGAATCATAGATATGAGTTTGTATATTATCGGTCGCTTGCCAAGTCTACAATAAAATCAGCTATAAGAACTTATATAGAAAGAGTTGAGTCGTCGATCCAACGGAATGAGATCAAGCACTTTTGGTCCTATATTCGGACTCTCCGATCCTCCTCTTCCTTCCCGTCCGAAGTCTCCTACAACAACATCATTGCTCGGAACTCTCAAGAGTCATGTGAGCTGTTTGCGACTTACTTTTCGTCCATATTCTCAACAACATCCACATTCTCACCTGAATTATCAGAGTCTTGCCCAATTACTTTGCCTCCACTTTCGGTCACTTCAAGTGTAGTCGAGCGTCTTGTCGCCACTCTTGACATTAGTGTGAACGGTGGCTCTGATGGGATCCCCAACCTATTCATCAAACCTCTTTCTTCATCTCTCAGCTATCCTCTTGCACTTCTATTCAATAGAAGTATCAATGAAGGTGTTTTTCCCTCTCGCTGGAAGCAAGCCGTCATTACCCCTATCCATAAGAAAGACGATAAATCATTAGTAACAAACTACCGTCCTATCTCTATGCTACCATGCTTCGCCAAATTACTTGAAAGATTAATACATGAGCATGTGTTCACAAACCTTAATCATCTTATTAATAAAGACCAACATGGCTTCTTTAAAGGTAGATCAACTTCATCAAATCTCTTGGAATTTACAAATTCTGTTTCCAAAGCTTTGGACAATAATAAACAAGTTGATGTAATTTATACTGACTTCTCCAAAGCGTTTGACTCAGTAAATCACTGCTTATTACTCTCAAAACTTAAAGGCTGTGGAATTTCGGGATCACTGTTTCAATGGTTTGCTTCTTATCTGGTCAATCGTAAATCGCGTGTTCGTTTTAATGGTTCAACGTCATCGGAATTCGTTTCTCTCTCTGGTGTTCCCCAGGGCTCTATTCTGGGCCCACTTTTGTTCGTTATATTTATTAATGATTTACCACTAGTTATTCAATCTCCTTGTCTCCTCTATGCGGATGACGTAAAAATTTACAGGGAGATCTGTTCTTTGCACGATTGCAGAATACTACAATCAGATCTTAATGCTCTTGCTTTATGGTGCTCTAGTAACTGTCTTCCACTTAACGTCTCTAAATGTCGTAAAATGTCCTTTGCACTTAAGAGAACCATGATCTCTGTGGATTATGATATCAACTCTGAAGTACTTCTTCAAGTCTCCCACATTCGAGACCTGGGTGTTACCTTTGACACTAGACTAAAGTTTGACCTTCACTTTCGAAATCTAATAAGTACTGCATCGAAATTATCAGGCCTAATCCTGAGATCATCATACATGTTCTCTAACATTCAAACTTGCATCAAGCTCTTCGTGACTCTAGTGCGGAGTGGCTTGGAATATTGCTCTGCTATTTGGTCCCCTCACTACAATTGTCATATTATTGCTCTTGAATCTGTTCAACGTAAGTTTACTCGTTCTCTCCTTTACAAATATAGGATTCCCTATTGTCCCTACAGTGAACGTCTTTTACTCCTCGGGCTCCCATCCCTTGAACAACGCAGACTGTACATAGACGAATGTGTGCTTTTCAAAATCTACAACGGTGATGGGGACTCAGCCTTAAGTTTAGACTTGGTGCTACGTCAACCATTGCGTCCTAGCAGGTCAGACTCCATATTTGCCCCTCCTTTGGCGCGTACAAATGTATACTTCTTTTCACCGATTATTCGCTTACAAAGAAATCATGATGACCTCAAGATTGGTCCTCTGAACACATCGTATCATCTTTTCAAGTCAAAGCTTAAATTACTATTTTTCTTAAACTAAATTTTGTTATTACTTTTTCATTTTTCTTTTATTATTTCTTATATTCTCTCTCTTTAATTTTGCATTTATTTATCATTTATATTTCTTTTTATTTGATGTTTCCTTTTTTTTTTTCTGTATTTTCTATTGTGTAATTGGATAAGTTTATCTGTACAATAGACGTCAGTAAATAAATAAATAAATAAATGTAATAAGTCCACAATCTAGATTTTTAGGACAAGCTGGACAATCTGTGCTGATTTCACAGGGTTAATCAAGAGAACTTCCGGCTAATGTTTACAGGGTTCTTGCATAACTTTTCTCCAAAACTGCTACCAAGATTCTTAGAAAAAAAATTAATAACTTTTATTTGCTCCTACCGGCAAAATCTCTTTCTTTAATTAACCAAAATAATTCGTGTCTTTGTGTCAAGACAACGACGACGAAAAGATTCAATTCAGTCTGTATTTATACTGTTAAATAAATTTCATCACGTAAATCATGCAAACATATTCAACAAACATGCTACCAAAATGGTCCCTGTATTTCTAACTTTGTTTTTGGACGGTGCTAAATATTTAAAAAGATTTCTCGAAACCCCTCCGCGCGATAAGCAGCTCGTATATCTTCTTCACAATACAAGCAACATAATTTACTTGTTCCCAAAACGAAAAAAAAAAATTAATCACAAATCAAAAGCTGCCACAAGAGTATTGCACTTCAATCCTCCCAAGTCTAAAGACGACTCTAATTATTTCGATGTTACTCAGCGCAAACAACTGAAACAGGTTTTCGTCTATTCTTGCCAGTTTTTTCTCAAGATTTTTTTAAGGTGATCTCCATTCTGGTTGCATGAGCAATAAATCAGTATACGTTTCTAACAGATTTACAATGAGCCATTTTTCTGACGACGACTAGAAGTAGCGATAGTTAAGTTTCGTTTGCTCGAATTATTCTTCGTGTTTTCTAAAACGTTTGGTACAATTGCTTGATTCGTTTCATTATCTGGGGTGTACTTGTTGTTTAATTTTCTCGAGCTTGACTTTATCAGAGCTTAAACGCCTCCATGACATTGATGAGCATTTTGTTTTATTTTACATACAACAACAATGAATGCAATGTTGATGGTTAGACCTACTGGATTCTGAGCAAGGGGAACTTTTAATAGAATTTAACACTGAGTGCAAATGTATTTTGCACTATCTCCGTGCGGAGAGATAAGACAGGGTACACAAAAAAAATATCATTTCACTATTTCAAACAAGAATCTGACTCATCATTAAGTTATCAGAAATTTCCATAGCTTAGGCCTTAGTGTTGTATTTAATCATCTGGTTGAAATAAGAACCACACAACACATGAGTCTAAGTATTTAGCGTCTTAACGAATGACTCAAAGACTGCGAAATAATTCTAGGAAGGAATGTAACTGATATCCAACGTTATCAAACAACATTTTGGATAGAGAACAAAAGATCCATCAGCGCTCCATCTCGATCCATCACAAACAACGACAATGAATGCAATGCTATGTTGTGATTAGTACTGCATTCGGGGTAAGGTAAACTTTTAATAGACTTCAACACTGTGTGCAAATTTGTTTTGCGCTATCTCCGAGAGGAGAGATAAAACAGGCTACAAAAAGATATGGTTTCTCTATTTCTCACAAAATATGAATTCAAGTATTTGGCGTCTTAACGAATGAATGATTCAACGACAGCAACATTAGTTCTAGGAAGAAATGTAACTGATATCCAACAAGAGATCCATCAGCGTAACTAAGGCAATATTTTGTACTTTGTTATTAATATTAATATAATAAAGTAAAATTGTAATAGACTACGGATCAATTGTTTTTGTTTTGTCGTCTATTAAGTGTCTCATACCGGACAATGTCAAGGTTAAATCTGTTCTGAATTCGCTATAGTTCGAAAAGTATGATATGCAGCGACTAGTTCTTCTTATTATCGATACCGAAAACAGGTGTTCGTTTGCAAAGGCGCAAAGTCGAGCACAGAATAGAGCATAATACTCGCAAAAAAAATTTAAGAAATTTCATTCGTATCTCAACACGATCGTTAAAGGGAATATCCAAACTGGTCGGTGGTTTCCAATCGACCGATCGTTTTCGTATGTTCGGGTCCGATAATAAAATGGCCGTATTTTCACAGACATGACACACGTCGTTAATCGACTTCACTTGGCGTTAGGTGTGAAAGTGAAGTGATATTTCACCATAAGATTAGATTTCTTCGGAGACGGAGGGTTTTCTCTAAGCGCAGGAACTAATGGTCTATTGTGCTATACCTCGTAGATCTTTCTCCAGTTTCAAGCTAGAGGTCCTCACTCAGCTTTATTTCTCTTAGACCTGGTATTTCAATGTAGAGTTAACTTGTAGGTCTGGTATTTCCATATAAAGTTTACTCGAGTGGTTTTGATTAACTGACAACTTACAAGTTAACTCTACATTGAAATACCGGGCCTTAGGAACTTATCTCGTTGGTATAGGTTTATTTTTGCAATGGTACTATGGTCCAAAAAGTGTTCACTGAGACAATTGTGGCGCTGAATTGCGACTGCCTCACTGCAGCACAGAATGTGTCCAGAGGTTTCTGCCTACAGTTGGCAGAACCTGCAAAGGTTATCAGTTACGATAACGATTCTTTTAAGATGATCTATCAAACGCGAATGACCCGTGAGTATTCCGGTTAATACCCGTGCTTTGTTTCTATCAAACTGTAGAAGCTGTTTGCTTCGTTTAGTTCAGTGGTTCGATATGAATCTTTTGGCCAATCTAAGTCTGGGCAGTGTTGGCATTTCTTGTGTTCCTCCCATCACCCTATGCTTCTCTTAATGGAGCAGGTTGAGATTCAATAGAACGGCTCTGGTCCAGTAGGGCGGACCGCTGCTATTTCGTTGCTCTCTATGCCCTCATGACCGGGCACCCGGTGCAAGAGGACTCTGTTCTTGGTACTAAGGATAAACAAAATTTTTCTTGGCATCCGGACACCAGTTATTTCGCCATTAATAGCTCCAAGCGAAATATGAACAGGATTTTTTTAACCTTCAATTACAACTCATTTTATAAGCCAAATCTGGCAAACATTTATGGAAAAAATGAAATTTTTCGTAAGAAACGCTACCAAAAATTCAATTTTCAATTTTTAAAAAAATCCTTCGTTCAAGCACAAGCCATATTCACATACTAACAGTAAAATTTTGGTTTTTTGATTTCTGATAAAAATTACTCGATTTACGGTGACTACCGTGAGAGCACTTTTTTTTGGCATGGTTAACTTCACGATACTCTCAATGGCAAATTTGTTGATATTTTCGTTTGAGATTTTCACAGAATGTTGTTTAACTATTTAAAGTGCTTTTATATACAATAAATTAAATTTGTACAATTCTTGTAGTATCTTTTAAAAAAAAGCAAGAAAACATGCTTCTTTTTGGCCTTCTAGACCAGCATAAGCCCTTAAGACTTTCTGAACATGTTAGCAAAATATAATATGTCTGCGATAAGTGGAAGGTTGTTAAACGGCTATCTAAAAAGCTGGTATGTCCTAAAATATTTAATTTGTGGTACGCCAGAACAAGATATGTCAATATCAACGCTTGCTTAAGGGGTTATGCCACTCTAGATAGAGCCTGAAAAAATAGGCCTTTTTGGAAATTTTTTTCAGAAAAACAACAAAATCAATCGATATTCCAAAAATGGATAATTATAATACATGTTATTGACTATGTGCAATAATTTTTTTTTAAGAGATTCAAAACAAAATGGCGGCTGTGTAGCGTTTTTGCGATGACGTCTCCGCTTTTCAAGGGTCCATGGCCGGACACCTAGTGCCTGTACTTTTTGAATTATGATAAGCTAATAAATTTATTTCGATTACATATAACAACAGCCAAAAGAGTACGTAGGATTTTTTCAATATTTTGATTTTTAGCCAAATGGCGCACTTCTAAAGAGAAAAGTGTAAAATTTACCTAAAAAATCGTCAGAAAATTGTTAATAGCAAATGAACTATGCAATATAAAAAAAAATCCTACGTACTCTGATGGACGCAATATTTTTAAAGATATATTAAAAATTTCAAGTGAATCGGTTGAAAATTGACACGACAACGCAACTTTGGCCAGTTATCTCAAGAACAAATCGAGGCTTTTGTTACGCTTTTTTTTTGTAAAACTTTTATGTAATTGGTGCAGAGTCGAAAGGAATTGGGACAGCACCTCATTTCGTAACTCATCACTTTGCAACAACCATAAATTCGGTTAAAAACAAAGAAACGAGCGAAAAGAAAAGTCAACGTCGCTGCCAGCTAAAGTTTTCCAGTGCTAGTTACTCAACAGCCGATTGGAGTAACGAGCGGCATATGATGGTGACTCGAATGCACCCGCTTGGATTTAATAGAAGAAATCGAACAGATAAGACCATCCCAGCAAGATAACGTCCGCGTTATAAACATTAGGCAACTATCGCGCAACTGATAATGTGAACTAAATCAATTTGTATGCACCCGGCTCTTGAATATCGTCCTGTAACCTAATCCGCCCGTAGTCCTAATCTCCGTTCAATTAAGCGTGACACAATTCCACCAAGAGGCAGTCGGAGCTTAGCAGCGATAATTTGAATACGATAGACAGAGGGTTTGGGTGAAGCCCGGACGGCCATGCGGTCCGTACTTTCATCAACGGTTTGGTGGATTGCCTGCGATAACAATTGGACGGCAAATATTTACACGGGAGGCAGCACAATAATCTGACTAATTGAGTGGCGGCCATAAAATTTATGCTGGTCGTGCCGCGGGTGTCTGTCTGCAGTAGCGTGCCCAGCTGGACTAGCCAAACAGAGGAGGGTCAATATCAAGGGCGGAGATGGTACGATTCGAGCCTCGGGCGGACTGGCCTTTATCTTCAACTCATTTTCGCTGACATGATTCGATTTTGCATGACGATTGTTGCGAAGGTCGACGCGCAAACGATATCATCTCTGCCGTGTCGCCATTTCGATAAGTCAAACAAAGGATTGTGAGCTGTGATTAGATTTTGCCGAGTCAACAGACAAACGAAACGTTGTCGTTTTGTTCGGCTGATTTAAGGCCCGGAAAGAAGCGAAGGTGCGTCGCGACGAACTCGAACTTTACACGGTAATTTGTTGGAAGCCATGGCTAATTACATCCCAGTCGTAGTTACTGTTTTCGCCATTTCCCTCCCCCTGCACGGAACTCGGGGTCACATGACTGCCATTAGCGCGATAGCGCAAAACAACATAAAAAAACCACCGCCACCAAAAATACCGTCTGTTTTCTTTGTTTCGGCCACCTGAAAAACGTTGCCGCACAGAAAAAATCCAGATGAAAAAAAGAACTCACCGAATCCGTTCGAACAGCACACCACCAACAAAACGATCGCGAAAACTTTGCTTTTCCGGCTACTCCACATCTCGACCGACTTTATTTACAATTTTAACAGGATATTTTCCACAAAACACTACGGCGGGGACAAAACTCCTCTCGGCGAAATTCTTTTAACAAATGTCACGAAATGCGATCGAGGGTGCGCAATTTACCAGCAAATTGACAAAACAAGTGACAGCTCGAGAATCTTCGTTACGAATGAGTTCCAATTCCCGTTCGACGATAGCTGCTTGGAATAAATTCTTTTCACGTCGCGTTCCGTTGGATCGTCTGGCTCGCTTTGGCGCGACGTGTGCCCAGCTGCGTGCGTAGCGTTGTCCTCGTCTAGCACGGATGGTGCTCAATGGCGCTTCTCGTGTTGTCTCATTTTTTCACTGAATAATTTTTCGCAGCGAATTCGGTCGGACTATTTACACCTGCGTTTTATTTTATCTGGAATAGCAGCTGATTGGGTGTTGCAGTCGAATGACGCGTGTAGACGATGCAACGAGAAATTTGCATGAAACATCGAACTGGAAATTTTACAGCGGTGTGATATTTTTTTGCGATGTATTCAAAATTTGCTTCTTGAATTATTCTTCAAAAATAATTTTTGTTTATTTATTTATTTATTTATTTACTCCCACCAAATGAGTCGAAACTTGTAGCTTGGAGGAAGGAGTGACAGCTTTTGTTGTGTTTTACATTAATTAATTAGTGGTCTTATAAAATAAAAGTTTGAAATTTAAATTAAAAGAGAATGGAAAAAGATGGAAATATGAAAAAAAAATTCAATTATTAAATTAAATTAAATTAGAAATGTTTGAACTTACATAAACTGATATGTAATAGACATATCGTCACCCTAATGCTACAACATCGTAAAGAAATTTTACAAAAAGTTTAATTTTATTGAAAAACGCGTAATTCAAATTTCCGTTGGGTCAACTGTCATTTCAACGTTGTGCAGCAAAGGCATGAAACGTAAAATCAGGGCTGCCACATGAATACACCTTTAACCAACTTATCTGTACCGCAGTAATCAAACTGTTATCTGAAATAGGGAAACTTCAAAATTTTGAATATGTTGTTTTGAAACGCTTTGACCGGCCTGATTCAATTTTTTGATAATAAAACCTGTAAATAGTGCACAGTTCATCAAAATATAACGATGTTGTACAGCACGATATTGGAACTTTCAGTAAATATTGGAGAATCAACCGGAAACGATCTACACACGAAAACGTCGAGATACTTTGATGCCCTTGAGGTCTACGGATCTCAAAGCGGTTTTACAAAAAAACAGCTCGATGAAACTTGGCGTCAAATACTGCAGTTAAGACTAAGTATGATCCAGCGAAACCTTCCACTAAGTCTACTTTAAGTAGTCCTTCCGTTTTTACAGCTCAGCCCGAAATAGTTTCGGCCGTTCATTGGATAGTTCCGCGCGATGAAATACTGCCGAAAACGATTGATTTCATCGTCGGATGGATCAGTTTGAATACAACAAAGAAGGCAATCGTTAAGACGTTGTTGCAGTGGCTCCTGGCCGGACTACAAAGTCGAGTGATCCCGAAACAGCTTATGCAAAATTGTTACTATCTTCTGCTTGAATTGCTCGTCACGACACAATTTGTATGGAACTTTCCTCTTATCTCCGTTTGCCATTAACTCATTTCTGTCGCCTCTAATAGACACATGAAATTTGCCATCTGCTCTACCTATTGACCGACCCGTATCTAATTACACCGTACACAGTAACTCAGGTCCTAAAATTGCACAAACTGTACCTCCACAACGTAAGTATTCGTAGTCGAAGTTGCTACCGAATCTATACTATAATTTCCTCTCGTACAGGACAACTACGCCGCCTTATTGTCGCTCTACAAACGCTTGAAGCCGCACCTGGTCGACCGCGCGGACGGGCGAGTCATCACGAACGACTTGCAAATCTTAACGAATAATTCGAAAAAAATCATGCTGTGCTTCAAACGGGCCAGCCAAACACTCGGCTATGCACCGGACCAAAAGCTATGCCGCTATCCGAACTGGAAACTTCAGTTGATCGCCTTTAAACGTCGCTATATTCGCGATGTTGTCTACATATCGGAACTGACAATGTCCGAAGCGATTTGTGAATTCAAAAAATCGGAAATTTACTTTGCCGGCACATTGTTCGAATCGTTCCTGGAGAATCCGTACGGATTCATTTTTATTGCGCTAACTGATCGGAAATTTCAGAATTTACTGCACAATTATATTCGCGATGAGCTTCGGAATAATGTTCGACTGTTGAATCGGAAAGAAACGCACGAGTTTCGGACTTTTCTCAAAAATTTAAGCGTTTTGCAGCAAATTTATGGCCAAGAAATCGATGCGGTTGGAGAGTTTTTGCGGGCGAATCTTCAAAATTGGAAAGGAACGAACTATGTACAAGAGGTGACTTGGATGCGAGATAAAGAAACTTATTTTTTTTTTAATTCTGATGCTTTGTAGATATTTGCGCTGCTGCAAAATGTTGTTCTGTCCGATTATGGAGAAATATTTGACGATATTTTGGTGCCGCTGTACAAACTGAACAAAGATCTTATTGATCCCACCTTTGCGTGCTTCACTGTGAAGAGCTTGGCCTGGTGCTTGTATAATAACGTAAGTCCCACAAGGTGTAGAAAATACGCCACCTTAAATATTTTCTTCATTGAATGAATTCCTTTCGAGAATAATAGAACCCACAGATTGGAAAGTGTGTCTACTTACACTGGCGTCGTGATATCGCATTAGACTGGATCAAGGTTTTAACACTGGAAATACCCCCTTTTAAAAATCCACTAATTTAACTTCATAAAATTGATTAAGTGTCTTATGCTGAGAGGTAGGCTGTCAGTCGCATAGTAACCTACACCGCATCTCGGCATTAAACGCGTTCCGGACTAACCAAATCCTCTACATCAGTTTTTCCTACAATATTTAACCATTGCATTTTAAACGCGTACTTCCATACAAAATGGAAATCAGCTCTGGTAATACCAGTCCTAAAAAAGCACAAGGACCTGAACCAAACTGATCGCTCTCGCACAATTTTTTCACTGCTAAACCGCCTGAGTAAACTCTTTGAATGTGTCAACAAAGACCACTTTTACGCTTTCTTCAATTAAAAAGGAACTAAAGAATCCCAGCATTCCGATTCGTTAACCGACCCTGTCATTCAGTCCCCGGTCAGATTTGACGCAGAATCTCAACAAAGGCATTCCTTCGGCTGCTTGTTTGAAAGTCATCAAAACAAATTTCGACTCCACTAGGCATCTATAAATTCTGCAGGCTACTTTACAGTTTTCTCAACAACAACAGATCCTCCTAAGTGAAGATAGGCTCAACGCTATAAAACCTATACATGAATTTAAGATCGCTTCTTTCCTCGCTTATGTTCGTCATATCAAATTTTGGTCTAAAACTGTTATACCCTATTCTTCTCCATCATTGGAACCTAACTACGTCAAAACATTTCGCCTTCCATTTTTTCTTTAAGAATTCTTAAATTTACTGAACTAGTTGTACTCGTTTCTTGATAAATAATTTTTTTTTTCTTGAAGCGTTTGTCCTGTTTTCCCGGCAACTTCTTATCAAAATTCATAAATTTTTTTTTATGTTCTTTGTTTTGGACAAAAAAATTAATTGATCGAAGATTATGAAATTTAAATAACGCAGTACCGATCTGTAGGCCATAAAGGATGCTTCAAAAAATAGCTGTTTTTGAACAGCTGTTATAAAAAAAAAGTAAAGCGATTTTTTTCCAATGCTTTGATCAAATCGTAGTACTAATAGAGCTTTACAAATGAAAAAAAAATTAGAGTGATACTATTAGCGGCTTAAGAGAAAATGGCTCTCAAAAATTGTCATTTTTGCACACCCTACAAGCTCTCCTTAAAGGGGGTCGTTGCAAATTTCTAGCTCTCATACATTTTGTAAGCGCGTTATGTTTCGGAACCTGAATCTCGGCTTCCACTTAAATCACAACAGTCAGATTTTGTACACTTATTATTTAGAATAAATATTTAAAAGCTTAGTACATGAGTAAATTAAAAAATGTTTACTAAAAGTCGAGATATTTAAGAAAAAGGGAATGAATAAATCTTTTTACTGTTTTTCTACTTTCATATTTGAAAAAAATAATAGTTTTTCATGAGATATTTTAATTTGCTCATTTATGAAGCTAGTCAATTAGTCTGTTCTTTTTGTCGGTTTCAGTGTACACTTTCTACACTTTTTCCACTGGCTCTCGACCTAGTGCAGGAAAGTGTAAAAGGGAGTGGCGGGGAAGGAACAAGAACACTATTTGAGGTTGAGTTTGTGTCATTGATTTGACGTCAAAGGCTGCTTATAAAATCCAGTGCAAAAAAGTGCAGAAATTTCATGCAAGAAGAACAGACTAAATACTACCACAAAAAAATGAAAAAAAAAAAAAAAAATTTATGTGTGTGGCTACTGAGAAACGTGTACCGAAAGTTTAAAAAGCAGATACGGTGGTACTTTTTGATCAGATATTAAGGTACTCTGGTAACTTGGTTTGAAAAAATCCATTTTTTTTTCTTACATTATTCAAAAGTACTTTATATTAAGAATATACTGTACAAAATGCAGATCGAAATTCGAAATATTTACGAAGTTATAGCACATACGAGGGCGCCTCGTAGTTTCGCGCGCTGAGTCGCACGGAAGCTGTAAACCGCTGGGCCTCCCTATTGTTGGCATGTTATACCTTTGTGTATACTAACAGCTAGTGTACGTTCATTATTTCGTGCATAAACATCTTGTAAAAGTGTGAAAATAGTGAAAATGGTAAGTATGATTTTTCTGTAATAAATCTGTTGTTAAAACTTTAAAAACGATTTTCTCGAAACAACGTTTTTTCGGCTGGCCATCCACATTCCAGCTTTTCTATCCGACCGATTGGGCAGCAAATTGGATATGTTACTGTAAACATAAATGGCTATTGCAGGAACCTCCAATTTTTTTTTCGTCACAACGTTCTGTTTTACAGCCCGATTTCCACTAAAAAAAGGTAAATTTTTTTTCCAAGTCCGCCATTTTTTTATTTTTCAACCAAATTTTTTTTAGCCTGGTTCCGACCAAAATTATAAGCCTACAGAAAAATGATATATATGATTTTTTTTTCAGATGTCCAGAATCGGAGGAATGTGGTGGGTCAGCCACCTTTTTTAAAAAGAGCTAACTTTTGTGTTAAAAAACTGCAATAAATACTTTAAAAAAAAATAAATAAAATTTTATTTTTGTATACTTTGAAATGCTATACAATATTAATTTTAATTATAATTACTGTATTAGTTGCTTATCTAATATTAATATTATTTTAAAATTAAAATTCCCGAATAAAATCCTATAAAAACTCACGTTACCGGAGTACTACCTTAAATTGGCTTTAGCTAGTGCAGAGTTTTTATTTGGATTTTCCAAAAAAATTTCTGATATTCAATCCACAAGGTGGTGCAATGAGACTGTCTTTTTCACAAATTCCTACATATTTTTCTTGTGAATTGATTTTACTTCCTGTAGCGCAAGATTTTGCGACGGTATTTTAACCGCTTCCTGCACTTTGACCTAAATAAATAATAAAGTTTCGCCCCGACTGTTGGTACATTTTTTCCTTCGAGATCTCTGTCAAATCGTTAAAAAGTAATCTTGCTAGTGCTCGTTCTTCGGCACTGGCTATTTCCAGCTGGAAACTATCTTTCATCTTTCCCTACTATTGATTTCATTTTGTAGCTTGATATAATTTCACTATTTACAATATTTTATTATTTTTTCGGTTTATTTAAATAAAATCATTGAATGCTTGATTATTTTTTTTTTATATTCCAGGCAAACTACAAAAAAGAAAAGCAAATATTTATGCAGAAGACAGATGAAAAACTTCCAACATTAGAAATTTTATTAAAATTCGAAAAAAGCTTCAATCATTTGTGCAATTTGTTTGTGAATACATTCCAAAGTATGTAAAATAGACATTTGAGATTAGATTTTAAAATAAATTTTTATTTTATATTTCAGACAATGCTGAAATTTTACACGTTATCGCTGAAAGTCACATTCTACTCGCAACTATTGAAGCGGATTCAACATTCCGAAGTAAATTGCCCGCTGGAATCATACATAAAATCCTGATTAATTCCGACTATATACTGATCGATAAAATTTCCAGAGTATTGTTATTGTAAGTAGATTTCGATCTGCACTTAAATAAAAAATTGGTTCCACGACGCGACAGATTTTTACAGCGAGTGGTTTAGACCAAAAAGAGGCACAAAAACCAATTCCGGAACATCCGTCTCCTGAATATCACAATTTTAGTTAGTTAGTGTGTTTTTTTCAACTGGATCAAGATCAAAATCATTCGTTTTACATTGAAAAAAACAATAAAGATATGTTTTCTATTCATCTAAATGTTTACTATTTTAGCATTTTCACAGATGGTTCCCTGCGTTTAATTCAATTTGTAGCAGGTATATGCACCCAATAGTCTAGAATAGCCGTGGGAAATCGATACATTTTGTACGGAAATTTAAGTCTATGTGTAATATAGAGACTGTATGTTCAAAATTATTGAAAAAGCCTTTGTATTTCTGTGCATTTTCTACAGAGTCATCGCTACATGCAATAAAGAGAAACTACACGCACAGTTTATCCGAGGCATTTACCAAAAGGGTTGCGAACCCTGCTACACTAGCTTTTAGGTTGATCCACATCGTTGTTTTTTTTTAAATTGTGATCTGATTCAGTTGAAAAAGACACCAAGCACTAAATCCAGTGCAGAAAATTTGTAGATGATTTTATTCTAATTACATAATTAAAGAGCTCTGAATTTTCGGACAAATTTATAATTACCTTTGTTGCTGTATCTAGTTTAAACTACTTCCTATAAAACTTTATTGTATCGATCCTCTACGAGTCTCATTGACCAAACAATGTTTATTTTCTAGGCAAATCGAACGAGACAAAAACATTTCAAACTCCAAACCCGAAGAAAGTCAACCATACAAAGATTTCTTTAAAATTTTCTTAAAAAATATTTTACATTCGAGCATCTTTACCAATTCGATTGGTTTCGAAACGATTGATAAGGAAATCAGTTGTTTATTAAATATTAAGATGAATTTTCGATTGCGAAACAATTTAGGTTTTTTGCCAATTGCAAGAATCGATTTGGAAACGAATTCACTTACGGATTTCGATAAAAATAAGTTCTTGCAAAATTGCGAAACGTATTGTCGATATTTTTCAACTTTGATTTTTCAAAAAAGTCAAAAGTAGTGTTGTGTGATCTTTTGTTTTGTTATTTGTTTTTAATTTTAATTGGAATAAATTGATTTGTTATAAAATCGCGATGTATTTCTTTAACGTAGAGCATGTTTTCTTTCGAACAAATAGATGCAATTAGACCAGTACGTAATTAGATATCTTTAAACTTGCGAGGCAATTTGATGTTAATGACGAAATTGATTTGTTAAAGTAGCACTTCTGTGTTTACATCGATCTGCGCTAATTGTTTAAATACTAATTGATTATGAAATGCAATCGGAACAATGGAATAATCTGGGTCAACTTATCATTTAATTATCGTTAGCAGATAGTGGAAGATGGCTCGTCGGAAAATTGAAGTAGGGAATGGAAGTTCGTTAAAGTCGATAGGAACGAGAAAAACAACAACTGTCTTTCTTTTGTAGGACTCAACCTTCTTACAGTGTCCTTCAATTATTTATCGGACAGGCTGTATATTGGGTAAATTATTATGATTCGAATTTTTTTTTCTAAATCCTCAAAATAGTTGCTTATGTCATAAGAACCTATCACTGGCGACCCCATCTCTCTTAAATCTTTCCTGCTTGATAATTTGATTAGCGATAAAATACACTAGAAAAGCTCACACTGGAGCAAAAGCTATACACAATATTTGTGTAAAACCTTGTGAAACATCGAAATCCATTTTACATAACAAAAATTTCCGGATCGAATTTGAATGGGTGCCCAAGGAGAAGTGTAATAATGCAATTTGTCCGCCCAATTTGGAGCCGACTCGCGACTATTTCGAATGGAAGGTTTCTTCTCGCCGAAAGCTTTACCTTGTAACAGCTGAGGTGTGACGTAATCTGGTGCAGGGGCCTGTATCACGTGGTGAGTCCTGCACGGCAATTTTTCCATTTCGAAAAGAAGGCCTTGCGGAGCGACATATCAGGACGATCACATATACAACGACATGAAGTCATCCTACCACATCCGGAAGATGCAAGCGTGTATAGTATGTTCGGCAAATTTTCTACGGTTGTAGTAGTTGAAGGACGTGCTAGCGACATTTCTCGCAGAACATGGTACACGGAAGGCACCGTTGTGTAACAAGCAAGGACTTCGCATGGGTTATGGGGTTGTTTTTTTTTTTTGTTCCTCTCTCAATTGAAAGGATTTTCCAGGACAAGAGCCACATAGCTTTACGATTGGAAATATGCCGGCTAGAAGCGCATGTCTGTCTACTTCCATCGTGGAAAATTGAAAGAATTTCACCGCATCGCCTCTAATCAATAACCCGGGTATAGCGCATGCGATTCTTTAAGTTTCCTGATATGTACAACTTTCTTTTTTTGTTCGACGTGTAAAGCATCTGTCCTACTTTGAAGCAGGATCTCTCTGAATGGTATGGTGTGTCCTGTTAAGTGTTGTGCTTGCTGAAAGTTGAAGATATCGTCGGACGGTAGCAGGGCTTCCGCAACTTGTACTGTTCAATTTTGAGAAATTCGCTGGTAACGTTGTTATGTAGTCTATTCGTTGTTAAGTAGGGTTGCGCATTTTAGTTCACTACAGGAGCGATCATTTCCGCTCCGGGAACTAGTTCGTTCTTTTAGTTCACTAGTTTGCGGGAGTTCAGTGATGAGGACTTTACCAAAATATGAACACCTAAAAAAAGTCCTTAAGGAAAAAAGGTCGTCCTGTTTCGTTTTTGTCGATTAATTTTCGACGATATCAACTACAATCGCATTGTCCAAGTATACCGCAATGAATGACTACAAACGAACTAGGAGCGGGACTCACTGCGAACTAGTTCCTCCATTTCACTACGCTCTTCCGAACTAGTTCGTTCGCGAACTAAACAAGCCTGTTGTTTAGGAACGGTTGAAATAAGGTAGCGCTAGAATACTTACCCCGCTGCCACAAATAACATATGAATTACATAATTGAGTCATGTTCCGGGATGCGAACTAGGGGTCGAAACAGGGAAAAACTTGAAAATAGGTGATTATTAAACAAGCCCGTGCAAGTGAAAAGATATTCGATATCTGATCAGACGTGAGAGATATGGCAGAATTCATGCAAAAGTTTACAATTACCTTACACCCCCTTAGAGGTCAAATTTCAAAAAATCTTGAAAACTATTTCTAGGTATTCATATGAAGAATCCGTAGAATAAACACGAATTCAATATTTGAAAAGGCTTAGTAGATATGACGAAAATCGTGAAAATATATTGTAATAATTTTTTTCAGAATTATTTATTTAATTTATTACGAATTAAAAATTAATTTGATTTCAAAATCAGTTGGTTCAATATTTATAAGAAACGGTATTTATTAAATAAATATTTATATTTAACAATTAATTATATTAGTTAGCATATTTAATTATTTATATTTAACAATGAATTATTTTTATTAGTTAAATTAGTTTTGACTTTACTGATTTATATTTTTACAAGCTTAAACCTTTTATTTCGAAAGTAATTTTTTAGACTGCCAAATTTTATCATTTTATTTTCTATTCCTTTAGATCATTGTTTCCTGATTGGTTTAATTCCCTTGCTTGTAGAGTAGTAAAGTATCATCGGCGAATATAAGATACTTTTTTTCCAGTATTTATATCGCTATCGTCTGTACTATGAGTGGCGGGATAGTATCTAAAAAATTTCGATGCCAATTTTATAAGCCGTAATTTTGAACGAAAGGCAGTTGTATATTTTGGAGAAATCATAGTAAGGGTCCAAAAAGGACTGCGACTAGTGTCTTAATTCAGAAATATTCTTAGACGATACTAGTTTTATGGAGCCCCAAACAAGCTGAAGGCTCCGAAAAGAAAATTGTTTCACTCAAGTCTTTCGGAACTAACCAAAGTGTGTAACAGTCAGAGAATCGCTGCCATCTAGAGTTGCTATCACAAATTGAAAGCTCGAACCCCCGATAGCGTTCAATTTGCAATCACTCGAGAATGGCACTGGTTGCATGATGGGCCTCATTTAAATCGAATAGCGCACGCGTTGGAAATTCACTACACTTGCTGCCCGTATGAAATGGACATTATTTTCACTTCCAAGTAAATTTCATTCGGTCTCTATAAATGGAACAACCATACAAACGACATCGGAAAAGCTCGCAAAGAAAGCTAAACTTACCCTACATATATTTTCCCATTTATAGAAAGCGGGGCTGGAAAACTCCACTTCAACGTTACAGAAACGGAACCAAAAAAATTTCTGGTCTCTCTTCGCTATCTGGTCCCCATTGGCATTTTAACAGTGGAAGTGGGATTGTCATAACGGAATTTTAAACATTTTCTTAACAAGTAAAGAATTAAAAAAAAATTTTATTGTTCTATTTTCTTAAGAAAAACTAGGAAAGAAGCTAAATTCAAGCTTCACCCTATAGTACAAAGTATTTCAAAAGATTGTTGTTTTATATTTTTGGAAATTTTTGAAAATTTTTTACCTTCGGTATGAAAATCTGGAAAATTTGAACAAAAAAGAAAAATTTTTGAAACCTTGGATAAAAGATGGAAAATTCCGGTTGAAACAATCCGCTGAAACAATAGTGCAGTGATTTTTTGTTTGTTGTAATTTTGTTGTCTGTCGCCAGATAGCGTAACTTTAACGGATAAAACAATTCGATAAAAAATAATATTTAGTGATAAAAATAATTTCTTTTTTTTTCCATTTCGTATTTAAGGAAAAAACCGTGTATATGGCCAAATGAAAAGTTCATAACGATTAGTGTATCTGTGTGCGTATTGATATCTTTATAAAATTGAGTAGATGTGTGTGTTCGGACAGTCATAGATAGATATAAATATATATATATATATATATATTTTTATATATGCATAGAGGGTCGGTATTATATACACATATATGTAATACTGCACTTCTTCCCTACATTCAAACACATAAGCGATTTATCAAGCATAGAGCCGTATCCTTGAACAGGACTTACTATTCTTCATCCTGCCCTCAAGCGATCGCACTCCCATCTACAACATAAGCATACTTTGAACTAAACAAGAGATAGGCGCTGTGTAGCCAACATTCGAAAAATAAAATAACAAAAAAATAGTGAAGTTACATAACTAAAAAAAAAAAGGAAACGGAAGAAACTTCACCGACTCTCATAATCACATTTGAACGAATTCTAGATTGTTATTAATAAAATATTAAATAAAATAATAGAATTACATAATAAATTAGAAAAAAAAACATCGTGTTTAACTACTGTGTTCTATAAAATCATAACGGAAACTTAATTCACTCCTTTTATAAATATTGCTAGCATAACTCACTTAGAATCGAAATTTGACCGAAAATTAATTACATAATAAATTCAATATAAATCGTTAATTATTATCTAGAAAAGAAATTCAAATTCATAATTATTTATTATCTGTTTTTAGTGTTCGGTGTGGATTAAAACGAGAAAACAAAAGTAAAAGAAAGTATCGAAAGTTAAAACCATAGAATAAACAAATTTTTTTTGTTGGTGTATCGAATTTAAATACAAAAAACCGAAAAAAGGAAAAAAATTATAATAAATCGAAATGGCCGATAAGAAAGTAGCCGAACAATATTATTCACGTCCCCCACAATTGGGTGCATGGGAAGGTTTTAAAATATTCCTGTGGAATAGCGAAACTAGCCAATGTCTTGGACGAACCGGATCCAGTTGGGGTAAGTCCCTTTTTTTATATTAATTTTTAAACAATAAAATTTAACCGGATTTTAGAGAAAAAAAACCAATCGGTTTCAATTCATCGGTTAATTAATCGGTTATTATGCGGTTATTTTGCGGTTAATTGGGTTTTATTTGTTAAAAAAGAAGGGAACATAGTAGCGAAATTCGCCGATAATAATTGTATAATATTATTTCTTAATGTATAGAAATTCGAAATTCAAAATGGCCGACAAAATTTTCCAAGGATTTTCCATGTAACGATTTTTTTTTTTTTGTTCTCTCGACTCTCTTCTTCACGTTTACGCTCATTTTCACTTGTTGTATAACACACATACCTACAACATACCAACAACTTTCCAGTCTAGTCATCCTTTTCGCACCCTTGGAAAAATTTCGCAATGTTATTTTCCTTGTTCTTCTATCGTCATTATAATTTTCCTGGTTTTTTTCATGAGAATTGTAGGGGGAGGGAGGACGGGAGGATAGGATGATATAGGAGGCGGGCGAATGAGAGAGAGAGAGCGAGAATCTGTAGAGAGGATGGGTTAGTGGATAGAAAATATTGTCGACGATGGTGGTATCATTGTGTGTAAATGAAAAAACTACTTTTCCTTCGGCACTTGTCCTTATCCATACTTCTCTATATCCTTGTGTATTGTTGTTGTTCTTTTTTTTTCCAAGTATATATATCGTTGGTCGGTTTGAGTTCTTATACTCGTCGGTGTCGTCTTCTTCTTATATTTTCTATTTTCTCATCTTGTTCGAAAATGTTGGGAAAATTGTGTCCTTGCCGCGCGCATATGGAAAGATGGATGATGGTTGATGAGTCGGGGATGGAGGGTTGGTTTGCAAAGCTGCTGGATATGGGGATTTTTGAAATTCGATCGATAATTCACACCCTTTTCGCATGTGGTAGTTGTAATGGTGATCCGCTATTGTTTATTCACCGCGTTCGCTTGCCTTATGATAGTGTCCTTTGTCGTTGTCCTTATCCGTTTTTGTATTCGTTATGGCAGTTTTCTGTCATTACCTTGTGCAATCTTATGTCGGGATAGTTGCCGGGTTTCACCTTTCTTATCTATACCTCCTCCTCCTTCTCCTCCTCCTTCTCCCACCTCAACTCTCCGTAATTATTTTCACAACGTCCTGTTTCTCCTTTCATGAATCCTCGGTGGAAATATGTACCGATATTTGCATTTTTTCTAATATTGTAATGCTTTTCGCCTTTCGGGAAAGAAACGGTTTTCATTTTGAATACACCGACTTGTGTAAATTTCTCCTTTTTAGGTTTTCCGTATTTTTATTGTGTTGGTTGCGAGTAGGGGCGGAAAAGCATGTGCCCTGCATTAGGGTTGAAATTAGAAAGAAATACAATTATGTAATCGTTTTATTTTTTTTCTTTCTTTCTTCTTTTTCTCAACTTCTGTTGTTTGTAAATTATGACCCGGAGCATTGTTTTAGTCTGTTGGAAAATGGCTTTTCTCTCGATTTATATGTGTGAGTGTTGCAAGTTTTCTGTGGTTATATAAGAGCTAACCCAATTATTTTACTTTTATATGTACACTGCAACTGTATTATCTTCGTGAATAGCAATGGTTAATTCGTAGGTACTACTGGTCCTGAATAGGCCCCTTTTAACTATATTCCCAACTTATTTTGAACAAAAGTAAGCTACCTTTATACGATTACGTCTTCTGAGAACAATATGGTTTTTTCCCGATGTTGCATAACCTGCGTGAAAAGTATTACTTACTCTCTTAATGTGTGTAAACGAGAATGAACTTAAGGGGCCAACCTTTCACACCTACTAGACACACCTACCATTTATTTCCGTCAACTTATAGGTATAGAAAGGTTGCGGAATATCTTCCTGTGTGACCCCTGTAGGTGCAAAGGGCATCAACACTGCTACTACCAAGAGTTCGGCTCTGGGCGATTTCCTTTTCATCTCGCCATAGTCACTCCTTTCTTCATTTCACATTCGATCATAAATTGCTACGGCGTAAAGCAAATTACTTACTTAGGATCCTTTCATTTACTAATGGAACCTGCCTGAAGATGGTTGCCAAAATTCATTGCCGGCAATAACATCCGTACTCAGTTAAGAAGAGGAGGTAATCTGCGATATTAATTGTTACAATCGAAGTCGTTAAAGATGTTCGTACACGAGCAATTTTTCAAGCAATTAATTGCCCAGCGACTATTGCCAAAACTAGTGGAGCAATACAAGGCAACATCATGCTAGTTGCGGCAATATTTCAGCAATGTGGCAATGTTTTCACAGATTGCTGGTATTGTTCGCCCTATAGTTGTTGTATTTCCACTAGCTTGGAAAATTCCGAGCAATTGTCCTCATTCGGTGATTAAATACACAAGTTTTGTTTTGAATTTCGCATTTATTTTGTAGTTTCATGTTTCAAATATTTCCAAGCTTTATTTTAAGTTCTATATTTGTTTGTCAAGTTTGCTTTCGTGCTGGCTGAATTGCTCGAGTAAGTCCTTTTTGCCAAATTGCTAGATATTGGACAATATCGGTCATCAGAATTAAGAAACGAGTTGATGAAAAGCTTATCCGCACATCGCCTGTTGTTATTGTTGCTGTGTGCTGCTTCATAGTATCTTGACGTCAAAATTGACCAATATTGCTGCAAATTGAGCAATTTTTATCGCTCGTGTAATACAGTATAAAATTGCTCGCACTCTTCAAAACTTGTAAAAAGGGAGCCCAACGTGGGGCTTAAATCTAAGGCCTAAAATTCTTAGTACATTTTGATCATTTTTTACGAATTCAATGCAAAGGTTGTTGAGAACACCCTAGTGCATTAATTTACTATATTTGTCATGTTCTGTATGGGGCTTGCAGAAACGATAAGAAATGGTCAGGAAAAGCATTTTTATGAACTCTCCACTCCTTTTCTTCGCAATTTCAGTTGTGAACTCGTATTTTCATTCTTAATCGACATTTATAATTCCTCTGTGCTCTGACCTGAGATAAAGTCACCCCTTCTGATGGTGCACTGTTTTAATTTTCAAATAATTTTGTTCCTAAGGCCACAGGTTGTAAGCCTAGCATTAGGAGGAGAATCGAACCCACCACCTCAGTATGCGTGGCTTAGCGGTTTAGGCACTAAACAACCGAGGCTCCACTATACAGTCTTGGGAATAAATACAGCCACCATATAGCCTCCATCATTTTAGGGATGAAAGTAACTTTTGTGATATCGGAAAGCCTTTGGTCCATAGAATTTGAGTTTCTCCAAAATCTGAGCTTGCAACCCTCCTCTCCTATTCCTCAAAGTCCATAGAATCCGAGTGCCTCCAAACTCCTCTCCAACTCCTCAAGGTGAAGACATAGAACTTCTTCAACCCGGCGCTATGTGGGTGGAATTCAAATTCATGATTTTGATTGATGGTCTCGCTCGGATATAAATAATCAACCGCGGCACCCTAATAACACCCTGACAATTTCTTAAGGCTCATATTGCCTATAAAAGTATGTAAGAAAAATCAGGACATTAAATAACGATGTACCATAGACACATTGAGTACAAAATATCATGTTATTTTTCGTCAAAGCCACTTATTGCGCAACAAAAAAAAAATCAAACCTTTTGAATTAAGCCTAATTAGACATTATAAAAGACTCAATTAGCGCGAATATGGCCAACGAAACACGTGGCCATCATTATTTTTCTATTTATTATGTATTATTCTGCAGTTTCCTTTCGATATTTTTATTATCTTTAGTACCCTGTCAATTATTTTAGATGATAGTCTTGTTAATGATCAACAAAATATAAATCATAATTGGAATAGAGCCTTCTTTGATATCGTGTTATTTTCAGTAAGGGAATTATTTTTAATTGCTAACGATTTTGGATAGAAAATTTAGGAAATTATGGAAATTAACGTAATTACATTCCGCTTGAAAATATTTATAATTGCTTGCTTCAAGCTATTTTTAAGTCTTTATTTGTTTGAACATTATTTAGGGCGTTATATAGTTAAGAAGAATATTTTTTTATTAATAAGAACAAGCAGATTTTTATTATTTTCACCATCAAAATCAAAACTTTCTCTGTGATAATAAAATGAAATAAATGATAATAAAAAGGAACACCATATGTGAAAAATACTAGATATCAATTACACGAAATATTTCAATGCTGCGAAAATTTAAATAAAATTATTTTTTTCAAAATAGATCGTATGACAAACAAGTATTTGACAATTACATTTGACACCGAGAATAGTCAAATATTTGACAAAACTGCATACAGTGTAATACAGTCTGGTCTCCAAAATTCCATAGAATCATGACTGATTTGCAAATTTCAAAATGATTAAGCTATCAACATTCGATACAACATAAACAATCTAGAAAACATCTAAGCACGTTTTTCGATCGCATAATAATTGATCGTGATCTCGTAGCATTGACGCAATTTAAATTATCAATTAACTGAATCGAATCCGACTACAAAACGCTCGAAACGTTTCAATCAATCAATTACCATTTGAAATTATTTCCAAGCAAACGATATACACATCTTCAAGATGTTTTCATATCACAGTAACATATTCTTTAAGATTTGATGAGCCCACCGTATGATTTATATTCATGACCCCGGGAACAGTATTTTGGAACCGGATAAATCCGAGAATGCCAGAAGAAGCTTGAATCTTTGGTAGACAACTCCTAGACGATATCATTACATGTTTCAAGTGGGCTAAAGACAACAACTCGTACCAATGGGGGGCGCTCCATTTAATATCTAAAAGATTTTCCAAGAATAAAATGCTACGAAGTGATAGTGAAAAAATTGATTTCTCTTGAAAAACTCTTCTTAGTAACTTGTTTTTTTTTCTGTGTCAACATTATGTCAGGATTTTTATCGAAGTGGATCAGGACATGGAAAAGATTTATCATATGTTTTAAAAAAAAGAAAAATAGTGGGCGAGTAGCCGTCTGAAGTTTAACTAGTACAAACTGATGTAACATGCTGGTTTTTTTTTTCGTGTACGAAAAGAAGGACGAAAACCTCGAGATCGAACGAACTCCAAATAAAATTGGAGCCAAGTTTTCAATAAGACTCCAATAATGTTTAAGTGTTTTCTAAATTGATTTGTTTAGTGTAGCGGAACCATTTTCTATATTCGATATCAAGTAGAACGAGCAAGCACTCATGAGTTCAGGGATTTGATCTTAGCAAATTGTCGTGAACTTTGGCTGGCGACTTGGAACTATTCCAGACTCGTCATAGATAAATTGAACAATCTTGAAGAATTCTATTGATTTTTTTTTTTTCAAAAATAACGTGATGTAACAATGGGAAATTAAGTTGAAGCCATGAGTTAATGAATATGCGTGCTATTCAATATATGAATTTCTAATACATATTCCGAAATTGAAGTACGTTATTTAGTCAAGTTTGCAGTAAATGTGTGAATAGTTGATTGTGTCCGATCCACTAACTATTTCGGGTATACGGCGTCGATGTTATGAGGATCGAAAGACTCCGTTCTCGTTTCCTACCTGCGCTCTTGAAATTCGTGAGGAGGACAAGAAAGTTCGGGTAGAGACTGGGTTTAGGTTTTAAAAGTGCTTTATTTACGCCAATATCTTAAATCTAAAGTTTTATCTTAATTTCTAAAGCTAAAATTAATTTATATCTAAGCTGCTAATAGTTCTTAATGGCCTCAAGTGGGCACTCTAAGATATAAATGGTAGCGGGGATGTTTTGGGGGGATCAGATTCTCTGGGTAGAGACTGGGGACTCGTGTTCAATGGGCAATCATTGTCTGAGTGCTCGAAATGCGCTGCCTTGCGGCATATCTTCCTCCGTTGTAAACAAAACCAACAACAACTATTTCGGGATATTGTGAACCTTATATGCACGATCTGCAGACTCATTTGTGACTCCTACCTCATAGCTTCGACAGAGTCACTACTTAAAATTTTGTGCCATCTCTTACTTAAGTATGGTACTATGATTTTTTTTTCTGAGGTTATTACGTGCTGTGTGTGATATTCCCTTCGCTTTGTAGAACAACATTTTGAAGCATGGCTTTTTTTCACATTAAAGAAATATTATTAAGAAATATTATTAATCACTACTAAAAACTGTATGCGTCTGTATCACCCTGTACCCTATTCGCTTAGATAGAAAATTGGTAGTGTGTTTCGAAACAATCCAAAATTTTGTCAACAATTTGCTGATCCTACTTTGAGCCAGTAATGGAAATAGATAATTTTATCAAGACTTTCAAATTCGAGTTACCGAAATTTTAATGATAACACGAAATAGCTCACTCCATCACTATTTTATGCGATAATAATTCCGATATATAAAATTAATTGAAATGTTAGAAAATAAAACAAAAATAAATAGCTTTTAGTACAGAAAAGTATGCATTCATAAACGTTTATTTTTATCTAGTCGTTAACAAGATAGATAGCAATATATGCAGAGAAAATCAATAAGGGATTGGTTTCAATGTTCCGAGTTACGACAATATTAATGTTGTAATTTAATCTTCGGACCATTCGTCATTTATATACAGTTGGATCTGCAATTATTTACTCACTAGTAACCGTCAACATAATAATAAGACCGAAATAATATCCGCAACGAGATGATATACGCTATAGGCGCATAGAACAGGGCAATAACGATAGACATTTCGATTAAAGTAACCTGTAAGTTGTTTTTTTGGAGCCGATGAAGTGTATTATTTATATGGACAAAATTAATTTTATTGTTGCATTAGAAAAAACTTAACTTTCTTACTATTTTAATAAAGTTAGATGTAAATATCCCTTCAGGAATATTTTCCGACTGGGATAGAACGCTACATTGGCTAGGGGTTACCAAGTAAACCAAAATCAAACCATTTCGGATACGGCAGATGAAGAACCTTCACCGAAAAGGTTAGTTTGTTGTAGAGATGGTCAAAGCAGTTCCTTTCAGTGAAGTACATCACTCCGAATCACTCACTGTAAAGAACGAGTTCAGTGAAGTAGTTCCGGAACTCTTTTCGTTCCACCGTTCCTTCGTTTCCGTTCCTTTGTTCTTTCTCTTAGTTCATTCATGAATCAACTTCAAGGGAGAAGATGATGAACAAAAAAAGGTCAGTAGATCCAGCAGATAGAGAGCGAAAAAATAAATAAAGGTCAGAAGATCTTGAAGATGATGACCAAAAAAAAATGAAAAAAGGTCAATAGATCTAGAAGATGATGAGCCTAAAAAAAAATAGTAAAGGTCAGATGATCTCAAAGATGATGACAAAAAAAGGTCGGTAAAGTTTGTTGTCACGTGCCGAATGGAACTACAGTCCACCAAAAGGAGTGGTTTACTTCACTCACTCACTTCAATGAATTGTTCTTTTGGAACAGTTCACTCGTGAACAACCCTCTCTAGTTTGTTGTGTTAGACTTTTTTTCCCCGAAATTAATATATACTACCTCACGTTCTTGACTCCACACGATTTCAATTTTAGACTAGCTTATTTACGAAGTGTGAATTAATTGTGTCATGTACTGTATACGAAATTTTGAACACGGTCGATTGGAAGCAATTCCGGACGATATTTCATGCTTTTATGATGCTGAGGATTGAAGATAATTGGATTTAGTTGGATTATTAAATTGTGAATTTATCGAATTATCGAATAATAATTAACAGAATGGAGCCGTCCGTTTAATGAAGTTATGCGTGCAATTAATTAGCACACAGTAAATGTATGTACCTTCCGAAAAATACATTAACAGTAGAAGGTCACCCTGAAATAGTTAGCTGGGTATAAATTTGAATATTGCAAATGGATATCGATTTAATTTAGACCTTATCGTACTACATATTCCAGGATTCAGCAATCAAAGAAGGTTATCTGCATCAATTGAGTGCTTTCATCGATCGATTTCCTTTCCTTCCCCAATCAATTAATTCCAAATTTAATTAATTTTTGTTCGGATTAATTTCATTCGATCAATTTGAAGGAAATGGTATCAGGCTTTTGTTTAAAAAATGATTTACAAATATTTAAAAAAAATTGTTGTCCGTACTGTTGACCAGATTGGTAAAGAACTATGGCTTGTGTAGTTCTTGAACGAACTAGTTCGGAAGAACGTTCCCATAAGTTAAATGAACGTTTGTAGGAAGTAGTTCGTAATCATATTTGCGTACACCATGTATCATTGCACTGTCGCGAACTGGGAACTAAAAGAAGGAACTAGTTCATTCGCGCGGGAAGTGAGAACCTTTTTTTTAGGTCATCACACTCAGTCTTGCGAACTGCGAACTTAAAAAAAGGAACTAGTTCATTCGCGCGGGTAGTGAGAACCTGTTTTTTAGGTCATCACATTCAGTTTTCGCAAACTGCGAACTGTGAACTTAAATTTCAGATCCTAGTTCATCCGCGCGGGAAGTGAAGACCTTGTCTTTCTTTTTTTACATCATTACATTTCCCTACACCATTTATCATTTCTTTCTCGAGAACTGCGAACTACAAGAACGAACTAGTTCGCGATCACTACGGTGAACTACAATGCGAAAACCAGTCTACACTCTAAATTTATTACAAACTATGTCTATATATATTTAAGTACCTACCTATGTTATTATTGAAATAAATGAACTAATTGCGGAACCCTTATTTCAATCGAATCTGAATAAAGGGTCAATGATATTTTTTAGGATTATAGACCACAAACAGATCAATTTCGGTTAACAATCTTTTTGTAGTTACGCTCTGGATATAAGTCTGAGGTGATTTTGACTGACGACATGCAAAAGAATCTACCTATTCAATTTTCTATTAGTATCGAAAGATTTTCAAACAAAATAAACAAAATTGTTCAATAAATTAAACCCAACCCGTTTTAATAAATTAATATTACATTAAAACATCGCATCTCCCCAATGACTTAATTATTTTTGGCATAATATGGAATTTAATTAAACGAACTTGACCACGAATAATCATTCCCTATACTTTGTCTAATTAATCGATTAGTTTTCTCCGTTCTTTGGTCGGTTTGCGAAATTCCTGCTATACTAGTCCGGTAAATGGAGAACGATTAATAAAAAGGGAAATCCCCAAACTGTCAAAAAATTTTCCCAAGATATTTACGAAATTTATTGGTATTTCTAAATCGACCCTTCCAAGCGTGTTCCATTACATGATTCCTTTTTTTCGCCCTACGAAATTTTCTCGTTTTATTGATTTTTTCGTTCGAAGCGTCTGCTCCCTTATTTTTATATTCTGGCCTTAAGAATATTCTGCGATGAAATCATCTGGAAAGGAGTCGACAATATTTCTTTGAAATGAAACGTATAGGTACCTACTTACTATACAGAAGTTGATCAGTAGAAAATTCGAAAATTCTTTGTTTTGTGTTTTCCTGTGTTACGTAAGATTGGGATAAAATTGGGATATCAAACAAACTTCTTGAACTTTTCCATTTATACTTGCTGGAACGGTTTTTTTTGTCGGTGTAATAGACTCCTCTTCAGGACTTTGCTTCTAGTGCGCAAGCTTCTTTTCTTGTAAAGTATTCCAACTTCGTCCTCATATCAAAATCACTTAGGTATGCTCTCTGTTCGCAAAGGTTCTACAAGTCCTTGGATAAGGAAAAGTGAAAGACTGAAAGTGTATAGGTACATATCCGGAAGGCCTTGTTTTTTGATTTAATGTATTTAATATTAGCATTCGGTCAAGCTGAAGGATCAGATTAAGGCCACTGTTTTCCCAATTTTTCTCGAATTTATAAGGTAGGCATATGTCACATGTGATTGGACGGGATCAATGATTAGTTGTATTGGACTTATTTTAGTATCAATATTGGTAGTTGATGGATATTGGACTATAAGAATAAGAAAATGTAATCTATTTTTGGGTAATCTGAGGATAATTTCATTTATATATCGCAAGTGATTGAGTGGATGTGACCCTCGTCAGTTAGAAAATGGCATTCAAGTGGGTCTAATATCAAGACTATTTGCATTCATAATGGAAATCGATCAAATTAAATTTTAATTAAGGTCATGAGTTAACTTCAGCTTTACAGGCGTGTAAGACATTTCTCCAGCCGAATAATGACTAAATTTCAAGGAATAATTTAGCACAAAAATATTGAATACTTTAAAAAAAAGCAAGGTCTATCAATGATTTCCAGTAATTCATAAAAAAACTTTTAACTAAAATTTTAGCTTTAAAACGAAACTAAACTTTAAATTAAGTAAACCTGAATGAATTTATTTGAAATTGGAACCTAATACAATGTTCCGACTACGAGATTAAAGTGCTTAAATCGAGTTAAACGTGTTTAAAACACTTCTCGAACGTGTTTATGAAAACACGTAGCTACAACGCTAATCGAAAACATGTGCTGCGACCCTCTCGGCAATCGAAGTAAACTTTCAAAGAAACTGAATTTTGTGATTGTGGAACGACTGCATTACCTAAATAATTCACTTTTTATTGTCAGAGAAACACTGTTGTTTCAAATAATTAAGAAACCATAAATTTGCTAATAAAACACAGCTGAATGTATACTTGTCAAGGTAAATCATGTCAAGATACCATGTATCAAAATAAAACGTGCGAACACTACTATTTTAACTCGTTCATTTTGCCCACTTAAACGCGTTTAAAACGTTTTAGTCTGTACAGGGTATAATAAGTAAATAAAAATAAAAATTAAAAAAATGTTCAATAAAATAAAACTTAAAACAAAATATTTAAAATCATAAGGCAAGTAAATATAAAATCAAAACCGATAAAATTAAATTCACAATTGGGTATAATATAAAATGAAAAAATAAAAACATTTGAAATTAATCCCTGAAGACCAAAAACCGTACGAAATGAAAACATTAAAATAATTTAAAATTAAAATGTAAAATAAAAAACATAAAAATAAAACTAAAAGAAAAGTAAAACAAAATTTGAATCTTAACAAAATAATGATTAAAACTGATGATTAAATTAAAATATAAAAATTAAAACTAAATTTTAATTTAAAATACTTAAATCAAAATTAATTGAATTGAAACCAACACATAAACAGTACAAATATAAATAAAAAGTAAAAAAAACAAAAGAATCTCGAAACTAAAATGAAAATTAATATGTAGCCTATTAAAAAAAATAAGGCTTTATCAAAACAAAAAATAATTCAATATTAAAAAAAAAAACAATCAATTTAAATTTGAAACCAACAAAAATTTAAACGACGACGACTAAGGGCCGTTATTACGACCTTCAGTTAAGATTTAACCAGAACTTTGACTGTAAGTTTTGTATGAGCATCTGTCAGTTAAAGTTTCAGTTAGAACGTTGCTGACGATCGTAGGAACGGGCCTAAATAAAATAAAGCCAAAATAAAATTATAACGTTGTAATCAAATAATTTTTTAAAGTGAGAAGAGAATTAAAAAAACTAAAATGAAAACATAAAAAATTTAATTAGTTAGAGTAAAAACAACTAACTAACTTGACACAATTTATTAAAACTGAAACCCAAAAAAAATAATTTTTTAAAATTGAAACATAATATCCAACTAAATAGAAATGAATTAGAACTTGTAAATTAATAAATAAAACTTGATCTTATAAAAGTTATAATCTAAAATTATTTAGAAGGGAACAGAATTGAATTGGAAAAGAAAAAAAATATAAAACTAATTTAAAATTTAATGAAAAGTAAAAGAATTTCATAATTTTGAACCAAAAAATAAATAAAATGAAATCAAGTTAATAAAAAAATATTATATTAAAATAATAAGAAATAGGACCAAACGCAAAATAAATTTAAAAATTTAGCTTACGAAAATAAAATTTACTTAAAATTAGAAGTAAATTTAAAATTAGAACACAAAATTGTGCTATTTATTGTCTTATTTTGTAGCAAATGTAAATGCAGTAAATATACAATCCTGTAGGGTTAAGTTATGCATATATAGAAAAACTCTTAAACTAATTCTTAGGCAATTTTATAAAAAGCCTATAAAAGTAAGAACCAGTTCGATATCTCATCAGACATATGGCGGGTAACTAATTAATTGTTTTGTTCAGTTCAACTTGGATTTAACACTTCCAAGAACAATTAAATAGCAATCAATAAATGAAATTAGGTATTCAAAAATTTTATTTAATTATGAAGATTTATTTTCAGGGACACGTACAAATAGTTTGGTACATAATATAAAAATTTATGTCGCCAGACATAAGAGATTCTTGTTCAAATTCAAATTTTGGTTGGTGGTTTGATTGCTTTTATAAAATAGCTGACGAAGTCAAACAGAGAGTATATCCAAATTTTTTTTTATTAAATTAGAAATAACCAAATTTTAATATTTTTGATTTTTCCTATAGAACTTCATGCAAACATGGATGAAAATTGCCAAAACCTAGCAATTTGTCTTTAAAGTCTGTATCATGAAGTAAGAAGCTGACTGTTTGTATGGGTTCGCTTAGCTTTTTCTTAGCTAGAATAAAGGCAATGCAACATAAGTAGATGTAGACACAAATGAAGCAAACTATTGGAATATGTCCTAAGAACCCAGATATTCTTCTCCATGAGATTTAATCCTGGGCTTCTGCAGTGTCACCTTGTCGATTTAAATCCAGGACCTATTTAAAAATGTTTTGCTCACGCCTTCTCAGAATATGTTTGGATTCATTGCTTTGAAACTAAATGAGAATTAATCATTTTAGAAATATATTTGCATGACTACGCAATGTATCCCCAAACAAATATCCTGTCGTGCAGACGGACAAAATTTCCCTTTTTTTAACGTGCACAGTCGAAATCGATATCGTTATTTGACCAACTAACTAATATGCATGCACAACTGTTATTTCATTTGTTTAGTGAAATTTTTATATGCTTTTTCCTTTCGTCGCATAGGCGTTGCTTTCTTAAGTGATAACTACGCTAACCTTGTCGGCAATTATTGTTATCACGCAACCAAAAAAAACAACAACTCCACAATTGAACCACTTTGCATGTTATACATATCTGGGCACTAAAAATAAATCGTTACCACGTAAAACATTTTCGAGAAAAAAACAGAAACACAAAATTATCATAATTTTGTAGGCTACCGTAACTTTGACTGTAGTAGAGTAGCAGTCTTCCAGGATCTTAGGCGCCAACCGACGACATTAAGGACTAGTAGCAGGTCGCGTGCAATGAATAAATAAAAAGCTTTCACCCAGTTCGTATGTGGCCTGTTCTGAATGTCGTCCTTCGATATCTTACTGCCACCCTACCACTATAGCTGAGTCCTACTCCCTTGGCTAGGAGGACAGCCCACTAAGCAAGTTGCTATTGGATCCATAAAAGCGTTTATACGCGCAACGAATGTTGTCACAGGGTGGAGGGTTACAGGATGCTGGGATAGCATCACTTAACTTCTGCTCCCTTAATGGAGCTTTTATAGTTTTTTGATGACTGAGCAGCATTATAAGTTGCACGCAGGAGGATCAACATAAGGGATGCGTGAATATGTGTTCTATCTACGGGGGTGGCACTCCTCCAAAATCGAACGGTATAGAATCAATTTTTCATGTTTTTTTCTTTAACCACCGCCGTATGTCTTCCATTTGAACTCTTTGCGTTTTTATGACGTCAAGTAGCAAAAAGTCGATCTTTGTGTATCCTTAAGTGTACCTTAAAACGTACAACCTGCCGGAGAAAAAAAAATCCCCTATACCAATGTACGACCCAATGAATTTTTGGCACAGTTCCGGTGTTTCCTTATTGTCAAGGGCGCCCAGGCACATTATAATGAGGCCCGAGTGATTTATTTTTAGCAGGACGGAATATAGCAGTGGCAAGGGATCGACTTGGTGACTGAAAGCTCAATTGGGTTATGCCAGCCTGATAGATTATAGATACGAATGCTAGTGACATTTACTTTGGCCGTACTATACGCTTGAAATACAAAGTGAAGCTTGTAGCGTTGACGGAGGACCTTTCCGCAAATATTTGCCGAATAAATGGATGTGATGTGTTCTATGAACGTCTAAAGGTCAAACAGTTCTATTCGATTATGTAATCAAAGAACCTTTTGTCTACTCGTGGAGGTTTATTTTATATGCAAATGTATTTTGCGTGAATATCTTAGCCCAGCTAACAATTTCGGGTGTCTATGTCCATACTGGATGGAATAACAGATGGGCAACTACATTATTTTTCGGATAAGGCTTGAAGACTGCTTCAGAATTTGTATCGGTATTTCAATCCACTCTTTACTAGCTGAACCAAAGGAGTGACTGCTCCTCCCATAAAAATAGCACTTCGCAAATGTGTTTACTAATTGTATTGATCCTATCATCTCCATCAGATATTTTGTTTGCTGACGAGCTTCTTCTAAGAACCAACTTTCATCTTTCTATCAGTAGTTCTTCAAATATAAGAAATATTAGGCGTGTTTCTTTGCTGCCTATTCACAGAGCAGGTGAGCGAAATGCGAAAACTATAACAAAACGCAAAGCGAGAAGAGCAGCTACACCACCTCAAACAGTGGTGCAGCTATTCTGGCTTTTCTACCTTGCTCTAGATAAACACGCCTATTATGAAAAAAAGACACATTTAGTTCGCCAAAAAATCTTCAACCCCTTGTGGAGTGTGAAAAAATATTGAAGTTGATTTTTAGGCGAGATTATATAAAGAGGATGTAGAACTAAAACCAATTTAATAGACCTAAGAGATATGGTATAATTCGTAAATATATATTTAACCCCTATTCATACCCTTAAAACATGGGTTGAATATTGTTAAATCACGAAATTAATTATAGCCGAAGGAATTAAAAATTCGATATCTTCTCAGACATAAAAATATGGGATAATTCGTTGAAATCGGGGTAATAATCACGGACGAGCGTGTGGCTGACCACTTCACCTCCTAGTGTTCCGTTGGTCTCGTAATGAAGTAACTTTAGCATTACTTCAAGGCCTAGGCCCGATTTGGGATGTAGCACCATTGATTATTATTAATTCGTTGAAACATACTAAGCCCCTAAATATCCCGAAATAGATTTCAAGCGTTAAAATCAACTTCAAATACGCGGAATTCGTCAAAATATGATTCATTAGAGAAACCTATCTATTCTACACACAACTATCCCTAACCCATTTAATTCTTAGTATACCATGCGGACAAACAATTACTAAATTTCAAATTTTAATGATGAACTGTTGAAATACAAATTTTGAAATGCCTTCATTCCAGCTTTTGGGGTCTTAAGGTCATCACCATCTCGACTACCCGCACTGACCATTTTTTATAGAAGTTTCTTTACTATCATATAGGTATGTAGGGATATAGATTCCAAGTTTCAACTTTCTAGCATAAGTGGACATATTGAAACCAAAATTCTTCATCCTCCCTGTATCGGTCAAATAAAAGCAAAATCAGAACATTTCAAAACTACAAGAATATGAAATAATACAAATATATATTCATATATTTTACAGAACAATCGAATGGTTTATTGAAGTGAAATATAAGATGAATACAATGCATAGATTTAAAAGTATAAACAGTCCATTCAAGTGGATAAAATAAAATATCAATTAGTAAAACACATATAGTGACGTCAAATGGATATCGTGTGCCGAAGCAATATCCTCTTTCTTCTGTTAAAATAGAATCATGCGCTGTATCTAAAAACTATAACAACTAATGTATTTGCCCGTCTTTATTCGACTGTCCTGCCTGTAAATGGAATGGTCTTAAGTATAATGACTGACTGTATTGATAACTGGAAAAAAGGCCCAGTCAGCCATCATTTTATCATCCTCCTTATTTTGGGGTGCATTATATAACATGGCTACTTTACTACTAAAAGGCAAAAAAGGCAGAGGCTGAATTTTTTTCCGAAAAACATGTAAACTTCTTCGGAACTTGTACATTTCTTAAAGAAAGTTTTCTTTCCATTTATAAATCGATTTTGGGCTTTTCTTTCAATTTAAAAATTCCAAAAATGTTTCGCATCCAAGCTCAACTATGTACTTTACTACAAAATAATTTTAAATTTTCTTGGTAGTTTTAGGTAGTAGTTTTATTCCAGTTTTTTAAATGTTAAGTCGGGGCGACGTCGCTGTGACGTCTTAGTAAGAAAGTCGTAACTGTGATCTATTCTTGTTGTTTTATGACCAAGAAAAAAACCTTAAGCCTATTTCTGCCGAACGGAGTCGTTGTGATATAAAAATGTGGTCACACACAATTGCTACAACGATAACTTTTAAGTCGGGACGACGTCGCTCTGACGTCTTAGTAAGAAAGTCGTAACTGCTATCTATTATAGTTGTTCTATGGCCAAGAAAAATACGTCAAGGCTATTTCTGCCAACGACGTCGTTGTGACGTCTTATACATATATAAAAAAGTGGTCATAAAAAATGGTTACAAAAATAACTTCTAGGTTATTCCGACAATATTGTTTTAAATTTTTAATTCTGCACCTCTAAAACCAAATCGACAAAATTAAGTTGAAATCAGGACGACTCCAAAATCATTTTTCAAGTTAAATGTAACGACGTTGGTGCGACGTAGCGTGATAGACCAAAACCAACGCGTATATGCGAGTGTTTTAAATCTTTCTGTTTAGCTTTAACTTTAATTTAAGTCCGGAATATAGAAATTTGTAGTAAGAACTTAATTCTACTTAAGAAGTTTGCTTCGTGGCTATTAGAGATTGGTAAAGTAGTTCCTTTCAATGAAGTACTTCACTCCGAGTCACTCACTTTAAGGAACATGTTCAATGAAGTAATTTCGTAACTCTTCGTTCCATCGCTTCGTCAGTGGGTGAAGAAAATTAGGTAAAAAAAAAAGCCCAGTAGAGTAGTTCAGCAAAGTAGTTCCGGATCTCTTCGTTCCATCATTTCGTCAGAACATCTCAAGATGACGACCGAAAAAGAAAGGTCAGTACATCTAAAAGACGATGAAAACAAAGATAGTTGGTCAAGTTTTTGTCACGTATTCAATGGAACTGCAGTTCACCCAAAGGAGTGAGTTACTTCACTCACTCACTTCAATGAAGTGTTCTTTTGCAACAGTGAACTACTCGTGAACGACCCATCTCTAGTGGCTATTGTTTCAAGTATATTCTAATTAATTAAATAATTCTTGATGGAAATATCTTTTGTAATGAGTTATGATTTAATTTTTCATTTCAAATATGTCCAGCTTTAGGTAGGACTCCGAATAGATATCGTTATCAATATCTTGATATCGTTTCCAGCAATTTGATTGATAAGATTATCCGTTTTATTTACGTCTTCTGCTTCTAAAGTGTACCTATATAAAAATAAAACGGAAGTATGTATTTGTACAAGGAGAAGCCATCACATTTACATTAGTATACCCTTAAATCATATAAATCGCTCCGGATGCTAATGTTTATTCAGAATACGATTCCAAAAGCACTTGAGTATTATTTGCATTTCAAATGTGTTCGACTATAAGAAAAGTTTCGAGAAAGGAGAAGAAAATACCCTCGAGAAAGACGTTACAATTCAAAAAAGCAATTAAAAATGGGGAAAAACCCGTGTAATTGAGTTTTAGACTATATATGGTGCGAATCCTCCAGTTTAGCTTCTCCTTCGACACATCGATATATTCTGGGAGTAGTCGAAAGGAAAACAACATATTTGTTAACTTCAAAGGACACAAAAGCAAATTTCTTAACTTTTCACTGTTCTATTTTCTATTGCCAACAGGCTTATATAACAATGCGGACTTTCTTTCTAGACGCTTAGCAACAGGAAAAGGAAAATTCCGCAAATGGAAAGAAAAATCCAATTCCAGAAAGAGTCGAATTTCACGTGGCAAATTCGATCGATTGTTCGGCTCTCGAAAGACGAGCCCGAAGAGTATTTTCTGTCGAAATTTTCCCCATATGGGGCGTATACGACCTTGCGGTTAAGTGGGTGGCAGAATATCGAAACAGAGGGTGGGTGAAAGGAGCGGTGAAAAGAAAAAAATAGGGTAGAAAATTTCGTATTCCTGGAGCACTAAAACCTGAAAGCAACGACTCCGAAACGGAATTGTTCGTATCAAAAGGAGACGAACAGAACACCGTTGCCAATTTAATCAATGAGGATGTGGGGTAGCTTTTGGATTTGATTACAATTCTTATCACGTAATGTGATTATTCCATTGGAGAGCACAACTGTCTGATGAAAATTTAATATTCGGCTGATGTGGTTTTATGAAGCTACGTATAGCCCAGGCCAAAGCCTCCAGGATTCAGGACAACTGGCTGCGTGAATTTATTCGACTATTTTCAGTTTCGGATTGATAAAAACCGGAGTGAGATTTAATGCGAAAAGTTTTCAGATTTGAGCTTAATTTTTTTTTTTTTTTAAGAAAATACCAAACGAGATGAGAAATGATCCCCTGGACGCTGTTCGAGAAAAGAATTCCATTTTAATTGAAAATTCCATTCCGGTCTAGTCCGGGGAAGCAAGCGATATGGTTTTATTTTCAATTTGTTGTATTAAACTGGGGTTTCAGGCTTTTAAATTGATTTTCTGTGAAGTTGGAAACGTTGCTGTTAAAGATGTCGTGAAAGGGAACATTAAATCATGACTATCACAAGACGTTCAATTAAATAAAGGAAGTTGGATTTGGCCTAAGATTTTAGTATTATAGCGCCGGTAGCTATGGTTTTAGGCAAACACAAAGAATCCTTAGTGATATCTCGTGATGGGTTGTGGCAAATTGCTACTGTTCACTCCTCTAAATCTAACCCAACCTAACCTAGTCTACTAAGAAAGATGTCCTGCATTTGAATCCCATTTTTCAACCATTCATTCGCTTACTATCCGTGGTTTAAAAAATAAAAGATATTAGAAAGAAGTGGCGTGGTACTGGTAACTCTTATCAGATCTCGCTTACTTTGCTTAAAAGTTCTCTGCTGCAGCTAAGAATTTTTTCTTTTACCCGACCTTCTGTGAAAGGAGGTAAATTTAGTATTTTCTTAAAAAATGTCTTTGCTCAGAACTTAATTTTTACTACCACGAAAAAGTCTGCAATATTAGGTAGGTATCTCACTGTAGAGATAAATTTTTCTCTTTTTTTTTTAACAAACGATTTTTCTTGTTTCTTAACTTTTTCTTGTTGAATGCGTTACCAAGCAATCCAAAAGTTCAACTTCTGAAGACGCTCTTACACGAGCAATTTTCCAAGCAATTTCCCAAGCAATTTCCCAAGCAATTTATTGACCGGCGACTATTTCCAAAACTAGTGGAGCGAATTGCAATCGTGCTAGTTTCGGCAATATGGCAATGTTTTCACAGATTGCTGGTATTTTTCTCCCTATAGGTGATTTACCACTAACTTGGAAAATTCCGAACAATTGTTCTCGTTCGATGAATCAGTTGTTAAGTTTTGCTTTGAGGTTTGGATTTATTTGTCAAGTTTCGTGCTATAATTTCTTGGAATTTAAATATTGCCAAGATTTATTTTAAGTCTTATATTTGTTTGTCAAGTTTACTTTTGTGTTGTTCTTAGATTGAATTGTTCGTGCTTGATCTTATTGCCAAATTGCTTAGTATTGTCGTCTATTGCTGATGTTGCTGAATGTTGCTGTATGCTTCTGTGTCGTCAAAATTGTTTGGAATTGCTGCAAATTGACCAATTTTAATCGATTGTGTAACCTACTATTCGCCAAAAACACTTTCATAAGAATAAGGCCCTCTAAAGAATATATTTTTTTATTTCCTGAATTTATTAAGTTATGAAATCATTCAGGCAACAGGCGAATACCATTGCCTACATATGCGTCAAAATTTGAGATCAACTTATCATTTTATCTGGAGTTCAACACATTTGTCATTCATCAAAAGTACAATCACCAAAAAAAAAAAGAAGGGACACTTTTCCATAAAAAGCAACACACGCGTTTCATAACATTTAGCACCATCCCAATCAGTCCTTGCCAACAATGCTACATTTTCAAAGGACAAAAATGTTGGTACATGCTTATCTTTCCACTGGAAGGACGAAAAAAATTCTTTATCGATCGACTAAAAAACTTTTATTACCCAAAGGAGCCTCGACAGTGAACAAAATCCGAGAATTCACCGAAAAAGATACCTTTTTTTTGCTGATGTCCTCAGAGTTCAGGCATGGGTTGGGTTTGTTTGGAAGGACACGACGAGCGAGGGCAGTACCGCTAATATTTTAATGAATAATCCGAAATAAGGGCACATGACTTGCTGTAGATATAAATTAAATGTGACAGTAGATGTGAAGGGCAATTTTTGTGAATTTTTAAAACTTTAAGGATGTTTCGGTGGATGGCATGTCTATGGATACCGGTCTTTTTTCGGAAGTAATTTTGGTCCCTTTGAATTATATAGTGATTTAGATTAATCGAAACGTGCGGATCTCTAGGGTTTTCGTTATTTTTTACATTGGTTGGAGGTTATTTCATTATACTAATAAGGAGCTAATTACAGTGCTCTGAAATTGTAATCTTTTCTGGTTATAAATACTATTCAAATCTAAAGAGCAGACGCTCGAAACTACGAAAGGAGCTGAATACTTGTGGCCTGAAAAGAACTATTCTAAAAGCAATAGAAGACTTCGATTAAATTTGTAACACAGTAAAAAACAATCTATTGAATTTTACATCTCTTTTACATCTTTTTAGATCTCCCCAAGACGTCCAAAAAATCTTGTTTGAAAATTACCATGCCATTCATGCACTTTTCAGAACTTAACAAATGTGAAGCTTCACAAAAGTTGGATGTTATGTACCTACATACATAATAAAAAAATCCATTGAGTTTTACATCTTTTGTATAGTAGGCAAATATTCCCCACCCTTTCAAGTAAATTTTCATTGGGATGTAATAGGCAATTTAAATGTAATTTTCAATTTTTGTTCAGTAAATTTCAATTTGCAATCAGTAAACTTCAACTTCGAAAGCAGCAAATTCACTGGATGTTCTCTTGAATTTACACTCTATAAAAAGGGCAAAGAATTAGTACTCTTTAAGATACCTAAACTCATTTCTACTTCCAATATCATATATTACTACGTTCTTAAAAACCCATTGAATCTTACATCTTTTCTATAGTAGGCAAATATATCTCATCTTTTCGAATAAATTTACATTAGGGTGTAATAGTCAATGTAAATGTAATTTTTAATTTTCGATCAGTAAATTTCAATTTGAATTGTTTTGAATTTACGCTCTAAAAAAAGTGTAATTAAGTACTCTTTAAGATACACTCATTTCTACTTCTAATATCATCTCTTACTTACTTTATCTTAATGAAACCCTTAGATGTAGCCACCGAAGGCGTTTCATTTTCATTAAAGTAGAAAACAAAATCGAACGAAGCGTCTAACTACGTGGTTTCATATATTACATGTTTTTCGTCTAGATATTCAAATAGATAAGTAGAATTACATGAAAAAGAACGTAATTTTCAATTCATATATAAATATAATACGACTTGATGTGTAATTTTGTGTGACTTTTCATGTAAATTGTACGGTCAGTTGAAAAGTAGATGAAAAATTTACTAATACCAGAAGTTTCGTGTAAAATTGTTTGAAATGAGTACTTTTACTTGTAAAAATGAAATATACTGGAAATTTCAAGTAAAGTGGATTAAAAATTCAATTCATACTTTATTTTTTTTTAATATAAAGTATTTTAAAACAGTATAGACATTAAATTTTTTTTAAATAATTTGAGTTCGTGCTGTTAATTTATCAATTTTAGTCCCAAATTTGTTTATTTAATTGTGTAGAAGAAAATAATGTTCGTGTCGAAAACTCCATCTGTTATAATTTCTAATAAATTCCTAATTATGACGAAAACACTACAACGTTTCCATTCTGTTCATCAGGTATTTCATTAATAATGAAATAATGCTCGGAATATTCCCGAAAATAAATCCTAATGTCTTATTCCGTTTAATAAATAATTCTAACACATTCGCAAAGAATATTAGATCATAACTTTCACTTACAAATGACCTATTTCCGTCCAATTTAGTTGAACCCCAGGGAGTAATCCATCACAAGGGCTAAACTTGTCACGACAGTGCTTGTGAATCGGGCAACTTTACACTGGAAAGTAATAAAAGGGATGTAGAAAGAAATGCTCATTCTTGTACCTATGCCTTGTCGTAATGTCGGCGTGTATATTTACGCAAAAGAAAGTCTTTCGTCATTTTAAATATTCCGTATTTTCCCGGCTACGTGTGTAGACTTTCATGACGGCTCCTCTCAAGGCTTTTTTCCAAGATAAAAACACTTTGAAATGAAAGCCTACGGGCGATAGGGACTTTTGTTGTCCAACAAGGCATGAACAATTTTAACCCTCTTGATGTTTTCTGTGTTTATCTATGTTACACATTTTATTTTGGGAACGAGAAAATATCATTTATTCAGATCTGTAGATAGGGTTTTAGGGGCAGGTCGTTAAGAATAATGAATTAAGGGTGAAATTGTTATTAGTAAGGATAATAAGAACTATATTGCTTCATTTTCTATTCAGAAGTTTGTGAACGTTTGTTATTTTTGTGCGACGGTGAAATAAAATTTTCTTCTCAATTCTGACTAGTTCAAATCCGGCTCGACGTACCAAAAAATGTTCGATTCGTTTCCAAACAAAAAATGATGCACACGGCAACTACACTTTCTTAGTGGTCAGGTTCTCTGAACTCTTTGTTCAACTAAGAACTCAACTGGAAGGTGAAATCAAATTTTCTTCTCACTTCTGACTAGTTTGAATCCGGCTCGACGTACCATTAAATGTTTAATTCTTTTCCAAACAAACATAATACACACTGTCGTGTGTTGTCTAGTTGTCTACACTTTCTCAGATTCACTGAACTCTTTGTATACTAAGAACCCAACTGGATGGTGAAATGAAATTTTCTTCTCACGTCTGACTAGTTCAAATCCGGCTCGACGTACTAAAAACGTTCAATTATTTTTCAAATAAAAAATAATGCACACGATAACTATAATTTCTTAGTGGTCAGGTTGAGCTCTTTGGTCAACTGGTTTATTTACGCACAAAATTGAAACACCTGAACACATTCTAAAGGGTTGCAAATATGTCTTTGTTAGGGATTGTGCTCTTTTGGATTCAACTCACTTTCGTAACAAATCTGAAACAGTTTCAACAAGCTTCTCCATTCAAAGCTGTTCATCTCGTCATACTGTTTATGGCTTAGTTTCGATATAAAAGTAGATCTAGCTGATTAGCGTCGTCTCCAGTCGATGGTTCGACACGGGCTGCTAAGCCTTCGAAAACAAAACATTTCACTCGAAGGATTTTATCAATCAGTTTATATATATATGGTCTTTGAATAACACTATACCACAAGACAACCCTCAACATTAACATATTACGTATCAAATGGCGTCACATGTCAAGAATAGAGCTCTTCATAAATCGAATAATAAGCCAAGACCATCTCAAATACTCGATTTTCCCAGGCACATGTGACCTACTTCTATTGTTGTTGATATTTTCAATCGATATATCACAACTGACAAAACTATGTGGAATTCTGAGATGTTTTTTTCTTCACAAGGTAGCTTTAATCCTTAATTTGCTCACCACTAACCAAAAACCAATAAACAATTCGATCGACTTAAATATCATCTTAAGAACTTCTTTTTTTGGCCAAATTATTTTACTCGACTCCCGCATTGTGTCGTAAAAGTTTTATTGTTGTTTAACGGATGACGTGTTTCATAGAAATGACTCAATTTATTTCTGAGCATTTCCCAAGCCATCTCGCCCCCCAATAAATCCATTTTCCGGAACACATAAGGAACTGCGAGGGGTTGTGAAAACAAAGAAAAACTTTCGAAGATAGACTAGCAAATCATCAATCAATATATCCTTCCTTGATGTGTCATAGCACTTATGCAATCAACCGAGAAGGAAACTATAACAATGGATAGGACACCATTTTCGTTATCTAGAGATGCATACAACACGATAAGGGAGGATAACAATAGGCGGTAAATAACAAGGACTATGGACTTTGTCTTGGTCGTGTCCTTATCAAATTTTCTGCCATTAAATCATCGATTAACTGCCACCACCGAACAATGTGGTCATCACTTTGGTATCCTCATTTTCAACCCTCTGCGGAAAACTGGAGCTAATATCGTACCCTCCACCTCGCCTCGTCCATCCTCTTGACTACTTGACTTCACCGTACAGTTTTATTGATTATATGGAACGGGGTAAAAAAGCTTGGCCCCATTTACCGGGTCGAGATAAAATTAAGCCAGTTACCACCACCTTATATGTGATGTGGTAATCTTAGCCCACTCGCGCGCTCTATATGGCGATCGGGTCATCAACTAGAACACTCTTGCTATAATTACCCCATCCAAAAGTACTTGTTGTTCTAATCACGCTTCTTTAAGGGTTGCTCTTACTATACATTTACAGCTCTGTGCTCATAAATTCCGAATAATGGCGCTTAATGTAGTTCTGAGCATGAGTCTGGCTGCAATATATCATTTTCGTTGGCTTCGACTTCTCTACAGATTGCAGACTCAATTTATAACGTAGTTCTGCGAAAAAAAAGAAACATCTTGAAACTATTTTTTGTTCAAATTCCTTGAACATTAAATAGGTGGTAATTAAATCTTTGAAATTGCTGCAGGAGCTTAGATAATGGGGATTAAGGAGCTATGAACAGGATGGAAACTTAGCAATTTAATCACTGTATAACTTTACATTAAACGTTCGGGATTAAGTAAGTGCATGCTAGGACCGTATAGACTGTAGAGTCCCTTATTCATGTCATCAAGAAAAGCTTGATGAATTTCAGTAATAGCAATTCTTGTAGCATGATATTTCCTTGAGGTGGGGCTTCATAGTACCAAACAAGTCGGATTTTTTTTTAAAACGTTGATTAAAAATTTTAATACCTACTACGGAAGTAACCACAGCAGTTGAGTAATTTAAAAAAAAAATCGGCCAACAGTCTGGGCGCAACTTTATTATTTTATGGATAGAAGTCCAAAACGTGCTTAACGCTGATTTGTCAAATCCACGTGAACATTTATCGTTGGCGATTTGTTGCCAATCGAAAAAAAAATGAAAACCATTTCATTTGCTAATACTCACACACTCACTCAAGTCCTTCCGCTACATTTTGAGTAGTTTTTCCTAAGAAGTTTGTTTATATCGCAATTAAAAGTTGTAAAAATACCAATTCAGAGGTATATTTCATACAGTCGAAGTAGATTTACAATAACTTAAATGTAATAGTCCATTTTACATACATAGATTTCCGTCTAAATTTACACTCTAATATAAATTTACATGCCTTACGTAACAGATTTTAATGTGATAATTATTGTAAAGATTGCAACATTTTTTAGTGTGTGTGATATGCAATAAAACCATTGTCAAATTGATAAAAAAAACATGAAAATACTTTGATCTTTAACAAAATAATTAATGTATTTGATATTACATATTCTTTTGTTACAAATACAAAAAATATTTTGATTTGATAATGTATCATAAATACAAAAATTACCAATTTTTTATTGTAAAATTTTTCCCAATTTAACAAACTTTTTTTCGTTATCTAGACAGTGGGTTTTTATCAAATAATAACTAAATTTATCAATTCGAAAAAGTATTTTAGCATTTTTTTGGTCGAATAGAACTGAATTTGTGTCAATACTACCCTGAGTGTTCTTGAATTTTTAAAACCTTTTAGTGGGTTCTTTTAAGAGGATCCTCGAAAGTGAAATGGCAGTTACAAATATAAGTTGCTTAAAAAAATTATTTTAAATTTTTACATAAAATAAATTTTATTTTGTGCCATTTGAAAAATTTCACTACATTAGTTTCTTTTTGGCATTAAAAATTCGGCAGCCTCTTTTAAGTGATTAATTGATTAATTGAATAAATTGAATTTTATTGATTCTGTCGATTGATTGTCTCACGATTTTGCAACATAATTTAAATTATGGGGAAATTTATTATTATCTTATTTTATTGCTTAAAACAATTAAACTTAAAATTTTAATTAAATAATTAACAAATTTTTTATATTTCTCTTTCAGCTAAAATTATACTTTTCTACATAATTTTTTACGCGGCGCTATCAGCGTTTTTCGGTGGTATGTTAGCAGTATTTTTCACAACTCTCGAAAGTGACAAACCGAAATGGCAATTGGACGGTGGATTAATTGGATCAAATCCTGGTATGTATTAAATAATTTTCTAAATGATATCTAAAAATTTTAATAGAACTAACTAAAATCAAGTGATGAATTAAATTACATATTCAGGTATTTTATGTTTTAAGCTGCATTCATTGCCAAAATTGTTAAAGAAAGAATTGAGCAAAATTTGGTGGAATTCTTCTCTGATATATCCAACACAGAAAAGTATTATTTTATTTGGTACGATTTAAGAGGGAGTTTATGTGCTCGTTTCGGTATTAAGCAGTAGTGTCTGGAGAAAATACAAACATACCTACTTTAATGTGGGATCAGAGGTATCCATTGAAATGCAATTTTGATGCCTTCTTACCAAGTTCTTCATCATCAACATCAACGCGACAGCCCAAGTCGGGCCCTGGCCCTCTGTTACCAAGATCTTTGAGTTGATTATTTCGGTAGTTATAGTTACATACGAAGAGTCACATTCGAACCAGAAGGTTCTGAAAAAATTTATATAAATGCCCTATGTTGTAAAATTAGAGTTTTAGTATGTCCTATTTCACAAACCGAAAATTTCGTTGAATCACTGATGACCAAAAATTTCTAGAAAAATACAATAGCTCTGTCACAAAGCTTCTGTGCTATGGAATCAGAGGTCTAAATTCTCTTAACTACTATATTGTAATTAAAAAAAAAATCGAATTTAGATGCAGAACTTTTTTAAAACTGCGAATTTGGTCGAAAAAACAAGAAATTTTAATAATACACGTTTTGACCAGCAAACAGTCTTTTAAATGGTGTTATATCTCACCTAATTACAAAAGTAAAACTATTTCAGCTAAACCGATGAAAAGGATTTTTTGAAGGAGTTCATATTTTAACTAGCATTTCATTGAACTACTGAATTATTTCCTGAAATAATAGGACAACGCACTATGCCTCACAGCAATAAATTGGGCACTAATTATTATCAAAAGTACAACATTATGAATAATTTATTGCATTATGCGATCTATATACACGTGTAAATTTTCCCATACATACAATTTCACTAATCGGTCTATTCCATTAACAAGAGTCCTTGAGTCGTTGTCTGAATTATTAAAATGAACGCTGGAAATTACCACCAAATGTAGTTAATATCTACCAAATAGAAGCCAACTTTTGACCGAAAATACCATAACTTTTTCGTCTATATCTAGATCACATGAAGTCCTTTACGGAATAAATTATGATTATCGCACGTTATGGGAATAGTAACAACGCCTTGATGTCTATATCGTATAAAATGGATGTGTCATGCATTTTATCACTTGGGAAACATATAAATTACATTTTTTTTCACAAATTACGTGTTGTAGGTGGGACTATTAATGTCTGTACGATTAATGAATACGTTCTTTGTTAATAGGATTTTTCGGTAAGATCGCAATTTCTTATATAATCGAGATGAGGACAATAAAAATATTTATTATTAATTCAAATTCGAATTCTCTTTATTTTGCCTAATATGGTATGTTTAAATTTCAGTGTAAGTTCCTAATAAAGCTACTATTATTTTTTAACACCTTTCTTTAAAAACAGTAGCATGTTATCTCCACTTGAATGGGCGTTCCATGATTATTTTTAGCACCTTTCTTAAGTTTTTTTTTAAGTCGTTATTTTCTTGAGAATAGTCTTTAAAGACAGTCACATGTTATACCCACTTGAAAAGGGCGTTACATGATAATCATTGAGGGTGTGACCAGGTGAATAACTTTAGCTCAAAAACAAAACAGTTCACTTTCAGACCAAAACCAGGTGAAATGGAAAGGAAAAAAAAGAAGCTTTACGATAACCCTAAATTCTTAGTAAAAAATTTATTTTGAAACTATGAAAAAAGCCAGTCTTTATTCGAACCTTAATCAGCCTAATGTGAATCGAAACTAGTAACTTAAAAAACAAAAATGCACAGTATAAAATCCGTTTAACTAATTAAATTATCAACCAGCCTCTTGCCTATTTATTTCGCTGAAAAGTGCCAGTTGTTACCGAATGTAGCGGATAACGAGCAATTTCTACCTCCCCCAAAAAAAAGGTGGCAGCACTAAAGTCTTAAATTCCAGCCGTTGAAAGCCAATTTGTAAGGATGAAGCTAAGAAAATGTCTACTTAGCAGATTCTCTATAGTGGAGGCGTTTTGGCTTATAATCTATCCGAAATGTTGGTTGGAATAAATATTCTTTAGGTTCTAATTAACGTGAATTATTGTCGAAAATGTTTTTAAGACGATTGCCAAGCAAGAAAACTTTCCACTCGAGAAGCTAATTATTTTGCGAGATGTTTGTAATGAATATGGATCAAATTTCGAATGAGAATTTTGCGGCTGTCTAATTAAGAAAATTATATGACTATACGTTATCAGCAAATTGCAAAAGTTATTCGATTTTTTTGGATCCTTTTGCTCATCTCTGATTTCATGTATGTAGTGCTAAGTTACGTAATCTTTTTCATGGAAACAGGTTCAGGTATCAATAGACAAATATTCTTCCCTAAGAAGTAAATCCTTCTAGTTTCGATTAAAAATCTGCTCTAAGTATGTGCGCTTCTTCCTTTTGAACATTTTGAATTCAAGATTTATTACGATGTTTCCAAGTTTTACTTTATGACCTTCAGGGAAGTGACTGCCACTCCCCATAAACAAAAAAGTAAAAAATATCCGCCAGCCCCGTACTCTACTCCTTAGGGTTGAAATATACTAAACTCCACCAACTTCTATGCAAAGGGATTGAGTTCTTAGCAATAAGAACTGCCTATGAGAAATAACGAAATTTGTGGAAATATATTCGAAAAATTTTCCGCCCTGCATTGGTATATTTCATAAGGCAAAGGCATAAAAGATATAGCGGAATTCGTGAAAACAAACATGAGCCATTTTTAAACCATCATTTGCTGAGAGAAAATAAAAACTGAAACTAACGCGATATCTTATCAAGCCTAAAAATGTGACAGAGCTAAAATATAAAATCATATTTTAAAAGATATGGCGGAATTCGTGAAAATGTATTCAATTAATGTCCAACTCATTTGGAGTATTAAAAAAAATATTGAACCCGCTTTTGTATAGATTGTTTAAAACGAATACGATATCATCAAACCTAGGAAATATGGCGGAATTCGTGAAAACATACACGAACAATTTTTACACTATTAGTTGCTGGAGATCAAAAAAGTACTCAAACTAACTCAATATTTTATCAAGCCTAAAAAATTTGATAGAACTAAAATAAAATCATATTTCAAAAGATATGGTGGAATTCGTAAAAATATATTCAAGCCCATTTTGGATTGAGTGTTAAAAAAAAATTTGAAACCGGTTTTCTAGAGATTTTATAGGTATAAAACCAATTCGATATCATCAGACCTAGGAAATATGGCGGAATTCGTGAAAACATACTTGAACCATTTTTACACCATCAGTTGCTGAGATCAAAAAAATTCTGAAACCTTATCAAGCCTAAAAATATGGCAGAACTAAAGTAAAATCATATATTCAAGTTATATCCAACTTATTTGGGCTTGAGTATTAAAAAAAATATGAAAAAATAATTTTATTTCAAAAATCGGGTATAAATTCTAATAAAAAATTTTCTTATCGTATTACAGGTCTCGGTTTTCGCCCAATGCCCCCAGAAGCAAATGTAGAAAGTACGTTAATTTGGTATGATTCATCGAAGCCCGAAAATATGCGATATTGGATCGAAGAAATAGATACATTTTTAGATAGTAAGAAATTATTAAAACCAATATTTTATCGTTTAATCTCCATTGAATCTTTTAAATAGCTTACAGAAATGCTCCCGGAGCTGAAAATCGAGTTAAATGCGATTTTGATACCCCACCACCTGACGGTAAAGTATGCCTAGTTAATATCGATGGCTTCTATCCATGCACAAAAGAAAATAGCTACAATTATCCAAAATCAGCTCCTTGTATATTTTTAAAATTAAATAAGGTAAGGATTTGAATTAAAATTTTAAGACTCACATAATTTTTGCTCTAATCTATTTTCTAATATTCTTTTTTTATAAAGATTTATAACTGGTATCCAGAGATGTACAACGATACAACAAAACTTTCACCAAAAATGCCAGAAGACTTAAAGGAACACATTATTGAAGAGTCAAAAAGAGGAACAAAGAATGTTAGTAAAAAACGTGTTTTTATTTTAGATTAATTCAATGTTAAGTATAATTTATTTTCAGACAAACGTTATTTGGGTATCGTGCGAAGGAGAAAATCCATCCGATGTAGAGAGTATTGGTGCTATTCAGTATATTCCACGAAGGGGATTCCCCGGATTTTATTATCCGTTTAAAAATAATGAAGGATACATGCCACCGCTAGTTGCTGTGTATTTTGAGCGACCAAAGAGTGAGTACCTTTTTAAAAAAACACAAAAAATTTATAAATCTTTGGGATCTTAAGCCCCACTGTTAATTGAAGGGTTGAATTGAATAGGGTTGTGGTTTTTTCGATATTTAGAACAGTACGTGAAAGACTATGGTACTTAAGTCCAACTCGAGGAAGTCGGTTATCGACTAACATCAAAAAATCTTTGAGTATAGAAAATTTGAGTATAGCAAAGGTGAAAAACTTACACTGGCGAAAACCAGTTGGTAAGGGCATAGAAAAGTGAGCTGAAACATATTTGAGAGAACTGGAAAAATCTTTGAAAAAATCACGATTTTATTCGAGTGGATACAATGCCGCATTTCAGGACGACTTTTTGAATAGGCTTCAGTGAAGCGGCGACCTCTACAAGTTCGATTTTCTAATCCGAATAAGTACATCTGACTCATATTATTACATCACACCCATACCAAGATCATAAAAAGGATACTCTGTCCGTAGTTTGTACCATATCGAGTCGAGCAATAAATTTTATGCTTTCGAAAATGTTTCACGTTCTGGTTTATTGATTGTTGCCTGAAGGACTATGCCTGACATCAGCCAAAATACTATAATAAAGTTTAATGCTTGATACTTTAGTGTTATCGAAAAGCCACTTGATATAAAAGTCGTGTCAGTAAAATGGCCTTTAGCCAGTCAGGTTTATGAGATTACAAGGCCTTTTAATACATTCACTTTCTTGTGTAGTAGTTTTCGTTGTACTCTATGAAAAATGGGGTATAAAAGACATAACGAAATTCGTGAATATGTGGAAATGACCCCATTTCAAGGACAATTTCCTTGCACCCACCCCACTCCATACTAAAGGTACTAAAGCAATCCGTTTATGAAAATCTGACCTACGCCAACTAGATAAATTCTTAAGAAAAATTAAGCTGAGTAAGGACCTCTAGGTTCACCGGTCGCGGTGCTTTGAGGAATCCCTCCGCCTCCGATGAAATCTAATTTTATTTACTAAGCTTCAACCTTTGTACAAGAGCTTCCTAAGATACTAAAACTACCTCCAACCCTCATACCAAAAATTTGTTTAGGATGTCTCTACTGCATCTCTACATCAGTTTTGAGTTTTCAATCCTTTGCGATTTTCGAGAAATAAAAATCAGAATTTTTTCCTTGTCCCCGTTCCTCCTCCCTTAAATCTAACCTCAAAATATTTTTCTCTGCTGGAGGTCCACTGGTACTAACTCTTCCAAAATATATCTGATAGAATCTGATGCGGTTCTTGAGATCTAAAAAAGGATTTTTTTTTTTGGGAATTTTGGCAGGTCTCCCAAGGACTTAATGTGGGTTACGTTGGAGGGTACTTTGAGGGGTACGTTGGTAACCAATGTACCCTGGCATAAATAAATAGGCTGTGCACGTTGGTAACCAATGTAGCCTGCGGAGGACTGAATTGAGATTACTTTCATTTCATGAATGGACTGTACCATGGGCATATCGGTAACATAAGAAGTATCTTCGTTATGAAGGGTGGTTAAGTAGGGGTAATACCAACCAAAGAGTAGTCCTTAAAAAACCAATTCAAATCACATTTCTGAAACTAGGAAGAGTCCTTGTTTCAGGATTGTGTCTTTTTTGAAACATGGTCCTTCTAATAGACAACAGTACCACACTGCCTATGGTATATTCTACACCATTTCCTTGCTGCGACAAATGTAAGAAAAAATATGAAAATAATATTAAAGTTGCGGAAACATCCTAACCGCATTTCTGATTTTTTTTTAAATTTGATATCCTGAATTTTTTATCGAAAAAAAATCGATATTAATTTATTGGTTGCCGATGTCCCCAGCACGATACCAAGGACTCAGGAAAAACTCATATAAGGCCGATCGATACATTTCCTACTTGTGCATGGTTGAGTCTACCCTTCCCATATGTTGCCATATCCCAGAGACAACAATCTAATGAAAACACTTATGTTGTATGAAATGATGCGTGAAAGTAACGATATCTATTTATATATTTATATTATGCGAGCATATCTGTTTTCCACATGCAATTTCCATCAAGGATTTGTAAATGGCAGAACGAAGGAGCCAGATGGTATCGTTGAGCCTCTATTAAATCGATTTTCACGACTATGAAGAATTCAATTTCATTTTAGATCAAGAGTTTGATTTCTGTTGACCTCATTTCGTAAAAAATGAAACGTTCACGACATTTCCTTGAATATTGGCGCCAATGAGGTACTAAAGTAATTGCAATATAATAATTGTAGTCATTCAGGCTATGTGTTTAGAATCTTCTTTCTCGAGTGATAAATGGGGGTGAGTATTAGGCCTGCGCACTTTAGTTCACTATAGTGACTTATCAGTTTTGGTTCCCAATCGGTCGCGAACTAGTTTGTTCTTTCAGTTCACTAGTTCGTTCTATCAGCTCTCTAGTTCGCGTGAATTCAGTGGAAAATCATGTAGGGAAATGTGGTGATCTAAAAAAGGTCGTCAATGTGTGTGTGCTTAAAAAAAAGCCCCTCAGGGTAGAAGTATACGGCAATCCATAGACAGAAACGACCTAGGCTGGACTCGCTGTGAGCTAGTTAATTCCCGAAGTACTTACAATTAAATAAAAAAAAATAGGGACTGAGTTAGATATATGAGCAAAGCAGTTCCTTTCAGTAGTACTTCACTCCGAGTCACACACTCACGAGTTAAGTGAAGTACTTCCATCGAACTCTTCGTTCCATCGTTCCTTCGTTCTATCGTTCAGTAGTTACTAGTCCCATTGAGTGAAGCGTTCACATACTCAATGGAACTCTTTGTTCCTTCATTCTGTAGTGACTGTTCACTTCAATTGAAGTGTTCACTCACTCTATTTCTTGTTTAGCAGCCACTGGCTGGCTGATGTGTGAGTTTTCTTCTCTAATCAGTCGCTCACTCACTAATCAGACAGAAGTCACTAGTTAGAAAAAAGTCAATAGTCAGACAGAAGTTCGTAAGGCTGGTGTGTCGATTCTTTTCAGCCGGTCTTTAGTCAGACAGTCAGTAGTTGTGCCTGTGGATTAGAAAATAGGACAAAGAGCGATATATACAAAAAAAATTCAAAATTTCGTCTCAGCGGATCAAAATTAGTTTTACCACTTGCACATTATTTGAATAATCGTGCGATTAATATATTTATTTAGTTTTTAATTTGTTTGTCACGTGTTGAATGGAACTGTAGTTCAACAAAATGAGTGAGTTACTTCATTCACTCACTTCAATGAAAAGTTCTTTTCGAACATATCACTCGTGAACGACCCATCTCTATCCTTAGTGTGCACCGATACGGCAATGCATGAATAAAAACGAACTAGGAGCGGGACTCACTGCGAATTAGTTGCTTCACTCCACTTATGGGAACGCTCTTCCGAACTAGTTCGTTCGCGACTACAGAAACCTAGTGAGTGTTACAGGTATTAGTGGATTTAAGGACAATTTTGATGGTTTTTGACAATTTTGATGCATTTTGAGATATACAGTCAAATAATAATTGTTGGCTATCTTCGCGCAATGTGCGCAATTGACTCCGAGCGTGTTATATCCATAATGAGGCCATATATTCGTTTTTGAATAGCCTTGAGAAAGACAGACTTGCTTCCAGTTTTTGAGAGTTTGGAGCAGTATTGTTTTGAGAAGACTATTATAAATATATGAAATATATTCGATATTATTTTAAAACAACCTTTTAACTTTTTTTAGCTGGTGTTCTCATCAACATCGAATGCAAAGCTTGGGCTCGCAATATTTACCACGATCGCTCAGAAAGAAGAGGCTCCGTCCATTTCGAGCTTATGATCGATTAAGAAGCAGCAACAATTAATTTAAACGAATAAACCATACACACTTAAAAGTAATAAATTACAAAACATAACAAAATTCAACAACCACAGTCACACAAAAACAAAACGAAGAAAAAAATCTAAAAAAAAAACAATAAGAAAGTACACTTAAAAGGAGCAACCAACTACCAGCATTCACCATAGACACTTATACAAGAAATCCACGTAATATACAACTTTTAACTAACCAATGAATTAAACAAACCCAAACAAAATACATTCACTCACTATCAATACAATGATTTTGATTATTTTTCCGTTACACTGTCCCATCCTACTTTCTCCAACAAAATATTACAATTTAAAAGAAAACCTTTACAATTTAAGTAGTCTAAGAAAATAAATGCAAAATAAATTCCGCAAAAAGTATGAAAAAAAAAACTTTAGAAATATTTAAAACCAGTAAAAAATTTAAAAAATAATAACAAATATAGAGACAAACAAATTACACCGAATAAGTCTTTAAAAATAAAAGGAAAAAAAAAATAAACAACTAAAATTAATGAATTCAATTGTTAAACAAGAAGAAAAAAATGTATAATGTAGTATTTATAAAAAGAATAACAAGAAAATGCTATTTTAGATTGACACCAACATAAATAAAACTAAACAAAAGAAAATTAAAATATGTATTAATTCAAAACATGCGCTATTTTTAATTATCTTTTTAAGATTGTAAACCTATTTATGAACAGACGAGACTTTTACATGTTAAATGTAATCCAAACTCAATGAAAGGAACGAAATGAAACATGATTAAGAGAACCCATTACAACAAGTAAATTCCTTTTTAGTAGTAAATATTTAAATTATTTTTAAAATTAATCTTCAAACAATAATAAATTGATAAGAATAAAAACGCAAACAAAAAGCATTGCAACTACCAACCGTTTGAAGTAAAAAAGAAATCCACGTAAAATTAAAAAAAAAAATATAAAAAAACTAAATCATTGTAGAGCAGGTTACTATTAAAACAAATTCAAATTTAATATAATAAAATTAAATTTAATCAATTAAATATAATAAACAAAAATCAGACTCATCGTAAAGTACATTAAAAAAAAAACAAAAATAATTTCTAAAATTTAAGAAAAAAAAAAAATTATATATAAACATAGAAATGGTGAAATTCGCATAAAAATCACTGAGCTACAATAATAACAAATTAAATATATTTATTTATTTTTAAAGAAAAAAAAACGAAATAAACATTATTAAAATTAAAACTAAATTAAAATACTTGTTAATTAATTTAATTAGTTAATTATAAGTAAATTTAAAAAAAACAAAATGAACAGAAAAACTGAATGAATGAATCAAGGAGTGACTAGATGAAAATCCAAACAAAAATTTTTTTGTGGTTCAAGAACATGCAAAAAACGGGCCAAAAAGATTCGAGTAATTTTCGGACAAGTAACGCACTGTCTCAAGTCCTAAACTTGAAGTAAATTTATTTCCGCAGTGACGAATGTTGTTAATTCGTTCATTGCTCAAGTCGGTTCATATTTTGTATGGATTTCGAGATAAGGCGTAGTTTTTTGGGCGGAAATTACATACGAAATGTGGTGATGAAATTTACTTTTTTTCTTTTTACCTTAGCCATACACATTTTTGCTATAATTTTCTTCTTCTTCTATTGATTATTATGCGTTGAAAAATTGGCTTTAATGATTAAAAAATAAACACTTTATTTTCCTCGACAAAACAATGGCCTTGTTAAGGAGATAATTTTAGTATTTTGTTTCAGTTATTTTTTGAAATTTATTTGATTTTTTTTTTGTTAATAATTTAACGCGTTTTTAGTATTTGACGAACAAGTTTAAAGAAAAAAAAATAAACAAAAAATTGATTAGAAAATAATATTATTAATTTTATTAAATTTTTGTAAAAAAAAACCCAAAAAAACGGATTAATAAGTAATCTATTAATATACGACAAAAGAAATGAAAAAACGTTAAATATAGTGCATATAGTCAATGTGTCATTGTTACGTATGATTTATAAAACCAAAATAAAAAAGATGAGAAACAAAACAAGGTTAAAAGAAATAATAATATTATTACAAAAAAATCGATCGCTATGCTGATGAACAAAGAAACTATTCAAAATTAAAAAAAAATCAAATTAAATTAAAAACCCGAATAAGTTCGTGCGTCACGACTTGCTTTCTTTTAGATAGATATATATCTATCTTTTATATTTCATATCAGTTTCAAGCTGCTGCTGGATCGGTAAGGTATGGGATTTGTGAGAGATAGAGAAACACAGTAATTGCCGTTGTTATATTATAAAAAAAAACCCAAATGATAAAATAATGATATTCTTTTCGTTGCGTATTAGGCTTAAGTATAAAACTGTGATAAAAAATTGTACAACCGAAACAACCAGAAGCCATCCCATTCTTACCGAATCTTATGGTTCGTATCATTGAAAATTCTGCAAGATGAAGTTCTCGGATCGTCTTTGATTAAAAGGGTTGATTTTTTGTCGGAAGCAGTCATGTTGGACCCCCACTCGGTTTAAAAAATAAAAAACTTTAAAATTGGGATAAGCATGCATTTAAAAATACATGAGCTCAATTCAAGTGTTGATTTTAGGTGTAAAAATGCAGTTCCTGGGACAGGACAAGTGCCAGTTTTGAAATGGCCAAATCTTTGAACTTCAATTTCTTATGAACGGAATGCCCAATTCCCTTATTGATGGCAGGACTTAATCTTTTAACATGCACCGATAACAATTTTCAATCTGATTATTTTCATCACTTCTCAGAGATACTGAACTGTTTGCCACCTTGGTGGTTGTTTCTTGGTTATTTGGTGGTTATTTTCAGGAAAATTCAGCCGAACCGAAAACTTTAAAAAAAATATCGTCATTTAACTGACCTGAAAAACAAAATAGAAAAACATTTAATCCGCATAATGTCCCTAATTTTATTTTATATATCGAGATTGAACTAAAATTCACAGTCAAATCCGCGAAAAAAAAATGTTGCCAGCAGCAACGTATCGAAATGATACAACAATTTCCAATCACTTTACTGATTACAACAGAAAATATCGAAATTATAATTTAATCGATTGCAAATAATCAACAATAACGCAAGAAGAAAAAACAAACAAAAACAAACATAAGGGCCTCTTTCTATCTAACTCACAGATAAATTAAAATAAAATGAAAACAAGTATAATACATATATTAAAAACTTAAATTTAATAATAAAAAAAAAATATTTTCGTTGTTTTGTTAATTAATATTTAAACATATATATTCCATTCACTGCCCAAAACTGTCAACAAAAAGTAAATAAATAATATATTATTAAAATGAGGTGTAATTAAAAATGGATAAATCACTAAATAAAATTCATTGTAATAAAAACAAAATTGCATATATATATTTATATATATATATTAATGTTCTCTGTTATTATGCCCGCAGTTTAACGCTAAATCTTTAATTTTTCTGTTACTAGCAAATAATTCTTAATCTATATATTTCATTTCTAATGTCGGTAAAAAAATAATAAGAAACAAAAACATTTAAATAAACTCCTCCCCTGCATTATTAAATATAGTATAAAAAAATATATTCATTACAAGTAAGAAAAAAGGGCGAATGTTTAGAACAAAAAAAAAAAAAATTTAAATTTTAACAACCAAAACCAAGTTCAATAAGTTAATAATGAAATTTATACAAAAAAAGATCATCTAATTAAAAAAAAAATGCAACATATATATAAATTTAAAAAATGTAAATGAAACTAATAAAACGAATAAATTTTTTTAGTTTATACTAAAAAAAAACTATATAAAAAAAAACTTAATTTGTTCAATATTTTTCTCCAATATTGTAGTTAAAAAAAAGCGATAAAGTGTAGTGTGCTCTAATACCGATTAAGTTTAAAATTAACAGTACTTAGCTAAAAAAAAAATGAAGTAAATAAATAATGTAAAATTGTGCAGTAATAGACTCTGTCAGTTAACCAGGCAAGCAAACTAATACCAGCAAAAATACCAACAGCGAATAAATTTATCAACTAAAAAAAAAAACAACAACAGCGCATCAAACCATAAACCCAATGTATGTAATTACAAGAACAAAAAAAAAATCATTTAAAACAAACCAAAAAAAAATTATATAAACATTAAATCTTAACTATTTAATAAAAAAATCAAGATAAAAGCAAACAAAAAAAAAACAATAAAATTATAATAAAATGAAAAATTGCGAAATGGGAAGATGAACATCATTATTGCATTGTTGTTAAAAAATCTTATTAACTAATTTTTAATTATTTTAGTTAATTCGTTTTGGTTTTTTATTCTTTGATTTGTTCTTCCTCTTTACACTATTTAATTCGACAGTTTCGTAAAATATATTTTTTTTTTCATTTCTTTCGGATTTACATTATTATTTATTTGATATTTTTGCCGTTTTTATTAATTTTTTTTTAAATACGACGCCACCATCATTGAAATTCTATGTTAGAAGATTGTTTAAAATAAAAAAAAAGATGAAAAATTATTGAGAAATAAATAAATGAAAAACAAAAAAAAAATATTGGTTGTTTTTAATTGTTTAATTTTACCTGGAATGAAATATTGAACTATGAAAAGAGTTGGAGTGAACTGAACTGAACTGAACTGGTTGGTGGTGATGTGGGTTTAATTTTCATGCTGTGAATATAATTTTTAATTTTAATTCCATGGCAAATTATAGGTTTTTTGAGTGAACGCAACATATTTTTTTTAAATATTGGTTGTACCTGTTTTGGTTCCAGTACTTCAAATCTTAAGAACGTTTCTATGGAAGGAAATGGAGAAATATCTCCTTCCAAATTTTTCAGATTAAAAGCAACCAAAAAGTAAACTTTGCACATCATCTTTTTGCCATACGACGAGCGATTGTCGAGTTTCTTGGAAAAATGAATATCAGAAATTTGTATACAAGCGTTAGTGAAAATATTTAATAGAAATAAAACCGACCCTGCGAATATCATCCCTTTTTGTTGAACCCGACACCTTTTTTTTACATTTTTTAAAATGTTTTCATAGGTACCAAAATCGAAAAGAAAAGCATTTTAGTGAGAACTATACATTGAAAAGACATTATTGCTGAAGACCATAAATTACAAAACGATGACAACTAGAAAAGCAATTTTTATTAAAAAAAATTCAAATATGTATTGGCGTTCAGAAGGGGGGGGGCAAACAAAATTATCTGTGAAAATAGAATGCATATTTTCCTACGGTTTTCGACATATCTACTAGCTCGTCCCAAATATTGAATTTAATTTTATTCTATGGATTCTCCATATAAATACCTAGAAAGTGTTTTCAAGATTTTCTGAAAATTGACCCCTAAGGGGGTGTAAAGTGATTGTGTACTTTTTCATAAATTATTCCATATCTCTTAGATCCAATCAGATTTTCACTTCCACGATCTTGTTCTTTTTGATAGGTTTTCAGTCACATAGTAGCCTACACCGCATCTCTGAATTGAACGCGTTCCTAACTTCTGCCGGAAAAATAATAAAGTTACACCCAGATTGTTGGCAGATTTTTTAAAGATGTAATTGCAATAAACTTGATGAGAGCATCAATCAATTAACAGGAGATGGTTAAGTCACCCTATACGAAAACACATTTTAGTTAACAGTTTTAAAAACAAAACTTTAATAGATTAAAAACATTCGATAATAATATTCAACAAAAACAGCAATTTACATGCCTTTTATCAACAAAATCAGTACTCAATCGTAACACATTTCGTTTTCAAATACTCGTTGAGTGCTTCGCGTCCCAGATCCTTGCCGAATCCGCTCTGTTTGAATCCTCCGAATGGTGCTGCTACATCTGTCTTATTATAAACATTAACAAATACCGTGCCCGCTTCGATTTTATCGGCAAACGTGAGAGCCTTGCTAATATCCTTTGTGAACACTCCGCTTGCTAAACCATATTCGGTGGAATTAGCACGTTTCATAACCGAATCGACGTCGCTTCCGTTAAACTTCGATATGATCATAATTGGTCCGAAGGACTCTTCCTGAGCGATGAACATATGATCCTCGACATTGGTAAAGATGGTTGGTTCGAAGAAGTAGCCTTTAGTGTTTGGTGTTTGTGTACCGCCGTACACAAGCGTTGCACCTTCCTTAACACCGATCTCGCAGAATTCCAGGAGCTTATCGAAATGTGCCTTGTGATTTTGGGGTCCGTGAGCAGTAGATCGGTTTAAAGGGTCACCTATGGCCATTGTTTTTACGTCCTTAACAACACGTCTGACGAATTCATCATGGATGGTGTCTTCGATAAATAGTCGACCGGCAGCAATACAGTTCTCGCCCTTGTTGAAGAAAACTGACGACATACCCTGTTTAAAAATAAGAAGCGGTCATATGACTGGTGCCGAAGTATTTTCAGATTTTCAAATCTTACATGTTTCACAGCTTTATCTAAATCACAGTCGGCAAAGATAATCAAAGGACTCTTACCGCCCAATTCCAAGGAAGCCTTTTTAAGATTCGATTCCGCACAAGACTTCATAATGTGCTTACCAATCGGCGTGGAGCCGGTGAATCCTAACTTTCTTATCAATGGATGATCGGCTAAAGCTTGACCTGTCGTTGCTCCAGAGCCTGTCACTATGTTTATGACGCCAGGAGGGAAACCAGCCTTGACGGTTAGTTCAGCGAATTTCAGCGCGGTTAATGGACAAACTTGAGCTGGCTTAATAATACATGTGTTTCCTGCTCCTATACAAGCGGCCATCTTCCACGACAGCATCATGAGGGGGTAGTTCCATGGTGTGATAAGTCCGCAAACACTGTTCAAATTTAATATGTTAGTAAGAGGAAGTGAACAAAAAATATATCAGTGCCACCTACCCAATAGGTTCCTTCTTGGTAAATGTGAGAACATTGTTTGGCCTAGCTGGATTCACTGGGATTGTACTGCCTTCGATTTTATCAGTCCATCCGGCAAAGTAGCGCCAAGCATCAATAGACATACCAACGTGAGTTTTGAGTGCTAATGTGTACACAGCTCCCGAATCGACCGCTTCGATAGTGGCCAGCTCTTCCTTGTGTTGCTCCATTAGATCGGCCAGTTTGAACATCATTTGTCCGCGCTGACGAGCCGAAACTTGCTTCCAACTGCCATTAAAGGCTTTGTATGCGGCCTTTACAGCCATGTCTACATCATTCTTGGACGCCAATGCAACTTTGCATAGTAGCTCAGCAGTTGTTGGGTTCACTATGTCCAGCGTTTTTCGACCTTCGGCGTCCATGAACTGTCCGTTAACAAACATCTGAGTTGGAACCGATATTTCGCGTTTGTTTGCATGCAAAACGAATCCATCAAAGTATACTTTCATATTCGAGCTGACGCTTCCTTGACGAAGGCTCTTCACAATTTCCGTGAAGAATTCCTCAAAAACGGGAGCCATGAAGACAACTTCGTTCTCCAATGGAACATCGAAGGCATCCTTGCACTCCTCGACCAGCCGAACCACATCCATTGATCCTGCACCACCGGCAAAGAAATCGGTTTCAGCTTCAATCGGAATTTTCAATATGCTCTTCCAAATTTCTCGAAGAGCTTCCTTCTTCTGAAGTTCATCATCAGTCAGTTCAATAACTGTTTTGGTTGCGGATTGTCTGAACCATTCTCCGGCCGAAATCATTTTAGTTCCTTTCTTAACGCGTCGAATATTCACAAATTTCCCATCAGTTCCTTCGATTACGATCCCATCGTCATGGACAATAGCTGGCTTCTTCAATCCCTTTAGCTTCAAGGGTTCACCCTTGACTGGACCTCCCGAAAAAATATGCGCTCCAAACATTCGAATCTGTTCGCTACTTCCGTCTTCGCCTTCCACGTAAGCTATGGCTCCCGGAACTGAATCCAGTCCCCGAACAAAGTTCCAAATCCTGGCTGCAGGCTGTTCCAAATTAATAATTTGATTCTCTTCGCGGAACATAGCTGGATCGTAAGTTGCTCCTATTTCAGTTTGGGGAATTTTAGGAGCTAATCCTTGCGAAACCAAATCTACAGCTTCTGCCATCGATTTTACACCTTGCGGGTACAGGAACCTCTTGTAGATTGAATCTAAATTATCAGTTGGTTCTACAGGACACTGTTTTTGCAACAATATTGGACCAGTATCGAGACCATCATCAGCCCAGAATACCGAGAATCCCGCAATATCATCGCCTTCAATAAGCGTCCAAGATATTGCGCTAGCTCCTCTATGCCGCGGTAGAATAGACGGATGATAGCAAATACTTCCCAGTTTAGCTCCTTCAATGACATCCATGGGAATAAATTGCGAGCAGTAAGGAAGCACGTTAAGGTTTGCTCCAATCGATTTGTATTGCTCCAACACTTCCGGAATGGTTATGCCCTTTTTGCGCCATGATGGAAATTTAAAAACAGGAATATTATGATTTTTGGCAGTGCTGGCTAGAATGTCTTCGCGGCTTCCCTTATCAGGAATTGTAAATACTCCGACTATTGAGTAACTCTTTTCGACAAGTAACTCCAAGACATCTGCGGCAAAATTACTTTGGCCAATTATTGCTAATTTTAGTGGCTGAAATGGGAATGAAAAAATTTGAATAAGTTGATAGAATTTTGTAGATATTTTGTTAGAACTGAAAAATTAGAAGGAACTGGCACACACAACGCTAATACAAAATTAATCAAAATTTCAGGAAATCTATAAAATGGAGACTAATAAAGTAATAAAATAATGGCAATTTATTGCAAATAAGAGACTGTTCCTTTATTGAATGTTATGTAAAAAAATCAGGAAAAAGCCAAAAAAATACAACGCAAATAATTTTAAAATTAAAAATGGAAAAAAGGGTTTAAAAAAAATATGGACGAAGCCAACAAACCACAAGCTAAATAATGTTAAAATATTAAAAATGGAAAACTAAATCTTACCAGAAAAAATTAAAGGATTGTACAATACTTTAAAAAATAAAATGGCAGGCCCATGAAAAAGATTAGCTTCGCAAATCAAAAACTAAAAAATTTCCAAAAGATCACACTAAATTTTAATAACAAGCAGAGGCCCTCCAAAAAGTTCTAAGATAAAAGTCAAAAATTTTGGCAAGCAAAATAAATTTAAAAACTGTACGCAAATTAAGAAAATTAGAAATTTAGATCCGAGGAATTCTAAATGAATTAAAATTATAAATTTAGACAAGCGGAAAAAAAAGGTAATAAAATGGTACACAAATATTTTCTAAGTAATTTTTAATAACAAGTAGAGGTCCTCTAAGAAATTTTAAAATAAACATAAGAAATTTTGGCAAGAAAGAAAAATTTGAAACAAGTACGCAAATTTAGAAAATTAGAAATTGAGGTCCAAAGAATTCTAAATGAATAAAAGTTAAAAATTTTGATTAAAGAAAAAAGGTAAAAAAATGGCAACCAAATTTTTACTAACTAAATTTTATTAACAAGCAATTCTAAAATAAAAACCAAAAATTTTGGCAAGCAATAAAAATTTGAATACCATACTAAGAAAATTAGAAATTGAGGTTCAAAGCATTTTAAATGAATAAAAATTACAAATTTAGACAAACGAAAAAAGGTAAATAAATGGCACACAAATTTTTACTAACTATTTTATTTTTAATAACAGCAGAGGTCCTCTAAGGAATTATAAAATAAAAATCAAAAATATCTGGCAAGAAAAACTAGAAAACTATAAGCTAATTAACAAAATTGAAAATTCAGGTTAAAAGAATTCTAAATTAATAAAAATTACAAATTTAAACAAACGGGAAAAGTTAAAAAAAGGCACACAAAATTTTTCTAACTAATTTTTAATAAAAAGCAAATTAAGAAAATTAGAAATTGAGGTTCAAAGAATTCTAAATTAATAAAATTTACAAATTTAGACAAATGAAAAAAGTTTAAAAAATTGCACACAAATTTTTGATGACTATAAGGTATTTAGCGAAGCTGTGAAAGCAGTGACAAACCAAAATTATAAGAAACGATAAATTTAAAGCTCACACTTAACATTGTTTTAAATAATGAGCAGATTGATGGATAAGTAAACTGAATCCTGGTAACCAAAATTGAGACTTAAGAAGAGAGTTTTGATAAGCCAAAATTTAAAGAAATGATATAAATTGGACCAAGAAAACTACGAATAAACCGTCTCTCTTATTTTTTTAAGATACCGAATTTTTACCTTCCAACCATCTAAATGGAAATTTCGAAGAAAAAGGAAATTTCAAACCAGAAACACATCAAATTCGTCGGGACATAGTGTGACACCGGAAAAGGATCATACCGAAGACTTTAAAATTGTTATCTTTTTATATACCATTTTGGATCCGTTTTTAATTTAATTTGGAGGAGTTTTGAGCAGCGGTTTTAATTCTCTTTTGTTTGAGGTGTTACTTGCAAAAATCGGAAAAGATTGAATTTTTTAAACAACGCCCAGCATCACAGCATTTTTTTTTTTTTTAAATGTTTAAGCAAATTTTTCAAAAATCTCAAATTTTGACAAGTGACTCCTTAAATGAAAGGTCCTGACACCACCTTTTAATGAGTTTTGAGCAGCTGTTGAGCTTTTCTTTTGTTTGAGGTGAAACTTGCGAAAATTTAAAAAATATAATAATATAATAATTCGTTTATTTCCCAAAATTTGTCTATAATTTTAAGCTAAGCTAGATATAAAAGAATTGAGTGTTCTGACAGAGTTTATCTTTACAACTACGGTATATTAAACACTTTAATGGTAAAACATGTTTTTTATTAAAATGTTTGGAATTCAAAATCAATTTCAAAATGGGAAATTTACTTTTTTTTTAAAAAACGCCAGGGTACCATGGAAATTTTTTTTTTTTAAATTTTAGAAAATTTTTCGAAAGAACTCCAATTTGACAAGTGACCCTTTAAATGAACGGTCCTGGCGCCTCCTTTTCAAATCCACAAACAGATTTTAAAAATACTTAAATTTGCAGCTAGAAGAAGCAAAAAAGAGCCGAACATCGAAAATATAGACTTTTTTCAAAAACGCTATGGTACCATGGCATTTTGTTTGTTGAGTACACGCGCAGCGAAGCTTCGTGCCGCAAATTTACTAAACATGAATTTTCTTGTCTGTTATTAATAATCAATGACGGAGCGCTCTAGTATCTTTCAAGGACATGGCTAGGAACCACCACAAAAGATTTCAGATTTATCTAACATCTTATCAGTCTACAGGAGTCAAACTGAACTGGTCTTACATATTTTCCATAAAAGTGTTGAAATTTCAGTAATTAATTAATTAATTAATAATAAAGTAATTAATTAATTAATTAATATTTTAGTAATCAGTGTAATAACCAAGTGAAGGTCCAGGACCCGGAAATCAGTCGATTTATAGTAGAAATGTAGTTGCGGCACTGAGTGCCGCGCGCGTGTACTGGCGTAACAAGGGTTAAACAAATTTGGATCAATTTTGACAAAAATCTCAAATTTTAACAACCCCTTAAACGAAATGTGCTGGCGACTCCTCTTCAAATCCGCAAACAGATTTAAAAAATTCCTAAATTTGAGGCCAGAAGAGGCAAATTTTGAATTTTTTTCGTCATTTTTGTCCTCTAATTTCCTCATTTTCGATCCCATTTTTGGTGTCTTAATCCCGTTTGAAAAGAACGACCGAGCGTCAGTTGTGTCCTAACTAAAGTCCCGAAAAATCCGAAAAGAAGCAATTAGGCTAATCTTTCCATAGTAAAAATCAAAAACAAAGCCAACCAAGAAGATTAAGTTAATTTTTTTCCCAACCAACATTCACAAATCCGGTTGTATTGATTTGTATGATGTAAAAAAAAGAAGAAAAAGGCTTTTTAAGGAGTTTCCAATGTACTTTTGAGTCTTTTGAAGAAGTTTCCAAGGTACTGCCAAAAGGACTTCAAGTCCACACTATTCAGAATCGATGCAAACATAATAATAGACACCATAATCTTGTATTTCTAATACCGATCTAATATTTCGGTGTCTATAGTCGTTTATAAGTCAGCTTCATGTTCAACAAAGCAACGAACTAAAATAACTGTTGCTAATATTATGGAGTAAGTTTTGGATTATTTTTTGTTATAAATTTAACAACTATAGATCCAAATAAATACAGTTCTTGCTTCACTCAAATGAAGCAAGTCGTAACAATCGATACACAGAGCTATTGAATCAAAAGGGCAATGTTAATAACACGAATTACAAAACACACTATTCAAACTTTCATTAAAGTTGCTTTCGGTGGGTGAATAGACCAAACGACCGATTGTAGCGAAAGTTCACAAAAAAGTCTTCACAAATCACAAAAAATCTACTTTTGTACTTTCACACGACACCGTACTTCACTTTCTTTATTGATCTACACCAAATCATTTGAATTTAAACTTCACATTCACAATATATATTTAAGGTATTCTTTTTATTTTAGCTCTGTTACTAACTTCCATAATTCCAAATCGTTGCATGTAATCTGGTTTTTTTTCCGTACTGATAGATCAATTTTCTCGACGTTCCCAGGGCCTCTCTACACCTTAACGTCTTAAATCTTTTAATGGAATTGAATGGTCAGTGATCGAACATCTCATATTTATACTTTTTCAGTGAGTGACTTGCTACTCTAAATGTGATAATAATAATGAGATAATCCTACTCTATCGCACGAATTGGAGAAACTAAAAAAAAAAAATCTTCGGAAAAAAAATAGTAAGATCTATTCATGCCCCTCATCCATATCAGTGGGTCATTTTTTTGCTATTAACATACGTTCGTATTATTATAGAGAACTGGTATCATGTGTATAATTTCCCTGGTAGCAGAGCTAAAGAAAGATCGTTGCAACTAACTCGTGCAGTCGTTGTTTGAGCTCGAAATTTATTAATAATAATAGTGATAATGACAAAGATGAGTAAGTGATTTTTTTTTAAAGATGGTTTAAATAGAGTAGTGTTTTAACAAAATAAATGGGTCTTACCTCCTCTATCGGTATCTAAACCTGTAGAGGATTCCATAATGTACCATATTTAATGTACGAGTAGAAGTCTTCAAAGACAAGGTTCACAATTCATTAATTGCTTCTATTACTCTCCTCTAATTCGTTTACCTCGCTACTTTAATTTGTATTACCTTAGTTTTCATAGTCCTACCTTAAACTCATTCAAAGAGTACTTAAAAGGTCACTCTTTTTCGTTCTTCTGATACATAATTCATTATTTAATTTTTTATAATACTTTTTATTTCTATTTTTATTCACATATAAAATATTTTTGTTTTGTAATTCGCGGCAATTGTATAATTGGAAATAACTTTCTGTTCAATTGTTATTGCTATAAAATAAAATAGGTGAGTTTCTAGATTCTCGAATTCCCAGGCAGAAAAAGGACAATCCGGAGTAGAGAGTCAGAGTCAGTTCAGGAGTGAACTGTTCCAAAAGAACACTTCTTCATTGAAGTGAGTGAGTGAAGTAACTTACTCTTTTTGGTGAACTGCACTTCCATTGAACATGTGACAAAAAAACGTAGATATTGACGAAACGAAGGAACGACCACTTACGAACAACTTCACAGAACAGTACAGAAATTTTTTTTTGTTGCTAGGTTGTTCACAAGATAGTTTTAGTTTTAAGAAGGTGCGGAGTGCTGAGCCACCGCTTACACTAGGCATCAAAATGGCCAATAGCGACCCCTTTAGAGCCTTGTAGGTCACTAACCATCCAATAAATAACCGAAAATAAATCAAAGGCTATTGTTTCTACTACTCAAAAAATGTCGATGCCCAACGAGAATAACTACTTGTGGAACCTGCTAGATCGTTCCCAAGGATCTACGTCCTGCCACCATAGTATAGCAATAATTTGTGCAGTTGTCCGATAGGGTAGAGAGTGAATCTTGTTGCGTCGCTCAACTCAACTATGGAAAAACGGGGGTTTTTTCCTCCCCGAGTCTTCAAAATTACAATTTTGTTTGAATTTCATTAAACTTATAAAACGCTTTAGATTTCATCAACGTAGAGTATAAAAAGAACAGGTCAATTTGGTTATCAAGACTTTAGGGAAAAAACATTTTTTTGCTGGACAATTTTTTCCATAGTATCTATAAAATTCTGTTTCTATTCTAGACTATCGCCTCGAAACCGATTTAGCGACTAACGACTTCAGTAGATACTTGAGAAAAAAAAAAATATTAAAATTTTTAAATGGTGAAATTCGAAAAACTGGTAGAATCCGGGCGATGATCAATTTCTTTTTTGGTGGTTGTTGCGGTTGACACCGCAACTCAACCTCACTATCTCCTATCGATCAGGGAATGTATGAATTTTCATACGAATTAGATGGTTCAAAAATAGCATCTGTATGGTAAGTACATGTACACGTACTTGTATAAATCACTTTTTTGTCACCCAAAAGTTATTTCGCAAAGCTCTAGTTGTTGGGAAGTGACTGGCTAATACGGAGCAAAAATGATCGTTACGTAAATCGGAGAGGTTTACTTGAATCTCTAGCTAAGAAAAATATGGCATCAAATAGAAAAATGATTTTATTTTTTGGTACTTATCAATAGCAAGACTATAATCATTGATGTTTTTCATCGTTTGATATAGTATGATAGTAGCGTGACCCTAGATGACCGGCATCTTCTCAGTTCGGTTCGAACTGGATTTCGACCGATCTCATTTTAATAATCTACAAAATTTGTTTATTAATTATATTATGCTTTTCCGACATCTGATCCGGTCTTAACCAGTTTCGGTCGTTTCGATTTGTTCAAATACCATAGATAAGCATTTGTTCGGTCTTTTATTGTGAACCACTTCATTTCGTGGTCATTTCTTACGGACAGACCTCGAAAACTGCCTTTTACTGGAATAATGTTAAGAAATCTATTTTTAAATTGCCCATTTTTGTTTTTAGATAGTTCGGTTAGATTGTGAGGTGGGTTTACTCCGTTGTAAGGGTCTGTAATGATCCCAAAGAAATTGAACTATCCTTCATTCTAAATCTACAACCTAGACTCCATCGGTCAAACCCATCTGGTCATAGTGAAAACCACATAAAAATGGCATCTTTCGAGATTTCATTTTTAACCAAATTTTTTTATTGCATAATTAAAAATTCAGATATTTTCTACCAAATAAGGAATATTTCAAAAATTCATTATTTTCACCCATTTTTAAAAATTATAAAGTAATTTACAATTTAGGAGGAATTACGGAGAATTCGATGCGCGCAATGATCTAATCGCATCGCGCCAACAGCAACAGTGAGCGCGCTGAATTCCGTCCCGCAACGTGGCTCCTAGGCTCAGATTTTTACAAGAGACCACTTAAATTAAAATTAAAATTGAATTCAAATCCGCAAACCGATTTAAAAAAAAAAATTAAGTGCAAGAGAGCGGAATTTCATTAAGGAGGTAAAATTAAAAGGCTCAGATTCTAAAAAGTGACTGCATTATATTAAAGTTGCGGTTGTCTACTTTTCAAATCAGAAAACAGATTTAAAAAAAATTCATAATTGACTATATGGTGAGCAAAAATGTGGATTGTGAAATTGGAGGGGTACGACGGGGGTTCGTTCGTACCCCCTACGTACCACAATTATTGTTCAATCTAACGTACTTATATCTTTATATTCGAAATTATCATTTTCTTCGTTATTCGCGGAAATTAACGTCCTTCGACTGGCTCAAATAAAGAAAACGGGCAACAGTTTCATAATATGCGGTATTCTGGAAACCTTATAGCATCGTACGTATAAGAAATCGCATTATTCAAATTACAGAATCTCACATCAACCAAATAATATTGATTATTAAAATTGTACACAAACTTGGTTGATGCTTTAATGTGATTTAGAATATTCTTTTTTCTTTGAAATTGTGCTGAGTTTTTTTGCAAACTTGCCAATTTACACAAGAAAAGATATCGTGATTTTGTACCCAGTGCTTTTTTTTATTGAAGATTTTTTTGAATTTATTTTGATTTATATTTCATAATATTTACATGAATTAGAATAGATACTTGCGTTCTAGAGTAGCTGATCTGTGGGATTTGTGGTAGTAGTATGAGGATGATGGACAAATAATTAACAATCATACATACACGTTGTCCAAGACTACCAATAGCACTCAGGTGTAAATGTCACGCATTTGATTTAACTCAAGAAAAAGAAAATTTGTTGGATTTACCGCGGCTGTCTTCTTCTGTTTTCAATAAACTAAAAAAATTATTAATAAATTTAATAATAATATAATTTAACAATTATACAAATATGGAAAACCATGATCTTGTAGATAAGAAAAAATGCATTTATTAACGCAAGATTCAATCAAACCCAATAAAATAATTTAAAATAATTTAGAAAGAGAATCGTCCCGAATCAATATGCAAATCCTTTTCTTCGAATGACAAATCTTCAGGTTTCGAAGGTTCCTTTGAATCAGGAAAATCTTCAATTTCGCCACTGTAACGTTGCTTCAACATAGCCGCGAAATTTGAATTACATTCGCGAATCCGTCGAATATCCTTGTCATCACCAATATCATCTGCATCCCAGTAGGGCGAGGGAACAGTATCATAGCTTGTATCAACGAAGACGTTCAAGCTAGAATTTGATTGAGATGTTTCGCAATCCGAAGTTTTATCTACTTCACTGGCTGGTAGCGATTCTTGATCGATCCTTTCGGCTACTTCTGCAATGGTTTGAAAAACCGGAGCCTTGAAACTGTTTTCCTTGCCCATTTTACCAGTATTTGCGAGAGTATCGTTTCGAACTGTTACCAACAGATTGTCGACAACTTCAATAGCATCTTCGTATTTTTCCTTTTGCGAAATGGCGGTCTTCACGATTTCGTTGACCATATCTAACGCTATTTCTTCTCTATTCTTTTGAAAATCTGCCATCTCTTTGCTGATACTATCCATACTGTTGGTTTTTTTCTCGGAAGATGTATCTTTTATGGACGAACTGCTCAAAAGACTTTGAATTAGTTCAGAGGTTTTTCGTCTCTCGTCGGTGCAATAGTCCGAAGAAATAGCTGTAAGGCTTGAACTTTCAGAAAAATGTAAAGATGGTTCTACGAAGGTGTCGATGGCTTCGTTCAATACCAGTGAATCGACTGCAGGTCCTACAAAGCTGCCAGTAGTGCAGCGAATACTTAGCTCCTTCGCTCGATCTTCTATGCTTTCTAGAAACGTATCATAAGAGTGAAGAAATCCACGTATAGTAGTTGGTTTTTTATTATCCTCGCCTTCTAGAACAAGGGTTTCCCCGAATTCGTCCATCGTATCCTGTTCAGATACTTCCTCTGTAGTTTGACTTTGAATATCTTCTGAACAGGTTACAGCTCGCGCTAGGCCTTCCTCTTCCGCAATTGCTATAGTATTTATTGAAGAGAAATTTAACTTTGAAAATTCAAATTCCTCAAACGTATCCTGTTGAGATTGTAGTTTTTCTGCTGCAGATACTTTCTCTGTAGCTTGTTCAGATACTTTATCTGTAGGTTCAGTTTGGGTATCTTCTAATGAATCTCTTTCCCATTCTAAGTCGTCAAGCAACACATTTAGTATGGAATTTATCGAAGAATGATTTATCTTCAAGTTTTCCGATTCTTCAATAGTTACTTGTTCTGATCTCAATATTTCTGCTGATACTTCCACTGTGGTTTTACTTTGAGTTTCTTCTGCAGAATTTGCAACATTCGCAATTACTTTAGAATTTATCGATGACAAATTTAACGGATCTTCAAATTTATCAATCGGATCCTGTTCAGTTTGTAGTTCTTCTACTTTAAGTAATTTCTTTGTGACTTCAATTTGAGTGTCTTCTGAAGAATTTACATTCAATTCAGAATCTTCACCTAAAGCAATTGAAAAAGAATTTATTGAAGAAATTTTTATCTTCTGGTCTTCCAATTCCTCAACCCTGTCTTGTAATTTTTTCGCTGATACTTCCTCTGTAATTTTACGTTGATCATCTTCTGAGAAGTATCCTCCTGCTTCAAATTGTTCAGTCGCATCTTGTTCAATATGTAGTTTATCTTCTTCAAATACATTTTCTGTAGCTTCAGTTTGGGTATCTTCTGAAGAATTTGCAACTGGTGCTGGTTTTCCCCCTTCCACAATTGCTGCAGAATTTATCGAAGTTAAATTCAACTTCGTTGAAAATATTGGAATATCATAAATCGGTGCGGTCTTCGATTCAGCTAAATTTGCCAAATACTGTGCGTTTATGGCTTGGCAGTACTCCTCCTTGAACGGATTCGAAATCCACTCATCTAATATATCCAAAAAATCATCCTTGCCTCGTTCGATTCTCGAGCGTTTTATTTGCTCCTGCGAACGGCTCCAATTAATCTTTCTACCTTTGCGATTTTGAATAGGAGTCGTCGGAATTTTTACATGTTCCTCAGTCGAATGGTTTTCAGTTATTAGAATCCTTACATGTTTCTTTTTATCACTTGTGGTCAAAGTATTTATAGTGCTCTCCTTTGACCCGATTGTTTTCTCTTCTCCATCATTTAAAATCTTTGAATCCTGAACCTTAGATGCCAATAAAAGAAGAGTTTCGACATTTTTTTGGTAGGTATCTTCTGCTTTTTTATGAAGATCGTCCTTATGCCTGTTTTCTCCATTAAAAGAATTGGAAATACCATTTTCAGTTCCGTTCTCTTCAGACTGAAATAGGTTCGTGTCTTCCAATATATCTTCAACTCCTTCGAATGAAACCTGGATCCTTGGAGTTACTTCTATATGCTGATATGTGCATTCCGATCTGCTGCATTTAGGACACTTTCTTATTAAAGCTGCAGGTTCCTTATGCATAGACTCTGTACATACAATCTTTTCAGTGTCATTTTTCTTCAAGATACTTTCAATAGCAACTTCTTTTTCCTTTTCTAAGTTTGGTGCTGAAGATCGTTCAATTCTGGTATCATCTTCGTCTTCACTTGTAGATACCAATTCAATTTGAGGTTCTCCACCTCCTCGATTACGAAGCCGTGTGGTGGCTAAAAAAAAAATCAATAATATCGATTTAATATATAAAATTAAATTTTCTACCATTAACACTTTCTCGTATCCTACGGCGATCTGCTCTATTCCATTTGCTATGTTCACGTCTTTCCTCTTCATATCCACCTCGTTTCCTAAAAGAAAAAAATACAATTTTGAATACAAAGTGTAGTTAAATCAGAGCAAACTCGTTATCAGTCCGAAGAACTGTTGTTTTTATGTGTTGTCAGAACAAGTCATACGTAGTCTCTTTGTACGTGCAACCTTTATTGCATACGTGAGTATTTACAACAGAGTACGTGTGACTTGTTCGACTTCAACACGTTGCCTGATGTGGTTGAATTCAGATATACTTTGAAAAAATAGCCAAAAAAGATATAAATCGTTCATATAGCTTCGAATTGAGACAGAATAAGAGCTAAATGTGGTATTGAGACAAAATAAGAGATAGATGTGGTATTGAGACAGAATACGAGCTAAATATCAGCATAAAGGATGGATGTGTTGATTATGGGAAATGTTTCTGGATTTTGAACTGAGAAATTGTTCTGTTCCGGCCAGTACTTGAGATGGTCTTAAGAAAGAATTTTTTCAAGCAATTCATTGCCCGAAAACTGATGCCAAAACGATTAATGGAGCAATGTCGTGCTCGTTGCGGCAATATTTCAGTTTTCTTAGGTATTGCTCGCACTATAGTTTCTGTATTTCCACTAGCTTGGAAAATTCCGAGCAATTGTTTTTGTTCGGTGATTTAGTTGTCAAGTTTTGTTATAAGTAGGTACTTTGTAATGTTTACCATATTAAGTTTTACCAAACACTTACCACGCTTCAGCACACGCTCGATCTCGTGGAAAAACTGGTCTACTATCCAAATACGTTAATTGCTCCTAATGACAAAAAATTAAATTTTTATTTAGAATCCAAATTTTAAAAAATTTTACTAACGCATTCCAATATTAATGTCTTTCTATATTGCGGAATTTTCGTAACAACCGGATTATGCTCCAGAACCAAAACTCTTAATTCTGGCATCTTTGCAAAAACCTAGATCAAAAAGCAATTTAAACAAGTGCCAATATTAAAATGAAGAATTAATCCACCTTAACTACCAGAATATCTTCAATTCGATTATGAGCTAAATCTAGAACCGAAAGCATTTTACAATTGGTCAAGGCTTCTAAACTTTCGGCTGTTCTCAAATAATTGTTAGAAATGTTCAAAGTTGTTAAGAACTTTAGTTTTTCAATGCCAGACTTCTCAATATGGCTGATATGATTATGTGATAGATTAAGGGTATCCAATTCAGGACAATTGTCCAAATTTTCAATCTTCTTGATCAGATTGTTGTGTAAAAACAGGCACTTCAGGAACTTTTGGTTTTCCAGTCCGCTGATTGCCGATATTGCATTGTTCTCAAGCCACAGCGTTTTAAGTCCCGTATATTCTTCAAGACAATCGATGGCCTGGTATCCTGGCAATAAAAAATTGCTTATTCTCAATAAGAATTTAAAAGAAAAAATCTGACCCTTACCTTGATAATGTAAATAGAGTACATCGTTTAGTTCAGGAGTTTGATATAATTTATGTTTTTTGCATAGTGCAGCGATACCTTTCTTAGTCATTCGAGTCAATTCTAAAACTTCTTTACTATCTGTCGGCATTTCGCTATTATTTTCGATAAGGTGCAAGAGAAACTAATTCTTTTTTTTTTTCAATTGAGCAAATATTGATTAAACGTTTGCAGTCGAAAGAAATAAAAACAAACTCGTATGTTCGAAATAGCAACAGTTGCTATGATTGATTCATGCATTGAACCATTTCCGATGGCATCTAGTAGTTTGAATTTTTGAGATACCGCCAATCGGAAAGTAAACCACTAAACAGTAATAGTAATAGATTTGAGTTTTTTTATGTACAACTGCACTTCAGTAACCTCATGTGTGTACTACCGGAATGAGGATCAAACTACCCTCTTAGAGTATGGTAAATAAAACTGGCTCCGAATTTTTCAGGGTATGACACCCCCAGTCAGAGCGCAAACCTATTATTCAACCTGGGAATTTAGACTGCGTCCCAAAAACCGCCCAATCTTTCAGATGAGGTTAGCCTTGCGAACCAAGTTCAATCTAATTTTTATTATTAGAGGCACCAGCCTCCGTGCTATAATGTAATGACATTTGATGTAGAAACGAAAGTCTCTACTCTCACTGATTAATTATAAGTTAGCTTAACCACTAAATGTTAATAATATGAAAAATATTAGTATATCTATCTATCTATCTATCAATCTAATTTTTAAAATGGGGTAAATGGTTGTGGGAATATTCCTGCTCACGCCACGTGAGGACATTAAAAATTTATATGTTTACTTACGATACAGACAACATAATATTGAACTATTTCGTTTAAATTCGAGTAAAGGGTGGAACGGTTTAGCCTGTCATATCAAAAATGATAATAAGATTGAGTCCGTTTAACGAGCTTTCGAAAAGAAACCCATTAAATAAAATCCAACATGTTTACAATTTGCATAATTGCAACCATTTTATGTCGAATACGTACAAATTGAACTAAATAATTCCCGAACTGTTTGAACTATAAAAGAAAATTATCGAATCAATTCGGCGGTAAATTCAAAATGATATTGAAACTATTAATCGTAATAAATTGTTCGTTAGCATTTGGTTGGCAATCAAAATTTATTGTTGATTTTTCAACGAATTTAATCGGTGCCAAACATTCGGTTATTTTATCATGTGCGAATAGTTCGGAATTATTTGAAACGGCTACGGAATTCGTTGAAAAATTGCAGTTTGTCCGATTTGTTAATATAATGCGGAGCAGTCCAAGTAATTTAAAGGAAATTTTGACGAGATATCTTGCAGCTAGGACGTGTGTAGTTTTGGACTTGAGTTGTACGAATGCTGCTCCTATTTTGGAAGAGGTGATTTTTTTTTTAAAAAAAAAATCAGTTGTTGTTAATATCTACTTAGCAAACCAAAAGAATTATCGCCTCTAATCGTCTCGATCCAATGGCCGGGTCCTCCAACTGCTAATTTTTAAGATATGGCTTTGTTATCTTCACCAACCGATGTGTAGCATCTTAGGACACTCATTTACAACGTTGAAATATATTCTTCATTTCAATTCGTTAACACTGACCTTATTACTATGTAGACAATAGATATACATTCATGTTTCTAAATTTTTATTGCAGGCCTCTCTTCATGCCTACTTCAATACATCATTTCAATGGCTCCTAATGGATGATGACAACATTGGCCTGATTAAGTTCTCTAATTTCTCACGAAAAATAGGGATCAATTCACAAGTGTCCTACGCCAATCGAACTGCAAACAACCAGTATAATATCTACGACCTCTACTCCAAAGGACAGCATCTTAAAAGTCCTCTGATTGCAACAAACTATGGCACTTGGTCTAACGATGCTGGATTGAAAATTTTCATTCGTCTTGAAGATGTACAAGGACCTAGATATAGAGACAATTTTCAGGGACTAACTTTGCGAGGAGTTGTTGTGGTAAGACATCGTGAAACCAATTGAAAACTGTACCGCCTTATTGCTTCAACTTGCAGATGGATCGTAATATCATCAATGTTTCACAAGCCGAAACGTTTCTATCGAATCCGATCAAAACTAATGGAATCACTCAGCATACAAAATATCACTATACTCTGGTGCGGATCCTTCAGGAACGCTTTAATTTCTCTGTGGACTATCGCATTGCTCAGGGCTGGTCAGGACGACTCCCAGGCTCTCAATTTCGCATCGGTCTCTTAGGAATTGTTCAGCGCAATGAGGCCGATATTGCAGCGTCCGGATCGTTTAATCGAATCAATCGTCTTGCCGATCTCGATATCATTCATCAAAGTTGGAAGTATGAAACGGCTTTTATCTATCGTATTACGGCTGATTTGAAGAAAAGCAATAGTGGTGATTTTTTAATGCCATTCGAAAAGATGGTTTGGACGTTGAGTTCGATAGCAGTTATAGTGGTCGCTTTAGTTTGGAAAATTTCTACAGTTTTTCTGAGATCTTGGAAGAAGCCGGAAGATACTGGCGAAGACAGTCAGAATATTGTCATTAATTCGATTGGAGTTCTATGCCAGCAAGGTAGGATCGAAACTTGGAAGCAGGCACCCTTTGGACTCTGCTTCTCCATCGAACTTGTTTTTCTCTCACGTAATGTTAATTTTCTTTAATTTTCAGGATTACAAAAAACTTCGGACAATATCACCATCAGATTAATTGCATTCGCATTATTAATCTTTTCTCTTCTCATGTACAATTTCTACACCTCATCAGTTGTTGGTGGCCTCTTAAGTACAAATGCTCAGGGTCCAGACAATTTAGCTGAACTACTGGATAGTCCTTTAATTCCATCGTTCGAAGATGTACCGAATCATAAAGTTATCTTCAGGGTATGTATGTGAATTCGTTGAGTATTTAAATAAAGGAAACCCCCCTCTTCCGCTCAGCTCATTGTTAATTGAATTCAATTCAGCTTTTCATGAAATTATATCAGACATGATGGGAATCTAATTCCCACAACAAAGAGCCACAAGTTCTGAACCTTTGTCTTAACAATTTCCCCGAATTTGAATTTGTTAGCTCAACACTGTCTCGAATTCTAGAAAATTCAAATAGATGTTCGGCAATCGGATGGGGATATCTGGCAATATATATCTGGCAATATATGTGGCAATATATATATGGCAATATATGAGCGATGTTGTGGTGTTACAGTGGTCCTCCACAGGAAATTTTTTTTTCTACGGCAATAAAATTGGATGAAGATCTTCAGTTTAATATTGAGCAAAATTGTTTAGGGTGTGCTTTATGGAATCTCTTCATTATTAGCTTGAAGTACTTGACAAAAACAGATCCCATCTAGAAGTGTTTTTACGATAAAGCTGCTGAAAGAATTAAATATTCATCAAGATCTTCATCACTTTCTTCCTCCCAGGAAACTACATCCAAACTGGTGAAAAAACTCTACGAAACAAAAGTACGTCCGTATCGCAATCCGGACATGCTCCCAGCTTACACCAACATACAGGAAACAATTCCTTTTCTACGGACTGGTCGTTATGCATACCACTGCGAACTGATTCATGCCTATCCGGAAATTGCGAATCATTTCGAAGCCAACGAGATTTGCGATTTACGAACTGCATTGGGTCTATACGAAAACAAATCGGATAAGACCCTTAATATGATCGTAACGAAAAGAAGTTCCTATTCGGAATTGTTTCGAATTGGGTAAGTCAGTGCGGGAGTGTTGAAGGACATGTGATTGGAAATGATCCATATAGTTTTTTTTTCAAGGCTTCATAGAGCTCGTGAGATTGGTGTAATAAGTCGCGAATTAAAGGCCCATCGCTCCGAAAAACCAATTTGCCAGTCGGGATCAACTGTACTGCCTGTTACATTTAACAGCGTTGTCAATGCTTTTGTTATACTCGCCGGTTAGTTATATGGAGATTTAAAAATTATAATACTAATTTATTTTGTTTCCTTCTAGTTGCTGGAGTTTTGTCAGTTATATTGTTACTTCTGGAAGTTATTTTAGCAAGACTTAGTTCTAGATTATAGTTTAGATTTGCTTTAAGCTTTCTGCAGGGAGTGAGCCAAAAAAAATAATTAGATTAAGACTTTGTGGTAGTTTTTCTGATGATCACTCACATCACATATTATTATTATTATCATTGCACATAATGCCCAACTGAAAACAAGTCACTCGGTTTTTCTCAAAGAGAACCCATTCCATTGAGAGTAAACGAGGTGAAAGACTTCAATGCAAAATTTGAACAAAAAATTCAAATTAGAATTTAAATTTCGGTCGATTACAGCACTTTATTATTAGAATAATAAAATAATTGTATAAATTAAAATAAAAATAAAAAATTGGCTAATAGTCTAGGCGAAACTTTATTATATTTTGTGTCAAAGTTCGGGAGCGGTCAAAGTCGGATTATATCATCATTTGTTTCGAGATTATGACGTTTCTTGGAAAGTTAATTTTGTTCTTAAAATCAAGATATTTAAAATAGAGATTCTTATCCGATTAAACATTATACCCATTAGGATTAAATATCTAAAAATACTGAAATTAACTTCTTGACGCTTATATAGGAAACCTTAGGCAGTAAAAATGAATTCGATATATGTATATTGTGTATCATCAGATCTAAGCAATATACAGAAATGTGTGAAAATATATGCAACCTTCTTAACCCATTTAGGGGTTGAATATCCAAAAATCCTGAAAGGAGTTAATAAATAAATATGAAGTCAGCACGAGAAAGTAAAACCAATTCTATTTCTTATCACTTCTAAAAGAAATGGCGGAATTCATGAAAACCTGTTCAACCCTCTTAGGGGCTGAACAAGAAAAAAAACATAGAAACAAGTTTAAGTCTATCATTACGTAAACCCGTGAAAGTGAAAATATATTCGATATGTGATCAGACCTGGGAATATGGCAGAATTCGTGAAAAAGTATACAACCCCTTTACACCCCGTTAGGGATCGAATTTAAAAAAATCCTGAAAATGCTTTTTAGGTATTTATATGAAAAAGCCGTAGAATAAAAATTAATTCAATATTTGGGAATACCTAGTAGATATAACGAAAGTCGTGAAAATATGTTCATTCCATTTTTACTGATCATTTTTCAGCCCCCTTTCTAAACGCAGGTTATGCTCCAAAGGTCGCGTGACACACTCCAGCTCGGATCTCTTTCCACTTCCTATTCATCTTTTATCATAAAACTTAAACAACTACTTCTTTAGCTCAGATTTGTTCTATTGGGGTCATTTTATCAAAAATCGCAAAAAAAAGGCCAATTTTGTGACCTTACCATCGCCGATTCTTTTGAAAAATCTTTTGCTTGAAGAACTAGTGAAAAAAAATATTTTAATTTTTTTTTCTATCTCATTTTTTTGTTAGTTATATAGTATGTTCAAGTTTTCGCAAAAATGGTGTCCAAGTCCTCTTTGAAAATTCATATCTCTGATAGTTTTTAACATAAAATAATAAAATAGGACTTATTTTAAAGGGGAAGGTTGTCGCAAAATAAGAAAAATACAAATAAAATCTATCCTTAATTTTTTTTCGCCTTTACCGTTTGTTATTTTTTAATTTATATGAAAATGAACGTCATCAAGAGAGTTGCGCAGAACTTGAAACATTTTTTTCCCTAACTGTCGCAATCTCTTTTTTTTTTATTCATGGCTCTAACCATATACCAAGTCTCACCTTTATATCATTATAGGCTCTCGAGATATAAAATTAAAACTTTTCCTTTTCACCCTCTCCCACACTCAACCACTAAAAATTTAAGTAATATTTTTTTTTTCACTAATTCTTCGAGTACATAAATTTACAAAAAAATCAGCGATGATAAGTTTACACTTTTGGCGATTCTTGATGGAATGACCCTTTTTCTATAAAGTAAATTGAAAAGCACTAATGTTCTTCAAATTCAACGAAAACTCCTTTTCCGTGTTGAAAACATTTGCAAGGTTTAAAATCAAGTTCACTTCGGTCTCCGTTGTCTCCGGTCTCCGGTGTTTCGGTCTCCGAATGGAAAATAATTCCCGAAAACATTCTGTTTTCTTGATTTTTGCAGGTCATTATCAACAAGGACGACATTTCAGTTTTTTCCAGGGGAGGGGGGGCAAGATGTTATGAATGTATATATTTTTATATATATTTTATATATAATATATGAGAAAGCAAAATTCAGGGGGCCAATGCCCTCCCTGCCCCCCCAAAGGACGTCCCTGATTATCAAACAGTTCTCGAGATTATGAAGCTATAATTAAAATTCGTGCTATTTCCTTTCTGAGAATTGTTTTTATTTCCAAATAGTGAAATTAATATGATGTAGGTAAATTTTTGAATTAAAATTGAAATTTGAGCTTCCAAAAAATTCAAATTCAACGGAAATCTCTTTTTCCGTGTTGAAAACATTTGTAAGGTTTAAAAACTTCACTTCGGGATGTTTCGGTCTCCGAATCGAAAATAATTGCAAACATTTGTAGTGTTTACGACTGTCAGAGTTTTGTGTTGTTTTTGTTTGGCGGCAGAAGTGGAGTGCAGTCGAAAGTTTTTCGCGGCTCGATTTTTATTAAAATTCTTTTGTTTTTAACTTTTATTCGAGTGTTTAGAATGAAGTTGTTAGTTCGGAATCTTAAAAGCTACGCTCAACTATCGCATCGAAGTATTTTCGGTATTTTTAAGCGCAAGTAAGTGTATTTAATTTTTTTCATATTTGGGGTTATGTTGATGGTGGGATGGTCGGCACCAAATTTAATTAATCGCAGTTTTACCGGTTTTTTTCGTCCAGGCCGAATTTGGGAACGTGTAGTTTTGTTCAACCGGGAAATGTTTCCGCAGAACGTTTTGTTCCCGAGAACGTGGACAAACCGGCGTACTTTTTTGAGTTCACCGAGCCTGGCGATACGACTGGAACGCCCGAAGTTAAGAATGAGGCAGAAATCCTGCGAATGGTCGACAGTTGCAAGCTGGCTGCGAACATACTGAAGTATGCCGGAGGATTAGTTCGGGTAAGTGGCCGGGATTTTGTTGTGTGTCTTCTGGATTAAGTCTGGAACGTATGTATTTACAGGAAGGCATTACCACCGACGAAATAGACGGCTACGTTCACGATCGGATAATATCGGCCGGCGCTTATCCATCACCGCTTCGGTACGCGGGATTTCCCAAGTCGGTGTGCACCTCGGTGAATAATGTCGCGTGTCACGGGATTCCGGACGATCGGAAGTTAATGGACGGCGATATAATCAACATCGACGTTACAGTTTTCCTGAAGGGGTTCCATGGCGACTGTTCCAAGACATTTCTGGTGGGAAACGTCGACGAACAGGGCGTCCACTTGGTTCGATCGACCGAAGAGTGCTTAAACGGTGCGATCGCAATATGCGGACCGGGCAGAGCCTTCAACGAAATTGGCAGGTTCGTCGAGAAGTTTGCTACGGATCGCGGCTTGACTTCGTTGCCTGCTTTTATCGGACACGGAATCGGAAGCTACTTTCATGGCGCGCCCGAAATTTATCACTTCCGTAAGTGCAGCGGGTTTCTTTTTAGTTTTGTTGCACTAATTTGATTATATTGCAGATAACAACTTCCCGGGTAACATGGAACCGGGAAATACTTTCACAATCGAACCAATCCTGAGTCTGGGTGGACCCGAAGTCGAAATCCAAGCCGATGGTTGGACTGCCACGAGCGTTGATAATGCAAGAAGTGCTCAGTTCGAGCACACCGTTCTTATAACGGAAAATGGGGCCAAAATTATTACTGTGCCCGACTAAAAAGATGTGTGGAGTGAACCGTGATTTTTTAGATTAAAAATAAAGTTTGTGTTGTATTCCGACCTCATTGTTTGCAACTGTTGTGTTGTCGCGTCCGTTTTGAGTTCGAAACTTTTGTGGTTTTGATTTCGTAGGACACCTAAACTTCTGTGTAAGTTGTCCCGTTTTTGTTTTTAACTTTTTTCATCTTATGGACGATTTGTTTAGGTTGTATCAAGATCAGCTTTGTGCTAGCTGAAGGATTCCGGCAGAGAGCAAAGATACATCACATCAAAGCGGTAAGTAACGCCCTCATCTCCTTAAAAAAAATAGTCTTAGGTTTTATAACTTCGGGGATAGTGTGTACCTCGTATTCTACGACAAAATTGCATCTGCAGTTTTTGCAGACACTTGTGTGACCCCATGAATGTTCTACCGAATTAAGCGGAGACTGTATTCATCCTAAAGTATGACAAAACATAGTTTGGCCGTCTGCAGCGAACTCTACAAGTGAAGTGCCTTTAACTAAGCAGACTGTAGCCGCCATCCTGCCACAAATTACTTCCAATTCTCTCCCTTGATCAAAACTAAACTCGTATTCAGAAAAATTTTATTTAAAAAAATATTCTTTGCAGCATTACTGCCTTTAAAACCTCGACTAGTCCAAAAGATAAAAGAAATTAACCAAAATTCAGGCGTCCTGTTCCTTTAAGCGCGGATCATGATGCCGAAATGCCCGTCTGATTTATGGTTTTTTGCGGGTGCTTCTGAATCGGCAGGAACAACTTGAACTCGGGCGGTAATTCGTCCTCCGAGTAGAGCCTATCCGAGAAATAAACACGTCGTATCCGACAATTAGCATGGATTTGTACGCGTAATGTTTCGACGTAGTTCGTGCCGTACGCTCGACGTGTAAAGTCGGCCAAATTAAACTGGATCTGATTCCATCCCTCGTCCAATCGCATCGGCATCGTACAAATAAAGGGTTTGACGCGTGTCGTTGATTGGTAGTTGCTCGCTCGGAATCGTCGTCGGACGTTCTTATCGTCGAGAATCTGCAAAACAAGGTTTCATTGGTACCGCAATTCGCAACACCCAAAACACAATTTTCTTACCTGAATTTCAAACGTAAAATACTTGTTCAAATTTTTTATGATCATAACCAGAAACGGCAATTTTATACCGAGCGTATTTTTCGGATCGGCCGGACACGTGATGTACGTAGTGCTGACATTCGTACCGACTATCTCAAGGACTAAGCTTTGAATGTCGTTGTCCGTGATTCGTTTGATGTGACCATTTCGGACTTTTTTGTCGAATATTTGCAAGGGTTTGCTGCCGATGCTGTAGAGAATCGACAGAAAGCCCGACTGGAATGTGTTCTTGAACATTCCGTTACTATGCCGGTGAAAGACGTTCCGAAAACGATTCGAACTGAAGATTTTATTAAAAGAAAGGTCCTGAAAAGGACCAGAAATTTTACTGAACTGAGTTCGGCACCAATTTGACAGAACGTTTTGTTTATGGGTCCGGCGAAGTGACAGGGAACTCGAGGAACATGCTTTGGTTGCGTTCGGTATTTTAAGTCGGTGTGGTGAATATAGAAATTATTGAATTTTCAAAAATTGTTTCGCTGAAAAAAAATCTTTTCGTGAATTAATTTGGGTAATTTAGTGGTAAAAGCTTACAGGGGTAGAAATTAGAGGTTCATGCTAGTTTGACCGTTTCAAAAAATCGATTATTTCTTTTTATGAATCATATTCCGGGATGCGGTCTAGGGGTGGCAAAAGATAAAAAAAAACTTAAAAATAGGTGATTGTTAAATAAGCCCGTGGACGTTCAAAGATATATCTATTAGGGTGGGCCGAAAAAACAAAATTTTCGAGTTTCGTGTCGCTATACTGCGGAAAATATGGGGTTCGTAGATACAAACAACGTCGCGAAATCCCAGCGAAATTAAACTATTTCTTCCGGTTGCGCAAAGGGTCCAAAGTTGATTGGTTTTCTTCAAATTTGTACAAACTTTGGACCCTTTGCGCGACCGGAAGAAATTGTTCAATTTCGCTTGAATTTCGCGACGTTGTTTGTATATACGAACCCCATATTTTCCGCAGTATAGCGACACGAAAATCCAAAATTTTGTTTTTTCGGCCCACCCTAATATCTATGTCTGATCAGACCTGAGAGATATGGCGGAATTCATGAAAAAGTATACAACCACTTTACATCCTCTTAGGGGTCGAATTTCCAAAAATCTTGAAAACACTTTCTAGGTATTCATATCAAGAATCCGTAGAACAAAACTGAATTCAATATTTTGGAAGACCTAATAGATATGACGAAAAGCGTGAAAACATATGCATCTTATTTTCACTGATAATTTTTTTGCCCCCTCTTCCGAACGCCAATGGATATTCGATTTTTTTTTCACCAGAATTACTTTTCTAGTTGATTTACATATACGTACCGAGTTTCAACGTTCTAGCATAAGCCGTTCTAAAGTTAGGAAAAACACCCCCCACCCCCGTACTATACCAAAGACTATCTATAACAAGACTGGACACTACGCAGTATCTTTCGGAAAAAATTTTGACCTTGGTTTTTTTATTTAACTAGATGAGGGAAGTAGATAGCAACAGATGTTGCATGATAAAACAGAGACAAAACATGACGAGGAACGGACATTCACCAATTCATTGACATCAAGTCAGAACGCCTATAAAAAAAACTCCATCAAATCATGTGCAGACATAGTTCAGCTGTGTTTGTGTGATTTCATTTCTCATATTGTTCCTATAGATAACTATGCAGGAACAAATGGGGAACAGAACAGCGTTCTGAGACGTACTTTTAGCAAAGAGATGCACACAGATGCGAATGTGTAGTCATTCATTTTTGCATCTTTGCGTACTCTTTCCTTCGGATGTAAATTTCATAGGAATAATGGAATTGAAACTGTTCAATCGGATTTCTCTGTTCCGCTTATGCAATGATTTTTTGTTTTTTTTTACACAAAAAATGCATATGTAGTAAGTGTCCAGTCTTCTTCTGGATAGTCTTTGACTATACTACACCTAAGAAAAAATTTATTTTACCACCATGCCACTACTATAGCTCTATCTACATAAGTACCAAGTTTCAGCGTTATATCGTTATAGGTTCTTAAGATATAAACACAGGAACTTTTTCCTTCGCACCCTTCTCCACCCTCACCCTCTACACCCCCACCCTCACCCTCTACACCCCCACCATCAAATTTTTTTTCCTACTAGGGTTCTATTTAGCCTACTTCTGGTAAAGCATTGAAGCATCTATCTTACACTGTTATTGAGATATAAAACGTGATATTTTTGAAAAATTCCTATCCCCTCCACTTCTATGCTCCCCTGCCGTTCAAAAATTTTACTGCGAGCAATCTTTGTTTGTTAAGCTTTATACTCTAGTGATGTGCAATGTGATTACTTTTGAGTAACGAATAATTACTGAAGTTACTTTATTGAGTACTTCATGGTGAAAAACATCCGGCGAAAGAATGTCGTCGGATACAATGTGAGAAGTTAATTAAAAAAAAAAGGTCATCAGCTTAGACCCGGGAATTTGTTACGGCGAAAGAATGTCTTCGGACACAATGTGAGAAGCTAAAAAAAAAAGATCATCAGCTTAGACCCGGGAATTTTTTTATTCAGGTCAGTATCGAATACTTTTGAAAAGTAGTATTCGGTACTCGGTACTCGTTTGAAGTAACGAATACTTAGTATCAAATAATTACTTTTGCACACCACTATTATACTCAAATCGAATTTTATTTTTCTAGTGCAACTGGCTTGGGAGATATCTTAACCTAAAGGTTTTCACCTTCCACCCCCGTACGTCACTACCCCACTCAAAAATTTTATTCCGATCTATTCTCCTAGCGTACCTACAAATACCCATTACGTGTCAATTTTGTGGTATTAACTGTTTAGGAGATATGGATTTTAGAATGTATCGATCTCGCCTTTTTCGCGTTTCGGACGCATTATTTTTCCCCCACTCTCACACCCCTTCACCTACATCGGTAATTTTTTTGCAAATGAGTAAACTATCAAAGTTCTATACAAATTTCAAATTTCAGCTTCCTAGCTTTAGGGGTTGCTGAGATCTAGAAACCACCTCCTTCTAACACCCCCACCCTTCAAAATATGGTCACTTCAAGGTGCCAACCCAATCTATTCATAAAAAAAAAAATTTAATAGCTTAAAGGGTTTGGGAGCTAGGAGCCTTCAAACGATTTTGCGTACACCGGTATACGTACGGCCGACAGACGGACTGAAATTTGTTATTGCTTTTTTCGTATCTACTAGTCATGAAACGTGAAAATAAGAATTTTCAGGGTAGCAAATTTTTTTTTTTTAAATCGATAACAATATCTATTGTATTATTAAAATAATAAAGTAAAAAACAGCGCTCAGTATTTTTATTTTTACTTTATTGATAAAATACATTATATAATTTATTTTTGAATTTTATTTCCTATAAATTACTTAGCCTAACTCTACTTTGATCTAAATTCCTCAATATATACGATTTAGATCGTCGTCATTATAGTTTTAAATTGAAATAAATTATTCATTAACATAAGATGCATACTTTCTCGCCCATTCCATACTAAAAAAAAATCAGAACCTATCGCTACATGAATGTACAAAAAATTCGAATCATTCGGACCTTACAAATCCGCTCCAAGCCTTTCAATTTCCCTAATTATGTGATCCATGTCGTTTCGATCGAGTGCCGAATTCTGTAGGACAAATCTGAAGAAATTCGGTTTACTTCTCAACGGCTGATACGTGATCATCATCGATCCTTCCTTCATCATACGCTCCTTGATTTTAGGCGCAACACGATGTAATTTCTGTGTGAATTCTTCGTCGCGCGGACTGTTCCTCAGACTTGGTGGTATATACCAGAAGCAAATATTCGTACATTCAGGATTATGCAGAACCATCTCGAAACCGGGACGTGTCTTAAGCTGTTCGGTAAGATATTCCGCGTTGGCGAAAACCCGATTGATATGCTCTTCGAAACCGTTTGTTCCTTTTGCGCGCCACATTAACCAGAACTTGAGGACATCGGCACGTCGACCACATTGTATATGTTTGTCGCCTGTATCGTATTTGGTGTCGTAGAACTTATCCTTTTGGAATAGGTATGTTGCGTTTGTGGAATGACAATCGGCCAGGACGCCCACGTGACGCGTCAGGAATGTTGAACATTGTTGTGGCGCAGTTAGAAGCTTATGCGGATTCCAAGTTACCGAATCGGATCTAAAAAGAAATTTTATATTAAATTTTATTTCGGTGTTCAGGTATGTATATCTGGCTATTTTCGGACACTGCAGCATGCAATTGAGATTCAAAGAACAAAGCTAAATGTTATAAACAATTTCTAGAGTTCAATTTGTACGGAAGGCGTATCTACTCCTGTGTAATTGGGTCTGAAGAATACACTCAAATCTAATCACGTTTGTCCTCAAAATAGAATTTTAGTTCTAACACTTGATTGAAGTGAGCGAGTGAAGAAACTCACTCCTTTTGGTGAACTGCAGTTCCATTAGACACGTGACAAAAAACTTTACCGTCCTTTTTTTCTTGGGTCCTCTATCTTCGAGATTTCCTCACCTTTTGGTTTTTTGGTCATCATCTTCTAGATGTAGGTATTGAGCTTTTCTTTTTTGCTAATCATCTTCTAGATCTACTGACCTTTTTTTGTTTTTTTTGCCCATCATATACTCTCCTCAAGTTGAACTATGAATGAGCTAAAAAAACGAACTAGTTCGCGAGCGAATAAAGGAACTAAAACATGGGTAGAAAACAAAGGAACTAAAACGAGGGAACGAAAACTATGGAACGAAAAATTCTAGAACTACTTCAATGAACTCGTTCCTTAAAGTGAGTGACTCGGAGTGAAGTACTTCACTGAAATGAACTAATTTGCCATCTCTAGTCTAGGCAAAACTAACTAGAATAGTATATATCGGAAAACTATCAATAAAAATGTCCTTTTTTTATGTTTCTTCAGAGGCCATATGAACACGAAAAGATGGCCTTGCAAGACAGCACAAAAGCTGGTTCAGTGCATAGAGCCAAGGATAGAAGGTAACATATGAGGAGTATAATAAAACAGCAGTGCTGTAACATTACTGGTCAAACACTAACAACCACTCATAAAAAAATTGTGCATAACAGCATAATTATGTCTGACCTTGCTGAAAGCTTAACTTGCAAGAGTTTTGGTCGATCTTGATCTGAAAAGATATCTTCGAAATCTTGGGAGTTATGTAGTTTTGTAGATTTCAGGTGAATCTTCTAACCACTAGATCACACCTAGCATCTGACCGTACAAACTACACTATACACTCCAAAATAATTGTACAATGTCGTCGACCCACCTTCCAGAGACTTTTTGTATCAAATCTGGAACTGAAAGATTGAAGACGAAACACTCATCGGAATCTTAACTGATACAGTAATCATTTCCCCACAACGCAAATCTATTTAATCATCGGGAATTTTTATTCTGCTTCTTCCGAGGTGGGAACTCTCGTATCTTTAATAAAGCTACTGTGTCTGTGGCACTAAAAACCAAAGCATTAAAAGCTGATGCAATTCTTTATTTTCGGATCAAGAGCGATCACCTGAAATTTCACTTTCGCATGTGTAAAATTTCAGGTAAACAAGAGACAAACCGTTATCCTGAATAATGCGGAATTTTGTTTTCTCCAGTCATGGGGGAAAATGACTAAATGCATCTTAACAAGTTTCTTGAGGAACAAACAGTTTATTTATGGGTTGTGTGTTGTGTTTGGTGTGGAGAAGACACGCAGAAAAGTAGCGAATCTTAAGCATTCAGGCCACCATGGCCTATTATAGTCGAATCACCCAGTCTCTACCCGAACTTTTTCGTCCTCCTCACGAATTTTAAAAGCTCAGGTAGGGAGCGAGTACGGAGTTCCTTCATCCTCCTAACATCGACGCCGTATACATGCATTCTCGTAAAAGAGTAAGCTGGACACTCGAGAAGAAAATGTTCCGTTGTGTCGTCGCTCTCGTCGCAAGCATTTATGGGTAATCATCCAGGAAGAATGATATATTCCTACTATTCTGTTTTTTTGGAAATAGGGTATTTCCGTGTCCTGTTGTTCGGAAATGTTCAAACTATTGTGCATCAGAATGCATCAAGCAGGTGTGTGGTACTTTCAAAATATATCCAGGTGACCATACTCCTCAGTTCGAATTTAATTCAAATATCAACTCACTACCTAGTTCGTCGTTTTACCATGACATTTTTTCTATTTAGAATTAAACTAATTTATTAAACTCCTCTCGATTAATAAATCTATAGCGGTAGTTCCTCATTGTTTTGATTCACCGGTTATTGGTCCCAAATAGTACGAAAAATCTATCTTCTCAGACTCTACTGTCGAATACTCGAAAAGCAGTTTGCCTTCGTTATCAAATGGCAGTTTAATGTAAAACCAGATTTATTTGGCCCTAATCTTCATTGAACCATTGAAAATGTCAGTTATAAGTTTTTTTTGCGCAATACTCAACTATAAAATTAGCATTATGCAAGTCACCTGTTAGTCGTTCAATTGATTAGGTATCAGAGCTTGATCAAGATCGGCTACTACACTTGATGCAAAACAAGGTCTTCTATTGTTCGGTATATACTGCAAAAAGATCACTTACGCTAAGAGACCCAATACTTACTTTACCAATCAATAATAGGTTTAAATTATTACCAGCCATAAAACTACTGTACATTTGCAAAAAAAAAAAAAAATATTTATATATAGGTATTAATGATCAAGCCACACTTCAGATCTCCTTGAAATCTTTGTTCGATTGAGCTAGAGGTCGATGATTGCCCAATGTTCAATTTCAACATAAATTAATGTTTGTAGTCGAAATGGTTGAACATATGAAAAACTATCGGACTTCCGCACACACAGGTTATTTTCATTCTTCCGAATCGCGAATGAATGCAACATAGTATTATAGCATAAGAATCTTAAAAACTTAGACTATCCTGGGTACTGCGGATTGATTGAAATCACACTGACATTGCACTAAGCCCAATTAAATCCGGGGGTACTATTGCTACAATTCGTAATTAGATTCACCTTGTCTTTCAGATTGTTACTATCGTAGAAAAAGCATGTACCTAGATCGTTTTTGTTCTGGGCAACTACTGACGATCTTTCGCTATCGAAACTAATGATAATGAGTTCCGCATCGAATATGGTTAAATAGGAACTCAATGACTCACTATAGTGAGAAAATTTGTCATAGACGAACCGTCTAAATTGAAGGCTATAAGACAATTCAAATTAAATTTTAAGGTCCACAACTTTCATTGAGAAACTGCATATACTCGTACCTGAAACTCGAGAAATTAATTTTACGTAGCTGCCACTTAAAGTTAGTTTATGGTCTTAGCGATCACTAATTAATACGATCAATTTTTTCTACCGCTGGTTGATCAGTATGCAAATCGTAATCTTACCTTTCGATTCCTTGGAGTAGGCTGCGATATTGTTTCGACATTAGTGCACCGCCACCCCAGGCCGCATCGACATGCATCCAAAGATCGTATTTTTGGCAAAGATCAGCGATCTCTTCGAGCGGATCGAATGCGCCGAGAACAGTGGTTCCAGCTGTTGCGGACACCATGAACGGTAGTGCACCTTCGGATTTAGCTCGAAGGATTTCTTCTTTAAGATTTTCCGGCAATAGTTTACCGACCGAATCGGTCTTGATTTTGTAGACATTGTCCGATCCGAGACCCATAAATGATGCCAACTTTTGTACGGAATAGTGTGAATCCTCCGAAGTGAAGAGGACGAGACGTTGTCCACCGCATAAACCTTTCGACTAGAATTGAAAAAGTGTGGAGAGAAAAATGAGGAAATATTAAATTTAATTTTGTAAAAATTATATTAAATAAAATTAAAAAATTAAAAATTATATTAATTGAAATTAAAATTAATTATATAAAATTGGCTTAGAATTAATTACAGGTTGAGGAACAGGTAATTTTCAAGGCTTTGCTCGGGAATGCTACACAAATATATTATAGGTCAACTATATACTAGATATTTTTTTTATATCTATCTACTGTCTGTATTATTCTATCTAGTGGCTCTGTGTTATTCTACTTAACTTAGTCGTTCTTGAGAACAAAACTCCGAAGATTTTCCATCCAGATTTTCCCGTCTCTCATCTTATGGATGTAGTACCGAAATGTGTTACTCAAATTTCTATTTTCTACTATAAGCCAATCTCAAGTTATAGAAAGCTTGAAGCTTTAAGCCACTCATCACATTTCAAATTGTTTATTTTTATTTGGCTGTGATTGTGTCGAAAGGATTTTTTAAAATTAAAGTAAGAATACAGAATTTTGATGGTATCAAATTTTTTAAATATCCCTATCAAAAAAATCTCTATATGTAAAAATGAATGTTCGTTTGTCCGGTATAGGCTCCTAAACTACTCATCCGATTGCGATGAAACTTTGATGATTTGTTGAGGATACGCCCGCGATGGTTTGAGCGTTAGAAAAATCATTTAACAGTTGGTGGTTCGCGAGTTATTTCAACATTGAGTGTATTTCATATGATTTAGCGGCAGTTCGTTCGTTTTCGGTGCATTAGTTATGCATTTCTATTACTAAATGGTAAAGTCGGATGATGGATGTTGGATGGTGGATAGAGGATAGTGGATGGAAGATGGAGGATGCTGGATAGAGAATGGAGGATTGATGATGGAGGTTGGTGGATAGTAGATGGAAGATTGTGGATGGTGGATAGAGGACGGTGGACGGTGATGGGGCATGGTGGGTGAAGGATGGTAGATAGAGGATGAAGGATAAAAGATTGAGGATGGTAGATGTAAGATGGGGGATGGTGGATAGATGATATAGGATGGAAAATGGATTATGGTGGATGGTTGATAGAGGGATGGTGGATAGGGGATGGAGGATGGTATATATAGGATGGTAGATGATGGATAGATGATAATGGATGGAGTATGGAGAGATAGAGAATTGGGAATGGAGGATGGTGGATGATGGATGGGGATTGGATGGAGGATGGAGGATGGTAGATAAAGGATGGAAGATGGAGGATAAAGGATGGATCATGGAAGATGAAGGATGGTGGATAGAGGATAGAGAATGGTGAATGAGTGATGGTGGATGGAGGATGGTGGATAGAGAATGGAAGATGGAGGATGAGGGATGGCGGAAAGAGGATGGGAGATGGAGGTTGGAGGGTGATGGATGTAGGATTGTGGATAGGGTATGGAGTAATGGAAGCAACGGGAGAAATAGGAGCAACGGGAATAACACGAGCATCGAGAGAAGTAGGAGCAACGGGAGACTCAGGACCAATGGATCAACGGTAGAAGCGGAAGCAACGGGAGAAACAGGACCAATGAATCAACTGGAGAAACGGGATCAACGGGAAAGACGGGAGTAACAGGGGCGATGGAACAATGTGAGCGCAGCGAGCGTAGCCGCGGTGCGCATCTACTTCAAAATAAAAAATCTTTATGGATCGATAGCTGCACGCCAGTGTTTAAAAATTAAATGAAAATTTAAAAGTAAAAATCATAGCTGAGTCAAATTGCTGCCCAAAAAGTGAAATATTTTTGATACTTGCTGATTTAATTCTATCCAGAAAACAATTTTCATCTTTCTACCTTGAACCGTTCTTGGCTGCCACTGGTCTCAGCACAATTGTAACTTTGTTGCAGATTTTAAAAAGTAGTTTTTAAAAATTCTAAAATTGCATAAAATCAGCACATAAAGAATGTCTAATGATCCATTCGATAAATTAACCTAAAGAATTTATAAATGCTGTACGACAATAAAAAAATCAAATCCATGTTAATAGTATAGAGATCGAACTGCATAGACCATTGCCATGCAACATTAAATCTTTTTCCCTTAGGCAATTCAGTTTTAAATTTCATTAGATTTTAGATTTCAATAGACTCGAGTGAAGTGTTCGTGAGACAGTCTTTTGAATTTGTCTGTTTGAAATTATACGATAATTGTATTTCCCATATGCCCAAGAAGTTCGAACCGATTAATGCAGAAAACCTTGGAAAATTATTCTGAAGGGGAAATACTGGTATGAAAATTGTTGGATTTTTTTTCTCTCGATCGGTTGTCTTAGATTAATGAAAAATTAACGAGGAAAAAAAAGGAACCACATCTTACCTTAATATCCGGCATAAACTTATATCTTGCACAACTTATTGCATATCCATTTGCAATTGATCCTCCGGGACAAAAGATTCCATCACCTTCACCGTTCAACGAGAAGCCAACAATTCGACGCATTTCCTTCAGAACAATTTCCTCCATTAGAATGAAAACAGGAGAAACTTCGTACGTATAAACACTTGGATTTAACGCATCGGTCAACCATTGTCCGGCCAAAGCGTACGGATCAACACCCGAAAATAATTGATTAACAAAATACGGATGTCCAGTTTTGACCGAATATTTGATAGTATCGCCGATCAATTCGAGCAATTTTTCGTCAGTATCGGCCGTCGATTTTAGTCCATAGTCGAAAATTTTCTGCATATCCTCAGGACTATGCCATTCGAGGACCTTATTTTTACGATCGGTTGCATTAAAGACGGCCGACGTTAGAATTGTTTCGATTGCATCGCGTAAGAACTTCTCGTGAACGGATCGGACCGGAAGGCTACAGCATCTTGGATTATCCGGTTGTTGTGGAAATTGTTGCTGAGGATCACTCGTTGTAACGGTCGACATCTTGTACTTATCGGACGTTGTATTCACAAAATGCGAGACATCTTCATCTTCGGAAACACTTTCAGTACCACTCGAAATATGATGATCTTCTATCACAATCTGATCAACATTCAATTCACCATTGGCAGGCATAACGATCTTTTAATTTAATTTTTTTTCGAAATAATTGACACAAGAACCAATTTTTAGTTTTCTCTTCGCACTACACTGATCATAAGCGAACTGATTACGATCACTTCCACTTCTATACGAAATTTAAAAAATGAGCTACTATAATTTACACTAGCTCCCAACCGCGATCGATCGTTAAGCCTTTTGGCGCTTTAACTGTTTGGTTTTGGTCCGACACTTCGCCTTTTATATTTAGACCAGGTATAGCTCAGGTGGGATCATGCTTGTGGTTTGTGATTTTATTTCGCTTATACGATTCGTGCGCGTTGTATGATTCGTTAGTTGATGCACATTTTATATGATCGCGAAACTCGATCAGTCGGAAATTTCTGCACTCTGTTATTATATGATTGTAAAGGAAAAGCAAAACCTAGAAACCAAACGTTATTAAGCTTTTGGTTTGATCTTAAAAGCATGACAAGATCAGACCTCAACACTGCCTGCAAGATCACTTTGAAAGAAGGTGAATAACAGAAATGAATGGACCACAAAAGTTGGACTAACCAAACTTGAATGTACTGACGTAGTTGAGTATTGTTGATGGGGTTTCTGATTCGAATCATTCATTGATCGTATAACGAAGAAAACCACTATTGTGAGGGATTCCCTTGCGAAAAGTGTATGCAGTGCTTTTTCAAATACCACATACCACGTTTTTTTTGTAATATCCGGTGACGAAGAGCCATTACTTCTGAAAGTAATGTTATTAAGGTCATGTAATGATTTAAGTAGTCGCATTTTCAATGTATTATGCTAAAGAAGATACTTTGTTGAAACGATGCTTGCATAATACTTAGGTTCTCGTTTCACCTGAGCTGAACATTTTGAATTTTCAGTGTCAAAAGTGCAATTACTGTTGATTGCCTTTAGAAAGTTTGAAAGTTCTACACTATAGATTATACGATTTGTTTTAGATTAAAACAATTTAATTGTCGTCTTCCGGCCAGCTTTACATATAAGACTCATTTGAATTCTCTAATGTTGGAGGAAGTGAAAATCGAGCAGGAAATCAAGTCTTAAGGAATTTAAATTAAATTGGATTGGGCGAAACAAAGATTCTCAGTGACAAGAAACGTGTTGCGAAAATACTACGTCTGGAATCGAGACTTACTAAATTTTCATATCTTGTAACGATTACGAGAAAGTTGAAACTTAGATATATATTCAGATACAGTCAGAAGTAAGTAAGGGCTATAAATACAAGCCGCAATCTTCCGAGTTTGTCCTGATACCAAAAAAAAAACAATTTTTAAGCAGAACCTTTAAAGTTTTAAATATTAGAAGCCTTAAGTCAAAAGTCCACAAACCGTAAGTCTGTTGGTATTTACTTCCTTAAGACCTTATAGAGGTTTTACCAAAGCTATTGCTTCTGATAGTTCAACCTCCGCTCGTAAGTGTTTTCGAAGTGAAAAGTTCACAACCTGCGCCCAACAGTCTTACCACTCAACAGTCTTATCGAAGTTATAGCCTCCGGAAAATCAAAATGCGAAGTTTGTTTGCTTTGTTCGGTTGCAGATTCGAATAGGATTGTGTATAGTTCGCGAACGAACTAGTTTAGAAGAGCGTTCCCGTAACTGAAATGAAGGAATTAGTTCGCAGTCAGTCAAGCTCCTAGTTGGTTTTTCATTGCCGTTCTGAACTCTGATCTACTCACCTTTTGTTTTTTTTGTCATAATCTTCTGCTGGATCAACTGATATTTTTTTTGCTCATCTTCTACTAGATTTCATAACCTTTTTTTGCTCTCATTACCCTCAACTAGATTTACTACTTCGAACTCATCATTGAACTCCCCTGAAGTAATGAACTATGAACTAAAAGAACGAACTAGTTCGCGGGAATCGGAAATGAAATGGTGAACTAAAATGCGAAAGCCTAGATTCTAATGATTGCTTTTTGATTTTACATCTTTCAATTTTTTTTCGTTGAAGTAGAATCTTATAAAAAATTATGACCACAAAAAAATTATTAAAAAACACAATTTTACATAATTAATTTATTCCTTTCAAAATTAATTCATTCATAAAATTTTACCGAAAAAGATGTAAACACAAATTTTGACCCGAAATGTTTACAAATTAATCATCGGAATTTAAACCACCTGAAAAACTATGTACCTACAACAAATCACTTTCATTGCCAAGTGTTTCACGTGGATGTCGGCGACCTTGACAATGACCTTGCTCTTCGGTGTATTTTTGATCGTGATCTTGTACACTGCATACGTGCTAAATAAACTCTATATCCGACCCGCTGTTATGTCCGATCCACATACGTAGTTTCATTGTATCTTGTCTAACAATAAGTTTGATTATTGCACTATGCAGATTCGATAGTTTTAGGTATGTGGGGTACTGGGTAGATAGGTAGGTGGATAGGTAGATAGATAGGTGGTGAAAGATGCGCTAGTCCAAATATACAAAAACGGTCTTATGCGCCAACATTGCATCCATCCAAACGTCATTCAAATTTATTTTACTAAGTGAGTACAGACTTATTCGTGTTTGACGATTTTCCTTCATAGATTGATTTAATAGTTTTATTTTTGGATGCTTTTTCGAAAGTTCCCAAGAACAAGAAGTCCCAAAAATCCCCAAAACTGTCGGACTCTTCTAGAATGTTCTATTGGGCTGGGTCCAAAGTATTCAAATAAACTTGTCCAAGTAATTATTAACATTCATGTCGCGGCACTTATCCACAAATTTAATATCGATTTGAATCATATTTTCTATTTTTAAGCACTTCTGAGAAATTAGAAAGTACAGCGTTTACTTGTCGGCGATATTATTAAGGTGCGAATTGCGAAAATTAAGAAAATCTGAGAAAAAAATTACTTAGTTGTTGGTTGAGACAAAATATTGTGTAACTAAATAAATATTGTTCAATAATATTTTAGATGAAGTAAAAAAATGGGTCTTCACCGTATACGTCTTTTTGTTGTCTATTATTTTGACTATCGCGTCTAATACACGATTGGTTAAGCTCCACGCAGGATTTCAATTGACTTTACCAGTAAAAATTGTTCACCTCATCTCAAAGGTTTCATTTGAAAGTTCCAAGAGATGGGTCGTTCAGGAGTGAACGGTTTCAAAAGAACACTTCATTGAAGTGAGTGAGTGAAGTAACTCACTCAGGCCCGTGCGCAGGAAAGTATGATGGGGGGTTTTATCAAGTTCCCCCATACTAATAGTTTCGGAACTACTTCACGGAACTGTGCAGCCCTTTTTTTTAGCTCCTCATCGGAACGGCGGAATGAACAGCTCTGGAACTCTGAGTAGCTCCGGAACTAGTTCAGTAAACTCGTTCCTTCAAGTGAGAGACTCGGAGTGAAAGGAACTGCTTTGCCCATCTCTACTTGGAATGAGAGATGGGTAGTTCATGAGTGAACTGTTCCAAAAGAGCAGTGCATTGAAATGAGTGAGTGAACTAACTCACTCCTTTTGGTGAACTGTAGTTCATTTCGCCACGTGATACAACTTGAAAAGAATTAGTTCTTTCGTGGGTTAGGGCCTTTTTTTTTGAGTGAGTCGGACTTCACTCACTCACTAAAAAGAACTGCTTTGCCCATCTCTACTTGGAACTATACGCCAATGCATCAAAACGAACTAGGAGCGGAACTCACTGCGACCTAGTTCGTTCATTTCACTTCTGGTAACTACACAAGCCTCGTTTGAATAAGGTGCAACTCAGTTTATCGTTTGTAAAAATTGCAGAAACAAATCTCCAAAGGTTCTGAAATTATGGGACAAAGCCCTATAACTGAGCCAGGCTAGCTTGAGAAATAGGGGAAAGATGAGGAAAGAAATCAAAAACAAATCCCAAATATCGAAAAGAAGGAAAGTTCCGGTAGCCTAACAAACAGAATTGATTTTCTGTTATGTTATTTTTTATGTAAATATTTTTGACTACCACATTTTTCGAAATGAATTTCGCTAAGCTTCATTAGATATTAATATCCGCCTGTAACCGCACGTCTTATCTCGTTAGTTTCAAGCCACTGAACCATTAAAAGTATCTTACCTACAAGCTAATTGAAATCGATATGAAGCAGTATAAAAAAGTTTCGAATTAAAAATAAATTGAATTATTAATGCGACTTACTTACAATATAATAGTACACATAAAAATATTAATTTATTCTAGAAATTTATTAAGTATATCATTTCATTTATTAAACTGTTCGTACTCTACTTTACACGTTTGTATCGAATTTCAATTATTTTCTTTGAAGTAAGTAGGGAGTGTATATTAACCAAATAATTTTTGCAAATTTCTATAATACATCAAACGGTTATATAAAAATAACACAACACTTTTATGTTCGAGTTCCATTAGAAATATTTATTGATACTCGATTTTTTTATATTTATATTAGCTTCGGTGTCTGATGATGCCTGTATCAAATGTATCTAAAGCATGTACAATTCCTACTACTTCTCATAAAAATTTTTACCATTTTTATTATTTTGCTATGGATTAAATTCTCGTATTAATAATCAATGGCGCAACAGCCAAAAGTAATGCTAGAGTTTCTTCATTACGAGACCAACGGAACACTAAGAGATGAAGTGGTCAGCTACACGCTCGTCTGTGATTATTACCCCGATTTTAACTCAGGTACTCATTTACAGCTGAGTGAACTGGTAGTCTGGCACCTAATCCCATTCTCGAAAATTACTTGTCGCCAAGCAGATTCGAACCTGATCCGAGGTGCACCGAAGGCAAGTGCTCTAGCCTTTAAGCCACCCAGACTACTCTCGTATTACTGAAAGGTTTTCAAATCATCATTAAATCCGTAAATTCGTTTTTTGATTAAGCTAGCTCATCAAATGATTCAACAGAATTTTATCATGAACTTCATGACATCAGTAAATTTTTTTGATAAACATACAAAATTTGTGGACGTGATCAAAACACGAAACGGCTTCTGTAGTTTAGATGATAAACCTAAGGAATGTTCATAGATCCATTCATCAAAACTTTCCTAAAGAAATATATTAAGATTTCCATTTGAAATTTCATTACACAAAATTTCTGTTGAAATCATCGGAAATTACTTAAAATTTTCGTAGTTCTCCTTATTGACAAGGAACCTCTCCTCGATGCTCCATCAAGAATTTTGGATAAACGAATTGTTTGGGGTTAGAAGGGAAACTGTGGGTACCAAGCCGAACAGTTCTAATATTTTTATCTTTACCCCTTGACTTTCGTAATGAGATGTGCTCTGGCATAAGTATGAGCCGAGGGAAGAAATTAAGGATGTTATAAAAAATGAAAGTAGGAGTGGGAATTTTGTTCTTAAGCGGTTGATCTGAGTTAAATTCGTGTTCAAGACCTCTAGATATACCAAATCATCGTACCCTTCTCTTTATTGGATTTGATAGTTTCTACCGATATCCAGAAACACTGTTTATTTTTTTCAGGAATGGTTTGTGCACGATAGGCTACATTTAGTCCTCGCTAGATAAATTTAAAATGAAACAAATCTAATATAAATGCTCAACTAAAAATAAAATCTCTGCATACAATTTTCTCCATGATTCACACACTACAAATAAAGTCTAGTCTATCATTAAAAATTTCTTGCACAACCGCATTACGTCGAATTCAAGGTTTCTACATTTTATTGCAGACAATACAAAAATTTAATTGAGTCGATGTTAAATCACATAATTAGCCTTCTTAAGATGAGATAATGCTACACAGAAAAATTACGAGTACGATGTACAAAAAAACAACAATGCCATAGCTCGCAAAACTTTAATAAGCTACTGAAACCAAGAATTTTTTCTCTTTAATTCTTCATTAGGCTTTTTTAAAATTGCATAAAAATAATCGAAAAGTAAGTTCATTGATTCAATAATATTATTAACGTGAAGATTTCTGTCTTTATATAACCATAAGAAAATGTGCACTGCCAGACGTTATGATTTTATTTAATTTTTGAACAATTGATTTTAAGCGCGCAGCTAACGTAAATGTTTTCAGTAAAATTACGATTTTAAATCGCGAGTCCAGCATTTTAAAATGAAAATATTAAAATATTTTGTATTTGATCCGATTTTACATTAAGTATTTTTTTACTCAACAAATGTTTGAATGTTTACATCGGTTGTGGTCTATGTTGCAGGATTGTGATTTTTTTCTGTAGATTGGGTATCGAAATATTTGTACAATTACCTACCGTAAGTAATTGTACAAATATTTTGAATTTATTTGAACTTTAGATGAAATTTGCAGTGTACATATTGCTTAAGGGAGTCATTCCGTGTGAAGGCTTTTTTATGCTTTTTTTTATTTTTTTTTTTTTTTTGCGAACTAAATGAAGATAATATTTTTACCACCTATTTATACACGTTTTGAGCACACTTTACAATTTTTTCAGCCCGAAATTGTCGCTCATTGCTAAGGTATACGCTGCCAACTTAGCCACTAATTTAAAAAAAACAACTTTTTTTCGGTAGGTACGATTGCGGGCGTTCTGTTTATCTTAAATATAAAAATCAAACTGCTTTTACATCTGCGTCATCTGTGAAGTTTGAACTAGTTTTGAAACTAGGATTATCAAAAAATATTGATAAGTGAATTTTTGGCAACTTATTGTACTTTTTAATCGATTTTGGTGTTTTTAACGAGCTGAAGAAGATTCAGCTCGTCAAAAAAAAAAGACTTAATGAATTACAATTATTCATTTTCCGCGAACTCGGCAAGAAAAAGCGATACAAAAATCAAGGTACACATGTCTCCAACTATGTGGAGAAATTATTGTGACCTTTCTTGTGACTGCAGCGCCAGAATGCGAAAAAAACTATTCGATCACAAGCGCAGTCACAGAATTTTAGTCATATCAGGTTTGGATGATAGGTCACAATTTCAGAATAGGGCCGTATATTAGAATGCAAATAATGCAAATTTTTTGAACCAGTCCGACGGAAAGACCCCCCTTAATTCAGTAGCTAAAATTTTTTACTTTTCAAATTAAATCCAGTCACTAGTCTGATTTAGCTTCCGTACAAACGCCTACTACCAACTCACCAGCCTTTTATACATAGATATAGGCTAGTAAAATTTGGAAGCGATTTATATAATGAGTTCTGTTTTTTACAGGGAAGTCCAGGCTGTTCCTTATCAAACCCTAGTAAATGTTTTTTTTTTGGAAACTTTACAGAAGAGTCTGAAAATTTATTTTTATACTCAACCCTGAAAAGTAAAGATTATTAATCTAATATAATAGTCCTCCCTGGTAACCTGAGATAACTCTAACATACCGAGATATATTTTTTGGGGCTGTTTAATGTAGGGTTGCGCAATTTAGTTCACTACAATGGCCTACCATTTTTGGTTCCCGATCCCTTACGAACTAATTCGTTCTTTTAGCTCACTAGTTCGCGTGAGTTCAGTTTAAAATCGTGTAGGAAAATGTGAAAACCTAAAAAAAAATCGTCAGTGTTCGAGAATGTGATGAGCTAATAAAAAAAATGGTCCTCAGCGTCTGGTAGAATGAGATGACCTAAAAACAACAACAAAAAACGTCCTGACTGTGGAAGTGTACGGCAATCCTTGAACAAAAACAAACTAGAGCTATTTATTATTTATTTTTCTGAGCTACAGCCTAAAAGATTAGACAGAGCTAGATAGGCGCCTTATAAGCTAAGTACATGCTGCTCTGATTTACACAAAAAAATTTTGTTAAGTACATTATTTCTTAATTTTCGAATTTTTACATATTGATATTGGAAAAATAAGTCGATTAAATTTGGTTTAAAATATTTAGATAAAAGAGGAGTTGAAAGAGTTGGAAGTTGGGAACGCTCCTCTGAACTAGTTCGTTCGCCAACTACACAAGTCTACTGTTATATATATAAGTCAGTTTTTGAGTACACCCACACAATTTGCTAAAAGGCACTTGGTTTACGTGGTTGCCCGCCAGTCGAAACAAGTCCCAATTAGCACAGAAAGCGCTGTTTTGATCAGCCACTGCTAGTAGCTACTAGCTTGTAATACAAAACAACAGTGCTATTCAAAAGATTAAAATCTTTTTTGTTTCGCCCTTTTAAGTCGTCCTATTCAGTTTGAATTTTTTCCTAAGCATAGTTCAAAGATAAAGCTCCGGTTGTCCTCTTCTTTGCTCCTGTAAGTCAGCTGGTCTATTGTTGATCAACCTCATCGTTTCGAATACGCAATCTCATGGACGCAATAATACTACTTATTCTATCCAAATTGAGAGTAGAACGATCAAATTTAGGCAATAAAAAAAAGGTTGAAATGCTATAAAAATTACAAGTTTCCAAAGTTAATTTTTTTTTTTAATTCTGGGTTGGAGTGCAATGTTTGGGTGTTTTTGTTTTCCGAATTTTAGGGTTGGTAACTAGTGCGTAGAGAGATTGTATCGCGTGTCCTGGGAGTTTGGCAATGTTGACTTTTTTCTACAATCCTTTAATGCTATTTATTTGTCCATTTTGTCGCAATCAATCGACCGGCACTGCACTGTTCTGTGCAACGGTGATGTTTAATTTTCCGTCCTGTTTTTTCTGCGTACATTTTTCTGTAAGAATTTGAAGATACTTTGTTGATACCATCAATATTCAGTGTGATTTTATCCGTTTGGTTTTCCAAAATGCATCTACTCGTGGTTGTGGTAGAGGATACATCTATTATGTTGTGTCAAGCCGAACTCCTTGTTGAGATTTGTGATCCTGGAGCGATTTTAGAGGTAGTGAACGACTTTATTTCTCTCTCTGGAAGAACGTGGAACTATTTACGAACCTGATCACATACTATAGTTAGTCCTACTGTACCGACTTAAATTTTCCATGAACTTGCTTTTAGTATTGTTAGACATGAAACTAATTCTTCAAAGTATTGTTCAATCTTTGTTAAATACTCTTTCATTTTTTGGTCAGTGAAAAAAATTACGATACTCTTTTGAAGGTGTTCGCTCTAACATGATTAATGTTTCTTCAGATTTGTTCCGTCTGTTTTGTCGTCACAACAGAAAATATTTCGCAGTAGGTGTTTCGTATGTAACTTTTATGCCAATTTTCGTCAAAATTTATATGTTTTTACTAATCATTGTTTATGTATTTAGTTGATAACTTGTCCGTCACAGTGCCACCTTTTACACATTTGTAGAGCTTCCTAATCGCAACTAAATAGTAAAAAAAACTCTTCGTCATGAAAGTAATGAAAGATAAAGACGTTCCGACAACCGCAACAAAATAAAAAATGAAATTTAATCGATTAGTTGCACTCAACTACATACTTCCCGCCCTAAATAAATATTTCGTAATTTGTATAACAATAAGTATTTATTTATCATATGTTTATCGATATAAAAAATGTTTTAGGTTTCTTTCTTTTACGGAGCTGTAGTGCTCCTGAATTCACAAATTTCTAACCATAAACCTAGCGCTAAAAATTTCCCAAGTAAATTTCAGCATAGATATGTCTTTCGTTTTACTATCTAACAACTTTGTACGCAGGGCGCACCTACACAAGAAATTTAAGCAAAACTGATTACAATAATAATAGTAATACCGTGTGACAACAATAACAATATATAAAATGAATAAAGGAAGCCAGAGATACCGAGTCAGGCCTAAAATTCCGCGCCGCAATTCGAGCACCTCTTCTGCTTCATGGCCAAACAGCACAGGATACCGATCGGGAAGAAAAAGATTGCGCAACAAATTCCACAACAAGTGTAGTCGTCTTCAAGGACACCAATCCGACAACTGGGACACCCACCGATTATAATGATTTGTGGTTCAGTGGTTATGATGGTCGTGCGGTCCTCGACCGCTCCGTACGACGGCGTGAAGCCAGGTGCTGTCGTAACTGTGGGGTAAATTCCCGGATAATTTTGCGGAGCGTTCATCGATGGATTTATTTGGCTGTTCATATTCATTGGGTAGTGCGGCATTAAGGGTGGTGGTGGTGCCGATACTGTTACCGAATGCATTCCCTGAACCATTCCTGGAACAATGGATGTTTTTAAGTACGTCGCAACGTTTACATTTTGTGATGTTTACCTGTTGCTGTCTGCGGCTGTGAATATGTTGCTTCCGAATATGATGGAGGATTTTCGTATGGTGTCTTCGACATTGTGAACTAGCGTAGTTTTGTGAATAAGAAGAACTAGGAAAAACACTGAACTCTTGGAGATTTTATCACTTTATTTCGCTGCTTGGTGGCTACTTATTGGATGAATCATCCGGACAATTGTCATCTGGTTTGGCGGAGCGATAAACAGTCTTCATTCGACGGCACTGCCAGATCCGATTTCTGTTCAAATTAAATGAGTTCCACAAATTCATGAATTTGAATTTAAAACATTTTCATTAAATTGATAAATTATAACTATGTAAATACAATTCCTATTGATGGTGACCATAGAGATATAAATAACGAAAACGGCAAGACGCCGTTTCAGTATAAAGCACTTTGAATCATTTTGATGCAAAATTGAAAGTTTTTGTATGGAGCCTTTCATGCCAGGTGGCAGTGAAATGCAAATATGTATGTAGTAGCCTAGTATTCAAAGGTTAGGCTTTGTTTGTATCAAGACCGGAGTATAACATACATGTGAGTAAGATACTGATAGTAGCATAGTGAATATCACCGGTTCTTTGCGAGAAGTTGTTCGGCTTCAAAACAGTCGCTGCTCGTCATCTCCACATACATACATATACCTTGATCAAAAAGTTCCCGGAATAACCACCGTGTGGCGCTTTTTTAGTTCCGATTTGAGTTCTGTTTTTTTTTTGTTAAGTTGGTACATCTGTTGTTGACATTCCCTTTAAATCTTAGCGTCATAGCTTGACATTTGCAAAAGTTACGTAGCCAAGAGTACATCTATCTATCTAACGGTGGTTATTCCGGGAACTTTTTGATCAAGGTGTATACCTCTATGATTGTGATCTTCCTCAGAAAAGCGAAGTTCTGGGTCTGGCAGCATGATGATACTTCCGCATGTAACAATGTCCAGTTTGAGCTTCCACTAGGGTTCATGTCGTATGTCTGCTTAATTTCAGATTATAAACGTAGATCAACGGTACCTCACAGATTTGGATTTGGTCCCTTAAAGCTAGCTTTTGAACCTTTTCTAGCCATTGATCGGCTATTTCGTTACCTTCGTAGCCGCTATGTCCCGGAATTTAAATAAGGTTAACTCTGTTCTGGTTTCCCGAGTTGTGTTCGTCATAGATATTTATTGTGAAAACCAACTTTTAGTCTAATTCCATTTCAAACAATATAAAACAAAAAATCAATCTACCTCATCGCGATCATCACCAGGACATCCATCGCATCAAGAAGAGTCAATCTGATCATCACAACAAAAACAGCAGTTCACGTCAGAGTCATACTAATCCTCAGAAGGACATCCATCGCAACAAGAACAGCCACTCACATCAGGGTCATCCTGATCATCACAAGGACATCCATAGCAACAAAAAAAACCTTCCTCAAGATTTTTCACCCCATGATTAGTACGATTATCAATTAAAATGGTCTGGTGCGAAAAATTATTTATTATAGTTGTCGGATGTATAGTCGGTGCCGGCTGCGTTATTATAGTTGGTTGTGCTTGATCTGGTTTTTGAGGCTGAGTTGGTGGATCTATGCTGGGACAGAAAAATGATCAATTAAAATCCATTACTAACTTAACTGCATGACACAAATAAAAATCACCTGGTATTTGTCCTTCAATTGAATTTAAAGAATTTTCCTCCATTTCGGATAAAATATTTTCTTACGGATGCCTCCACGTTCTTAAAATTTCAGTTCCGGTAAAATCGTAGGTTCTTTATTTACACTTGCTCTGTCTGACGCCCTCTATCTTACCGATCTAATAGAAATTGATGTTGCCAAAACAAAAAACCAATTTAACAACACTTCAGGTCGAGATTCGGAACTTCACTGGCATCTGAAAAAAAAAACCTCAGAAACATTCAATAACACAACTATACTTCTCTTTATCATACTTCCACTTCGACGGACAAAGAAAACTAATTTGTTTAATTTTGCATTTTTTTTTTTAATTACGTCATCTACCGACTTCCAACAGGTTTAACATCAAGTTCTGCTTGAAACCGTGATCCAAGAAGGTCATATCAAAGCACAGCTCATTCACGAAATTTTTGAGAAAATTCTATCTACTATTTATAATGTGGCTTTAATGCCCTAGAGGACACTCGGCAATATTTAATATAGTTTAAATCAAAAGCTTTCTTTGAAACTTGGAGGGTGACACACGTACGTTTATTTTAATCTATATTAAATCAAGAAAAAAGCTCAAAAAGTTTGACAATTAAATTGGCGCGAAAACATGCGAGTTCTGTTTCGCTTGCCTGAAGGCTGCCAAACTGTCCCTTCAAGCATCTTTCAGATTCTGCTCGTCAGACATGGCCCACAAAGCTCTTAAACATTGAATCTGTTACTTGGTTGAAATAAGCTGTGGCATTGTTTTTTGTTGCGTTTTTCGTTTTGAAATGTTTTAGTATATTAAAAAAATAAATGAGTCATATTTGATTAGTTTAAACATTAGACTAATAACCTGCGCTTAAATAATGTTGATATCTTCTTTAGTTTAGTGTTTATAAGCAGTTAAAGTTTTTTTTTACGTGCTGGTTGAAATAAGCTGTGAGCCACTGTATACCTCTATGATGGTGACTTTCCCCAGAAAAGCGAAGTTTTGGGTCTGGCAGCATGATGATACTTCCGCATGTAACAATCAGTCTGTTCTTTTTGTCGGTTTTAGTGTACACTGATATTGATTTCTTTTCTGGAAAAAAATGTGACCCGTTTCTGCCCTCAATTTTTTTCTAGCAGTTCCGCCGTTCTATTGTGGAAAAAAATTGACCTGCTAGAAAAAGGGGTTTGAGTCCGTGGTTAAAATTGCCCTCAAAACTCGCATTTCTTGCCCCGAAAATTTCGGCGGTGCAACTCATGGTGATTTCTTTTCTGAAAAAAATGTGACCCATTTAGATGCAAAATTATTGCAGTTCTGCCCTCTTTTTTGACAGTTCCGTCCGACAGGTCAATTGACAACAGAATGCTTTCAGGTCAAAAAGCTATTATGAAAATTTAAATATATTTACACTACACTCGGTATGATTTCTAATTACTGTATGACCCGTTTGACAGTTTAATTTATGCTTTTAAATCGGTTGCCGCTGTTGTCATAGGATATTTTTTTCTTATGTTGTCGCACATTTGAGGTTAAAGGAGTGTCACCGCCGAAATTTTCGGGGTAAGAAATGTGAGTTTTAAGGGCAATTTTAGCCACGGACTCAAACCCCTTTTTCTAGCAGGTCAAAATTTTTTCCACAAAAGAACGGCGGAACTGCTAGAAAAAAATTGAGGGCAGAAACGGGTCACATTTTTTTCCAGAAAAGAAATCACTATCAGTTAACCTCAAATGTGCGACAACATCAGAACAAAATATCCTATGATAACAGCGGAAACCGATTTAAAAGCATAAATCAAACTGTCAAACGGGTCATACGGTAATTAGAAATCATACGGAGTGTAGTGTAAATATATTTAAATTTTAATAATAGCTTTTTGACCTGAAAGCGTTCTATTGTCAATTGACCTGTCGGACGGAACTGTCAAAAAAGGGGGCAGAACTGCAATAATTTTGCATCTAAACGGGTCACATTTTTTTCAGAAAAGAAATCACCATGAGTACACTTTTTCCACTGGCTCTCGAGCTAGTGCAGAAAAGTGTAAAAGGGAGTGGCGGGGAAGGAACAAGAACACTATTTGAGGTTGAGTTTGTGTCATTGATTTGACGTCAAAGGCTGTTTAGAAAATCGAGTGCAAAAAAGTGCAGGAATTTCATGCAAAAAGAACAGACTGAAAGTTCAGTCAGATCTTCCACTAGGGTTCAGGTCGTACGTCTGCTTAATTTCAGATAATTATAAACGTAGATCAACGGTACCCCACAGATTCGGATTTGGTCCCATAAACATAGCTTTGTGTTCGTCAAAGATATTTATTGTGAAAACCAACTTTTAGTCTAATTCCGTTTCAACAATATAAAACAAAAAATCAATCTACCTCATCGCGATCATCACCAGGACATCCATCGCATCAAGAAGAGTCATTCTGATCATCACAACAAAAACAGCAGTTCACGTCAGAGTCATCCTGATCCTCAGAAGGACATCCTTCGCAACAAAAACAGCAGCTCACCTCAGGGTCATCCTGATCATCACAAGGACATCCATGGCAACAAAAGAAACCTTCCTCAAGATTTTTCACCCCATGATTAGTACGATTATCAATTAAAATGGTCTGGTGCGAAAAATTATTTATTATAGTTGTCGGATGTATAGTCGGTGCCGGCTGCGTTATTATAGTTGGTTGTGCTTGATCTGGTTTTTGAGGCTGAGTTGGTGGATCTATGCTGGGACAGAAAAATGATCAATTAAAATCCATTACTAACTTAACTGCATGACACAAACAAAAATCACCTGGTATTTGTTCTTCAATCGAATTTGAAAAATTTTCCTCCATTTCGGAAAATATTTTCTTACGGCTGCCTCCACGTTCTTAAAATTTCAGTTCTGGTAGAATCGTAGGTTCTTTATTTACACTTGCTCTATCTGACCAATCTTACAGAAATTGATATCGCCAAAAAACCAATTTAACAACACTTCAGGTCGAGATTCGGAACTTCACTGGCATCTGGAAAAAACCTCAGAAACATTCAATAACACATCTTTTTTCTTGGTACACTTAAACTATATTTCTCTTTATCATACTTCCGTTTCAACAGAGAAAGAAAACTAATTTGTTTAATTTTGCATTCTTTTTTTAATTACGTCATCAACTACCAACAGGTTTAATATCAAACCGTGATAATATGAAACCGTGATCCAAGAAGGTCATATCAAAGCACAGCTCATTCACGAAATTTTTGAAGAAATTCTATCTATAGTGTGGCTTACACGCCTTAAGAAGAAATTGAGGAAACAAGAGTTGAATCTGTTTTACTTAAACTCAATGAAATACCAATTTTCACATCTGTATACGGTAAAATTTTCCGAGCAGCTTTGTGCATTGATTCAGTAATAATTAACTAAAATTACGCCTGATATCAGTTAACTAAGAAGGTGTTCAGTGATAAACAGAAAAAAAGTACTCCACTGAAATATTTCACACGTTCTTCCTTATCTGCCATACGTTATTTAAATGTTTATTGAAAGCACAGTTCAATACAAATTATTAGAGATTACATTATATAAACTTCTATATTTTAGAGATTAGATAAATGTATTTACAACTATGTTATGTAGGTTTTACTTTAAGCAATTATCTGAGTGTTAGGCGAAATTAGTGTCAAATCGATTAAAACTTTAAAAAAATGATTCTTTACTTTAATCTTAAATTTTTCAGGTGGTTGACACCGTTCATTTTTTTGGGCATTGTTCCATTTCTAAATAAATTACAATTTTTATTAATTTCCTCGAGTAAGCGACTCTTGAGATATACAAAACTATAGCGTAACACCCTCTCTCCGAACCACACAAAAAAAGCCAACCCAGGCTCTACTCAATCAAGTCAAAATCGACAGAACAATATTTGGAAGATATGCTGGTTCTTAAGGCTCCATATGCACGTTAAATGCACATATTTCGATGATTTATGACTGTTTTCATGCCAATTTTTCACGTTAATGGCAACAAAAAAACAAAATAAAATTACACCACTGTTTTAGCTGGTATGTAAACTAGGTCGTCCATAGAGAAAAAATTCAAAATTGTATTTAGAAAAAATGCAATTAGAACAACAACCCTTGAACATTTTTTAAAATGCGTAAATACGAGTTTTTTAAACGCATATTACCTATTTCTTGAATAATTAACATTAATATAATGCTAGAAAAAATGTCCGAATCTCGACCTGAACAATTTTTTTTTTCGAATTTTTTTCCATAAATGTTCCTTTTTCTCGAAACTGATAACAGATATCAAGATGATTTTTTTTTTGCCTAGAGATAGAAACATGGTATTTATACTGAATGAAGGAATTTTTAAAAGGTTGATTCTAAATAATTTTTTTTTAAGTTTAAAAATATGAAAAAGTTTTAATCTTTCAAAGCTTATAAGTCAATTAGTTTTTAATATTTTTGAAATTTCTTCATTCAGTAGCATTAGATTTACGAACATAATAAGTGTAAAAATTTGATTATAATCGGTCGAGCGGTTCCTGAGAAAAAGGTACATGAATTTAAGGCTTCAGCCTACTCGGACCATTTGAAAAAATCGTTGATTTTTTTGCATTTTTCGAAAGTACATATGTACATTCAAAAATGTTGTGAGAAAAATTCATAAAAATCCGAGCAGCCTAAATGCCTCTTAATATATATAATAATAATAATCAATGGCGGAACAGCCCAAATCGGGCTTGAAGTAAAAAACTTTAACCGCGTTTTTCTCGAAACAAGGTTTTCCCGGCTCCCGGGACTGAAATTTTCTAAACCTTTCAACCGATCTGGATGCAAATTGGACCATATATCCCTAAAATATATAATTTTGTCTGGAACTAGAACTAAGTGAACATTTTTATTTTTACTATTAATTTTGATGCAAAAACTAGTGGAAAAAGTACGGTTTTTTGATATTTTTTTTCGAAAAAGTTCGCCATTCTGTTATTTATGCATGAATATAAAATCTTCTAGTTCCAGAGAGAATCACAGTTGTACTGAATCTATAACATTTTCATTGTTGTGTTTTGGATGAATCTGCTGAACAAAACCAATCCCGTCAGCCACCTATGTATTTTTCACGCAGTTACGTTTAACGAGTAACCCAAAAAGAAAGACATCGATATTTATTCTATTATACTCTAAAAAAATTCCTAAAAATAGCTTCTTTTTTTTTTTTGCGGCGTCTAAAGTAGACTGACGTCTTAACGAAACAAGAAATTTTATTAAAATAGAGAAGAGATTTTAAAGTACTGGATAATGAATCTAGAAATTATGAAAACGAGCTTCTTTCTCTTCTTATGCGCCAGCAATTTATTGCTATATGAAAATATGTATTGCTTCTTCGCTTTGCCAATATCATTTTTTTCGGGTGGGGTTAATAGAAATATCGAAGTTCTGGTAGCAAAAAAAAAAAACGTTTGTCTTTCGCCTTATTCCTAATTTATGCATTGAACTTTGCATTCCAGTCTAAATGGCATCCAGATGTTTGATCAAATTTGCGTACAATGCAAAAAAGAAACCAATTCATGTACAAGGTTATACCCTCTTTATATGACGAAGTCTTTTCTATAGAATTATATCTCAATGTAAGCATAACGCAGCCACCACACAAGACTACACTACAGTCTAATCGTACTGCTTAACCAGAAAATTAATAACCAAAAAAACCGCAAACTAAACAAATCTTAGAGATAACAAAAATAGCTACAAAGACGACTGGAACGGCGCGAGGGTCGACTCACGATCGTATTAATCGACTGCAACAATGTTTTGCATATAAACTATAAGTCTTGAAAATGATACTCCAATTCATTGGTATTTTATTTATATTTTAATTATGGATAAAAAATTATTGTTACGTACATATGAAAGTAGCATTTCTTATGTTTTGAAAGCCTGGGTTAGAAATTAATTCAGAATTTAGTCCCGAAAGTTTTACGGTTCCTCAAATTCGAGGTAAAACACAAAATAAATTCTGATTTTTTGGAATCGGTTTTTTTTCTTATTCAGAAACCAGTAAACGTTCGGAATTTAAATCCCGAGATTGAATTGTCTGGAAGTAGTCGGTACACTGAGCAGACCACAATTTGATTGGCTTACTTCGTTGAATGTTCATAATTTAATGGCAAAGTTTGTGCATAGAGAAGAATATTTGTTCTTCTTTTAGGCTCAAGTTCTACACTTTAAGAGCATATTAAAATATAATTGAAGCCCTTGGTGGTCCACTGGTTTTTGAAAAACATGAAAGGCTTTCGGAAGAAATTCAGCTAATGCAGTTAGTTCCTTATGATTTAATATTATCCTTAATAATCTCCGGCTATTTAAACCATAAGTTTATAATCGAAATTTTCAATGAATAAATATTATTATTGTTATCCTTAATAATTTTAATAAAATCATAAAAAAATTCAATAAAATAATTTTAGTCCAATAAGGCTTCAGAAAAATCAAATTTCTTATGTTGTTGGAAAAACGAGTTGACCCCTTACGCCACCAAGGGCTGAACAAGAAACTCGGAAAATCTTAGAATGTTGTTCCGCAATTGGTGCATTTCTTCTGAGTCATGGACAAACAGCATAGAATACCGACTGGGAAGAAAACTATTGCGCAAAGCAAGCCCAACACAGTGAACTGTTCCTCAAGGACGCCAACACGACAAGTGGGACATCCACCACCCATCAAAACTACTTGTGGCATAGTATTATTATTAATAACGGTGGTTGCGTTTGTAGCCGGTGGCATGATTATAGTTGGTGCCGATTGATATTGATAAGATGGTGCCGGTTGATAGTGATGAGGTGGTTGATATTGATGAGGTGGAGCCGGCTGATATTGCTGAGGTGGAACCGGTTGATATTGCTGAGGTGGTGCCGTTTGATTTTGATAAGATGGTGCCGGTTGGTAGTGATGAGGCGGTTGATATTGATGAGGTGGTGCCGTTTGATATTGATAAGATGGTTCCGCTTGATATTGATGAGGTGTATAGGGAGCTGTTGGCACCGCGGACATCTGCTCATGAACCATTCCGCTCTTAACTGTTTTCGAAACCAAATAAGAATCAATTTTATAAACGAGCAATTAAACTCACCTGGCACTTGATCCACAGGCGGATTTGAAAACATCGCCTCCGAATAGGATGGAAGATTTTCATTCGGAATTTTCGACATGATGAAGCTAGATCCGGGCTGGCGATCACTGGACTACAGTTTAAAATTTAGTTTGATGAATTTCACTGAATCACACTCACTGGATTGGAACAACAGGATTCGAGGAAAGCTTCTAAAACAAATTTTGTTTTTAGTAAGATGCGATCGCAACCGTCACAATAAAAATAACGCGACGTTGCACCGTAATTTACCGATTATAGAGGAAGCAGTAAAAGCAATGAGCAACTAAATATAGCCAAAAAAGAACAAATGAAAACTTTATCAGTTCAAGCTTGAAACAGCGTTAAAAAAAAAAATCACACTATTTTACCACGAAGCTGACAGATTTGAACTGAACTGCTAGTGCTGATTGAATGCTGAAATTATATTTTATCACTTTTTGTTTATCTTATCACATGCGTTTTTGGCCTTATAAATAATAACAGTAGGTCATTTTATTATTTGGTTCAATTGAAGAATAAAAAACCTGCCAATGGTCTGGGCGCAACTTTATTATTTTTTCCGGCAGAAGTTCGGAACGCGTTCCATTCTAAGATGCGGTGTAGGTTACAATATGACTGAAAAACTAACAAAAAGTTCGGAAGCGGTTAGAGTAGGGCGTAATATATGAATACCATGATTGGGTCATACTCCGGGATGTGGTCTATGGGTTGAAAAAGGAAAAAAACTGAAAAATAGGTGATTATTAAACGAGTCCGTGGAAGTGAAATGATATTCGATATCTGATCAGACCTGAGAGATATGGAAGAATTCATGAGAAAGTATACAATCACTTTACACCCCCTTAGGGGTCAATTTTCAAAAAATCTTGAAAACACTTTCTAGGTATTCATATGAAGAATCCGTAGAATAATAGTGAATTCAATATTTTGGAAGACCTAGTAGATATGACGAAAATCGTGAATATTTGCATTCTACCATATTTTGACTGAATATTTTTTTGCCCCCACTTACGAACTCATAATTGATATTCGATTTTTTTTTTAGTCCAAATTACTTTTCTAGTTGATTTACATATACACACCGAGTTTCAACTTTCTAGCATAAGCCGTTCCATAGTTAGGAAAAACACCCCCAACCTCCGTACCATACTACCCCTATAAAAAATTATATTTTTCCAACATGTCACTACTATAGCTCTATCTAAATACCAAGTTTCAGCTTTTTATCATTATAGGTTCTTAAGATATAAACATCGAAACCTTTTCCTTTTCACCCTCCCCCACCCTCACCCTCTACACCCACATCCCATTCTCTGCTAGGGTTCTATTGGGGCTACGTCTGGCAAAAAATTTGAGCATCTATCTTATACTATTCTTGAGATATGATACCTGATTTTTTTGAAAATTTTTTATCCCACCCACTTCCATGTTCCACCACCCCCTCAAAAAATTTTACTTTGAGCAATCTTTATTTGTCGACCTTTCTACTCAAACCGAATTTCATTTTTCTAGAGCAAATGGTTCGCGAGATATCGTAATCTAAAGTTTTTCACCCCCTACCCCGTACGCAAATACCCCAACTCAAAAATTTATTTTCAATCCTTTCTGCTAGTATAGGTACAGATATTTTTTAAGTTTGAATTCCGTGCCATCAACGGTTTAGGAGATATGGATTTTAGAATGTGTTGATCTCGGCATTTTTGCGTTTCGGACGAATTATTCCCCCCCCCCCCCCCCACTCCCACATCCCTTAACCAATATCAACAATTTTTTTTGCAAGTGGGTTCACTATCGAAGTTCTATAAAAATTCCAAGTTTCAGCCTCCTAATGTAAGCGGTTGCTGAGATCTAGAAACCAAAATTTTTCGTCTATAACCCTCCCCACACCCCTCTAGATACCAGTCGTAGAGGTTCACTCAACCTACCCACCATAAAAATTTCATGATAATACCTCAACGGGTTTGGGAGCTACGCGCCTTCAAACTATTTTGCGTACGGCGTACAGACGGACATTTTTTCTTATTGCTTCTATGGAGTCTTCTAGTCCTAAAACGTGAAAATACAAAATTTCAGGGTAGCAAATTTTTTTGAAATTTCAGGTCGATCACAATACTTTATTATTAAAAAATAATAAAGTAAAATTGAAGAATAAGAGCAACATTTATAGTAACGACTAACGGGTAGTGTAGTCGTGGATCGAGACGTGACAAAGTTCGCTCTACAACTTGTTGGTTAGTAGGCCTACCCTACAGCTGCACTACTAAAACAAACATATTCAACATATGTTACAGACACAAATCGTAGTAACAAAAAGAAGTTCATTACAACGGCCAAGAAATAGACTAGGAAGAACTACCGCCAGATACTTTGTAAACAAGATAGAAATTCGCTTCGTTTGCTAAAAGGGCGGATGGAACTTATACTACTTATTTGTCTCCCGCGACTCCGGAGCTGGATGCCAGAACAGCGATATGGTGATAACAAGTGTTTATGATGTGTAACGCATTACAGAAGAAGACATCAATTTAATTATCAACGAGAAAAATAATTCCTGGTCGATGAACAATTTCTCTCCAGAAACTACAAGGCGTAGTAGGTCGATGAACACTCTCGACTGGCGACGATTTTTAAAATCTTTATCGTATTAAATCTGGATCAGATAACCACTTAATACATATATTGAAAAGATCCAAATAGCAGCAATAGCGATAGGGGAGATCCACGAAACGCACGGGCATTAAAAACCGTTACTAATTAAATTTACCTGTCGTTTATCCTTCAACTGAATTTAAAGACTTCTCCACATCGGATAAACTTTCATATGGATGCCGCCACGTTCCTTTGAGTCCGAATAAAATCGTAGGTCTTTATTTCTTCTTGTTCTGACACTCACTGTTCTACCAATCTAAAACCAAATCATTAAAATTCTTAATGCTGAATACGATAAGAGTTTATTTCTTTCGCTCAAGTCTTAAACAATCCGATGTAGACAAATTAAAAATACAATATAACATTTTGAGTTGAGATTCGAAACTTGACTGGAATCCGGAAATGCATCAGACACATTCGATAAGAATTTTTGTTCTTTATTCACTTAAAATTAACTTATTTTTATCATACTTCTACATATTTCAGCGGACAATGAAGAAATTTGTTTAATTTTGGCATATTTTTGCAATCACGTCATCAATTATTTGATTTTTAATGTTAAGTTCTATTTAAAGCTCGATTAAATGAGTCATCAGTCAATCACGAAGTTTTGCAGAAAATTTAACGTGGAATTTTTGAAAATACTTTCTCTACTCGTAAGTTGGTGAAAAAAGATTGCAATCGCTATCTTAAATAAAAAAAAAACATTTTAGCAATTTAGGTAAATATCAAAGGTTTAGTTAGCAAATCGCAAACCAAACAAATTTTATATAAGAAAGTAGCTTGAAAGACGAGTCGAGCGAGGATCGAGTCACAATCGTATTAATCGAGTGCAACTGGTTTTGCATATGGGCGATGAGCCTTAAAAATTATATTCCAATTCATTGATATTTTGTTGGCACATTTTATTTATATTTTAATTATGGATATACAAATATTATGACGTATTTATAAAAATAGAATTACTTAAGTTTTTTTAAACCTGTTTAAGCAATTCATTGAGAATTTAGTCCCGATAGTTTTATGGTTTTTCTAGCACAAAATCGATCCGGTTTTTTTGGAATCGGCTATTTTCCTTGTTCAGCGACTAGTAAACGTTCAGGACTTAAATCACGAGATTGAATTCTCTGGAAGTTAATCAAAGTTGAGCACAATTTGATTGACTTACTTCGTTCTTAATCTAATGGCAAAGTTTGTACATATTTTGAAAAAATATTTGTTCTTCTTTTAGGCATAAATTCTACACTTTAAGAGCATATTAAAAATATAATTGAAACTGAACAAGAAACTCGGAATATTTTTAGAATGATGCTCCGCAATGGTCGCATTTCTTATGAGTCATGCACAAACAGCACAGAATACCGACTGGGAATAAACAAATTGCGCAGCACCAGGCGCAACAAGTATACCGTTCCTTAAGGACGCCAACATGACACATTGGACATCCACCACCCATTAAAACTAGTTGGGGTGTAGTATTATTAATAACGGTGGTTGTGTTTGTAGGCGGTGCCATAATTATAGTTGGGGCCGGTTGATATTGCTGAGGTGGATAGGGAGCTGTTGGCATCGCGGACATCTGTTCATGAACCATTCCGCTCGAAGCTGTTTTCGAAACAAAATTAGAATCAATTTTTTAAACGATCAATTAAACTCACCGGGCACTTGATCCACAGGCGGATTCGAAGACATCGCCTCCGAATAGGATGGAAGATTTTCATACGGAACTTTCGACATAATGAAGCTGTTGGATCACTGGACTACAATTCAAAATTGAACTCGATGAATTTCACTGATTCACACTCACTTCCAATCCCAACAGAATTCACGGAATGGTTCTAAAAGAAATTTTGTTTTTAGTTTTCACCAAGGCCCTAATTTTTAGTGAGACGCGATCGCAACCGCCACAAAAACAAAAGAACGCACCGTTGCACTTGCACCGTAATTTAGCGATTGTAGAGGAAGCAGTAGAGCAACGAGCAACTAACTGCAGACTACAGCCAAAGAAGAACAAATGAGAACTGAAGCTAGTAGCCGGTCAAAATAAAACTATTTTACTACGAAGCTGCCAGGTCTGAATATGAACTGAACTGCTAGTGCTGAATGAATGCTGGTATCTGGAAACCGTATTTTATTATAATACTTTTTGTTTATCTTAGCACATACGTTTTTGGACGACTGTAGTATACCACTATCTTATCTAATACAGTAAGACCTCGCTTAACGCTGTTTCGGTTTAGCGCTCTTTTATTTCAACCCGGGGATTCCCCGAAATTGTGCGTAGCGCTAGGTTGCCAAATATGTACTTGTTTCGTGCGGTGCTGTACGGACGCATTTTTATCATTTGTAACATTTGTTGAAATTATTGTAAGTATAAATGTATATATGTATTTATTAAGATAGCCTCGTTTAGCGTTGTTTCGCATTACGCTCTACTTTGATGGATCGTATCCCCCGCGTTAAACGGGGTCTTATACTGTATATAAAATAAAGTCGCATAAATGGTCGGGCGGTATTAAAATCTACACCTGCTATCGTGCATTTACACTCAGCGTTTACGACGAGCCTCTATCCCCACCAAAAAATTAGTCAATGAAATAGCTCGTGCAGTCGCAAGAGTCTTACATTGAGAACCGGTTTGCAATGGCTTGATGGGGGTAGCTTCTCGCCTCGAGGCGAGCCTCATGGGTGAGTGTAAGCGCACCATGAACCGTTCGCTCCCAAATTTTGCATGGACATTCTCGAGACTACCGGTGGCCTTGAGAACATAATTATATATTCCCGAAATTATTGGTTCGCGAGTTATTTCAAAATTTGAGTTTTTTAATAAGTTGAATCAGTTGAACCAACTGATAAGTATTAATGGATAAGGCCATGTTCACACACACAGTATGTATGAATCGAAATAAATGAAGCCAGTTGAAATCATGGCGAGGGTGTGAGTGCGGGTCGGCCGGGTGGAAAAGAAACAGCAATGTCAAAATCTGTGCGGACAGCGCCAACTTAAACTCAGGCCGCGCACATATGACAGTTCGTCATGAGAAATGCCTCGATTTTGCCTCGATTGGTGACGTCATGGCTCGATCTCCATACAAAATCTTCACTCATCGAGGGGAAATCGAGGCATTTTCGCTCTTCGAAAATTCAGTTGCGCGGCTTTTAACATAATAGAAAAAATTATTTTTTAAGTTAATATATAAAAGCAAACGCACAAAAGTATTAACCCATCAAATAAATTTAGAAAAAAATTAGTCTTTTAATTCAAATTTAGTATTTTGTTGGGTAGCCCTTGGATTTCAGAACACTTTTAAGTCTCTGCGGCATCGAATGTATTAACTTAGCTGTTAAGTCCTTGCTTCCTTTATCCCATTTCTCTTGCAAATGCTTCTTCAGCATTTCTTTATTTGAAATGTCCACCGCCAACTTAAACTCAGGCCGCGCACATATGACAGTTCGTCATGAGAAATGCCTCGATTTTGCCTCGATTGGTGACGTCATGGCTCGATCTCCATACAAAATCTTCACTCATCGAGGGGAAATCGAGGCATTTTCGCTCTTCGAAAATTCAGTTGCGCGGCTTTTATCCAAAATCGAGGCATTTCTCATGACGAACTGTCATATGTGCGCGGCCTGAGTTTAAGTTGGCGCTGAAATGTCGCGTTTTGACAATGAACGTTTCAACTCCCCCCATAAATGTTCTATGGGGTTCAAGTCGGGAGACTGAGGAGGTGTCTCCAGTCGTTTAGGCACATTATAAAGGATCGATTCCTTCACAATCATGGCGCAATGCTTTGGATCGTTGTCTTGTTGAAACATGAAGCTATTCGACAAACCCAATTTTTCTGCACTAGTTTTAAGATTATTTTTCAAAATGTTCAAATAAACAAATTTATCCATAGTGCCTTCAATAAAATGAAGCTTACCTACCCCAACTGCCGCCATACACCCCCACACCATTACTGAACCTCCACCGAATTTAACTGTAGCAGGGTGAATAAGGCCAAAAGAGTTGAATTCGCGAAAAAGCATGTGAACGAGCCGGAAGCCTTCCGGGAAAACGTTTTGTTTAGTGATGAGTGCAAGTTTGAAATATTTAATTCATCTCAAAGAAAGCGCGTGTAGAGAAAACCAGGATAAGATTACAAAAAAGAAAACTTACAGCCTACAGTTAAATTCGGTAGTAATTTGAAAAAACAAAAACATTTTGAGCCGAGATTCGAAACTCGAATTTTTTTATTCTTAACACGCTTAAAATTCGCTTTTTTTTATCATACTTCTATCTCAACGGAAAAGAAACCTAATTTGTTTAATTTTTACATTTTTTTGCAATCACGGGACCAATAGATAAGATAAGATAAGAAATTAACTACAAAGACGACTGGAACGAAGAGGGAAGATCGTATTAAACATCAATTTTTTCATATGAAAGTTGAGTCTTGAAAATGATATATTCCAATTCATTGATATTTTGTTGGCACATTTTATTTATATTTTAATTATGGATATACAAATATTGTTACGTACATATGAACATAGCATTACTTAATATTTTAAAGCTTGGTTTAGAAATTAAGTAATTCAGAATTTAGTGCCGCAAGTTTTATGGTTTTTCTAGTTTGTGGTACGGCACAAAATAAATCCGGCTTTTTCTGGATCGGAATTTAAATCCCATGAGTGAATTGTCTGGAAGTTAATCAAACTTCCTTTAATGTTCTTAATCTAATGGCAAAAATTTTTACATAAAAAAACTTAGAATGTTGCTCCGCAATTGGTGCATTTCTTATGAGTCATGCACAAACAGCATAGAATACCGATTGGGAATAAAAAGATTGCGCAACACCAGGCGCAACAAGTGTACCGTTCCTTAAGGACGCCAACACGACACATGGGACATCCACCACCAATTAAAACTACTTGGGGCGTAGTATTATTAATAACGGTGGTTGTGTTTGTAGGCTGTGGCATAATTATAGTTGGTGCCGGTTGATATTGATGAGGTGGTTCCGGTTGATATTGAGGCGGTTCCGATTGATATTGAGGCGGTGGATAGGATTTTGCTGGCATCTCTTGAGCTGCTCCGCTTGAAACTGTATTCGAAACAAAATGAAAATCGAATTTGTAAAATAATGGCACGATCAATGAAACTCACCCTGGCACTTGGTCCACAGGAATTAGAAACGTTGTTTTTAAATTTCAGTATGTAATCACAACCACCCAAAAAAAAAACTAACGCTCGAACCGATGCGTCGTAGCTGACCGATTGCAGAAGAAGCCGAGAGACGGGAGAGCAACCACACCCAAAGTCCACTTAATCAGTTATTGGAAAGATCCAATAAATTACAGCACACACTCCCTAGCATAGAGATATATGTACCTATATACTAGAGAAAGAAAACACAAAAGAAAATCACCTGTCGTTTGTCCTTCAGCCGAATTTGAAGACTTCCTCCACATCGAATGAAATATTTTCTTATGGATGCCTCCACGTTCTTAAAATTTTAGTCCAAATAAAATCATAGGTTTTTTATTTCTACTTTCTTTGACACACACTATTCTACCAATCTAATACGACGTTTCCACTACACCTTAATCTCGCGATTATTTTTTTTTGTTATTTTTTTTATTCATTTATATCTTATCATCTACTGAACATATACATACATTCTACAGACTAAACCCCTTGCCTTACGATTTAATTTCAAAGAAACGTGCGTGTGCAAACTATTTAATTTAAGGGTTTTTCAATAGGTGCGCTCCAACTTTTTTCCAATAGGGACTGCGAACGACGCCAAATTTTTTTTTCATTCTCTTGACATTTATAAACTTCATTTGTATACATTTAATCATGGACCGATACACACTTGAACAGTTTTTGCAAATTATCCAAATTTTCTATCTATATAATCGTTGGAGCGCTCTTATTGAAAAATCCTTTACAAGTGTGTGTGTGGGGGTCTATCACTAAATAAATCTAAAATATTTCAATTATAAGGTTGATATTTATGAAAATATGGATTCTATTTCATTTGTATCATTACAGATTTGTGGAATAACGACAATAATGAAAAAACTAAATTTAAAAATATACTTTTCAAGCCATAAGTTTTCTATTTTTTAGACATTTTTAGAATTACTTTGCAGATGAATATAATAAACCACTAAAATTGATATTATATTAGCTATGTTTTTTATTCCCGGTTCACTTACCTCGAATAGTTGACACCATTGCAAAGCTGACTGCAAACTTAAAACAAAAATGCGAAAGCTCCGAAAATCCTCTAATTCTCTCTCTTGGTGATTTCTTTTCTGAAAAAAATGTGACTTGTAAAGATGCAAAATTATTGCAGTTCTGCCCTCTTTTTTGACAGTTCCGTCCGACAGGTCAATTTACAATAGAACGCTTTCAGGTCAAAAAGCTATTATTAAAATTTAAATAAGCCGAAGGTCCTTGTCACTAGTGCTGTTAATTATAATAATTTTTGTATATTTATATATATTTAATTATTTTTGAAAAGAAAAAAAAAATAAAAGAAAATTTAAATAAATTTTCACTACACTCCGTATGATTTCTAATTACCGTATGACCCGTTGGACAGTTTAATTTATGCTTTTAAATCGTTTGCCGCTGTTGTCGTAGGATATTTTTTTCTTAAGGTGATTTCTTTTCTGCAAAAAAATGTGACCCGTTTCTGCCCTCAATTTTTGTTCTAGCAGTTCCGCTGTTCTATTCTCAAATTTTTTTTGACCTGCTAGAAACGGGTCACATTTTTTTTCAAAAAAGAAATCACCGTAGAAGAAAACGATTAAAAACAAATATAAATTCAATTATTACACATAAATTATTAAGGATGTAAAGATTTCGAATTAGTCTCACCACCGAACCATTAAAACTAGCTTAAGTTAAAAAAAATGTATATATTGAAGGAATAAATACAGTTACAGTTACAGTATATTGTATTCATTGCAATTTTTTAGTTACTTAAATAAGCCCAATAAAACAATCTGTCAAAAATAGCTGTACATATTACAAAAGAACTGCATTACACTACGAAAACTCGCAGAATAACTGACTGAATATAAATTGCAATTGCATTCTTTCACAAAACACCTGGGAACGCTATCTAGAATGAAAGATTTTTAGAGAAATAGGGAGCAAATAATTTGTAAATATCATAACCGTTGTTTTACATTATAAGAAATTTTTTCAGTTATGCGAGCTTGTATACTTTTCAAGCATTGCAATATGAGGCGGGCGTGGCCCGTCAAAGTCGAATTTGGCACAGAAAAAATGTATAAGCGGGTGACACTCGTCATTTCCACTCAAGGGGTTAAGAGAACTAGATTGAGCACGCAGGGACGTTATTTGTGGGGTGAGGGGGGCGACAGGCACGGCATTTGCCACATTTGTTATATATAATATATTGGTGATTTCTTTTCTGCAAAAAAATGTGACCCGTTTCTGCCCTCAATTTTTTTCTAGCAGAAATAACACGTCGGAACTGCTAGAAAAAAATTGAGGGCAGAAACGGGTCACATTTTTTTGCAGAAAAGAAATCACTATATGAAAATACCAAATTTCCCCCTCCCCCCACAAATGACGTCCCTGAGTTAATCTTGTTCTCTTAATCGCGAGATTACGAGGCAGTGAAAACATGGCATAAGAGCAGGTCATTACAATTCTTCAAACTGAAAACGATAAGAATTTATATCTCTCGCTCAAGCGTTCAACAATCCACACGTAGACAAAATATAAATACAATTTAACAAAATTTGAGTCGAGATTTGAAACTTGATTAATATCCGGAAAAGCATCCTGCACATTCGATAAGAATTTTTTTTTCTTAAGACGCTTAAAATTCGCTTCTTTTTGTCATACTTCTATTTCAACGGAAAAGAAAACTAATTTGTTTAATTTTTACATTTTTTGCAATCACGGGACAAAAAAAAATGTTAGAGATAAGAAATTAACTACAAAGACGACTGGAACGAAGATCGACTCTCGATCGTATTAATCGAGTGCAACAATTTTTTCATATGAAGGTTGAGTCTTGAAAATTATATTCCAATTCATTGATATTTTGTTGGCACATTTTATTTATATTTTAATAATGGATATAAAAATATTGTATGTACGTACATATGAAAGTAGCATTACTTAATATTTTAAAGCTTCGTTTAGAAATTCAGAATTTAGTGCCGCAATTTTTATGGTTTTTCTAGTTTGTGGTACGGCACAAAATAAATCCGGCTTTTTCTGGATCGGAATTTAAATCCCATGATTGAATTGTCTGGAAGTTAATCAATTTGATTGACTTACTTCCTTTAATGTTCTTAATCTAATGGCAAAAGTTTTTACATAAAAAAAATTTAGAATGTTGTTCCGCAATTGGTGCATTTCTTATGAGTCATGCACAAACAGCATAGAATACCGATTGGGAAGAAAAAGATTGCGCAACACCAGGCGCAACAAGTGTACTCTTCCTTAAGGACGCCAATACGACAAGTGGGACATCCACCACCCATCATAACTACTTGGGGTGTAGTATTATTAATAACGGTGGTTGTGTTTGTAGGCTGTGGCATAATTATAGTTGGTGCCGGTTGATATTGATGAGGTGGTTGATATTGATGTGGTGGTTCCGGTTGATATTGAGGTGGTTCCGATTGATATTGAGGCGGTGGATAGGATTTTTCTGGCATTGCGAACATCTCTTGAGTCACTCCGCTTGAAACTGTATTCGAAATAAAATGAAAATCGAATTTGTAAAATAATGGCACGATCAATGAAACTCACCTGGCACTTGATCCACAGGCTGATTTGATGAAATCTTCTCCGAAAGAATATTATCATACGGAGACTTCGACATCATGAAGCTGGCGAGCGGGGCTGGAGATCACTGGACTAAAGTTCAAAATTTCGTTTGAATTTCACTGATTCACACTCACTTCCAATGCAACAGGATTCAAGGAGAGGTATTAATAACTTTGTTTTAATTTCCAGCAGGGAGCTGATTTTCAGTATCACCACCGCAAAAATAAACTAACGCGCGAACCGATGCGCCGTAACGGACCGATTTTAGAAGAAGTTGGAAGAGCAACCACACCCAATGAAGGACAAGTAAAATCTGAATCAGTCTTAAGTCTAGCTTAGCGGTCAGAAATAAAATTCAAACTACATACTTCACTACGAAGCTTCCAAGTCTGAAGTAGTGCATACATTTTGCAATTTACGCATTTCTACACATATAAGGTGCCTTCAACCAGTTCAAAGAATGCTCTACCGAATTAGTGGAAGGGATAATTTTCTGATTGGATACTATTCGTGGTACGACCTAGAACTTCTCCTCCAATATGAGCCGATGACATTATTGTTTATTGTTTATGAAAGTGTGTAAACAATGAGACGGTAAGTCTCTAGCCATTACTTTACATTAGCCATATTTAATTCCCTCTCTTGTAAGGTTGTTATTAATTGTACACTTATGCTTTTTTATTTCAAGCGTCTAAATGCTCTACATAATAAATCAATTTTGAAAAATCGTGGAGAAATGCAAAAAATCAAACTGGAAATTTTAAATTAAGTTTTTGTCGTACCTGAAAGAGCAATCCTGGTGTAGTTAGGATCATGATCATGTCTTGTACGAGCAATTTATCAAATTGAAGTGTTTATGAAAAATACACAAATTAAAAATACATTTTTTAAAATTACTATCCCATAGTCATGCGCTAAAAATATAACGTAGTTGTTCAGATATTTGTCTAATCTCTAAAATAAGTCATACATGCAATCCATAGAAATTATAACCGGCATTGAAGATACCTATTTGAATTTGAATTTAAAAATAAAACAAAAAGTCTGAGGGTACTCCCCGCAATTGGCATTGCCATGTACAAGAATTTCGAACAATATTTTGTGGAACGTATTTAAGCTAACCAAAACTTTATATGTCCTATTTTAATTTGTGATATCGAAAACACTGATATTAACTGGAAATTGTTAGCTGTAGATTTCCAATTAAATACAAATTACGTAAAATAGTAAAAATATAATTCACCACTTCATCGTATTGTCGTTCAATGGCCGATTCATCATCCAACTCAGTAAAATACCGACCGCACCCCATTGAACTCCGAAAAATTTTGACATTTTCGTGACGTGACGGGTGTGACATATGTGAAAATCGGGCATCGAAAATCTCGCAATTGAGGAAATTAACGCCTAGAAATGACCATAAAAATTGCATAGATCGGTACAACGCGAACCACTTGCAAAATCGAAAACATCTTGTGCGTCATTCAAGCCTCACGCCCGCATCCAAATGACCGAAATCTTAAAACAAATTTTCTGACAGTTGTCAACTCAAGCTCACAATACGCGAATAAAAAAATAAAATTACGATGAAAATTTTCCAGCAGCAGAAAAAATCCTTCCGACTTCACATTTAAACGAAAAAAAAAACCGCACCAACCTCGAATAATTCCCCCCCGGGAAAAAATCAACAAACCGATTGTGTAAATTAACAAAAATCCTGTCGCGCAATTAAAATTCATCTCGGCAAAGAAAACGGGGAAAATCGTTGCGTGTCCGTCGCGGCAAGTCCAAAAATGCAAAAAAGTTCGCTAAAAACTAAAGAAATGTTTATCATACGTGCACTAGAGAAAATTTTAACCGACAAAGATATAAAACGTTCACATCATTCGCAACTGAAGAAGGCCTGCGATGCCGCACTGAACGAGATCAAGGACGAGCTTAAGGATGCAGGGCAACCGACCGATCCGGTTACCGAGCCGAATCAAATATCGTCGGCCGCGTTACCGCTTCCGAAAAACGATGCGGCCAGCATAATCAATGCCGAAAAGTACTTTCTCCCGTTCGAGTTGGCCTGTCAGAGTAAAACGCCACGGATTGTCGTAACGGCCTTGGATTGCCTTCAGAAACTAATCGCCTACGGCCACTTGACCGGAAATATTCAAGACTCTTCAAATCCGGGCAAGTATCTAATCGATCGGATCGTTAACACAATTTGCAATTGTTTTAACGGTCCGCAAACGGACGAGGGTGTACAATTGCAAATAATCAAAGCATTGCTTACGGTCGTTACGTCGCAGCATGTCGAAGTGCACGAAGGAACCGTTTTGCAGGCCGTTCGAACCTGCTACGACATTTACCTGTCGAGTAAGAATCTCGTTAATCAGACAACGGCCCGTGCTACACTCACGCAAATGCTGAATGTGATTTTTACGCGGATGGAAAATCAAGCGTACGAAGTACCGACTGAAACGGTCGCTGTAAATGGAAACGTGACCGCCGTCGACGACGACAAAGACGAATCGGCCGAAGAAATCGCCAGGTCTGTGCTCGAGGAGATCATCAACTGTAAGTTGCATTAAACGAAGTTTCCTTTCTTAGTTTTGTTTTATCCAGTAATTAATGCAATTGTTTCCTTTTCGGCCTTGAGAAACGCTCCTTAGATACATTCCCTTTAAATCAAAAGCTACGAACTAATTGCCGACTAGTCATTAACACGGATATGAAGGATTTCACTGTTTTCATATCCAAGAGCACGTCCCAATTGTAAATTAGTTGGGGACATAATTTTGTTCTGGGTGTTTAGTGGTAGTATTTTGGCTATCGAATCTTTTTACGGTTTCTTTTTTTTGCTGAGATTACAAATTTTGGATGTAAACATTTTTTTTCTTGATTCGATTTCAACGAAAACATATTGTCGTTGTGCTGCTGCTTCCAGTTGCTTGTTTATCAGTTTTCTGGGCCGTAGTTGGAGTCGACGTTCGTTTGAAATTGAACTAAAACCAAGAGAAATTGGAACGTTGGCAGTTTTGTACTAGGCCTCTATCAACAGAAAACTGAATGGTAGTGCCGCTTGCAATCGGGTCTTATAGAGATGGGAAATTCGGATCTTTTCAGTGAATCAACTCACCGGATCTCGCTCTTTTCAGAAGTCCTGCTCTTTGAGCCGGTTCAAAATAGGTGGATCTTTTGCACTGCCGTACTAAAGGGTTATTCAATAGATAGTAGAGATGGGCAAAACGTAGTGAGTTAGTTAAATCCGACTCACCCACTTGAAGGAACTAGTTCCAGTTCCTTTTAAAGATCGGAGTGAATGTGATGACCTGAAAAAAATAGACCCTAACTTCCCCGGCGAAGGTGGGAGTGAATGTGATGACAAAAAAAGGTCCCCACTTCCCCGGAAGAGGAAGTAGTTCCATTTAAAGGTCGGAGTGAATGTGATGACCTAAAAAAAAAACAAAAAAAGTCCTCGCACGTACGAAGTGCTTTTCAAGAGCTTCACATCGCAAAGGAACTAGTTCCTCTTGAAGCTGTGTCACGTGGCAAAAGGAAGTACAGTTCACCAAAAGGAGTTAGTTCACTTACTCAAAGTGTCAATGTTATGACCTAAAAAAATAAAGGTCCTCACTTCCCCAGCGAAGAGAAAATGTTCCGAGTTTCAGAGTGAATGTGATGACCTGAAAAAAGAAAAAGGAAAAGAGGTCATCACTTCCACAGCCAAGAACTACTTCCTTTTCAAGTTCGAAGTCAATGTGAGGACCTAAAAATAAAAAAGGTCCTCACTTTCCCAGGAAATGAAGTCACTCCTTTTCAAGCCTTTTTTTTAGTATTTATTATTATGCGAGTATTTTTTTTTTATTTATTATTATGCGAGTATTTTCTTTTTATTTATTTTTTTTTATTTATTATTGTGCTTGGATTTTTTTTTATTTATTTTTATTTATTTATTTTTTGTTATTTATTAATTTTTTTGTTATTTATTTATTTTTTGTTATCTATTCATTTTTTTGTTACTTATTTCTTTTTTTTGTTATTTATTTCTTCTTTTTTTTATTTTTTTTTTTGTGTTTTTCTTAATTATTTATCTATTTTTTCAAATTTTTTTTTTTATTTTTAAAATTTTCTTTTTATTTTCAATTTTTTTTTTTTATTTTTCAAATTTTTTCAATTTTTTTTTTAATTTTAAAATTTTTTTATTTTTGGAGTTTTTTTTAAATTTTTTTTTTTTTATTTTTTTCTTAAATTTTTTTTTTTATTTTTTTTAAATGATCTGAGCAGATTTTGATTGCATATCCTGTAGGCTTTTCAAATAAAAGGTCCTGAGGTTTGCGAAAAATTATTTGCTGTTCGATTTCGGGTTTTACTCGGGAGTTCTGTAACATTTGAATAATTTAAAACATTTTTTGGGAACTAAGAATACAATTGATGGACATGGGCTTGCGTGAATGTTCTTGTTGTTGTTGTTTGAAGCTGGTGAAGATACGCAGCAAGGCAGCACATCTTGAGCACTCAGACGATGATTACCCATTGCACTCGAGTTGCCCAGTCTCAATACGAACTGTTTCGTCCTTGTTCTTGTACCACGACTTGGTATACGCTTTGCTGTTTTATTTCTATGTTCCGTTTTTCATTGAACATTAGAGCATTGTGCAAATATAAGAAAAAAATAGCTGCGTCCGAATTTGGTGACTGCGGGTCATGATGCTTAATTATTTCAACTTAAGGAACCATTGAACAGCCTTGTCATGGGTTTATGCCTTTTAACTAGCGTTAGTAAGAAAAATGCGTGCATCCTGCTGAAAATCCATCTCCGTTTCCATTTCGATCAAAAACTTTCCATTAAATCTAATTAAATTCGAATTTCATAGATTTCTACATTTCTTTCACCTAATTACTCAAATTACACATTCCATAAATTTTTTTTTCAACGTTTTTCTATCTAATCATTTTTATTGTGCTCATTTTAAGCGGCCGTATCAGCCGTCGAAGCTAAGCAACTAGCCAGCAGTGATAAGAGCGAAACGACAAGCATAACTCGTGTACCATCACAGGAAAGCGTCGAAGTTCAAAGCGAGAACGATGCTATTGTTACGGCCAAATTTACGCATATCCTTCAAAAAGACGCATTTCTTGTATTCCGGGCGCTCTGCAAGCTGTCGATGAAACCCCTGCCGGACGGTCATCCTGATCCAAAATCGCACGAGCTCCGATCAAAAGTTCTCTCGCTACATCTACTCTTGTCCATTTTACAGAATGCCGGGCCGGTTTTTCGCTCGAACGAAATGTTTATAATGGCCATAAAGCAATATTTGTGCGTGGCGTTATCAAAGAACGGTGTAAGCTCGGTGCCCGAGGTGTTTGAGCTATCGTTGTCAATATTTGTGGCGCTCTTATCGAATTTTAAGACACATCTTAAGCGACAAATAGAGGTTTTCTTCAAGGAGATTTTCTTGAATATTTTAGAAGCGACTTCGAGCTCATTTGAACATAAATGGATGGTTATACAGGCATTGACGAGAATTTGTGCCGACGCACAGTCTGTTGTTGATATTTATGTTAATTACGATTGTGATTTTTCGGCGGCCAATCTGTTTGAGCGATTGGTGAACGATTTGTCGAAAATAGCTCAGGGCCGGCAGGCATTAGAGCTGGGCGCAACACTCGGTCAGGAGAAGTCGATGAGAATTCGCGGCTTGGAATGTCTCGTATCGATTCTAAAGTGTATGGTCGAGTGGAGCAAAGATGTTTACGTGAATCCAAACACTCAGACCACGCTCGGCGAACCGGTTGTGCGGAATGCAAGTAACAACGCGGTCGAGGACGCAAACGAAATTGCGAGTACAATAAAATCATCGCATGGTGGATCGAATCAGAGTTTGAATTCGATCGAAAGTGGTCAGAATCGTGAAGTTTTGGACCTACCGGAGCAATTGGAGGAGCGAAAAATGCGCAAAGAAGTGATGGAGACCGGCATCGATATGTTCAATCGAAAGCCGAAAAAAGGAGTGATTTTCTTGCAGGAAAAAGGTCTTCTCGGCCCGACCGAAGCGGACATTGCGAAATGGCTGCACGAAGACGAACGACTAGACAAAACCTTAGTGGGCGACTATTTGGGCGAAAATGAGGAACATTCGCGCAATGTTATGTGCGCCTATATCGACGCCATGAATTTTATCAATATGGAAGTTGTATCGGGTCTGAGATTTTTCCTGGAAGGCTTTCGACTACCGGGCGAAGCACAAAAAATCGATCGACTTATGGAGAAGTTCGCAAGCAGATATTGCGAATGTAATCCCAATAATCAACTCTTTCAGAGTGCCGACACCGTTTATGTGTTGGTCTTTTCAATTATCATGCTTACGACTGATCTGCATTCGCCACAAGTCAAAAACAAAATGACAAAAGAGCAATACATAAAACTTAATCAGGGAATTAGTGATAGCAAAGATTTACCCGAAGAATACTTGTCGCAAATTTACGATGAAATCGCTGGTCATGAGATTAAAATGAAAAACACGGTCATGAATAAGCCGGGCAAGCAGATAATTGTCAACGAGAAGAAACGAAAATTTTTATGGAATATGGAAATGGAGGCCATTTCGACGACGGCGAAAAATCTGATGGAATCTGTGTCGCATGTTAAGTCGCCGTTTACGTCGGCCAAACATTTGGAACATGTCCGGCCAATGTTCAAAATGGCATGGACTCCGTTCTTAGCGGCCTTTTCAGTCGGACTACAGGACTGCGATGATCCCGAAATTGCTAGTCTCTGTCTGGACGGTAAGAGTACTTGGTGAATTATTACGTGAAATATCTTCATCTCCTCAACTTTTTCCATTCTAGGAATTCGATGTGCTGTTCGCATTGCCTGTATCTTCCACATGACTCTCGAACGAGACGCCTACGTTCAAGCGTTATCGCGATTTACTTTGCTTACCGCAAATTCGCCGATAACCGAAATGAAATCGAAAAATATCGACACGATTAAAACATTAATAATGGTCGCGCATACGGACGGAAATTACTTGGGAACGAGCTGGTTCGACATCGTTAAATGTATCAGTCAATTGGAATTGGCTCAGCTGATCGGAACGGGCGTTCGGCCGCAATATTTATCCGGTCCTACAACGCATAAGGATGCCTTGGATCCGAGCGTTAAGGAGCATATCGGAGAGACAAGTAGTCAGAGTGTTGTTGTGGCGGTTGATCGAATATTTACGGGATCGATCCGTCTGGATGGTGATGCTATTGTTGATTTTGTTAAGGCGCTATGTTTGGTGTGTACTGATTCGTGCCTGAAAGTGGGTTGAAACTGATGAAGAATTTTCCCTTGTTTCATTTCAGGTCTCATTGGACGAGCTTCACCAATCCCAACCTCGAATGTTTTCGCTACAGAAAATCGTTGAAATCTCATACTATAATATGGGTCGTATCCGTTTGCAATGGTCTCGGATATGGCAAGTTCTCGGCGATCATTTCAATAAAGTTGGCTGTAATACAAACGAAGAGATTGCGTTCTTCGCGCTCGATTCGCTTCGTCAGCTATCGATGAAATTCATCGAGAAAGGCGAATTCGCCAATTTCCGTTTCCAAAAGGATTTCCTTCGACCGTTCGAGCATATTATGAAGAAGAATAATTCGCCGGCAATTCGTGATATGGTCGTGCGTTGTGTCGCTCAAATGGTTAATTCGCAAGCGCATAATATCAAGTCGGGCTGGAAGAATATATTTTCGGTGTTTCATTTGGCCGCTGGTGATCACGACGAGGGAATCGTTGAGCTAGCATTCCAGACAACGGGAAAGATCATAACGGACTTGTATCAGCGACAATTTGCCGTGATGATTGACTCATTCCAAGATGCCGTCAAGTGCTTATCCGAATTTGCTTGTAACGCCCGATTCCCGGACACAAGCATGGAAGCAATACGATTGGTTCGAACGTGTGCCTTGTGCGTGCACGATGCCCCGAATTTATTTGCCGATCATGCTGGCATGGAGAATGATATATCGGTTTCGGAAGAGGATCGTGTATGGGTCAGAGGTTGGTTCCCGATGTTGTTTTCATTGTCGTGTGTAGTAAATCGGTGCAAATTGGACGTCCGAACACGCGGCTTGACCGTTCTATTCGAAATTGTAAAAACACACGGCGACGCCTACAAGCCGAACTGGTGGCGAGATCTTTTCAATATTCTCTTTCGAATATTCGATAACATGAAGTTACCGGAACAGCACACCGAAAAGGCAGAATGGATGACAACAACTTGCAATCATGCCTTGTACGCTATAATCGATGTATTCACGCAGTACTTTGACATTCTAGGCCCTCTCCTCCTCGAAGACTTATACACCCAATTGCACTGGTGCGTTCAACAAAATAACGAACAGTTGGCGCGATCGGGAACGAATTGCCTCGAAAATCTCGTTATTTCGAACGGCTTTAAATTCACCGAAGACACCTGGAGTAAAACGTGCAAATGTATGCTGGACATATTCGATAGTACGCTCCAAAACGAATTGCTCACGTGGAAACCGGAACCGGGACAGCAAACCTTTATTCGTCATCACAACAATCACAATGCCAAAGAGAACGGTGACGTTCGGCACGGAATTCTGAAGCGAACAAACTCACAACATTCGGTATACAGTATAAAAGGCGACGATGGCAAAACCGAAATTGTATCGCACGCACCGAACAGTACGTTTGCCTGTCTTCTAATCAAATGTGTCGTTCAACTCGAACTGATTCAAACGATCGATAATATAGTCTTTTTCCCGGCCACATCGCGTAAAGAAGATGCCGAAACGCTTGCATTGGCTGCTGCCGACTTAACCGGCAATAATCCGAACAATCAAACCGAATGTCAGCGCGAAGAGCAAGGAATGTACAGCTACTTGAATACACCACATCTGATACAGTTAACCGATTGCCTGCTACAATCACATCGTTTCGCGAAACGTTTCAATTCGAATAACGAACAGCGGAATATTTTGTGGCGTGCCGGTTTCAAGGGTGCCGTAAAACCGAATCTTTTGAAACAGGAGACGACATCGTTGGCGTGCGTTTTACGAATACTTTTTAAAATGTACAGCGACGAGAATCGTCGAAGAGACTGGCATGATATTGAAACTCGTTTGATATCGGTGTGTCAGGAAGCGTTGGAATATTTCTTAAGTTTACATAGTGAAGCACATCGTGATGCGTGGACGTCGTTGTTGTTACTTGTTTTGACGAGGATACTAAAAATGCCTGATTCGAGGGTAAGTTCAAAAATTTTTTTTCTTTTAATATTTTAATCAGATAGGCATAGCTCTTTCCCAAACGTCCGAAACCATTAAAAAAAGTTAGAAGCAATTTTCCCAACGACTTCATTTGAAGAGTACATGGAAAAGACCACGAAATTCAAATTCGTTTGAAGGAAAACGCCCGAAATGGCTAAAAAGTCGTACGGGGGGTATTGGTTAAAACTGTATGAATTTTTAGCAGATTTCAAAAAGAAGTTGGAGGGATTCAATAGAAAAGAGTCTTGCAAAAAAGATCAAATGGTTAGAAGCTAGTGTTGTTAGGTAACAACCCATAAACCCCGAGAACAGACTTTCATCCAAAATAGAAAAATGTTTTCGAGTTTTTATCAGCTTTTCGCGATTTGACCCGACTGTGCCTGACGAACCGAAATCAATTCCTTTTCTGCCCCTTCATTCGACAATTGTTGAAATATTTTATTATTAAACCCGGCTCTGAACATCCTGTAATACCCCACTCTCCCCAAGCTTATGTCCCGAATATTTGTCTACTGATAAAAATATCTGGCGAGCCTTTAATGGATCAATAATATTCTCATCGCAAGAACAATGAATTCAAAAATTCAGGGTCTTACTTAACATTCATAAAAGCATTTTTGTTTTATTATCATTTCAGTTCGCCACACATATATCTAGCTACTATACCCTATTATGCGAAATAATGTGTTTCGATTTGAAACCCGAACTCCGAAGTGTCCTTAGGCGAGTATTTCTGAGGATCGGTCCGGTTTTTAGTATTACATGTGCCACATAGTTTTATATTAAATAATCACTTCAGTGTAAAATATTAAAAAAAAAAAAATTAAAAAGAATAAGCGTTGAATACAGATGATAAACTTAAAGAAGAAAAAAATCCAGCGACAAACTAACGTATATTTAATAAATGTGCTAACTGTTCGACACGATTATTATACATGAATTTTGTTCTGTTAGGCTGATAAATTGAGTGTGATTGATTGTTTTAATTTAAGTGTGTAATTTATGATCGGATATTTTGTTTGTTTCAATGCAAGCAGCGGAATAATACCGAGACATGAAAAACATGAATATAAATACATAAAAGTTTTAATATTTAAGTAGAATTTGAATACACCAACCAACAACCAACCAACAACCAACCAATAGAATTAACTTTTAGTGACACGGAATAAAGAATTTAGTGTTAGGAATACTTTAAACAAAAAGAATTAATCGACAAGAACTTACAACCCATTATTGATTTTATCTGTTATACAATTTTATTTTTAATAGCAATGTGCTATTTTCTTTGTTTAGAACAATTTTATGGGTGATAGCAAGTTTTTTTTATGTGTTTTATTATTTACGCAAGTATATGAAAATGAAAGACAAGTTTTATAACATAAAAAAATAGATTAAAAAAGCGGGGGCTTTCAATAGAACTACAATATATAATAAAATGTAGTTAGATTCGCTATTAAACAAATAAAACTGATTTAGTTTAGTCGAAACCAACAACACATAAACGGAAATTCAAGTAAAGGCTGGTTTATACGACAAATGCAAACATTTTTTACTGAGATTGTGAGGGAGAAGGAAAATTTCTAACGACAAACTGGTCAAGAGTGAAACGAACCAGATATTATGTTCAGCAAAAAATATTGACAATATTTTTATTTTTTGCAGTTGTTGCTTTCTGCACCATTGAAAATTCGATAAGCTAGCTCCCTCACAATTTCAGTAAAAAATGTTTGCATTCGTCATGTAAACCAGCCTTAAAACAAACGTAATTCATAGAATTTTTAACTATTGTATTAAATTTAAAATTCCATAAAGAAAACAAAATTTTGTATATACTCCTAGATACCATAAAATATTTTATTTATTATGGAAAATAAAAAATAAAAAATAAAAATTAAAAATAGAGATAACAAGTTATTATATGCACATTAAATAAGAGCTTTGAATATGAAAAAGGCTTACGTAGAATACGACGAAAAAAAAAACCAATACAAAGAAGAAGAATGTTTTATTTTGATTTATACACTTTTATTTTTTTTTTATTATTAAAGCAAATTATTATATTAAAATTATTGGAAATTATTATTCAAATATTTTATCAATTTTTTTGGATATTTTTAAACGTGTTAAACATTTTTTTTTTGTATTATACTTTGAAATCGTTAAGTCTCAGTCGTAGCTGAACTAAAGCCTGAATTAGATTGCACGGCAGCAACAGCAACAGCAAATTTAGAATTAGAAATGACTCGGCAGCACGACGTTTTTGCTGCTGTCACTCAATCAGCTGATCGCTCTCGACCAATGAAATCAATTTGCTGTCGCTGTTGCTGTCGCTGCCGTGGTAATCTAATTCAGGCTTTACGATTAATTACCTAAATCGCACCGCACGCGTATCAACGTTTTGAACGGTATACACAGCATTTGAAGAGTATTTTTTTAAGGATACCTAACTGGAATCAGAGGTCTACGGGTACAAGCCCAGTGAGTTCTAGAAATGGGAAGATACCACCTTGATCAAAAAGTTCCCGGAATAACCACCGTGTGACGTTTTTATTGTTCCGATTTGAGTTCTGTTTTTTTGTTAAGTTGGTACATCTGTTGTTGACATTCCCTCTAAATCTTAGCGTCATTGATATAAAAAATAGTCCATACAAAAAGCAGTAGAAGAGAATAAAAAATTTGTCGAATTGACCAAATTACTTTCCCGGTAGATTACCAGGAATGGGGTTTTCTTGTCGAGTGTCCAGCTTGATCTTTTGCTAATGCACGTATGCGGCGTTGATGTTATGAGGATAGAAGAACTCCGTTCTCGCTTCCAACCAGTGCTTTTGAAATTTGTGACGAGGACGAAAAGGTTCGAATAGAGACTGGGGGGATTCGAGTATAATGGACCATGTTGAATGTTTTTGAATGCTCAAGATGCCCTACTTTTGTCTTCCCGACACCAAAAAACAACACCTTAAGGAACTGTCTGGCTGAAACTGCCGACAGTAGACAACTGCTTCAGACAAAATCCAGTTGTCCTGTTCGTTTGCGACTGCTCGGCAGTTGACGGTTTTTGCCTGAAACCATAGTCTTTTGCCGGCAGTTACCCGGCTTACCGCGAATGTCGGCAGTTCTAGCCAGGTACTGCTTTTAAGGCGGCTACAAACTCCTCCTGCTTCTCAACACACAACGCAAAACAAGAAACTCGCGAGAATGTCACGAAAAAAATCGTCTCTCCTATTTTTCGTCACTTTCTCGTCAAGTAAAACCCTTTAAGCGGGATTTCCATTGTCGTCGCATTTATGCGTCTGACAGAAAAGTCATAGGAAATTAATTTTGCGGCACAGAAAATAGCTGAATAATGGTAGACGTGTGACGCAGACGCAGAATTGCGACGACAATGGAAATCCCGCTTTAATGTCGTCAAAAAATAGCCGGCAGTAGAAAAAACTCGAGAAACTCACGAAAAACCTCTACACACTATTGACGAGAAATAGGCGAAACGCGTTGAGTCTGCAGCCGGCTTTAGAAGAACGGAACAATACTGGGTATTCCAGTGCACGTTAAAATAAGCCCGTGATCCGAGTGCTGCATTTGATCACTTTCATATAATTATTAAGGGACTAACTTTGAATTTTTTTCTTGACTACAAAAGCGGCGGTTAATTGAATTCAGCTCGTTTCTCCATCCTTCAGCTTAAAATCGCGTCCGTAATCGGTATTTGAGATCATAAAAAATTTCTCGCTGGCGCTCACCAGATTATCCTGTGATCGTCTCGACCTGAACGAATGTTAATGTTCGTCTCGACCTGAACTAATGTTGACGATCGTCTGGTTCCTTAGATCAGTGGCGGCTCGCCTAGTGAGGCTGAGCCTCACCATTTTCTGAATCAGCCTCACCTGCTAAGAAAGGTACGGGCCGCTACTGCCTTAGATTACTATATTTTAAATATTTACAGTTCCTTTTTGCCTTCAAGAAACTAAGCTAATGTTCGTTCACCCATGTCATTCTACTTAAATGTCTTCATCGAAGAACTCCAGTAGATTTGCATGTGTATTTTATTTTATCTAGTTATTTATAAAATTATTCGTTTCTTACTTCCTTTTATCGAATTTAATACAATCCTATTTAATTTGTGCCTTGATTAAATCTCCTTAACATTACAGTTTACTTTTTCATACAATGTAGACTCCGAATAGCTTAACAATCTCATACTAACCTTATTCTAGTCTCTCGGTTTTGCGACTCTACTAGTAGTCCACACAACCTATAGCTAAGTTTACTAACTTTTTCGTAACAAAATCCTAGTAAGAAAAACATAAAGTATTATAAGAAAATTAATATTGTTAAATGACAAAAAAATAAGACAAAAATATTAACAGCTGTTAACAACTTTTACTATAGCCTTTAGTTATAGCTAAGAGTGTGATATATATAAAAAAAAAAAAACTAAACAAAACAAACAGGTTCGTTTTCTGTTACTTTCTGTGGTTAAATATTGAGAGAGAGAAAAAAAAACAAACGTTACAGTAAAACTAACGCTTAAACAATTTTAACGACAAAGCATAACATCATATTATTTCGTTCGATTGTAAGATTTATATTACCATGGGTAAGACATATATTTGCTATAAAAATAATAATAAGTTTTAGAAGAAAAACACACAAAAAAAATGAACAAAAATAAATCCAAACATTGTGGCCTAAATCATAAGAATTTTTTTTCCGGGAAAAAAAAAGAAATTTCTACACATTTTTCTTCTAGATTTGTTTGAATCACTGTTTCAAAAACTGCAAACATTATGTAATATTAGTTTTCATGTAATCATTAGAAAATTTGAATAAAAATAATATTTCGGAATTTTGAATTTTAAAAGTGTCGAGAATTTGTGAACTTGAGAAAATTAAGTGTGGTTTTTTTTTAAGAAATTTCGTTGCTTCTTTTTTTGTCTCTCCTGGTCGAAAAAATTAAGTTTTTTTTTTAAAATCTGTTTGCGGAGGCGCCAAAACCTTTAATTTTATTGGGTTTTCCGTGTGAATGAAAATTGATAGAATTTTGAATTGGAAATTAATGAGTAGGCTGGAGAAAAAGGAATGAATGTCGAGGAGAGAAATAAGTTTTTGGACAGGAGTAAGGTCTTTTGATCCTAGCGCTGCGCCCCTTTCTTAAACCTAAACCTAAGGGCTTTTGAATTTTTTTGGTGAAGAGTTTTGGAAAAAATCATATATCTAAGAAGATGGAAAAAAGATTTTTGTTTCTACGATGAAAAAAAAAGTTTGGGCGGTAGTAGGCTTATTCTCAATCAGCACTACGCAAACGAAGTGATTGGTTGGATAAGGGGTCGACAATATGCTCCCGTCCTTCCACAACCAATCATAAAAATACACTCTCAGCCATCTTTTCTTACCAAGATGCAGAAAAATTCAATGAACCAATGAACAATGAGCCACCACTTCCTCAACTTTGACGCGATTTCCATTCTGTTAAATTTTTTGAGTAGCTAATAGTCTCACCTTTAATTTGATATGCGACACGTGACTATTTGAGAAAATGGTTTTTCTAAACACCGGTTTCTGTTGTGTGTGATCCAACTTCTTATTCTAATTAATCACATTGCAACGCTAATTCAGTCCAATTTTTCACTCTTTCGTCAACTACTCAGTCATTTCTAAGCCGATTTTCCTTCTGTTTAATTTTTTTTAAAAGCTACTAGTCTCACCATTAATTTGATATGTGACACGTGATTATTGGGAAAAATAGTTTTTTGCAAAATTAGGCATATTTTTTTTTTATTTAACCCAGACAGCTGGCAGCTGGTATAAGGGATGCAAAAAAAAAAAATAAAATAAAAAAATAAGTAAAACGTAATTCAAAACAATTAAAAAAAAAAGAATATCGAGGTGGAAGTAGTTGCTGTTTAATTTGGGGAGGAATTTAAGGAGCTCGTTCAAGTTCATACAGCTATGCTGCGTGTCGAACTGAGTCCGGTGCAATTCTCTACCAGATTATTGGCAACTAAAAGTATCCACTTAATGTGTCGTCTTGTTGGATAAATCTCTTTGCTAATTTTTTTAGTTCCAATATATTTTTTGCTTGTCGAACTTCGGTTGGTAGTGAGTTGAATTCAATTATTGATTCATAGATCGGATCATTTCTTAGACGATCAGTCCTTGGTAGATTTTTTGATGTTTTCACACGTTTAACTATTTTTTTTTGGTTTCCGATCTTTTCATCAAAGGCTGGAGTTTACCAGATACCCAAAAACCTAAACTAAATTAAAATCGGATCAAAAATGGGAAAATGATGGCCAAAAACGGTGAAAAAAAAAACTGAAAAATTTTAGACTTTTCTTTTGTCTCTCTTGGCCGCAAATTTTAAATTTTTTTTTAAATCTCTTTACAAATTTGAAAAGAACGCGTCAGCACCTTTATTTTAAGTGGTCACTTGTTAAAATCGGACAATTGGGAGAGAATTTCGAAAAATTGGCTTAAAAAATGGCAAGGGGTTAAGTGGCATTTTTTTTTAATCCAAAATTTTCGGTTTTTTTCAAATGATACATAAAATGAAAGGGGAGCTCAACAGATGCTTAAAAATACAAACTAAATTAAAATCCGATCAAAATTGGTGGCCGAAAACGTCGAAAAAATGTAAAAATTTATAAATCTCCGCTTATTTATGTGTCCTAAATAGTTTTAAATATTTGCGGTTTGAGTCCCAGATAAGTCTTAAATCTTTTGTAAATCTAGTTCCCGATAGATGGCTCAAAATATGAACTAAAGTGGCTGAAAACGTCGAAAAAACAGTGAAAATTCACTTCTTTTGGCTGTCCTGGCCGCAAAAAAATTTATTTTTCAAATCTGTTTGCGGATTTGAAAAGGAGACACTTGCAGCTTTAATTTAAGCAATAAATTGTCAAAATCGGACAATTGGGAGAGAATTTCGAAAAATGGCCTTAAAAAATGGCAAGGGGTTAAGTGGCATTTTTTTAAATCCAAAATATTCGGTTTTTCCAAATAATACATAAAATGAAGCGGGAGCCCAACAGCTGCTCAAAAATGCAAACCAAATTGAAATCCGATCAAAATTGGCGGAACGGTGGCCTAAAACGTCGAAAAAAAGTAAGAAATTTAAAATGTCCGCTAATTTGTGTGTCCCAAATAACTTTAAATGTTTGCGGTTTGAGTCTTTACTAAGTCCTAAACCTGTTAATACGCTAGTTCCCGCTAGATGGCTCAAAATATGTACTAAAGTGGCTGAAAACGTCGAAAAAACAGTGAAAACTCACTTCTTTTTGCTCTCCTGGCCGCAAAAAAAATTTATTTTTCAAATCTCTTTGTGGATTTGAAAAGGTGACACTTGCAGCTTTAATTTAAGCAATAAATTGTCAAAATCGGACAATTGGGAGAGAATTTCGAAAAATCGCCTTAAAAAATGGCAAGGGGTTAAGTGGCATTTTTTTTTTAAATCCAAAATTTTCGGTTTTTCCAAATGATACATAAAATGAAAGGGGAGCTCAGCAGCTGCTCAAAAATGCAAACAAAATTAAAATTGCATCCGAAATGGGAGAATGGTGGCCAAAAACATCGAAAAAAATTGTCAAAATTTGCGACTCTTCTTTTGTCTCTCCTGGTCCCAAATTTTTAAAATCTGTTTTTTTAGATTTGCAAAGAAAACACCTGCACCTTTATTTCAAGTGGTCACTTGTTTAAATCTGTGGAGGAATAGTAGCCAAACACGTCGAAGAAAACAAAAAAAATTTAAAGTTCCCGCTAAATTCCATTTCCCGTCAAATAATACATAATGTACTGTTTCCGGTTCTTGTCCCAACTAAGTCCTTTCTTCACACCATTGAATTTTGAATCAACAAATTTCCTGCTACCGTTCTTTGCGCCATCTACCATCGTTCATCTATCCCAAATCCAACAAGAAAAATCGAACTTCTGTATGACGCATTCCCCTGCACAATCTGTCACAGTGACACATCGAAACACCGCGGGTGAACTTTTCTTTCGCTTAAATTTTTGTTTGTATCGAAAACGCGTCGATAAATTGCCGAAAATTCGTGTAGACGGCCCAGAGTCCACGAATTTTGACAATTTCGCAAAATCAGTCCGCTCCATCGGCGTCCGGCACGACTAAGCCAAACCGCAAATTGCCACCGCCAGTCAAAAGGGTGTAGCCTCGTTATCGCAACGTCCGGTGAAATTTTGCAGTCGCTCGTGACTCAATTCCCCGAGAAAAATGACCGAGTGCCACACGTTTGGATCGCTCCTGGCACCGATAACCTGCCACGCCTGGAACAAGGATCGGACACGTAAGTTTACAGTGAGGCCGTTGCCGTTGGGTTCTAACTTCCGCTGTTTTACAGAACTCGCTCTCTCCCCGAACAATCATGAGGTGCACATTTATCGTCGCGAAGGCAGCGACTGGAAGCTGATCGATGTGCTGAATCAGCACGACCTTCGGGTGATGGGCATCGATTGGGCGGCCAACACAAATCGTATTGTAACGTGTGCGGTCGATCGGAACGCGTACGTTTGGAGTCAGGGCGACGACGGCAAGTGGAAGCCAACGTTGGTCCTGTTACGTATCAATCGGGCCGCCACTTGTGTCAAGTGGTCGCCGCTCGAGAATAAGTTCGCCGTTGGATCGGGTGCCCGGCTGATTTCGGTGTGTTACTTCGAGTCGGAGAACGATTGGTGGGTATCGAAGCACATCAAGAAGCCGATCCGATCGACCGTGACTTCGTTGGACTGGCATCCGAACAATGTGCTTCTGGTAGCTGGCTCTACCGATTACAAGGTAAGATCACTCTCTCTCTATCGTGTCGCGATTCTTAAATGGTTCCTGTTTTTTCTAGGTTCGCGTCTTCTCGGCCTACATCAAGGACATCGAAGATCAACCGACTCCAACCCCGTGGGGCAATCGAATGCCACTCGGTCAACTAATGGCCGAATTCAAGAACACCACTGCTGGCGGTGGTTGGATCCATAGCGTTAGCTTCTCGGCAGACGGCAATCGTCTCTGTTGGGTCGGACACGACAGTGCAATCACAATTTCGGACACGAGCAACGGCAATCAGGTCGTTCGTTTAAAAACCGAATTTCTTCCGTTCCTCTGCTGCGAATGGATCTCACCGAATTCGGTCGTTGTTGCTGGTCACAGTTGCGTTCCACTAATCTACACGCTCGACTCAAACTACAAAATCCAATTGTCCGGTCGTCTCGATCAATCGCAGAAGCGTGAATCGACCGGAATTTCCGCTATGCGAATCTTTCAGTCGTTGGATCGGAATTTGCGCACAGAAAACAATGATACGAGCTTGGAATCGATTCATCAGAATGCAATCGCTTGCATCTGTTTGTATGCGGGCGATAAGAAATGTGCCAAGAAAATCAGCTCGTCCGGTTTGGATGCTCAACTAGTCATCTGGGACTTGTCTTCCAGTCTCAACAACTCAATGCAACGATTGAAAATGTAATGAGGGACGAATCGATCGAGGAGGAGGAGAAACGACGACGAGAAGAATGTAATCAAAAAGTTATTAATTGTGTGCATAGCGAGAGTTTTCAGTTTTAATTTCTCGGCATTTGTAATTTATGCGGACAAATTTAAGGTTTTTCGCGTGCAAAGTATTTTAATAAAAGTTAAATGAGAGTATTCTTGATTGTTTTTTTACGGAACCGAAAAGGACTGCATACCCATATGACATGCAACCGAGCAAAAGAAATGAGTCCCCACTATCACAGTATAAGTTCAAATTGTCAGCCTCCTATCATAAGCGGTTCCTGAGATCTAGGCACCAAAATTTTTCATCTTAAACGCTCTTCTCTCCTCGCCCTTACACCCCCACCACATGTAGGGTTTCGCCCATTCTACCCCTTCCATACAAATTTCAACCTAATATCTCAAGGGGGCTTGTGAGCTATGCACCTTCAAATGGTTTTGCGTACGGCGTCTAAGGCGGATAGACGGATTTTTTTTGTTGCTTTTTTCGGGTTTACTAGTCCTAAAACGTGAAAAATACAAAATTTCAGGGTAGAATGTTTTTTGGAAATTTCAGGTCGAATAAAGTATTGGGTTATTATTAAAAAATAACAAAATAAAATACTTAATTAATAAAAAAAGAAACTTGTACTCAAGTGTCAAGAAAAATGTTCTTAAGAAAAGCCATCTCATCGCATGTACAAATTTATTTGCGAAAGAATCCATAACAGGAAAAAAAATGTAATTCGAATAAGGCACCATTCTTACATTCGTGCCGAACTCATGCAATTAGAATGGGCAACGCCAAAGATTTTTGTAATACTTCATTCCATTCCATTGAGTATGGATTATATTCTGCGATTCCATCGTCATGCCCTATATAAAGTCGTCCATCTAGCGATGCAAGCGAGTATCCCTGTCTAAAATTAAAAAAAATGTATATCGAGTTAAAATCAAAAAGACATTCGCATACTTTGAAGTCACATCAGTGCATTTGGAAGACCGCGTATCGAAATTAATTAGTTTACCACAAGAACCATCCATACAACAAACATTATATTCGGACACTACTGCCGCACTACCCGGTGATTGTAAATTAATACGACTGTGATTAAACCATTTTCCCTCTCTAGGATCATAGCGTTCAACAAGAGTACCACTTGAATCGGATAAATAGCCTCCAAATACGTAAATTGACGAATCTGGAAAATATGTATTAATTCAGGAGAAACAAAATTTATTTAAACTGGACGTACTGCACGAAACAACACCGGGTTCGATCCTGGCATATTTCATGTCAGGTAAAGCTGTCCACTGACTTGTGGCCACATCATAAAGTACACACGTATTTTGTCGCTGATTATTTTCAAAACCACCAATCAAATAGATTCCATCTCCATGACTACAAATTCCAGAGCATTGCTTTATCAAAATGTTGCCGACAGCAAATCGAGTCCATTTGTTAGTTGTCGTGTCGTATTTAAATCCAATAGGTTCAATTTCATTATCATCTCCTACGTTGAAATCATAAATTTCTTTTTTATGTTTTACCATTGCAGAGTAATTCAATTGCGGACTAAGTTTAAGCGTTCTAAGTGATTTATCACAAACGTCCCATTCATAATGGGAATAATCACAGTTTGACATGATGTGTATTGTTGGATGTGGCCGAAATGGTGATTCTGGGTGGTCCAAAAAAGAATCCAAACGCCACTGACGGCCAGCAGCATTGTTCTTTAAGAAATCATCTTTCCCAATATATGCCCAATAATATGAAGTAGTTAAATTTTTTATCGAAACATATTTCAGTAGCTCCCCGACATAATCTTTACGACTTGGTGTGTCGTGCTTGATCCATCCCACGATAGCTTCACACGTTATCTCGGCATCATCATCGCGAGTCTTCTGTATAACAGATTCTAACTGAAATAAAACCCGTATAATAAATTGTTGACTATGCAGTTGAAAATTAATAAAACCTACCTGATCTTTAGTAAGTTTCTTAAATTCATACGAATCGTAGATCTGTCGAAAATTATTTTTGATGTAGTCCAGCGCCGCCTTTTTTAATCTTGCAAGTGGTACTTTCTCTGTTAAACGAAATTGAGTTATCATTAACCACAATTGGATAGTTTGATGGGACTACTAGTTATCTCAATTAGAGTTGGGGCGATCACGAGTGAACTGTTTCAAAAGAACACTTCATTGAAGTGAGTGAGTCAAGTAACTCATAACCTATTGGGAAAGATATCCCAAATTTTAATTCCCTGGGGCCTTATTACTGAATACGATACGATCAAAATCAATCGTAAATTCTAAATTCGGCATTACTGAATACGATATTACGATAAATCAAAAATTTCGGTCGTAAATTTGGCATTACCGAATACGATTTTTTGACGAATCGTTAAGTTTTGGTCGTGCAATTTTACGTGGGCTGTTGACCGGTCGTACCTTATGTTTTTACGAAGGAATTGTATGAAAATCTATACGGTCGAAAAAAAAAATGTATGATTGTTATTTTAGTGATATATATGTGATAGATATTATTTATGCGTATATTTAAAATTACAGGGGAAAGTTTACAACACTGAAACAGTTCGAGGTTTTAGTGGAATTCATGGAGAAGCACCCGGATTTGGCGAAGGGGCTCTTGAAAAAAGCGGACGGAAAAGTGAACACTAAGCGATTATGGGACCACATAACTGAAAGCTTGAACATGTATGGTCCTCCAGTAAGAAGCGCAGAAGGTTGGAAAAGTATTTGGACTGACTACAAGTTTAATATAAAAAGAAAGCTGAGGAGCAATATGAGCGGAATAAAAGGTACCGGCGGTGGTCCGAATCACCGCATAACCTTCTCTGCGTTGGAAGAAGCGGTAATTACACTCGTTGACATGCGTGCCGCAGTAAGCGGAATAACTGGTGTTAGAACCTTTCCTGAGGTAGATACAGTGCTGCCGTCGACTTCACGAGAATCGTCAGATATAATTTATATTTCACCCCAAAGTGTATCCGCGTCTGAATTATTAATGGACACATTATTTGCGGACACTTCTCAAACGAATGAACCCGTGCCACAGTACACAGCATCACCTGCAGTATCAAGGCAGAAAAGGGTGGTAACTGCAGATGACAAATACAGTGTCATAAAAGAAGAATCAGAGAAGCAACAAAAACTGATTGCTAAAATACTAGACTCTTTGGAAGGTTTCAAGGACGTCCAAATAGAAAATATGAAGTATTTAAAAAAAATATATCACTTGAAAGAGAAAAAGTACGAACTAAAAAAGAAAAAATTTGAGCATTCGAATAAAGTATATACAGAAAAGCAAAGGTACCGCATGGAAACCTTGGAAATAAAAAAAAAAAAAATTGAACTAGAGGTTGAAAAACTAAAATTTAAAAATGAGTGTAGTGCGCGCTTGCATTTGAATTAACCATTGGTAAGCGAAATAAGGAGATATTCAAAAGACTGCAATAAAAGAGACTAAAATGAATCGTGCATTTTTTATGTTATTATTTATTATTTAAAATAAAGAATTTAGTATATCATTCCGTACAGAAATAGCACTTGTGTTGTCAATTCCTCCATTTTCGTTATCAGATAACAAAACTTCAATGGTAGCGTCTTCCTGTATGTCATCTTCCTGTATGTTTTCTACCGAAAACCACCGACAAATGTTATGTAGCGCACAGCACACATTTATTATTTGGGATGTTTTCTTTGGACTATAATAGAGCTCTCAAGCTTGCAATAAGCATCTAAACCGAGCTTTGAGAAGTCCTATAGTGCGTTCAACAACACACCGTGCTTTTGAATGCCTCGTGTTGAACATAGCCTCCCTGGAACCATCGTTTGCTGCCCTAAATGGTGTTATCAGCCACGTTTGTAGAGGATACCCTGAGTCACCTGTAATTTCAATATAAATTTTATTTAATAAGTCATTTTTATGGCAATAAAATATTATATCACCTAGTAGCAACGTGTTTCGCTCTCCATTGTTATGATTTTCCTCCAAGGTGCGACGCAATGTACCTTGCTCCCAAACAATTGCATCGTGTGAAGCTCCTCCATGTCCGGCATCTACACAAGTTATTTTCATATTGTGGTCACAAACCTGAAATTTGAACTTCAATTATGTAATTCCAGTTAAAGCTTTTACAATACCTACAATCATCGTATTAATGCTGTGCCGTCCTTTTCTATTGAAGAACAAGTGCTCGCTATGGCTAGGCCTTATTAGGTTTACATGTGTCCCATCGACACAACCGATTACACCAGGCAATTGGTATTTCTCATAAAAGAAACGTTTAGTGGCATCTTTTTCCTCCGAGTTCGATTCCTTTATCCACTTCGAACATAATTTCCTCTCCATCACGTCAAGGAGCTCTGTGAGTACAACAGAAACCCCCGGTTGAGACATACCGATATCGTAGCCCTGTCCAACGCAACGCTGATAGCTGCCACTTGCGAAAAACCTCAAAGCAGCTGCTAATTTTAAAATTGGTGGCACTGACGATGAGCGGCTACGGACTTTCAATTCGTCCTTTATTTCATTGAAAACTTCATGAAAAGCTGGTTTCGATAATCGGAACAATTGCTTGAAACTAATTTTTTCATTAAATTATATAATTGAAAATAAAGTACAAGAAATCATACCTTGAATCGGGAACTTCTAGTGGGTTCGCAGCATCACGAATCCGTTTTAATATTATCGATCGAGTTTCAACATCGGAATCCTCGTCGCTACTTAAGTAAACCGACAAATTAAACATTCTTACGTTAGCGGCACTACTTTAGGTGTAAAAGCTGATGGAACTCCCGGTCGATTAAATCAAACTAATTTTATAATTAACCGTCCCGTTCTATTTTTGGAAAATGTTCAGAAATTTGTGGAGCAAATCATAGATTTATACTAATTTTTAATGAAAGTGTTCCTATTATTTTTTGAAATTAATTCTTAATAAACAAACTAACGAACAACCGTTTACGTCATTTATTGTTTCGTATAGTGTGAAGTTAGGTACAATACACTTTTGACCGTAAAATTCACACACTTTTGATGGCAGCACTGTTTGGCCCTTACGGTCGTATTCAGTAATACCAAAGTAAAATCGTATCGTACATTCAAATCGAAAATATTGTTGATCGTATCGTATTCAGTAATAAGGCCCCTGGATAAGTCGACGTGTTTTATTTTTGTTGTACAGGCCTAGGGTTTATGGTCTGATAATTCGAGCAAGTACCCCCCCCCCCACACTGCCGTAGCTAGTCCCGGCCGCCAGCAAACGCGTCGCTTCAGCTCGAACGTCAGCCACCAATTCGGACGTAGGAGGACTTGGCCCACTGTTTCCCGTACCTTACTTTTCCCTTCGAATATTTTGATTTTGTTTTCAAGTCGAAATATTCACTCCAACGCCTCCGTTCACAACAACGTGACCTCTTCTATGACACAATGAATGTAACAAATTTATTACAAAGTAATTGGTTGCTTAATATTTTTTTCTTCTTGACTTATGGCTTAGAAAATACTTTATATTTTCTTCTTGTTAAGAAAGGGTGCCAGGGGTTTCATCAATTTTAATTTTCCATTGAAAAGGTTAAAAACTTACTTTGCAATAATCCATACTAGAAAATTACCTGCAAAGTTTAAGAAATCAACGTAATTCTCCGTATCGATGTTCTCCACAAGGTAGGTCTCACATAGATCTGTTACCGATTGCATTTTAAAAAAGTTCAGAGTTCTCATAAGCATAGCACCATCTTTGATTAGGAAGGAAATTGAACCCGAGTACATGTAATCCAGGATTGATTTCAGCACTGTCATATTAGTTTTGTCCGTGAGATCGATTCTATCCTGTCCGCTTTTTAGGAAATCATCTAAAGAAAAGGTACAATTTAGTTGAATTGATGAGACTTTAGAATTAATTTACCGTCAAAATAACCGCTGAAATACGGACTGAACGCAGCAAGTACGGCTTTGTGTGAATCTATTTCCTTATCTCCTACACAAAGCTTGATATCAAAGAACTGCAAAGAAATAGGAGTTTATATGGTGCACTAGTCAGTCTATCGAACTATTTCTCAGCTTCATTGACTGGGGCAGAACAGTTTTCTAGCCAAGACAATGTTTTTAAATCAATCCATAGATACGGGTAGAGACCTCCCATATAAGACTTGTAGATTCTTTCAAGATCTTACAGTGTGCAGTATAGTTGAATGAAGCACATCCACTTGGGGTCATCAAGAACATTATCAAATATATCGTGACTCCAATCAATTTTTTTCTTACTTTTCATTCCAAGTACGTCCACTGAAACATTATCGAAGAAATCATGAACTGAAGCGGACAGTGGTTGAGAATATACAGTCCCTGGCCATATTATTAGACGCACTTGAAAATTTTACTTAAAACTGGATTCAGATCCTTCTAAAGCGCATTATTTGATGTTTGCTAAAGGAGGAAATACAAAATATGAAGAATAAAAAAAAAATCTGCGACTTTTTTTCCCTTGCTTCATTATATCTTTTTTTTAAAATGCATGTCCTACAAAATTTTATCGTAGTTATGAGTTTTATTTACCTAATAGCATGCAAAATGTAAAAATATTTATTTTAGTGGATTCCTTCTACAGAAAGTCGTAATTCTACTCCGTAAAGGTGAGATTTTAAAAATTGTTCGGGTGTGTCTTATAATATGGCCAGGGACTGTAATGATAGGCTTTAATTTCAGAGGCATTAAAATCTACTAGGATTTGCCCTGGACCCGGTCCAGGACTGGAAGTTGAACCAAAAAGCTCACTGCGATTGTAGAATAACGAGTACTGATACGCACTTGAAACCCAACAGGTGTTTTGAACGGAACTTATGGATATCATTGAGAGTAGACGATAAAAAGTCCTTAAAGTAGGAAGAAAGTTGCTGATCAGACTGACCCTTGTGGGACGCTGGATTTCAAAGCACGAATGAAGAGAACAGCGTTAAAGATCACTCAATTCAACGTATTAGAAGGGATCGAGATAAAATCGTAAATAAGGGAATTCTTGATACGAGTTTTAAATTATGAAATTAAAAGAATATTGTGTTTTAATGTTATTGATAGCAACAGGGAACTTACCCGTTTGTCCCTTCGAATCTCTAATATCCCGATTAAGAAAGTTTCGTGATGGTCGCTTACTTCAATTTCCACTGATTGAGCCATAACGTTGATATTATGTTGCATTTACTTTTCAATCAAAAATGTGAATATTTAAATAGGATACTTGAAAAATCCACTAAGTCAAAGAAAACAAAGCCGGTGCAATAAAAAGTTTGAGTTGAGAATAAATGATTGTCAGATGAGTGACCTCATCATAACAGCTGCAGCAACATCAATTTCAAATTTGATCTCTGCACTGCATAGAGAGCCATCTACTGATGGTTTTATTACGTTGACAGTTTAATAAGTTGTACTTCCGTTGGAAATCTATGCAATTTTTATAACGTTTAAATCTTTGCCATTTTCCTTTCGTTTAGGTTAGGCTGTAATTATTGGGATTTTTTAAACCGTATAACTTTCCTTCAATAAGAAGGCGTAAAACCTTCCGAAAGTTAAGAAAGGTTTCGATATCGCTATATAGAATAGTCCTGAGCAATACCACGAGCTGTTTCGAGTTTAGGCATGATACACCCTCTGACCAGTCTATGCCATCCGACGATGATATCCATAACACAGTCTTCGAAACTGGCCTATCCCGTGAAAGTTTTGCAACTGTCATGTCCTCAGGGACAGGGATTAATCAACAGTCGTGGATGTCGTGTTGGGGTTTCACACCAAAAACTCCACTGATGCCGGAAAACAACAAAAACTTAAACTTAAGCTCCGGATTGATTTTGATAATGAAGTTCTAGCCCAATTTAGTAGATGAAGCTAACGTAGAAATATTTAGTGAGGAATGGCGATTATTTCTTAGTGGTATCTACAGATACCACCTTGATCAAAAAGTTCCCGGAATAACCACCGTGTGGTGCTTTTATTGTTCCGATTTGAGTTCTGTTTTTTTTTTTTTGTTAAGTTGGCATATCTGTTGTTGATATTCCCTCTAAATCTTAGCGTCATAGCTTGACATTTGCTAAAGTTACGTAGCCAAGAGTACATCTATCTCTGTGTGTGTTGGTGATTTTTTACAATTTTAGATTTTGATCAAGGTGGTCTTTGAAAATTTCTATCAAAATATTTTTAATCAGAAAACGGATTAAACCCAACCATATTTCCCATTTTAAGCCATTTTATCGGAACTATAAGCACTTTCCCCCATAGAAGTGCAACTGCCGAAAGAAAGTTTCCTGAATTAAATTTAATTAAGAACAAGAAAGGAACTTTTAGTACAAAAAAGAAGGGTTAACAAAAAAACCATTAAAATCATCAATTTTTTCCATCATAATTATGTTTGTATTTTTTTTTTCTTGAGTAATAAAAAAATTCAGCACTTCTGCAATGTGTATACATTTTTTTTCTCTTCAAAAATTTTAAGATTTTTTTTTTCTGTTTTCGTTTCATTTTTTTTTTTTAATATTTCTTCTTATTAAATTAAATTACATTCGAAGCATTGATAATTTCTTTCTATTTAAAAAAAAAATAATAATAATAATATATAATAATGTAAAGTTTACAAGGTAGAAAAAAATTATCAAAAAAAAAAAAAAAACTATTGAAAATGTTTAAAAACAATCGAAAATTTTAACTAAATACGCTCGCGTTTAAGCAATATTTTCATAATATTTGTGTTAATGTCATTGTCGAATTTGATACACGTGTATTTTTTCTTGATTTTCTTTTTTTATAATTAATTAATAGTGAAATATGAGAAAAGAACAGTAATAAAACTCAATGCTCAGCGCGCTTACTAGTGTTTGTGTGTGGTTTTTGCTCTTTAGTTATGTTTTACTAGTTACAATTTATTGTTTAGGTTTTGTTTGTATTAAATAACAGTGTTTTCATGTAGACAGGTATTTTTCGTACAAAAAAAAACCTGTTGCTCTTGAATGGTGTTAAAATATTCTAGTCTAAATGATTCAAGTTGGTTGGTTTCTTTTTAATTACTCGCCCATTTTCATTGCCAACAAAGTTTTAATCAATCACTTTCAACACTTTGCCCATTGCAATTGTTTTGTCTATATAAAACGGAGAAGTGAATTTGTTAGCAAAGTGTCTACGAAACTAATTGCGAAAAAACTTACTTTCATCTCTTAAAGTGAATCGTCCCATTTGAGGAAATTCTTTAAAAGGTTCGAGGCATATAAATCCGGAGCATTCGATTCGCATAATTGCAACTTGATCCTGTTTAACAAACCTTGGCCGTGTTTTCGATTTTTCACCAGACTTCTTATCAACTAAACAAAGAAGTGCCTGCAAAGAACAAATATATCAATATCAATATAAGCTTCAATTTAAGGGTTTGAGTCTGTACCTTAACGGTAATTTCTTCAGCTGCGCAATGAATGTGCATAACGGCCGAATAGCCGGCGCATATAATTGATTTATGTTCTAAAATGACTACTTGAGCGTCGAAAGTTTTTCCTATTTTAATTGGGTTCGCAATATCGCATAAAACAAAGCCCGGTGAGACATCTTCTTCGTCTATGCCCTGAAAGAGAAGAGCGTTATTTATTTTTTAGATTAAATACGATTTAATTCAAATTTTACCTTCAGTTTAATTTTGACATTTTCGCCGGGCGTTACAGAAGTCACTTCGTTATCATCTGAGAACAATTGATCCACCGAAACTTGAGTCTGTACGAAGGGAAAAACCAATGAAAATCGTGAAGAATTTTTTCCACAAAATAAAAACTTACCCTATTTGGCATAACCATTAAATTCTGACCCTTCTTAACACATCCCGATTCGACTTTGCCCATTACAACCATTCCCATATCCTTGTATTTATCGGCAATAGGCATTACGAACGGTCCATCAAGTTTACGATTGAGCGACGGTAATTGGTCAATGAACGGTATAAAAGCTAATCCTCGATACCACGGACATATCGATTCATCCGCTTGATCTTTAAGTCCAATTCCGGTTAGTCCTGAACAAGGCATAAATGTTAAATCTTTCGACGGATTGAAGCCCAACTTTTTCAGATATGGCAAAATTTTATCTTTGCATTCGCTGTAACGTTTCTCGTCCCAATTAACAGTCGGATCATCCATTTTATTAACGAGAACAACTAAATGTTTAACTCCGGCCGTTTTTGCTAACATAGCGTGTTCGCGTGTTTGTCCGCCACGTTCGAAACCAGTTTCGAATTCGCCTTTTCGTGCCGATATGACGAGAACGGCCAGATCGGCTTGCGCCGCGCCGCCAATCATATTCGGTACGAAACTTTTGTGTCCCGGTGCGTCTAATATTGTAAAATGTTTTAGTTCCGTTTCGAAGAAGGCCCGACCAATTTCGACCGTTTTGCCTTCTTCGCGTTCCTCGGCATTCGTATCGAGTGCCCACGACAGGTACCAGTTTTCTCGTGATTTTTCCCGAGCTTCGCGTTGAATCTTTTCGAGTGTTCGTTTATCTACCATCCCCGTTAAAGCCATTATTTGTCCGCCAATTGTCGATTTTCCAGCATCTGAAAAGTGAACGAATTTCAATCAGTTGTGATCGTTTTGGAGCGAAATTTTTGTAAGCGGTTAAATACAAAATTATGAGTAGTCTTTTAATTTATTCTATACTAGCTTCGGAAATATTAGGGGGAAACAAAGTGAGTGTAGGACGACATGGATTGTACACTACAGTGTATTAAAGGCTAACCACCGAAGTCCAGTTCAGATCCTTAAAAATCTGCAATCTCATGATAAGATAGATCAATCTACTTTTTTCATTCTGTAAAGAACGTGGAAAACACCAGAGTAGTACTCTTTCAATCACGTAGCCCGCTGCAGCCAACATCAACCAAATAACCGACCAATTACTTTCCAGTGCAAAAATAAAAACAAATTTAAAATTGCTCAAGCTACAATGGGCAGACCATGTGGAGCGAATGGACGACAGAAGAATTCCCAAGCGCACACTGAAAGGTAGAGAGAGAGAGAGAGAGATCAGGGTAAACAACCGGTGAGAAAACCGCGGAAATGATACGAGGATTCAAGTTGACGCAGATTGCAGATCGCTTCTTAGGTGCACAGATTGGAGAACGCGGGCGCTGAACCGAGATGACTTCAGACAATGTATCCTGCAAGCCCTGGTCCGATTTGGGAAGTGGCGCCATTGATGGATGATGATGACTTTCCAGTGCAAAGGACAGTTCCGAAACGTTTAAATGGTTCGGTTTTTTTTTGGTTTAAGCCAAACGCTAAGGAGAAATCCATGATATCTTGACAGAAAATCGTGGAGTGAAAGTGCGTGAGATAACTACGGTAGTGAACATATTCCCTGAATGCGTTTGGAATATTTTGAAACATTGCTTGGACATGAGAAAGCTATCCACAAGATGGCTGACGCGTTTGTTCACAATCGACCAAAAATGCAATCGTGTGACAGCTTCACAGCACAGTTTGCAACTGTTTCAACGTAATCCGAATGAATTTCTTCGTCGATTCGTAACTGTTGATGAAACATGGATCCACCACTACACTCCAAAAATTAAAGAACAGTTAAAACAATGGTTCAAGCGCACCGAAAAAGACAAAAAACCTTACATCAGTAAGAAAGGTTATGGCAACAGTTTTTTGGGGATTCCAATGGAATAATATTCACCAACTACTTGGAGAAAGGAAAACCAATAACGAGATCATATTATTCTGAGTTATTGTTTCGATTCGATGCTGAAATCAAGGTAAAACAGTTTCATTTGGCGAAGAAAAAAGTGTTGTTTCATCACGACAACGCTACAGCTCACACGACCGCTGTCGCAACAGCAAAACTGTTTGAATTACTGTACGAATTGCTCCCTTACCCAGCGTATTCTGCAGGTTTGGCACCCTGTGACTTTTTATTATTTCCCGACATGAAAAAATGGCTTGCTGGAAAGAGATTTACCACGAATATTGACCTATTTTGAACGGTTCGACAAATCATATTATTTAGAAGACATTCAAAAATTGGAAAACGCTGGACTAAGTGCATCGAGCTAAAAGGAGACTACGTTGAAAAATAAAATAAATTTTTCCGGATAAAATTATGTTTTTTCGATTTTTCCACGTCATTATCAAACCGCCCTCGTAATTCCGGAACTCTTCGTTCCATGGTTCCGTCAGTAGATCTAGCAGATGAGGACCAACAAAAAAAAATCAGTACGTCTAGAATGATGACCAAAAAAAGAAGGCCGGTCAAGTTTTTGTCGCGTGTCCAATGGAACTGCGGTTCACCAAAAGGTGTGAGTTACTTCACTCACTCTCTTCAATGAAGAGTTCATTTGGAACAGTTCACTCCTGAGCGACACATCTCTATTCTGAATTAACGATCACTGTTTGTTCGTCCTAATTTTCCAAGAAATACGGGCCTACAACTCCGAAAGCACCGACTCCGCAGCAACGCTTCATTGCAAATGGCATGACAATGGGCGTCCTTCCCTCTACTGTTCCCCTTCCCAACAACCACGATCAGCTATCGCGGTGGCACACACAATTCACATTTGAAATGAGTCAGTAGGCTCGGCGCCACCCTGTACATTAGCTCGAAAGTCCTACATCTCCGCAGACAACTAAAAATCTACATACATATTTTATTTCTACCATTAAAACTCACCGACATGTCCAATAAATACAACATTCACGTGTTCCTTTTTACTTTTTTCCTCTTCTTCGGCTGCAACGGGCTTCTTTTTCGTCAATTTTTGAATTTCAACTTCATCCTCATCGTCATTTTCGGCACCGTCTTCATCTTCCGGTGTGGTAACTGGTTCCTTTTCAACATCCCAACTATCGACTGGATCGGTATCTGTAAGAAGATTATTAAAAAAAATTGTTGTTTTAAATATCATTTCTGTTCGGATCTTCTTTAAATGAAATATTGTAAAAAAGGCCAAAAGGTAAAAAATCGGAGGGACATACTAAAAGAGAAAGAGAGCGAGCATTAGCGAAAACCAAAAAATATGAACAAAACAAAATTATGAATGACCTTAATATAAACGATCAGAAGGGTTTTCCCCCATTTTGTGCCGCAGCACAACATCGGGCTGTGGAGGAAACGAATTGGATTTTGTAGTCATCTGTTTAGGCAACCGGTGACCGTTTTTGATTATGTGATCAAAAGCTATTGCAACTAGAATTTCAGGGGTAAATAAAATAAAAAATAAAATAATAACAAACAAATGATTTAATGTTTTATTAATTTCTCACAATATTGTGTGCCTCTTGACCATTTACATTCGATTTCCGTAACCGAGAAATTTTCGGAAAGAAAAAATAAAATAAATCAAATTTAATATCAAATTGCTGAAGTATTTCATTTTATTCATCACAAAACAACTACTAGACAACTAAAAGCGAATTTTAAAAAATTTCTCATTTAGGTAATGTTGGATTGAAAACGATTCTAAACTAAAGGCATACTCGTATTTCTCCCAAAGAGAGAGTGAATAAGAGTCTCTCGAATGCGCCATTTAGCAAATTATATTCAACCAGTCCGAAACGGCTCAACAATAAACGAACGCGACTGGTTCCTTTCAGTTTAAAGAGGCTCATAGACGGGCATTTATGCGTGTCATTCATGCGTGTCGTGATAAGTTTTGGATCTGCCCACAAAAATCAAATTAATTGATTTTCATCAAGCCGCATGATGGCAGACCTACACATTCAAGTTTCAGCCCTATACACTCATGGATGAATGACATGCATACTTGTTCGTCTATGGGCCCTTTATGCCATCGTCGTGCACAAGACAGAAAGAATACAATAATAAGAAAAAATTATTGTTTGTTGTTGAGACGGTTTCAGTTTTAACTGGTTCGCGCCGGTTTGAAAATGTCGCATCGGAGAGATTTTATAAGAAATCATCGCAAATCGTCATCAGACTTACATGACAAAGTAAATTGGAAGTGTTAGTTTTAGTCACGAATTTTTCTTAGTGTGATTATTTGCTGGACATCGGATTTAGTTTGGTAAATTGTGCTCGGTTAGTTTGTTATATTTGCCATTATAACTTCAACTTGAAATTCTCTTTTATGAAAATCTCTCTCAGAAGCAAGCGATTTCGTTCTGTTCGTAATTTTTTAATTAGTTGATTTTTCTTTTAATTTTTGCACCACCTAAAAATAAATAGGATTAATGAAAATAGCATAACAAAGTTTAAATCACAAAAAGTAGGCATAATTCCAACCCTTTTGCTTCACAAACCTTCAGGAGCTTCCAACTTGTTTAATTCAGTGCATGTGTGAAACAAAAATGATTAAGTTAAAGAATAAGAAAAAAGGAAAATTTGATCAATTTTTTATTTTAAAAATTTCGAACTATTCGATAATTTATAGACGGCGCGATGTTGCTTCTTACCCGCATCAATAAATTCCAAACTGTAATCTTGTAAAAAAAAAATAGGATTAATAAAACTGGAGAAAAAGATTGCAGATGAGACGCATCATACTTACAAGATCATTTCCAAGAAAAGCTTTCCTTTTAGAACTTAGTGAGGAGGAGTGAAGGAAAGTGGATTTAGTCTAAAGTGAAATGTAATGGTTGGGCTCATAAGAGACATGAATACTGGAGACGACAAGACGCCGTTTTTGAATGAAGCACTTTGAAGCATTTTGAATCAAAATTGAACGTTTTTGTATGAAGCGTTTGATGCCAGGTGTCCAGTAGTCAAATGCTAAGCCTAGTATTCAAATGTTTGGCGTGTTTTATGTTCAAGGCCGGAGTATAACACAAATGTGAGTAAAGTACTAAACGAACTTCGACTTCGATTTGCCTACATTTGCCTACCTTGCGGCAGTCGCAGGCCATTTGCTTACCTTGACGCAGTCGCAGGCGAAGGCGGTGTTGTGGGCATTACCATATAATCCTGTGTATTATAAAAGACAGGGACTGCGCGGTCGAAGTCCGTGTTCTGTGCCTTAAAGCTTGTTGTCCATTATTCCAGCAAAGCACGGACAGTCAAAATTCGGTGAGAATCAAATGTATGCATTTGTATGAAAGTTCGCACAGCTATACAGAGCACGCCACTGTCATGGAAATGCATACATTTGATTCTCACCGAATTTTGACGACCCGTGCTGTGCTGGAATAGTGTGCTACAAACTTAAGATGCTAAACTAAGCATAGTGTTTATTGCCGATCCATTGCGAGGAATCGCCCGGCTTCAAAACAGTTGCTGCGCGTCATCTCCAGTACATATATCTCTTTGATTCCGCTCGAAATGGTTTGTTTGCGAAGCGCTTACCACAGAGTTCTCAATACGACTGTAAGTGGTAGGCTTAAGCCGAGTTGACACGTTACAGTGGAATCGGAACGAGTGAACTCCGATAGTCACTCGGACGTTCCTCGTACAAGTTGAGCACTGTCCGACTTTACTCGTATCGGATCATAACGTCCGAGTATGCTCGGTTTACCTGTTAACACGATACGAGTAATGTCCGAGTGACTATCAGGGTTCATGGATGGCTTTAAGCCGGGTTGACACGTTAAGAGTGGAATTGGAACGAGTGAACTCCGATAGTCGAGTTAACTCCGTCTGACATTTACTCGGACAAGTTGAGCACTGTCCGACTTTACTCGTATTGGATTTTAACACGAGAACACGATGCGAGTAACGTTCGGAGTTCAATCGTTCCGATTCAAATCGTAACGTGTCAACTCGGCTGTACCAGGAAACTGAATGGATGGACTAGGAAGGAAATTACGCAATAGAAAATAACAAAGTCACTGAACGCGACGCAATTGATTTCTTTCTTTTCTTTGTATTTTTAATTAATAAAAAATTTCAGCACTTTTTAATGTGTATAAATATTTTTTTGGTTTTTCATTATCTTTTTCAATTTAATTTATAATTTTTTCTCATTATATTTTTTGGTTGTTTTTTTTTCCTTCTTATTTAAATTTAATTACAAATAAGCCATAAGTATATAGAAGCATGATAAGATTTCTTTTTAATTAAAAGAAAAAAATTAAACAAATCTTGGGACATTTTAGAGAGGGTAGGAAAATTGTAGAAAAAACGGCAACAAATGTGGTAATGTGTTCAATAAACAAACGTTTTGATTTTTTGTTGGGGAATTGTTTTTTTTATAGTTTCAAAATGATTCGAGTCTTGAAATAAATAAAGTTAGGCCTGCAGTTTTGTTAGTCGGTTTGATAAATTTTAACAACAAAAATTGTTCATTTTTTTAGGATTTTGTGCCTAAGTTTTCATGTTTGGCCATTGGCGTAATTAAGTAGGTGCCGGGCCAGATCCAGATCGCTTGTGGCCCACCCCAGATTGTAATGAATGTAATTTTTTGAAAATCGCTATAGAAGAAATACAGCGACAAGAAACCAAAACAACATGAAGTATCAAGTAAACTTTCTCATGTTCTAAAATTCTATAGTATTGTAAAATTCTTTTGAAAAGCTATCTATTAAAAAATGGGGAGCCTGTTTACGCTCTTTTACAACTACTACGCCTGATTGCATCGACCTAGTAGACTGTTATTCTACGTACAATTTTTTAATATAAATAAGCGGACTTATTAATATAAATAAGTGCCCCAATATCCAATTAAAAAGGCAGTGAAAAAATAGTCTGACTTGATGAAGTGTAGCGCATATTTTTGAAATTTCTTTACAAGTGTAAAATAGTTTTTTTTTTTGTTCTTGACCGAACTGTGCTGAAGTTCCAAATTCAGATCACGTCGCGAAAAGCTGTAAAATTAATTCCACCTTCTGCGAAAATTTACTCTATAAACTAATAGAAATCAAGAGTCAGCATATTTCGCAGCCAAGCAATAAATTATAAGTCACCGACTACTGTATAGCAAAGAAAATCAAAACAGAGAACATTTTCACTGAAAAGTTGCTTACATTGCATCTGTATACTACAGACAGATACCATACAATTTATTGTCGAACACAACCCACCCGTTAACGATAAATCTGAAGGTTAGAATAAATTCAAACATTTTATCACAGAGATATTTAGTTTTGACGCATTTCAACACACTGTTGCCGGGCTGAAGCAGCAGCGTTAAATCAACCGCCATTTACTCCATAATTTCAACAGTTAAACAATTAACAATTGTGGTTCCAAAACGGCCTTTCAGCTCTGTCTGGAGGACATGACTGCCACTTAAACCAACCCATTGTACAACAACACGAAACTCTATTTTTCTTAAGTTGATTTGAAAATTTTAAAGTTTAGGGACTAATCGAAGACAAGGAGTAAATTATTTGTATTTTGATAACTGAGAATCGCTTAAATGAAATTAGACTGTAAATCCAAACCTATGAATTTAGTATTTGTTGAATTCCGCATTCAAAAACTGCGCTAGGTTTAAGTGTAAGAAGGGGCGCAGCGAAAATTTTTTTGCAGCATTTTACGTAATCGAGTAAATTGACAAGGTTTTTAGATAACAGAAAAAATGAATTCCTCCCAGGACGTGTTCTGTATTAGGTTTGGGCGAAAAAGAATTACCAGTTTGGACGAAAGCCCAATATAATGACCTCAGAGCAGCTCTATTCTGTTTACAAAAAAAAATGGAATGGAAATCGAAATATTTCTCAAACAGAAACTGAACACTATTGAAAGCCGGAGGAGTTCTAGAGCCTTTCGTAGACTTCCGCAACTGCGCTGTCTCAAAAATACAAAAGTGCTTTCTAATAAATGAAAAAATTTACAGAAAAAAATTAATTCTTCCCAGGACGTCTTCTGCATTAGCTTTTATAAACGAATCACGTTCTACCCAGCAAAAAATTGTCAAAATTGAGTTCTCATTTGCTGCATGTAACATAACTCTTTTGAAGCTCTATTCATTAGACCACGAGAGTTCGAGTAAACTAGCCATTGGGCTGTCGGATCCCCCAACATTCCATAGACAGATTTCGATTAGACCGCTTCGGATCCCGTCTAAAAATTTAACTAATTAATCCCAATGCTTTTGTGGTCGTTGGCGAATTTTGTGAGGATTGGTTTTTCGGTTTCGTTTCACTTTCAATCCACCGCTGAGACCTATGAAATATCGAATTTAATTATACAATCAAAGAGACGAGTTTTTGACTGTTTACATCTTTGCACGATTCGAAGGATAGATTTAGGTTTAAGAAGGGACGCTCGCTGCGTTAGAACCACCGTGCTCACTAAGCGCCATACGGGCCAATTGTATTCCCTTCAGATCCTCATGGGCTAATCCATTACCTCATAAATATTTTAATTCCCTGCAGAACCTGACCAGTCTGCCATACGCTACTGACCTCAAATCCTGCTCTCGAAGAAAAGACTACCCAACCATCTCAAACACCTTCTAGCAATCGCCGGACATTCACACAGAATTATTGAAGGATACATAAATGATAATTGGTTCAGTTTAAAGTACCATTTCAATGTAACTATCGCTTGCCCTAAGGCATACCCCAGTTTAATTTCGCAATATGAAAACTATCTAAATGATTGTGAATGAATAAAGTTGCATTATTAACAAATTTCAAAACAGAAACAAACACATTCTCCTCTCAATGGACTTGCAGATTTAAAGCCTGGTCTACCAAGAGAGATTGCGTGTTCAAAAACCAACTCAAGGCCTTATAAAATTTGAATGTAGTTGAGCAGTCAGAATAAAAGTAGGAATGCCCGAGAAGGGGACACCAAGAATCGGGAAACAGACCATTTTATCAGAAACTTTGTCTCTCAAAACTAACAAACCGTCCGCGTAAAAATAAAAACATGGCCCAACGGAATTTATGTCAAAATTCGAATCTAATTTTGTTCATTGATATTTTGCAATGTCCTCCCCTATCTTCCCTAAACCGATGGATCCTTGTTGGATTTCTTTTCTCGCTTTTTTGTTATAATTATTTAATAAATATATGACAAAAAGAACAATAAAATAAAACTCATGGCTTCGCACGCTTATCGAGTTTGTGTTTTTTATGTGTTGTCGCGCACTTTATATAGTTTACGTTTGTTTTAGACTGTGTGCCACTTTGTCAAATATTTGATTATTTTTGCAATGCAGTCATTTAGTTTTGTATTAGCACCATTTTTTCCGGTCGTCATAATTTGACAAAATGGCATACAGTCTACTGGAAAAATTTTAACAATTTATTTTTGTATTCTGTTTGATTTTTATTTAATAGCTTTGTAGCCGGGTTTCTTTTACGATTGGTTTTTTAACGTGTGTTATGTGTGTGTTTAGTAGGTTCAGTGATTTTATCTTTGTAGCAATGTACGCAACATAATAGTCTATAGATTAACAAACTTGGATTTCCTTTCATTCCATTTTTTTTAATTATTCGCCCCCCCCCGTTTAGTATTTTTATTGCCAGAAAAATTTATTCAATCACTTTTAATACCTTGCCGATGGCAATTGTTTTATCTGTAAAAAAGAAAGAGAGCAGAACAAAATCGATCAATTTAAACGAAGAGAATATTTTGTTCGGTTGGAGCTTACTTTCGTCCCTTAAAGTGAAGCGTCCCATTTGCGGGAATAGTTTAAATGGCTCAAGGCAAATTAATCCGGAACATTCGATTCGCATAATTGCAACCTGATCCTGTTTTACAAACCTTGGACGTGTTTTTGATTTTTCACCAGTCTTCTTATCAACTAAACAAATAAGGGCCTGAAAAACAAATTGTTTAGCGGTTCGATCGAAAATTCCGATTCGATGGCAATCACACCGACCTTAACAGTAATTTCTTCAGCTGCGCAATGAATATGCATAACGGCCGAATAACCCGCGCATATAATTGATTTATGTTCTAAAATGACTACTTGAGCGTCGAATATTTTTCCTATTTTAATGGGATTTGACGCGTCGCATAACACAAATCCGGGTGATACGTCTTCTTCCTCAATACCCTGCAAGCAACATACACACAATATTTTAAATATGAAAAGACTCCCAAATCAGAACTACCTTCAGCTTGATTTTAACATTTTCACCAGGCGCTATGGATGTTACTTCGTCATCATCTGAGAACAGTTGATCAACAGAAACTTGTGTCTGAAAAACACACAAGTCACATGAAATCCGAAAATTCTGTTTCGATAAAAAAATCGACCTACCCTATTCGGCATAACCAATAAATTCTGTCCCTTCTTCGCACATCCCGACTCGACTTTTCCCATCACAACAGTTCCCATGTCTTTATATTTATCGACAATCGGCATTATAAACGGACCGTCGTATTTTCGATTGAGCGACGGTAATTGATCGATAAACGGTATAAAAGCTAAACCCCGATACCACGGGCACAACGTTTCCTCCACCTGATCTTTAAGTCCAATTCCGGTTAGTCCTGAACAAGGCATAAATGTTAAATCCTTATTTGGATTGAATCCCAATTTCTTAAGATATGGCAAAATTTTGTCTTTGCATTCGTTGTAACGAAACTCGTCCCAATTAACAGTCGGATCATCCATTTTATTAACAAGAACAACTAAATGTTTAACCCCGGCTGTTTTAGCTAGCATGGCATGTTCGCGTGTTTGTCCGCCCCGATCGAAACCCGTTTCGAATTCGCCTTTTCGTGCCGATATGACGAGTACGGCCAGATCGGCTTGCGCCGCACCACCAATCATATTCGGTACGAAACTTTTGTGTCCCGGTGCGTCTAATATTGTAAAATGTTTTCGTTCAGTCTCATAAAATGCCCGACCGACTTCGACTGTTTTGCCTTTTTCGCGCTCTTCGGAATTCGTATCGAGCGCCCACGATAGATACCAACTTTCTCTGGACTTTTCCCGAGCTTCTCGTTGATTCTTTTCGAGTGTTCGTTTATCTACCATCCCCGTTAAAGCCATTATTTGTCCGCCAATTGTCGATTTTCCAGCATCTGAGATGAATTTCAATTGAAAAGTTCAAGTTCAGTTTTATTTGTTCACTTTGTAGAACAATCGTTGAGTTTACTTATAAAAAAAACCAAAAAAAAGGAAGTTCTAAACAAACTTACCGACATGTCCGATAAAAACAACATTTACGTGTTCCTTTTTACTTTTGTTCTCTTCGATCTTAGCGGCTTTCTTTTTCGATAGTTTTTGCGCTATTTCGTCGTCGTTTTCGCCATCGTCTAGATCGTCGCCGCCGTCTTCATCTTCGGGCGTTGAAACCGGTTCGTCTTCAACGTCCCAACTATCGATTGGATCGTTATCTGAAACAGCGAATAGAAAATGAAATTTTTTATTAATTGAAAATTTCGTCCATTTCTTTAAACCCGTAAAAATTGAACGGTAAGTGAGAAGGGAGTCTCAGTTTCTACCACCACCAAACTAAGCCTTAAAAATTTAAAAGTATGTTGTGCTTCATGGACAAAAACAGTCTAGCCTGTTATTGCTCAGTCAACAGATTCGAATTTTTCATAGGACGTGGTTGCCCAAATCTTAAAACTAAAATAATTTCTATGATTAGTTTCCAGCTGTGAAGCTTTTTTGAAAGTTCTTTCATTGCAAACGGACAGAACTCTAGTTTAAATTGTAGACATATTTTATTTTATTTTATATTAATTTTGGGATTAACTCTACTCCTTAGATTTCACGATAAATAACTGTTCCCTTTGTCTGAGCACCAAAAACTATCGGGATAGAAAAAGAAAAGTTTTTAATGTCGATGAAACGAGATTGTTTTGGGAGCAAACAAATTTTCTGTGCTAAATTTGGTTACTGCGTGCTGCTTTTTTGTAAAGTTTATGTTACTCCGTGCTGCTTTTTAACAATTTAAAAAATTGGTAATTAATTTGAACGCTTGAAACATTAAAGCCAAGGGTAAACTTCTGTATTTTGGCGTTCAGACGTGGTCTACTTTTATATTTTTCACACGACGGCATGAAAACATGGTTTCTCCTCTGATAAATTCGACTAAGCTGCTTCAGCTACTAGCTCAAGACAATCATCGAAACCTTCAAGTACCAGGCTAGCTGATAAACAAATTTTGGATGTGATTGAACAGGTCAAAAGATTTTAATGGAAACCGTAATGAGGAGAAAATTATTTTCTTCAAAATTTGTGTGTTCTGTGCGAGAACAATTTGAAGTGATCTTCCATAAGCTAATCAAATCGAAGGAGCTAAGTTTGAAAAGATACTGAGAGCGGAAGGAGCAGCGAAATTTATTGGAAGTAGAGTTCGTGATCTCAAGCTATCGTGTAATAAATTTAGCCACGTATTTTAAGAACATCAGCTACAGAACTCCAAAAAATGGACGGAAATTTTCAACTTTGAAGGTCCTCAATGCAGTCTCCATTTATCGTGCGTGTAGAAGACTAAAAAAATTCTTTTAGCCTGAACCGGGATACGTAATCGGTAGACCCTGAATCAAGTTTATAATTCTCATTGAATTTCATCTAGGCTAGGTCCTAGTCTCATTGAATTTCATATAGGCTAGGGCCTAGTCTATTGACACAGACAGTAAATCACTACTAACATTTCGAAACTGGAAGGCGCGATCACAGAACCGAAAAGGCTGGAGGCGGCACATTCAGGAGGCCAGGGTCTGATTTGGACGGTAACGCCATCGTAAGTAAGTGGGGCCTAGTCTAGATGGAATTCAATGGCCTAGTCGATAGGCTACAACAAAGAAAAAATCCTTGGGTAAAAAAATTCAGATGGGAGTCATGTAGTCGATCTGGTAACGAACACGTTGGAAAAATTGTCAAAATAAAAAAGGTTGGCTTAAGTAAAGCCATAATTAAAAAGATAATAGAGTAAAATATTACATTGTTATTAATATTTATTCGCTCTAGAATTTCGTATTTTTTTTCAGATCGAACAACTGCAAAACAACTCTAAAGCCGGCTACAGACTTATCGCGTTTCGCGTCTTTCTCGTTAATAATGTGTAGAGGTTTTTCGTGGGTTTCTTGCGTCTTTCTTGTTAATAGTGTGTAGAGGTTTTTCGTGAATTTCTCGCGTTTCGTGTGCTTTCTCTACTGGAGGCAGTTTTTTATTTGACGACATCTCGACGAGACAGCGACGAAAAATCTGGCGAGACGATTTTTTCGTGACTTTCTCGCGAGTTTCATGTGCTTCGTGAAACAAGACGAAAAACTCGCGAAATGTGAAAAACAAGAAAAGCAGGAGAAGTCTGTAGTCGGCTTATTGGTTCCCGACACCTTTTACATAAAATTACGCGATTTGTGAAGAAGCAATACAAGAAATTTATCAGCAAATTTGATAAACCATCGAGACCACCACCACCACCATCACCATACCATTTTGGAGATGTCCAGATAATTCTCTGCCAACTCTTTTCCGAGTTATACTTAAAACGTAAGAAGGTTGCTTACTGTGTTAAATTTCAATGACTTACATAAAGTGTGTTGGGGGCAGCGTGCCCTCTTCTTGATTGGAAATTCCCTTTAAAAGAAACTCTTTATTCTTGTTTCCTTCTGTATTGTCCGAAATCCGCGAAGCTGAAAGTAAATTGCGTGTTACTTAGTTAAAACGATTTTTTTTTATTTACCTGCAATCCTTACCTATGATAGCCGTAAATCGCACGAGCGATAACGAGCGGACTTTCTTAGTAACATATCCACAGATTATTTGACACTGACAAGAACAATTAATTCTAACTGATTATGAGTAAAACTGTTTGCTCGGCACCCACAATACACTGAACTTTATTTCAGATACTTAACAAAAGGAAAGGTTAGCGTACTGTCTGTGAGTACAACGCGATTTGAATTCGTGAAATTTATATGTTTCTTCATTGTCTGAAGAACCATTTAAAGTCCGGTTTGGTTCAGCAGCGGGAGCCGAGAACTGACAAAAGAGGAGAACGAACCACAGGATAGAACGATCCAGGTATTTGGCGAACACTTTAAAATGCAAAGAACATGTGGCTTTCTGTGGAATGTCGACAGCTGTAGCATTAGAAAGACTAATTAAAATTCACTGGACAGGAACCGTGGAGTGCAGACAGTCCAAACGATGTTGAGTCCAAGAAACAAACTTCAAATTTTCTAAAAATAAAACGGAATCATGTTTGACGCATGACCGGCTAATTTCAGGACGCTGTAAGTTGAAAAGGTATTTGCGTACGATTAGACGACTGATTCGAGACGATACTCGTATTTGCAGATTGTGTGAAGAAAGCAAAGCACGTTCACGCAAAAATTCGTGTGCATGAGCGTAATTTTTCATAAGGAGAAAGGTTGAAAATTGGATTGCAGTAGAAGTGAGATGCAAGTAGGTAATCTCGGGACTCCAGTGTCAAAAGAAAGCGCAAAATCTCGGTATTAGTCATTCCATCTACTTCCATGGATCTATGCCATGGTGAAGAGCTCGAAGAAGACTCAGGCTTTTCGGTCATTACTCTTCGACAATTGGAAGATCTGAGGTTGATAGAGCATGACAAGTTGGTCAAATTTATTAAGGATTTGGGATGTTTTGGGGTTGATTAACTAGTTAGTTCCGCAATTTTTCCGAAGGGATCGCCCTCGTTTGGGTCGAGGTACAGTCCAGTCAGTGTAGGATGGGAAGAAATATAAAAAATAAATATAACAAATGAAAAATAGAATTAAAAATAAAATGGATCAGAGGAAAACTATCGATGGATGTTAAATTTAAAAGACTAAGTCAAATCCGCTAGAAAACACAGTCGAAGGAAATGCGTTCCACATTCTAGTTGCAGGAGGAAGAAACGACTGTCTAAATTTCAAAATTTTGGTGGCTCAACCGTATACTCGTGGACGTGTAAAGCTGAACTAGTATTAGAGTAGAGAGGTACGTTTTGGGTGCTCCTGCCCAGATATGTGAATTGTACTCAAGTTGAGGTCGATATATGCCTTGTAGATTTTTGCGAGCTCTAGTGGTGAAAAAAAAACTTCTTGCACCTTCGTTGGAAATCTCAAACGATTAGAAACGTTTATGGCGAGTCTTCTATTAGTGAATCAACGTGTCGAGAATGATTTTATCGCTTCAAAATTTTCGGTGTGCAAGACAAAGAGCGTTTCGGCCGTCTAAAAAATTACGAAGACGACAAATTGGAGGAACTACTGGTCGAAGATTCGTGCGAAACACAATAAAGAATTGCGGATTCATTGGCTGTGACTCAACAAGCCATTGTTGCACATCGCCTGAAAGTCTTCGGAATGATGCAAGAGCAAGGAAATTGGGTGCAGTACGAATTGATGCCAAGAGACGTACAAAGATTTTTGCATGGCGGGTTTCATCCGTGATTTCGAATCGTCTTAAAATTTGATGAAAAGATTGCCGCCGAAATTGTGTCCACTCACAAAGTTTGTTGCTTTTGGTCCAACGAGTCTGTTGGATTGTAGTTCGCGTCGGCCTAGCTTCACAGTTGACCGGGCCACTGACAATCCTTCAGACTTTCAGCGTCGATATTCACGAGGAAAAGGACATGCTTCTCATTTTTTCTGGACACATACACTTTGTGCCTTCGGTTCCCAAGTTCCTGTAATTTTTAATCGTTTCATGCCTGAATTTAATTGGCTTGTTTTCGAGTGGTTACGAAGCAAGGTCATACGAAGCGGGGAGTCTTGACCACGGTTTTACCGCATGGAAGCTATGACATCTACGGCAGGCCTCAATTCGGCACGCATCGATGTCCACGCCCTTGTCCTGCCGCAGTGTCCCAAATTCGTAACCCTTGCAGTGGTCAGGCACGTGGGAATCACCGGAAAAATCCCAACCGTGCCTCTCCCCCGTCCAAAACGTTCGCTACTTTGACGTAAGCCAATTTCGTTCGTATTTCGAAATTTTTTGACACGTCACTTTCGATATTTTTAACTCACGTCATTAACCCCTAAAAACATGCTGGTTGCAATTTTTCGGGGTCCACCAATAAACAATTGTCCGCCTGCCCGCCCCAATTAAAGACGGTGGCGACTTTTCCAGCCACAACACACAATGTGGAGCCAAAGAAAAACTGGAATTCACGCACACATTTCACGTCGCACCCAAAGGAAAGGCGCCCCGTGCAAATCGCAACAAAAAAAAACACCTCAAACGTGCAAACACGCCTCGTTTTTCACACGAAAATCGCATCCGTGCGTTGTTTACCTTTCGTTTCGGTCACCAGCAACATGTTTCACGATTTATTTTCACAGAAAACACAGAAAAACGACAAAAACAAAGAAAAACACTTTTCACTAGACGTGTTCAATTTCCCAGCTAAAAAAAAACTGAACTTTTTTTCGAGGTTATGTCAAAAGTGGCGACGACAACGTCGACCAGACGGAGACGACGTTCGTGGAGGTGATTAGGTGTTTTTTTTTCGTCACTCGAATTCCGATATGGAAAAGTACACAGAGATAAAAACTGATGAAAAATGCCGTTACCGGGGGTGAAATGCAACGAAACACGACGTTACGGGACGAGATCGCGAATCGGAATGAACTCGGGCGGAGATTTTTACACCGTAACCGCACTTTCGGATTCGGAGAAGGCAGGTACGGTCGTCGGCGGACAGGTAAATCCGCCACATACGCATATTTCGCGGAAAAACCTGTTCTAACCAGTCGACTGGCATTTCTCTTGTCCCGTTCGACGGCGCGATGATAAAGTCAATTTCTTTATCAATACGAGTTGGGCGGCAAGGCCGATCGGACCGACCTCAGCAGGTCGAATTGGCTGTGAAGAACTCGGCGCGGAGGCAGGGGGGCTTTCTTTTCGGTTATTTACAAGTGACACCGTAGCGACGCAGACGTTTTAATTGATGAAAAGAAAATTTACCATTATTTTGCGGCGAGTTGTCTTCGATTGACGGCGGCGTGTTGGAGATCGGTACCGGAGTGGGTGCAGGTGCTGTGGGGGCTGCAGTTGCGACGGCTGTCTGAACCGGTGGATCAACCGTTGCCGGGGGTGGAGGCAGCTCAGGTGTAGCGGCCGCTGTTGGTGTCGTCTGCAGCGACGACGGTTCCGACGATTTCGGGGTTACAGATGACGACGACGGTGGAGGCGGTGGTGCTCCGCCAGTTGTGTCGATACTGTTGCTATTGATGTTGTTTTCAGCGGCGGCGGGTACTGCGGCCGCCGCCGCGACAACTGTATCACTGGTCGGCACTGTGGTATTTGTCGCGGAAGCGGTCACGGGCCCGCTAAAAGCAAAACTCGGAACAAATTCCATTGCGTTCACGTTTAATGTAGAAAACTTTGCACCAAAATCGGAATTATCTTGCTGCTGTGCCATGATTTTCTCGAGTATTTCGTTTAGCCGATTTTTTCTCCGCCTTTTCAGCGTTCGCAGTGGGTTTTCTGCGCTTTTCTTTTCTCGAATTTTTTTTCTCTTCTTCTCGTTGATTATTTTCTAGTCCCGCGAACTTTCTTGACGATCCGACAATTTACCGACTGGATTTGACTTTTATTCGGGCGATTATCGTTTCGATTCGATTGCGGAGCGACGTGGTTCGTTTTATTCAATTTATTATCGAAAGTTAAAATAAAAATTTGTCTGAAATCGTTCGGGACACCAATCGCACGCGTTTTTTTCGGCACATCAGTCAAAATGGCCACGCAACAAATGGCGAGAGAAACGACGTACGGTTTGCACGGTGAAGTTGGCTGCCAGTTACAGACTTTTGGCATGTGCTTTTCAGAAACTAGTACACGATTGCATTTTAGGTTTTAGTAGTGGGCCAAGTGTTGGATGTGGTCAGTGACCTTGCGGTTTTTATCAGTTAATTTACGTATATTCGCGTGTTTCGTTTGTGTTTTGTAGTTTTTTCGGTTTATTAGTGACTAGTGCAAGGAACAAATAGCGTTGCAACCGTCCAGGTATGTTGTCATTGCCGGAAATCCTTAATATTTATAGTTTGTGTATTATTAATGCTGTGTCCCATATTTAGTCTAAAAAACAAAACACTGCAGTAGCACAGATTTGAAATTGAATGACGTCAATTAAGATCACATTTTTTATACTTAATACACAATTTTTTTAACAAGAAAAGATTATTCTACTTAATTTCGTTGTATTATGCTTGATTTATTGTTCAAACAGAAATTCAACTCTTAATTTGGTGTTAATTGGATTTTTTCTATTATTTTGCTTGATGGTCAGTAAAAAACGGTCACACGTGATAGTGCAGTTTGAAAAAATTTTTTTTGCCATAACTCTTTAAAGAAAAAAATTTGCTAACAGTCTGGGCGCAATTTTATAATTTTTACGGTAGAAGTTCGGAACGCGTTCAATTCTTAGATGCGGTGTAGGTTACTATGTGACTGAAAACATAACAAAAAGTTTGGGAAGCCGTAAGAATACATACGTCGCGCTAGAATACTGAAGTACTCTGCTGCCACAAATGGGTCACTCCATCAAAAATCGCAAAAAAAGGTCAATTTTAATACCTTGCCATCACCGATTCTTTTGAAAAAATTTTTGATTGAAGAACTAGTGAAAAAAAAAAATATAATTTCAATTTTTTTTTCTATCTATTTTTTTTTTGTTAGTTATGTTACAGTTCTCGCAAAAATGGTGTCCTAATTCTCTTTGAAAATTCATATCTCTGTTAGTTTTTATCATATGTAGAATAATAAAATGGGACTTATTTAAAGGGGGAAGGTTGTCGCAAAATAAGAAAAATACAAACCAAATTTATCCTTAAATTTTTTTTTCAAAGGATAACGATTTTGCCCGTGTAAGTGAAAAGATATTCGATCTCTGATCAGACCTGAGAGATATGGTGGAATTCATGAAAAGTATACAACCACTTTACACCCTCTTAGGGGTCGAATTTCAAAAAATCTTGAAAACACTTTCTAGGTATTTATATGAAGAATCCGTAGAATAAAAATGAATTCTATATTTGGAAAGACCTAGTAGATATGACGAAAATCGTGAAAATATATGCATTTTATATTTACTGTAAAAATTTGAAGCATCTACCTTACACTGTTATTGAGATATGAAACATGTTATTTTTGAGAAATTCTAATACCCTCCACTTCCGTGCTCCTCCGCCTCCTTCAAAGATTTTACTTTGAGCAATCTTTATTTATCTATCTTTATAATCAAACCGAATGTTGTTTTTCTGGTCCAATTGTTTTGTGAGATATCGTAATCTAAAGTTTTTCACCCCCCCCCCCCCCACCCCCGTACGCCACTACCCACCCACAAATTTTGTTTCAATCTACTCTCCTAGTATAACTACAGATATTTGTTAAGTTTTAATTGCATGCCATTAACGGTTTAGGAGATATGAATTTTAGAATGTGTCGATCTCGGCATTTTTGCGTTTCGGACGCATTATTTCCCCCTCCACTCCCACACCCCTTCACCCATATCATCAATTTGGCAAATGGGTCCACTATTAAAGCTCTATAGAAAATCTAAGTTTCAGTCTCCTAACATAAGCGGTTGCTGAGATCTAGAAACCAAAATTTTTCGTCTAAAACACTTCCCCCACCTTCCCCCTCACACCTCCACCCCTGAAAATAATGTTAATTCAAGGGGTCTACCAAGTCTATTCTTAGAAAAAAATTTAATTTAATAGCTCCACTGGGTTGAGAGCTACGAGCCTTCAAAGGATCTTGGGGCGGTCTACGTACGGCGGACAGACGGAGTGAAAATTTTTATTGCTTTTTTCGTGTCTACTAGTCATGAAATGTACACAAAAAAATTTTGAGGGTAGCAAATTTTTTTTTTTTTGAAAATCAATAACAATACTGTATTATAAATAATAAAGTAAAATCAATTTGGGGTCTCAATGGGATCGGGGTAAAAAATCGAAGAACGTCAGTGTTTCTCAATTTACTTTATAGAAAAAGGGTCATTCCATCAAGAATCGTCAAAAGTGTAACCTTACCATCGCCGATTCTTTTGAAAATTTATGTACTCGAAGAATTAGTGAAAAAAAAATCTTATATAAATTTTTTGTTTCTATCTCATTTTTTTAGTAGTTATAGTATGTTAAAGATTTCGCATAGAAAGTGGCCAAGACTTCTTTGAAAATTCATATCTCTGGTAATTTTTATCCTAAAATAATAAAGTACGACTTATTTTAAAGATTTTTATTTGAAAATTGCTGTAATATAAAAATAATACTAATAAAAATTATCCTTTCAAGAATAAGGATTTTGTCCTTTATCCTTGAATATCTCAAAAAGCCAAACATGTTTTTCTTTTATTGTTTTATGTTTTGTGTATTATCTATACTTGTGTATTATCTATACTTTTTCAAAACATATCAAAAAATTAGCTTGGGATCTCAATGGGATCGAGGTCAAAAAAATTGAAGAACTTCAGTACTTTTCAATTATGTTATAATTGTAAGTGTAACATAATCAAAAAGCACTGATGTTCTTCGATTTTTTTACCCCGATCCTCTTGAGATCCCAAGTTAATTTTTTTAGTTGTTTTGAAAAACATTATAATACACAAAATATAAAAAAAAAAAATTGGCTCTCTGAGATATTCATGGGTCATTCCACTTTTTCTATAAAATTTACTTTAGCACTGATTTTCTTCGATTTTTTTTACACCGATCCCATTGCAATCCCAAGTTGAATTTTTGATATGTTTTGAATAACAGTATAATACACAAAACATTAAAAAATAAGAGAAAGGAAAAAATTGGTATTTTGAGATATTCATGGAAAAAGGACAAAACCGTTATCCTTGGGAAAAAAATCAAGGATAAATTTTATTGATATTTTTATTATTTTGCGACAACCTTTCCCTTTAAAATTAGCCCTATTTAGTTATTCTATGATAAAAATTAACAGAGATATGAATTTTTAAAGAGGAGTTGGACACCATTTTTACTAAATCTTTAACATACTATAACTAACAAAAAAAAAAAATGAGATGAAAAAAAAAATTGAAATTATATTTTTTTTTTCACTAGTTCTTCAAGCAAAAATTTTTTCAAAAGAATCGGCGATGTTAAGGTCACAACTTTTGCGATTTTTGATGGGATGACCCAAATAACATATGAATTACATAATTGGGTCATATTCTGGGATGTGGTCTAGGGGTTGAAAAAGGGCAAAAACTTGTAAATAGCTGATTATTATACAAGCCCGTGGAAGTGAAAAGAAATTCGATATCTGATCAGACCTGAGAGATATAGCAGAATTCATGAAAAAGTATACAGTCATTTTACACCCCCTTAGGAATCGAATTTCAAAAAATCTTGAAAACACTTTCTTCGTATTCATATGAAGAATTCATAGAAAAAAATTAATTCAATATTTTGGAAGACCTAGAAGATATGACGAAAATCGGAAAAATATATACACTCTATTTTCGTTGATAAATTTTTTTCCCACCTCCCACCAATGGATATTAGATTTTTTTTTTAATCAAAATTACTGTTCTAGTTGATTTACATATATGTATGTACATTCCGAGTTTCAACTTTCTAGCATAAGCCGTTCTATAGTTAGGAAAAGCAACACGTGTCTTTAATGGTCTAGGCCCGTTCCTACGATCGTCAGTTACGTTCTAACTGGAACTTTAACAGACAGATGCTCATACGAAACTTTCAGCTAAGTTCTGGTTAAATTTTAACTGAAGGTCGTAACGATTTTTTAAATAATTCCACTACACAGAAGTAGATTGCAGATCAGATTGCAATGAAAAAAATGAGGAGAAAAGAAGAGCGAAGCGAGGATTCTAGCATCTCTAAAGAACTGTGAAAGGACTCGTTCTATGCACCCTTACAAAAGTTTCTAAATGATTCCTTCGGAGTTATGTACAATGGAGTTACTTGCAAAAAGGATGTCAAATGTAGGAGAAAACGAGGTCTTCTAAACTACCTGAAGAGTACTCTAAGATTAATCATGGAGTGGGCGAGTACTCCAGAATTAATCCCATGTGAGACCGCGTCTTAAGCTCCCCTAGAAATATTTTTAAATGATTTTTTAAGAGGTACAATGGAGATCTGATTTGAGAGGACATACTCTTGCAAAAAGGAGGAAATTCATTTTTATAATTAGTATTCTACTAACGATATAATTTTTCTGTCAACCCCGAACGAGTAACTGGGGTCACAGGTGAGTAAAGATGAAAGGCCAAGTGTTGTGTAATCAGTGGTGGCGGTATATCCCATTTTTTGCTCAATAAATTTAGGATTTAAAAAAAAAATGAAATTTTATTTACAACTCAAACTTTAACAATAATTTAATCTTATAAAATGTAATAGTTCCTAAGATTTCCGCGGTAGTAACGGCGTAATCACTTTGTTCTTAACATCCATTTCTCTTGATTTGATCTCTTCAGCTTCACCGTATAAGTCCAAATTTTTGCCGTGAACCCAAACAAGGATATCGAAAACAACTCCAAATATAGTCAGGGCTAAACGAAAAATACAACTGAATTTCTGCTAAATAAATGCTAAAAACAAAAAACTTACTTAACGCCAAAAGATTCACATAATATCGAAAACTAGTTTGATCGTAGAGTTGACAATCGCCTCGCTTGCCGCACTGATAGTTCCACACCAGGCACGTACTATCGATGATTCGTCCAAAAAGAATGGGTCCTGGAATCAAGGCGAACAGACTGATCATCATCAGGGTTAGTCCTTGCGCGAAGGACTTATCTTCGGTTGCTACAGCTCTAAAGTTGACTAGAATATTTCCAATTCGACCGGATGATCCTATCCAATTTATACACAATGAGAGCAGCGAAAAGCCATAGAACGCATAGGTGCATCCTGCCATACACGCTCCTGGAGTAAGGATATCGGAAAAGTATTGTGGCAATGCCGTTGTAGGCTCGCTAGTTACTTGCGTTACGAAGGAGTTCAGGGTGCTGACAATTGCAGTTCCTGTTCCGTTATTTGGCGACAATGTGCTGTATAAATTCGCAGGAGTAGTTTCCGGTAGGTAGTCAAGCCCCAACGTTGTCCAGTTCGAAGATAGTTCGGCATTGGCACAGGAACAATTCGTGTAGATCTAGTGAACGATTAGAAACCAAATTAAATTTTTGCTGCTAATTTTATCTTGTTCCTATTGTCTATCGAATTAAAGATTAAAAATCAATTCTAAAAGCGGATATACTTACATTACTCTCCCTATTCCAAGAATAACAACCAGCGTGACATGGCGAGAAAAATGTTCGTCCGCTGGGAGCGTGGCATACAGGACTATAACCAATGTCAACACAGTGGCAATTTTCATTACAATTAGACGTTAAATTAAATCTGTAAGAAGAAAATTATTCAGTTTAATAGAATCAACAAATGGAAAGGAAACATGGGTCCGGCTAAGGAACTATAGTTCTTTTCAAGTTCGGATTGAATGTGAGGGCCTAAAAAAAAAGGCCCTACTCAAGAAGGACTTCTTTTCATGTTCCGATTCAATGTGATGTGAAAAAAATGAACCACTTCTTTTCAAGTTCGTAGTGAATGTGATGACCCAAAAAAAAGAAAGTTCCTCACTCACGAAAAAACTAGTTCTTTTCAAGCTGTATCACGTACCGAAACGAACTAGAGTTCACCAAAAGGAGTGAGTTAGTTCACTCAATCACTTCAATGAACTGCTCTTTTGGAACAGTTCACTCAGGAACGACCCATCTCTAATTTGAAATGACAAACACCGAATCTAGGATGCAGATATCCTCAAAAAAGATCTTTAGGTAAAGAAATCCTCTAGGAAATCTGCATCCAATCGAGGAGGATAGAAAAGCCGTTCAAAATCAATTTTTCGACATATGAGACTCCATCCCCATGCGATGAAATTTTTTTTAAGCAAGTTAAATAATACTTTTGAAAACAACTACTTACGTTCCATTTTGCATCATTGAGCCCGTATCGCCGCAATAAAAGAACAAATATGAGAATTGTCCCAACATATAAACAAATCCGATTATAACGTTCCAGAAGAGCACCTTACTAGCACAGGGCTTACGTTTCGATATTACCCATCCGGATGCCAAAAGACCCATCACCATACCCGATATGGTTAACGGTCCGATCACAATAGTTGCATTTTGTGCAGTCTTATGAAATTGTACTTCCATATATCGTGACATGAATGTCATGTAACCCGATGCTCCCAGAATGTAAAAGACTCCGGAAATATTATTAAAAATTAATAGCTTATTTTTTAAGAGACGTGCCAATGCCTTGGGAAAATCTGAAAGGAAAAGTATATTTGAGAAATTAAAGTTGCCAAAAATTTTTTACCTATTTACACTACCAGCAAAAACAGTCAAAAATTTGACCAAGTTGCATATTCATAGTCTAACGCTTGAATAAGCCTTGTATTAGACTCTATGCAACTACAGTCAAAACCGGATATAACGACATCGCTTTTAACGACGGATCGGTTATTACGACTGAATGGCATGGTCCTGGTCGAATCTCTATACAAAGGAATGTAGATAAATTGCATATTGCTTAAAACGACTATTGGATATAGCGACGAATTTAGAGGGTCCCTTCAATGTCGGTTTTGACTGTATGTCAAATATTTGACTATATTTTTTGGCACTACATAAGGCATGTTTTGCCTAAAACATTTTACTGAATTTTCGTCAAATATTTGAGAGTAGTATGTAATTACCTTATACTCGTACAACCTTTAGTTAGACGGTGTACTATGGGATCAAATATTTCATCATGCATATTTTGGAAAACAATTGATAAAACAAATAAAATAGTTTCAAAAATTTGACGATTTACCATCAAAAAAAGAAGAAAGGGGTATGCAATCTGATCCAAGATATTTACAAGCCTGTATTGTACTGTATTTCGTCTTGCCAAATATTTAAACGATGAAAAATTCAGTCGAATTTTTCAGATAAAACACACTTTGTGTAGACCAAATAAAAATTTGATTTGATTTTACCTGACAAATATTAACTGAATTTTTCGTCGAATATTTGAGAGTATGTAATTATGTGTCAAATATTTTATCATACAAATTTTGGAAAACAATTGTATAAAACAGTTTGGCATACAAAAATTTGACGATTGTCCATAGAAATTGGACAAAGGGGTATACAATCTGAACCAAGATTTATAAAGCCTGTATTGGACTGTATGTTGTCGTCTTGTCAAATATTTAAGCAATAAAAAATTCAGACGATTTTTTCAGATAAAACACGCTTTGTGTTAGGCCAAATAAAAATTTGATCAAGCTGTATTTAAAGTCTTTTTGTCACTATGACTGTTCCAATCTAATTGTGAAATACATCGTCTGAATTTTGTGATAAAACTCCTTTTGTTGTAAAGTACAGATTGGAATGAACGTTTTATAAAATTTATTATTGCAGTCGATTCGGTATATTATCTAAGATCTAAATAGGTACTTGTACTTTATCTAGTTGATTACAGTAGCCTAAAAAATAAAGGTAATCAGCGGCATAATCCGCTATCTTTATTTGCTTGTTTTTAGCGGGAGTTGCTATTCGAAAAGTACCACTTACAATACTCAAGGAAAGTCCGGTGAAATTTTAAATAGCCTTGTGAAGGTCTTTTAAAAATTAATAAATTAATGAGATACGGTTTTATCGTAAATAAGATAAGAATTTATTTGTAAAGGTCGAAATAGCCACATGTTGCGATTTTAAAACAAATATCCGCAAAATGGCAATTTGTGCATTTTGCACAATTAATTTGTCCGAAGGAAGATAAAGTTGCAAATTAGTTTGTGTCTAAAATGTAACTAGATTGTGTCATTATCATCAATGGCGCGACAGCCCAAGTCGGACCCTGGCCTCCTGACTAGATTGTATTGTAAATTAACTTACCTTTTAATTTCGGAAAATCAATAGGCTTTTCTTCCATTGGTGTATCACAATTCGTCAATTGATCTGTTTCTTCCAACCGTAACGTTTTTGGCAGTTCTGAATCGTATTGAATTCGACGATTTTTTGGCAATCGTTTTGGAAAGAGTCCAATCAGTCCGGAAAAGAGTAGCATAGCAGTTCCAAGTATCATCCAGCCAAACCACCATGCACCAAGCCATCGCGGATCATCCTTATTAATAATGGGAGTTTTTGTTGGATCCACATACATATTTAGTGAAACGTATCCTGGTAAAATTATTCGATAGTATTAAAGGGATGAGGGTGGATGCGGAAGATCTTCTGACTTACCCAGGAAGAATCCAACAATTGGTCCACTCATTCGTAGTGTCATAGCATACGCCAACATTAAAGGTGTATTCGTTTTTTTCGTATTATCATCGAGATAAGTTTGACCTAACGAATAGTACAAAGTATTGCCTATTCCTAAGATGAATTGAGATAGGAAGATCAGAACCAATGGAACTATTGTCACCAGATCGTCACAGGTTTTTTCATCTTTGATTGCTTTGCATAGTGGATGGTTTCCAGCGATCGCCGCACTAGTGCTTGTACTATTCTAAAAAAAAAATTATTATATTATATTTATATATTTTTTTTTATCGAAGAACACTTACAAAAAATGAAATGTTTGAATGTTTGTCAATTTCGCTGTAGTATTCTTTGGTCAAGTGATAGGCTTCTTCACCTAAACCGTAGATAAAATGCGGACTGGCCAATACGAAACAGGACAATCCACAGAATACCATACCCCATGCTATCCAAAGCGGACGATTTCTTTGACCACCGGCATATGATAAGATCAGTGATAGGATTATTTGTGATATCTCATTACCACTTAGAACAATTCCTTTAAAAAGAAAGTTTAAAAGGTTAAATCAAAACCATACCGAATTTTGACTAAGTAAAAATATAAGAACAAATGATTTCAGTTTTTTGCGTAAGAACGAGCATTTCTCAATAAGAGATTGGTGAGATTGATTGGTCCAGAAAAAAATTTTTAAAAAATATATCTTAAAATCCATTTATTTAAAAAAAAAATCCGAAGATTATATTAGCACAATTGAAATCATCTCCCAACGGTTCCTCAAATCATAACTTACCTGTCGTTTGACTTGGCATATGAAAACGTTTCTCTATTGTTGTTAATGTTACAACAAAATACATATATGACATTGCCTGTACCGTTCCGAGTAGTCCATAAACGCCCAGAAACCATTTTGTATTTGCGTATTTTTGCAGCCATTTTGGATGCCAAAATGATACACCACAAGAAGTATCGCTACGCATTTTGTTTATTTTTTAATCTATTGTTTATTTATGGAAATGTTTTGTTTTTACTTTATCGAGTCAAAACAATTTTTTTGCGGCTATAAAATCGTGTCAACATAGCAAGTAGTTTCTGTAAAAGAGAAAAAAAATAAAATGTTAACAAGTTTGTAATTTGTATAATATAATACACATAATTATTTTTAATAAATTCCGTGGTGTCTTTAGAACTTGACGATCTATGTACGATTGATGAATATATTTTGAGTAAAATAGACACTAGGAAAATTCTGGGAGCTTAGAATTGACGTGAACGAAATTTTTCTGATTTCAATCAAACCGAAATATACTTATAAAATTATGATTGTTTGGAATCTCAACAAATAGTTCAGAACATGGAAAACGAAGCCCATCTTCGTCTCTTATTTTTAACCAATTATCATGACAATGTAATTGTTAGTTGAAATCCTTAATCTCGTAGGTGTAGCTAATAGCTGAAAACTTTTGAATGGTTGGAAACGCTAGGTGAGCTCTGAATTGAACCCAGGCGCCGGTACGATTGTGACTCTAAACTACCCAGTGAATTAATTATTAACCATTATGCCCGTTCCTACGACCATCAGTTACGTTCTAACTGGAACTTTAACTGACAGATTTTCATACAAAACCTCTAGTTCCAGTAGATTTTAAATGGCTGGAAACGATAGGTGGGCTCTGAATTGAACCCAGGCGCCAGTACAACTGTGACTCTAGACTACCCAGTAAACAAATTATTAACCCTTAAACCCGTTCCTGCGATCGTCAGCTACCTTCTAACTGGAACTTTAACTGACAGAGTTTCATACAAAACTGCCAGTTAAAGTTCCGGTTAGAATTTAACTGACGATCGTAGGAACTGGCCTTAGTGTACCTAGGTATATTTAAAAAAAATTCCTATAATTCGACATTGACCGTAACTTGAACTTTTTTTTATCTAGACGTGTAAAATTTGTAATCTTTATGAATATACAAATCGCAAAAAATCTTATCAAAAATTTTAGTTTATCGCTTCTGCTAATTTGTTCATTGTTTAATGAATCGCATACCTTCGATTTCCATTTCTGGGAAAAGTGTTGACCAATTTCAGTCAGTTATGGTGATGAAGGAACGATTCAGTCTGTCTTAAATAAAATTCAACAGTATTTTTTACCAGGTGAACTTGTTTTTTAAAAGCTGGTTTACATGGCGAATGCAAACATTTTTGAGATTGTGACGGAGCCAGCTTATCGAATTTTCAATGGAGTAGAAAGCAACCACTGCAAAAAATATTGTCACAAACACACATATATCGTCAATATTTTTTGCTGGACATAATATCTATTCGTTTAACTCCTGATCAGTTTCTCATTAGAGATTTTCCTTCTCCCTCACAATTTCAGTGAAAATCGTTTGCAGTTACATGGTAACCACCCTTAGAAAAACCAATTACCTTTATAACAAAACTGTACAAATACTAGGACAGTAGCAAAAAAAAAATTTTTTTAACATTACCAAAGTTATTTGTGGAATCCTTTTTTTAATTGTTTTATATTTTAAAAATAGTCTAATCAAAAAGTGTCAAATATTTGACCGAATAAATTTGAATTTAAGTAAACTTTTTTTTTGATAAAATTTCTAGATACTGTACAATTTTTGTCGTACAAGAGAATCAAGTCCAAATTTAATTTTTTTTCGGATTTTCATAAATTTTAATATTTTTATTATTTATATGATATACCTTGTACAGACTATGCGTTTTAAACGCGTTTAAGTAGGCTGAACGAGTTAAAAAAGCAGTGTCCAGACTAGGCAACTCATTTTATATTAATAAATGACAGCTTGACGTGATTTGTTTTGACAAGCAGATATTCAGCTGTGTTTCATTAGCAAATTTGTAGTTTCGAAATTTTCGCGTTTAACTAATTAAAACGCGTTAATCTCAAAGTCTGAACATAGTAATAGGTTGATGCCGATGTCTGGAACTGTCTCTTTTTTTAAGTGGGTACAAACACTTCTAGAATAAGATTCCGAACTGAACTACGACATCAACCTATAACACGGTAAAGTACAATCCATTTAGCTAAAGGAACTTATCAATAATAATTAATTGTTTTTTTTTGTTTTGCCACAATGTTACTCCGAATAATGATTACTCCGAAATACGATTACTCCGAATTACGATTAACGTATTTTTTTTGTGAAAATCAATCTATATAATGGTGTTACCCCTTCATTTACTGCGTACTTACAATATAAACCGATCAACTTGTATTTTAGTCAATTGAACTAGTAGCGCTTTTACATCTAATAAATGAATAATTTAAAAAAACTTGTATTTATTAAAAATTATTGTCACTTAAGTCAATTATGTAAATATACCGAGCTAACATGTTTTAAAGCATTTGATGCTCTACAGCGATAAAGTAACATTTTGATATGTGGTAAAAAAATTATTTATTTAGAGATAGAGTATTTGAGCTTATGTAGTTTTCTTAGAAATTGATAAAAATAAACAAGATAATCTTTTATTAACATGGGGTCTTTGCTGCAGTGCAGGACATACGGCGTAAAACTTCACTTTTTTAGTCTCGTATAATATTATGAATCATTTAATTGTCGGTCTAAATAAAGGCATTATCCTACTGTCGTCCCAGAAGTACATTTTGAATAATGGTTAAACCGATTGAAATTGAAATCGAAATCTGTTCAAATAAATTAATAATATAAATTATATAGTTCAACACTTGACCTTAAACTTGTATTAGAAAATGAATAATTTAAAAACAAACCTGTTAAAAATAGAACAAAACGCCGGGTTTATTTATAATCTCCGAGAAATCTGTACAGAAATCGTTAACCAGCCAATTTATGCTCTGAACAATCCGCACTGGAATATAGAACACACTTGATCTAAATTCACAAACTTCAATATAAAGCGTCCGTTGAAGCTATGGGCTAAGTAGATGACTTGATTCTACTATAAAATTATCAATTTACGAATGCGAAATGTGCAGCATTCTTACGAGTACAAATGTATGGTAACTTCACTCACTGATGCACTATGCACTATCACTGAATAGCTTGTAAAAAAATTAAAAATTAAAAAAAAAACTATCACAAAACCGGGAAAATCTTTAAACACTTTCTTCTACATCCCGGAAAAATTGAAAAATTCTATACTCTTTATTTTTTCCCTACTAAAATTAGACATCAATGAGCCTACACGTACGAGTACTTGTGGAAAACGTACAAACAGACTAGTGAAGCTCTCAAGTTATTATGAGCGCGGTCAATCAATTAAATCGCATTTTAAATTGTAGAGTGTCCAGCTGATTAGACATATCTTTCATATGTGTACAGTGTGCGAATGAATCTATTTAATAAAATTTTCGTTATCTTTTTGATAAAGAGTATAGAACCGAAAACTCTACTTTGCTCGACGAAGCCACTTTCATACAACAAACGGTTTATGACGCAAAAATTCATCCGTACAGTTTAATTTGTACATGGGTTAGATAATGGAATAGTGTCCATATTATTGCTGATAATGATTACTTACACCTACTATTCGAATTACTCGACTATTACTAATTATGTCTTGCGTTATTACTAAGACGGTTTTACAATCTCGTAAATAATGCTTTTATCAACTTTCGATAAACATTTAAAAAACAGATAAACAGATTAAGTAGTTGCAAATTACGGATGTCTGTACATTATTTAATTATTATTAATCATTCGAATTGAACGAATTCGACAAAAATTTTCAACAAAATAACAACATTTAACAATTTCGTCAATAATAAAATTATTATTTTTTAGATCCAGATCTTATTGCTCCCTTTCAAAAAAAATAAAAAAAAAAATTTTATTCAATAATTTGCAGTAAATGAGTTGACATTATTCGCTCTGAAAACAAACAGGAGCTTAATCGGTTAATTGAATTTGAACTTTGATATTGTATTATCAAAGTCACAATAGGACAGAAATCTGTCTGAATTCTTGTAGTTTGGAATAATAAAAGAACGCGTGTGTTTGGATGTTTTTTGGGTTGCACAAAAATTCAGCGATTTGAATTTATTTAATATGCCTAAAAAGCTCTAATTGCGCGCTCGTACGTTAAAGGAAGAATTATAGTGAACGCGATACGCACCATCTCTTAACGCATGTTAAAAGCTCTAAATTGCGCGCTCGTACGTTAAGGGAAGAATTATAGTAAACGCGATACGCACCATCCCTCAACGCATGTTACGCAATTGAAATTTATGCTAGTGGGCACAGTGATATCGCATCGCTATATCGTGTCGCTTTGATAGTCTATTTTCTAGTTTCGTCGCGCGTATTTTGACCCTTGTATCGGTTTTTTTTTTTTTTTTTTTTTTAATAGACTGCCAATCCAATAGACTTTTTTTTTATATAAGGGTAGGAATCTCGAAAGACCTCGTAGTAGTGCCCTACTAACAAACTACCTTCCATAAGGCCTTGCCGAGGAAACGTGGTAGGGAAATAGCTTCGGTAAGGCTTTTGGGAAGGGTGTTTGCTAGTAGGGTGTGGGACTAATAAAAATTTTGATAGTAAAAGCCTATACGATACGAAAAAACTGGCAGTATGCTTGTAGGCCGCAAACAAAATGTTTTTGTACTCTATATTAGGCGTGTTTTTCTACTCCTTTATCCAGTACAGAGCAGGTTAACGAAATGAGAAAACAACAACAAACCGCAAAGTGAGTAGAGCAACTACATCACCTCGAACAGTGGTGTAGCTATTCTGGTTCATGAAAAGTTCAAAGCTCAAAGCTTCCTCCTAATCTGCTCTAGATAAAGTTGCAGAAAAGCACGCCTATTAATACAATACAATACAAAACAGACAGTACGTTTGCAGGCTACAAACAAAATATTTTTGTACTTGATATTAGGCGTGTTTTTTTGCTCCTTTATCCAGTACCGAGCAGGTTAACGAAATGAGAAAACAATAACAAAATGCAAAGCGAAAAGAGCAACTACACCACCTCAAACAGTGGTGCAGCTGTTCTGGCTCATGAAAAGTTCAAAGCTCAAAGCTTGCTACTCTGCTCTAGACAAAAAAACACGCCTATTATTTGAGTGCGCTCACTATACCTGATGTCGCGGTACTAAACAGAACACGGACCTCGACTTCGACTGCAACTGCGATTTGCCTACATTGCGGCGTGTGGTTCGACCACACGTGTTGTTGAACAGAACACCGACTAGAGTGTCATGTCAACTGTTGTGTTTGATGTTTTTGAAATGGATGTGTTTCGGATTGCGCGCGTAGTTTATGTGCAATGTCACTAAACAAAATTACACCGGTATCGCACCAAGATTGTAAACAACTGTCAAAGTCATACTTCCCAACGTGGAAAAATTACAAAGAGACATAGAAACCCAGCAGGCAGAATGTTCTCCGCAAAAAGTCATTAAAATTCTTCATGTCCATATGTAAGAAAGAGACGGTGTGTACTAAGCTATCGCGGTTAGAGATGGGCAGAGCAGTTCCTTTTGAGTGAACTGAAAGAAACTAGTTCAGTGAACTAGTTCGAGTTCCTTTTTTCCTTTTGAAGATCACTTCCGGCGAAGGAACTAGTTCTTTTCAAGATGGGTGAGGGTGATGTGAGGACCTAAAAAAACGGTCCTCACTTACTAAGGAACTAGTTCTATTCAAGTTGGGAGTGAATGTGAGGACCTAAAAAAAAAAGTCCTCACTCACGAAGGAACTAGTTCTTTTCAAGTTCGGAGCGAATGTGAGGACCTAAACAAAAAGGTCCTCACTCTCACCAAGGAACTAGTTCTTTTCAAAATCGTAGTGAATGCGAGGACCTAAAAAAAAAGGTTCTCACTCTTACCCAGGAACTAGTTCTTTTCAAAATCGTAGTGAACGAGGACCTAAAAAAAAGGTCCTCACTCTCGAAGGTACTCATTCCTTTTCAAGCCTTACATCGCAAAGGAACTACTTCCTTTCCACGCTGTGTCACGTGTCGAAATGAACTACACCAAAAGGAGTGAGTTAGTTCACTCACTCACTTCAATGAACTGCTCTTATGGACCAGTTCACTCATGAACGACCCGCGGTCTCCTCTTAAATATAAGCAGAATTCAATGCCTTTTGAATGGGCCGTGTAAATATTCTAGATTAGAGTGTAAGACAGGCGAAGTCGGTGTTGTGGGCATCACCATATCCCCTATTATTAAGTTTGAACCTTATTATGGTGCGCGATGCGACTGGGTCATTGCGCGCGTCATACGCATCGCTCTCGCTGTAATTCCATCTTAACTCAAAAATGAGCTACGAAACCAAATTTTTAACTTTTGTTTAGATGGAACTGAAGGTTCAAGTTCATTGATAAGGAAGAGTCATGACTTTCCTTCTGCGCGCAGCAATTCTGCAAAAGTCTGAAAAGAAACTGGAATTTTTTATCACTACTTTGTTTTTCTAATTAATTGTTCCATTGTGCCATTCGTTATCCGGAAATTCCATATATTATCTATCAGTTTTACGAAAAATAATCGTCAAAAATTCAAAAACATTTTCTTTATAATTTTTGATCTCTGTTTAGACAAGAAAAAAAATATATCAACTTTTACTTTCAAAGAACTTCAATATATTCAAACGGGAATGATTTTAATGGTTCTTTTTTTGTAAAGAACCTCCGGATCTGAATATAATCGTATACCATTCTGATAAATTCGGATGTAATGATACCATAATATTTATTATGATGACCCAAAACTGGTGATGTTAAAATAAATAAGCACAACTATTTTTTTATGAAATCTGTAAAGTGGCATATTGTATTTTAATCGAGGTCTAATGCGTTCGTTTGTAACGTATACATAGAACGCATGATGATTTTCATAACTCGTTTTAAATTTGTGCCATAGATACTATCAATATCGTTGATTTTCTGCCCGAAAAAACAATAGTTTTTACATAAATACTTACTATAATACAAACCATCTTCATTAACCCCATATATGATAGAAACTTTGTAGTTATTTTGTCCAGTTCCTTTTTTTTAATATTTCTTATTGATATTTTAGACAATACATTTAAAATTAATCTTGTTTATATTTACATAATTTAATTGTTCTAGCTTTCCTGGCTTTAGTTTAAATATGATAAGAAAATTATGTCGAATAAAAGCAGTAGTAATGAAATGAGTTTAACCACAGTTCAAATGATTAGATTATAGTCAAAATTTCTTTGAGCTATAAATTTTGTGTATATTCGTATCTATAGATTCTCTCATTAAATTCCAATGAAGTACGAGTACTGTGGTTAATTTAATATTCATGTGATTTTCACTTAGCTAACTCAGTTGAGTGGAGTACCTAACTGAGAAATTAGTTTTAGAACAAACTCTTCAGAGCATAGTTCTAGCGAAATCTCTCATAAGGCTTTTATTTTGAAGCTCTTTTAGCTTAACTCTTCTAATTTGATTTTAATTATATCTTTTAGCAATTTGTGTAGTTATTTTGTTAGACATTTTGCGCCGTTCCTACGATGTTTAACTACGTTCTAACTGGAACTTTAACTGAGAAATTTTCATACAAAACTTCCGGTTAAAGTTGAAGTTACAGTTTAACTAACGATTGTAATAAATTCCCTTATGTTATTACAATTAGTAATTCTCTTACTCCAATAGTGGGTTTGAGTGTCAGAAACACGATATGTACTTTCATTTACTTTTCTTATGAGACTTTAACTCTTTAAAAGTTTGAAAATAGTATCGCGAACTTGCAAGACTTTAACTCTTTTATTTTTGGTTTGAGTGTCGGAAAGACTTTATTCTTATTAAATGTTTTTATGAGACCTTAACTCTTTAAAAGTTGTGCTCAAAAATAGCATCGGAAATTTCCAAGAAGCTTTAATGGAAGATCAAGTGTAAAGGACATTTTTTAATATTTTATTTTTTTATATAATTTTTATTAAATAAAAAAATGAAATATTAAAAAATGACCTTGTGCGTATCGAAGGACAAATAAAGGAACTGTGACAGCCATCAGTATTGGTAAACTTTTTGTCTTAGGTAAGTACTTCCGCTCTACATTACCAGTAGGCATTCTTGGCCAAAAAATCTACTTTCATTCACATAACTGATGAAAGAGGAACTTTAAAAAATTATAAGATGATCATGATATTAATAATCCTTGGCGCTTTAATTTTGATTGATTGAAAAAAATCTACAAAGATCCTCATTCGATATCGTCTATACAATCGTCAAAATAATCTGTCCGTATCGAAAATTGAAATTCATTGAGCAGATATTTCAATATTTCCTTAGTTGTTGAATAATCTCTCTGAAATAAAACTCCGATTCTTCTAAGATTAACTCTAACAATAAATTTTTTTTTTGCTAACTTTATTACTGAGACAATAAAATGCCGATATAGTATTGGCAAATCTCTAGGTCAGCCATTATGATTGTGCATAAATTTTTAATCAAATCTATTAATTAGTTTAAGTTAATGATGCTGATAAATTAAAAACGTGTGCTAATATCGTTCTTATGTTTCAATTGCTTTTTTTTGGCCAGAATGTCGTTTCATTCAAAAAGAAAAACTGGCAAATCATTTTTGCTTGATAATTTGGGGGTTTTATTACATGTTGAATTAATCTCGTATTGTTGGAAAATTTTGAATTGTAATTTCGAAAACAATCGATAAAGTACATGCAATAATTTCGTGCGAAGATTAAGAAGAAGAAGTGAGTCTGTTTAGTCTTAATGGTTTTCGTGGACCTCATCGCCCTATTTAACTCTCATTTTTTGGAATCGCCATCAATCATAGCTTGAAAGGTTTATTTTAGTCTCAAACCAACATATTTATCCAAGACTCGACAGCTGACAAATGTTTGTCAACTATTATAATATCCCAAAATGGACATACATTTCAAATATGGCAGTCGTCATCTGATTATTGTCTTATTGGAATTTGGTTTCGTTTTTAAATTTAAAGATCGAGATTTTTTAGTTTAGTTACAATTTTTTTTTATTTAATAATAATAAAATTTATTTGTTAAAACCAATATTTTACACTTTCATATAAAGTTCCAAGGTATCGCAGATAAAAAAATAGTTTTTGTCATCTTAAGTATCTCATACGTTTCTTCTTGCAATTGACGATACAATTAATGTGCAGGCCTAAAATATTCATCTCAAAAATATGTCGACCGAAAAATTGCAGAACGAATAAGCTGTGCAAATTTCATAACACCTGAGCTCAGTGTTCGAAAGTTTTTGGCGTTTCGAGTCAAAAATTAATTGCAGATATGATTGAACTTATACCCTATGCAGACTATGCGTTTTAAACGCGTTTAAGTAGCCAAAGTAAACGTGTTAAGAAAGTAGTGTTCAAACTAGGAAACTCGTTTTATTTTTATACATGACGGCTTGACGTGATTTGTTTTGACAAGTAAATACTCAGCTGTTTCATTAGCAAATTAATGCTTTTTAAATTATTTGAAACATATATATTTGTATAGCAGTAATGAAAAGTGCGTTAATTAGCTAATGCAGTTCACAAGCACAAGACTGAGTTTCTACAGCATTAAATAGTTTCTTGCAAAGTTTACTCGTAGCTACGTGTTTTCGCAAATGTTTAAATATTAAACGCGTTTTAGCTACGTGTTTTTATAAACGCCTTGGGAAAGTGTTTTTAATGCGTTTAACTCGGTTTAAACGCGTTAATCACGTAGTCTGAAAATAGTATTAGCTATCAAAGTATTTTAAACAAATCATTTCATAGTCTTTGGTAATTTAATTATTTTAATGATTATTTAATTTAAAGTAGAATTTAATGGGTCAATTTTCATTTCACGTAGTTATTATTAATATGGGCTTAAACTTCTAAATAAATAAGTATTAATTTTAATTTAATAATTAAAGAAATTTCCGTCGGCTGGTTGTCTAGAATATCCCGGATTTGTCATTTGTGTATGATGTCCGCTGTTTATCAATTTCACACTATGCGGCGATATTTTGTCTGTAGTACCACCTGAAATAAAAGAATTTTAATTTTTTTTTGTACTATGGCAGAAAAGTTGAAACTATGCGGAACATGTGTAAAATTTGTTAGGGGTGAAATGGAACAAGGAAGTGGTTATCAGAATAATACCGTCTCGTAAAAAAAAAAACCTTTCGAAGTAGGACCTTACAATAAATAGGTGGCAGACTCGATAGACAAATTTTTGAAGATGAGTGTTTATGGGGGAACGTGAGCGAGGGTAAAGTTGTGATATCTTCAAAATCGTTCGTTATATTTCGATAAATGACACGTTCGAAAAAACTTGTTGAGGGGACTACGCTGAGGGGAGAGATAGTTTTCTTCTTTTTCCGGTATGGCTTATGGTAGTAAATTGAAACTAAGAATAGTAGATATATATAGCTATTGTTGAAAAGACAATTCGGTGAGATGAAAGATGAAATGAGTTTCAATATTTTTTTACGAATTTCGCCATGTCTTCAACTTCCATTGTGTTGGATGTGGTATCGAACTAATTTTTCCTTCCACGGATTTATTATTTACGAATTCCGCCATATCTTTTAAGTTCAATCAGACAGCAAATTGTTTTTTTCTTTCAGGTTCATATGAAATATCCTTCCTATGAAATTGCCTAGAATTTTATAAATTCTTTTCCAAAACAAATTTAATTCAGCTTCGAGAGTAAACTCAAATCGAATGACTGTAAGGACCCAAATCTGACCCAATTATTTAATTATGTGCTTATATTTTAAATCCATATCTTACCTATTCTCAAAGGATGCCCCAATCGATCCAACTTGACCGCTTCTCTATCATTCGTATTGCGAATTCGTCGAAAAGTCTCCTCATTAATCGATTCCTTCTGCAAGAAGCTATCGTTTTTTTCCGGAAATAATTCCAACGAATGATTATATCGTGATGCCAGCGCAAAATCAAGCGAATCTTTTGGCAGTAGTGGCGAAGGGATGAAGTTTGAATAGCGTCTTGCTGAATTTAACGTCTGATGGTAGAACATACGTTCGTACGGCTCTAAATCATCGTACCAAATTTGTTTCGATTGCCAATCGTTGGGTTCCGGTAACTTTTTCAAGTAGACTCCTTCGTTTTTTAAATCGGGCGAAAACATACGATTTCGAACATGGTTTCCTATCGAGGTGTGCACCATTTTAATTGTTTAAACTGAAATTTTCATATACACTATATTTTTTCCCGAAAACTAACACCAACAGTACAAATGCTTTTCTAATTGTTTTTTTAGATCTAAATAATAATAAAATGATAAAAAAATCAGAGAAACTGTGAAATTGTTTTTTTAAATAGTCGACAAGTACTTCGGTCACTTTGAAATCTTGTTATTAAATTACCAATAAGAGTAACCATGGTTTTGTTTCCATGACAAGTAAATTTCGAGATGAGGTAGGACTGTAACGGATAATAATAAATCCTGCCTTTGTTTATTTTCAAACCTTCTACATATAAATACAAATAGAATTTATTGAGACTTTAAAAACTAATGAAATATACAACGAAATATAGAAAATTTTGAATTTTGAACCCCCAAACCACCCCCTGCGTTCGCGCCTGACATCAGCTATCCTTGATTAGCCCAGTCATCAGAGACAAAATTTCAGTAAATATCGGAATTAAATGGAAGGCGAAATGTTTTGACGTAGTTAGGTTCCAATGATGGAGTAGAATAGGGAATCACAGTTTTAGACCAAAATTTGATATGGCGTGTGCCCGAAATTCGTCCAAAAAATCTTGTTCATAAGATGTTCGTCATTTAATTGACACACAAGCGGTCATACCTTCAACAAAAACATTAAACTTTCAAATTGAACTGAAAGATTTTCGCACCAGTTAAAATTAAATAAAATTCAAAAATGCAAGGCCTTCGTCCGGCCGTTAAACAAGTTTTGAGGTTAATCAAGCTTTTCTTGTAAAAGCACTGCAATAACTTGAGCTTTCGGTTTGAAATGGCAGTTACAAGTTCACGTGGTTTGGATTAAATCTGATTTTTTTTTATCAGATTTTGGAGACGCTGTTTTTTTGATAAAAAAAACTCCCTACATAAATTCAATTTAAACGGAAAAAAATGTGATAATTTTCCATAAATCGTTTGCTCCCTAGCCCACCAAAACTGCATCCAGGAAACGACAAAAACTTGTTTACACTACGCTTCCATCGTGGAAACCCCCACCCCAAGAAAAAATTCAGTGAACAGCTTGCAGTCAGTCGCGGTCATCGTTTCGTCCACACAACATCGTGGATTGAAAATGTTTTCCCCTGACTCGGAATATCGAATGAACACACCTTCCATTCCACCGCTTCCACGTCTTCCACTGGCCACGGCGGGCACGTCGTCGAAACTGCGGAACAGCCCAACGGGTTTTTCGCCGACATGCAATCGAAGTGTTCACGTCGTGATCGTGTCGAGAGTTCGAGTTTCCGCAACGTCGTCGTGCTTGGATGCAGAAAAATTTGCCATTTCGGTGCCGCCTGGCCAACAATCGATTCCTCTTCCTTTTTCGGGGGCCTCTGAAGAGACCACAGCCGCGCGACAACCGAATCGCCCCAAAGACAATTTCCGCGAAATTCAAGTGAATTCGGCAGGGTGAGCGGGAGCGCCTCCGTTGCTTTCCGTACCCGTCGGCGAGGCGACGATTTAAAAAATTTTTTTTTTTTTTTTATTTTATTTTTGATTCGTTAATTTTTTAGTTTCGATATTGCATAAAAAAAAAATGGAAACGTGCAAAAGTTCTCCGTCGTCGAAATTGTTTGTGTACACGGCTGTCGATGTCAGGGATGAATTCGAGGAGGTAGGCGAAGATAACCAACAAAAAAAATTTTTTTTTTTTTAAATTTCATTTTTTTCATCCCCCGAATTAAGACCCTCGGGGGGGTGGTGCCGAAATTCGAGTAAAAGTTGTGTGGAAATTTTCGTTTGGATGTGCTGCACGCAAAAGGAAAAGAATCCAGTGAGCGACAGTCGGGGGAAAAAAATTTTCTCGACTTGTTCGCGGTGGTGTCGTGTCGCCTAGCGTACGAAAATTTTTAACGGGCGCCATCTTTGTTTTGTTGTTTTTGTTTTCCTTGTGTGCTCTGTTCCCCATCGTCACCTTTTCTTGACTTCGAAAAAAATTCCCCGCCCACCCCCTGCCAACGGCTCTTCTGGTTCAGTGCAAAATGTGGAAAACTGTGCAATTGTGTTCAACCAATTTATTTTGAGGCTGTAATTTCGGTGCCATCGTTTAGTTTTGCTAGTGTGGAGTTTCGACGTTTCGTTTTTTTGGTTTTTAAATTAAAGAAAAAAAAAACGGGAAGACGAAGTGCAATGCTCGCGCGTAGTTCATTCCCATTGGATTCTGTGCTGGAATTTGGAAAGTGGAATGCGGTCGGATTGTCGCCCCACCACTGGTTGCCGCCGTTCGAGTCGGGAAAGTCTGTTGAATTTGACACGTTCCCCTGCGGTTGGGTTCCACGCGATGGTCACACTGCCGAACGGTGACTGGATTGCAAATGGGAGTGTGTGTGTGGAAAGTGGCGGTGACAAATGACAGAAGTTGTCAAAAAACAATTTACTTTTTTTTTTTGTTAAATTTGAAATGTAGTAAAAAAAAAGATGTATCCGTTTTTTTGCACTACTTCGTCCGATCCGAGCCGGAATCCAACGTTCGTTGGAAACATTCAAATGTGGTTGTTTGGAATTGATTCGTGTAGTAGTTGATTGGCGGTGACGACGACGCGAACAGCTGTTCGATTTGGAGGGAAATTTGAATTTTTAATCGATTGAATTTTGCGATTTTGGTAGGAGTGGCGAATTTGATCGTTTTAATGAAAACTATTTCAGATCAAATTTCAAATGACAGTAAAAATTATCGAATATGCGAACATCATTACTATTCTGCTGTGTACAGAATTCTTGCATGTGGTTGGTTTACGTCATAGAGATAAAAAAAACTGGAGAGGTAAAGACGCTGTCTTTGTATGAAGCATTTTGATGCAAAATTGACCGTTTTGTATGGACCTCTTTTGATGCCAAGGTTGCAGTGAAATGCAAATACAGTCAAAATCGGATAAAACGACATCGCTTTTAACGACGGATCAGTTATTACGACTGAATGGCATGGTCCTGGTCGAACCTCTATGCAAAGGAATGTATCTAAATTGCATATTGCTTATAACGACTATGTATAATATAAATCTGAATAAGATGCTAATATAGTGTTTATTGCCGGTCCTTTGCGAGGAATTGTCCGGCTTCAAAGCAGTCGCTGCTCGTCATCTCCAGTAATACATACATCTCTATGGTTTACGTGGTGTACCGGCAGTCTTAACAGCTCCCACAGCTCGCTTCACATGTTCGTTGAGGGCTGATGCAGTAAATAAGAGACCCCGATCTTAAATAGATTATCAATTCTTTCCGGACCTGTTTAAAAAGAGAAAGCAGTTCTCCAATCTTATTTTTCGGGGTCTCATCAAGGTTAACAAAGAAAAATTTGCCTAATGCACGAAGTCTTTCTGTATCTGGCTAGAGCCGGACATCCGCAAAGAAGATGGATAACAGTTGTCCTGTCATTTGTATTCCAATAACTGCGACAATGGACATTAAAGGGACTACACAGCCTCCTGGCCGAGTGGTCTCCGATTTTCCGGTAGCTAGGGCTGAGCGTCTTGACCCTAAATACGTCTACACAGCTTCTGCGTTCAGAGTTTGTCTGACCTGCTGAACTGGTAAGTCCTCTCCACCTGGAGTTCGCGTTTGTAAGAAGAAAGTCGAAGGATATTCGGCTAGCGGGACTTAAACTGAATCTGTAAGAGATCCCTGAAGAGCAGAACTTTGCCTAGATAATTCGTCTGTTTACTCGTCTTTACAGTGTTCCCATTTTAGCAGAAATTCTGCTAAATTCAGCAGAGGAAATTTTCGGCAAAAATTTAGCAGAATTGAGAAGTAAACCATTATGATGATTCTGCTAAAATCTTTTTATTGTGAATTTGTTGGCTGTTTTCGGCGTCCGAGGCGTTTTTGGTTCGAAGCACCAACACGAAAGCCCGAATGGGATCATTCGCTCTCGTAACTACTGCCAATGATTTGAAAAATCTTCACAAGCCAGTTTAAAACTGTGTTGGACTAGGTTCAAAGGAGCTGTTTCTGCTGAAACTGATTTTATTCATTCAGTACAGTTCGAGCCCCCATTCTGTCTTGACCTATCTTTTGCGCGGCCCTGGGTGGCTAAAGGGACTTAAACTTACTTTTCGCGTTCATCTTTGGCTGACGTACGCTATGCTCCAATTACTACATCCTTACGAGGCTAAAGGGATTTAAAAACCCTATTTCGTGTTCATGCTAAATTTAGCAGAATCCTAATTTTTCTTCTGGTAACACTGCTCGTTAACCTCTATCTCGTCAGGGCCGGGAACCTGAAGCAGGGTAGCTTTGAGCGTTCGTGCATCAACACAAGTCGTGCTCTGCTCAACTCGCTTAACTCCAGAGCCTGTTTGAAGATGTATTGCACTAGCACGAAACAGGACAGATTCATCACTAGTTTCGTCTATGAATCCCAATGCCTATCTTATGGTGTCTTTACACGAGCGATTAAAATTGCTCAATTTGCAGCAATTCCAGACAATTTTGACGTCACGAAAACATACAGCAACTTTCAGCAACATCAGCAATTGACTTTGCCGCTATTCACAGTCGTCATAAAGTTGGCTTTGAGTTAAAGCTGGCTTTAACTTAAAGCCAACTTTATGACGACTGTGAATAGCGGCCATTGTGTTGCTGTGAGGCAACTCAGCGCCACAAGTGTCTCGGAAACCCCTTTTTGGACCATAGTATCATTGCAAAAATAGACCTACACCAATTAGCTAAATTCCTAAGAGAAATAAAGCTGAGTAAGGACCTCTAGGTTGGTACTGTAGAAAGATCTACCTCATAGATCGTATATATTGAACTCAGACCTCAATCTCATCTTGGACTGGGGCAAGAAAAATAAAGTAGAGTTCAATGCCTCCAAAACACAGTCCTGTCATCGATCCCTTAAACGTGATGTTCCGACGTCGGTCTCAAGTATATCCTTTGGTGGCGTTCAAATTTCTCCTGATGACTTCAAATTACTAGGTGTAAAAATCAATAACCACCTAAACTGGAGCCAGCACATCTATGATGTCGCAATTGATGCTTCTAAACGCCTTGGAATTCTTCGGAAGTGTAAGAAATACTTTTCAGCGTCCGATTAAGCTACAATCTACAAGGCATATATCAGACCACGTCTTGAGTACAATTCGCATATCTGGGCTGGGGCCCCTAAATCCCATTTAGCCTTGCTCAATCGTGTTCAAAAACATGTGTTCCGACTAATTGGAGACGAAGACGTTTCAGCTTCTATAGACTCCCTTGAGCATCGCCGTAATGTCGGAGTACTCAGTATTTATTACCGATATTTTCATGGTAAATGTAGTAAAGAACTTAAAGAACTTATTCCCCCACTCTTAGTCGCCCCTCGTAACACTCGACAAGCTTCACACGCCCACGAGTATACCGTTCAGCCCCATTCGTGGAGAACAGTGAAATTTAGGCAGTCCTTTATCCCCCGAACAACAGAAATGTGGAACGCATTGTCAGCTGATCTCTTCCCTAATGAGTATGACCTTCAGCGGTTCAAAAACTCGTTATAGCTGTGCAATCGCATTAAAGGGTGACCTCCTAAGTTATAACGATGGCCGTAAGAAAAAAAATAGCACAATAGACCAATGGTCACAGTGCTTGGAGGAATCTCTCCGCCTCCGATGAAATCTAATCTAAGTCGGTATTGGGGTCATTCCATCAAGAATCGAAAAGTTGGAACCTCACCATCGCCGATTCTTTTGCAAATTTGTGAACTTGAAGAATTAGTAGAAAAAAAAATACAATTTCAATTTTTTTTCTATCTCATTTTTTTTGTTAGTTATAGTATGTTAAAGATTTGGCAAAAATGGTGTCTAATTCCTCTTTGAAAATTCATATCTCTGTTAATTTTTATCATAGAATAATAAAATAGGACTTATTTTAAAGGGGAAGGTTGTCGCAAAATAATAAAAATATCAGTCAAATTTATTCTTAATTTTCTTTTTCAAGGATAACGATTTGGTCCTTTATATTTAAATATCTCAAAATACCATTTTTTTCTTTCTTATATTTTGTGTATTATACTGTTCTTCAAAACATATCAAAAAATCAACTTGGGATCTCAATGGGGATCGGGGTAAAAAAATCGAAGAACATCAGTGCTTCTCAATTTACGAAGGTCAAGTCCTTTCATATTTTTCAAAAATGAGTTGACCCTTATTCTACCAAGGTTTCAAATGAAACAGTTCGCATATGACCAACCCTATTTAAAAATGGTTATTTCAGGGTGGCCTTTTATTTGGTATACTTAATACTTCTGGAGTACCTCAGGGCACTTCACACGTGAGTTCGGTTCTATCCGACTCAAATATCCTAATGTATGCTGACGGTGCAAAACTTTTTTCCCAATCTTAGTACTAATAATAATCAATGACGCAACAGCCCAAATCGGGCCTAGGCCTTGAAGTAATGCTAGAGCTACTTCATTGCGAGACCAACGGAACACTAGGAGGTGAAGTGGTCAGCCACACGCTCGTCCGTGATTATTACCCCGATTTTACTCAGGTTCTCATTTTCTGCTGAGTGAACTGGTAGTCCGGCACCCAATCCCATTTTCGAAAATTACTTGTCGCCAAGCAGATTCGAACCTGGTACCAGGTGCACCGAAGGCAAGTGCTCTAACCACTAAGCCACCCAGACTACTAATCTTAGTACTATCGCTCCTTTTTCTCTTCTTCAGTGGAACATCAACGTTTCTATGCACGGTGTACAACAAATAAATCGTTTGCTATTAATATTATTAACTGTATCATTTTTTTTTTGGGAAAAAAACTACATTAGAATTTGATCATTGTCTAGATGGGAACCCATTACTTCTATTTTAATATCGAATTTATTATTCCGGAGCTAGCCAGCTATATTCTTGAAAATATCTGTAAATAAATCGTTGTCATGTGGGACGAGGAGACGAGAGATGACTCAGAATCGTTCTAAAGGCAATTCAAATAATGTGTAGTAAAAATTGAGGTAGTCCAAAACTACAAATGATTCATGTAACCATAACAATTTGCTCTTTTTGGGTGGTTCTCTTTTGTTTGGAATCTCGGTATTTCTTTCAATTAGATTGAAATGCGATGTACGGAAAGTTTTGTACTTTTCAGGTATTTCGAAAATTAGAACCCAGTTAGAGATGATCATAGTGTAATTACGGTATTTTGTTCCATCTAGGGATGATTCCATTGCTATGGTGATGGATGATTCCATTGCCATGGTGATGGGACGGAAGCACTGTGTGTATTTCGCTCATATTAATTTTTTTCAATTATTTCTTGACTGGCTGATGCATGTTGTGGGCGAGCTGATGTAGTCATGATTTTTCCTATTGGGGTGGTATGTTATATCCGCTGTTACTGTGTTTTTAACGTCCTATGTTACATCATTGGGCTTGGCTCTTGCCGTTCAGGAATAGAAAAGCCGATGTTCGGGAGAAATGATTAAAGGATATAATTTGATATCTCTCGGCTTGGTTTTCTTCGAATCGCTTCGAGTCATAGTTGAAATTTATCCAATCGTCTGTGCCCCTTTTGTGTGCTGGACTACCACCGGTTGGTAAAATTTAATTATGCCTCGACAACAAGTTTCACTCGTTTCCCTGAAAATGTATACAAAAGAACGACAAGTAGCAGTACTGAAAATTGTTATTAAATTTTAATTACGTATCATATTTTGAACGTAGACGAACTTTCAAACAAACTGGGTATCTATCCATGTGCAAATGAATCGACATCAATGGCAAAACTTATCTACATTTTATTTGCTCATCTTGTAGAGTGCACTTTGATTTTATTATTTGCACATCACTTGTAGAATTAATGGTGTAACTTTTATTATGTGAATTGTTTCGTTTTGAAAAGAAATATAAATCAAAGGTCGCTAATAAAGACGACTCCTTGCAACAACACAAAAATGGAACTGAGAAGCTGATGTTCCAGTTGCCTTGGTAGTTTCTTTTAGTGGATTCCACTCGGTTCTTTCGTTAATGAGTTGCTACTGACAGAGAGAAGCACTTTAATTAAGTTAATGTTAATCCTGATCTCTGAGATTTTCTTCTGTTCAGGAAAAATATAAACGAAATGTGTGTGTTTTAAATAATTGCATCCACGTTTGTGTATTTCGGGAAAACTAGGAACGTTTCCATAAGTGAATTGAAAGAAGCAATTTGCAGTGAGTCCCGTTCCTATTTTGTTTGTATTCATGCATTGCCGTATACTTGCACACCTTTTTTTATGTCATCACATTTGCGTACACCATCTCCCACTGCACTTTTGCGAACTAGTGAACTAAAACAACGAATTAGTGAACTAAAATAACGAACTAGTTCACGCATCGAGAACCGAAACTGGTCTTCTCATTTTCCTACACAATCTTTCACTGAACTCCCGCGAACTAGTGAACTAAAAGCTTAATTTTTTTATTAAAGTTTGTAGTAAATTTGCATTATGTAAATCCAATGTTTGAGTATTTTCTGATCACTTGTGATCGCATGTATGTACTACTGAAAATTCTCTTGAATTAGGCTTGTGTAGTTCGTGAACGAACTAGTTCGGATGAGCGTTCCTGTAAGTGAAATTAACGAACTAGTTCGCAGTGAATTCCGGTCCTAGTTCGTTTGTAGGAAGTAGTTCGTCATCACATTTGCGTACACAATGTATCATTCCACTCTCGCGAACTGGGAACTAAAAGAAAGATTAATTTCAGTTCGAGAGGGAAGTGAGAACCTTTTTTTTAAATTCTCAAATTTGCGTACATCACCTTTCATTGCAGTTTCGCGAACTGCTATTTAAAAAAAAAGGAACTAGATCGTTAATCTTTTTTTAGGTTATCCGCATTCAGTCCTGCGAATTGCGATCTTAAAAAAAGGAACTAGTTTGCGAGGGAAGAGAGTAAGGTGAACTAGAATGCGTAAGCCTATCTTGAATGCCCTTTAAAATTATGGCAAATATTATATTCATCTCAAAATTTCTGATATAAAACACCTGTCACCTATTATTCAGTACATACCTCTGATTCCATAACTTTTGCCTTTTCTAATATTTTTCAGACAGTCTGCTACTACTGAAATATTCTCTAGTCCTATTAAATTATGGAAAATATCAATAAGTCACAGCAGCCAGTTCGAGTGCAAACCTTTGATTCTGCAATACTTGGACCTTCATAAATTTCTGCTATACTATGTACTAGTTGTTCCAATAAAGTGTTCTTTGTGAAACAGTTCACTCGTGAACGACTCATCTCTAATCGGAATCATCACTTTATTGTTTTCTAAAATCATGGGAAATTTTTGATACGAGATTAGTAGGAAGATAAAAAAATCGGATCCTTCTTCGGTGATTTGGAGCTCTGAATTTTTCATTAATTGAGAGGAAATATTGTCATCGAAATGTGAAAGGGGCCTTCCATGTATTGTCTCGGAAATAACAAGCGCCATTATGAATTTATGGGAGTTTTGAATTTCTGAAAAATATCCTTGCAACTGTTTCAAACTGCAAACATGATTTATAGATGACTCTAATTCCTCTAATAGGTCTCCTATCGATTTTCTAGTCGTCAGTTTGAAAAGGAGACATTAATATCAGAAATTGTGTGGGCTACTCCCACCACCCCTACCCCTCCTCTCACCCCCTTCCCGTTTTACAAGGATATAAAATATTTCAAGTACCAATTTATGTTGCTATTAATTAATTATTGAGTGGTATGCAATCGTTGACTTGTGCTTTATTTGTTCGGCGCTACTTTATTGTATCAGGCGATACAATCAGGCGTATAATATAGAAACGTGGCAATTTCTAATAGGCAGTTCAATTAGATTTTATATTATTGATTTTATGTTCGTTGAACCGGAAGCAAGAAAATACGTTGGAAAAGGATCATGTTAATAATACACAAGGGAGAATTAATATTGTCCTGGTTTTTGTCGAAGGTAAACTGAAGAGAGCTTTGTATTTGTATGGGAAATTGGTTGTGATATAATTTTTGAAAATACGTTTGATAATGATATTAAAGGATTTTTGTTTTCTCAATGGGATTAAATTTCGTAAATTGGCTTGAAAATGATTTGGAGAATAGTGAACGGAGGAAAGAATATTAACAGAATAAAGAATCCGTTTTTATCTAATCCGATTTTGCGCTGATACTCCGACAATGGAATTCCGAAGTACTCCGAAACACTCCGAAAATGGAACAAATCTTGCCTTGTAGCGGGCTAGATCCTATCAACATGTATTTATAACCCATTAAGACTCACAAAAAAATGCTAAGGGATTGATTTTATACTCTCAAATATACTTTAATCCCCGATGAAAATTCAACCTAACATTTCCCGAAACGACTTTTAAAACGAAACATTTCAAAGGGAATTGAGGAAAAAAAATTGAAAATGTTCATCGCAGTGACTGGAGCCTTAATTATCTGCTGTGACTCCCGAGTTATCACCAACATAACGAACGAGATTTTCATTAACAACTTTGTTGCATTCCGCATCGTCTACGTCACGATAAACTTTCGCATAAAAACAACTTTGTACTAATTAACACTACACTAAATAATATTTTGCAATGGAGTTGAAAGAACATAGGTATATCTACGAAACTACTGTGCTCTCTGATTGTACAGATAATTAACATTACTCCCTTCTTTTGATACGTAGGTGCGAATGAAAAACGCCAACAAATCCGAAAAAAAAACTTTAATGATTGTAATAAATTTAGAATATTTGACGCATAAATACAATGTAATGTGTGATGGATACGAAGAACCACAAGAGTCTACTGTACGTCCGGTATTTTTTTTTTTTTCTACTTCTCAGGCGTCTTCTACAGAAGTTCTGGGCTAATGTAATTCAAAGCAAATAGATAGCAGGTAGTCTAGGTAAATTCCGTTACGACATTACAAACTACATACCTACTAAGTTGTACCATGTTTGAAATCATCAGTTCAGGTCTGGATTATTGTTGAGAAGTTCTGAATTCTGGCCTGACTTTGCTTCGGCTAAAATGCCAACAATGAAACGAATTAGTTTGCGATTATAAAGTGAAGTTTCAAGTTTTTTTCTCGTTTTCTTTTCGAGATCTTCGAGATAAGTTCAGTTGAAGTAGTATTATATGGATGTTGAAACCATTTTTGTAACGCAAACATATTTTTTTTCGGCATTTGGTATAACCCAAAAAATCGGTGACCCCGATTTAATGTCAAAAGATGAGGGTAGTGGTGATTTTGAATTTTTGATGTCAAAAGGTTAATGTAGGCGTTCGATTTTGAATGGCATGGATGTTAAAACCATTTTTGTAACACCAACATATTTTTTTTCGGCTTTTGGCATAACGCAAAAAAATCGGTGACCCCGATTTAATGTCAAAAGATGGGAGATGGGGTGATTTTGAATTTTTGACGTCTAAAGGTAAATGTAGGCGTGTGATTTTGAATGGTATGGATGTTAAAACCATTTTTGTAACACCAACATATTTTTTTCGGCTTTTGGCATAACGCAAGCAAAAATCGGTGACCCCGATATAATGTCAAACGATGCGAGTAGGGGTGATTTTAAATTTTTGACGTCAAAAGGTAAATGTAGGCGTGTGATTTTGAATGGTATAAATGTTAAAACCATTTTTCTAACGCCAACATACTTATTTCGGCTTTTGGCATAACCGAAGCAAAAATCGGTGACCCCGATTTAATATCAAAAGATGAGGGGTAAGGGTGATTTTGATTTTTTTTTTGTTTTATTGGGATTTTATTTTTCGAGGAGTATAAATTTGAGACTTGCATGTGGATGTCATTTTTGGGTCGTGACAATTTTTGTTTGGTCTTCCAGTCGAAAAATCGGTGACCCCTGCTTAATGTCAAAAAGTAATGGCAGACTTCACTTATTCAAGATTTTGAGTTCTAGGATCTTGGACTCCATTCGTACATCGGGTTTCTTTTGCTTCTGGATGTGAAACGAATGTGTTATACCAGAGTTGGAGGATCAGGTCAGTGATCTATCGACATAACTTTGTTTCCAGTTTTATGGCTGCTTAACGTTCCGACATATTGCGTGTAGACACCATTTTTGGTTGGTAGAACGACCACGATGCAATGCCAAAAATAGCATTAAGAATTTTGGTTGTTAAGGGGATGTGTAGTAGGCTCCAGTTCACCTTAATGATCGGGAACGAATTAGTTCCCGAGCCCTCGCGAACTAGTTCCTTCTTCTAGTTCGCAGTTGGCGTGAAAGAATTGTTGATAAATGGTGTATGGAAATGTGATGACCAAAAATGACCTTCGCGAACGAACTAGTTCATTTTTTCAGGTCATCACATTCAGTCTTGCAAATTGCGAACTTAACAAAAAGAACTGGTTCCTTCGCGACGGAAGTGAGGACTTTTTTTTTAGGTCATCCCATTCCCTACACTTCAATTCTTTCTCCCGAACTGAGAGAAAGAATAACGAACTAGTTCGCGAGGGCCTGCATTGAATGTGAGATGATAAAAAAAAACAAAAAAGTTCTCACTTCCCTCACGAACTGAACTAGTTCCTTCTTTTACTTCCCCAGTAAATGTGATGACGAACTACTTCCTACAAACGAGCTTAGATCGGAGTTCACGGCGAACTAGTTCGCTCATTTCACGGGAACGCTCTTCCGAACTAGTTCGTTCACGAACTGCACAAGCCTAATGTGTAGCGACCGATTGGACAGTCTTTTCTTTGACAATTTGGAGGACCTGTGGTCGATAGGGCAGAATAAGCTAGTCAGAATGCCTAGTCAAGCTAGGCAGAATAAGCTGTAGGGATCTGGGTAGTTTACGAGGCTGTCAAGGGATCGCTATGGGCCTAGTGTGATTTTTTCCTGGACTGGTAAAGGTAACGAAATTGAAGAAGGCACAGACAAACAAATGGGAATTTATATTTTCCATCTCAAATGAAACTTAATTCTGTTTTCTACAAAATCCCGCAGCCCACATTCAACTAGCACTTAATTAAAATATGAAACAACTTTCTTAGATAGATTCTGAATAGCAATTGTACGGTGAAATGTGCGAGTAAATCAAAATACAGCTAGCGGAACCGAGTAAGATTATAAAATAATAAAACCAACTACAACATAATACTCGGAACGAAGAAAATAAATTTCCGTTCCAATTCGACTTTACAACCAATCTTCATTTGAATTTTCTTCAAAACTGCGGGATAAAGTTTTTGATAATTGGCCAACAAGCAACAGGTAGTCATATTTTTTTGCTGGTACAAACAGGAAATTTGCATAGATATTTTTTTCTCCGCGAAATGTTTAAATTAGATTTCAGTTTTAGTGGAAACCAAAAATACTCGAGTGTATTGAAGTACAGAACAGAAAAAAAATTGAAAACACATCAAGGTTTCTGTTATAGTTAGGTTTTTAAAAATCAATTTCCGGATCAGTCTGAACCATCCTCTGTATATTATGAGAAAATATCAATCTTGTATCTTGTATCTATCGAGGAGCACAGAGTATCTCGGTTGCTTCGGGGTAGAAGGTAAATGGACTATAAATTGAGTTGACCATGACTCGAGTCCGAATAGCAGACGATATTACTCAACAATTCTCCAGTACTTTAATGTATCTACGAGGTACAGAGACGAGTAAATATTAGATTCTATGGAAAACAGAAAGTTCGTCTAAAAGTTTTGTCTTCGTCTCGTATCAGAAATCTAAATAACAAATTTATGCGACAATTGATCTAATGTTTTTGAGATTGAGAAATTATTTCTGTTGTGTATTGCAAAACTTTCCTATGTCGGTTCTATTCTGAAAGTTAGAGATAAAATGAAAATATTGTAAGTCTGTGAACGTTGTCTTACGAGTTTGGATTTTGTTGGGGAGTTAGTCTATCTACCAGCTAAACAGACAAACTGGCAAGTTCGTATCATCCCAACACTATTCCCACTGGAGATTTGCTCTATTATTAAAATACTATATTTTGAATAAGCGCTGCAATCTATGAGTTGTGATCTTGCTTAAAAGTCAAGCAATTAAAAACGCTTATTCGGAAAAGAACCTAAATATTGTGGACAAAAATTGAATGCATTAAATTTATATTCTGTTTCTCAGTTCCTTAAAAAAAATTTGCCTAGCGTAGCGTCGATTCGATTTCTGGCTCTATTGTTCTCAAAATTGACATGGCAATGTTGAGAGCAATATTGCCATGGCAATGTTGAGAGTGTAGTCTGGGTGGCTTAGTGGCTAGAATACTTGCCTTCGGTGCACCTGGTTCCTGGTTTGAATCTGCTTGGCGATAAGTAAATTTCGAGAATGGGATTGGGTGCGGGACTACCAGTTCGCTCAGCTGTAAATGAGTACCTGAGTTGAAATCGGGGTAATAATCACGGCCGGGGTAATAATCATCTCCGTTGGTCTCGTAATTAAGTAACTCTAGCATTAGTTGAAGACCTAAGCCCGATTTCTGGCCGTTGCGCCATTAATTATAATGTTGAGAGCAATATTGCCATAGCAATGTTTAGAGCAATATTGCTATGACAATGTTAAAATAATCCGCCTCTAATTTAGTAACTTTATACACTATCATACCGAAATAAAATGGAGGCTAAGTGATTGTTACCAAGGCAAATTCTTGCAATATGCAGCATATTTTGTAACCAGAAAAAAATTTTAAAAGTCCATTAAAAAAAATGCACACTAACCGCAATTCAAAAAATGAACGGCAAAATAAATAAAAACTAGCCAGGTATATCTACAACGTCTTCGACCACTGACCTTTCTTGAGCAACAACTTGCCCATTGAAATGTTATTAACGTATTTTCCTACTTTTCTCATAAAATTATGATTTTTACGAATCGTAAAAATGTCTCAAGCAGAAACGAAATAAAAAAAAAACTTGAAACATTTTACAAAGGTAACTTCTCTGTAAGTATTACAACACGTCGGCTGCAAAGCCACAGGTTGTTTTCTGTTGTTATAAGAAACTTAGTCGTTGTAATTCTTTGTTATCAGTTCGTTTACACCTGAACAGCTTTTTTTGTCTTTCTTTTGATAAGCATTAGACGTAGGCATTAGGATAGTCCACCAAGTATTTGCTTTTAAGAGCTATGAGTAATTGATTAGTCAGGCCAAGCTACGTTCACATTTCTACAGTACATTTTATATTCATGACACTATCGGGAATCGTATTATTATTATTATTCCATTGATAACGAGAGATAAACAATTTTATGAAAATAATAAAAATAAGTCAGAAATCGATGGAAGCTTGCTTCGGTATCAACATGTTAAATTGAGTGGGATCGTAATCCGGTCGTATTGCAAAAATGTTTTAAAGTCGTCAAAAATATTAATGGCAAATCTATTGGACTTATAAATCTGTAAAGCAAGAAATTGAAACGTAAATCGAAAAATTTTCTATTCCCAAAGTTTTACCAAGTATTTTCTGGGTGTGACAAATTCCGATAAGGCATTATCACAAAAATGTTATTTATTGTACGAGGATGGCTCGCAATATTTATTGAAAGAATCGTGATGTTTGGATTGTGCGAACTTTCTTGAAAGTGCTGCGATTAGGAATGATTCGTTAGCATTTGAAAAATTTGTGTTTCTATCACGAAAAAGAAATTCAGATTAGATGTGAGTAATCGGAAAATTTGGCTATCTCGAGATAGTCATTGCGATATACATAATGAGGTAATGGAGTCTTTGCAGAGTGTTTTAAAATAGAGATGGTCGAAGCAGTTCCATTCAGTGAAGTACTTCATTCCGAATCACTCGAGTTCAGTGAAGTAGTTCAAAAACTTCTCATTCCTTCGTATTGGTTCCATCGTTCCTTCGTTTTCTTTTTATTGTTCCTTGGTTTCCATTCTTTCGTTTTCGTTCCTTTGTTTTCGTTCCTTTGTTTTCGTTCCTTTGTTTTCGTTCCTTTGTTTTCGTTCCTTTGTTTTCGTTCCTTTGTTTTCGTTCCTTTGTTTTCGTTCCTTTGTTTTCGTTCCTTCGTTTTCGTTCCTTCTTTTTCGTTCCATCGTTCCTTCTTTGTCGTGCAATCGCTCACTCGTCTCCGTTCTAGTTCGTTATTTTAGTTCGTTCATAGTTCAACTGGAGGGGAGAAAATGATGAGCAAAAAAAAATAAAATAAAAGGACAGTAGATCTCGAAGATAATGACCAAAAAATAAAATGAAGATGTAGAAGTTCCTTTTTTGAAGTACGCAATTCGTGTGACTAAATGTGATAGCCTAAAAAAGGCCCTCGCGAACGAACTTGTTCCTTTTCGGGAATTGCGAACTTACAAAAAAGAACAACATAGTTCGTTCGACCATTTTTTTAGGTCATCGCATTTCCCTACACCATTTATTAATTCTTTCTCGTGAACTGCGAACTACAAGAGTGAACTAGTTCGCGAGGGATCGCACTCAGTGTGATGACCTAAAAAAATGGAAAGGTCCTCACTTCCCTAGCGAACTGAACTAGTTCCTTCTTTTAGTTCCCACTTCGCGAAGGTGGGATGATTGATGCTGTGCGCAAATGTGATGACGAAACACTTCCTACAAACGAACTAGGACCGGAATTCACTGCGAACTAGTTCGTTCATTTCACTTATGGGAACGCTCTTCCGAACTACCCAAGTCTAATACAGAGGTCTAGCCCGACAGTTTAGCCCGGCGTTTATCTGGATGCATGCAGTCGACTCGCTGAAAATTCACCAACTTTTCTATGACATACATTTAGTTTGTAATCGTCTCGGAAGGTGGGGCCAAATCTTCGGAATGTGAAAAAATCGGTTTGGGTCAAATTCAAATTACTGACTAAAAAATCATATTTTTATCATTCGTATCAAGACGTAGTACGCTTTGTAATAATGCGCAATTTAACCGACAACAGAATCGTAACTTACAACGAAATAATTACTTTTTGATATGTAGACGAAAACAGATGCTTAAAATTGATCAATATTTACCATTTTCTCAGTATATATTGTTATTGTCACATAAGACGTAATATTGTTCAATATTTGCTCATGTGAGCCTTTTATCTACCTATACAACTGTTGTGCTAAATTTTAGATTAAACGACATGTTCCGAATATAAATAACTTAATAAAGAATTGTTTTTGGTTGTCTTTATAAAAATTGGTTGTGTATTCGTAGAGATTCTGTCGCCATAAGAAAAGTAAGGATGAAAAAAATTGTTATTTTTGATCAAAATCCCACAAGATAAACCGGTAATCGTATCTTTGAGCCAACATACTTTTTCGGCGATTGAACTTTCTTATCGATTGTTTTTCTAACACCATCTCCTCTCATCAGATCAGATCAAATCGACTAGTAGTTGTAGCTTAACACATTACCTTGTATGAATCTTATTGCAATTATAAGAAAAACGCAAACTCCTATCGACATTCAAGACGCAGATACTTTCCCAACATTGATATATTGTGTAATCTCACCTTTTGCGATGTTGGCTAGAGTGACGACGCGATTCATAAACTAAAGGTACGCGAGATTTTTGCGGTTTACCCACCCATACCAAAACCGAAATCATTCTTTTTATATTCAATTCGGTCGGTCTATAAATGCGTGCAAATTGGTTTAAATCTTTAAGAAAAGTTTAAGCCGGTGTTTAATAAAAAAAAATACGCTGAGAAACCGGTTTTGCAATTAATTATTAAGATCTACCCATCTGTGGGTTGGTTTTTTTTTTTGTGCACCTTTTCTCACGTTTATGGAACTTGTCGTTATTTTTAGTAGATCGTTTTTTTCTGTTTATTATTGCATAAAAATTATGAGCAAAAAAATGTATGTGTCGATCATCGATACAATACCCACTGATTGGACAATTGTTTGAGATATTCTTGTCCGATTTTAATCGATTTGTGGAGTCCGGGGGCCACACTTGAACTGTCGCGCCATTGATTATGAGTATGACGATGAATGTAAGCTTCGTACTTTTGAAATGATCAGGTAGGTATCTTGTCCAATGAAAGGTTGCCGAAGATAGACGGTTTTCAAAATTTGAACAATTTAGGCTTTCTCTCAAAAGTGTAAAGTCGGCTACAGACTTCTCCTACTTTTCTTGTTTTTCGTGAGTTTCTCGTCTTATTTCACGAAATACATAAAACTTGCGAGAACACGAGAAAATATTGTACACACAATTATCAAGTTGCGCGTTTTCGTGGTTTCCCTACATTTCGCTCCACTTTTTTTTTCAATTTCTGAACTCCTGCAAGCCCAAACATTTGACATTAACCACAAAAAACCGAAAAATCACGAGAAAATCACGAAAAATCGTCTCGCGTATTTTTCGTCACTTTCTCGTCAAGCACAAAACCCTTTGATGTCGAGAAAAAACCGCCTCAAGCAGAGAAAACGCACGAATCGCGAACAACGAAACGCGAGAAACTCACGAGAAACCTCTACACACTATTCACGATAAACCTCTACACACTATTCACGAGAAAACTCTACACACTATTCACGAGAACGCGAATGACGCGAAATAGGCGAAACGCGATAAGTCTGTAGTCGGCTTAAGGGTCAAAATCAGAGTTCTCTGGAAGTGTCTGTAACTGGATTTAGTATCGACGTGATCGTAAAATTTAAAGATGAATCAGATCTACCGTCCTACGGTCGTCTATGTCCCAATCTTCCCGGGGGTATGAAAGGATCATTGAAAGATGGGTTTCGAGCCTGAAACCTCTTGAATGATTCACACTATTGAAATGAGCAGGCATCCTGTCCAATGAAAGGTTGCCGAAGATAGACAGACGGTTTTAAAAATTTGAAGAATTTAGGCTTTCTCTGAAAAGTAAAGGTCAAAATCAGAGTTCCCAGGAAACTGGCTTCAGTATCAACGTGAATTGAAAGTTGAATCAGATCTACCATCAACTGATCGTCTATGGCCCAACCTACCCGGGGGTATGAAAGGATTATTGAAATTGGGAGCGAATATTGTTGAAAAGATGAGTTCTCTTGAATGATTCTACAATGTAGAACACACTTCAATAAATAGCAGAAGATACACAAGCGCAGCCCGACGAGTTTACCCCATGGAAATTCAACTTGATTAAAAAAAGAAAAAAAATAACAATATCCATCTCTATCGCAGAAATTCTCTACTAGGCCTGATTTGCCATCAATTAACTTACCGTCCAGTGCAATATTAATTTAGTAAAATTGAAAATATATACTTTTATCCCACACACACCGATGATATACCCGACAGAGTTTTATAGCTTTCGATACTGAATGTGCATTTCATATGGCAAGTACCATCGCATGCAAATGAGTAGAGAGAATTTTCGCTTTTAAATTGTACTTTCATTTTATATTACATCTCGTCTATGCCGAGTTTCAATCATGCGGGAAAATAGTTAAGCTCCATTTATATTACCCACTTTGCGATGTGTGTCTGCTTTTAGGTTAATTTCATCTTAATTGCAACCGATAGATACGAGAGTATTTAATTATCGTCTGTATTATAGCTACGATAGTATCGCTGTGGTTTAATAGTAGACACTTGACTCGAGTAATAGTCAAATGAAATACAGCATAATGGACTCGCTATCTTTTAATAATTATACCTTTCGATAGTTGATCCAAATTGTGTTTTCTTGGAATTGTTTTGCTCCTGCCGTACGAGAATAACAAGAGTTCAAGGCGAGGGTTAGCTCAAGGCGGAACTAGTTAACAAAATATGAGAATCCAAACCTTTTCTAGGATACGATAGATGCCGGCCATTTTCAAGGAGCAATTTCTCGTACAGTAGAGTAAACACAATTTCCCGTACTATTAAACGACACTACTTAAGTCTGTCAAAAAATTTGACGACATATAAATTTTCTAGTATAATCGTAGCCTCTAGTAGCTTCTCTATGGTATTGGAGTTAGCAACAAAAGAGGTTGTGTTAAAGAGTCGATGAGAACAAGTTCATTAATAAATTTGGTCTTCATTGGCGTAGACAAGAAAACTTCGAATTAGATAAAATTTGATGATGATGAAAACAAAAATTTGAATCATATATAATATTTGATTTCGAAAGTTAGAAAAATTTTAAAATCAGAAAATCTAGCTGCAAATTCTTTTTGGAATCTCTCTTTTAGACACAGCCCTTGGACATATTGCCGCATGCCATCCTCTCTGCATTCTGTAAAAACATTTGATCAAAACTTAGTCAACTTTTCCAGCTACAACAGACGAACAATTTGAAATGAGCGCAATGGTACTATTGTGTCACGTGCGTTATATCACGACACCAGCTTTAGTAAGCGCGTTTATTCACTTGACACAACTGCGAGATAATATACACAAATACCACGCGTCGCTTTCACTATAAATTTACCTTTAATATGTAATCCAATTTTGGAATATACATTCGTTGTAAATAAGGTAAAGGTGGGATCAAATCGTACCAAACGACTGGTCCCTTCTTTCTTTGTATCTGTTGTTCTTATTTTCTTGTTTTTCTCTTTTTATTTATTATTGTTCCCTTGCTCTCGCTCTGGTTGTTGTTTTTTTCTGTTTCAAATAATACAATCCGAGAAGAATTAATTAGGCTAAGTAGAAAACGTATTGTTTTTTGTGTCTCTTCTAAATTATTTTTTTTATTTTTACCCAAAATTAAAAATTTATCTCTCTCTTAAAGTATTTTCTTAGCACTCTCTCTCTCTGTTGTTTTCTAGTGCCTTTTTCCTTTGACTATTTATTTTTTATCATTCTCTAGATTCCTTCTGTATCCTTTCTACTGTACTATTTTATCTCACTCTGGATTTTTGACCATTTTATTTCTTTTTTTTTCTGGCATTTCTCTGTTAATACTATCTGTATTTAAATGTCCACTTTATTCTGTACACTTCTATTTCTGTCTCTGGTTCCTTTTGATTATATTCTACATTCTTTCATTCCCCTGAAATTCTTTTTTATCTCTTCCTTTATTTTTACCCCCCTTGTTCCTTATTTTATTTTTTCATTTATTATTTTATTTCTTTTTCTTATTTTTTTTTTTTTTTTTTCATTTTAAATTTTTTATTGTTATTTATTTTAAGATTTGATTTTATTTGTTTTTTGCTTTTATTCTTGTTTCCTTTCTTTGTATCATTTGCAGTTTATGTTTTCTCTTTTTTCGTATCACCTTTTTCCCCTTTCGTCCTTTGTTCTCCCTTCTTTTTGTTTCATTCTTCTCTTTTTCTGTTCTCTTTTTCCTTTCCGCTTCTTCCTTTGTTTCCTTTTTTCCAATTTATCTTCTCTTTCTTTCCGATTCCCTTTTTTTATATTTCTTTTGTTTTATTTCCATTTATTTCATATTATTTTTGTTTTTATTTCCTTCTTAATATTTTTTTATTTATTTTTATTTATTTTTATTTTTTTTATTTTTTTTATTTTTTTTTATTTTTTTTTATTTTTTTTTAATATTTTTTTTCATTTTCTTTTTAATATTTTTTTTTCATTTTCTTTTTAATATTTTTTTTTTTCAGTTTCTTTTTAATATTTTTTTTTTCATTTTCTTTTTAATATTTTTTTTTTCATTTTCTTTTTAATATTTTTTTTTTCATTTTCTTTTTAACATTTTTTTCTTATTTATTTTTTAATATTTCCTTTTTTTTTATTTATTTTCCTTTTTTTTGGTATCCAATTTTGATTTGTCTTTTTTCTTGCTATTACTTGTTCCTTTTTTTATTCTTCTAAACCTGGGCACAATTTATCAAGAGCAATGAATTTATGAAGTCGTAGTCCTTGGCACACCCTCATTTACCTTCTTTGTCTACTCTTAAATTCAAATACCAAAAAAAAAACGAAACCTTAACAATCCAATTGGTAACCACAACCGCATTATCAACTTCTCCAAATCTCGTTTCTCATCTATCATTTCAGAAATATGAACGTGCCTATCAATATATCCAACAACAAACTACTGGTCTGAACGATAAAGAATTGCATGACTTATTGTCGCAACTAGTCTGCAAAGATAAGCAACACGAAGAAATATCGATAGGTTTACTCTATACGATACTAGCCGAACCATCATTAGCGGCTAAAACATATCGCGATCTGATGCTAATAACACGAGACGGTTTCGCGCTCGTTACGACAACCCTATCGATATTAATTGCCGAGAAATATACAAAATTTACGGAAATGGCTCGACGTCAACTCATCTGGCTCTTACGTGAACTAGTTAAAAATCAAGTACTAAATGTCGATAGTATCGTATGGAATTGTTTGCGACAAGCAAGCGGTGGTGATACATCGCCGCGTAATATGTGCCTGGTTGAAGGTCTAATCGACGTATTTATCGAACATCGACAATGGCTTGAGAAATATCCGTTTTTAGTTGGTGCTGTGGTTTACACTTATGTTCGATTAATTGAGGATCATACCAGTCCGCTATTAACTAATTTAAGAAATAAAGAAGTAAAATTTGTAATCGGTTTGATACGAGATCGATTTGTCGATGTGATACCATTGGGACGGGATTTTGTACGGTAAGCTTTTGTTTTTTTTTTTTTCAAAACTTTGTCTTAATATTCATATCTTTGTTTTGTTTAATTTTCCAGATTACTACAAAATGTTGCCCGTATTCCGGAATTTGATCAATTATGGCGTGATATATTACTAAATCCAAAATCATTATGTCTAAGTTTCAACGGGATCTGGCACTTGTTACAGATCCGTACTAGTCGTCGATTTTTACAATGTCGTCTAACGCCTGAAGTCGAACGTAAATTGCACTTTCTCACCTCTTCGGTGAAATTTGGCAATCATAAACGCTATCAGGACTGGTTTCAAGATAAATACTTTTCGACACCGGAATCGCATAGTTTACGATCCGATCTAATCCGTTTCATTATCAATGCAATACATCCGACCAACGATATGCTTTGTTCCGATATCATTCCACGATGGGCTATTATCGGCTGGCTTCTAACATCTTGTACGAATACAATTGCTTTGGCCAATGCAAAATTGGCATTATTTTACGATTGGCTGTTTTTCGATCCGTGCAAGGATAATATTATGAATGTCGAGCCGGGAATTTTAGTAATGTATCATTCGATACGAAATCATCCGTTAGTCAGTAGTACGCTATTAGATTTCCTATGTAGAATTATGAAGAATTTTTATCCGAAATTGGAAGATAAAATCCGTGTTGGAGTTTATAATTCGCTGAGGAAAATTTTAGAAAAACAGGTAAGTGAATTTTTGTTTGTTATTACGGGGTGGGGGTTTTACATAGTAGCTTTCGTTTTGATGTGATTATGAAGGACATTTTATCGAAACGAAATGCTTTTAATTCAATTTATTAGCAACACGCCAGCACAGCAAAAATTGAATTTCCTAGTCCTTCGATTAACTTCGTTTCTGCGAAAGGATACAATTGAATCACTCGTTTTTTTTTTTTAAAGTAGGTGTATTAGTACGTAATGCATTTTCGATTTCCTGTGCCTTGAATTTCAAATACCAGTGGGCATGCACTGAAATTGTGTTCAGGTTTAGTTAATTTAATCGCATTGGATGCACGGCAGGGACCACTAGTTCATGAAACCAATTTGAGCGCGTAATACTGATGAGTGGCCTAGCTAGGGCTTTAGCAAATTACAGCGAGGTAGTGGTTAGAATGTTACCTTGTGCTGGTGTTTCACGCGTAGTCTCTGAAAATAATTTTAAAATCAGTAACAATGTTGAAATTTGGCACTATGTTACTTTATTTTGTCTCCCTTTAAATTATCAACTTTTCAAGATTTTATAAAATTGGTCATTCGTTTGGAAAAGCTCTGCGAAGTCCGATGAAATTTAATACAGCCTAGTAACGAAAACAGTAGTTAGTCTTCCAACAAAAAGGTCGTGGGTATGTCCCAGCTTATCATCCGTAAATTAAAATAAAAAGACAACAGAATCAGCAACAGTATCTCGGTACAGCGTTCGTAGTGTTCAATGCTCTGCAAGGGGTCATATAAGCGTATGTGTAATTCCTACATTAGTACATCTGCGACTGAAAGATTGCAAGGAGTGTGTTTGACATAATAAATTCGTACTTGCTAGATCTCCTACGGTTAATTGTAACATATTCTTTTAAACAATATAGTACAGATTCCAAATGAATCGTTAGCTCGGGTAGTGTTTAGCAATATCAACTTTTTGGCACACGAGATATATTGTCACAGCTTGAACCCTTGGAGACATCCCTTCACTCACAACAGAATAAGATGATGGGCAAGTCCTTAAAGTGCTAGGAATATCATAAACACCTAAACACAACCGTTGTTGCTATCCTACGCTCTAAAGCTGACTCTGTAGGATTATTAAATTTTTTCGGTTTTGTCGAAAAAAAGCGAAAACACATGACAAGTAAAAGAATATTCTGATTGGTTTTCGTCTGCTATTTTTAATTTGTGGAAAGAAACCTACCCGAAAGTCTAGATGACCGTGGAAAATTCCTAGAACAACATTATGATGCGTATGTTTTTTTCCTTAAATGTTTTACGTAATAGGGGGCTGAAGTTCAATTGAATCTTCCTGTGGGCTCTTGTACTGCCACCGAGGGAGTCTGAAACACAATTATATCGACACAGAGTTTGTGTTATCATCATAAAATTTTTGTAGCAGCAAGGATATAACATGGTTGCTTGAAATTAGTATGGTAAACATTCAAGTGAAACATTTACATACTTTCCTTATATTTTGATTCGTGTTTATAGACTAGAAATTGTTTGGAACTGACTGGCGTAGCCCTTCCTAAGAAAATTAGAAGCCTCTAAAGCCTCTTTGGAGACCAGTGGCATTATTGTTTCACGATATTCACAGATGTATACAAGTTTCTGGAAAATGCGCACTTCAATTGTGGTGAGATCTGCACTGGGCAGTGTCCTACATAAAAAATGTCACCATACTTCTCAAGAAGTAGTCAGGTTGATCGCTACGGTGGTATGACTCAAATCTATCAATGAGAATATTGAACAAGTGGATATTACAACTACTATCCCAACAAAACAGTAGAGTAATCCCAATGCAGCGCCAGGGTTCGTTTGGAATACCTGCAGGAATTTTTTTCCGAAAAGGTAACATTTAATTCAGAGGAAGCGTTGTACTTTTACTGAACTCTTCGGTAGTCAGCAAGGGTCACTGACCGATCGACGTCCACACGGCTAGACTGGGTATTCCCTTTAACGTCTATTGCGACAGTTGTGGGGAGTTAAATAAGAGGGTAACTGTTATCCACGTTCTTTGCGAATGTCCAGCCCTAGCTACAGCCAGACTTCGTGCACTGGGCAAACCTTTCTTTAATAATCTTGGATAAGATCTCGACGAACAAGATTGGAGAACTGATCACCTTCTTGCACAGCTCCGGATGAATATGATAATCCATTGAGGCCTCAGGTCTTTGAAAAAACCATATATCCACTTCATCGACCCGCAACGACCAGGTTAAACAAAACTCAAAACTGCGCTTCCTGTGATAAATGGGCCTTGTTTTCGGCAGACGGGCTTTCACGTAAACCAACCCACCCTTACTGAAATCTTGGAAAACATAAATCAAACCCGAACCATTGAGTTGCAATTGGTTTTTGGTATTTTTTAAAACAATTCAGAAGCAATAAAAGGTGCTGATAATTTTCCACGTTATAAGGAGTCGTGTGAAATGATAAAGATAAGTGAATCTCTTTTTATCGGGTTGTAAAATGAGATGATTGTAGTGTTTCGAATGGTTGAACGAAGCGATCAATCTGGAACCACCCAGGCTTCGAAAATTTAGTGTTAAAGTTAAGAAAAACCGTGCACTGAATCAAGGATATAGTTCCCATGGCTTAGTACAGCCTTGTTTAAAGTTAATGAATCAAAATGTCGTTCTCCAATTCTTATTTGACCCTGACATGAACTTAATTGCTGTAATAGTACTCCTCCTCACGTCTTCCTACCCTATATTAAATTCTATTCAATCCGAAAATAATCCGAAATTTTCTTTTCCATTTCTAGGTTATTCCAAATCTACATCCATTATTTGAATCACAGAAATTGGATAGAGAATTGCGTAGTTTAATACGTGATAATTTCCGTGAATTTTGTACACCACCGACAGCAGCTGGCGGCGGCGGTGTGGGTGCCTTGTTTACCGGTCAAACAGACTTAAATAATTTCGATGACCGAATCAATCCAATTATCGTACCCGACGACAATCGGATACATCACAATAGTTTTAATATGTCGTTGGGCATAGATCATGATCAAAATAAATTAGAAGGTGATGCAGGCGGAGGAGGATTAGGAAGCGGTGGCGGCATTGGAATTATGTGCGGTGGTGCTTCTGCAGGCGATATATCATTAGGATTAAATTCTAGCATTCCTGATGGCATAAATGAAAATTCCGAAATTGATTCGGAACCGGTTTTTAGCGATGACGAAGATGAACCGATTATTATTGATACCAAAATAGAAGACTTAACGGACGACGACGATGATTTACCTCTTTCCAAAGTAAACGTTGAAATTCATTTCCATCCCCCGCTATTTCAACTATTAATCAATTTTCTTTTTATACAGGTACGCTTAAAAGAAAAACCTCTAACGGATAAAATCGAACTACCCGCCTCCATAGCAGATTCTTTCGATAAGTTTCTAACAAGTAAAACAACAAGCAGTTTCGAATCGTTTTTAACCGATTTTCGAACATTGAATCAATCCAATTTAGATTTAGATCAACAAAACTATTTATACAATAATGTCGCGAAAGTTTTAAAACAAACGCTACCGTCAACAATATTTCCCGAAAGTAAAACCGACGAGAAACTCCTGTCGGAAAGTATCAGTTATCCAATTTTCGGTATATTTCGAACTATGTATCAGTACGAGGAGAAATGCAAGAAATCGTATCAGTCGTTATTATCGGAAATGCACGAACGAATACCGACCGTTGGCTACATGTTGTTATATTTTTTAAAAGTACACACAAAAATTCAGTCGCGTAAAAACTCAAACCAAAATTATCAATATAAAACGACAATTTATAAACAACTATGTGATTCACTCGACGATAAAGTAGATAAATGTTTAGCACGTGATTTAGCATTGCTAGAAAATGAAAATTCGCAAATATTTTTATGGGTATTACCGGATATATATCGTGAATTTAAAACAAATGTTATTAATAATAGTGAAATTATAAAAATCATATTAAGTTGTATCGATGCAAAAAATTTACGTGATCTTATTTATAGTGTTACACAGGGTAAATTAGTATTATTTAAAAACGATGGTTTAATTGATTGTGTACGACAGAGTCTTTGTTATGAAACATTCGAACAATTCTGTTTATGGCAATTAGTACAAGCTCACGACGTGCCTATTGAATTTTTACAGGTGAGTTAACTATTTTGTTTATTTATTATTTATGAATGAACGGTTGAAAGGTGTATGCAATTAAATTAATCAGTTAAAATCGTTAAAACTTTTCCAAGCGTAAGGTAAATATTGTAACTGGTCTCCACTTGATGTTTACAGGTTGCTCTCGGTCAAAGTAAAGACCTCTGATGCCACATCTGAAGGCGTTCAAATTTTTCCATGCAGTTCTTTTCATTTATGACCGCTTGTATGATTCGTTGAAATGGTATCTAAAAAAAATGCTTTTTTCGACTAGGATTGCGCACTTAAGTTCACTACAGTGACTTATCATTTTCGGTTCCCGATCCGTCGCGAACTAGTTCGTTCTTTAAGTTCACTAGTTCACGTGAGTTCAGTGAAAGATCGTGGACAAAAATATGATGACCTAAAGGTTCTCAGTGTCTGGTATAATGTGATGACCCAAAAAAAGGTCATCAGTGTGGAAGTATACGGCAATCCATGAACAGACACGAACTATAGACGGGACTCACTGCGAACTAGTTCTTTGACTCACTGCGAATTAAATAGTTCCTTTCCGAAGAGTTACAATTTGATGACCCAAAAAAAGGTCCTCAGTACAGAAGTATACGGCAATCTATGAACAGAAACGAACTACGGACGGGACTCACTGCGAACTACTTCTTTGACTCACTGCGAACTAAATAGTTCCTTTCCGAAGAGTTACAATTTGATGAACCAAAAAAAGGTCCTCAGTGTAGAAGTATACGGCAATGCTTGAATACAAACGAAATAGGAGCAGGACTCACTGCGAACTAGTTCGTTCATTTCACACTTATGGGACCGATCTTCTGAACTAGTTCGTTCGCGAACTACACAAGCCTAGTTTCGACACTACCAGCAAAGATTTCATGTATCTGATTCGCCACACTGATCGATCTAATTTTTTTCAGACCATTCGTGAAGCATTGAAGCCAGTTCTTTTACGTTCTTGATACTTTGAATTAGCACCAACAATTTTTAGGTTGTTTCAACTTATTCTTGATGGTTGATGATCCCAGCTTGTACACCAATTCATTTTTTTTTTTTTTTAATTTTATGTTGTATGTTTCGGTGTCTTGTTAATGACTTGCACGCAAAATATGTGTAGCAGTGATTTGTTCAACCTTGATTCCTGTGAGTCTTATTTTTGGTAGTTTTTAGCCGGTGTGTTGCAAACTCGAATTGATTAGAAGACTAGCGTGGTGTAAAGAAGGCTGTACTTTGAACATTGCCATCATACAAGTCTATACTTAACAAGTCCATATTTTTGTATGTTCTCATTACTTTATACCACCTTGATCAAAAAGTTCCCGTAATAACCACCGTGTGGCGCTTTTATTGCTCCGATTTGAGTTCTGTTTTTTTTTTGTTAAGTTAGTACATCTGTTGTCTAAATCTTAGCGTCATAGCTTGACATTTGCGAAAGTTACGTAGCCAAGAGTACATCTATCTCTGTGTGTCCCTGCGATTTTTTGATCAAAGTGGTATGTTCTTAACATAAAAAGGTCGATAGTCGACATTATAAGCTAGTCAAGTTCATTAGGGATCTTGGTTGTTTAGGGGATGTGTAGCGACCGAGTGGTCAGTCTTTTCTTTGACAATTTGGAGGACCTGTGGTCGATAGGGCAGGATAAGCTAGTCAAGCTCTGTAGGGATCTGGGTTGTTTAGGGGATGTTTGGTGACCTACGAGGCTCTGTTCGCTATGATTTCTTTTGGTGCCTAGTGTGCGCGGTGAATTAGCGCTACGCCCCTTCCTAAAACTAAAACTAAAAAAACTAACTTAAAATTTCGCATTTTTTCGCTAATCCTACAAATCCATAATTTCTTTTATTTCCAGGATATACTGCCGGACTTAGAATCTTCAAATCACGCAGAAGCTTTAACTTACATGTTATTATTGTTAAGAAATGAGAAACCAACAACTGAATTAATTAGATTACTGTTAAGTAGGGAAACAAAAAATCGAGGGGATCCATTTGTAACGTCGGCATTAAGGTATTTAATTGTTGTCATTGCAATCATTGAATAGAAATGAAATTTTTGCTTATTTTGTATTAGGTTTTGGTGTCAGAATCACGAAGAAAGCTTATCAGAGATTGTAGCCAATTTATTAACATCAAAATATCCAAATAGTTCGCCAAATAAACGAAAAAGACCGCTCAAAAGTAATTCAGCGCAAAATAGTACGCCATCAGCGGACCAAGTAAGTTTTAAAAACACAATCAACAATTATTGAAAGAACTTACTAACATGTCCTTTTTCGTATTTTCCAGCTTTTAAGTCATTTAGAACATTTCCGAAGAAGTTGTAGGTATGGAAACGGTACTGGGACCGGTCTTTACGTTCAAGATGCAATGCAGCGAGCATTACAACAAGCATTTGCGCACAGTAGTGATAGTACAAAGGTAGGACATCCACAGCACAACAGAGGAGCAATTTTTTTTTTAATTCCAATCATTTTTCAATTTTAGAAACAATATAGTGACTTATTTGCGCTTGCCGCCGAAGACGAAACAAGCGGAGTGGGTAGGCGAGGTGGAAGTGCACGCGGACGAAAACAGCCAAGTAGTAAAAAGGATACGAGTAGTTCGAACAGTAGTAATAAGAAAAATTCAGAACCAGTTAACAATATGTATTCTAGTGACGAAGAGTCAAGTGATGTAAGTGGCGATAATTGTCTCCTTCAAATTGGCAAACAAAATTTTAACTTTAATTTTATTTTTCTGTTTTTTTTCCCTCTTACAGGATAGTTATTCGAAACCAAAACAGTCGAAACGACGGAAAAAAGCGTTTAGCGATTCTGACTGACAGGTGACTTCAATCGCTTATTATATTTGTCGAATATTAGAATAATTTAATTACATACGATTAGATTTTTTTATTATTTTATTATTATTATTTTTTTTTTTATTTGTAAAAAGAACCTTTAAAAAATGAACAACAACAATAATAACATGTTTTTTTTTTCTTCTTCATTTCCTTTCGATCGGTTCCCTTTCATGTTTTAAACCTTCTCGTTTTCTTTTTAACAAACAAAAAAGTTTCATTACGGAATGTAAATCTGTAAAAAAAAAATTTATAAAATATCAGAAAAATAGTAAACAAAAAAACAAATGTGGTTTTCAAAATAACGGAAAAATAAAATCAAATTGTACAAAGTAATAGTAAAGTTTTAAACTGAAACAAAAGATAAAGAGGCCCACAGATGGTCACGCATGTATGTCACTCATGCATGTCGCGATACTTTTTGGCACCGCCCAAAAAAATCAAAAATTTTTAATTTCCATTATGCCGCATGATGGCAGACCCGCACATTCAAGTTTCAGAGCCAGACACTCATGGAAGAATGACACGCATGCGTGTCCGTTTGTGGGGCCCTGAAGACTCGACTCGAATTGTTTATATCAAGCAGACATTTTAATGGTAAATTCTATTTTTTTTAAATAGAACATCTGGATTTGTTGCCCATTGTCCAAGGCGTTCGTTCGCGAAATTATTATTGCAATTTGTAGTTCCCGAATGCAGCGAACAAACCCGACTGATGTAATAATATTTTCCGGATGCATTGCAGGACTTACTGCCGTCGAAACCCAGAAGTCGCTGTGATATGAATTCCATTTGTAGCACAGCAATTGAATGAATGAACGTCCTGCAGAACTTGCTGGAAAATAACAGTTTGAATGATTTGTGATTGTTTGAATGATTGCTGTTTTTGGTGAGTTTATTTGCTTTTATGTAATTTGAATGGTTGGATACTAGTTTCCATTACAGCTTTTGCCTGAGGGTGTGCTCAGATTTTCAATGTGGAGACAAATGTAATATAATTTTGAAATGGGTACACATTACTAGCGTGGCGTTCAAAATCATAGGTATTATATTGTCTCGTATCCTAAGGATACTAAGGATTTTTATGTTTTGTCTCTGAGCAGATAATGAAGGCCACTCCACATGGTTCGCAGCTGGACACGTTACTCGGCTATTCGAAAGGGTTTCGCGGGCTTACGTACACTGACCAAAACAAAAACGCTAAATTAAAAATTCTATCGAGCTGCACCAAGACAAAAAACCTTCTAGTACAACAACGCCATTTGAAGACTGCCCGACTCATCGATTAAACCTTAATGTAACGCCCATGTTGTGAGGCAAGGACATTGAAAGGGTAAGTTTATTGGATTTCTTTTACCGCCAAGTGTAGTAAAAAAACAGTAAAAACATGAAGAGCCCTGCTTCCTTCAGATACACTGGGCCAGAAGCAGAGTTAAATTTTTCAACCCCTAAATTCGGGACTCCGCCTCGACACACCCAACGCAAGAACCAAAAAGTTAATCTATTTATCAACAGATGTCGCCTTGTTTTGTGACGTCAGTAGAGCCTAAGCACAACAATAGGTTGTTTTTTTTTTGCATGCACTTTCTACACTTTTTTGCCCCAACTATTCTTAACAACATTTGACGTCACAGCAATGACACAATCATACTCAAACAGCAGGCTTGCCCCCCCCCAACCCATTCATTTTTTACACTTTTCTGCACTCGCTCGAGAGTTAGTGCAAAAAAGTGTACAAAAAAAAAAGAACAGACCTAATTGCCACTTAATTAGTCTGTTCTTTTTGTCGGTTTCAGTGTACACTTTCTACACTTTTTGCACTGGCTCTCGAGCTAGTGCAGGAAAGTGTAAAAGGGAGTGGCGGGGAAGGAACAAGAACACTATTTGAGGTTGAGTTTGTGTCATTGAATTGACGTCAAAGGCTGTTTAGAAAATCGGGTGCAAGAAAGTGCAACTTACACCGGGCAAAAGAAACAAACCTAATGTTAGGCCTTTGCGACTTCTAGAGCAGAGTAAAAGCTTTAAACTTTTCTCTCGCTTTATGCTTTGTTGTTGTTTTCGCATGTCGCTAAAGTGCTCTGTACTGGATAAAGGATCAAAAAAACGCCTATAGTCTGACTTCATCGATTAAGCCTTAAGTAACACCGACATGCTGAGGGAAGGTCATTGGTAGGGTAAGTTCGTTCAAGTGGAATTGGTTAATGAAACAGTAGAAAAATTTAGAGTCCTGTTTCCTTCGGTGATATTGCGCCAGACAACAGACATATTGTCTGTGGCCAGACGGAGGGTTCAATTTATCAACCCCTAAATTCAGAGCTTGCTACTACATACCCAAGACAAGTACCAAATCAAAAATTCTTCAAGTTCTCAACAGATGTCGCTTTGTTTTATGACGTCAGTAAAGCTTAAAGGACATGGTGATGAAAGCGAGAATTTCATGAGTTTTCTTTGCTATTTCTTTACTTTTTTAAACATTTAGATTATTGTTAAATATGTATTTAATAGAGTGCTAATTAGATTGTTTTTGTACGAGTCCCTTTACAAACTAAACGAAAAATTTACGTACATATATATTTTTGGTTGCTTTCATACTTCCTTATCCTCGGTGTGGTCAGAATTTAGAGTAGCTCTATTTCTAAACAAACGGGATGTAGTAAAAATGGAACATGACAAGACTTTTGAACTAAGAATTCTGAGCGATAGAAGTGCTGGACTGGATGCAGGATTGGCGGAAAGGTGACCATGGATCGTGACCATGGAAAATACTTGCAAAAATAGTCGGACTTGAGAGTGGGAAGGATTTGACTGAAGCTTCGTCAGAAACTCATTTAAATCAAAAGGCCGTCATCTTAGCTATGGCTGTTTTCTCCAAGCAATCATTAGTCCTTCAATCAATGATTTATTTTGAAACAGCTGTAATTCCAGTAGGGCAGGGCTTGACTTGGGCTATCGCGCCATTGATGATGAAGTATTTCAGATCTGATTTTAAGGATCGAATCGTCTTATGAGAACTTGGGAGAATAAATATTGTTCTCTTGAGTTGAACAGCTTCAAAGTTTCAACATGATTTTTCTGGGTAACCGGGAACCGGTTGAAATGGCTCTAATTATTTCTAGTAATTTCTGATGAATGTTTTCACAGTACATTACGAATTGAAAATACAAGGTTTTCCGGTGAATACTGTTAAATTTATTTTGTGTGACGTTTCGGACTCGACTGAGTCCTTTATCAAAGTCCTTTATTTCTAGTAGTTGATCTTAAATTCGTTCATTGTCACTATTCTCTGATTTGAGTGGACAATAAATATCTTTTTTCATTTTGTTCCCTAAAAACTGATGATGTAGCCAACAAATCGACATCCTTCGATTCCATTGAAGTTGCGGTTCAAATAGAGGCTTCCAACTATAGTAACAGTTAATTGTACTGAGAGTTGTTCATTCGAGCAAAAAGACACTGCAAGCAACTACGAAAAATTTACACTGTGAAATTTTCCATTTTAATTGAACGATACACACCCACCGAAAAAGGAACCCAGGTCCTGCATTTCCGTCCACAAAGGGAATTCTTAAATTTGAGCTATCCTTTGTGAAATAGTCAGTCTCACAAAAGCGCTGGTAATATTTGCTGAGTTCGAATTGTCTTTTCGTGGACAATCGAGCGTTTATATAGACACCGCTTGTTCTAGGGAAATCCCCTTCCATCAGTATCCTCTTCGCACAGTAAACAACGCCAGGACCCACCATACAGTCCAATTTGGAAAACCGACGGGGGATGATAGCCGGAACAGGTCGAGCATACATCGAAACATGTTAGTCCCAATTAGACAAGATACTTTGTAGTCCGTTTTTCGTTTGTGCGACTGACATAAATTTCCAATTACCGGAAAATTAACTGCGGGATGAAAAATTCCCAACAATGAGAATTGAAAATTCACAAAAAGAAAAATACGGAAAATTATCAAGTCGTCTGAAAAACGAAAATCACGCGGATGGAAAGTGAATCTGTCCGCAAGAAGTATGATAGAAGTGGCCGATTTCTGTTTTTCCTTGGGGCAAGGGATTTTCCCCGATTTTAGGGATGGGCTCCATTAAGTAAAAAAAAAATTTTCTCTTTTGATGAAAACAAACCGGATTTCGAGGAAATTTCTTAGTTTTCGCCCAAAGTCGACAATTGGATACGCTTTGCTTTTAAGGGTAAAAAGCTGATAATGCTGAATTATTCGAATCACAATACAGATGAGCGGTTTGATGCGCAATTAGTGTTCGTGATGTTTATTGTGATGTTATCATTGAACGTAACAGATTCTGCATGCTAATCAGAGCTTTAAGGATAGGGCTACATACTAAGCTGAGGATACTTATTGCCATCCGTTCCCATCCCCTATTTGTTCATTGTTCAATCGGTTGCGCTCTAATGAAAAGCTAACACTTACGGGATAATTTGATGGGTTGAATTGACGTTGATTGTTACCGGGAAACTTGTTGAGCTTCTGATAAATTAAGCCTATTATCGAACGTAATTAATTGGTATCGAAAATCAACCAACCATCCTGTGTACTATCCAGTTCGATCAAAGGTTTCAAAATCTAATATTTTAGACGCAACTTAATTACCCTCAGCAGCATCAAAACTATTGCCTGATATTCTGGTCGCCACTTTATTATCCTTCCTCCAAATTCTATATTCAAAATAAAGTGCACCCAGTTCGTGCAGTCTGTGTACGACGTAACCGGCTGTTGGATGATCACATAATTTTTTTTTTAATTTTTAGGAGTGGTTTTATTTTAAAACTATTTATAAAAAATTGACCACCAATCTGGGCGCAACTTTATTATTTTATGGGTTGAAGTCCGAAACGTGTTGAATGCTGAGATACGTTGTGGGGTACTACACCTAAGGAATAACCAGGAGGTCAGGAACGTTATTTTCTATATCATCAAAATTTCCTCCGCTAAAGATCTACCGGTCCTAATTCCTGTAAAATTTTCAAGATCATATATGGTACAGTTTTTGAGATATACAAATTTAATTTTTTGAAAATTGTTTCTCTTCTCACGTCCGCGCTTGACGTCCCCACTCAAAAATTTTACATTCATTAGACTCCACTAGTAATTCTATATACAGAAACTAAATTTTATCTTCCTGGGATTACTGAGTCGAAAGATATTGTAATTATAAGTTTTTCACCACACCATACCCTTAAAATTGTTAACTCTTTTTTTATTTCCTAGTACCTGTTAAGACATCTACAAAGTTTCAACTGTCTGACATCAATCGTTCAGGAGATATGGATTTTAAAATGTTGCAATCTCAGCTTTCAAGCGTTTTGGACGCATTGTTTTCCCTCCCAGACGTACACCCCTCAGCCCCTATCAACCAATTTTTGGCAAATAAGTCTACGGTTATAGGACTTAAGTTCTAAATTTCATCCTCCTGGCATAAGCGGTTGCTGAGATCTAGAAACCAGAATTTTTTGTCTAAAACGCTCCCTCTCACACTCCACTCCTACAAAATATTCCACTCGTAGGGGTTCATCCATTTTAGCTACCATAAGAATTATAGCTTAATATCTCCATGGGTTTGAAAGCTACGTGCCTTCAAACAGTCTTGTTTACGGCGGACAGACGGACATTTTTTTTCTTGCTTTTTTGGGAGTGAAAATACAAAATTTTAGGGTAGCAAATTTTTTTGTATTATAATTTCAGGTCGATCACAATATCTACTTTATTATTAAAAAATAATACTTTACTTTATTATTAAAAAATAATAAAGTAAAAAATCAAAGCATAAACATTTTCAATCAGTTTGCTTAAAATCCAACCACTAACAAAAGCTGTCTGTCGACGTGTATGCCAACAATCAATGGAAACTTTTTCATAATTTTTCCTTGTTTTCCTGACGTTCTATTGAGAGTCCTAGCACAAAAACCCATTTTAAGGGTTTCCATACAAAGTGAGTGCCTACAATTGTATACGGGAGAACGGAGTAGTTATCGTAACGTACTCGTAATATAAAGTCGGTACTAGTCTTGTAAGTTGGGCAAATAAAATCATACCCGGTTTTATGGGATGATATTCGGTATCCTTGGCATCTGGCTTACGCTTACAATAGCTCCAAGTGTGCATGAAATCTCGCTGGCTTGGCTACTCTTTGGAAAACAAAGTTTTAGTCGTTTTAATAGTTTGCTATGTTTTCGAGAAGCATTTCGCTGCAATAGTTTTACGAGTATGTGGTGTGCAAGAACTATGCTCGTATACATTCCGGGGTGGAAAACTTCTTCGATTCAACGACAGTTTTTGCTATATTAATGAACTCGACTAATTGCTACATAGCATTGTTCAGTTATCCTTCGGGAGTTTTGGGGTGTGAAGGACACAATGTGCAATATTTGTGGAAACAACATCTTTATTGTTTTTGAAAGTCGATAGTACTTCGATAATATGCTCGTCGACGTTATCGCCTGAGAGTTTTTGCCATTTAAAATGCAATGAAAATTCGATGGAAAAAAACGGATTCATTGAAGTTCATAACTCAAATATGCAGGGGATTGTTTCACTTTCAAACGACCATAAAGAGTTACATTTGGGCCAAGCGCATTGGGGTTTTTTCTCGAAAGCTAAGCTGTTTTGATTTCCAGTAAAACTTTGCCAAAAAAGTATCCAACTTCATATAAATTTTTTTTTCTTCAAAAGTATCCACCTTCATAGCTCGGTTTATGAGATATTCAAATGTCCTCTTTTCTGTCCGCTATTACCACCCCTAACTTATATTTTTATTATGTTCGTGGTCCAAGATTATTTCAAACTAATTGTTCCCTAAGTTGTATCTTTTAAGTATGAGAGAAACTAAATACCTCAAGTTCTGGATTAAGGGGTTATACTCAGTCACAATTTCCCAAAAACAAAAAATTTTGTTTTCCCATTTTCGTAATGTACATACCTACATATATTTAAGTATATTCCCAGAAAGTTTCATGTCAATCCGGCAAATATTCTCGAAGTTCCACTTACCTTTGTAAAGACGACTAGGAGCGTTTAAAAGAGTTTTTGAAACTTTGAACGCGTTTTTCTCAAAACTATGTTTATAAAGTCGCTAACCACGATTTCTCGGAAACGGCAGAAACGATAATTCTGAAATTTTTACACAAGCTTTATAAAGGTATTTTTTACTGATTAATCTAGGGTTTTTTCTTTCTGATAAATATTTTTTATTTTATAAATGATTTAAGGCCAAAATTTTCCTCGAATATTGAAACTTTTTTGTTTTAAAAAACCGCCATTTTGTTAAACATTTACATTTTGCGTACTCCTTCGATTAATTTCTAGACAATACATTATACTACCGAAATCTTTTTATATATTTCTTATTTTAGATGAACCTATCCAGAGATATCGTGGTCACCGCAAAAAACATTTTTTTTAAGGAGTTCCCGGCAATCAGCTATAGCAGTTTTAAAAATAATTATTTTTAGAAATAAAAAATTCCAGAATAAAGTTAAAAGTTACCATAATTATATAAACAAATTTTTACGTAAATAAATTAAACCGTCTTTCTAGAAAAAATTCATGAAAAATCTGTTTTTATTCGGCCTCCTGACTGCGTATAACCCCTTAAGGGAAAGAAAATATTCTCCTTTTTTAATTGCAAGAACCAGTAAAGTTGAAACAAGTACGAAAGGTTGGAGCGTTTTCTATATTTGTGAACAACCTACTCTAGAAAGTTGAAAATTGGTTTATTTGTATATAAATAAGCAATGAGGCTCTAGAAATATTGTAGTTAATCAACATCATTTCCTCTAACTAGACTCTAGATTTTTCCAAGACAATAAAATTCTTGTGCAATTCTTGTGACTTTAGCTTGTTTGCGGTAATTTTTCCAGCTTCATATCCGAACGATCCTCCCAAATAGAAGGATGATGCGGTTGGGTATAAATAAGAAATCATGCATGCAGTCGCGAACGCAGAAAATTAATCGAAGGGTGGGGGAGTTGGGAGGGTTGCTTACACAAAAATTATATCGTTAGTAGAATACTTATTATAAAAATTAATTTCCGTTTAACTTCCTTTTTGCAAGATCATGTCCCCTCGAATTAGATCTCAATACAACCTCTTAAAAAATCATTTATAAATACGAGTACTTCTTGGGGAGCTTAAAACGAGGTCTCTCATGGGACTAATTCTAGAGTACTAGTAAATGTTCCGTGATTAATCCTTGAGTTCTTCAGAGAGGTTAGAAGACCTCGATTTCTATGTACCTACTCCTTCCATAACAGCAATTTTTCCACTATTGAAGCTCTATAAAAATTCCAAGTTTCAGCCTCCTAGCGTAAGCGGCTGCTAATATCTAAAAACCAAATTTTTTCTTCTAAAACACTTGTCCTACCTTGACAAGGGAACCCTTGTGAAAAACCGCTTTTAATATTTCTTATAAACCTCTTATTTTAACAATTATGAACTCCAATTTTTATTTTTTACAGACTTGATATTTTAACAAGGGTGACAAATTTTGGGGGTAGAGGAGGGGATTTGAACCCCCAAAAATCCCTTCGTTCGCACCTGCATGCATGCGTTTGATCAAAAAAAATTGAAATTTAAATTTAAATTTAGGTTGTTGTAAGGCATACTTGGAGCATAGACAAGGAGTAACATTTTAAAGTGCGGCTGTGAGCTGTTGGGTAGGTGTGGTGTTGGGTGAACAAGTTTGGGTTATAATATCTTCCGAACCAATTGTACCAGAAGGATAAAATTTGGATTGTTAGAATTAGAAGCAGAATCTATTTAAGGTAAAATTTTTGGGAGATGGTGGAGCACAAGAAAGCTAAAAATTAATGACTACATGGAGCCATGGAGACCTAATCCTAACAAAACTGTTTGACAGCGGCCCGAAATGAAAATGGTAAGTCCTCTTTGAATTATATTATTATTATTTCATCTACAATTCGGATAAATATAGCTTTAGAAAATCTGCACTACTCACAATATCTATTCAAGTTTGTCCCTTTCCCTTGAACAACTAACTCTCTTCAAAAAAGTAAACCCAAACGGCGTATTATCTACAGTGGAAATTCCATGCTGTTAAGACTATGGGGTTCTTTTTTTTCCATGACTAATTTTTCCAATTTCCACCGCTGTGGGTGGTATTTGAGCCTACCATGTAGGCATCAAACCTCTATTGCTATTCCTTAGATATGGAAGATACAACCTTATCCCACCTACCCCAAATTTATTTTTCCTTTTTTTTTCAAATTTTTTTGTCCATATGTGGTTTAAAGTTTTAATGTCCTTGTAGAAGCGATTCCGATGATATCGTGATTTTCATATATTTCGTAACAACCCCCCCATTACCGAACGTAACTACCCTTTCAACAACTACATATTATGGATGCCTCCCCATCGGATTGCAATGTACCATCAAAATTTCCGATTTTCAGCAAGAGTCGTCCCGAAGATATGAAATTCACAAACTTTCACCCCTGATACCCATTAGCAAAAAATGTACCCCCAATAGGAGACCAAATTTCTTGAGATGAAATAAATACTGCCACTTAGATACTACTGTGCTACCGAGAACATCATTAGCGTCTAATTGTTTTGGCTGACAAATGGCAACTTTCTACCTAAGATTGGATCAACCTATTTCACATGCCTATACAGCTTCCACTTAATGCTTTGAAAGACTGGGACTAATCGATGGTCTTTCGGAGCCTTCAAGATCTTATTCGGTACATGTATTGCTTGATGACCCTTAATACACATAGTTCCTTCTTCCTTCCCTTCTTACCTGAGGTTTCGATAATGTTCGATACTGTAGAGATGCTATAGGTAGTGCACCTTTCGTAAATGTATCCATAAAAGAGCGATAAGCCATTACCTAAAGTTACCAGACATCGTTTTAAACAACACGACGTATGAGACTATTCTCAACAGGCAGACTCTTATCGTGGGCTTTCAGATATTTTCACCCCCAGCTTATACTAAGCCTATAGCATTGAAATTGCATCAAGGATAACTTCCTTAACTTTCTCCGTAGCACAAATATTTTACCCTTCCGGGGTATTCGGGGTACGTGTACAGTGTAGTCCTGATGCGATCCGGACGATAATCCTAACCCATTACATATGGCACCTTCAGTTAGCTTAGCAGATAGTTGACAGTGAAATGACAGGATGTTTAGGTAGTGCAACTGGGATAACGTGTACACGGTATATCTACGATATGGTACATATATATCAAATGCTCTCTGTACTACGTATATGAGTGCACGTCCTCAGTTTCGTAATTTCACAGAGTAAATTTATGGCTGCCAAAATCTCGACACCGAAGCTAAGTAGACCAATTGTGCATGGCAGTGGAGTATTTATGGGTTATGCTCTGTGCGATGTGAAGGTTCTATGGCGAAATGGGGGGTGGTGCGGTGTGGAGCGTGGGGTTGGATTGTAGCGGTTTCAATGAAAGATTCTGAAGGGATGGGAATTTATGAGTCAGCTGGTAATTAATTAATAGCAGAACTATTTTGTATGCTATGGATATCGGGAGTGGATTAGATACTGTGACTCAATAAAGTATTCAGACGTCTCAAAGTTCCGATCGACTTAGACTATCCGAGTTTAGAGTAGAGATGGGTCGTTTATTAGTGAACTGTTCCAAAAGAACAGTTGATTGAAGTGATTGAGTGAACTAACTCATTCCTTTTGGTGAACTGTAGCTCCTTTCTCCACGTGATACAGCTTGAAAAGGAATTAGTTCTTTTCCTGGAGAAGTTAGGAAAAGTTTTTTTAGGTCCTCACATTCACTCCGAACTTGAAAAGGAACTAGTTCTTGGCTGGGAAGTGATGACTTTTTTCATTCACTCCCTCCTTGAAATGGAACTACTTCCTTTTCGCCGGGGAAGTGAGGACCTTTTTTCACATTAACTCTGAGCTTCAAAAGAAACTAGAACTAGTTCACTGAACTAGTTCCTTCATGTGAGTGAGTCAGAGTTAACTCAATCACAAAAAGGAACTGCTTTGCCCGTCTCTAGTTTAGGGGGTTACGTGGATTTCAATTCGCTTACTAGCACAATTTAATTTCACTTGACAACACTTTTATTGAGTAAAACTCACAAACTGTTTCTATTAAGCTTGTATAGTTCGCGAACGAACTTGTATAATGACGAGGTTTTTTTTTGCTCATCACATTTTACTACGAGTCGTTCCAAACTTCAGTGCCTTTCTCATCACTGAACTACCTCGAAGTAGTGAACTATAAGATCGAACTAGTTCGCGAGAGATCTGGAATCGGAAATGATCGCTCATTTTGGCGAATTAAATTGCACAAGCCTAGTTTGTATCAATCAACTTGACTGTCGCTATCAATCAACCCTTCTGCAAAGTTCAAAATTCGTCTCGAACACATTTTCCCTTCCCGCATGATCTTAAAATGTCCCGAACATACCCCACTGAATATGCGCGAAAGCTGTCGAAGCAGTATGCATTATATTAACGTGTCTCAATGCTCGCATGACACAGTTTGTACAACGGTGAAGCAAAACGATGTTGAATTCTTGCGCGAAAGTATTTGTAAAGCGATTTTGATTGGTAACAGCAAACGAGTAGTAATCAAGTAGTATATGGAACGCGTAGCATTGCTATTAGTACAATTATTTTATTTTTAGGTCTAGGTCGCTGCAGTTCCTTAGGCCTTTAAGATTTTGTACAATAGCTGAAATTTCGATTAGATAGTTAAGACCAGACAAATGAGGTATCCTTCCATCAATTCGTAAATTCCATTCTCACGTCAGTAAATTCGTTTTATTTCACGTACGGAAATCGTCTCGATTTATGCAGTCCATCTCGCAACTGAATATTCACCAGAATAAAAGACTTGTGTGTACGGAATCCTTGAGTAGATGCATATTGAATCGTTTTTCACGTCGGGCCACATATGTCCTTACATGAAAACGAAATCGAACGATAAATTTTCTCTGTGAAAAGTCCATTTGAACAGAGTAGTTCGACTAGTGGCTGAACGATTTTGCTGATGCAACAGTAACTTGAAAAAATGTCCTTTTTATATTATGTACGAGACGCCGCCTGTTCGTCCTTTATTGAACTTTATATCCTATACTCGATCTACTGTATGTCGTTTCGAAACGATTGATTTACAAGTAGTTCGCTCCCGGTACCGAGTCAATATGCTGAAATAGTGTTGCAATTTTCAAATTTTATGAGATCCTTGTAATTTATTATTAACGACCCTACAGTAAGGATACGAAGTCGATTCCGAAAAGTTCCATAAATCGGAAATATTCGATAGGAAATTTCCCCGTCGACAGGTTTGCCGTGTCATATCGTTGCAATTCTTCGGCTGGCAGGGGTTGGTTGGGTTGCCACTGATTAACGATTCCGTCGGGCGAGGAGGGGTGGTGGACACGACAATTAATCTTGTTTTAATCACATGTGCCAGGCACATGAATGCACGTCCATATCCTCCACTATGTCCTAGAATAACGAACCGGTCCTTCGTAACAAACGAGTTTTCATCGTGCGAAAAATCTCAACGAAAATCGACGATGAACTTGTGCTGGTTCGGAAAATCCTGTTGAAAACTTGGTCCTTATTCGGGAAAAGATAAAAAAAAAAACAGGAGACACTCTTTGTCCGGGATCAGTCCGGGTGACGACGAGTAACTTTTACGGCCCCGGATGATCGAAATTTAGTTTCAGTTTTGTCCGGTCATAAGTTTTTTCACTTTATGGCTATATCCTTTGAGAAAGTTTCTGAGAAAGGTGGTGGGCATTTTTTACGAGAAGCTTGGCAGAATTAATTTAAAATGATTGAGAATTAACTGAATATAAGGTAAGGTCTTGATGGTATTTAACGTATCGGAACTGCTATTTAAATAAATTGAAAGGATTTTTGAGATAAACTCTGTGAAAACTTTTCTTAAACTAAGTAGAAGTCCTTCAGCTTGCTTAAGGGATAAACAAGTAGGAATTGACGTACAGAGTCGCAATCTAAGTAAGTCTGAGTAAGTGATAAACTTGAAAATTTGTTGAAGTCATAGGAACTAACCATTTAGAAATAAGATCTTAGATCTTGCCCAAACAGGATCTTAGATCTTGCCCAAACAGGATCTTAGATCTTGCCCAACAAAGTCTTAGATCTTGCCCAAACAGGATCTTAGATCCTGCCCAACGAAATCTTAGATCTTGCCCAAACAGGATCTTAGATTTTGCCCAACAAGATCTTTGATCTTACCCAAACAGGATCTTTGATCTTGCCCCTTCGGACAAAAACAATTTTAGAATTGATGGAATATTTGCTTCACAAAAATATTCGAACAAGGAGAAAAAGGTGAAAAGAACCAGCTGAACAAGGGCTTCTCCTTCACTTTGTTCTTACTGGTTGGAGTCCATTACCGATATTCACAGCTTTTCTTGGTCCTGATCCAGGAATAATTCATTTATTTTCAAGTAGATGTTCAACCTGGTGTGATTTTTTATGACATGTTGATATTCACGCCGTTCAGATTGAAGTGATCTTTGGTTCCATTGTCCATATCCTTTCATACGACTCTACCGTAAATGGACCAGGGTTGGATTTGCTCTTTTACGAAGTTCATCCTCCTTTATTTGATGCCGCTCCCAATTGTTGTGCTCCCAATTTTGGGAGCGAATTTGAAAATATGGACCTAAAAAAAGCCAAGGGGTTACATGGCATTTTTTTGGTAAAGTCCAAATTTTCAATTTTCGCACACCACACATCAAATGAAAGGGGAGCTCAATAGATGCTCAAAAATCCAAACAAAATTGAAATCGGAACGATCGCCAAAAACGTCAAAAAAACGTGCAACATTTTTCAAATCTTCTTTTGTCTCTCTCTTGGCCGTAATTTTGGAAAAGAATTTTGAAAAATGGCCCTAAAATTTGACAAGAGGTTCCATGGCATTTTTTTTGGGAAGTAAAAATTTTCGATTCTCGCAAGTGACACACCAAACGAAAGGGGAGCTCAACAGATGCTCAAAAATCCAAACTAAATTGAAATCGGATCAAAATTGGGGTAATGGTGGCCAAAATGCGTTTAATGTTAACGTGCACTATAGATTCTTGTAGATTTTAAGAAAACGTCCTTCAACGGATAATTTAAAATAATGCGTAGTTCTTGAATGGAAAAAAAAATTAGTCTGAATTAAACTAGCGATGAATGGCGTACCAATTGATAATACTGCTATTTAAATCAATTTTCCAGATTATCCTTTATAGTCCTTTGCAGCCATCTGCAAATATAGTGAATGCTCAAGTCAAGTGACTCTCCACTACAACATACTCTCGAATATAGGAAAGTGATACTTTCAAAACCACACGTGTAAATGACTATAACTTAGTTCCATGGAACGTTATGTGGCTAAACGACGTATGCAAATATCCTGTAGACTTGCCTGCATTTTCCCAGCCATATGACGTGTAGGCTACGTATAGGGGGTACCACAAAAGAAATACATACTCTGTCGAATAGGCAAAATAGTTATGGAACCTAAAGGAGCCACACACATAACCCAGAGCCCAGTCTCCGAAAAATCGATGAGGCATTAATTTCCTGAAAGTGTTTTGCAGTCGACACAATTTTCGGAGGAAAATTGAAAATTCAATGAACCTCCTCCTCTCCCCCAGCTTGATCTTTCGGTCGGTATGTGGAGCTGGCGATCCAGGGTCCTTTATTCGTTCAGGCCCCATACGATATCTACGGTGTGGTTTCGATTGGTTTACATAGTGTGCAAAATGAACTAGACCATATCAAAAATATTTTGTGGGGAATTAAATCGTATAGCGATATAGCGGACTGCCTGGAAGCCATCTAGGACCTCAAACAAACGATCGAACCACCACTGTAGCAACTTAGCGATCCAGAAAATTATCGCACTCATATATTTGCAACTGTCTGGTTTTTGTTCCTCCTGTAAGGTGCAGAAAGATTGATTGGTTCCCTTGTCGACAGTTGCATCCAATTAGTATGGGTTTTGCAGAAATAAGAGATGCAATTTTACGTGGCGGAAAAATCCTTACAGCTTTGAACCGATAACGATAATTGGCTGACCAAATTTAATTAATTAATAACTCAGCTCTCTGTAGTTGTTCCGGCACAATGCACATTGCATTTTAATGCAAACTTCCCAAAGTTGTCCGACTTTCGTGAAAGTCGTCTGTATTTAAAGATTGTCGTCTCCAATTCAGGCTGTCTTCTTTTAACGTAGATCCGTTTTAATGCATACCTAATATTTCCTGGCACTGCTTTTGAATTGTTACAATTTAGCAACTACCGACAAGAACACTTTAACTTTACTATCATGTTGCAAGGATACAACACTGTCGTACAGCTAGTTGCATTCTGTCTTGGATAAGTGCATTTGCTCGGCATCCGTAGACAATGTCCTGGCAATTTTGCTCAGTTGCATACAACACACCCTCATCCTTCAATGTTACTCGATGTCTGGGAGCAGAGATGTCGAGAACGTCTTAATGAATTAATTAAATTGCTTTACAACAAATTGCCTGATATAGGAGGAAGCTCCTGTACGAATCCTTGGAAAATGTAGGATGGGTTTGAATCCTGTGACAGTAAAGAGATGGAAGGCAAGTTTTTCTATTTTGTCGCTCTTGATTTTCTCTAGACCTTAGTTTTTCCGCATTTTAATTTCGTAGACATGGTAAATGTCGGCACTTAATCTATATTACAGTACGTTACCCTTCGGGATAGAAAGAAAGGGTAGCGTTGAAAGATTCGCCTGAAACAGGATCAAGATGAATGCGGATCCGGTAAAAGGACGAGGTTGCGGAATGATACATCACAAATTCGTTACGCTTTTAGTGTCGTTTTTTCCGGAAGTTTAATTTCTAAAAGTGTTGCTTAAAAATTAAATTAAATTGCAATGTGAAGAAAAGCGGGTTGCAGATGTGGAGATGTTAGTGTAATTAATTTGATTGACGCGATTAGAATTGGACATTTACAGTCGAATTTTTTATTGGTCTGGAGAAGCCCTTGCTTGTGGTCTGGCATTATTTCCAACTTTTTGCAACCATTTCGGAAGACGGGGTCAATTCTACTGAATCATTAGGTCTAGGCTTAAAACATACGTCTAATACTCAGGGCAGTGTAATGTAATTTTCTATCCGAAACACCCTTACAGCTGCGTGGGATTATTGATGTTGAAACAAATTTCATTATTGCGAATTATATTGGGACCGAAGTTCTTGCCATCTCATCCTTATACTAAAGGTAGGTGTCACTGAAGATATTTCAACCAATTCGGTGGAATTTTTGGTCGTTCGCTAGGATATATGAAGCTCAATGCTAAGGGCGCGACATCGAATCCTGCCAACAGCAATTTTGTTGTTTTTCCAATTTTATTAATTAAATTTGTTCATGGTAAGCTACCATAGAAGCAAATTTGAAGAAATGTTTGTTTGTTTGTTGAAAATAGGGACGAACCCATTATTACAATTTATACACAACTCCATCCTGATGTAGATGTATAGACTGTTAGTTCGGGTTTGAGTCTCTGCTACTTTCTTTTTTGGTTTGCATGGCTTTTTTAAAAAATTACACTGACGAAAATATCAAAATAGTTTCTTTATCTGTTGAGCTGACCATTAAAATATCTAGAAACGGTGCTAAATAGATAGATTGGTTGTAGTGGTTGGTATGATTAGCCTTTGTCACTGCAGCTACAGTTGGGTCTATCGTGGCGTCCGCCCGGATTGACTATGATTTTTCTTCAATCCCTGCGCTTTAAATAAAGCCTAGTATTAAGAGGAATGGTCAGGAATTTCGATGGATCCATGAAACCCTGACCGAAGTGACTAAGTCTTTTGTGAGTTAAACCTTCACATTTACAGAGGATATGCTCTGGTGTTTGGTCTTCGTCATTGCGTATTCTGAAAATTTCTATCTCAGAGAGATCAAACCAATTGTGATGCTTCCTCATGTGGCAATGACCAGTCAGAGCTCCCACTAGGGTTGGTTTCTGATATCTGCTTAATTTTAGCTGCTTTTTTACTTTAGCATAAAAAGCTTTAAGTGCCTGTTGCCCGGTGGCAAGTCCCAGTGAATGACACTTTGTGATTTTTACTACATTCGGATGTTTATTCTGGCTGTGCTTAATGATAGTCCCATGAAGTCAGTTTTTGAACCTTTACTAGCCACGGTGCTAACAACAGGTGTACATAAATTATTAGCTACCACCTTTCAAACGTGGCTAGTCGTATTTTTAACAATCTCTATAAACATTTTAATCACAATGAAATTAAAGCCCGTAATCCATCTAAATTCCATGATCCCTCCATTTCCAATTTACCGTAGAAAAATTTGACTTTTAGCCCCATCATTTTACGTAAAAATTTAATTAACACGCGTAAATTTCGCACTGTTTCTTATCTCTCTTCCTTAACTCGTTTTCATGGCCAATGAATTTTGATTTCTGTATTAAACTGACATAAACCTTCGGCTATACTCCACCGTTTGTCCACCGCCCCAATTCAACCCCCGATACACCCGTACACATATTTTACAATTCAGGTGCTAAAGAACGAGGACGAAAATAGGAACATTCAATCCGAAACGCCATTAAGTTCTCATAAAATCTGAACGTTCTTTTTTACTAATCCTGGAGCCCAGCGTCCCTCCCACACATACACTGCAAAAACCTACCCCGAGAGCCACCAGATGAGTCCTTTTTTGTAGCCCCACTGCAAGGAAAATTCATTCTGGACTTCTTGTCCGGTCACGGCAAAAGGGGTTGGGGATAGACAATATTTATTATGTTGTATAGGAAGCAGCAATGGCTGTGTGTAAGGAATGGGGTGGAGGGGGTTGGCTACTAGCTTGGAAATCGTTAAATTCGAAAAATGGTTTACCCTGTGTAACATAAAAGCAGAAAAGGCGAACAGGATGGACGAAATGGAGGCATCATCGTAAAATCGAAGCGAGGCAAATGCAATCCTTTTCTTTAGTCGTGTCCTTTTCATGGATGATAATTTCACTCAAATCGGATCTTTTAATATTATCCGTTCTTAGCGGGTTGTAAAATTCTTGAGTTTATTTTCTCAGGTAGAAAAGGCTTTCCTTTTCCTTTTTTTCATACGCCCCCGATTTTGTGTCTTTTATATCCCTACCAACTTAAGGTGTGATGGAGTGGTTATCTGTGCCATTTTGTCCCTTTTGAAGTACCCACTTTTCGTGATTTATTACACATGCAATGCTGGCTCTATTTTATGATATGCATTCGAAATTTTAATGAAAATGATATGAAGAGAGGAAGTTAGTTTACTTAAGGCCTTGCGCATACTTGAGACTAAACAGTCGGGCAACTTCGTAATCACATCGAGCCGCGCACACTCTTATCTGTCCGACTAAGCTTTTTAGTCGTTGGCGTTGTTAGAGCTTAGTCGTACATCGATCGAAAGTAATCTGTCTTGCCTATTAAACTGTTTAGTTTGGACGATAGTTTAGTCTCAGTGTGTGCACTTCCATATAGCTTCATTAGCCATTCAACTAAACTATCGGGTGATTTTAAATATCTATTCTTCGGGTACTCTAATACTTGACGACTTAAACATGATGATGCTATTCAACCCCCTGTACTGTTTTGCACTTGACTATTCCGCACTATACTATTCTAAACTATCTTCTTTGAAATTTGTCCAATCACTTTTCCATCGATCTCCCGAAAACATTACTACAAATAAAATGTCAACGATAAAACCCGAAAAATTTTAGTAAATTTTACCATCTGCCCAATCCACTGTCACCCATTTTGGCCATTTGACAAAAACCGACTCCGAGTATGTTTTACAGAATGGTCGTTTCAAGTGAATGACGACGACAAGTAGGTACCGATATAGGGCCATAATATATTACCGAAAAACGAGTGAGCAACAAAAATAAAGAATAATGATAATATTAAGGAGAAGTTTGGAAAAGAGGAGGACAAAGACGGGTCGTAAACCATCAAAAAGATGTCCATGTAAAATTTTATGTTGGTTAAATTTTCATATACATTACCACCAATAAATGAAAATGGAAAATGGGCACCCGACTTTTATTTGGAGACCCGGGGATGAAAAAAAAACCGTATATCGACTTGTTATTTATGGATATGTGGGGTTGTGTGTTGTATATTTGGAGCCTAAGAGGAGAATACTGAAACTAAGATAAATTACCAGTTTCGTAGATATGCGTACAAAGTTGGGTACAATTGAGTTGAGTAATTTCGGAAACGTGTGTTTTATTGTATGATTTCGGACAAGAAATGGCTGTGAAGGATAGCTCCCAAATGTGAGATATTAAGGACACTGTATGCCATAGAAATAAGATTTTTGAATACGATCTTTCATCTGATTAAACAAAAATTACTTCTTAATATCTTCGAGTTAACAGTCACTCAGTGAAAAATGATGTGTTAAATAAATGATATTAATCCCGCCTTTGGGCTATACACTCCGTACCATCATTTAGTAAAAATCAACTATCGATTGCTATACCTGCATATGTATGAGCCTTTATTCGATAGGTTCTCAAGAATCAGAATGGGTATGGGTTTCCATTGCAGGAAGTAAAGACTGTTCAAAAAGATCAGTTTCTTTTAGATGGGTCCGGCATAAGTACCCAATTTAAGTTTCATTACGATACTATGGGTCCTTAGTGGTCTGACATCCATGTGATGTAGGTAGGTAGGTAGGTACGCGTGACTGCCCGTGAGAACACGGGACACAGTTTGACCTAAAAGGTAAGTTATGTTACCAGGGAACATCCAATCCCGACCTTCTCGCCAAACCATTTAGAGCTTGTAATGAAGAGTTGGATTCACGCGACCTTCATTGCAGCAAAATCACCAAGGCCGTTGAAGAAGTAAAATCCAAGATAAGTTTTCCTTCTAGCTGATAGAGCTGGACAGGTACAGAGAAGTTAAAGGACCATCTCCTCCTCATCTAGGCAGCATCTACAGAAGTCGTTTGAGATGAGGCCGAGTCTTTTAGGATGTCGACCTATAAGATAGTGTGGTGCTGATATTCAGCAAAGACAGCCTTTGAGAGCGGCCTAGATCCAGCTTTGGTCAAATCTGTCTCGCAGTGTGACATATAATATCGTCTGCCCATCTTGAGATGGTTTTCCCAATTGAATCTAATCACAGTAGGTAGTTTACATGTAGAGAGAGGCATACCCAGACTCCGATGTTCCCGCATAATCTAAAGGGTGGTACCGCGCCGAGCAGATTCGTCAGCCATCCAGTTCCCTGGAATATCCCTGTGTCCTGGCACCCTCTGATGTATACCACACAACCTTTTTCCTCCAAAAACTAGCTGACTCTTTACACATTTTTTGCTCAACTATATCTAGAAATTTTGACGGTAATAAGTGAGCCCAATGTGGGGCTTAATTCGATAACCTCTTCTATACATAAGCACGTTACAACTTCATAACGATAACAGATGGGCTTTTGAAAAGCCAGACAATTGAAGAAGGTAGTGTTAATTTTATGTAGTTCTATGAATTTTAAGGGTAATTAATGGTGTCGAATGTGAGCCTTAACACGAAAGCCCTGTCGATTCTCTAGAACTCCATCATCATACATAACCCTCAATCGAGGCGATTAGCTAATGCCAGTCAATACAAATCTCTGGATGTAAATAAGGCTTTTCTATCCAATGTCAAACAAGGTAATTTTTTTTTGACATTTTTTGGCAAATTTTGACAAATTTCCCTGCAGAGAATTTTTAAGTGGTTGTCATTTATTTTAAAAAAAATGTAAGTGGCGCCCATCGTAGCCCCCAAACACATTCGTAGGAGGGGTGTGATAGTACTGGAATGATTAAAAAAAATCAGCTAACATTTTACATCACGCAATGAGTCTAGGAAAAATATAATTGACACAGAAAAATGGTCAAAATCCTCAATAAAATTTTGATGGGTATTTGCTTGCCCCAGCTATTACGTGGGGGTCATACTCTGCAATACTGCAAAGATATTTAATCTGTACAAACACTACTACTACTCACCGAGGATGTGTTTTCCTTTTATGTAACTCCAGCTTAAGTCGTGCCGTGGTCTCCTTCATACTTTCTTTTTGATTGTTTTATCAGAGCCCAGCACAATGCAGTTTTTTGCGTGGATGAGTTGTTAGCCTATCACCTAATCCGCAAGGGAATAACACGTAACACTGCTGCATTGGCGTACGTGTGAAATTTTCGAAACAATTTATCAAACATGTCTGTAAATCATATTACGTGTAATGTCCAATATCCAATCATATCGATAAAGTTACATGCACACCCACACATACAATGTACTTTCGTAAATCTGCCGCATACAGAATCTAATCCGCTTTAGAATCCGTATTACGTGCTCTAAATGAAATTAATCGGAATTATTTCGTATATTTAATCCGTCATTTCATTGTGTGGATGGTTGCGAAAATAATGCCGAAAATCCCGTTTTAATAAATTTAATGTTGTAAAAAATTTTAGTTGGGAAACTTCAGCCAGGCCAGGGGACGATGGAATATTCGATGGAATTAATTCGGGGAAATTACAAAGCAATAGAGAGAAGATTCGAGTTGGATTTTCCATAGTTGATTTAAATTCAGTCCATTGAACAAATTGCCATGCCTATGTAGTCAAAATTGGATATAATAATTAGTGAAAATAATAAGTCCCACTTAGTATGTAATTATGGTCGGCATATTTCGAATATTGCCGAATATTGTTCGAAAAGCTATGCCCGAGTACACCACTTAATTTCAATTGATTTTCAATTAATTACCTAATTGCCGGCTCAGTAATGTCATTGGGGCTTGTTCTTTTTTTTATGTTACTCCCTCCGTGTTATTCCGTGCTGTTTAGCGTATATCTGGTTATGCAATTTACTTTAAAAATAACGTTTTTTTTTAATCTGTATCAAGGCCTCAGACATTTCCACCAATTGTGGAAGTATTCTGATGTGACTTTTCGATATCACTTTAATTTTAAAACTGAAATAAAACTTTCCCCAGATACAGACAGTGTACAAGTTGTTATTCTAAATATGATGTGCGGTTTCGATAGTCGTCTCTTCTGCCGTGTGTTATATCAAAGTTATGTCTTATTATTTCAGTTTGAACTAAAAGTCATGAAACCTCATACTTGTAGTTGTTTTGATCAAAAAGCTGTGAAGTTTTGCACGTCAACCTGAAGGACTCAAAGTCGACGTCGATATAGAACTTTTGTGGATTCGTTGCCTTTATTTCAGTTTGTATTGAAATTGTTGTTTTAAAGAACTCAGCACATTCTTGTTTTCGAAGAGATCGCTCTTCTCTATTGAGATGAAATTTCATTTCAATACGAAAAGTTCTTAATGATGTGTTTAATGAGGAGGGAAGTCACCAGTTATGCATAAATTCAAAATAATTGCATTCATATTGTTTTTATTATTGTTTTCTTTTCGGTCTCCTTTTCTTATTCCTTATCTTAAGGGCTCTTTTTAATGAGCTCCGTTTTTCTTTTTGAAAAGGAGGCTTTGCTAAATTACCATAAGTTTCAGGAACAAAGTTCACTAAAAAGCCGGTGCTTCAAGATGGAGGAAAAAATATTGATGACGGTTATTTGTGCAAGGTGCTCAGGTACCTGTAAATGAATTTGAAAGGGCTTCGCAAGTGCAAGTGGTCAAACGCCGCGTGGACATTTAATTTGGACTATTACGGCTACAGATTCTGTAACGTAAGATTTTAATATTTTTCTCAGATAGTTCCCCCCACAAAAGTATGGTCTATATCATCTGAATCCCTTTCAAACCAAAGGGTAGGTAGGTCCTTTTTTATTGGTTTTTCGAAACAAGTTATTTATCCGATGAAAGTCCTTTCGTAGAGAAAAGTGTCTTATCCATTTATCGTGTCCTTAATAACTTGACTTGTTATAGTCCGTTGGTCGAGTACATGATTCAACAAATTCCCAATCGAGCCATAGGCCAGGATTCTGAGGTTCCTAATATTAATTTATCGGGCGAAGAAGGAAAATGTGTTTCCATATTGCAAAGAATATTCTTGTCGATAGTCAACTAGATACAGAGTATCCTATGCGCTATAGAAAAGTGTTTTATCACGTACGACACGAAGGATCCTTCCGGACAATTCCTGTACGAAACATCAAATGAGGATAAGTAGAGACGTGTTCAACAGGACAAAGCTTAGGAAACATGACAAAGCTTTAGTTTTTCTTTCGTGTTGTTTTTTTCTTCGAAAATCCAAGACAACAAGTCAAAGATGTTGGGAACGACATAAACGGTTATGTAAGGCGAGCCCAAGTAGAGGTGAAGACGTCTAAAGGAATGATTAATGTCCCTTACGGGAATCGACGGATTCCCCGCCCTGTGTTTCGATTTCGAAGGCATCTAGCACGATTTCAAGGAGATACACGTAAAAGGATGACACAAATGAAGGCTTCGGATGCGATTTATTTTCGATCATTCAGGATGTCTATCTGTGAACGTTTCAGTTCTAATAAGCCACTAATGTTGTTTACTTTTAGTATTAAAAACGGATGAGATTAAAAAAAATGTTATTTGGGGTGAGTGCCTATTCCAGAGAACAACGAGATATCGATACAAATTTTAAGGAACAACGAGGTCCGCGCAAATAAAGGATTCTAGGAAGGATTCAGTGTCGAGTCTATGCTATTTAAGAGCACACTTGAGTTCAGAATAACTCAGAATAGCTCTTTTTTGATTGAATTAAAAAAAATACTTTATTGTTAAAAATAATAAAGTTAAATTGATGAAGATGCTACAAATTGAAGCACGCTATAGTTCGATGATTAAGTAGGACATTAGAATTTGAAAGCTTACCCTTATTCGGATTTAGTAAGTATCTATCCATAATAACCCTTCGTGGTCATATCTCTCCCAACTAGCGAACAAAGTTCGCATTTTGATTTTCCGGATACTATAACTTCGATAAGGCTTCGGTAAGACTGTTGGGCGCAGGTTGTGAGCTGTTAACTTCGATAAGGCTTTCGTAAGACTTGTGAGCGGAAGCTGAACTTTCAGAAGCCAAAGCTTCGGTAATAACCTCCATAAGGCCTTATGGAAGTACATGGTTTTTTTTAAAAGTATTTAATCTCGAAGAAATAAATTTAAAGTTCTTTTTACTACAAAAATCCAATTTTATATGATTCTAAATTTATGTTCCAAAGATAGTGAATTTTTTTTTATTGAATCCAGGATTCGAGCAATATATCGAAGATAGATTTTTAAGAATCCCAATTGTAGTGTGCTTCAATTGGTATTATCTTCAAAATTCTTTTTTAATTGAATATAATCATTTAATTTAAATTATTTCCATGAGACAGGTGGCGCCCAACGTGGGACGCTATCTGCATTACATCCAAAAGCAATAGATCTTAAATTATATTCAAATTTCACCATACGTTTTTGATGACTTTTTACTGAAAAGCGACGACTTAATATTACATCCATTCGAGAGGTATATAAAAAAGTCCTTAATCTAAATATGAGACATAAACGGCCAAGACTTTGTCGTAACTATTTCAATAATATAACCAGCATAGTACTCCGCGTCGTGCAAACCTGAATCATAAAATCAGAAGTAGGTACTACGTAACCTCCAACTAGGATGCGCTGTTTTCCTATAAAGGACACGGTATGCAATTTAGTAGAAACTGTGGCATATATTAAAATTAGTGTTGCCATTGTTATCAAATTTTATGAGGTAATGTATGATAGTAGTTCCTGTACAGTTCTACAGGAAGAATTCGGTAAGATAGTTGTGACGAAAGTGGTGCATACTTGAAATTTAACTGCGAACATGTTTCATTTTATGAAAAGGAGATTGTGAAATTACAAGTATACTCCCCTATATTCATGAGTTATCTTACACTGCAGACAACAAGTTTCAGAAGGAAAGAAAAAATACGAGACTACAAATAATAAGTTTTTATAGTACTAATTCAGTGGCAAGTTCTATATTGTTCGGGTTAATTGAAAAGCTATTATAATAATTAATCCTTCGTCTACACTGGCAATTTTTCTGGCAATGGCAATGTCAATGGTAATATTGCCATACACAAATTGACGGTGTAGACGCATCAAACGTATATGACAATATTGCTCTAAGCATTGCCCTGCCAATTATTGCTATGTCAACTTTAAGAGCAATACTGCCAGAAAGTGTTGCATATATATTTTTTTAATTTCTCTGCGTCTACAACGGCAATGGCAATATTTCCATTGCGTTAAATATCGATTGTTAGATGTCAATCATTGCGATAAGACATTTCACTCAATGGAAATATTGCCATTGTCATTGTAGGCGCAGGAAAATTAAAAAAAAAAACACTTTTTGGCAGCATTGCTCTTAAAATTGACATAGCAATAAGTGGAATGGCAAAGACGCAGGGTAATTAAAAAACATGTTTAGCCCCAAAATGTAGAAATTAACCAATTTAGGCATTGATGAAAATGGACCTAGCTTACACTCATATTTTTGTTTTATTAATTTTGGTTATATCGCTAGCAAATTGGACTTTGAAATAAAATATTAAAAGGCGTAGATTTTGTCAATAAAATTTAATTGAGAATGTCTCTCCATCTCTAGTCTTTTGGCTTATTCTGTTATCCTTGAGAAAACCGCTTAAAATGACCCGAAATTCACATTTATGGTAGGCTTTGAAAACAAACTAAAAAGGACAAAGTTCGCCGAACATAATAATTTAATTTAATTTGAGCAAAGTGCAAACTTCACATCCCGAAACTTTTTCTCGTCAGTGTATTGTTGTCGAACTTTCCACCAGTCTGGGGATTTTGTTGGCGTGCGTCCAAAACTCTACGAAAACTTTATAATTTTTTGGGAAAGTGTGCACATGAGATTACTACATGAGAACTGCTACACGAATTCCCCGAGAGTCAAGGAAACAACTGCACAAACCATTAATAGGATAGTATGGGGGTAGTTTTTGTACCATGGGGGAAGAATATTAGACTATAGATGGGTCCGGGGATAGTATATCAATATAGCGCCACACACGTTTAGGGGATGGTATTGGTCGGACGGCTTTTAGTCTATAGACTATTATAGTTATCTTTGGTAATTATAGGAGCCATTAAGTGCAGCACTATTTCGAGTGGTCGGTCAGAGATCCTGTAAGAAGGTCTACTAAATTTCATGTCAATTTGGTTTGGACGTTTAATGAGTTTCGGCTAAGAGTGTTGAACTTTTTAGGGACATATTTTAGCAGTTCAGACTATTATTTTATGTTTTCTTGAATGTTGGTAACACTTTGTGTACTCACCCTGTCCATAGATTCCACATCTTAACTCCCATAGATCAGTTCTAGATTTTTCCTGAAGAGTTTGAATTGGCAATTGAATTGAAACCAAATACCAATTCATCACTCAGTCTTAAGTGGTCCATAATATGGAAATCCTTTGCCACAATCTGTTTGGCTCTTCATAAAAAAAACCCCATCCCCATTAATCCTAAAATGTGAAACCAATAAAATCACACACAATTGAACTAGGGAAGAAAATCGGGAAACCGATATACGATAGTAAAGTATCCTGTCTCTGGTTCGTAAAAAAGGCGACATTCTTTTTATTTCATTACGCTCGTTTGTCACATTGAACGACTTTTCATCACACAAACTTGTCCGCACTTCACAATTCCCGATATGTTTTCATATAAGTGATGTTTCACTATCCCGATAGAAAATCGTAGATTCTCCTTAAATCAGGCATAATATCGAGACTCTATTCAACTTTACTATATAACGTTTAAAGGATAATCAAATAAAATATGTCCACAAGAAAATGCTATAAAAAATGTCTTCTAAACTATTCTGGCAAGGATATGTATGCTGATTGTATTCCGGGCGAAAGAAAGGAGTTACAACTACACACTGTGTATTTGAGGGTAGTACTTTAACTATGGGTAATCGAATCAGATAAAAATTCTTTAGTCCAAAATCAACCGATCCCCGACTATAAAAATAAATTAAATGCATACCCTATACAAATACAACGAGATTGCGAGATTGAGCATTACACTCTTCCATGATACTATAGAAGTGAAGCTCATGGTTAATGCCCGATATATTCCCTTAGCTAAATGCAGAAGGACGTAGCTGGGACAGAAAAAAAACCCAAGGCAATGAGATGGTACTTGAATCGGGACGATTGGAAGTGGAAGAGGACGACAAGTGGAGTCTAGATAAAATTCAATATAGTCTGCAAAGCGTATCCTGTACAGTAGGAGTATATAGAGTCCTTATCCTATCCTATGGGGGACGTCGTTTCCATTCTCGGCGAAAATGCTGGGAAATTCTATGAAAAATCTCTGATTGTATATAACGATGGTGGGCTTAGATCTAGCTTGGTCCCATTCAATGCGGTCCATCGGAATAAACAAACGTGGTCCCGAAGTGCTGGAGCAGTACTGATAAACATTATCCTTAAGGACGATTCGGTACAGTTTCGACTGTATAAATTCAGGCACCCATTCATTTCTGATTTCATCACATTCTCTTGCTGAAGTGATTGTTTTTTCTATTATTCGAAGCACTTTTGTCCACCTCGTCCTTGTATTGTGTGTAGCTAGTACCGTGTATAATACTGACCATGAATTAGCCATTACAGGAATTTCACAGATAGAACTTAGGGACTTCGATTGTTGTTTTATTTTTTTTGGATCCGGATTCTGTTTGAAGTTTTCATTTAGTCGGGAACGGCCAATACTTGCCGGCTTTCTTTAGCACTGTGGATGGCCAATCGTATCGATAGAAGGTACTACATGAAACAATTCTTTTAGATAGATTACCTCTAAATCTGACATTGAACTGAACGAATTGGAATCCAAACACTGCAATAGGTTTGTATAGAAATACTAAAAATTTGGGAACGTTGTGGGGGTGAACTCTCCAGAGAGTGGCATTACTGTTCGGAAGTTTCTTTACTTCTCAGAAGCATTACGATAGATGGTTTCACAGAGTACACATGGTTGTACGTGGCACGGCTATGGAGAATACATAAAGGATTTTTAAGCTTGGAAGCCAAGGGGATTGAAAACACGTTGTCGGTAAAGAAAACAAATGTCAATTCCTGTGAGGATAAAGTGCCTTCCATTGCGATTTGAAAAACTCGCGAAAAATAATATTACCCTATAAATAATACGTATATAAAATATATCTGTAGGTATAAAGGTTTCCCACTGACACCCATTCGAAAACGTGTACAATAAAAATGTTTCATCATTCGAGGCATTGTATTGATTGTTGCAATATGTCTTGTAATTGAAAGAGCCCTCGAATGCTAGCTCAATTCCTTGGAAGAGCTAAGTCATGCTACACCATTCTATTTCGAGCTTTTTTTTGTAATAACAAACACACAAATAAAGCAATTTCGACTAACAAGAAACCTCTTCACGGGAATTCCAATTGATGGTTTTAAGATAGCATGTCTAAAAGATTGATTTTATTCGATGATAATTCGAAAGATAAGTAAATATTCGAAGGATATCATTATGCCATATTCATAAAAAGAGAATTTTTTACTGTGTTCGAGTCGTTTCTTTGCAAATAAAATGGATGTAGTCAATGTACTTTGCAATACTATGATGTATCTTTAATGAAATATCTGATCAGACCTGAGCAATATGGCAGAATAAAGAAGAAAAAAAAGTATACAACCACTTTACACCCCTTAGGGGTCGAACTTCATAAAATCTTGAAAAGACTTTCTAGGTATTTATATGAAGAATCCGTAAAGTAAAATCTAATTGAATATTTGGGAAGACCTAGTAGATATGACGAAAATCGTGAAAATATATGCATTCTATTTTCACTGATAATTTATTTTGCCCCCCTTCCGGACTCCAATGAATATTCGAATTTTTTTTTATCAGATTTACTTTTCTAGTTGATTTACATTTACACGCCTAGCTTCAACTTTCTAGCATAAGCCGTTCTAAAGTTACGAAAACACCCCCACCTCCGTACTATACTACTCCGAAAAAAAATATATTTTTCCAACATGCCACTACTATAGCTCTATCTAAATACCAAGTTTCAGCCTCCTAGCCTAAGCGGTTACTGAGATCTAGAAACTAAAACTTTTCGTCTAAAACGCTTCCCCCACCTCCCCCCTTACACCCTCCACCGAAAAGGAGGCCACATAAAGGTGTCTGCACAGTCTACCAACAAAAAATTCAACCCAATAGCCTAAAGAGTTTGAGAGCTATAAGCTTTCAAACGTTTTGCGTACGGCGCACAGACGGACTGAAATTTTTGCCATTTTAGTGTTTATTAGTCATAAAACGTCTAAAGAAATTTTTCTGGGTAGCAAATTTTTTTTCTTTCAAAAATCGATAACAATACTTTATTATTGAAATAATAAAGTAATTCGAATTTTCAAAATGGTTAAATAATAAATAAATTAACATTAAAACCTATTAAAAAAATTAAACTGAATCATTAAAAATTTAATTAGAACCCAAAAAATAAATCTTAAAATTTTAATTATTTGCTTAAAGATTAAGAAATATATATACACCTTAAAAATAACTCAAAATTAAATAGAACTGAAGCACTAACAATTTGAAAAATTAAAACATAATCACTTGAACCTAGAGCTTGAAAATAAATAAACAACTAAATACAATGAACCCACATGAATTGAATTTTATCGATTTACCTAAAGATTATTACTATTATTACTAAATAAATATCTCTACAGCTCAAGTAAGAACTTTTACGGTTAAAAATTTCTCAAAATTAAATAAAACTTATAAACTAATAAATTAAAATGAAAACATCAAATATACAGCCTAGAACTTAAAAATGAATAAACAACGAAATGCGAGGAACCTACATAACTTAATGGCGAGTAAATAAGTAGGTACATATAAAATATTATTAAACTAGAACCTTAAAAAAAACGAAAGAAATTCATATTCGATAAATTTGAATCCTAAAAAAATTAACTTTAATGTAATACGAATTTAAATCTAAAGCCTTTAAACAAATTTATTAAACTTTAAATTATATAATCAAAGACAGAGCGAAACAATTAAAATAGTTTGAATTATGACATACAAACTGAATGAGAAGAATACACAAAAAATTAAAAATTAAAATCTAAATCTAAAAAGAAATTATATCGGGTAATTCCATCAAGAACCACCAATGTTGTGACCTTATTATCGCTGATTCTTTCAAAAAAGTTTGTACTTGGGAAACTAGTGAAAAATATAATAATATAATTTAAATTTTTTGTTTCTATCTCTAATTTTTTGTTAGTTATAGTATGTTAAAGATTTCGCAAAAAAGGTGTCCGAGTTCTCTTTGAAAATTCATAACTCTCGTACTTTTCATCCTAGAATAATAATGTAAAACTTATTTTAAAGATTATTGTTTGAAAATTATTGCAATATAAGAAATACCAATAAAAATTATTCTACAATTTTTTTTCCAAGACCTTGTCCTTTATCCTTGAATATTTCAAATTCACTTTTTTTATATATTTTGTAGACTATACTGTTTACAAAACATACCATAAAATTACATAATTTAAATTTTAATTAACTATTAACTAGTACTAGTGCTTATAAAAAATTACAATTATAACATAATTGAGAAGCACTGATGTTCTTCGATTTTTTGGACCCCGATCCCATTCAGATCCCAAGTTAATTTTTTGGTATGTTTTGTAAAACAGTATAACCTTTAAAATATAAGAAAAAAAAATTAAAAAATAAACTGTATTTTGAGATATTCAAAAAGAATAAAGGACAAAATCGTTATCCTTAAATTCAAAGATAATTTGTATTTTTTTTTATATTGTGACAACTTCCCCCAATAAAATAAGCCCTATCTTATTATTCTAGGATATAAATTACCAGAGATGTGGATTTCCAAAAAGGACTCGGACATCATTTTTGGAAAACTTTAACATACTATAACTAACAAACAAAATTAGATATAAACAAACAATAGAAATTATTTTTTTTTTTGTTCACTAATTCTTCGAGTACATAAATTTGGAAAAGAATCAGCGATGGTAAGGTCACGAATTTCGTCATTTTTGGCGATTCTTAATGGAATGATCCTATTCTAAAAACCATGTAAAAAACATAGTTCCCTGAATGTAATATGGTAATGCAAAAACTAGAATCTAAAAAAAGAAAATTTTAAATTAAATAAAACTTACAGCTACGACATTTAAATGATTGAAAATAATTTCAACTTAAAACTTAAAAAAAAAATTTAAATAAAAAATTCAAAATATTATCCGGTTTTTTTTTTTCATTACGCTACCACATCATCGATTTTATTATCAAGAATCTTACTATTGAATGTAGTCAATCCAGGCTATTTCTTGTGAAAATTGAAAAAGGTTTTTTGATATATTCACTAATGACCTGGGGTTTGTTATATAATCTGTGAAAAAAAAGGGGACTCTATCGATCGCTTCGTAGAATAAATTGCAATCTACGTAACTTGCTTGTTAAATTTTAAAAGGAACTTTAAGCCGAACCAAATTATCAGGATGCAGGTTGTATAGTATATCCCGAATTAGGGGTTGAGCGTAGAGTTTCATTAAAACTTCACAGGATGTTTTGGTACATCCTCCAGGTTTGGTTTTTATTCCGTTGTTCTTTGGAGTGCTTTATTATATACCATAGCGAAATGCTTTGCTTGTTTCACGGATGGAATGCGGACAAACAATTTTTAAGTCCTGAAAATATGCGACGACGAAGACGACAATTGTGGAAGGTGAAAGGGATCCCCTTGTTATTGCTCCTTATAGCTTTGGAATTTTTTTATAAATGCTTTTCATTTTTGCGCTGTATTATTTTGAGGTTTTTCTTTAACTGGTCTTGGGAGATATATTTTTGAATTTCATGGAGTTTTTACGGTTGGTATAATAATTCATTGTGTGGGGTATGTAAGTTGTGTGAAAATTTTGTTTAGGAAAAAACTTGAGCAGAACGAAAGGATCCATTTCAGTGAGTATATCAAGGAGAAAAATAATAGCTTTGGAAATGGTCGGTGACAAAAGGTTCCCGAATGCAGTTCTTCTGGCTTTTGGTTAACCCTGGCCTGGGTTCCATTATATGCGGTTCCTGGGAATAACAATTTAAATTCAATTTTTTGTTGAAATATAATTCAAGCATTATTTCCTTAAAAAAAATCATTGTTAAAACCGTCTTCTATCACTGATTGCTTTAAAAGTGACTATTAAAACCCATTTTAGATAACTCGCCCTGCAACATTTTCATTACTTCCAATCCACCCCAAAACGCAAATGACCTGTACAATGACCTGTCCATTTCTGCACACAAAAGAAAACGGAGAAGATGAGAACGAGAAAAAGGAAAGTCGAACCATTTTTCCTTCCATTAAAAAGGACCAAAGCAAAAATAACCTTTAAGCGAAACAAGTTGAACTCCCTGGAAAGTGATTTTACGATGATATCAGCAATCCTTCCACCCCAAGTCGCAGGCTATTTGGGGCGGAAAAAGTTAAAGCTGACCCAGTCTTCAACTAAACTAACTTTACAAGCGGACAGGGTATGAAGGCACCTTCATTCATTTCGGCCAACTATAGGTAAATGCTGACGCAAATAATCATAGCTTAGGCATGGAATCCTTCGAGAAGGACGCTGTCTACTGTAGCAGACTCGTGAATATCGTCCCCTAAATGTTTTCCTTATACCCAGAGACCGATTGAAGTTTTAGTGGGAAATTGTACGGGGTGGAAAAAAAACAGGACGTGGACACAACTAGGATTTCCCAGCTAAGGCAATTCTCGCAGCAGAGTAGATTGTATTCACTTGTGTACTTTGGGGCATATATTCCGCATGTATGGGGATTTTTTTTCTGGTTGGTGTTGTATTAAAAGGTGACCGGGAGAAACTCGCTTCGGCTATTTGTAGGAAATGGTCTGTAAAATGGCGATAAGATATTGAATTTGATTAAACATCTATTTTTGGCTTTTTTCCGCCTTTCCTTTTCTTTTTTTTCCTTTAATGGCTTCCTGTTGCAAATGGAAATGGCTTTTCTCCGATTTAGAGATAGGGTTTTTCCTTCTTCATGGGGTTTTGAATGTGAAAATTTTCTAGAGGATTCAACGAGATTCTTTAAAGATAGAGTAAGGTCAATTTGAAAATTTGGCAACGAAATGTCTTACAGGAACTAGGGAGTATACCAAAAGCTGGCATTCGACACAGCTCAGAACAAGCATGTATTCTTTTCATATGTGCCACACACCAAGAGGGTTAGAAACCGTCTCACCCATGCAAAAAAAAAAATATATATATAAACAAAAAACAATCTGGAAGCAACTTTATTATTTTTGGGTAGAAATCCGTTAAACGTATTTAATGCCGAAATGTGGTGCCGGTTACTATGCAACATTTTTCCTTCTACAGGTTTACTGGCCGTTACTTCTAGAAAAATTGCAAAAACCATATCTGGTACGGTTCTTGAGATATGAAAATAGTTTTTTTATTTGAAAAAAAAAAGCTAATATTGTCACCTTCTTACTCGACCTTGAAAAGTCCATAAAACTTTACAATTTAATAGAATTAATATACCCAAACCAAAAAACTATAAACCAAATTTTATATTCGTAGAAATAATTTTTTCTCTTCTCAGTGTTTGTCATTAAACTCTTCGAACGAACAGTTCCAGTCCGTCGATCCGGATAAACTAACGAATTTTGAGAATTAAAACGAAACATCTATCAAAAATTGGAAAATGGAGTTAGAGTCATGCTTTCGGTCAGGTAGTTTCAGGTGTGTACACACAAATAGCCTTATAACGAAATTGGTCAACCATTCACTAACTTTTAGTTCAGTTCAATTGTTGTCAAATCGATTTTTTCTGTAAAAACAAAATTGAACATACAGTGGAAAATTGAAACTAGAATGGATAGACAGGTTTCAATTAATTTCTAAAAAACCCAACATACATACATACAACAACTGAAGCGAACCCACTGCAATATCATCCCTGTTTCGCAATAGAAACAAGTTGACAGCGTGTGACGTTCGATTTGCACCATTAGACCTGTCAAAAGGATGCTCTAATTAAATTTTAATTAAAATCAAAGCGTTGTCGTCGTCAATTGTGTCCTTACGCGGCACGTCCACTCTATTTATTTCACCCAACTGGAAGTTGGGAAATTGTTTTCTTTTGTTCATCTGCAAAACTGCTGGAGATCCTTTCAGGATTTTAAAGCGATGAGTTGGTGTGTATTTGATTCAATAATGTCTCAGGAAAAAAATTCGTTATCCTGGCAAGGTTGCGCGATTTATCAATAAGTATAGTAGATGTCATCCTTTGCGGGTCTATTAAGAAAAAAAAATTGAATCAGATTGGCTTAATTAAGGGAAGGTTACTCGCTTGACACTAAGACGATCATAGTTAGACCTCGAACTTCTCCTTATCCTTGGTGCCATTGTTGGATATCCTAGCAGAAGTTAAACTTAAGTGTTTTCCATGTCTAGTTTATTTCTTGTTTGGTTTCAATCTGAATTTTGTCCGAAGAAAAAAAACTTTTAAAATTTACAACAGATACTGGAAATTCGATGAGTATAATGATGATGAACAGGAAAAACGTAGACAGGACGAAGAAAACAGGACGAGTACGGCAGTTCAATTATTCGAAATTGTTTGAAGAAAAACTTTAGCAATTGGTTGTTCGTTTTCGTATTCTTGTTTTTAGCATCTTAATTCGATTATTGTGCACTAAAAAAGGATCGAAGAAAAACAGGGAAAAAAATTAAGAGATTTCGAAAAGTAAATGAAGAAATTGCAAAGTTTGTCTGTTATTTGCTATTGTGTCGTTTACAGAAAATAGTCCCTGATTGAGTTCGAACCAGATGTCGATTTGAAAATTATCGAAGACGGACGTTATGTCGAAGGCATATTTTTTTGGATTAGTGGAAAAGTTTATTGAATTAATTTCAATTAATGAAAAAAACCTCGATCGTTTCATAAGGATTCGTTTTTAATAATTGTAAGATAATGAAATTTTCGAATATGTACACAAACCTTTAATATGATTTAGAAATGATTCACTTAACGTTCACCAAAGTGATTACTTTACTTTTTGTATTTGAACATTCGGTTTTGTGAAGATTGAGTAAATAATTTTTAAATCACTTTTAACTTTGAGTTGCTTTTAAAGAGTCAATTAGGTTTTGTGATTTATTTTCGAAAAGAAATGTTTCCTCTTATCCTCCTATTAAGATTCAGTTCGGTTTTTATGTAATATTGGTCGAGATTTTTATATCGCAAACCAAAAGCATTGCTTGTGTATTTCTTGCGATTTGTTTAAGTGAGATTTATGTTCACATGTGAATTCACTTGCGATTCATAGGTGAATAGCTGATTGTTCGGCTTAGTGAATCATCTGGGCTGCACATTCAGCCGTTTTGTATTTGAACATTCGGTTTTGTGAAGATTGAGTGAATAATTTGTAATCACTCTCAATTTTGAGTTGCTTTTAAAGAGTCAATTAGGTTTTGTGATTTATTTTCGAACATATGTTTGCTGGGACGCTTCTTATCATTCTATCAAGATTCAGTTCGGTTTTTATTTAATATTGGTCGAGCTTTTTATATCGCAAACCAAAAGCATTGCAAGTGTATATCTAGCGATTTGCCTAGGTAAGATTTGTGTGAATTCACTTACGATTCATAGGCGAGTCACTGATTGTTGGCCTTAGTGAATCACCTGGGTTGACTGTAACTGGCGCATATGTGCAACGAATTCAATTTTTCTTATGATTTTTTTCAGAAGTCGAAAACAAATATTATCGAAGAAATCAGTAATTTGAAAACTTATCGTACTCTTTAAGTTTTCACATTACTGATTTCTTCGTTAACAATTGTTTTCGACTTTTTTACAATAAATATTCACAGTATTATATGCTAGAATGCAAAGAAGGAGCAAAGGAGGATCCAATGATCAAAGTAAACCAAAATCATAGTATATTTAGATTTTTTTGAATCGTTTATGAATCACCTAGGTAAACAGTAATGAATCATCTAAGTACGAAGTGAAAATTATAAAGAACAAATACCACATTAGCTTCTTTTCAATTCCAACATCAGACGAACACTTACGGTCAGCTATAACTCATCAGTGGGTGTAATTACACGAATTCCCCAAAAAAGTAACACAGAAAGGACACATTCCTCCTCCATCCTCTCAAGCCTGACTTACTACTCCCTGTAAACCATAAAAAAACAACAAGAAAAACCTTCGTTCCTTTCAGCTGAAATAAAAATGTCACGATAAATCAGTCCCTAGATAACGTGCAGATTTCACCCTACAATCAGCCACAAAACGCTTCACCACGTCCTATAGTTCTAGTTCTCCTACATTTCGCAATCACATCATGTGTTTGCTAGAAGGTCCATAGTGGAATTCGAAATGGACTAATTAAAAATGGTGAATTACATCACCCCCCTAGTGGATGATCTCCCATCGTCCTCTCATTCCCAATCAGAATACAGTGAAATTACCAAGGACTCGTTTTATGCTCCACCAAGGAGCGAATAAAAGCGAAAAAAAGAAAAGCACTTGGAGTCCTGAAAATTGATTGCACAGGATGAATTCTACTGATTTAATTGTTCCCTGACCTCGGCCGCTAATAAATTATTCCCGACTTCTTTGAGCTGTGGAATTTCACTTTTGTCTACAGGAATACTTAAAAAAAAAAAATTCTGGAACCAGTATAGGAATCGTTGAATCCTTGGATAAGATTTATCCCGGAAAATAGATCAAGTTTGAAGGTTTTTTTGCCGGCTTTCGGGGAATGTTTGAAAGAAGCTGGTAAAAAAAGGAGACCCATCAGAATTCTTGAAGCACTCGGCGATATCGTTTTTCACTGGAAAAAGTGAACAAGACGTATCACTAGCTCCATTCTTCCGGGCCATGTTGCAGAAGTCTGCACCCATTCCAATGCTCAATTTTACCTCCCTTTTCTTATAAAATATTAGACGGAAACCACACTCCATCCAGATGGCTTTTGCCGGCGTTTCACATACGATTTTTTTTTTGGCAATAAATTCGAAAAATTTCAATACACCCGTCACAAAAGGGAGTAAAATGAACTGGGTGGAAGTGGGGACGATGGTAAAATTGAAATTTATGAGGCTCCTTCAGGAGCTGCACTTTAATATTTTGATGTTCTGTTGTAGAAAGTTACAAGAAGTGAGGAGAAAATTACTTCAACAATATCTTGTTGAAAATTATTAGATATCAGGAGGGTAGGTTGTTGTGAAGAGTATCTTAAAGCTGGAATTCTACTAGGAGAAAAATAGCTGGCTTAAATTCGAAACACTGATATGTGTACTATGCAGAAATAAATTGGAGACAACAAAAAATCTATTTCCTTTGTGAAGGATATCTGCTGTCAATACGAAAAATGAAGTCGACAGACCTATGGATCTTAAATTAGTCCAATTTGGCTTAGAGCTATTTCTCCCAGTTCGAAGGAAACAAGTTTGGATGGGTTGCTGCAAAGTTAGGGTGCCTTCCAAATAGTGTGCATAGCACTTCCTTTCAGTGACGTACTTAACTCTAAGTCACTCACTTTAAGGAACGAGTCCAGTGAACTAGTTCCGGAGCTCTTCGCTTCATATGTCCTTCCTTTCGTCAATAGATGTAGAAGATGAGGTCCAAAAAAAGATCAGTACAGTTCAGTGAAGTAGTTCCAGAACTCTTCCTTACATCGTTTCGTCAGTAAATCTAGAAGTTGAGAACCAAAAAAAAGAGGTAGTAGTAAAGTTCAGTGAAGTACTTCGCTTCTTCGTTCCTTCCTTTCGTCAGTAGATGTAGTAGATGAGGACCAAAAAAAGGTCAGCACAGTTCAGTGAAGTAGTTCCGGAACTCTTTCTTTCATCGTTTCGTTGGTGGATCTACAAGATGACGAACAAAAAAAGGTCAGTACATCTAGTAGATGTACAAACAAAAAGGTTGGTTGTTTCTTTGTCACGTATTATGTTTTCGTCACGTGTCATATGGAACTGCAGTTCACCAAAAGAAGTGAGTTAGTTCACTTACTCACTTCAATAAAGTGTTCTTTTGGAACAGTTCACTCCTGAACGACCCATCTCTACTTCCAAGTGAGGTTGACATCTTTTGTAATTTTTTAAAACAACGAATGGAACAACTGCACTCCAAAGTTACACTATCATCCTTTTCGTATATCATACGTATAATTTTTTTTTTTTTTAAAGTCACGTGAACCAACTTCCAATCTCAACACTACATACTCAGGGAAATACCAACTTTAATGCAATCAGCCAACAGCCATGAGGTAAAATCCTGCTTTCTTGTCACCTCTCCAGCTTTATTGAAAGCTGGCACAAAAAGGACACTACTTGATGTGCTATTCAACATACTGTTTCGAAACGCTTCGTACATATGTGAAACTAGTGAAGTGTGTGCTACAAGTCTGTTAAAAATCTCCTCGACGTACGAAACGGGAAAAAAATCCCGATTCAGGTTACATCAATGCTTTCAGCAATCAACCCCAATAAGGGAGCGGAAAAGGATTTCACCCTATCATCCAAACTGAGTAATCCCTTTTAGTTAAATTTTCGCACAAGTTCGCCGTATGGCCACAAAGTGGCATACAACTCTTCGTTTGTACATACGACGGAAGGAAAATGTAATTTTCGGTGGCTGATGATTTCCACTTTATTTTTTTTCTAACCTCCATCCGAATGATGGAGATTCCTCCCCCACGGTACACCTTTTTGCCGAAGACAGACAGGTGACTCTCACAAAATTTCGATGTACACCGACTTGTCTATCGGGCACAGGACTCTGTTCAATCAGGTGTAGGACGAGTTGGTAGAAGTTTGAAAATTGAAAGCGAAAAATTCAATTTCAAAGCTGGAAAAACCGCATAGGATTGGCGAATCGGAAGATCGGTTACAATAGCGGACGTAAGCAATTTTCCGAATAGACGGGATGAATGGGATTGTCGGTATTATGGTGGCTCTATTGCGGCGGTTTTTCTTTTTGATTTACGAGTAAAATGGATTTTCTATTTTATTTTCGAACTCAATTCAAAAATACCAAAATTTTTTTAAAAAAATGCAAATTGAAAAGAATTTTGTGGCTTTTGAAAGAGACGAACTGAGCAAAATCTTTGAGTAATAAAAATGCAATCATAATACAACTTATTACCAATTTAATCACTTCTACTGTTAACTCCCTTGAATATTGTTTTTTTCGTGTTCCCTAAATTACCCTGCCATGAGCAAATAGGCCCTATAGGTTGGGTGATGCTATGGCTACCAATGTAGCTACCCAAGGACTGAATGGGGTTACGTTCAGGGGTACGTTCATGACTAATGTGCCCTGCCATGAGCAAATAGGCTGGCCACGTAATAGATGACGCTGGATACCAATGTAGCTTCTCAAGGACTGAATGGTGCTACGTTGGTGACCAATGTATCCTGCCATGAGCAAATTGGTTGGGTACGTAGGGGGTGGCACCAAAGGACTGAATGAGTATTACGTTGGGGGTACATTGGTGACCATGAGCAACTGGGCTGGGTACGGCTTTTTTCTGGGAAGTGCTTAGAACTATGGACAGAGTGCAAGGATTATTTGCTATCCTACAGTTGAAAAGTCAGAACTTAAAGTCGTTGTTATAATCCCTAAAACTTAATTTTAAAATACTGTGGAATATAAAGAAATAAAAAAAATATATCAACAATGTTAGAAGCTATAGAAAGGAAGGTAAAAAAAATTTACCAATTTATTCACCATTTTCGACAGAGGTGAGCACTTCAGCGTCCAGAGGTTAGAATTTTGAAGTTAGTGATGAGTGGTCAAAGATTAGAGGTTAGAGTTAAGAGGAAAAAGGTAGCTGGTTAGCTGGTTGTTCTTCTCGTTAGTGCAATTCATGTGCAACACTTGCCGTTCTTTTGCGAATAACAAAACGTCCTTTTTTTTAGAATAATAAAGAACCTTAAACTGAAGTATCTTTAAATGTGATGAACAGATTGATATCTTATTTATGTTGATCTTCTATTACCCACCTATTTTACGTAAGACTTTTGCTCTAACGTGATGTTTGATTTCGAGCTTAAGACATTAACTTCGGTTCTTACAGTCGGCTACCTAATGAAGATGAATAAAAATAAAAAATGTTGTTGGAAGATTAGCAATCCATCTTAGTTTTATGGTCCATTAACCTGGCCAACAGAGTCCTTAATTTCTGTTATATATTTTTTCAGATATTCCATAAGATGGTGGCTATGGTCTTGGACTATCTAAGGTAGGTTGAATTCAACTCCTACTGCTACTTACTGTTCTGTCGTCGACGGTTAATTTGATTAGAGAAAGCTGCTTCCTAGACGACTTGTGAGTTTGAGAGAAATGAAAGGCCTCTGTTCTTGAAATGCCCGAAGATGACGATTTTCTAAGGTTAGGATCGCCAAAGGACTCATTCACTAAATGTTTATTTTTTTTTCTTCGAAATGAGTCTTGTTTGTGTTCATGGCCGGTCGTTTTTCGTCCTTGCCAGGACTGGTGCTCAGGTTTCAAGCGGCACAATGACTTAGAGTTATAACATCTTCTCGTATATCCTGCCTCTTAGCAAGGCTTCAACTTATACTTTTTCGATGTGAATAAGTGTGTACTAACCTTTGAGGATATTTGTCTTGTTAATGCGATTATATCCACGCTGTGGTATACTGTTGATAGGAACTTGAAGATTTTTATGTTTCGTTTCATTTTTGAAATTTAGCTTCTAACCCAATTTCGTTATTTCATATTTTTATTTGTTTGGATGGACCGATTTGAAGGATTTCAAGTATAAGACGTGGTTGGCAGGGCATATTGGTAAGGGTCACTTATGTAATTAAAAACTGACCAACATTTAGATGTTTTAGATTTAGTTGAGATCTTATACTATAGATACACTGCTGGTATTGATATCATAATATCGGTAATACCAGCAGTGTATCACCCAATACTAAGCATATACGAGATAAACGAACGGGTATACACCGAGTATTGAACCTATTTAATGGTATACAAATTCGATAATTTTACCTAGTATACTATGCATCTTACTGCTAGTGGTGCCATTCCCTAGTTGTGTGGCGAATAACGCAACTAAATGTTTTTGTTTGCATATACCAGATACTGTCAACTCATGCCATATGTGCAGCTAGTTTCAATACTATGATTTTAATACCATGGTTTGTATACTATCTGTGTATCCATGGTATTGTACAAGCGTAGTCCAGCCCGAAAAGTTTTTGCTCAGTGGGTCAAAAACCCAGGAAAAAATCAACACAGAAAGTCCTGCAACATTCGTTAAAATTATTCGATTTCGCGGTTTTCTTTTGAAAAACCAATCAATAAATTAAAATTGATTTACTCTCCCTCGCCCTATCTCAATCGAACAAATGTGAAAATTAAAAAAAAAAGTTCAAGAAGAATGTTGAACTTTGCAGAACTTTCAACGCCTTTCTCTCTCAGGAGCTAAAAATTTAAAAATAATAAAATTAAATTCAATTTCCTTGGAAAATCTAATATTTCTCCGTACTTTTTGAAATAGGATTGCCCAAAAACGAAACACCCCCCCAGAACATATTTCATCTTTTAGGTAGCACTTGAAACTTTATGTCCTTCGTATCCTTAGTATGAAGACAAATCAGCTTCAGGTTATATCAAAAAAAAAAAAAAAAAACTCACCCCTTTTTTGCAACCCAAATACTCTTCTATAATTTAACAAAATCTCGACAGACCATAATTTATGCATTTGAAAGGTGGTGACATGGTTTTCTGACTACATTGATAAAGGACCTTCGTCAATTTGATTCAGAGACGTAAATTGAATTGAAGGATCTCACCTTGAATGGACAAACTGAGTGGGTATCGTTCCTTTCTGTGGAAACTCCCTACCTTCAGTTAACTCATCAGTTGCTTCTCCGACGGTTTTTTTTTATTCTTAAGTTCTGCAAAAGGTCGATATCATCATCATGTTAAGTTTTATTATGTTTGAATGAACACCCATTGACATCATGTTTCGTATATTTTTGAAGCTTTTCCTCCTGATTTTCACCCATTTTTAACACTGTGTATCGTTATTTATTATTTGCTGTTGATACATTAACGTAGAGGTCCATCCCTCTGAAGCCGATGGAAATCGAAACCATTTTCCTGATAGATTCTAAGTGGCTGCTCTATGTTCTTTACGCAAGGATAGAAAAACCTATTTTCTTGGAGCAAAGTTCTAAAAATTTCGAATAATTTTTGTAATTTCATTTCTCTATGACTTTATAATTATTTTTAATGGAAAATAACAAAAATTTCTTCATCTGGGGGTGGGGAATAAAAACCTCGAAAAGTCAAATACTTTTGTTGATTTATGCCTGAATGGAAAAAAAATCCTAAAACAAAGTGGAAAAACACGAACTTATTTTCCATGTTGCTTTATCAAGTTATACCCCGAGATTTTTTCCCCCGACTATACAGGAAAATATTATTTATATTTGCGAATGTCTTAATGGAAAAGTTAAACACATAAGGATAACGAAAATAAATTTCAGGGGACGAGTAAAAGCATTTGAAATGGAAAGAAATCGAATAAGACACATTTCAATAACTTTTTTTTGTTTTTGAAGAATATTTCTGAGACTGCGGTTATTATTTCCAATATAAGTTCGTTTCATAGCAGATTTTTTTTTTCATAAATTCACGTATTCCTTGAAATGTGGATACACAGAAAAAAATCAATTGCATTTTATATCTTTTGGTTGCCGAATCTTTCCAAGTAAATTTACATTGAGTTGTAGTTCTCAATTTTAATGTAATTTTCAATTTTCGGTCATTAAATTTCAATTTGCAATCAGTAAATGTAAAATGCTGCGAATTCACTGGATATTCTCTTAAATATATACTCTAAAAAAAGTGTATAGTCGGCACTCTTTAAGGTACACTTGTTTTTACTTCTAATATTATTTCTTACTTACAAACTGTAGAGTTTGATTCCGCAATGAATTCTGAGTATGTTTGCTGCGTGTAGTTACTGCGCCATCGAAGGCGTTTCATTTTCATTTCAGTAGAACACAAAATCGAACGAAGCTTCCAACTACGTAGTTTCATATATTACATAATTTACGTCGTAAAATTCAAATAGATAAGTAAAATTACACGAAAAAGAACGTAAATAAATATAGTTAATTTTACACGAAATGTTGCGTAATTTTGTGAGCCTTTTCATGTAAATTTTACGGTTCAGTTGAAAAGTACATGAATAATTTACTAATGCCAGTAATATCGTGTAAAAGTGATTGAAATTTGTATCTTTAACTTAAAAAAAATTCACTGGAAATTTTAAGTAAAATTGGATTAAAAATAAATTTTTTTTAAAACAGGGTGCTTAAACATACTTACCATTCATAAACAGGCTTAATTACAAGTTAAAATCTGGCTCAATAATTTTTTTCAACATCCTTCATGCGATGTACTTACTTCAGCTACTTTATTTTCCAAACAAAATTTTCTGGGAAATCTATTTGTTACTATTTAAGCGTATCAGCTAAATTGCCAGAATTCGAAGCTATAAAAAAATTTGATAGCTTTTTTTAGTATCGTACTAACACAATGACCTTTTTCTTAAAAAAAATTCCTTTTTATTAGCTTTGAATCACCGAAAAAACTTTTGAGTACTTAAAAAAGGAAATTGAGATTTATGCCTTCTCCGAAAAGGACCACAACTAATCCGGAAACGGAAGGAAACCAAGAAAAACCTTCATGAGAAGAAAAAAAAACACAAGTATACAGAAATTTTTTTGTTGTTGAAAAGTTTACATAAAATCGAGAAACTGTGAACACTCTCCAGCTTCCAAAGATTTAAGGATGTGAAAATCCGCTTTTCCTCTTGAACTCAACACTTGTGCTGAAAGTTTTCAACATTCAATTCCTTGTCAGACTTTTCGGCGTTGAAGTAACTAAGAGAATTACACGAGTGGTCAGCTAAAAAAAAAAATAATAAAAGGAAGGCATTTCGTCCTCTAAGGTACACCAATTTAGGCAAATGAACTTCACCAACAAAAATGGGCCCTTTTTTTTGTCCGCGGTCGAGTTCATTTGCTCCAATTGGTGTACCAAGAACCACTTGTGATGTTTGAATTAAAAGTTTAAAAGTGGAGTTGAGCTGTAATTAACTTTTATTTGGGGACGAAGGGATGTAGTTTGTAAGTCCAATTAAAATGGGGATGTTATTTTGGAAATCAGTAACATTTTCACTGCCTACATTTTACGAGGAACTAATTGAATTTTTTCGGTACTTTCGTAGAATTAAGAAGTATCACGCAAAATTTAGGACAAATGGTAAAATTAGTTTATTAATTTTTTTAATTTCGGAAGTCGGAAAAGATCAACAAAACAAACTAAAGCGAAAATTTTCGCTTATATCTTGAGAGTCGAGCAATCGCATCTCCCACAATTTTTCAAACTGTGCGTAAATATTCTTAAGCTTAGGAAAGGAGGACATTTCTTACAATTTGAAAGCTCAGGGGACAGATTGGAAAGCTCAGTAGACAGTTTGGAAAATAATTTTTAATCATTTTTTTAATTCGGAAGTCGGAAAAAGATCAGGAAAACCAACTAAAGCGGAAATTTCTGCTTCTAACTCGAGAGCCGAGTAATTGCATCTAATGGAGTCTTTTAACACTCAGACTCTTTCCACAATTTCTCAAACTGTGCGTTAATATTCTTAAGCTTAGGAAAGGCGGACGGACAATTTTTTCCAAATTTAATAGCTCAGTGGAGAGATTGGGAAGCTTATAGACAGTTTGGGAAGAATTTTTGACTGGATTTTGAAATTATAAATTTCCTTAAAAACTTAAGAACCAAGTGAAACTATCAGAAACTCCTACACACAGTGACAATTAAATAAGTCAATATTAATCTCATTAAATTTATTAAATTTGACATAAAGGATCCTAACTCAAAGAAAATTATGCATCCATGAATGCAAAAGAGAAAAATTCTCATGTAGCAATTACGGCTTTGAAAAAAATTATTCTTGCTTTATAATTGCTTCTAATGCTAATACGGTGCGAATGACACACATCCGCGTAATATGTGACAAAAATTGGAACATGCACTCCTTAGTCGCGAGTTTTCATTTGATCTCGATTTGAATAGAAAATAAGGTCAAGACAGAGTTCTAGAGGTGTGAATTGTGAAAGAAATTTAATTACTTCTGGCAAAGAACTTGGATTAATTCAAAAGGATTGGTTTAAGTACTATCCTGGATATTTTTTTGAATTGCTAATTTAATTGTAGAAGTGGTGTCGCTGAATTGCTTAAGCTAAAATACTTAAAGGTGGTAGAAACCACAACAAAAAAAACTCTAAGGCCCGTTCCTACGATCGTCAGTAACGTTCTAACTGAAACTTTAACTGACAGATGCTCATACGAAACTTACAGTCAAAGTTCTGGTTAAATTCTAACTGAAGGTCGTAATAACTGCCTGAAGTGCATAGAGCTTACTTACCCTGCGTCTACACTGGAAATTTATCTGGCAATAAGATTGGCAACATTTTCATTGCGTTAAATGGCAAATCGTATTGAGTAGGCATTTTATTGCCACGCAATTTTCACTTATACGAGTGAATCAGAAGTACCAAGTTCTGAGTTCAAAAGTTTTCTCTTTGGTCAACTAATTTTCAGCCATTTCGTAATCAAAGCAAGAAAAACCTTATTCCTGCCTGTTGAGAAGCGACGCTCACTAATGTCAAACGATGCGTTTTCTGGCAATATTGCTCTCAAAATTGACATGACAATGATTGCATGGCAATGTTTCGAGCAATATTGCCATTTTACACTGCCAATTTGTTTACGGCAATATTGCCATTGTCATTGCTATTGCCAAATAAATTATCAGTGTAGATAGGCAACATGCCAAATGATTTTGTGACATAAAAGCAATTGTTTAAAGAATTTGGTAATTCTAAAAAAAACAGTCATTAAAAACAGAATCAGGTACTAGTCTAAAAAACTAGTTAATAAAAACGTTTCACCGAGAGACATAAAGCGAAATATTATGAAAAATTTCCAGGAGCAACTGAAACGTTTGAAAGCGAATAAGGTAACAACTGGTCTACAATAAAAATAAGGTGTCCTGCAAAATCCAGTCCAAACTCTTTGTCTCCCCAGTTAGAATTTTCCGCCTCAAAATGCCAACCATCTCGTTTTGGATCCTGTCAGCGGGAAGGATAACTTATCCAGGATGTGCACTATCTACAGATATAGTGTGGTAATACCTTTGTCCCAACCGTAACAACTAGGAAGTGTGGATATGAGTCTAGCAGGACATCCTATAGGTTCACTTCACAATGGCTGAAAAGAAGAGTCAACTTCCGGCCATAGTGTGGTAGCTGCTTCCGAGAACATTCACTTTACACACATTTTTCTCTGGGATGTGCTATTATTGCTTTCTATTTTCCCAGTTTTATTTTTTATTTGAACAAAAAGGATATGTGAGCGTAGCGTAAGGTAAGCCCAATGTTTCTCGGTGTTCTGGAAGGTTGCGTTCAGAAAACTTTCCAATTAGTTAAATAAAGCGTTTTGTAAAAGAGTCCTTTATTTTTGTTCAGCCGCAGACCAGATGAGTCAAGGATGCGGAGCTCTAAAATGCTCTGATAAGGCGGAAGTAGTGCCACATACTTTCTATGCAATGTCGGAATATTTTTGAAGTCCATCCTGCACTTAAACTTAATTGCGTTGGCCCGTTATTTTCGAAATGGTTTTAGTACTTTTTCTGGTATCCTTCCTTGTTCTGGTTCGGACTATTGTTCCAGTAAAGTGGAATTTTGAAAAGAAAATAATTGCTAAGAAAAATCATTTTATTGGTTTGAAAATTGCATGTAAAATTGAGTTTAATTTCGTATTTAAAGGTGTTTTTTGGTTTTGTTAAAGATGGTTTTCGGATGAAATCAACCAATTATAAATTTCCATATATTCAAACGATTTCGTTAATTTTTTAGTGCTGCAGCCATTTCACTGAATGGGAAGAAAAATTAGTCTCCAAATACTCGCAACGATCTGGATGATCACATTTTCTTTTGACCACTTTACATTCCTGTAAGAACATTTAAGTAAAAAATATATCTTCTTAATATTTTTTGATGCCATATCGTCTAAAGTCAAGTGTGTTTCGTAAAATCGTAGCTGTTGTATGGCATACATAGGTACAATAAACAAGTACTTGTTTTATAATTGAAGAAATTAATGAGCTAAGCTAAAAATAGTGGAAGAGGATACAAGGGATGCCTTATAATTTTTATACAGACCTAACCGTCCATCCCGCAACGACAGCATTCACAGGATTTACAGGATTCACACTAACCCTCACATCCCTCAACTCCATTCACAGCAATTTGGTATTGCTTGAAAGTGTGAATGAAAACGTCAGAAAAAAGGTTACGCAATGTTTGGAGCGTGAAGGCCGCCATTTGGCAGATCTCCCATGTAAATAAACCAAGAAAAAAAAAAAGTTAATTTCGAACAGCTTGCGCTTTATTGATGTTTCAATTTCATGCGTCTGCCGCGCTCCATCCTGTATTTCTAAAACAACTAGTCTTGTAAATACAATATATAACTATTGACAAAATTTATTCCTTTTTCTGTCCCGTATATTTCAATTTCTTTTCTCTTTTATTATGCTCTTATTTTTATTTTACTTTAAATTCGTTCCGCTTTAAGTAGTTTTTAGTCTTTGCAAAAATGTTCAAATCTCCTGTTTTTGTTGGAAATATAAATTTATTTCTTTTTTAATTTCCTTTTTTCTCTTTCCTTCGTTTAAGCATTTTTCCATTTATTGTTTTAAATTTTTTTTTAATATTTATATATTTTTTATTTTATATATTTTTAGTTTTATATTATTTATATTTTTGTATTATGTTTTTATTATACTTTTTCTTGTTTCTTATTATATATTGTTTTTTTAGTTTTATTTTGATTTGTTGTTATTTTTTTGTTTGTTATTTCTGTTTTATAATTTTTGTTTTTATATTATACGTTTGTTTGATAATATTTTTATTTCTTTTATTATAATTTAATTTAATTTATATTTTATGCTATCTAATAATTTATTATTATTAATTCTTTTTGTTTTAGTTTTATTATAATAAATATTTTTATTATTCTTTATTTCATTTTTGATTTATGATATTTTGTTTATTATTTGTATATTTCACTTTTAATTTTTGTTTATTAAATTTTTATGTTTTTTTATTATATTTTTATTTTTGTTTTAATATGTTTTTATTTGTTTTATTATATTTTAATTATGTATTTATTAATTTGTTTATATTTTTTTTATAGAATTACTGTAATATTAGAATAAAGAGTATGCCTGTAAAGTATGTAGGTATGTTTTATTTTATGCTATCTTATAATTTATTATTATTAATCCTTTTTTATTAGGGCGTGTTTAAAAAGTTCTCAATACGTCTGAACGAAGGCAAGCAAATAAGAGTACATAGTTGACAGTGTTAAATTAAATTAGGATGGAAAACACCAAGTATCCAAAACAATTTCATACCAAAAAAAATGTTTTAAACTCGCCACACAAAACATTCGCATGTAAATTTACCTTGGAAACATTTGTCCTAAATGGAAAATCGTTTATGTAGTGTTAAACTTAATCGTAAATTTGCTATTCTTATCCGGTTGAATGAAAGGAAAATTCCTTACTCAAAACCCATTAGGTTTTTCCACCAGGAAAAAGGAGAAGGAGCAGAAAAAAAACGATACTACATCTAAATTGCTTTTGTCCACATCCTTTATAGTTGACTACTTCAGAATAGCGTGATTCGAGTGAGGGTGTTTCCTTACAATAGCCTGATTAAAAATTCAATTCTATGAAATGTTTTTCCGACTCTCCTTTCATTCAGCTCGGTGGAAAATCGGACGAAAACCGAAAACCAGACGATTTCATTTAATGTGAACCAAAGCTAAAAATAAGTCCAGATTACATGGAGGATTTGTTGATATGACTACGGAACCACCCCCGAGGAAAGCTTTTAGCGTATAAAGAGTCCTCGAAGTACGTACCTACCTCCTTCGTTTCGATGTGGTCCTGTCTTTTGCCATTTTTCGATAGCGAAATGAAATAGTCTCATAAAGTGGGAAAATCTTGAAGCGTTTAGTGTTATCAACACCACGATATGCTCCTTGTTGAATTTTCATCCATTTTCATCCATTTAAGTCCTTTCGGTGGTTGTTTTTTTGTTGCTAGATATGTGCTACGTTTCGAGCGAATGAAAGCAGGCTATCAAGCAATGCATCAGCACTTTTGTGCGGGATTAACTCGAGAAAAGGTTCTTAGAAGTGGAAATGGGATGAAATTTAAATATAGAGGTCTTTAAGCGTTGTCGATATACGCGGAACGTCTAATGGGGGCGAAATTAAGTCTACTGATCAAATATCTTTGATGTTGAATGGATAGCCGTGTTGCCGTATAGGGACTCTTTGTATAATGTTCTCCAAGCCAAGTTTTGGGAAACAAGTTAGGGACTCAAAAATTTCGAGGTATTTTCCAGGGCCACAGGGTAGTTACGACCCTCTTCTGAGGCACGTTTAGCCATCACACCTCCAAGACCCACACTTAAAATATTTTTGCAGATGAATTATAACATAATTAGCCAGAACATTTAGAACTATCTTAACTGGAACTGGAAAGGACTAAATTGAAAATATATTATAGATAAATTGAATTTCCCTTCCCAAAGAAAAACCGCTGTACATCAAGACAAGAAACTTACCTGAAATTGTTTCTATTGACTTATCTTAAACATTTTGTTGCCATTGTCCATCTTGAAGTAATAATCTTGGAAATATCCAGCTCGTGCAAATAGATTGAGAATTTATTCAGTTTTAATAATTCAAAGTGGCCCGAAAAAAGATAAGATATGGCAAAAAGCATATCCTTAATCGCTACGAAAGCTTAACTTTCGTTCGGGTTTAATTGAAAAGATAATGTCCTCAAGAATATCCCCTTTGTGTCATGGTTAATGGTTCATAAGGGGTTTTTCATCTTCATTCAAAAGTTTTCTTATTAAATAAACGAACGGCGTAAGATCCTTTCTAATTGAATTTTTTTCCTTCTCTCCCAAATTTTTATTTTTCCAATGTTGGCTCGTTTCATCCTGATATTTGGGGGATGGGGTGTATTTTTTTATGTTGTTGGCATGAGCGTCTGCACATAGTCCTAAAATTTTAAGGATAATTTAAGTCGCGGAAGAAAATATGAAAAAGGGCCCGGGTTTTTTTTAATGATAACTGACTTATGAAAGACTGTCTTATTGCTCGGGGTTGCTGCTAATTATATTTTGGAAAATTGTTCATTTTGTTCACGATATGGTCGGAAATTTTTCGGTTTCAAAGTTAATTTGATTGAAGATTGTGATTTTAATAGGTGGATAATTTTTCAAAAACGAAGGGGATGAAAAAAAAACTGGGATTAATTTTGATGGGAGGTTTACGTGACAAAAGTTGGGTCAGATTTAGGGGATTAAAGCAAATAAAAATGCTTAAAATACTATAGGTGATTAATTTAAAAAAAAAAAAATAATAAAGGCAATGAACTGCTCTTAATAATTATGGTGTGATCAACCTTACGAAATTATTGTTATTAGGAGCTGTTGGAATAGTCAGCTTCGTCAACGTACTCCAAGTTTCTGTCTCTGTTAAAATTTGGTTGGTGTCTTGACTTAGCTTGACTCGTTTTACGACAGCTGTCGAAATTGATTAGTTAGTAAACTTAAGCATTTCTTATTGACGAAATGTTTGTTGTTTTCCGGCGTCAGTGAAGTGAAACCCCAACACGGAATCCCCGACTGTTGATTATACGCTGTCCTTGAGTACATAACAGTTGGAAAATCTTCATTTCTTATTGGTTAAAGAAAAATACAAAATGATGTTTGAAATAGGTTTTGTAGAAATTTTTCCTGGTAGAAAGGACTCAAGATGTGCCAGTAGCTGATCTAAAAGCGAATTGTAAACTGTAGCAACTTAAAGTTAAATGTCTTAAGCCCAGAATCACGTCTTATGGAGGAGCAATGTTATGGAGCTCAAAGATCGTTCTTATGTAGAGATGGGATGAAATTGAATCAGATAAATTCAACTGTGAATCGTTTATCAAACACGAGCTAAGTATGTGGATATTGTAGCGGGCAAATTCAATCTACAACATTTCTTCAGTGCACTATCAGTAAGATATTTGAACTATAGGCTTGCACATTCTAGTTCACCATAGTGATAGCGAACGAATTAGTTCCCGAGCCCTTGCGAACTAATTCGTTCTTGTAGTTCGCGAGAAAGAAATGATAAATGCTGTTAGGATATGTGATGACCTAAAAAAAGGTCCTATCTTCTCTCTTGAACGAAGTGGTTCCTTTTTTTAAAATTCGCAATTCGCAATACTGAATGTCATGACCAAAAAAAAAACAAAGTCCTCTCTTCCCTCGCGAACGAACTATGTAGTTCCTTTTTTTTTAAATCGCAATTCCCGAGACCGAATGTGATGACCAAAAAACAGATGTTCACTTCCCACGCGTGAACTAGTTCCTTTTTTAAAATTCGCAGTTCGCGAGACTGCAACGAACAGTGTACGCAAATATGATTACCTAAAAATAGGGTCCTCACTGAACTGAACTATATCCTTTTTTTGCTACCCGGTTCGCGAGAGTAGAATGATACATGGTCTACATGTGATGACGAACTACTCCCTACAAACGAACTTGGACTGGAATTCACTGCGAACTAGGTCGTTCATTTCACTTATGGGAACACTCTTCCGAACTAGTTCGTTCACGACGAACTACACAAGCCTAATTTAAACTAAAACGAATAGGTCATGCACTATTTCACTCTCTAAATGGTAGCTTCATTCCGAAAAAACAATCAGGAAGAAGGGCTATTGCATCTCTCCTAAGGATTACAGCCCCATAAAGTCAATTTCTTTTAGACAAACATCTTACCTTTGCTTCTCTGAACTTTAATTTCAGAATTCCACAGGAAATTGTTTAAGAACTTCATCCCTTTTACAACAACAAGGAGTTTGATTAGACAATTTTTTGACGATTCGTATGATTCCATACTACACCAAAACGTATTTGGTTTTTAAATGAGATGAGAATTCCTTCCTGTCAGGTGAATTTCAAGGAGGAAACTTCCTTCTGGTTATAGTTCATTCCATAGAAGTTTCATCTAGCTTTAAAATAATGTCTATAATAGTATAGCGTGCGATCCCTGGAATTGTACAGGTACAGATTATGAACATGAGTTCAGGATTACGGGATCCACTTCCTTTTTTGGGGGTGGTTTTTTTTCGACACGATAGAACCAGGGTATCCTGAACTCTATTCCAGACCCCGAACCCTTAAATCCTTGGAACAGGATTTCCGTTTTTCAATATTATTGAAATGAAAGTACACAGAGGTTGTTTGCTTCTATGAAAATGGTAGGATATCTACCGCAGAAGATAAGAAAGTCGAGGTTATCGTCATCACGTTCGTTCAGCTATTTTTTTGCTTCTTACTCCTTGTCTTTTACCCTATACATAAGATGATTTATGAGGAGAAAGTTAGAAGGTACCCGTATTTACGCCATAGGTAGTACATCGACTAAAGGCAAATTCGTTTCACATTATGGATGAAGTCATTTTATCGACAAAAAAAGGATGTTCGAGAATTATCTCATGATTTTGGAGTTTACTCCGAAATAACACGTTTAAAGTGCTGGTTGTGGGAGGGTTTAGACGAGTATATAACGAAGTGGAAAAGTATTTTAGCCTCAGAAGCGGTAGATGGAGGGTATCTTAAGATGGTGCCACCCTAAAGTCAAATACCAAGAAGATATTTATTAATGTTCAGTCAGGATTGAAGGATAATCGGAAAAGTTCGGGAAGTATGATAACAGAATGATGTACGAGTGTAATCCGGTGGAAAATTCATGGCTATTGCTAGAACTGGGTGAATCGACTTCTGATTTTCATCTAGAAGTTAGAAAGCAGCAGTATTTGCATTAAATTATGCTTGGGTGCTTAATTGATTCGAGTTACATAAGTGTTTGATGACGCGATAAACGAGAACAGGATTATCCATCTATCTGTTGTAAAACAGATTGATTTCGAAGAGTAAGCACAATTTTTTTAATTTTTCATACAGCTTGACTTTGGCACCATCTGCTTAAAAGTTTTAAATTTTGTCATACAGTACTGAAAAACGCAAGAAGGAATACCGAATTCGGACCCTGATGAGTCCACTATAAATTTTCGGGTACTGAGTGTAATTTTATTTTTCGAAATCTGTTTTTCAGTATCGAAGTAGAACTGTAAGAAGTGATATTCATTTCTTGAAGTCATAAGAAACCATATTTCTTATCGTAAAATATCAACTTTAATACGGTAGTTATGCTGTACTGAATTCTTAGTACTCAAGCGGTATCTCTGGTCAGTCCTGAAGTTTATCATTTGAACTATTTTGTCACCCATTAAGAATGAGTCTCCTTTTATTACGCCCTTCGACACTAGGTGAATTTCTTGTTCCTAATCTCCATAACTTAAGTTCTTCCTCTTTGTACTTTCCAATATTTCCAACAGAAGCACTCCATGGATCCAGTTCTTTTCGCCAAGAAATTTAAGCAATCACTTAAAGAAGTCCATGAATAAGTCATGAGAAACGATTACCCCATCGGATTAAATCCCAAGTATACATACATATACATTAAGGGTGACAAGTCCTTCCCGAAAAAGAGCTTAGCGTAGGGTTGCGATAGAAGACGAACTGAACTAGAACTAATTCAATAAAATAATGCGACTGTTATAGCTCAACCATAAAAAGAAGCCATCTGAAAAAAAACTCGTCTTCGGGGCAGGTTTAATAAAAAAAGGACGAACGTTGCGAATAGTTTCCAACCCCTATAAAACCGTCCGATCATAAGCTGTTTGCGACAAATACAAACTGTTAGTGCGACGACATTAGGAACATCGGTTTAGAAGTGGTGAATGCATCAGGTCTTAATAGACGCCGTCGTTTTCCGCACTTATCGAACTGAAAAACCCCGGAGCAAGGAAAGGTTTTCAAGTTCTTCGGATGAGAGGTCTCAAGTATCCTTCCCTCCGGTAAGGGTTTTATTTCAATCGTAAAGCTCTTCCGTTCGTCACCACATCAAAGAAACTTTTTGTCCTTTTGTGCAATTCGCCGGTTCTTTGCCAAAGGAAGAATTGGTCTGATTTCATACCTCGTAGTCAGACTCATTCACTGGATGAAATTATACTTTCTTTCACCTGGTATACCTATTCTATTCGTCTCCGTCACCTGAATTTAAGATATCACTTCGGCCGATGGAAAATCTTGTTTTCAACTCATTCTTCCAGAATTTCTCGTTTAGAAGGACGATTTCAAGAATGCAAGGATACGAATTTATTCACGGTAACACGATTTCACGAAATGTAATAAAGTCACCCCCAAAGGCAGTCTTTGCAAGTTATATTCAAAAGTCTGCGACGACAAGAAATGAATGCTGCCAGATGGGCTCCATGTCTAGGAACTACACCAGTTTTAATGAGGGTCTTACCAAAGCGTTCTTTTGTACATTAGTTGCGCCCAACTATTCTCCCATTAAGGACTAAACTTTAACAATAAGTCATCCGTTTACCTGCGAAATCCCATTGAACATTTAAGGGACTCACTGCATTAGAATTAATGGTTCGGTGAATGGTTAAATTTTCGTATTGAGACATTTCGTAACCGGAAACTACTCTCTGAAGTGTTGCCTGATTGAAATTTATGCATGAATTGATTGGTATCTTATTAGGAGTGGGCAGGTCCTGTGACAAAATTCAAATTCTGTGAGAATTTCAACGACGATGTGAAATTCTAAAAAGGATGTTTCGTGAAAGCTTGAAGAACGGGAAGGACTATTAAGAACTTGTGTTAAAATAGCCGCAGCAGTACTATAACACACTTTTCCGATTGGAGAGATCACCATTTACCTAATTCGGATCATTGCTGCATAGTTAAGCTAAATCTTTGAATTTTTTCTTCTTTCTTGCTGTAAAATTTTAACTAACTTCATTAATTTTAAAACAATTAAACATTAAAAAAAATTCTCAGTATAATGGTTCCTGCATCGCGTCGCATTGCAGAACGCAAGCGTCTCACTTTCACTAACATTTCACGTTTGAACTAAAAAAAGTAATTGCAAATAAGTTGGTGTCAACTTCTTATACAAATTTTTTTTGGCATAATACTATGTTCAGACTACGAGATTAATGCGTTTAAATCGAGTTAATCGCGTTGAAAACATACAAACATACTACATACAAACATTTTAGTTTCAAACCATAGAAAAAGAATAAATTTGGTAATTTAGTACAGCTGACTATTTATTTGTCAAACAAATCACGTCAAGCTATCACATATCAAAATTAAACGAGTTTCCTAGTCTGAACACTACTTTTTTTAACACGTTAATTTGCCTTAACTTAAACCCATTTAAATATATAGTATGTGTTAATGTGTATGTGTCTGTTGGAAACCTGCACATTGTCAAAAAAAAATGTCGTTTAAAATAATTTTTTATATTAAACTTATTCAATTTAATTTGATTTGGAAAACCAAATTGTTTCACTCAAATTTTCTAGACGAAAACAAAATTTGACCAATCTGAGATTAAATTGTTGTTATGAAGCTCTCAAAAACGGCTTATACTCTAAAATTTAAAACTTGTCAAAATTTTTTATTTAAGAACTGAACTTAAAACTTGCTAGTGGAAGAATTTATAAATTTTGTAAATAATGATGTAAGATTAGGAGACGTGGATGTGTATACGAGCTAACAGCTTATGATAGAAAGTTGATATGTGGTTATTATATGTATGTCGCCACAGAAGTAAGAGCGTAAGCGTTTAGAACCTTTCATCACTCTCTTCGAGGTTGTTCACTTTTACAATCACCACTAACCCAAACTTTGATTTATTACCTTATTATTTTTTAATAACAAAGTATAGTGATCGACCTGAAATTTAAAAAAAAATTTGCTACCCTTAAATTTTGTATTTTCACAATTTTAAAAAAGCAAAAAAAAAAAATGGTCCGTCTGTACGCCGTACGCAAAACTGTGGCTCCCAAACCCCTTGAGATAATTAGCTGAAATGTTTATGGTAGGTAGAATGGGTGAACTCCTACGAGTGGTTTATTTTAGAGGAGTGTGAGGGGGTAGGACGGGGAGCGTTTATGATTAAAAATGTTGGTTTCTTGATCTCAGGAACCGCTTATGCTAGGAGACTGAAAGTTGAAAAATTAAATTTTTACATATGTACATCTCAAAAACTGTATCATATATGATCTTGAAAATTTTACAAGAGCTAGGAATGGTAGACCTCTAGTGGTATGGATGCAGGAAGTGATGTTGGGAGGGGATGAAAATGAATAAGCTCTGATTTTAATTTCTCGAAAGCCGCGACGCTAAAAATTTAAAACTGTAAAGAGCTAATATAGAGACATCCCAGAAAAATAAATTTTCGATAGATGTAGCAAGGTGGTTGGTGGTTTTTCATATCTCACAAACGGCTCATGCTAGAAAGTTGAAATTGAGTACCTAAATATGCTAGATATGCTACTAGAATAATTAAAACTAAAAAAAAAATTTACCAACAGTCTGGGCGCAACATTATTATTTTATTTTGGCTGTTGGCTGCTTTTATTATTTTTTTGGTATCGCTATCGCCGCGATATGGAGCTCGCGATGGGTCTGATTCATCGCGCGCCTCGTACGCTTCGTTCTTGATACGATTCCACCTTTGAGAAAAACCAATTAAACTGCACAGAAAATTTGAACCACAAAATTTGTTGAATCAAATCAGGATGAACAAAGTAATTTTATTATTTTGAAAACACAACCTCCTCTATTTTAAATAAAACTGCAATTTTCTATTATTGTTGTCATTTTTTCTGTCTTTTATTTGGTTTTATATTTTTCTGTCTTTTTTCAATTTGCTTCCTTCTCACATAATATATCAATTATCATATAATATATAATATAGTAATTATAGTTACTGTTTTTTTATATGCAGGTATAGATAATATGAACAACAATACAAATTTCTTTTATCATTATTAATATTATAATTTTATTTGTTTTTAATTTACTTACATCTGTTTATTATGGTACTTAATGCGTAGTTTAATATAAACATACTCCTTGTAATTATAATTTACGTCTTTTTTTTGTAGTACAAATTCCTTATTTTTTTTAAATCCTTTGATTTCTGAACAATATTTAAAGTTTTTTTTTAAATAAATTAATAATTGTGTAAAATATTACTTTAATAGAAACAATCTGCAGTTTATAACAAGAAAACCCGCTTTCGGGGCGTTTTTTTTAATTAAGGGAAGTTGAACAACAAATTAAACAATTCGTGTGCCTATTTATTTGCTCTGTTCATCAAGCAATCAGGTCATGTAAAAAATTGCAAAAAAATAAGGGAAAAAATAAACAGGTAGTGGTGTAGTGGCGGAATTAATAGGAAAAAATAAAAGCAGAAATTCATAAAACATTGCGGCAAATATTTAACATCGCGATACCATTGAGGGATGGAGGTTACAACGATATACGGGGGCGAGTCCTTTTTTGGGGTTTGAAATCGCTCGAATGAGCAATTTCGTGGGAATGGCATTTTCAAGCAAATAGTGGAAAACGTGTACAAGGATGAGCTGTGTTGAATGCAGTGGGTGGGTTGGGGGTGGTTGATGCCGGAGTGCTTGGTCGGCACTAGAATATTTACCGACATATTAAAAAATCAGCAAAACCAATAAAATAAAACAAATACAAGCGAACATGCTTCGGATGTCGGAATAAATTGCAATCCTTGTACGTTCGATTTGAAAGCACCCTTCCGAACGGGTGAGAATGGCAGTATAAAAGGCCCGAGGGAGGGGGTAGTAGTAGGTGCCTGTGTCACGCTTGTCCTCTTGCTTTATATATGACAAAATTAATTGGAAAAGTAAAAGGCACCTCTATGTCGAAACCACCCGAACGCCTCCACATTGACTATTCCCACCCTGACGTCGTCGTCACACACCCACCCTACCACTCACCATACTTTCGTGATTCCATGGAGAGCTTTAAGTGGTGTTTAATCGGCGGTTTTAATTATTTCTGCGTTAGCTTCCATGCAATCATAATGAGGTTGGACTTTTCCCCGATTATTAATTCTATCAACATTCTCTTCTCCAACCCCCTACTATACGGCCACGCCAATTCACCAAACCCGTCCACACATACATTGGCGACATGCTGGGCCCAGGGTGGCATACTGGCTCAATGTCTGCTATTATATTCGTCGACTTTAAAGCCAGGCGATTAAGGCTTGTGGATTGCTTCGGGGGGCTTGTAATTAACAAGGGTGTCATAAATATTTGCAGTGTTATTAGGGTTGTTTTCGAGGTAGTTCGTGATCTGAGTGGGTAAATTTTTCGAGGTTTCTTGCGAAATACTATGGAGGAAGTTTGGCTGTAGTACTCGACAGTATGGAGTATACATAGAGGGCAGTAATTGCATTTTAATAGGTTTAGTGAAATTTGAATGTTAGTTGACCTTTTTTAAAGGGTCGTCGGTAACCAAGTTTAGGAAAGGTTTGTTAACGTCTGACACAGTATCTAAGAGACTACCACATCAATAGGATTAAGTCGCCGGTGACTTACTCTGAAATTAATGAAATTTTATTATTTTAGAGTTAAAAATTTAAAACCTCTCAGTTTTTTTTAGTAACATGAAAATCCCCTTGGCTCCCGGCTATTTAAAATCGGTTTACTAAAGGCGGGAATTACGAGCATGTGTAAAACATTGGTGACCCTGTGAGGTGCTGATAGTTGAAAACACAGATGGCATCTCAATCATATGGGAGAATTTTCAGAACATCCAACATATCTGTCCCGTATAGGTATATCGCTTAGGTTGCGAATAAAAATGAAGTTGGTATTCAGTTGGAATAAAAATGAAGTTGGTATACAGTCAGAAAAGTGTCATGAATCCCGATTAATAAAAGAAATTATGATAATAGATCAAATCTAATCAAAGAACCGAAAACAAAGCACCTTACTATCCTTAGTTCCCTTAAAATGAAAGTGAAATGTGTTCATACCGAAATTTCCTGAATTTGTACGCGTTTCTTGTTCGAGCCGGGAGTTGTAGGAGGACCGGGTTGTCTAAGAATACCGCCCTGATAAGGTGCCGTCGATTTCGGTGGTGGCGGTGGTTCCGGAATACCCGGACTGATATTGTCATTGTCATTAGTCGAACTACTACCGCCAGCACTACTACTACCCTCCGTACAACTTAGATTGGCAGTGGCAGCAACAGCTTTCTCATCGATGCTGGTCGCAACGTCTTGAACGCTGGGCTCGTCCGATTGCGTTGATTGATTGCATTGTTCCGTCGATGTGCCCACGGTTGCACTACCTGTTGGCATCTGTTGGTTCTGTTGTTGTTGTTGTTGTTGCTGCTGTTGTTGCTGGTATTGTTTCTGGTATTGTTGGTAGGTTACGACGCCATTGTTGGAGCAGCCCTGCTGTTCGGAGTAGTGGTGCATCAGTTTGTGCTGCTGTGCGGATTGGGGATGATGATATGAGGGTGGATACATCAGAAGACTGCTCGACGATGTTTTCGGATTTTTGACGGTGGGTTGGCGCCGTAAACTCCCCGTATTTGATGGGGCCGGCGAGCTCTTGAACTCCTTGAGTGGAAGCTCCACGCTGCATATGTCGGCCAGAGCGTGCTTCTCTTTGCATTGGATCTTCTCGTCGTAGCAACTATACTCGCCGAAACTGCCGCTCGAATTGAAACCGGTCAGACTTTGCAGGCTCGATTTCCGGCTGCCTTTACCGCCACCCATTCCATGATAGCCTCCAACTGTGGTCAGTTTTTCCAAATTTGGCGACGACGAACAGAGCGTTTCGGCCTCACGCAACTCTTCCTTCTTCTTAGCATCCGTTGCACGTTTCTCGCGCTGATAATATATACCGAAAAATATCAGGATATTAAGGAGCAACAGGAAACATCCGACGGCTATGGTCACTGTTAGAGCCGTCGTATAACTCTGGAACTGATTGCTTGCCAAACGTCTTAGTAAGTTGTTGTCCTGTTTATTACCAGCGCTTGTTCCTTGGGTTTTCGGCCCGGTTATTACACCTGAACTACCGCTGCCATTCTGTTGATGATTCTGCGGACGTGTAGCTGCTATCGTTGGCACAATCGTTGTATTCGGAGGACATTCTGTACGGGAAGATAAGACAGATAAAGTTTTCTTGTTATTTTCTTGACTGATATTATGACCGAGAAGAAAGCACGAATACAAGCAACAAAATCATTCATAGCGAATTCTTCGTGTTATGCTGTAATAAAGTTTATATAGGTCAGAAAGTATGATATTTAGTGCTCATAGCTGACATGAATATTCCAGGAGATATGACCTCGTGAATTGTTACTGTCTGTATACCTGGAAAGAAGTGTTTTGACGGAAATCTGGAATTGAGTTTAAAGGACTTTTGGTTTAAATTCGTCGAGAAAAAAAAAACATGGCTTCATTTAGGTACCACCGATATAAGGACTTGGATTACCTCTAAAGAGAACGGGCCAAAATTCTGCGATAGAGGATGCATAGTGTAGACGTATAATGTACATGTATATATGCACCTGGGTGCGATGCACTTAGTGTATTTTGGTACACTTTTCACGAAAAGCGAGTACGTTGTTGGGCCGGCGTTTCTTTACACGTTTTATTCCAGGACACAGGGCGTAATTATTTTGTTTTGAACCGAACAACTGAATGTTTTTTGAGAAAATGCCCCAGGTAAGATTTAAAGCAAAATAAATTTATTGCTCTGTAATCTTGCAGTGCTATCCATTCGGATTAAATCTATGACTAAATCCTTGTTGAAAAAACTAGCTATGAATGTTGGTTCCTGAAATAGTTCACATCCTCTGTAAACTTCTTGAAGAAACACTCATTTTGGAAATCCTTCGCAAACACAAGCCCTTTTTTCTTCCTCATCCTCACTAAACTAAATAGCCCAAAAGAAGGATAAAATAGCATTAAACCAAACCTGTAGTTGCCGGGACGCCAACATTAAATCCTGGCTGATCCGTTCTTGGATTTGTAGTTGTTGCTGGCATCTTGCTTGGTTGTTGAACGGTTGCTTTCGGAAAACTCGGTCGTTGCATAATCTGTGGCCGAATAATACCTGTGTAAACATTGTCGAGGAAAGAAGACGTTAGCAAAAAAATCTCAGAACAGAATCACCCCGAAGGTGTTTTTAAACGAAAATTAAATCTTATGCTCACAACTTACCGTCGTAGTACTGGGCGCTATCCTCTAAGAAGTGGTGATGTCGCATCGGAAGTTCAGTTAAGTCGCCCGGCGAATGAAGCTGTGGGATAAGGCTAAGCCACATAGAGAGCTTATGACCGCGGTAGTGATTTCGTACTTCAATTTTGCTACCTGTACAACAACAACAAAAAAAAAAACAGATTTAAAATTGTTGGAAATTTGAAACAGGTGGATTTTGTTAAAAGTGAAGCACACTCGTCCTTATCAGGAGGTAGGGATCCACCCCATTACATGATAATTCTTATTTGTAAGGTAGTACAAATTTCGCTTCATTTTTCCGTCACAATGTGGATAATAGACTCTAGACTTAAGGATGGACTTAAAAGAATTGATGTCCTGACAACGAACTGCAGTACCAAGAAGATTTAATTCAATTTGATGCCAGTTTAATTTAAGTCTTTTCATCTCCAAGTACTTTTAGTTTCGGATTGAATGGCTTTATGTAGTTTTTCTGGTAGAATAATTTTCAGCCATTTTGAAAGAGGGTACGTTGGTGGGTACGTGGGGGGTACGTTCGTACCCCACGTACCCACCAACGTACCCTGTACCCTAAGATTTGTTTAAATAAATCGTGTTTCACCGCATTTACTCGAATTTTTTTTGCAGATCCTTGTAATCATACTTCTACCGCACTTTATCATGCAAGTTGGGGACGTTGACTGTCTTTCCATTGGGGGTGGGCTTGCGAAATAATTTCAGAACTGAGGGCCCTTCAATAATTGTACAGAAAATAAAGGAAAGTTTTAATTAGTGGCAAGTACAAGGTTTTTATAATTTTGACTGATATGAAAGAGTACCCTAAAAACGACTTGAATTTTTTTAGGGCTTTGGTTGATAATTTTTTGTAATTCTAGGGAATTATTTTCAACGGAAACGGTTTTTTTAGTAAAAGCTTAACTGAAGGAATGAAGGCAAGGGTTCGGGAGGGTCAGTAGTATCCAAATAAGCAGTACCTACCTTAAACTATGTATATTCGAACGAAAACGGCTTAATTTTTTTGTTGAAAACCTTGGTTGATGGTTTTTCGTAGTTTGAGTGAGTTCTCTTGAGCAGAGATGGTTTTAAATGAAAGCTTAACTGAAGGAGGCAATTCAGTTTTACAGAGTTACTATTTTGACTATTTTTTCTTTGATGAACCCATTAATAATTAACAATTTCAAAAGAGATTTTTAAAAACTTTACTGCTTAAATTCCACTTAATTTCACTACCGCATTGACTGCTTCTATAAGGCTTCCCAACTAGCAAACTAACTTCCACAAGGCCTTATCGAAGCTATTATCGTATCTCAATTTTTTTACTTTTGTTTTCTTCCAACTGCGAATTTATTTTCCTGTAAATTATTAAGTGAAAAATGTGAATTGATTTTACTTACACCTTGCACACTCTCGGATTTAAACCAAGGTCCCCATCACACATCAGTCCGCTACACCATTATGCCAACCTGAAACATTGTTGTAATAGGGTTGAAGCCGAATCAGCGAAGCTCGCTTGCAAACCTCCGCTCATACAGAAGCTTGAAGTTAAAAGTCCACAAACCTCCATAAGACTGTTGGTATTTACTTCTATAAGGCCTTATAGAGGTTATTACCGAAGCAATTGCTTCTGAAAGTTCAGCCTTCGCTAGCATGTCTTACCGAAGCCTTATCGAAACTAAAAACCCACAACTTGCGCTTGTTACATTCCGATGCAACAATGTTACTTACCTTGCAAAATTTTAATTTAGTCACACACTTTGTGTGAACTAAAAGGTAATCGGATACCTTAATAGTAATTGTTTTGTCTAGCGTTCAGATACTTATTTGAACGTTCTTATCTTAAATATTTCGCGATGCTTGAAATGTATATGCCAACGGAAAATAATTCTTGTTACCCTAGTGCTGGGTCATCAAGATTTGGATAACCGAAAGAAAGATTAAATCTTTCGGCCGGATAGAGTTCAGTTGTATCTTGAACCTCTAAGGAGTCACACATTTTGTAAACTAAAATAATCGTTAAACGTTAATTGCACTTTATAATTAAATATATAATTTTATAAAACTTATAAAATAAAATTTGTTCATATATAAAACCAAAATAATTTTTCGTATGTAACACGCTCCATAGTCTTATCGAAGTTATAGCGTCAGGAAAATCAAAATGCAAAGTTTGCTTGCTAGTTGGGTTGTTATACTTGAATAAATAAAATTATTTAAGGGTTGTGAGGGTATCGGTAAGAACGCTATTTCTGTCCTAACACGTGCAGATATCATCTCAGGTCAAGACAAGGGCATCATCTCATTAGTTACAGGATATATTCTATAATGATCAACTATATGAAGGTTTCAGTTTTGAATGTCTTCCTCTCGGGTTAAGGTGAAATGGATACTGTCTAAAAATCTTCAAGACAACGTCGATATTTTAAATATCTTAGTCCACTCATCTCCGTTGAAATAACCAGAGAAAAAGTAATTTATCCTATTGGCTAATGGTCCCATAACAAGAAGCCAACTGGATTTTGTTTCAAACTGCTTCCACGTGCCAAGACGAAGCGTTTTGGAAGACATAACCTAAAGGACCTTCACGCTTCACAAACTCTTCTGAATGTTTGAAAATGTTAATGAAAACGGTTTTCAAGACAACCAGCAGCCGTTAAGTCTAGCCCGGTAAGCTTCTGCTTTCGATTCATATAAGAATAACGCAAAGATCTCGAATGCTTCATTATTGAAAGTGTAACGTCTTTGAACTTACCCATCTCCAAGTATAGTTGATTGATGGCATCGTAAGTATCCCAGTATGGCAACCGTTGAATATTGAAATCTTCGAATCGATCAAATTTTTCAACGTCATTTTCGTCCAAGTTATGATTCGAGCTCCTTGAGCTATTGTCCTCGTCATCGTTATCGTTGTTATTGTTATTATTATTATTGTTATTGTTATTGTTTTCATCATCGTCCTCGTGATTCTCCTCGTCGCCGGTACGTTCGTCATCTTCGTCCTCGTCCTCCTCATTTTCGGAATTGTCTTCGTCCCGGTCGTCTTCTTTAAGACGCCTATCGGCCTCCTCATCGGCCAAAATCGACGATGATGAGGACTCGAAACTGCTATGGCCCGGACTGTTGCCACTTAGGAACTTCTTTCGATAGTTTGTCTTTTTCGTACCACCACTGCCGAACGGATATTTTCGTCCGTTCGGATTTCGCTGTTTTCCGGTTTTCCGTTTGCGACGATGTGCAGCGACTGCATGCCGTTTCGATTTTATTGCAGCATGCATTGGCGGTGCAACCAAACGAGCAGTTTTCGTTTCACCAATACTTTCAGATGGCGCTGATGATGATGATGACGACGATGAGGATGGGTTTGATGAAGAGTGGTCCTGATTTTGAATGGATGGCACTAGAGATACTGACGATGAGGACGATAAGGATAATGATACCGAGGATGATAATGACGAAGACGACGACATCGACGATATTGCAGCCGTAGAAACAGACGACGATGAAGACTGATGCGACAAGGACGATGTGTATTGGTCGTTAGCATGTTTCGACATTGATAAGGATGAGGATGATGCCGATACTGCTGTTAGAGAACCACTGGATAGTGGCGGCAATGCTATCAGCGACATGGATGGTGGCGATGACGGCAATGATGATGAGACTAGTCCCGATTTACTATGAACTACATGCGATATGTCAACTGATGCGGTAGGGCTTTCATTGGGATTACTGAAAATCGAAAATGAGAAAATCGCTCGTTAGTTCGAAATGGTATAGCTGAGAGGATCAAGTGATGTAACCTACCCAGTCAATGCAAAATTCGTTAAATAACGTATCAGTACTCTACTTATTTTAATATCTTGCTTAGTATAATTATGCGGGAACAATGGTGAGATTGGAAGTCCCAGGCAAAAAGGCACATCTTCACCGCGAACGGAACCTCCTCTCTGTTGGCAAGGAAAGACAAATTCATCAATTATATTGAAGTAATAAATCAACTTGTTTTGATCATCAGTATCCTAGCTTACACAAGCTTGTGGTTGGCGATTACTCCGAACTAGAGATGGGCAAAGCAGTTCCTTTTAGTGAGTGAGTGAACTCCGATTCACGCACTGAAATGAACTAGTTCTTACCCGGCGAAAGGAACTAGTTCTTTTCATGTTCAGATTGAATGTGAGGACCTAAAAAAAAAACAAGGTCCTCAGTCACGAAGGAACTAGTTCCTTTCAAGTTCGGAGTGAATGTAAGGACCTAAAAAAGAGGTCACCACTCAAATGTGAGGAACTAAAAAAAATAAAAAAATTTCCTCACTCACGAAAGAACTAGTTCTTTTTAAGCTATGGCCACGTGGCGAAACAAACTACAGTTCACCAAAAGGAGTGAGTTAGTTCGCTCACTCGCTTCAATGAACTGCTCTTTTAGAACAGTTCACTCATGAACGACCCATCTCTACTCCGAACACTTTGGCTACTTATTTTGCAATTCATCTTTGGTCAACTAGTTCGATTGGGTACTGTTTATATGGTATAGTCCAATCGTTGCCAGAAACTAGGCGCTTACTTACCTGGGGATAATCCCGTTCGCCAGACTGATGTCTGAAGTGTATAAAGTACGATCGTCCTCCTCGTAAACTATGTAAGTAACCTAAACGAATTAGCGGAGCTGCCGTATGTCCATCACTTAAAAATTCCAACGATGCATCTCGCGAACCCATAGGATTTCGTATTGGTCGTTCCCAATCGGTGTACTCATTCTGTAAGACATAATTCGAAATTCAAATACCTGGCGAAAATACGTACGGAATTTCAGTTCAACCTTTAGTGCTGCATAAATTTCATTCAGGTGATAGTGGTAGATATTCCGAACGTACGTCCGCAAAATCCGATCACGTCTAGTCTCATTGAAACCGAACTCCAAGTCTTGTGCGCTTAAGTCCAAATAGGATTCAATCGTCGTCAATCCGAAGATTAGTTCACGATTGGGAAAGTCGGCTAATTCAATTCCCGATGTACTGTACCCCCCCAGTAAGGGAATGCAATTAAACAGAAAATTAGTTTCTCGTCCCTGTCGATATTCTGACCGCACCCCGAACAAGAAACCCCAAACGCTAACCCCAATTTCGAAATATAATAGCTTTTTCGGGGTTAATTGTTCGAGCCCGATATACGCTACGAGAGTAGAACAAAAGCATAGTACGGTATTCCATCAGCCGTATAATTACCTGGCAATAGCTGAACCAGCTGGCAGTGTCAATGGTCCGGTAGAACCACCCGACGGATGGACGATCACAGTTCCATCTATGAACGGTGCAAATCCCGGTAGGAATCTAGAATTTCGGATAAAAGCGAGAATCCCTAATTACTCTCATGTGTGTCAACATAATTAATTTGATTTATAGTTGAATTTTGCGTGGCAGGACATAGAAGAGGGAATGCTGCAATGGGAATTGTGTGTCTAGGGGTTGGAACAGGCGGAAGTATCGAGGAAATAGGACACCGCTATCACCTGATCAATGGACAGCACGTAGAATCGTATCCATATTAATGCCGTTCCTATCGTGCTGAAGTGTATAATCGAAAAAGGAAATTGTATTTGGCTCGCAAATTGAAATGCGTATCAGGACGGGCCATTTGCCGGTCAATATTGAAATTTATGAGTGCGTTGACCGCCTGCAAATGGGCTTATCCGCTCAACGTTTGTTCGATTAGTGGTGGAAATAATTAAGGAGTTTCCTTGACCGCGCGTTGCACTAACATACAACTGACCGAATAAATCACGATATTGTTAATTTTGCAAAATCAAGTGATAGACAATTGTCCTGGGAGTTCGGAGAAATTTTAGTCCTTACCGTGGTGAATCAATTTTAACGGCTAACAGCTCCGATATTGATTTGGTCCGAAGACATGGTGCTAAGTCGTCGACTAGTAGATCGCCGTGACAACCAGTTTGTTCGGCAACACGACGCTTTACAAAAAGTGGATCCTTTTGGATGGCCCAAGGTGATAGTGCTGATCCACTTAGCAGGATGCCACGATGAACTAGATCTGGAAAAATTAAATTTATGTGTTATTTTATAAGTCTCGAATTGGCAACAGCTCAACAGATCCTTAAAAATTAAAAAAAAAAATTAAAATCGGTTGAAAAATGGAAAATGTCGTCAAAAAAGTCAGAAAAAAAATTCAAAATTTGTCTCTGCTGGCCGCAAATTTCAATTTTTTTTAAATCTGTTTGCAAATTTGAAAAGGGGGTGCCAGCGTCTTTAATTTATGTGGTCACTTGTCAAAAGTGGAAAATTGTTGGAGAATTTGGAAAAATCTCCCTAAAATTTGCCAAGGAGTAACATGGCATTTTTTTTTTTTAAATAATTTTTTTCATCTTTTGATTTTTCCACCGCAAACGAAAGAAGAGCTCAAAAATCCAAACAAAATTAAAATCGGAACAAAAATGGAGGAAAGGTGGCCAAAAACGTTGAAAAAAACAGTCAAAATTTGCGACTCTTCTTTTGCCTCTCCTGGCGGCCAATTTTCATAATATAAATATGTTTACGGATATGAAAAGGGGATACCCGCACCTTAATTAAAGGGGTTACTGCACTACGATACATCAAAAATGGTCACATGGGGAACTAAGGAACATTCTGCTGTAGACGTTTTCTCTGATTAAAAAAGTGTGATATGCCAATACTGTCGATTTTTTTTTTTTTTCAGAGTGTTTATATAAAACAAACCTTCGATTATTAGGTAATACCATGGATACACTGCTGGTATTGATATCATAACATCGGCAATATCGGCAGTGTATCACCCAATAATAAGCATACACGAGATAAATGAACTGGTACTCGTATATATCTAGTATTGAACGCGTTTCATGGTATACAAATTCGATACTTTTACCTAGTACCTATACTATTCACTTTGCACTATGCACTTTTGCTCGTTGTGACATTCTCCAATTATGTGGCGAGTATCGCAACTAAAGATACTGTCAAATCATTCTTTATGTTCTGTGTATCATATGCAGCTAGTTTCAATACCATGATTTCAATCCCATGGTTTTCCTATTAGCTAAGTATGTATCAATGGTATAAGTAAAGCGTGGAAAATGTTTCATAAGTGTTTCAAGAGCTGAGGTATGAGGAGTGGGACTGTAATTTTTAATCAAAATGAAAGAAAATGCTATCATATGAAATTGCACAATTTTGCAAAGTAATATTAGCCTCTTGGACGTAAGTCATCGTCCCCGTAATGGTCAAAGTCATTATCTTTATGACCGTCTTTCCGTCACTTGTCCTGGTAGTGAAAAAATTCCATTTTTATAGTTTGAAACTAGAAGTTTCTTGAGATCTGAATACTGCGTTTAGCTTCCACGAAAAACCCCGAAAAGGGAAAATTCGCCTGGCAGGACACGATATCAGCAAGACTAATTCCATCATTAGATGGATTCACTACTCGGCACTTTATCACAGAATCCTGGAAACTAAAAAAAGAAAAAAAAATCATCCCCCGATAAGTCTGTACTGTTTTTTATGGTTTCGTTTAAGGACAATTTTTGGCTGAACAAGTCGAAAAGACAGTCACTTAATAACCACTGTAAAAATACAATGAGATGGAACAAGAAACTGAACAGCGACAAAGCATACCAACAAGAAAAATACGGGAAAATAAGAACCACATCCACGCAAGCTAAGAAAGTAACGAGAAAACTAAAGAGTTCCTGAGGGAATCATGTTTTTTCATTTTCATGCAATTTAAGACGTTCGTCTTGCTTTTGGGGGTTGCTGCTCCTATCTCATCCCAACGGATTCAACCTAATTCTTTTACAGCGCTACGACAAAAGCTTTTTTTTGAAGCAACATTGCGACTGTCTACTTCAGAGGTACGGGGATGATATTCATCCCTTACAGTTCCAACGAACAATCCACTCCCCGATTTCTTTATATTTGTACATAATCAACAGGATAAAAGCGAAAAATTTAAATGGATCAACAACGAAAAAACGAAGACGGGAATGGAAACTGGCAATGAATAGCGTAGCCAAATCCATCCGATTTCGATGAAATTTTTCTCGAACTTCTATTTTCTTAGTGCCGCCTTAGCCACAGGAATACGCATTAAGAAACTGGATATGAATTCATCACCTCCGCACGCAAAACCTATTGTGGCTGCGTTGAATATATCTTAAGAGCCTCGTAAATTTTAGTTGGACCATCTTTTTAAGTTAACAAGATGTTAGAAGCATTAGGCTTAATGGCGCACAGGGAGATTTATTCTCTTATTGCCTATTCATGTCTGGTTTTATATTGTGGGTAGGTTTTGAAGGTTGTACGAAGACGAAGAAGTCATTTTTGCTCCAAACTTTCGATTTAAATTAAAAGTTACTGTACGGCGCCAAGGTAATAAAGGAGAAAGTAAGGCGTTTAAAGAGCACAATCAACTGTAGTAAATTGTATTGGGTTTTTTTTTTGGGTGGTTCTTGTGTGAGTTCTCTAAGAAGGTGGAGGAAGAAAGTAAGCTCTAGGGGGGTAATTTGAGATAACCGAAACAATCCAAGTAGGTATTCAGGTAGGATTCATTTTTATGGATTTTTTTACAAAACCGAAATCTTAATAAGAAGTCTGGGCGCAACTTTATTATTTTTAGGGTAGAAGTCCGGAGTGCATGTAATGCTGCATGCAGTGTAGGTTACTATGTGACTGACAACCGTAAAAAATTAGGTTACAAACAGAGTTTGGTTTTACAGAAAAATTATGTCGTTAGTAGAATACTCCTTATAAACAATAATTTCCATCAAATCAGATGCTAGAAACCTCTCTTCTTTTCTTCTCCTTGTTTTCGTTGCAATCTGATCAACAATCTAAATGCAGTGGAATTATTTAAAAAAAAAATCTGCCAACAGATTTAGTTTTGACGATTACGTAAAAATCCTTAGAAAGTAAAAATTAATTTGATATCGCATTAGAACTAAGAAATATATAGAAGTTTGCGAAATCATATGCCACCACCATGCACCCACTTTTGGGGTTGAATCCTGAAACGGGTTTTTTGATATATGTACAGACAACCCGAGGAAGTGAAAACCAATTCGATGTCTTATTAGTCCTTTGCGAAATAACGGAATTCGTGAAAATATATACAACCCCTTTGTACAATCTTCGCTGTCGAATTTCAAAAAATCCTGAAAACATTTTCTAGGTATTTATGAGAAGAAACCGTGGAATCAAAATAAATTCAATATTCGGGAAGACCTAATAGATATGACGAAAATCGTGAAAATACATATATGCATTCCAATTTTACAAAAAAAACTGTTTTCCTCCTTTCAAACGCCCAGGAATATTTGATTTTTTGTATCAAAATCACTTTTCTAGTTTATTTACATATACATATATTTACATATATTTACACAGTTTATATATTGAGTTTCAGTTTTTTAGCATAAGCCGTTCTATAGATAGCAAAAACATTTTCGTGCCACTGTACAAAATATAATACTTCAAATTCAAATTCAAATTTTTTCTAGCCTTAGTGTAATAGAAGCAAATGTTATTCTTAAAATAGTGGAGATCAGACCTGCCCAAATCTATCAGAAACGTGATTTTCGTTTGTTCTATTGTTCCCATTCTTGTTAGGTTTATGACTACAACATATTGGAAATCAATTCATATAAAATTCAAATTAAATTCATGGGTGAAAATTCTGATGTTAAATTAAATTCAACATAAAAATTGTGTAGTCCATTCCGCAATTACGTAGCCAAAATAAAAATAACTAACCAAAAAATTGGATAAATAAATTTAAATAATAATTGAATCCCTTAATAAAAATGTATTTATTCAATTCGTTTTCTGTTGTATGTTATTACTTTCATCAAATGGAAATAAACAAAAGAAAAATATTGTGTTCATTATTTCGATTTATTATTAAAAACAAGGCAAATAAAACGTACGATGAAATTTAATTATTATGTAAATAAAGTTTTTACTTTTTAAGAGATGATGAGAGTAAAATTAAGTAAAATGAATTCGGATCATCGATTGAAATAATTTTTAAATGTTGCATATATATTTTCTGTGGCATTGGTAGGATTAACTTGTGATTTTTGATGGCTTTTTAAAATAGGTCTCTTTTCGCGAATATTCAGGTGAAATGAATATCGATTTTAATGCATAAATGATTGAGTCGGCAACTTGTTCGAATGTTTTTATTGATTTTTTAAATATACAAATGCTTTCAGAGCCTTTTTGTAAAAAGAAACCAATTAATTTAATTAATAAAATGGGGCCCAAGAACGTTGAATGAAAAATTCAAAATTTGCTACTTTTCTTTTGCCTCTCCTGATCAAATATTATAATTTTTTTTAAATCTGTTTGCGTATAAAATTCAAAATTTGCGACTCTGGCTCTCCTGGCCGCAAAGTTCTTCTGGATCTGAGTAAAAAATCTCCGGGTCACCAATTTATCAAAGTAAGAAGGGGTTATTGAAATGCTGCTCAAAGTTGAAAATGAAAAGTATTTTCATTTGATTGGCCATACGTGTTACTAAATACTTAGAGATGTATGGAAAAAAAATGTCTGATTAGCTACTAATTACTTAAACGCAAGCTTAATTTTTCCTAAGTAGTCTTATACAAGTGATCTTCAGGTGACCTGGGTTATTAATCTTAATGTTGATGATCTCAGCTACAATATTTTATACTTGAAACAAAACTCATTTTCTTCGGAAACTGCACCTGATTTTTTTCGCAACAAACTTTACACAATCTTTCGACCTAATAAAGAAAAGTGCTACTAACCCCGACATTATTCGCTGTATTACTTTCTTTCATTACTACTCTGATGAGGGTACAACGCAAACCTTTCACCAAGACTCTGGCGATTCCTTTTGTCTGGCAGGAACAGCAACAACAACAACAACAACTAAGACTTATTACCACATAGGTCACATAAATTTCTAAGAAATATGAGTATCCAGCTGAGCCCCTAAATCTCATCTTCATCTTAAGTTGAAAATTATTCACGAGCATTTGTGAAAAGTTCTGTTGAAAAGTTGGTCGTGTCCTCATCAGCGGGAAATTTAAGCGAGTCTCCGTGCATTTCGAAAAGTACGCTCGAAGGACACGACACGTCACAGCAAAAGATGTTAACGAAGAAAGTTAACTATATATATATACGAGTACTTACCACTAGCTACAGGTGATATAATTAAGATATTAGCAAGTGCAGCACCAGTTCCGTGTCCCATTACAGTAACTTTGTTCGGATCGCCCCCGAATGCCGGAAGATTTTCGCGAAGCCAATGAAGTCCGGCCACTAGATCCATTAGGCCGAAATTACCTTGAGCGCTTCCTTTGCCGCCGGTCTTGAGGAAACCTGCAATTATGTCAAAATTAGATGAACGTAATTAATGAAAATGAAAGGAGGTAAATATGGCCCATTTAAATCTACCCCCTTTCATGAGAAATGATGGAATTGCTACGGTCAGTATGTGATTATCGCAAGGATTCTTCCGTTTTTGAGGAGTAGCTTCCTTCGCTTTTAATATTGGATTTTTAATGAAGTGCGCTAGGACCAGATTTCTTTGTTCAAATGAAGAACAATTCCCACACAATTTCTCGTAAAAAAAAATTATATCATCCATCACAATCCAATTTATGACTGAAAATGTTTAAGGATGCCCAACATCTTCTGGAAAATTAAAGTCCTCTGAATAGCGAACTTATTAACAAAAAAAAAAGAAAAATATTTTAAAAAAATTTCTGAGTGTAGCGCTATCTTTGCTACCTTAACTCAGAGAACCCCAACTTGGGCGCCAGTTTAACAGATGTGGTGTTCTAAAATATAGTGATTTCGATTCATCACAAATTTTAAAAAAATTAACCAATTTAGGTATTTGGATTCTTAATGATCGGATAGAAAACTAATCCGAACAATTGGAAAATTTACAGTGCTAGTTCAAAAAGGGTGGTATTTATTTGCCCTAGTAAATATAATTTTTTTTAACTATGGCATTTCGAACAACATGTTGCGGAAAGAAAGAAATAATATAAAATAGTAAAATCCTGCAGCTATTCACTACATTTTACCATAATTTTCAGATCTATTAAATTGTTGCCCAACATTTTGTAAATATTTTTTTCTTTATATTTTAATTATCAGGCATATTCAGAACCAAGTCACAAGTCACAAAGTAGGTCGAGAGTGACAATTTTATATTAATTCTAAATTAATTGTGACTTCCACCTACTTTGTGACTCTTGTCTTGAATAGGCCCGACTATAGTGCCTATGGTGACAGACTTCGGAATTTAAAAAAACTCCACTCTCAAATTTAGCGTTTTTTACGTTTAAAAAGTGACCCATAAAAACGAATGTAAAGTTCAAACTCTTAAGCCGGCTACAGACATCTCCTGCTTTTCTTGTTTTTCACATTTTGTGAGTTCTCGTCTTATTTCACGAAATACATGAAACTTGCGAGAACAAGAGAAAGAATTGTTCACACAATTCGCAAGGTTTGCATTTTCGTGGTTTCTTTACATTTCATAAAGTTCACTTGTTTTCAATTTCTGAACTAATGCCAGTTCAACTTTTTGACATTATCCACGAGAAAGTCATGAAAAATCGTCTCGCGTATTTTTCATCACTTTCTCGTCAAGCAAAACCCTTTCATATCGTGAAAAAACCGCCTGTATCATAGAAAACGCACGAATCGCAAAATACGAAACGCGAGAAACTCACGATAAAACTCTGCACACTATTCGCGAGAAAGTTGCGAATGACGCGAAATAGGCGAAACGTGATAAGTCTGTAGTCGGCTTTAAGGAGCAACTACAGCGAGAGTGTTCACGCGTTGCGCGTGATTACCCAATCGCATCGCGCGTGCCACACTGCGATACTAGTCATAGTGAGCGCGTTGAATTCAACGCAAGTGTTAAAATTGCGCGATTAAATTAGAAAATGGATTATCAAAGCGACATGATAAGAGCGATGCGATATCACTGTAACTAGGTCCACTCACTTACATGCATTCGAGTCCAATGTAATCGCGTCGCATTGCTTAAGACACGCGCGTTTCGTTCAACATCATTCTAGTTAAGTTTGACTGACCTCATGTTAAACGTAATATTTTTGTTGAATGGAACAAGGTGGAGGAGGTGTATTGAGAGTTATTTAAGGCGAACAATTTCGGTTCTCATGTATCCGGAATGGCTTATGCTAGGGAGCTTAAACTTGGAATTTGAATAGGCATATTGTGATATAATGTAGGGAAGTATGATACATCAAAACAACACATTTTAATTATTCAATCTCTGGAACGCCCCCTTGACGTATTCATAAACTAGGTCAAGGTCAATCTACTGAAGCATTCCTTTTTTAAGCTCAATGAATCACAGCTCAATTTTTCGAAAATGGGACAATGAAGTTTTCATTATACTCTCAAATATTTATGAGAATCGCAGTTGATTTAATTTTCAGTTATTGCTCTCAATTTTTATGTTTTCTGGAATATAAATACTAAAATTTGCAATCCTCTAATAGCCTGTCGCTACCCAATTTTTTTCCGTCCACACACTCTACACATGGTAACATGTCGGAAATGCCTTTGGAAAAATGAGTAATTTTCACAAAAAAGGACAACAAATTGGCCGCCATAAATTTATTTCATTCGGCCTAAAAATCGAATCTACTTGCCCCAAACTCTTGTCTGATTTTGAACATGACGACAATTTCGACCAATGTGTAGGCTACTCTGGTTTTTTGATAAATTGGCCATATGTTTCCATCTCGTGTATCACCCCACACAATATCCATTTTGTTGTCCTTTGGATTTCATCAATCTTCACCGTATTGGATTCAGGAGGTGTATTTCACGGATTACACTCGATAGGTAAATATTGGGGATGTTCGATATTTTGAATCGTTCCAAACTGGTTTTAGTTTGATTGCCGCAGGATTATCGCCAATCGGGATGTTACCTATCCATTGTTCGGTGTTACGAATGGCAAATTATTTCGGGGGAGGAAGACTGGACAAATAGTTTCGGGATAAATGCTTTGGGGACTTGTCATGGCGCATAGGATTAAACGAAGTGAGTAGTTCTGCCAATGGCATACTTTTTTCCAGGACATTATTTTTGAAATTATATTTAAAAATGTTTTCCGGCGTCAGTGGAGTGAAACCCCAACACGAAATATCCGACTGTTGATTATTCGCTTCCCTTGGGGACATGACAATTGGAAAACCTTCACTGGATAGGCCAATTTATAAGACTGTGTTAGACTAAGTTCGAAGGAGCTGTTTCGTCAGCGGATAGCATAGACTATTCAGAGGGTGTATCATGCCTACTATCGTGGCAGCTGGTGGTATTGCTGAGGAATATTCTATATACTCGATGTTGAAACAAATTTCATTATCACAAATTATATTAAATGTGAAATTTCTTGCCATCGCTTCCTTACACTAAAGGTAGGTGGCACTGAAATTCACCCAATATTTCAACCAATTTGGTGAAATTTTTGGTTGTTCGCTAGGATATATGAAGCTCAACGCTAAGGCCGTGACATCGAATTAGTTATTAGAATCTGATTATTGATTACCTGACCCATTTCGATGAAACCTACAACCCGTAATATTTCTTTTACCAACGGCGGTAGTGGTAGTGCTCTATGCCAAGGCGTTATTTTCAAGAACAATTTTTGAAATGGAATAAGTTGATAAACTTAAATAGCTAAGGGTGAAAGTAGTCATTTTCCCGAAAACCTTTTGGTCCAACAATTAGCTACTACTTTCAGTTCTACAAAGCAATCATATTTTCGGAAGAGTTGGCTATTCTGGTGAGGGATAATGAGATAAATTTCCAACAGGAAAGATGATAAAATAGTAAGGATGATAGAAGCCTTCCACTTCTCCTGAAGTTGACAAGAAAAAGCCTTGACAACTCTTCTCTTACTTCACCATCGAATACTTAAAGCTTAAGTTTACGAATTTCTTTACGTCGTCATCATCTTAAGGGTCCTTTTTGGATTCCATGAGCCGCCTGTCATTAACTCGCGCAAAACAGTGGGCTTCTATTCCATCCCTTCATGCACTGACTACGCACAATCATCACTTTTTTCTTTTTATTGCTTTTCAAGTTCCATTCGATCCAAATGATCCAATTAACCTTTTGTGACAAATCCACCTAGTCGCTACTATCGCTCCGAACCGACAATGTCCTTTCGGAATTCGGGTAAGAAAAATGAGGGCGACGTAGCCGCAATCTTGAAAATAGGGCGACAAGGATCAATAAAATTCCGTTCAAGTGCTGACATTAAGAAGCCTCTAAAAACGTCCCCAAGGAGAATTGATGTGAATTTCGATTCTCGATGAAGAGCGTTTGAGGTTAGATCGTTGAAGAGTATGTGGAAGGTGGGAAGCATTGATTCGAGACAGGAAAAGATTTTTAACACCACTTAAGGACCATTCCTTGTTCGGTATTCGGTAGTTTATTTTATTTTTATGTTTGACTATCTGTACACAAAATAACAAAAAGAAAAGAAACTTACCTAGGACACCTAATCGAAAATTTATGGTAACGATTATAACGTGTCCGTGTGCGGCTAGCACTGACCCGTCATAAGGATTTCCGGAATTCCATTCGTACGATTCGCCGTGAATATAGAGGATAGCCGGAAGTGGTTTATCCTCAGGTGCATCGTTCGGAGCGTTATGATTACCGTCAGATGTTGATGTTCCCATTCCGGAACCAGTTGCTCCTGCATCACCTGCAATGGTAAAAAGGACGAATTCACTTTTAACGTGGTGGGTGGTATTTTTGTTTTTTTTTTTCTTATATCGTAAGCTGAAAAGAAAGTGGCTTCCAGCTATGGAGCAAGGTGTCAAGGTATTTTGCAGCTATATCATTACAGGGTGGGAATTTCGCGATTTTTTTTTATGGTTGGCGTGGTTCTTTCTACTATATATTCAGTGGGAGTAATGATGATTACCGATGTTGTGAAGAAGGTAGGATTCTATTTCAAGAGCACGAGATCACAATGAGGACGAATGGCGGAGTTATAAAAAGTTTAAACTTGTAATTCTTAAGTGATAAATTTTTTTGTGAGTTGTGTAATGTCGGCATCTTACACATTTTAAAGGACGACAAATGACGCTTTCATGGCATCTTACTTTCTTAAAATATTTTTTCTGTTATAGTATCTAAAAGAATTTTCTTTTTTAAGTCTCGTATTCAGGATTTCCCTGACTCTGATGATTAATTTGTATGACATAATGTCTGCCGGTCTATTATGTTCTAATCTTAGAGATTTTGGGACTAAGTGGGATCAAGAGGTCCAATCTTCTTTGGATCGAAACTGTACCATTTTTCTAAATTTTTTTTTTTTTTTAAAATAGGATCCTATTGACTGATCTGAATATTTACATGAAAAAAAAGAATGAAGAAATGAATTAGCCATCAAAAGTATCTTAGATGTGTTTTTTTTCAACTTGATCAAGATCAAAATCATTCGTTTTACATTGAAAAAAAAATTAAAGAGATAATGCTAAGTCATTATGGGATCAAAGTTGCATCAGTTTTTCACTATTAAAGCTGGTTCTGAATTCATCTAAATGTTTGTTTAGCATTTTCACAGATGGCGCCCTACTTCTAATTCAATTTGTAGCAGGTATTTTCACCCAATAGTCTGGAATAGTCGTGGGAAATCAAAACATATGGTAAATCGTCGAATGGAAGGTATATATTAAACTAGTTTCGATGGAATGTATAGGTCTGCAATAAAGTAATCTAGAACCTAGATTTCTAGGAACAAAACTGTTTATGCTGGTAAACTTGCCTTTAAAGACACTATCAGCTCCAATTAATTCAATTTAAGACTGATTCGCGAAGTAGCAACGGATTATTGATAATTGCTAGGATATACTCTACGGATTATCCACATGTAATTCATGTAGATGTAACGATTCAATTTCACAAACTACGTTTAATTAACTACTTCCTATTTGTGTTCGTTCGGCACTGTAAGGACACATACAACAACGTTTTAAACACTTCGGTTTCTGAGCTCATACATATGACATTTGAATAGATCACAAACGCATCTCCGTTAAATCCTTCACCTAATTAATCCTTTGAAGAATTTTGATCTAAACAAGATACCAATCAATTCATCCAGTAATTCGAAATATCCTACAATACCATATATCCACAATGCATTGAATTGAAACAAGTAAAGCTAATTAATATATTGAAACTCGCTATGCCTATAGAAAAGTTGTCCATTAATTTCGTTGCGTCGGTATGTAAACGTAAATAATTTCAGTTTATGATAATTACCTACAAATTACGTTACCAATTTCGCACTTCATACTGTATACCAAATTAGGGGTTTTGATCGAATCTGCCGATACGTACTAATTTATTTGGCATAATAGGCAACTAACTAGGTATAATTTTTTAATCAGTGCGGAATATCCGATTTTATCTCGTTTTATGCGCTTCATCTTATATGCGAGAAATAGCTGGTTAATTAGAGGAATTAATTGAAAACATGTTTTACAAAGCTTTGCCGGATATTTGTAAAGTACTTCAGAGTGAATAAATATGATGTTTTCCGTTGAAATTAAATTTTTGTATTTTTAACAAATTCTGTGTATATTATGTCCATTAAGTTACAATTCAAGTTTTATTCTATAGCTTAGGAGTGACTTATGCCACAAAGTTGAAACTTAAGGCTCTCGAGTGATGGAAAAAATTGTTGGATTTTTTTTTAAGTCAAAAGAAATATTAAATTAAGAAGAAAATGTTATTACAAAATTTAAAATTTTACTTTCCATAAGATTTTGCTTGCAATAATTGTGAAATTTTAATACTGGAAATAAGCAATAGTTATAATAATAGTTTTTAACTTCATTTATTAATAAAGTCACACATGCAAAGCTAATTAAAAAAACTAATTGATTTTTATATGTGGAAATTTAAATAAATAAATCAATTTTCATAATAATACCTTTAAAAAAATATTGGAGCAATGTACTGTAACTTTTAGTATGTTCAGATTTCATAATTTTGAGAATTGTTTTATTGAGAATTTTTACATTCTTGATTTGGAGGTCTCGCAATAAAAGCACACATTCTCAAAAATTCAAACTACTTTAAAATCACTTTCAAATTACGCCCCAAAAAATAAAATAAAAAGTCCTAGAAATTAAATTGAACGTGTAATTAAATGAAGCTAAAATTCAATAAATTCTACATTAATTAATATAGAAGACCAAATAAATTGAAAAATAAAGTAATAATGCACAAAAACCAATAAAATTGAAAATTAATACAATTGAGTGAAGCTTTAAATTTTATAAGAAAGCACTAAAAGAGGAAATCAGAATCTAAAAATTAAGTAAAGCATTAAAAAAAATTAAAATTAACTAAAATTTAGTCCCAAAATATTTCAGATTTTCACAAATGCTGAAACAGACTGAATAATACCTAGCCAAATAAAAGTAATAATAACCAATAACCATTAATATGTTATTACACTGATTAAAAAATAAGGTTTTAGAAAAATGTAATAAAGTAATTTAAGCATAGGATTTAAAAAATATTTAAAATTTAGATTTTGAAAAATATATAAAACTAAGAAATAACTTATATATTAATTACATTTCAATTAAAGATAGAAAATAGATGAAAACAAAAATTAGAACGAAATAACTAGCTTAAAATGAAATAAAATAACATTTTAACTTTCAAAATAATTACTTGGTAAAGGTAAAACTTAAGAACCAAGTGAAACTAACTAAATAAAAATTTGAATTTATATAAAGCATGAACCGAGGATAAATAATATTAACATTTAAATAATAATTAAAATTTGAAAGCAATAAAAATTTTGATATACATTTTATATAATTTTTTTGTTTATGCTTTCATTTTTAATGTATTACCTGATTTAACGTTTTAACAACTCTAAATCAGTTTGGGGATTAGAAAAGCAGGTTCCGGAACCTTTCGTTGAAGGGGTCACTTGTTAAGATCGGAGAACTTTCAAAAATTTTTCCTAAGATTTAAAAAACCAAATTCTACCTATTATGGCAATTTTTAAAGAACCAAATTTTTTTAGATTTTAGAAAGTGACGCATCAAACGAAAGAACAGTTAAGCAGATTCCCAAAAACCCAATTAAAATTAAAATCGAATCAAAAATGGTTGAATTGGTGGCAAAGAACGTCATTTTCAAATCTATTTTTATTTGAGCGAATTTGAAAAAATTTCCCTAAAATTTGGCAAAGAGGTTGGCATTTTTATAAAAGTCAAATTTTTATAGTTTCTGATTTTTTCACCGCAAACGGAAGGAAAACTCAACAGATGCTCAAAAATCCAAACAAAATTAAAATCGGATCAAAAATGGGCAATGGTGGCCAAAACGTCGAAAAAACAGTCAAAATTTGCGACTCTTTTTTTGCCTCTCCTGACCGCAAACTTTGAAATTTTTTTAATCTGTTTTCGGGTTTGAAAAGGAGACACCTTAGACAAATTAAAATCGGATCAAAAATGCAGAAGTGGTGGACGAAAACATCAAAGAACAAATTCAAAATTTGCGACTCTTCTTTTGCCTATCGTAACAGCATATTTTATTTTTTTTTAAGACTGTTTGCGGTTTAGAAAAGGTGCGCCTTTAATTCAAGTGGTTACTTGTGAAAATCGGAGAACTTTGAAAAATGCCCTGAATTTTTTTTTTAAATTCCATGGTACCATATATTTTTTTTTAAATCAATTTTTTCGATATTTATATCCAAAATTCATTGAAGATCTGAACGGATTTTTCTGTTGTATATTTTTTTAAAATATAAAAGTACTTTTGAAAATAATTTTTTTTTGTTTCTAAAAAAATTAGGTTTAACTTAAAATTAAAAAAAAATTTTTTTGTTCAAAATAGTTTTGTTAAATTGAATCTGTCGATCTTATAAAATGCAACTAATTTAAGTTTTATTATTGAGTAGTGATTTCTTTAGATTTGGAAGTGATTAGTATATTTGTATATTAATTTATTTTTTAAATTTTTAATTTCCCTCTAGTTTGTATTTTTGCCAGTGTGATTAATTTTGTGGAAAATGTGAAGGATTGCGGGGCCAGCACTACTCGCAATTTTTGTCACCAACAATTATGGGATTTCGTAACTACCTGACTTATAGTTTCTAAGTGCTCCACTATATTTAACCCTCAGCGTTGATAAAATAACTACCCAACAACTAAATATCACCTAAATGCGACATTATAATATAACTAAACTCTGACCACATAGCAAAATAAAAATGAAGGGATTCCGCATACAAATTACTCATTAAGTGTCGCTGCCCATCCCCAACGGGTCATATCCACTTCCTCCCTGGAATCTCATTTCTACAAAACTCTAATTAAGTGCTTTAAAAGACGTGACTTAATTTCGTTTAAGAAATAAAACGACCAGTAGTGAAATTATACGTCAAATAAACGTTTTATATGTTGTATAAAGGGACTAAAACACCCCCACCCCCTACCACCAATAACATTTACAAGCTACGGAATATAAAAGCTAAAACGAAATTTCTTCTTTCACTTAGGGTGGGTCGTGAGGCGTGGGTGAATGCGTTGTCCAGGTTCAATCCCGCAAGGGTCAACGATGTGATAATGCTGATGAGATTCGTTGGGAAAATTGTTGTCTAATTATAAAAAAAATTTGAGGGCCAAGAAGGACGAACAACATACAAAAAGGACGTGAAATTTTTATAGAAGTTAATTCTGTGGTGCGGAATTAATTTCTCGCCACTAAGCCGAAAGGTCTTAACTTGAATAATTTTACTTTTATTTATTTTTCTTTTTACTTTACTTAATGTCATTTATTGGTGTGCTGCGTGGTGATAAAATTGCGATAGGACCGGATTTGTAAATCACGTTTTTATTTTAGCCAAGATATCGTGGGATAATTAATTTTTTATTGTTTTATCTTATGAACCTATCAGGACTAATGGTGCATGAGAGCCGGAATGAATTAGAACCGAAGATTGTGTTAAGAACACTCGATTTAAATAAGAAATTCAAAATAACCGGTATTTAACAGTTATTTATTTGATAATAAAACCAATAAATTTTAAGCAGTGCAACAATATCCAGTCATCTTGAGTTCACAGAACTCGTAAAAGCCAGTCCTTGGTTAGAGTTTTAAGAATAGTTTTGCGGTCTTTCTTTACTCACACGAATAAAAAAATTGATTTTTAAAATTAATAGAGATACTCAATTGCCCGAAAACTAATTTTATAAATTCAAACGGCAAAAAAGACAACGACGAATTTGAATTATTTATAATAATTTCTATCGTAAAAACAACTTGTTGTGATGGCATTAATTGTTTGAGTTTAATCAGCCCCATAGGCTTTATGTTTTTCGTGCCCGAAGAACTAGAGACAGAACAATTTCTCAGCTCATCGAACTGGAAAAATGTCATCATGTTTGCTGACATTGAAGTCATCTTGATGTGATCGGTCTCAATCAGTACAGTACTGTGATAATAGGCACTAATATAAAATATAAAAAAAAAATGGAATTAAAATTACTTACGAATGAAAAGAATTAATGATTAATTAATCAACAGTCGGGGATTTCGGGGTTCACTTCACTGACGCCGGAAAACAACAAGCATGTTTAATCAAATTTGCTTGTATAGTAGCTTACCATGAAAAATTTGTTAATATAAAAGAATCAATAAATAAATATAAAATAAAATAAAATGGAAGATACAAAAAATTTGATATAAAATAAAACAATTCATATAAAAAGGAATATCTGCTTTAAAAAAGGTAAATGCCGTGTAAGACGGACGTGTGTCTTCCCCACACTAAACAACAACAACAACAAGAAGAACATGGAGATTAACAGAGAGTTTTTGATACATGAAGTAAAGCTAAGTTTAACCATAATTAAAGATCGCCCAGATCTAGTGTCATCTGTTGATCCAGTTTACATTTTAGCCATAAAAAAAAGTCTTTGCTAACCAATTCTAGCTGAGAGCAAAACTCAAGACATACTCTCAAGTGTAGAAGCAGCGGGAACACACTTTCGATAGTTGAACGCTCTGCTATCTACAGAGAGTCAGCTGTAATGCCCGAAATAAAACTAAAGGTGTTTAAGGTATTTTTTGAGCACATGCATTCAAATATTTTATGTTGTTGCCTGGTAGCGTAATATTGTTACTCAATTTCAAAATATAGATAACAAATTCAATCCGCACGCCCCTCCAAACCCATTATAACGCTCTTCCGTCAACAATTTTCAAATTCCAGTTATTTCAAATAAATCAACCCCATAATAAAATCAAGTGAACCGAGCTGCGTAATCAGCCGTAAAATCGTTTCATCATTCGCTCTCATACCCCAATTTTTACGACATCATTACGAAACAAATATGATAGACAAATAACATACATATTGCCAATATACACGGAACACATAAACCACCCCTTTGCTAGAATAGCTCGGAAGCAAAAGTCATAATGTTGTTATAATTTACGAACCTTTTTTTTTTTCGTAGAATTAGCAAGTGCCTGTAGGACATTTTGTCAAAAAATGTTGCTCCTCCCGTTCGCTAGGAACCAATGAAAATTTCCACTTCACCCAACCCCCATTTATGACATGTAAAAGCCCGCCTTGGCAAAAGGATTACCGCACCAACTTTCGGATTAGTATCCGCTCCATTCACCGGATGGGTGTTCATTGTAATCCTGGTAAAACAAAAAAAATTACAGGAATGAAGTTTCTGCTAGATTTGCTCTGTTTCCTGATGATGCCACAGATGGCTTGCAGCTAAATACTCGTAGTCAGGAAAATGGAAAACTATGGACAGCACATGAAGTATATGATTCTGGAAAATAAGGCAGTAAACCGGAATGGGTTTTCCAACGGAGCGTTGAATTTTTACACTGTGCGATGCGCCGTCCTGCAATGAAATGCAATTAGTCCTGGCGTCCCCAGGATTTTACATACTGGTCCAGCAATTCACAATGCCAAACAGGAGACTGATTTGCATACTACAGTGTATAGTGGAACATAATGGAGTTTACAGGATCTGATTACTCATTGGAAAGTAGAGCCATTTTTTAAGGATAACATTTTTGGGAACTAGTCGATCCATAAAGGATATCAGGCGCTCGTCCTTATAGCGTCAATCATACTTACTTTTCCCAATTATCCATGAGTATTATATGTAGGGAGTTTCTAGTTGCCTGAAAGAAACTCAGATTGGACGAAGGGACCAAGGAAGTATACCGAAGTAGTCGCATTAGAGGAACGACCAACGAACTGTTCGAAAAAGGCGTCATTTGTGTCAGACGTACCAACTGAATATGAATGCAATTCATTATCTTGTGAACACTAGTCGGTTGTATTCCAAAATTCCGAGGATTTGACGATTTTGAAGATTTGACGAAGAGTACCTAGTAGCGCAATCTCTCAGTCAAATATGACGTGGAGATGACGTTACTCCATGGATACCTTCCACACAATTCTCCAATATCGAAAAAGACTACCCTTAAAATTAGCTAAATATGTTTGATCCACTTCAGTCTGAATGAATGCTTCACTAAAGGACCTCCACTATCAAGGTAAACTACTGACCTTCGTGATTATGTGCCATCATTTCCATTGTAATCCACATAAACTGTACTTGCATTTGATTGCTATTTGAAATGCGAACTGACTGTTTTCAATTTTGTTTGTGTATAGCTCAAAACATTCCTTTCCTTGTCCCCTTGTCTGCAAAAGGCAAACAAAATGTTGTATCCTGCAAACCTAAATTTTGCCATGGTTGTCTTCCAAGACCACATGATTGTTACTAAAATTACAGGAAATCCCGCTTTTAAACGAACTTATCGTCTACAAACTGCTGCAATTTTCTCCCGAGTTCACAATGCATAGTCTATAAGGTGAATAACAACGAGCTAGAATTATTGTACCTTTGTAGTTAAAGTAAGGTACTTGTTCTCACAGAGCATGTTGTTGGATCTGTACAGGAAGTGAACTGACGTTTGAATCTCGGTCTAAAAGGACTTATGAGAAGCAAACTCCTTAGTGTTTACGAATTCAAATATGAACGAATCTCTCTCTAAAATTGAATGTAAATTCGTACTGTACACAATAATAAATAAATGACATCTTCATGATGGTGACATTTGTCTTACAAAGGAGGTATCACATGAGTTTTACCTGACTCGATAAATATTTTTAATTGAAAATAATTCGACTGTGAATCACCAAAACGAATTACCGCAAATTCACTTACTATTGACTTAAAATGATTTTCCTAACCTTCAATACAGTGAACACAAATAAGGCTTCGCATGTCGGTGAACGTAAAGCGAATCATTTCTGAATGATGTTGAAGAATCGTAAATGAATCGATTTTGATTTTTATGTGAATTCGAATTCAAAGAAACAAATGAATTATTGGTGAATCCATTTCGAAAAAAGGGCATACTGGCGCAGAATCACAGAATCACTCGCTGTGATAGGTACGATATAGCAGTAATTACTAAGTAGACGTAATGTACAGCTAAATAACTGGTATAGCCATCTCTTTGGATTCCATGTTTTAAGTATTAATAAAATTTTCCTTAACCTTTGGTGAGTCTTTGGTGAGTGAAACCGTATCGAAATGCACTAAATATTTCGCCAAAATTTTTGCTGGTCAACTTTAATATTTTTTGATAGCTCATCTCGCAACACAAAAAAGCACTGAGAGTATTTTGTTCCGAGTGCATCAAAGATGAAAAAAATATAATAGTAATTTTTCACAAAAGACTCACTAATAATTAATCTAATTTTTTTCTTTAAATAATTTCAAACTTAAAATAAATTCTCTGGCTATACGTTATACACATTACGATTTAGAAATGATACGTTTTGACATTCACCAAATTATTTCAGCGTCTTATTTCATTGGATTTCGTGAAGATGAGGAGACTTATTTTTTAATCGCAAAAAAGATTCATTAGTGGAAGTAAATTGCAAACAGCTAGAGAGCCAATTTCTGTTTGTGATTCAGATTCGAATTATTTACGAATCAAAATCCTGGCATCTATATTATATTACTACTATTATATTTTAATAAAAGGCATATAAATATCTATAGCAGTTCCTACTAGATTTTGAAACAATAATTGCCCTTGATTGGCAGAGCATAGAAACCACACTTTAGAAAATATTCGAATGAATTCAAAACCAAAAAAAGTTCCTAGAGAATCTCTTTCAGACTTTTCCCTTAACTTTTTTTGTTTTGTTCAAACTCATCTCACAGGGAATCATCGGAAGTTATGCGACCACATTCACATAGTTGCCTAAATACTTTCGAAAACTCCTAACTCCGATGAAATTATCTCGAGAAAACTTTCCGAGCGATACATAGCCAAAACTATTTTCAGCTCTGCACATTTTCACGCTACCCCCACCCCCTTCCCCATTGTGTGGATATGAAAATTTTTCGAAAAAAAAAGATCTTGTTTCACAGAAAATGGAGAAAGTTCCAACCAGTGTTGGTGCTCAAAAGAAATTAAAGCAAATCTTGTAAATTACGTAGGGATATTCAAGACCAAGTTTTTGCAAAAAGGAAAAATCGCTGACTTTAAAAAAAAAAAAAAAAAAAAAATAGGAAAGTCATGAAATTAAGATGTGAATTTCATTATCAGTCAGAACTTCTTACTCCTTCGTCCTTAGTCCTTAGAAGAAAATCATAAAAATTTTGAAATTTCCCCGGGAAAAGTTGTTCGCCTGCCACTTTAAGACGGCACTTTCTGTGTCGCGCTAGCTCCAACTGTTCCACTGTTGGAAATAATTTCAGCACTAATTAAAGATTATAATTTGCAAATTATGAGTGACAATATTAATTACGAAGTCGCATTTGGTTATTTCGAAATTTAAATGCAAAATCTTAAAGCCGCGACCAGTCTGTGCACAGTGTGCAGTTTATAGTCCGCGTAGAAAATACTTTGTGAAGATAACGGAGTCGGAGCAAGAAGGAGGACTGAAGCAAAGAAAAAAAATTCTTGAAGGACTCTTCGTTTGATTCTGGAATGGATCCTAGAACATACAGCCGTGCATAAGAAAACTCACACCAATTTTTCCACTTTGTAATAGAAGTCTGCTGGCTGTCTTCTTCAGGAAACACTTTAGTTTTTTTTCTCACCATCCTTGCCGGCTTTATTCTACCACTGAGTCAGAATTATGGGGATCAGGACGACTATAGGAAAGAATTGAATACCAAAATATGAAAAGTTCTTCTTTTGCGAGGAAAAAATTAGCTTAGACTAGTGCATGGAAAATGGAATGAAAATTCAAAGGACGAAGAACTGAAACGAATAATTAATGGACAATTGTGAAAGGTGAAAATATGCTACAGAGCGACAGTTGGGTATTTCGAGATTGTGGTATGAAATACCTTGACACAAGCTACACTTGTTCTTCAAAGTTTCCCTTAAATTGAATTGTTATTGTTACTGATGTAACCTTATTTGTTTGAACAACTCTCCATCTTTTGTTTCATCAACTCTCTCAGGTCTGTTGTTTGGCGTTTGCCATTCTGGTTTGTCTCTCATTTTGGAAATTAGGTAACATATGTAAACGTATGACATCTGTAAACGTAAGTCACCATTGTCTCAAATTTCGTCAAAAAAATATTTGCATGGTTTCATGGTACAGTATAATCTCGATAATGTGAACTTAATTGAAACCGACTGATTTCACATTTTGGAGGTGTTCACTTTATTGGAGACGAAAAATACATGAATAACAACAACAAAAATCCATTTATATTTTTCGAAAACCAAAGCTATTTGTAATAATTCTGAAAATGATAAAGAAAAACGCTATTCTGTTCAGGAGAGGAAGGTTTAAAATTTTTTTATTTTGGATTGTCGGATAGTGTTGAACGCCTTTTCGACGACTTTAGATCTTATTTGTACATTTGTTCGTAATATATATCAATTCCCATAACTTTGTAAACAGAGTGCTACTTTATATATAACATTGTTCACATTATAGAGGCGCTAAAATTACCATTGTGCACATTGAGACATTTAAGAAAAAAATGCTTGTTCACTTTACTGGAAAAACCACATTATCGAAGGTTTACATTAGCGAGATTATATGTTCTCGAATTTTCGAGCAAATCTATTGTAAATGACCTTTAGGTACCGCGTGTTTAGCCACTGCGCCACTGAAACCCCATACATTAATATATCGCAATTAAGAAATACGGAAGCAAACAGAGTGAATAGTCAATGCTTTCTTTTGAGTAGCTACCATACAAACGTCCTTAAATAGTTTGTTTAAAAAATGCTATTTGCCAAATTTTGGGCCCATTTTTTTCCAAATTCTCTCACTATTATCCAATTTTGACAAGTGGCCACTTCAGTTTAAGCAGCTGGCAACCCCTTTTCAAATTAGCAAACAGATTTAACAGATTTTAAAATTTGAAATTTTGCAGCCAGGAGAGGAAAAAGAAGAGTTGCAAATTTAGCAAATTTTTTTGCGATGTTTTTGGTCACCATTTTTCGATTTTTTGATTAATTTTAATTTTGTTTGAATTTTTGAGCATCTGTTGAGCTTCCTTCCCTTTTGTTTGTGCTGAAAAACTCATAAACCGAAAATTTTGACTTTTCAAAAAAAAAATGCGCCTTGCCATTTTTTCGAATTCTCTCACAGCTGTCCGATTTTAACAAGTGACCACTTAAAATAAAGGTGCAGGTGTCTCCTTTTCAAATCCGGAAACAAATTTAAAAAAATTCAAAAATTTTGACTGGTTTTTTCGACGTTTTTGGCCACTATTCCTCCATTTTGATCCGATTTTACTTTTGTTTGCATTTTTGAGTCCCTTTTCGTGTGCGTTGAAAAAATTGACTTTTTCAAAAAATGTCATGTAACTAACTCCTTGCCAAATTTAAGGGCAATTTTTCCAAATTCTCTCGCAATTGTGCGATTTTAGCAAGTGACCACTTAAACTAAAGGTTCTGGTGCCTTCTTTTCGAATCCGCAAAAAGATTTCGAGAATTTTAAAATTTGCGGACAGGAGAGGCAAAAGCACAGAGGTTAGCAAGTGATCTTTGTTTGAATCTGAGGTCAATTCGAATTTTTCAAATAAAAATAATAATTCACAGGAAAATAAATTCGTAGTTGCAAGAAAAGAAAAGTAAAAAATCGTGAATATTTATTTTTCGTGCAAGCAATGTAAACTTCCGTACAAAATCAAAAACAGCTTCGATAAGGCCTTATACCAACTGTTAGCGCTTGGCTGTTTCTGTTGAAGCATGGGAAAATGTGCGGCAGATTAGTTTGGTAAGACCTTATCGAAGCTTTATCGAGGTACGAAAATAGCTTCGATAAGGCCTTATATGGAAGTTAGTTTGTTAGTTGGGAGTTGACGCAATTTTTTGAGTAGCCTTAGTATAGAAATAGTTTTTGGAAAATTTATAGTTATATGTTAGGAATTTTTGAAATTTAAATTAAAAAATAAATATAATTTTTTTCCTAAGGCATAAGATTTAATTTTTTTTTTATTTCTTTTTATTTTTTTTATTTTTTAATTGTTTTATTTTATTTAAATTAAATTAAAGTAGAAAATTAGCAGTAGAAACGACGCACACGAGCCGATGCCAGCTGACAACGCGTCGCATAGCTTAACACGCGTCTACATTTTTTGCACCAAATTCATTTGAGTCGTTTTTGGAACTCAAGCTCAACAAAAACACAGACAAACCAAAATTCTTCCGATTTACTTTCATGAAAATTAATTTTAATGTACGATAACCCGGAGGGTTTCGTATTGAACTTGAAAAAGAAAGGTTACTAGGGACTTTAAGGTTGAAGGATATTATCCCAACTAACATATGGAAATTGAAAAGTAAATTTTGGGATAATCGCTAGACAGACGTTTGTGAGAAGATCAAAGAACTAGACAAAACTCATTTTGCGAACAAGAGTCCCTTTTAACACGTTTACGAAGCCATCACAGACTCACGCGCGTATTTCTACACATGGATTTTGTTTCAGTTATAAAATATAAAGTTCATTTCTGTCGCACAAATGTGACATTTATCAAAGTATAATCCCCCATCGGGATTTGGGACTCGGTTCTTGGTTTTTTTTTTTGTTCTACCTTAGTTTTATGGAAAATTCATTTATAACATTCGTGGTCCTTATCATAGGTAAATCTACGTCTCAGTATCTTGAAAGTTTTCTGGATAAATCAAAAGAGGGATTTAATAGAAGATGGGACGGGGGGAGGAAAGGTATGGTATGGAATTGAAACGACAGATATACGAAGGATATGAAAATAAAAGCAACTGATGAGTTTCATTTTATGTGTCAAAGACACTCCTTTGTGCGGGCTTATCGTCTTGAAGAAGTTGTTCGGTTCACGTAATTTTCTTCCATACAAAAATTGTTTCTTTTTCCACCCTAAGCCCTTCGCGACCAATTGTGCGTCCTTGCTTTGTCCTTGCGGCCACTTCATTTAGTCAACTTCACTCCCGCAGTGCTTGCAATTGATAAATTAGCACACTGCAATGCACTACGGAATTGAGGTCGACCTCATGAATGAGGTACTCGGGTGTCCCGGATAAGTCCTGTGTGTGTCCTGAATCCTAGATGTGCTCATATTTATAGGTATCCTTTCACAAGCAACTATCGTCTGGCTTACTTATTGCCGGCCTGTGTACACATCCGTGTGGCGTAGCGAAGTCGTCCTGGAGCCAGTAATGCGGATGAGGCGATGCCTTGCGAAAACGTGATTTTATTTGCTTACATAATCCTTAGAAATATTGTTCGCACGTGACACGGATTCAGCCTAAAAGATATTATGTGGGTGGTTGTGGGAGTTCAGGCCAGGGAGTGGACAGATCCCGCCAGAAATTCAAATTATTGGACAAATTTTCGATTTAGAGTGTGCTATTAATTGAATTAGGATTTCGAAGTCTTCGATGATTTATAACATTTTTGTTTTGTTTGTGGCATATTCAATATTGTACAAATACTGGAAATCCTAATGGTGGTGCGTCCATGTTTGCATTTAACTTAAAAACTATTTGACCAATTTTAGTGAATCATTTAAACGAGGAATTACTGGAAGTATGCGTATAAAACTTGATTAAACTGCTCAAAATAAACACATTTATTAAAAATTGGAGTTTTGGAGTTTGTTTGTAGATTTGATTCAAATTTTGCTAATTAAAAGATTTTAAGCTATAAAATGTGGGTTCTTTGATTAAATTGAACTGGGAAAGTCTAGTTACAAATTCTTGGCCTAATTCACCAGTAACCGCGATAAAGACCAACACTTGCGAAAATAAAAACTGTATTTGGAAATTGACAAATTTTTTTTTACCAAATATTTCAGGTAAAAATTTGTCAAATTTCTTTGTTTAAATATTTGGCAGCACAGAAAGTAATACAACTTTTGGTGTATATGTCAGGCTATCAAATATTTTCCCCAAGGTAAAATATGTTCAAATATTGGTTGCATTCTTTTTAACAATTCTTTTATTAAAATTCTAATACAGCACAATAATTTATTATCGATTTAAAAAATAATTGAAGTAATGTCAAAAGTGGCAGAAAGAGTTCAAATTTAATCAAAAAATGACCACAAAATTTTAATTCAAATATTCGTTTTATATAAGAGATAATTTTCTGGAAAAATTTATACCAGCTTTCTGGACAAGTATCACAAGTGTCAGTAAATTAATAAGAATTATCAGAAACTTGACATCAATATTGAAAAATTTAAAGAAAAAAAATATTTAAAGAAAGACTGAAACACTGGCTCAAAAAACGGACCACATGCTATGAGATGAATTTTTTTTAAAAAATTTTCACTGGCAACAAAAGTTGAATAAAATATTAACTGAATAATTTAATTAATTGATTAAAAAATTTACTGAAATTACAAATTACGAGAAAAATTGACGAACAATGAAAATTAAATTATGCCGAAATTAATTGCTTAAATTAAGTTAGGTGTATTGTGCGTGAAAATCAGGAAAACATTTTTTAATTGTCTGTAAATGTTCGGAAAAATTTTATGTCATTCAGGCAATGTTTGTCGTATCTCATGTAATTCATTATTTGAAATACTTTATTATTAAAATATTAAAAAGTAAAAATGCTAATTTATTAAATAATAAAATTAAAAATAAAATGATAATAGTACTACGTCTTGCTAATTCGTTGGGCCTTGTTGTTGTTGTTTTTTGAAGGTGGGAGATGGGCCGTAAGACAACGCATCTTCAGCAATCAGATAATTATTACCCATTGCACTGGACTCCCCCAGTCTCTACCCGAGCTTTTTCGTCATCCCCACGCATTTCAGGAGCTCAGTTCACGAGAACGGACTTCTTCCATCCTCAATCTCGCAAAAGAGAAAGCTGGACACTCGAGAAGGAAATGTTTCGTAGTCTAGTCGTTCTCCTCACAAGCAGTGCACATGGGGTCGTCAATGGTTCTCAATCTGATGTGTAGGACACACGAGTTGAGCATTGTGGGAACACCAACCGTACTACTACATTCTTTCCTGCTCAATTTGAGAAGAGAAGACACATTTATAAAATGGTTTTGCTTACTTAGTAAAACCAGGTTAGTAAAATCTTATTATTTAAAAGATTAACTATCTCGGTCATATTTGGTAAACCTTGAGTTCATTCCACAAATTTCTCTCTATGTTTCTATGTCTCTACGGTATAGTGATTATCTCAGATAGTACAAAGTAGAGATGGGCCATGCAGTTCCTTTCAGTCAAGTACTTCATTCCGAGTCACTCACTTTAAGTAACGAGTTCAGCGCAGTAGTTCCGGGACTCATCGTTCCCTCGTTTTCGTTCCATCGTTCGTTTTCGTTCGTTCCACGTGAACTAGTTCGTTGTTTTACTTCAACTTGAGGTGAAGAAAACAAAGATCAGTAGATTTGAAAGATGATGAGCAAAACAAATGTTGGTATAGTTTTTGTTACGTGTCCAAGTGAAAGCAGTTAACCCAAAGGAGTGAGCTACTTCACTTAATCACTTGAATGAAGTGTCCTTTTTGAACAGTTCACTCCTGAGCAACCCATCTCTAGTACAAAGCCGAGATTCGAGTCTCGGATTAATCCGTATGAGTGATGCTATGGCAGGCTACATCACATTTGAAAAAATAATTTTCAGATTCTATGATGGATAATTTGTTAGTGGGAGATTTTGCATCAGTCGCTCCCAGTTAATATATTGTCTGACAAGGCTACGCCATTTTCACATCATGACATTACTGCATGACAAATCCTTCATTCAGCCTTGAGGACTGATAAAATCACCATGCTACTACAAGACCCGTGTGACGTTGTATCAAGTTTCAGAACTCCGTCTACCACCCCCAAAATCATCAGTCTAAGTGTTGGTCTCGAAATGAAAGTCTACTGTAGTTGAAAGGTATGCTCACGAAGAGTGCAGAATTTTCGGGGTTTTCGGGAAATTTATTCGAATGCTGACAACCTTCGAAAGGACTGAAGGTGGTGTTACTAGTCCTTTTGCGCTTTTATGTTGCCGACTATCAGCTAAGGTGTTTCTCGAAAAGTTGAGTATGTTCGAATGTAATGAAAATATGCAAATCGGCGACATCAGGATTAAAATGGAATTTCTGAACCATATGGATGTTAGATTTGGATGGGGTGCTACAAAGAAACACCCCGCAATTTTGATAAAGTGATGGACAAAAGGAGGATGTTTGAAGTTACTTCGGGATAATTACATGCGGTCCTAATGAGTTCCACTCCAATTCATAATATTTCCATTATGTTATCTCACCGGATTATGAGTGTATCGAAATATCTTTCAATTGTTGATGTTATCTCGATGGCATTTTACTTCGGCAAATAGAGTATAGTTTGTGAAGGCTTTTAAGAAACAGATCTGCTGTGTCAATGTGGTAATTAATTGAGACAACAGAAGATTCGAAGTAGCCAAGTATCACATTTCCCATACCTACTTGAGTTGATTGATTCTTGAGTTGCTCGTCCGTTATTATAACTTGTAAAGAGAGCATTGTTTCCATTATAGTGTCACTGTTTTTGTTCGGTTAGCAAATTGTTTCTTATACCGGGTTTTGTTATCAACAATAACAAACTTTAATTAAATTTGTAAATGATGATAAGTGGAAATAGATTAGTTGCCCTGCTTCCCATCTATTCTCAATTATTCATTTGCCTCGGTGGTTGGATGAAAGGCTAGTAACATATCCCTCGATAGAACTACTATCAAAAAATCTCATAGTAAAAAAATTAGTCAGTAAAAACATTGTTATTCCCATGACTTATGGGGAGGGGAGTAAAAGAAAAAAGATGGACTAGTCGTAATTAGGACAGTCTAGTTACAAATTCTAGAACTTAATCACCAATAACCGCGATAAGAACTAACACTTGTGAAAATAGAAAATGTTAGAATAATTCCTAAAAGAATTTGGAAATTGACAAATTTTTTTTACCAAATATAATTTGTCAAATTTTTTTTGTCAAATTTTTTGTTAAATTTTTTTGTCAAATTTCTTTGTTCAAAAATTTAGCAGCTATCACATATTTGAATATTTGAATAAATATGTTCAAATTTTTAGTTACAATTTTTTTTAACAAGGTCTTTCTTAACTTTCTAAACATGTTATTTAAATTCGTAGGCCCGTTCCTACGATCGTCAGTTAAATTCTAATCAAAACTTTAAGTGGAAGTTTTTTATGAAAATCTGTCAGTTCCAGTTTGAACGACGCTGACGATCATAGCAATAGGCCTCAGTGAAATGTTTGTGGACAAATATTCAGTAGCGTGGCTTTCACAGTATTACGAGCTCAGGTTTTTAATTATTTATATTTTTAAATATTGAAATTATTTAATTTGAATTCTTGAATGATCTTCTTTATTTATTTCAATTTGGGACTTAGTTTTTGAAGTTTTCTAGAGCGTTATACTTAGAAAATCTGTGAGTTCTCCATAAATATTTGCCTTTTTTAAATAATTCCTTTCACGAAACCACGAAACCAGAAAATCCCCTGCCGTCAACAGAAACTTTAGCCAGAATATTTCGTGTTTCAAGCATGCACAGGATTTTCTAATGGATTTCCTGCAAACTCTATTTACCCGTTTCTTAGTGAGGATAAGAGATTTTTTTTCTTATCTTCAGTCATCTTTCCGAAGAACTCCAAGTCAAGAAATCTACATCAGCAATCGTTTCTGATTTACCTTTAAATCTACAAACTTCATCTTTTCTTGAAATTCGCTCCTGCTAAACTTATGAAAAATCCAGTGATATCAACGTATGAATGGAAAAAAAAACTTCGTTTTTGATCGTAAAAAAAGAATTTCCTTTCATATTTCTACACCGTAAGACTGAATACCTGCAAATAGGAAACATATTTCCATTTGTACTCTAGTTCCAGAAACATTAGTATCTATCCGTATAGTGTTTACACTGAGACGGGATTTACGAATCTACCGACTACTTCCTTCTCGACTGAGAAATTGCAGTAGAGATTGGGGGTGAAAAAATACTGATACTGTATTCTCCATGATTTTGAATATTGGAATTTGTCTATCGTGAAATACTGCCGGGTACACTTTCGTGTCTGTCATCGCTTCGATGACTGTTATTTGCTTCAATTCTACGCTATATGTTGTCTTTGGGTATCCAACACAAACAGATATAGTGGAGAAAAATTTATTCAAAACATTTTGTCCTTGGATACATAGCAGATACGTTCGAGAAATTTATAGCTCTCGTATAAAGCATAAGAAAAATAGATCAATATCTTTTCTTTACTTGTTTGTTCATCTGGCTTCAGAATATTCAAAAAGGGAATATTGTTAAATTCACTTTAAGTTGAAGCGAATCTATATCACAGCATCTTTCCGGAATCGTAAAAGAAAATAAACGTATCCCGAATATCAAATCGCAAAAGATGTCAAGCTCTGGCCTTATCATTATCATCAAGGTTTCTGATCATTTCTACAAACCATCACAATGGAAGGTATCTGAAATGGTTTCGATTTCTTAATATTGAAGTTGAAATCATACCGGTCCTATTACCCTGCCTTTTTGGGTAGATTTCACTACCATACATTGACGATTGTATGTCGCAGCAATCTGTTTGCACCTTTCTTTTCAATAGTTTGCCGAAAATGAAGGATATTTAATCCTGATTTGCAAAGTCCAGCATTTTTCTCCAAGCAAGTTTCAATTTCCAGACCGTAAAAGTCAACAGATCCTAAAAAAGGCTTGTAGGAATTCAGCCATTTCTAATCCTGAGGTTCCCAGTACTAAAAGGGCAAAATATTTGAAAAGACGCCAACCATTGGGTCACGCCATATTTCTTTTGGAGCCCAATGTGGGGTCATAAAATACTACGTCCTCTTCTTTTTGGTGTTCAACACCTCATTCCTAAATACAAAGGCGCCCAAAGTAGAGTCAAAATTGGTTCGAAAATTTTTGCTATTCATAGTGGCGCCCAACATAGGGTGGAAAACAATGTTTCTTGCCGACTTCCTGCCCAACGTAGAGTCGCAATTAGTCAGATATTCGTTTGGGGTTGTTTTTGATCATATTTTGATTAAAATTTAGTATTGGTATCCCTAGCGTAGAGTCATCTCAATTTTTTAAACTTTTGTTGTTCATATTAGCGCCCAACGTAGAGTGGAAAACAATATTTCTTGTAGACTCTTCGCTGGGCATACCAAGGTTACACCAATCACCCTATCAATTTTGGCGCCCAACATAGGGTCGCAATTAGTCAGATATTCATTTGGGGGAGAACAAATTTTTGTTTTTGAGCAGAATATGATCAAAAACAAAAATTTGGCGTTGGTCTGCCTAGCGTAGAGTCATCAAAATTTTTCTCCCCAAACGAATACTTGACTAATTGCGACCCTACGTTGGGCGCCAAAATTGACAGGACGATTGTTGCATTGAAATTGCTTAAGAACTAGTTTGTGATGGAAAAAACAAAACTTCTAAAGCATCGAGAGGGTGAATAATTGCTCCATACTCAGAAAAATTTTGTGTCTTTAGGTTTTTCATGAAGGAAACTTAATTTGTTCAAAATCGTATAGTTGTAAAGTTGATTAAAATGTCCCTGTCGCATCTAAAAATCAGAAACATTATTGTAAAAGTGAAGTAAGAAGCGAATGCAATTTTATCTAGTCTGTTGCTTCTTATTTCATTTCACAAAAGTAACACAAATGATTGTGACAGAAATCTCATAAACGTTCAAAACGACTGAACTATACTTTCTTTCATTTAAGACTTTTTCCATGAAAACACACAACGTCCATAAGAACAAAACAATGTCTTAACTTTCTTATTATAAACCTGACCGAATGGATTTTGAATAAGATAACGGCCACAACGGCACTGAAATATAATAGTGACCACCCCAACCCCCTAAAGTTTTAATGGAATTCGACCAAGAAAAAAAACGTAAAATCCGGAAAGACTTAATATACGTTGATCTGGTGTGTGATTTAAGGGGGCTCAAGTTTTCGGATTAAAGTTGAACGTGGCGGAGGTTTCTATTTTTTTTTTCTGCCGCGAACCAAGTTTTGGGGTTGATGGTACGGAACAAACAAAAAAAAATGTCAAATCCCCTTTAGCTGAAGAGAAGAAATGTTTAAATGCGGTGAAAATTTATGGTGCTACTGGGGAGTGCAGGGTGCACTATCTAAAGTAACCGGAATGAAAGTTTTGCGGAATGCTGCCCCCTGAGGGACGTCAGTTTCTCCTTTTTTGTCTTTAATGTGATGAATGTGTCGCAAGATGCAGTAAAGTGATTAAGTTTTGTAATTTAATGGAAAATTGTGGTATAGGTGAAAAAGGGATGTTGGGCGAAAATTTGTATAGTTTTTAAAAATAAATTAGCGATATGGTTGCACTGTGATATCATCACTGTTTTATTTTTGCAGCTCCCACTAATCCACCGATCTGTAATTCTTCGTATAACTACCACATAAATTTCCTTAAAAAAAGGGCTTCGGCAAAAACTATCCAAAAGAAGACTGGACACTTAATACACATACATTTTTGTGTAAGAAAACCAAAAAATCATTGCACAAGCAGGACAAAGAATTGACCAATTTCAATTCCGTATTCTTATGGAAATTCACATGCGAAGATTAATAGAACGCATTTTTTGCAGCTGTTCTATTCTCAAGTGTTTCAGCATACAAATTTATGGCAACAATATGAGAAACTAAATCAAAAAAAAAAAAAAATAAAATAATGAAACCAAGATCAGGTTTTCACAAGAAAAATACTGCGTAGTGTCCTGTCTTGTTGTATATAGTCTTCAGCTTCGGTTTTCCCTGAACTAGAGATTATTCGCGAATTTGTTTGGTAATTGGTGAGATTAGCAGTTCACTATTTTTATCTATAGTACCACTCGATTTCCAGTTGTGAAAAACTTGAGTCTAAAAAAAACGGTTCATCAGATTTCGACTAAATTTCGTTCATGTGTGGCAAATACATAGTTTATCAATTTGCTAGGAAATTCAGAGATAATTTCTTATTTCACGAATTCGATTTTTCTCCGCCTTTATTTTCCCTGAATTTTTTCCGAGAATTCTCGTTATCGTGTTTCACGGTTTGGTAGCGAAATTTCCTGCAACCTTCCGGTTCGTTTGATGCCCAACTAAGTACACCAGTGTCTTGTTAGCAGCAATGATAACAATATTGTGTAGGAAGCGATGGATCGAAACAGGAGTCCATTGTGTGGGTGCGCGCGTAGGACCATCAAATCTCATCGTACCGCATAAAATTGCATAGATTTTTGTATTTGTATTGTAATTAAATTGTCCCAATTTTATATCCGAAGACGACCCAGAGATGGCGCGATATAACCGAAATGGTGTTTATAATATAGCGATGTTGTTAACGATGGCCGCAGGACATTAGCATAGACGTAAATTGCGTGTACAGGGATCGTATAATTTACGCCATCTAGCATCGCCTAGTTCTGCACATTCCACCTTCCGGTGCCTAGAGAAATGCCAATTTAGTGGTTTTTCATTTTATGTATTCGCCTCGTATAGAAACGTATAATTTTCTTGAGTATCGCCTTGTGGTATGGGACCCAAGCTGTCAGCAACTGGTTGCTCCGTAAAACAGCGTCACATTTTCTCCGGAATGAATAAGTTTCGGTCGTTTTAATTTTATTTATTGTTGCGCACGGCTATCATTATGGAAATGTGCTTAGATAAACGAGCCGAATTAATTATGGCGACGACGACAACGACAACGTCGGAAAAGTTTTCCCAAACCGCCAACTAAAGTATTTCCCGAGAAAAGATGGTCCAAAGGAAAGATACCTGGCTTGGTCTTTCGCCAAAAAGGAACATTATTTTCCCCAGGCCTAGATTCAACTCCATGTTTTTATTTGCCGAACAGGAAAATTAAATATGCCTTATGTCGTCGCAAAAGTATTTTTAAAGGCTGATATTAATTTTATTTATTTCGTTCCGGACGTCCAAGCAAGCTATTCATTTGCACGAATTTCAACGTACCGGAAACTTTTGTCAGGCTATTAATTAGTTAGACTGAAAATTTTACAACAGCTCGCATAAATCTTACGTAAATGGAAAACCGAAAAACTTGCGGAAAATTCTTTCATCTAGATTAAAACCAAATTTGTCACTCGATTTGGCAGAGAAATTTTGTTATCCTCTTAGTTTTGTTTTATGTCGAATCAACACTAGCAACCTGTCACTGGCAGCTTTCTAAATTGATACCTTTCCCAAGGGTGAAATCCGTCCCCTTTTCAATTCCACGTCTTCGTTTCGAAGTAAAGGATGTATTGCGAAAAAAGGTCGAGGAAAATTCGCCAGGGTTTCAAGTTGCAGCTATTGGATTTTCGTATTTTTAAAATTTTCCTGTTCTTTTTTATAATCAATGAAATTTAGTTATCTCTCTGGTGGGAAAATTCCGAATGGGATGACACTTATCGTTATCGAATTGAGATACAAACAAAGTATTGATTTAAGAAAAATGTTTAAAATATCAATTTGTTTTCGATGAAGTCTCTACGAGAACTTCGACCTTCTAACGCTGAGAATCGTGTAAAAACACTCTACAAACACTCTACAACCTCGATACTTTTCCCAAAAGTTAAACATTTTGAATGTGTTATGAACGTGTATTAACGATTAGTGTTTCTTCAATTACTAAAATTGGAACGAAGTTTCCTTAAACCCTCTCCACAGCCATGGAGTTACCTCTAAGAATATTCTAATCAGGCCCAAGAAATTTGTCAGAATTCGTGAAAATGTATCTCACATCAATTTTTAGTCTATTTAGTTTTAAGAAGGGCCGACACGCTGCTTTACAGCGCACACTAGGCACCAAAAGAGGGTCCATAGCGATATACGATTAAAAAAATTAGTGGAAGTAAAATTCAAATGGATATCTAGTTATATCTAAGATATATGGCAGAATTCGTGAAATATATGCGTCCCTGTTTCACGCTCTTATCTGAGAAGTCAAATGATCAACCTCCATGGACATTGGCCTTTTTTTTTACTGAATTTAAGTCAACTGTTCTGAAGGTAGAACGGACATCACCCACCTCCGTATCTTTTATATTTTTCTATAAAATAACAAACGCGTGGAAGTAAAATTCAATTCGATATCTAATCACACCTAAGATATATGACAAAATTCGTGAAATATATACCACCCTGTTTCACCCCTTATAGGTTTAACAGCACTTCAATAGCCTCATATAAATCAATGGGTTTGTGAGTTACAAGCTTTCAAATGCGGACGGCGTAGACGGCTTAGGGCCGGTTTCACAGTCGAAGTTTAAACCAAAAATTTGGTTTAAACTTAGGATCTTACGAGCAAATTCCTAAGTTTAAACCAAATTTTTGGTTTAAACTTCAACTGTGAAACCGGCCCTTACAGAAGGATTTCTGCCGTTTAGGGTTCTTAGGTTCTACAAGCCCATAAATACCGAATTTTATGGTAGCAATTTTTGTCGAAGCATACATTGTTGTTATAATAAAAAAATAATAACAAAAAAATATGAAAGCTAAGGGTATTGTTCTTAGAGTCCTATACACTGAGTAGTGGTGTCCTATCCTTGAAATCTCAATTAGTTTGTTGAGGGAGGTTGAACAGGACATTTACAGATACCAACTGAAAATAAGATTTGCCTAAGATCTAATAAATGAAAATACTAAGAAGGACATCGCGTTTCTTACGCGCTATCCTGTTTGGTAGTGGAGCTATAAAGACTAGGCTTCCTAAATAAAATAATAGAATAAGCCAGTAGGAAACACTCACCACCGAAACCTGTCGCAGATGATGGAGTCGGATACAAAGCCCTTGGCACATACAAATTCAAATAGAGACAATCTTCTGATTGGTTTGCCAGTAGTGGCAAAAGGCGACGTAATTGTGCCAAACGGCCACGTGGCACTTCGAGTAGGGCTTCCGGACCGGATGGTGGAACCGGTGCCGCCTGAGGACATACCGCTGAAAATCGATCTGCTAAGCGGGTGTTACGCCATGTTGATGGTGTCACGGGTGGCATGTATCTGAAAAGAAAATTCGAAAAGATATTAGTTTTTCTCGAAGACGGAGAGGGTGAGAGTGATTTGGAAGGGTGTGAAAACTGGTTTTCTATTTCGGCGAAATTTCATTAACAGAACTAGGATAATGTAAATAATCTGGTGCTAATCCTATTTATGAGAATTATGTTTGGGGGCGGAAGGACGTTGGAACATGTGGTTAATCTCAGGAATGTCGATGAAATTTGATCGGGAAATTCGATGCGATACCAATTAATGTTTTACATAACTGGAGTCCTGTGGCAGTTTCAGTGAATGAAGGCTAGGGAGGACTTTCGCGATGGCAGTAAAATTCTATCAATTATCGAATCCGAACGAACGTTTTTGGAGTCATCGCAGCAAATAATCTTAATTTTTACTTGAACATTACGTTCAAAAGAGTTGGTGATATGATAAAATAAGATAAGATAAGATAAGATAACATGCATGTGTTTCCAATGTAGTGTAAAAAACATTCACTGAAAACAATTCAAATATGATTGACGTTTGAGCCACCTAAGTGATTCACTTACGGTTCAGTGACTCTTCAGACTTAGAGAACTATATTTTATTGAAATTATTTTTTATTTTTTGGAGTTATCGCAGTAAAAAGTTTTATTTTAATTTTTAATTGAACATTTCGTTTAAAACAGTTGGTAATATGATAAAATAAAGTGGCAGCGCAGCAAGATAACATGCAAGTGTTTCCAATGTACATAGTGAAAAAGACGCTTATTGAAAAACATTGAAATATGATTCCCGTACGAACCACCTAAGTGAATCACTTACGCTTCATTCAGTGGTTCACCTCAGAATTCGAAAACTTATGTGAATCAACTATATTTCGCCTAGATGAATCGTTAGTGATTAACCTGGCGATGATGTCGGTTTTGATGCAGTTAGAATAAAAAATTGAAGTCAGTATTTCGGTTCAAATAATTGGAAAATTGTGGTATTTTAACTGGAGTTGTTCGTTTGACAAAATAAGTTGGTAATTTATGAAAATAAAGTTCAGCGTAGCAAGATAACATGCATGTTTGCAATGTCGTGAAAAAAACGTTCATAGAAATATGATTCACGCACGAGCCACCTAAGTGATTCACTTACGGTCCATTCAGTTATTATTCAGAATTAGAGGTATTATATGTGAATGAACTATATTTCATTTTGATCAATTGTTAGTGATCCACCTGGTGATGTTTTCGGTTTTGATGCGATTAGAATAAAAAATTGAAGTCAGTTTAAATAATTGGAAAATAGTTGGCTTTTCACTGGAGTGGTTCATTCAACAAAAAGTTGCTTAGAATTGTTCAAGACTTGCTTAGAATTGTTCAAGACTTCGAAATACATTCCGTTGATGAAGGTACCAAATTTAGGATGGAAAGTATTCAAAATCAAAAACCAAAAAAATATTTGATACTCACCTCAAACTTCCAACGGGTGGCGACGCATACGGCACCCCCAAAAACGCTTCCACAGTCGGATTCGATCGGACAACAACACCTCGCAACGGTCCATACTTGGTCTTCACCACATTCATACTATACTTAATGTTATGGTGAAAGGACGTCGAAATATGTGGAGCGCACGCAATAAAAGCAATTAGGAAAATAATTCGCAAAGTTCGTATTGAAATTCCCAATATTCGATGAAGTTCATCGCATCTTGTACGTTGTCTCAGCTTAGCAGTCTGTTGTTCTTCTCTGGAACCTGTAGTTTTCCACTTTTTCAAAATCCACCACCCACTAGTCCTTGATTGTTTCACAAACTTCCGAAAACGACTTTTCAATTTTTCAACTATCGACAATTGGGCCAGGAGTTTGCCGGGAAATTTCCAAATTTTTTGAACTTTTAATATATGTAAAATTCGGGAAAATTTCGATTTCACTTTAATTTCATCGTCGGTTTCGTCGTCAACTTGGTCGTCGTCATCAATTCCATGTTTTAATTCCATAAAATTATTCAGTTCTTGTCGAAACTTTACCTCAATCCGATCCACGCGATTATAATAAAATTTTAAAAATTGTACAAATTTATCACATAAATTCAAGTATGAATGAAAACACAAGTCGTTTAGTTGTAGTCGTAGTCCATATTTAGTTAATTTTGAAATTCTCTTAAATAGTAATAGTAGTATTATTAACACGACACATTTCCTACAATTCTGGACATTTCGAGACGATTGTGACGTTCTTTTCGAATTATTTACAATGGGAATTTTATGAAATATATTCTTTGTCGGATTTCTTAAAATTAATTTTTGATTTCTTTTATTTACAATCGTTTTACGATTACATCGGATTTGACTAGATTCACTATTTTTATTATTATTATTTTTTTCATTTTTAATATTATCGAATTGAATTAAATCAGTTTCATTTGTTGGTGTGCTTGTTGTTGTTGCGGGTTCTCTTGTAAAATTACTATTAATTGTAGTATTATTGAAGTTTTTTGGTTTCATAATAATTTTTGTATTAACTATAAAACGGCTATCTAGAAACTGAATAGTCTTGTAACGAAATATTATGAATAACGGATGTAGTGTAACGATATAAAGAAAACTTTTTAAGATTTTCAACGCTTTCACTAAATTTTCACACTCTTTCAATGTTACTATAAGGGCTTTAAGATTTCTATGAAATTTTGATTGTAGAATTTTTGTGGTTTTTGGTGGCTGTGGTGGTGATTTCGATGGGACCGTTGATGATAATTTGAATGGTGATTTTGAATTTTCGCAAACGATAGTATCGTCTTCATTTTCACTGAAGTTGTTAGACGATTGTCCGGTTTGTGTCGTGATGTGAACATTTTGTTCGATTTGATTGCTACTTTTAATATTTCTTATTCTTTGGCTATGTAAACAATGCGATCGAATCGGCTGTGAAATGTATGGTGAAAAGTTAAATTCGTTTTTGATTGCTTCGGCTAGTGAGTCGCGCGTTTTGTATTCATGATTCTGAAAAATAAAAGAGAGATATTAAATATAAGTATTATATAATTTTTTACAATATTTAAAAAAAAAAATTCTGAGGACATTCTCTCCTATAAAAAATCTGCCAACAGTCTGGGTGCATCTTAATTATTTTTTAGGTTGAAGTCCGAAACGTGTTTATGCTGAGAAGTGGTTAGGTTACAATGCAACTGACAACCTAAAGAATTACCAGGAGGTTGCTGTTGTTGTGCATAGGAACATACATGGCTTCTCTTCAGAATTAAACACGTTTCGGACCTGTACTCAAAAAATAATAAAGTTGCGCCCAGACTGTTGGCCAATTTTTTTTTTTGCTTTGATTGTTCGAGTAACGAATTAACATATCTGTGGTCACAGGAAATAACTAGGTAAGTCTAAAAACGAAACTATTCGGGGCAGCACTTTCTTGCTATTCCTATAAATCCAGTTTTTGTGGAAAAATTAAATTTGTAAACATCTCAGTGGTCAAATAACATATAACAATAACTTCTTCACAATGCGTGTAAGCCTTGCGAAATGGCCACAATACACTTATCCACTTTTACTATTTTTCGACTTACCAAGTTATTCCCTGTGACTACAAATATATGTTCTAAGTTTCAACTTTCTAGCATAGACCGTTTCTGAGACCACCCACATCTGTATCTTGCTACCCCTATTAAAAATTTTATTTTTCTATGGTGTTTATATAGTGGTTCTACATAGTCGTAAATTTTTAAAAAATAATAAAGTAAAATACTTCAGTATTTTGTTCTGCTGATTCTTTACACCATGACTTTAAAATAGCTCAAGATATTTCTAGTAAATTTGATACATGTGTGGCCATATTTCTGGCACCAATAGATTTCGCATTTATATTGTCAATTTTAAGGTAAAAATAAATCGTTAAGAATATCTCCGAAAACTATACGCAATCAATTTCTCTCAATTACCGAAGTAAGTAGTCGGTAATAAAAATCACTTAAAACTCAGTAAGCTAAACTAAACCAAACGACACTATTGACACCATCCTTAATCCCATTAACATTGCCAATATAACACCACCCCCGGTCTTGATATACGACTCCTAAAGTAAGCTTAGTTTTCTCACAATCACCCATCAAACAATTTCCTATATCCTATATGTTTTCTATGCCAAAAGAAAAGAAAGCTCGTCTTCTTTTAACTAGAAGCCTGATTAATGCTAACTAAAATCCTCGGAAAAATCTACACCGAAAGGCAATTAGCCGGAAAAGTGAGTAGGCGCAAGGACTGCTTACCATTGTAAATCAATAAACTCCTTGGGTGTTACTGGCTAATACGATGGCGATGGTGTATCCCTGGCAAGATTTTCAAATCAACCGCGTTAGGATATTTATTTTGCCATCGCTTGTTGTCCTGGTTACGAAAGTAATCATAAAATTTAACGACTCCTAAAATAACTTCATTAAGTCCCGCAGGGGCTCAGGATAAATTAAAGATTGCTCTTAAGTGCGGATCAGTTGACACCGAGCTTAAGGTTTTCTCTGTGTGTGCTAAAGATGAATCCATGGAGATACTAGTGAAGGACGAAAGGTTTACAGTACACGTGGGGTGGAGTTGTGGAGCTAATTCTACTTTTCTTAAAATTATTAAAACTAGTAACTATCAGAAATTTACCCGGGAAAAGTGGAAACCATTTTGAAACTAACATCTTAACTCAGGCATTTAAATAAACCTACCCATCTTGAATTTATTATACAGTCTAGTGGTATCTCTCCAGGAATATTTAATTAAATGATTGCCGCATGAAAGTCCGGAAAATGGCATGAGCTTTCCCCAGCTCTAGTTCCACGATATGATAACAAAAATGGTGCGTTGAAGGGAAACTTGTGGAAATAAAATGTATAATATTTGGATATATTGTAGCCTTTACATGCAATTAAGATTGATTTTTTGGATCACATTTTCCGCGGAAATTTAATTTTCTTCAAGTGTCGACAATCAAATATCTTTATCAAGAAAGTTGCAAAGAAATTTTTCGTAGCTGGTTCACAGATCGGTCAAATCTGTTACCGATAAAAATTGCTTCTACCAAGAGGTTTGATGAAGTTCTTTTGGAATGGAAGCAAGGTTTAAGAACTAGAAATTTGAATGGCAAAAAAAAAAAATTCAATTGAAATCAACACAATATTTAAAAAGTAATAATAATAATAATTTGCGCAGCCGGTAACCATTTAATGACCAAAACTGCAAAAAAAATTTACAATCAAGAAAATTTTTATACTCCTACGTTATTATTAAAGTTTTCCCTTATTAAAACAACAGCTTACAAAATTTAAAAAAAAATTATGACGCAATTATTCATTCCAAAATAAGCAATTATTGGCGCAGCCGGTAACTCTTTAATAAACAAAACTGCAAGGTTTTTTTTCAACCCAAAATTATTTTTATTTCTACGTTATTATTAAAGTTTCTTATTATCAGAGCTTAAAAATGTAACAAAAAAATATGTCGCAACTATTCATTCCATGATAAGCAGTCAACCGATTTTAATTCAATACTGTAAAGAAAGACTGGCACAAAACCTCAAAATCTAACTTACTTTATTTCGTACTTCGTGTTAACGCATTACTTTGATATTAAGCATTCGAATATTTTTCAGGGTTAATGTAGCTGATACAAATGCCAGTTGTTGACATAAATTGAAAAATTATCCTCAGAAAATTACAAAAGACTACTTAACCGTTATCTTGTTTAAAAATGTAAAATACATTTGGCTTCTTGTAGTAAGAACTAAAAAAATGGCTGCTTGAAGTAGGTTCTCCGTAAGAGACCGTAAGGCCCAATGCCTATAAAAGGAAAGGGTTTGAGAATTCGTGAAAAAAAATGTGTGTACTTTACAAACGCGGGTTTGGAGTATAATAGAGCTAAGAATTTCAAACACTTTTTTTGTTCAATCATACGTGAGTCGTAGCTTCTTCTATAATTGAAATAAGAACAATATCAACTACTTACATAAGTGGTGCTTGAACAGTGATTTGACCATTATACTAATCTCTGTTTGCAAACTTTATGTAAGTCACGAGCCGCCATAAATCATTCATAAAACTGAGAACACAATCTCCCAAGCCAGGCGAAAAAACACACACCTCCACCCGACAACTTCTACATCAAATCAAAACCATTACACAAATCCTTACAACACATCCAACCCATTAATTAGCCTGAAAGCTATAGATTCCGCCGTATAATAAACCGCATCCTACTATCAGCACGTCGACCAGAAATTGTTTGCGCAATAACTCAATCCATCACATTAAGATGTCCCATTATTACTATCGGAAATATTAATGTATCTTTCGTCCAAGTCTCGTCCCTAAGCTCCAATGTCCTTACTGTATTTGCTATCTATTCGGTATAAGGGTATCCCATAAAAAACTATAGTACAATTCCCATGACTACTACCAATGTATCCAATAAGCGGAAGCAATAAATAACTTCATCAAGCGATGAATTACCCTGATCTCCCTTCTTCATCCCCGGCCATTGCTTACTATACCAACTAGAATGTCTATCGTTTACAGGGAACAGGAGAGGATATAGAAAAGTCCTTCGACTGCCATCACAGAAATATAGGGCCTTCCACTAAAGTCAAGATGCCAATTTTGATAAGAAAAAGACGACAAAGTACTTACGACATCCTCCTGGGTACATTTTCTGAATAAACGCATGACTCCTCATGTAACCGCATGAAGGACTCATATCCTTTCTGATATACGTCCACTGGTATATTCCCGACTTGAAGATGTGGGGAAGGAAGGAGTGTAGCTGGCTGGATTTGAATCCGATAACAGCCTGTGTTTGTCCTAGTTGTTCTCGTTGTCGTCCTGGATGACGGTTGCTATAGTGCGAACCAAATAAAATCAAATCAAATGGTCCTATCTGAATCCTAGATACAGAGTGCTAGGATTTTCCATGATGATGGCAATGGCGACAAAGCTGTTGGGTACGGGAAACCGGGTTTTGGCATCGATAGAGTTTCACCCATGTAGAAGACCGAATAATGGAACCCAGGAGTGAGCAAATATTTTTGTTTCCTCTAATATCTTCGATGGGTTTCAACCATTTGTAATTTAGCCATGTATGGGAAAGATGATGGCCTGTATTAACTGGATTAGAGGCATTTCCCTTTCAGTACATATTTCTTTTACTCTTGGCTTTTTTTTCCCCGAAAAGGATTCTATCCCATTGGCAGTGTTTAAAAGATTTTCTTTTTTGATTTGCTCGTCCTTTTCGGTTTTCCCTTGGTTGATTTCACGCACTTCTTTCGATTTCTTCGATTTTTGCCGATATTTTCGGGCCTCGGTACAAAAATATGTTAAGAACGATGGTGCTCCCGCTCTCGGGTCGAGGATAATAATTGATCTGTGAAGAAAGAAAAGAAGGAATAAAAATTCACTCTGTCTAGGAAATTGTCTTACATACGATGAATAAAATGATTTATGATAAGGGGTTTGGGGTTTGGGTGGCAGCAGGGTGAATGAAGACTTGGCATTCTTGACTTCTATTTGTATTCATTGCGTAGATCACAATTTATGTCTTAGGGACCACTTACCAAAGCTCTTCAAAGGATATAGAACATCTTTAATTCTATTTTCTTATTAACATCCTTATGGAACATAGAATCGGGGCAGATTGACTGTCAAAGGATAAAGTAAAATATACCCGATCCGAACATTTGCATAATCTTAGCATTGGGGTGGCGATTTGGATAATACGAAGGATGATGTTTTTCTTCATATTTTGGCGGCAGTTTCTTGCGACAGGAATTAGATTAAGCATTATGAGATTACACCAATTTACGGTTCCACAACATGAATTTTCATTAATCATTCAAAAAATAGATGTCATTAAATTAGTTTAGGTGTTGATTTGTTACTGTGGTTACATTGGCTACCTAGAAATTGGTAGGGAAAAACATTGCCCAAAAATATATTTTTTTAATTCCAAATTTTTTCCCTCAGATTGCCCAAACCGATAATGCTAGGAAGTTGATTTTTTTATTCAAGAGGTTCAAGTACAGGACAGAAGGACAGATTCAAGGCTCGAGTGTGTGGCTAGGGCTTCTAAAATTCAAATCTTCCAAATAGCTCGTTCCACAAAATTGAAATTTTTGTGATTGTTTGCAGTGGCGTGTGGGACTGGAATACAAGGTTTGAATTGCGATGTCTTCTGAACGTATGTATTGTCATAATGTATTCGATGTCTGATCAGTCCTGAAAGATATGGCAGAATTTATGAAAAAGTATCCAACCGCTTTATACCAAATTAGGGGTCGAATTTTAAGAAATCTTGAAAACACTTTCCAGGTATTCATATGACAAATCCGTGGAATAAAAATGAATTCAATATCTGGGAAGACCTAGTAGATATGACGAAAATCGTGAAAATATATGCATTATGTGCCCCTTTCGAACGCCAGTAGATATTCGAATTTTTTTTAATCATAACTACTTTCTAGTTGATTTACACCCCACCGCTACCCTCACTCAAATATAACTACAGATTTTAAGCTTTTCATTTTCATTCCAGTACAAAACAAAATAGCGAACGAAGCGTCCAATTTCGTGTTGTCGTAAATTCAAAAAGATAAGTAGAATTACACGAAAAAGAACGTAATTTTATATTCATATATAAATATAGTTAATTTTACACGAAATGTTTGTGTAATTTAGTTAGTCTTTTCATGTAAATTTTACGGTTCAGTTGAAAACTACATGAATAATTTACTAATACATAGATACTAGTAATTTCGTGTAAAAGTGATTGAAATGTGTACTTTTATTTAAAAGAATTAAGTATACTAGAAATTTCAAGTAAAAATTGGTTTGAAAAATTATATAATTTAACAGTGTACAGAACCAAACGTTTAGCTCTGGGTTGATTTTTTTTTGCTGCTCTTTTGAACGTTGGAACAAGAACTGAATATTGCACAACACTCGAAATAATCCAAAAATATTAATCACACCATTTCCAATCATTTTCAGATCTGATTTCTTCTCTAATAAATTAGATAAAATTTTATCACATATTCAACATATCCCAAGCAATTAACATCCTTCCTTCCTTTCAGTAGATTCTCTATAAAATCATAATAAATTTTAGTACATTTCGCTAAGTAGCACAATACAATATTATTTTATTTTTATTTTTGTCGATACAATGAAAATCTGCCGACTTCATAAATTCCCAAATTAAGCTGGGCATCTTACATAAAAACTAAAATAATGCGTATGAAATAAAGAACCATCAAATTACTTCTTAAAAATATGAAATTCTGCGATTTATGACTTTGTTCGTAAAACAGCTTTCATATCTTGAAAAAAAACCCACAAAAAAACTAGATAATAATGAAATTTCCGGACAATATATGTTTCTTTTTTTCATCGTCTTCAGAACCATAAAAACAATATTTTCTGGCCATATGATAGAAATCTAGTTTTTGCTCTGTTTTATATCGCATGTCCTTGCCATATATCCTTGGTGGAAAAATGTACCAAAGTCAGCAAAAACTAATCCATCTTCTTGCTGTTGTTTGCCGGGTTGTTCTATTTTTTTTTCCGTTCGTTTCGATTTCTTGCTTTACTTTACAATAGCAGAGAAATTATGCAAAAAGGATATAAGGTTTTACTTGATATATGGCAAGGATACCCGGGGATTGACAACGCCGCAGTAGAATTACTACAGAGCTCTTAAAATATGCAGGACCCATAACTTGTTGTAGGAGTATCTTCGACATTATCCCGAACAATCAGAGCCTCCGTTTCTTAGCTTTCGATTTCGGAAGGAGAAGATTTTTTTATAGCAAATTTTGATGACGGCCGCAGATTTAATCAGAGAAGGATCTAATCAATGTGAGTCGGCCCGGGGGTACAGAAAGCGATAAAAAACAATTTTTATCAGTCCGTTGGTGATAAAAGATTCAAGATGCTACACAGAACTTAGTACATTTCTTAGACCGCCAAACCTAATCGTCCTTTTTAGGTAGTTGGTGAATTATTACCAGTTAAGAAAATTTTCAATACCATAAGATACTCACCCCTAACTTGAAAATATTCCTAAGATTCTTTCACAATCCAGTTGAATACACTTGGTCATAACACGAACCAAAAAGTTGGGAAAAACCCAACATCCTCACTTGAGCAATTCTTCCACCTTGAGTGCACTTCTACAAGAAACCCGAAAACTATTTCAGACATTTCACTGGTTCTTCAGAACGCTTGGAATCAACTTGAAAAAAATCCTTCAGTTGTGATAAATTCTACGAGCACTCAACTACTGAACGTTGTTAGCGGTTCATGGGAAATTTTCAAACTAAGCTCCAACGACTCGATACAGGATCTTAAGTAGGCTCCCGACGTCTATTCATCATCCGGCTGAACTGCAAGAAAGTGCAAAGTTCCCATTTTGGTAATTATTACCTTTAGCTACCGTCACTGCCACCTTCACGATAAACATCCTCACATGTCCTATCAAGGATTAAAAAAACAAGTCTTCTTCCTGGAATATGATTCCTTTCCCCCCAGGTCCTTTAATCCTTGTCTATAAAGGCCTTTCCGAAAGACACCACTATTCATGATGCATTCAGGATGAGGTCCAGTATTATCCTTTATGTGACCAGGACGACTACAGCAGAATATCATCCCCTATTTTTGAAACGGACCCGTGTTTACCATTTCATATGAAAAACTGTTTCTGTTTAGATTTGACCGTAAATAATTCAGGTGAAATCTTCTCAATCTGTGCGGTCACGAAGCTCCCAGAAAGGATATGCTCGTCTTTATGCAAGGATCAAGTGCTTGGGTATATGTCGAGGTGACTCCAGCTTAATATGACGTACATCAAGAAGTATCTCAATGAACCTTCTGTTTATAGATGGTAGATAGATTTCGGTCTAAAAGAGAATATAAATTGCACTTTAAACGCGACTCTCATTGCCTCCGGTTTCGATTGTTCCGGATACGGATGTGCAATGCGCACGGATATGATGGCACGGAGTCGTTTTTCATCCAGATATATACCGTGAATAGTTTTACTGTCAACAGTCGCATTGATAGTATGCTAATGAATTGTTTGAGGTTCATTCGATGCGGACGTGTTGTCGAAACATTTTTTCGTTTCGCGGTGCAAATTGTCCTCTGAGTTTTTCAATTGGTAACGAAGCTCAACGTTTCGAATAGAACAGAGAACAAGCCCACCCCATACTCCGTCCTGCCAATCGACTTAGTAATCATTCGTATAACACTCACTCATGAAATAGCAGCATGGAGTGTGGAAATTCGAACTAAAAGTGGGGTAGTACTATTCTAGGCTATCACTAACCAGAATCCTCAAACGAGAATTGTTTTAGTAACATCAGTGGTATTGATCGATATCCAGGAAACTTTTACATGTGCTTGCTGTTCAGGATTTTATTTACAATATATTCGAGTTTGAGATGGATCGTCTTCATCATCTTCTAGATGTACTGACCATTTTTTTTTGGTCATAATCTTTTCCCCTCAAGTTGAACTATGAATGAACTAAAAGAACGAACAAGTTCGCGACCGAATGAAGGAACGGTGGAACGAAAACGAAGGAATGATGGAACGAAGAGTTCTGGAACTACTTCACTCAACTCGTTCCTTAAAGGGAGCGTTGTTGTTGTTTGAAGCGTGGGACGATACGCCGCAAGTCAGCGCATCTTAAGCACTCAGAGAAATATTGTCCATTACACTCGAGTCCCCCCCCCCCCCCCGTCACTACCCGAACTTTTTCGTTCTCCTCTCGAATTTCAAGAGCCCAGATAGCAAACGAGAACGGAGTTCTTCCATCCTCATAATATCGACGCCGTATACGTGCACTCTCGCAAAAAAGTAAGCTGGACAGTCGACTAGGAAGTGTTTCGCTGTGTCGTCGCTCTCTTCACAAGCAGTGCACATGGGGTCGTCAATTATTCACAATCTGACCATGTATATCACAATCCATACGAGTTGTGCCCTGTATTGTGAGGACTCGGAGTGAAGTACTTCACTGAAAGAAACTGCTTTGCCCGAAAATTTAAAATTACATTGAAATTGACTATTACATACCATTGTAAATTTACTTGAAAAGGTGTGGCATATTTGCCTACTATCCAAAAAATGTAAAATTCAATGGATTTTTCGTCACTGTGTACATTTTAACAATTTTTTCCATTAGATGTGGTCCATAAATTTCCAGTTTAAACATAATATTGCATACTCAAGCCCACCCTCACCTCCACCTCCACTAGGGGAATATGAGATAAATTGAATTCGAAATGTATCAGCAGTACGGTAATGTAAACCCTGAAGGCAAAACCACTCAACTGTCATCAATTCAGTATACACATTGACCAAAAAAAAACTGAAAGAAAAGAAAACAGAATGGAATTCAGCAGCAACAATAAGAAAGAACCCTTGAGATCTGCGAATACTCCTTCCCTTTCGACGGCCATTTTTCCATCCTTCTAAACAATTTCCAAATAACATTTCACACATCCTCACAAAAGGGGGGACGATATATCGCATTCCGCATTATTGACACACCACATCTATAAAAGCATGGAAGCGACTCTGATGTATTGGCCGGGCAATCATTTTTCATTCGATCAAAGACAACGATTTGTATTCACATGGGTCATCTACGGCGTATTAAATTTCCTTCGAAGGACTCAATCAGCCTTAAAAGAGAAATGGTAGCAAATAATTGAAAGCATGATTCCCGGCCGTACAATACTCGGGCCATTCCTGCTCTATTCTAAATCAATCCATTCGAAGGATCTGGGACTCGTACGTCTACCTCTTCTGTATCCATCGACAATCAGGATCCAGGATAACGTGCAGCTGTAATACGGAACGTGCAGGCAGCCTACATTTCTATTGTTCGCATATCCTATATTACGGATTTATTGGGCATAGGAGTATCGGCACCATAAGGACCTTTCTGGAAAACTTGATGATCAGTATCCCAATCGGGACTACAACAATATCCTTGATGTTGCCGCCCGAAATAACTTCAAATTACATATGGACGATGAGGCGAATAGTGCGGTAGTCGATGATACGGTTAGTCATCTACTTTTAGGTCCTTGAAGGAACTCTGATTATAAATCACTTCATGACCGAAAAAATTCCCAGGACGATGACATTATACACACGTCTAATTTTATTTACTACTCAACAAAAGGAATTTGAAAGCAAGGCCGTCCAGAAGGAAAAACCCGACCCGCAAAATATTTCCAAGCGTCCTAAAGGAAGGACATGTAGTGTAAGAAGCTGGAAGCAGTTCAGGGAATCCCTTCGAAAAGAAAAACTGAAGAAGGGAACGACAAATTGAAAACAGCATATCAACACCCCCACTGGGAGGAGGGCGGCCAATCTGAAGAGACGGACAAATTAGATTTTATTTTATTTTTTTCGGTACTATTCTTTTTTTAAGGGTATCTAGGTCACATCATCAAAAGTCAGAGCGATATCAAGGAGAAGGAAAATTCTTGGAGGAATAGCTTTCAAATAATATGGGGGTTGTAGAAAAAATAAATACAAAATAAATTATTTACACTTCTTGATATTCTTCTGCTAATATTTACATATCATGTGGTGGTGGAGGAGCCCTGCTCGGAGGAGGTCTACAAGAAGCTTGCCGAATTGCAAAAATCAATAAGAAGCGAAAATATGGCAAGGGCAATCGGATGAAACTCCATAGGGTGAAATATTTGAATAGAGGGATAGAATCTTCAGGTGTTTACTTGAAATATGTGCGGGTTCTTTGAAGAAAATTTTAGGCAATTACGAACAGGGAGCAAAGTTCGTTATGAAGTTCTCTTTATGATGTTTATTTATGCGGAAGATGAGAATTTACAAATGTTCAATGTTGGATACATCTTTTATTTGGAGTAGTCTTATTTTTTTCGCAATAGGATTCGCTGGAAGAGAATTCTAACGAGATTTACCAATAACAAATACATCGTTATTTCTGATGAAGGATATCGTCAGTTAGGATGAAGACGTATGATTCAACACCGGAGGGTGTTATGATTTGCTTTCTTATTTCAAATTCTGCTTCTTTGAAACCTAGTGTACATACCGAAAGGATTTGGGATCTGCCCTCGCAATAAAATGGGCGTCAAACGTTTGGACAAGAGATACTGTTTATTTTTAGTTATTTTTTGCAAAACACTATTGATCTCCAGTGCCATCCTGTTTATACAACCGATCGTCAACCTACCCACTAAAAGTGTAAGCAATATAAAACTCTTCGAAAATTCTAGACCAATGTCCAGGCTACTGTTTATGTTTTTTGGGATTTCTAAACTACTACTCTACTTCCAAAATGGTTGGTAGACTGTCCTCTAAAATAATGGTCAAGAATATGTAGGCCGAAATTGCTGAAGTAGTACAATTGTTCAGCATTCTAGGTACATCGGCCAGTACTGAATAAATATCGCCTTATTGAATTCATTTCTGTACTGAACTCCAACTATGAAGCATTACGGTCTCCCAAGAGGCTAAAGGATACAAATCATCATATGACTTCTGGGGCTGTTAACTGAATTCTTGACAATAAAATGCAGTACTGAAAATTATTCTCTAAACAGTACTGACAATGATTCTCTGAAGCAGTACTGGAAATAATTCTCTGGAGCAGTACTGACAATGATTCTCTGGAGCAATACTGAAAATGATTCTCTGGATCAGTACTGAAAATGATTCTCTGGAGCAATACTGAAAATTATTCTCTGGAGCAGTACTGAAAATGATTCTCTGGAGCAATACCGAAAATTATTCTCTGGAGCAGTACTGAAAATGATTCTCTGAAGCAGTACTGAAAAAAATTCTCTGGGGCAGTACTGAACTTGAATCTCTGGAGCAGTACTGAAAATAATTGTCTGGAATAGTACTAAAAATGATTCTCTGGAGCAGTACTGAAAATGATTCTCTGAAGCAGTACTGGAAATAATTCTCTGGAGCAGTACTGAAAATGATTCTCTGTAGCTCTGCGTGTTAAGTATTGAATAGCGAAAAGAGTTCCGTTCGAATTCTGCTGGAGTACTGATTGTTACGAACTGATTTGTTATGGCTATACTTCGAAGTACATTAAAGAAAATTTATTCCAAACTAACTAAACCGAAAATTTTGTTTTTAAATGTATTCAAAATTTCAATTTGAATACATCAGACAATGAAAAATTTCTTCTGTAAACGTGTCTGACTAAATAAAAGCGAAAAATTTAAATTTTTACATCATAGACAAAATATTCGGTTATATAACTCAAAAGGAATTTGCTCCACTTCAAAGGACGTGTTGATGCCTACTTCCAAGTGAAATTAGATTTTACCCTACATTTAATGTAAAAGCCGCAGCGCTATCAGTTCGCAGACACAATGGAGAATGGCCACAAATGGAACCTAGCAGATTTCCACCCGCACCCCATCATCCCCTTACTTTTAGCGATGAACTTATCTCTGTATCAATCTTTCAGCACATTCTCTATAGATAGTTGATTGGTCGCCTTTTCAGACATTCCGGAAGGAAAATCTCGGAAGCAACCCCACGGAATTGCAAAAAAAAGAAGCCAACGACAGAACGGGGCGGCTGACATGAATAAAATAGAAAAGCCGCCGGAAAAGCGCTTCCGTGTTTTTTTTCCACCCCTTGCCTTTTATATTTTGCTTCATGGACCCGGCTAGATTACTCCTACCAGCCACTTGAAACGTAAAAACCACAAGACTTTTAGTCGAAGGACGAAAAACAAAAATTTTCCTTTCACTTGACGGAATACAGCAAGAAGGACTTGGCATAAGGACTTCGGGTCAGGAAGAAAAATGCGTCCATAGAAAATTTTCTTTTAGGACAAAAGCGTGCACAAACTTTAAGAGTTCCATTAAAAAAAAATGGACTAGAGTCCTTGTGTTCGTTGGCCATAAACAGTCCAGAGCTGACCGTCTTCATCGTCCTTCCTTCCCACTCTGATCTAATATTCATAGGATAATTATAGAAATGCATATTTATCCAAAACGATTGTCCTTTTTCGTCCTCGCTTCATGTTGACGATGATTTCAAAATCGCACACTAGAAGTCATTCATGCGGATCTTTCAATAATTCACGCGCAGTGAATGTCGACTGGAAAACAACCCTGTCTCGGGCTTAGTTGGGAACAACCACCCCGGAAAAGAAAAGGTGAATGGTAGAGACACCAACTATCACATCTGTATACGTTCATAAAAGGAACGAATAATTTAATGTCTTTATTCTTCGTTTTTCATTTCGTCCTACTATTGCTTCACAGACTGAAGGCAGATGGGGTTGGAACGAGGGGGTAGATGGAAAATGTAGAGCTTCTTTGCACTTTACCATTTATCACTCCTTTTCTTCACGATTAATGGAAAAATGAATAAGTCATAGGCGTATGCTTTATGCCACCCGCGCTACAGGACGACCGAGATTTTTCCTTATTTTCATTGCATATACAAACTCCCATACACGCGCGCGGAGTCCTCACCTGAAATGGACTTTTGTTGACATCGTTTTCAAAAAAAAAAAAATCCGAAACGTATGAATGGTGTGGTTGGTTAGTTACACATACGCGCACAAGAAAGACCAACTTCGAAAGGACACAAACATAATTCTCGAACGAGTCATTTTTCATGAGATATTTCTTCCTGACGGGATGAATAATGCTCTCGCAGAGACACAAGAATTCATATAATACGAGATAAGACAAAATGCTGTTTTCATAGGATGGCTTATAGTTTGTCAGGGGGAGGCTTTGAAATGAGTTGGTTCATTTTTTTTTACTTAGTTTTCTTTGAAGAGGCTTCTTGATTAGACTTTCATATTTAAGGATATTTTTCCTCACATCTGTTTCGATGACGAGGCTTTGCCGACAGGCATAATGAGCTATTTCTACTCTACTCGGAAGTCAGTTTTACAGCGCTTTATACGGTAATTACAGTTAGACTATAGGATGGGATCAAAAAGAAGGCCACTTTAAACTATTCGTTGGTGGGTTTGAGGTAAGTGCTTCCTATTACAAGTAAGCATCTCATGCATGAACAAAGGTAGATAATTGTCTCACGTGAAAATTGAACCAATGAACTTTACGAGCGCTAGGGTATCTTATACCATGGATACACAGCTAATATACAAACCATAGTATTAAATTCATTGTAATGAAACTAGTTGCCACCTATCGCATTACCACGGAAGCATTACTAAATTAACAGCTTTGTAAGCACTTTTAAAAGATTGTACCGGGCATTGTTCTAATTTAAATCTGCTTTGGTATTTAGCCTGGATGCTTAAATTTAAACTTCCACTTAAAATTAAATTAGAACACCCTACTCTATATCTCTTCTGTATTATCACATCCGGTCTTTCCCGACGTATTATCCAAATCCTACAACTAGATTATCTCCCAGAGAATATTCCTGCAGTATAGTTTCCAAAAATTTAAACAATTCCGAATATACAAAACATTGTTGATAATCGCATTAGACCTCAAGCATTAGACCTTAAACAATATGTTGCTTGGGAATGAAACAAGCACGAAAAACTTGCTCCACTCTCGTACAACTATTCCAAAGTCGGAGAAAATCTCGAAAAGAGAAAAGACTACATAGAACTTCTCGAAAAAAAAACTGCACGAAAAACAACAACAACAAACTCTTTTCGAGAACCGTAAAACTTTCATCTGCGAATTAGATACACGGACTGATATAAAGTGGAAATATCATCTAAAATGAATAAAAGATGAGCTAAAGTTCAGGATGCTATTGTAAAACTTTTCCCGGATTCGGTTCTGTCCCACGCGACACTGGTGTCGGCACGAAAAAAAAAGGATTCATGTCACATATTTCACCTCGTTTGTGATATTATGACAACCGTACGTAGAAGATGTGGTGAAAAAAAAGACTGAAAAGAAAGAAGAAAAGTTTTCCGCAAGGCATTTAGGACTTATCAGGATTCTAGAGTCTGGTTGTCCTAGGCAGGATGCGACTATGCTCCTTAGTGTCTTTTTGATAGACAGAGTACACCTTCTGCGTGAAGAACCTATGGCCGAACTTTGTTATAGTTGTTGTGTTTTTCAGCTGCGGGAAAAAAAAACGGAAAACCTTTAAGGTTAAGTTGAGGTTGGGAAAGAGTTTTCACGAATTACGTGACATAGGTGATAAGGATTGCCGTTTTTGAAATTTGATAAAATGAATTTTTCTTGAGTTTGCCAACTTTAAACTGTTGCTACAAATACAGGCCTATAAATAGAGAGGAGATTTCTATCTAGAAAAAATCAGTGAGATGATAAGGTTTTAAATCAGAATTGAAACCCGCAAAGAAGATGTTAACGAGTCGAGCAATCTGAAAGGATATTCAGAGAGTGAATGAGTCCCAGTCGTATGTAAAGGCTTTAGTCCAGGATCGTGTCTAGTGAAGGACCCTATGAAAAGACACTATGGACCCTACGAAACCCTATACTTTTCACACCTAGTTCGCACAGAAACCGAAGATAAAATACCAAGTCTGAAATAATCTCTTAAAAGGGATATACATAGTATGCAAAAATACTACCTTAGATGTTCCAGCAGTTGGGTCCAGATCGGATCATACAGGAAGGACTCTTGGCTTCGTCGCTATTTTAAGACTATTATTAGCATCAGAAATAAAAATTTAAAACTAAAGAGTTCTTCTTCTATAAACTTTCAAACAGCTCCCCCAAATTAAACGGGACAGTGCATTTACTAGGCATATGTTTTTTGTCGCTCACCTGCACATTTCAATGTGAAATATTGTTTGAAAAAAATTCTTACTGAAATTTTATATTATGTACCAAGTTTCAACTTTCTAAAAGAAGCCATGCATAAGATTGACGAAGGTTGCCTCATACTTCGATTTTCATAGCAAAAAATCATGTCTTACAGAAATTATAGAAAATACTGGGAGTAAACCCCATCCTCAACTCGCTCCTAGTCCTCGTTTAAACAATATGAAAGATCTATCAAAGGAGAAATACAATTTAGCCCTTCAAATAAGCAACAAAGTTACAATAAATAAATTCGTTTCCCTTCGATGAAATCAAAATAATTTATAAATTTAGGGACGGTATTGAAACGACAACAAACCTGGTTTTATTATTTTTTTAATTCATGTGAAAATTGTTACCCTGAGCAACGATTAGGGTGTATAAATTCGAACAAAAGCTGCTTACAGACGCATAGAGCACAAATCCCGATTTAAACTAAACTAAAACAAAACATAGAATAGAATCACAAAATTCCCTAATATTGTTGGCAGACGAGAGATTTATTCGTATGTTTTCCTAATTTAATGCGAAAAACATCCTGACATACTAATATCATAGACAGACGAGAGTTTTATTGGTCATTAAGTTTTCCTAATGACATCATGTGGAAAAACCTTTACCATGTAATTGTAATTAGGAAAATATCTGATTGTTTTAGGTCATTCGGTAATAATTGTCCGTTTAATGAATTTTATTTCGTAGAAAGGATTTTCTCTATCCTAGAGTAGCAAGTGTGATGCATGCCAAAAGTTTGCAATTAAAAAAAGTTTTTTAATTTGAATGTTAATTAGCTAATGAAAGGATTTGATCGCAAAATTTTTTTGTTTAAGCTGCTAAGTTTTCAAATTTAGTTATTTGAAGTTTTGATCCGGCGTCAGTATGATATAAATTTATTGTGATGAAGTCGTGACTGTTGTGTGGTATGAAAAAGGAAAACCTGGTCACATTTATTCATAAACTGTGAGTAAAAAAGAGACTGGTGTATGGTGCAAAAATGGAAAAATTCTTCATTAAGTTACGGGTAAAAAATATATCATCGGCTATAATTATAAATATTGTGCTATAGGAAAGACACCCTGTATACTATCAGACGATTTTAAATTTATCTACACCCTAAACTAGTTTGTAAAAATATTCTGTATGTAAATAATCGTTTTTTAGCGCAAAAATATGTAATATTACACAATAATATTTACAATTACATCTATTTTGCTCTATAAAAAGAGTATATTTTGGCGTCATGATTATATTACACCATTAATAAAGTAAATTAAGACTTAGTTTAATTTTACTTAAAGTACTGTGTAATATTACGCCAGAATTTATCATCATTTCAGTTTACTTCATTTTATTTTAATTCACGTCGTCAGGTTTGAAAAATCACTGAAATATTTTTGTGCAATATTTCTAAATTAGTTTTGGAATCAGTGGCCGTAATTTGTTTTCTGTTGCCATTATCAACTTAATTTAATACAGTAGATATATTATGAAATTGCGTTTTTAGTTTATGATTTTCTCCCTTATAATAAAGTAGGAATTCTACACAAGAAGTGTGTAGTAATTACGCCACCGTTGTTAATTGATTACGCAACTATTGTAAATACAATTATTGTAAAAAAATTAAATCACTGATGTGTGTTGATTGCTTATATTGTGTAATTATTACAACTTATTGGTGTAGTTTTCACTCTAATTACACAATCATGTAATTTTACCATTAATATCGATGGAAAATATCGGCCAACTATAATATTGGTAAAATTAATCTAATCTGTACCTCAGAGGTAAACTGTCGTAACTAACAAATTTTCGATTTTGGGATTATTAATGTAATTGCATTGTTGGGATGTATATTTTTAAGTGGTAAATCATCGCATCCGCAGAGCTAAAGGAAGCCAAAATAATCAATGAGTATTAATCGTATCTGCCTTGTTTGATAGAGGAAATGTATAGTTATAAAATGGTCTACTAAACATTTTACGAAATGTCACTTACGACAGTTTACCTCTGAGGTACTATTTCTTAGAGTGTAAGTACCCAATGATTTTCTTATAGTTTAAGAACTTTACAAAATTCCTCCAAAAATCCTTATTCAATTATTGCAAAACAAAAATTTTTTTTAGTCCTTAGAGTCTTATTCATAAGCCATCAAGTCCTTTCAGATAAGCTTCCGGGCTATTAATCATGAAATTGGAATCGATTATTTAATGAGTGCTAGTTAAGTACAATAGTTCCAACAATAGCACAAGTGGTAGACTATTGGGAAAACATATTTCTTTCAAAGTTGGAATAGGAGTAGTGGTGGAGTGGTTGCACAAGGACTTCAAGGACTCAAATCTATAAACAATCCTGTGCTGACTGTTCCAGCTTACATCTACTTAATTGCAGCTAAACGACATCACCGAGGATTTGCAGTCAATACGATAATTTGCACAACAATGTCAATAATTATTCTCATGTGCGCTCGGATGTAAGCCCACAAGTTCTGAAAAACCGAGGAAATGCAAAATTTTCCAACACTACTCCAACCGGAAAACTTTCTCTTAAGTACCATCAGAACAGTTTTCAATTACTGCTAAATCCGTTTTCCGCGAAATGCGTTCCCATGTACCGCAGTTTTATTCACCTTTGTGTGCGCGTTTATTGCCTCGGCATTATGCACGTCGTTACTGTTGTATGGTATAAGAGCTCAACATTTTCTTCATTTGCCCGTAGAGTTTTCATTTCTATTTATTTTTTTTTTTTTTTACGTCAATTTCCTTAAGATATTTTTCGAACGTTGAATTGAAATGAATGAATGCCCGGGAAAATTGTGAATGTTGGCGAAAAAAAAATGGAGAAAAGTTAACTGAAGACGATGGAAGTTTTCATTTTTGTTGAGCGAAACTCGTTACGGTTGAGCATGAATTGCTCGCGCTGAATATTCTAGGAGTTTTTCATGTTCAAAGGATGTTACAACGATCAATTATGATAATATGCAAGGGAATGGCGGAAAATTCAAGAGTGAAGCGTTTTCACGTAGTCTTCAGCTATAAAATGGTGTACTATGATGTTGATGATGATGGCGATGGTGGTACAGTGAGGAAACTCAGGATACAAGGATACTGTATCTATGCTTTCTAAAAAAAAAAAAATAATAAAGAAAAAAGAAATGCGAATTTGCTATTTAAATATAAGATAAGTAGCAATTGAAAATTTCAAAGAAAATTGAATGCGAGTTAGATTACAAATTTTCTATATTTTTCCTAGTACTCAACTGTTTTCAATGAGTTAAAATTACTTAGTCTGTGGCTCCATCCTTTTCAAATCGCCATCCTCCTTAACTATGTTTCACTTTTCCAACGGAATTTTCGAAAGGAGTTTGAAAATCCTCTTCAAATTACTTCAAGTTGCCTTTCCAATACATTTAGTGGTTCGAGAAAGTTGTAAAAGTTTTCGTTCTAAGAAAACTGTCCAGATAGTTCGAGAAGTGCGAGTGTTTCTAGGACCCAGACGCTAAGGGTGCCACATAAGATGAATGTGAAAAAACTTTTTAGCTTAATTGATTGGGGTGTGTTTTCGGTTTGATTTGTACGGTGTGAGAGAAGCCATTTGGGTTTAATAGTTTTTTTTTCTTCGCAAGGAATTTTCATTAGATCTGATTTTTTGGATTTGAGTTGAAAACAATTTTTTTTCTTGATAATTTACTAAGTACATGTTTTATTCAATTGCTTTGTTTGTACATAGATAGGAGAATGAAGAGTAGACGAGTTTCTTAGGGTATTTTATAAGCCTGCGTCTACAATGGCAATTTATCAGACAATGGCAATGACTACTGCAATATTGACAGTGCAGAAACAGCAAACACATGTGGCAATATTGCTCTCAAGATTGCCATAGCAATATTGGTCTTAAGATTACCGTAGCAATATTGTTCTCAAGATTTCTATAGTCATCAACTATAACATAGTCATCAACAAAAACAAGTGTAGAGTCATCGAACGCATATGTCAACATTGCTATATATGTTTTATTCGATTGCTTAGTTTAGAGATAGGAGAATAAACAGTAGATGAGTTCCTTAGGGTATTTATAAGAATCTAGCAATGGAAATGACAATGGCGATATTATCATACTCCAATTATGGGTGTAGAGTTTTCAAACGCATACAGCAATATTACTCTCAAGATTACCATTGAAATATTGCTCTCAAGATTTTTATAGTCAGCAACAACAAAGTCATCAACAACAACAAGTATAGAGTCATCAAACAAATATGACTATATTGCTCTCCGAATTACCATAGCAGTATTGCTCTCATGATTACCATAGCAATAATTGCCCTGTCAATTTTGAGAGAAATACTGCCAGAAAACGTATCGTTTGACTTAAGTGAGCGTCGATAGTCAGGAGTTAGGCATAAAGTTTTTTTTTTACTCTGATCGCGAAATGGCTGAAAATTAAGTTGAATAAGAAGAATAAAAGAATACTATTGAACTTATACAGAGTTTTTTTTTGCAATCTCCGACATTTTGTTGTTCAGAATTTGACACGGCATTCGCTCAAGGGAAAATTACCTTGAAGCGAAATGTCCACTCAATACGATTTGACATTTAACACAATGGAAATATTGCCATTCACATTGCCACACAAATTTCCAGTGTAGGCTCAGGCTAAGGCAATAACAATGCGGTTCTTGAGACCTTAAGACAAACGTTTCGAAAAAATTATTACTCTCACAAAAACCTTAAATTCACTCTGTGTCAATCCAAAAAGTTTAAATTTTTTTGTGTCCATTTAAAATTTATTAGACTCAGTACTTAAACCTGAAAATTAATTTCCATTTCTCTAGAACTGTTTTTCCTTTTTTTTTCAATTTCGACCCAATATTTAGTTGAAAGGGCCCAAAGCTTTATTGTAGCTTCAAGCCATATCTTATCTAATTCTTTATCATTTAATGCAAGGAGATAATATAAAGAACGATTATATTTTTTTGAAGTTTTGGAGCCATTGAATTTATACGAGTCGATCTAATTGGCGGCCGAGAACACAATGAACCATTTAAATCAATTTACTTAGAAAATACTTTAGCAAATAAGGGGTTGGATTCAATTGTTAACGCAAAGTCTGTATTATTATTATTTTTTTCCTCTTTCCTGGTCATATTTATAGACTCTTGCAAGAAACGATAATCCCTATATGAAAATATCCGTAAGGGTTCTTTTTATAACTAAAGACCATTCTTGGGGAGCAGACAATAGCTCCCTTTTTTTTCTTGGGTTTTGTTTGCTGTTACGTACCTCACTTTACAAGTAATATCCGAGCACGTGAAACCCTCACAAATATCCTAATTATAGCAAAGTATAAGTAATGGACATAATATCCAAACAGGGATTGTGCTAAAAATTTGTGGAGGACTACCCACCCACCTTGCGTCACTGGCTTAGTCGAAAATACGCATAGTACTTCACCTACGTTAGATCGTTGTACTCTAACTTACTTGCCTATTAAATCAAAGACAATTTTCTTATTTTCCAGGAAAATGCTAATAAATTGCCATAGGCTTGACCTAATCAGCTCGAAGTATTTTCATTACATACAGAATTGGGACTTAAATTTTACTACACTTTACCCAATACTTCATTCTTCTTTAGACGTCAACTTATTGTTGCTCATACTGTTCACGTGTTTCCGGCCATAAGAACAAGTAAAAAAAAATCCTGTCTTTCAAGATTAATGCTATTACGGATCTTTTCAGTTCATAAATTTCGTAATCCCTCGGGATCAACTCGCGTTGAAACAACATTTTCCCCAGGGCTTCTGAAAGCTTAGATCCTACGCAAAATTTCAGCACAAATATCCTGGAGTGGTGATACCCTTTAATGTATTTTCGTGGCTTTGGGCCCATTTACCAGAAAGGGATGGGGTTTTTTTTTCGTCCGGGAACAGAAGGTTCATCCCGCCGATTTTTCGATATCGTTACAATACCCGGAACTTCAGTTGCACACGTACTATAAACGTTGATTAGACGCTGACTGGTATGGCTGCTTTTGAAATGGATTTCGTTGAATGACTCCCCTTTGTCCAGACCCTGTTCCTGGGCCGTATCCTCTACGATATAGGGAAACTTTTCCCGGAAAATTTGTGAAACATTAGGTAAATCTTCGGGCATGATGCGTACAAGAAAATTGAAAATCTACAGCATTATCTTTATTGGTCCGAGTTTGCATAGTTGTAGCATGGATCCCCCATAGCTGGCAAGGATGAAGTGATGAAAACTTCCGGACAAAGTTATAATTCATTCGAAGTGACGAAGTGTAGGTGGACCCCGAATAGACGAGCAACGCTGAATCATCTTTGAATATGCAAAAGGAAACTTTGTTATATTGTTGGTCCGGTATTTGCCCGATTTTCCCGGTATCCTTCGGAGGTGGTTGAAGAAGGGAGACCCAAGTGAAAGATGAAGTGAATGATATTTGCATAGGATTTCTTTTTAGCTTCCTGTTCTAATGCTATGCAGGAACACTTAGCTTTCATAAATATTTACGCGCAGGAGTAGGTCCTGCAGATGACAGCGAGTTGGTAGAGTGGAACTTTGTTAAATAGACTCTTGAGGATTTTCTTCGCAATTACCATCTTTGAATGGGATAACTCTTCTCTTCTAGGACAGAAAATTAAAATTAATAAAATCAGTCTAGAAACTGGAACAGTTTTTGGCGAGGAATCAAAAAGATCACAGACATTGTTAAGATTTGAAATTTCTATATGCATATAGAGAAAAGATATATGCATAGAGAAGAGAAAAGTCTCGAACATCACAACTTAAAAATTGGAAAACTGAAAATTCCGCAAAATATCATAAAATATTCAATAGCTCAAGTGTTTATTTTTTTTCTGCTTTCTGAATGTACTAGCTCACCCTATCATCAAGGATCCTGAAATCCGTTTGTAAATGTTCCATCAATATGCATATATTATTCGATATAAGTATTTTTCGGGAAAAGAAAAACCTGAAAGAAGCAATCAGTAGTTAGTTCACGTCCTCGACAATTCGAAAATCCTGCCTGAATCTCAATTGGAAATCCTGCATTGCGTTTGTATTGAAGACGTTTGTTTGGATCCATTTACAGATTATGTGTTCAATCGATTTACAAGTGTTTTCACAGCTAAAAGGAATCACACAGTCGAAATCATTTATTCTCGAAAGACATATACGGAATTATGGGCTTCGTCCCGAAATCTTCTGCACAGTTCTCCAAGGAATGATAATAGTCGTCAGTACAGAGGATACTCCGTCACTCCGCCACCCATTCGATTCACCTGCAAACCTGACCTCGTTCGTGAGACCGACTATCACAGAGTGTAGTCGGGATCGCACACATGCACACTACTTGCGATTACCTGTACTTAATTGAATTCCTTAAATTCACCTTTCGATAGGAAGAAGCTCGACTAGTTTCGGATCTTTTGGTGCAAACAGAAAAACAGTTTGTCTGAAATTATCGCCATTTTCTTTCAGTCGAATAACGTACAAAAGCCTTGCGGTGTTTGGATAGGCAAGGGCCCTACATTTACAATCCTTCAACTTTAAAGACATATCGGAAAAAAAGGGAGCTGAATTGAAAGCTTGAATCAAGACCTTGTTACTTTACTGAATAGGATTAAGTAGAACGAAAATTGTATTAGTTCCCAAAGGGAAGGCTATTGTAAACGGGTCTCAATTGGTTTTCCGATCACATACTAGATGGAAGTCAATAGAACTTGGTTGCTATTGAAACGGCTGGGGAACGCTGAGTACCACTTTTGTGCACACCTTCAGAACGCCTCACCAGTAGGACGAAATGAAAGGATTTACGATTCTTTTAACAGCAGCAAAAGAATAAGGACATGTAAAGGTAAAGGATATACGGGATAGTAGTTAGGGAGGAGTGCAACAGTTCGTCAGAATTGGATTTCGTGCATGTGGGGGTTTTGCTACTGATTTAATGAGTTTTCAATTGATTTGTTCCGTACACAGCTTCCGGGCGCTGAGAATGGACTGAAGGATCTTTGGTCGAAGATATCAAATAATTGCTTCATTGTGCAGAAGATTTTGGCAGTATCTGCAAATGTCAAGAGGTACTCTAAATTTGACAAGGAAAATAAGAGTTTTTTCTAATTAGAAAGCAATTGGACTAGAAGCCATGGAATAAAATGCAGCTCTCATATTTCAGCTACACTAGAGATGTGATGAAAATTAAAAGAAAAATGATTATTTTTTGAAAAGTTTCTGAAAACTAGATTAAAAAAGAAATTAGAAAATGACAGCCGAAACTTTTCAAAAACTAATTAAAAGAATAGCCGAGAGATGAAATAAAATTGATTCCCAAAAAACTATTGAACTGAAGTGGAAAATAAAATTTAAATCGAATGGAAACTTTAGTCGAAAAGTTTCAAAGCTAGTGAAAATGCAACTAGACGTAATTAAACATCGAATTTCGTAGCTGCTCACGTCAGGAGAATGAAGTTTAATAAAACTAGATCAAAATTAAATTAACTCGCCGATAAAGTGCTCGCAAATTGCATAATTAAAGTGGTCAAAGATGTGTTAAAAGTTAAGTCCAGCTTACATTTTTTTCACAGTGATAGCTTCCATAGAAGGGTCATTCGAAATTTAATAATCAATGGCGTAACAGCCTAAATTGGGGGTAGGCCTTGAAGTAATTCTAGAGCTACTTCATTACGAGACCAACGGAACATTAGGAGGTGAAGTGGTCAGCTACACGCTCGTCCGTGATTATTACCCCGATTTTAACTCAGGTACTCATTTACAGCTGAGTGGACTGGTAGTACGGCACCCAATGCCATTCTCGAAAATTACTTGGCGCCAAGCAGATTCGAACCTGGTACCCGGTGCACCGAAAACAAGTGTTCTAGCCACTAAGCCACCCAGGCTACCGAAATTTTGTCTACTTTAATTGCCCAATAATTGGAGATAAAAAATATAAAATGCTGTACGTCTTACGTGTAGCTTCTAGGCTAAAGTTATTAAAAAAATCGGCCAACAGTCTAGGCGCAACTTTATTATTTTATGGGTTGAAGTCCGAAACGTGTTTAATGCTGAGATGCGGTGTAGGTTACTATACGACTGGCAACCTAGAAAATAACGTTCCAAAGAGCCTCCAAATTACTCCTTAGGTTGTCAGTCGCATAGTAACCTACACCGCATCTCAGCATTATAACATTTCGGACTACTCCTACCCATGAAAAAATAAAATTGTGCCCAGACAGTTGGCCAAATTTTATTTAGTCTTAATTACTCTAGTAGCATATATACATATAGGTACTAATTTTCAACTTTTTAGCATAAGCCGTTTCTGAGATATGAAAAACCACCCCTACCCTCGTACTTTGCTTCACGTATGAAAAATTTATTTTTCTGGTATGTCTCTAGTATGTCACTTAAATACGATTGAGAAAAAAGCCTTTTATTTTCTTTGGGCTGGGCCACCAATCAATATTAGAGTAATATCTACTATAATATTTATAGGTCATGTGTATAGATGTACCTTATATCATTCTTAAAATATTTAATGGATTTGTTGAAAAGGAAAGCTGTTCTGTGTCCATTAACTCCAAATGGCCAAAAATTGGAGTTACTACTTTTACTTTATTATTTTAATAATAAAGTATTGTTATCGATTTTTTTTTTTAAAAAATTTGCTACCCAGTTTAGCTTAGGACGGCAGAGTAGCTTATACAGTTTAACGTTTCTTGCTTTTTATTCTTTGCGGCTTTCGGGAAACTAAAATCGGTATTTTTTTCATTTCCAACTCCTTCTACCATTATTATAATTTTTTGGCAAATGAGTCCACCATTATACTACTACATAAGTTCCAACTTTCAGCCTCCTAGCGTAAATGGTTCCTAAGATCTAGAAACCAAAATCTTTCATCTAAAACGCTACCCTCTCCTTCTTCCTTACACCCCACCCTTCCAAAATATGCTACTCGTAAAGGTTCACGAATTCTATCTAACATAAAAAATTTAGTTTATTATCTCAAGGGGTTTGAGAGATACGCGGTTTTATACAGTTTTTCGTACGGTGGACAGACGGTCATTTTTTTTTTGCTTTTTTACTAGTCCTAAAACGTGAAAATACAAAATTTCCGAGTAGCTAATTTTTTTTGGAATTTCAGGTCGATCAAAATACTTTATTATTAAAAAATAATAAAGAAAAATGAGCGCATTCATGTTCCCCAGCTCACCGAACAAATCGATTGGACAGTTAATAACCTCTTAACCTCTTAATATCTACCCAGTCGCCATTGTTGCTACATATTCATTTCATTTGACAGCTTAAAATGCAACCACCTATCCATACTACGCTTTCAGAAATAAAAATATTAAAAATAACAGTCTGGGTGCAAAAAAATCCGGTACGACAATTTTTTATCCCATTTTGATTTTTCTTTCATGAGAGGATGTTATGCGATTAAAATCATTTTTCGTTCGTATAATTTGGCGTGGATAATACGTCTGCATCGTTCGCTGTCTATCAGCGAACTAATTTTGAACTTACAGATTAAAATGGTGTTATAGGTTTTCAAATTATTTGAAACGCATAACTATTACAAATCAATAATTTTTTCATTGATTTATGTTCTAGATATAGGTACCAATTAATTATACTATGTATGATACCTTGAAATGCGGTCTTCTTATGTAATTCCTGCCATGAAAATCGTGAAAAATTGCTTCAGTTTGACTTCAAATATTTTTAACTAAAATGGACATTTTTTTAAATTTGATCTATGAGGGATATTCTTTAAGATTTTTTCTAGGATTATATTAATGAAAATGACAGGTTAATAATACAAGAAATAGGTAATAAATGCACTTAAAAAATTCTGATTTACGCATTTTAAAAAATGGGTAAGGGTTGTTGTTCTAATAGCAATTTTTCCAAAAACAGATTTATATTTTTTCTCTATGGGCGACTTAGTTTACACACGAGCTTATAAAATGGTGTAATTTTATTTAGTTTTTTTGTTGCTATTACCGTGAAAAATTGGCATGAAAACAGTCAATAACAAAACAAAATGGCATTTAACGGGCACATGGGGCCTTAAGCTGAGATGCAGTTAGTATGCGACTGACAACCTATATCATAGAATATGGGTATTTGAAACGTTTATTTCGGCCATTGAGGTGATTTTAAATTGATGCCTTTTTTATTCGCAAAATTTGCAACTAAAGAAGACAGTATTCGATTAGTAAAGCTAGATTTATTAACCGAGTAGCGTTCAGTAGTGGCATAGTCATCCCTCTGATGAATTAGAAATTAAATCCAAAACAGTTCTAATTGGCTTCTCCAGCAATCGTCTTTCATCGTGCTATACTCAAACGTTCACTAGAGTTCACTGTCGAGAATTAAAAAACCTTGTCGTTTGAAAAATTTGTCCTCCTTGCAGGATCGGAATGAAAAAGTTGTGGCCTCCCCTTTTTAAACTCATTATACTAAATTTCCTGCTGGGTGAATTAAGCATGTCTCACCCAGAGATGAGCTAAATTAAATCAACCTGAAAGCTGATAAATTGCCTTTCCTGCGAAATTTATATCAGGCAGCAGAAATCGTCCTTGCTCACTACCCATTACTGGTAAGTCTCCTGCTACGAAATAAACCGCGATTTATCTAATCTATTGACATAGCCATCGGCAATGCATTTACTTAAGCTCATCTAAGCTATCATCTGCACTTCATAGTGTCGTCTATACGACCGAGATAGGTCACAGTAAACGTACGGGGATTTAGTGTTGCTATGCACGATTTATCTGGCTCCTTGCCTAAATGCATTTAAAGGCGACCACGGAATGTCGGCTTTGTCTGATTCAATTACCTAGACAGGTGATTAGAGGCTGCATTCTACAGCATCATTTGCCTTGATTGCTCCATGCAAATCATGATGTTGATGAGGTAAATCCAAGCGGGTGGTATTAGCTTTGTAATGATCATCGTACTTTTGGGTAGCGCGGTACTAATAGTGGTTAGATAACCCATGAATTATTCATCAGTGCTAGACGTCCTGATCTTGGTTCGGAGAAGGTGAAAAATTAAGACTTCAGAACAGGCAACAAGTTTATCCATTTCCTTTGTTCCGCATTAAACGCTAAGAGCTCCGGTGGCTGGTAATCGCTTGATTAAATTCCGTAAAACTTTTACGAACGCCAGTGAAACGGGTTATGTGTGACGCAAAAGTTTCCCGGATGCCGTACAAATCGAATTTCAATGTTTGTGCATGCAACGAAGCCTGGAATTGGCAGTAATCTCGCTGCAAAAAACAAAATCCTGGCACACATTCAGCTTTCCTCCGTGTATCCTTTCTGGGTATTGCCCATCATTTCTATTATCCAAGGAGGTAAACTTTTCGAACGTCTTTTCGTTCGGGATTTCGAACTCTCTCAATATCCCGGATAACGTAAAACGTCGAGTTAGTGGTGAATTGTGCGCTGTGGCTGTGGCGTTGTAAGTACGCGAAGGGAGTGTATTTCAATTTATGGGTAACTAAGTAGGGTGCGAATTGGGGTGGTAGAATGGAGGCGCCAGTCAGCAAACGTATTACCGCAATGCCGAATATTGCCGGGAGTTCGATAAGCTCGACATAACCCAATTTCCAACTAATCGGAGTAGACGCGCCAATAGTTTTCAAACTTGAGAATCTTTCGATTGTGGCTATAAACCGAATTTTCGCAAGGTCGCTGATTTGAATCGAAAGAACCAGGCTATCAAATGGAAAACCGATTCGAAATTATACGAGCTACTTCCTTGATGTCCTTGCCACACACTCGTATTGAACCACAGGTCCGGCTTGACCTTTTGATACCTCTATACCGCCTACCTGTACAGCAACCTCTATCACGAATTGTCAATTACATTTATATGTAGCCATCGGGCGACTCCAGGGATTTAATCTCAAAGTTCATTACACATATTTGCTACCTTTTGTATATGGAAAGGCCAAAAGTTCGAAAGGTGATTTACGCTTCGGATTTCAAATGAACCGAAGTTCTTCCACGTCCTGGGAATTGGTAGCGGGTATACGCTAACCGGTATCTACCTTTGTGTATACCTTTTAATTGCCGAAGCTTTGTTTGCTTGTTGGCGGAGATATCGGTCGGAACGATGGAGAAGGTCTGCAGGTACGAAAATAGTCGATATTTGAATCAGGCTCATTGTTGGTGTTGTTGCTGTTGATGATAAAGGTGAAATTAAATGCAAAACTCTAGAGGAAGAGATTGAGAATAAATTCGCCTAGCCAGAACGGATATATATAAGACTAGGTCACGGCATTGGACCGGTGGGCTTTTTCGTGTTTTCATCATACCAAACGTATAGTGTAGTGTTTAGTAAGTAAATTAGGTGGATTTTAATTAACATGAAGGACCCACCAGAGTAATCGAACTTAATTAAAAAATTGGATTCGGTTTTTTTCAGTGTTTTTAGTCCATACCTGCTTTATTCACACTAGACCTTCAAGTAGAGATGGGCAAAGCAGTTCCTTTCAGTGAAGTACTTCACTCCGAGTCACTCACTTCAACAAACAAGTTCAGTGAAGTGTAATAGTTCCGGAACTCTACGTTCCATCGTTCCTTCGTTCGATTTTAAACTAGTTCGATCTTTAAGTACATTCATAGTTCAACTTAAGGGGAGAAGATGAAGACGAAAAAAAAGGGTCGATAAAGTTTCGTTTGCTAGCTACTATAAAGCTGGATACAGACTTATCGCGTTTCGCTTATTTCGCGTCATTCGCGTCTTTCTCGTGAATAGTGTGTAGTGGTTTCTCGCTTTTCGTTGATCGCAATTCTTGCATTTTCTCTGTTAGAAGCGGTTTTTTCACGAAATCAAAGGCTTTTGCTTGACGAGAAAAATACGCGAAACGATTTTTTGAGACCCACTCGTGAATTTTTGGTTTTTAATGTCAAAAGTTTGGACTTGCAGAAGTTCAGAAACTGAAAATAAGTAGAACTTCACGAAGTGGAGAGAAATCACGAAGACGCGAAACTTGCGAATTGTGTGTGCAATTCTTTCTCGTGTTCTCGCAAGTTTCATGTATTTCGTGAAATAAGACGAGATACTCACGAAATGCAAGAAACAAGAAAAGGTTGAGAAGCCTGTAGCCTGTTAACAGTTCGTTTTATTTAACTTCATTCATAGTTCAACTTGGGGGGGGGGGGGGGGAAGATGAAGACCAAAAAAAAAAGGTTGGTAAACTTTGTTGTCTTGTATCCAATAGAACTGTAGTTCACCAAAAGGAGTGAGTTACTTCACTCCCTCACTTCAATGAAGTGTTCTTTTGGAACAGTTCTCTTGTGAACGACCCATCTCTACTTGTAAGTACCTATAAATTCCATAAGATTTCAACTGTTTTATCGATTTCTGTAACTTTTTAATGTATCCATAACCATCTCGGTACTCAACTACTCATCGAAATTGCCACTTTTTCTAAGCTTTCAGGTAGTCACCATACTTCTTATACTTCAGTGTCCAAATTTTTTATGTTTCGATAAAAAAAATTTCATTGCTTCCAGCATGGAACTTGTTTGAAATTATTCCAGCCTCATGACAATAAGCGTTTTACTCTAATTAGATTTGAAACTTTATCATTTTGGTGACTGAAATAAAACTCCCTGAACATTTAATAGGTAGAATTAAGTTGATGCTGTACATGAAATTTTAAAGAGGTAATTTCCAGCATCTGAGGATAGTGTTTTATCGTTCTGAATAAAGGACTTCATCGCGAAACGAATTTGCATATGCGTGTATCATATTCGTGATTTCATGCTGAAGTCGGAGATGTTGAAGATGCACTTGATAGTCAAATAACTAAAGGTACTCTTACCCGAGCGATAAAAATTGTTCAATTTGCAGCAATATTCGTCAATTTTCACATCACGAAAATATGAAGCAACACACAGCAACACTAGCAACAGGCGATGTGGATTAACTTTTCATTAACTCGTGTGATGAGCCATATTGACCTATATCTAGCAATTTGGCAATAGCTGTAGCCCTATCTAAATATCAATATTTCATCTTTTTATCAGGTTTTATAGATCCTTGAGAAGAACCTTTTTCTTTCCACCTTCCCCACCCTTTCCTTCAAAATTTAATTTTATAATCAGATACAAATTTTAGGCATCTAAAGGTTTCCACGGGTTTTACTGTGTTTAAACATTTTAAATGTCAATAAAATGATAAACAGTGTGAAATGTTATAACTTTTTTATTAACATTTTCGTTCCATGTAGAACTATCTGCTGCCATTGCTGAGTTGAGTATATTTTATTTGCCAGTCGTTCGCTGCGTGCTTGCAATCTGCTTGGGGGTCAAACCAGTTTGAAAACAAATCACTATTGAAATCATTTTTTAATACAGTTGTTGAAGTATTTTTATATTTACTGTATTTACTACTATCGGTTTTACTCTATCATTTTGAGCTGAAAGTTTTTTCAAGGTATCGAACCTCCTAGTACTGTTGTCCATAAAAATTTTAAAATCCCACCCTTTTTTCCAGAATAAAAGTTTAAGGTTTGCCTAAGGGAAGTTATGCCTAAGGGAAGTGCCTATGCCTATAGTGATATTACATCGGGTTTATATGTCTGTACCTTTTCCAGGCAAACATGTAGACACGCAGAAAATAGTCGACCGATTTTCTGGTTAGCTACATTGGATAATGTAAAAAACTACAAGTCTTAATACATCAATATATCAAAATGAATGGTAGACTCCCACTCCCAAAAATTTCCCAAAACACCATCTAGTTAAACAGCCATTTCAGGGACCTTCGAATACAGAAAATTTCCGATCCTGAGCATTACGATAAATCGAATCCTTTATCAATCGAAACGACAAAATACAATACACATCACCTCTCGATACGGTCGGTATTCCGATATATTTATGACCTCATTTACTTGAACGGAAAGAGTAACCTTTGTCTCTGCAAAGGTCCTTTTTCCTTCCAACAATCTTCGCATAATGCAAGGATACTAAAGTTCGGCGGCACTGTAAAACTAAGACAATGGTTTTTGGATTTTATTTGATTTGATTTTTCACCAGGATATTTGCAGTAGCGGGTAGTCGTGTGTGTAGAACGAAGGACAAATAGCGCCTTATCGAAATGGAATTATTGGGCTCGAATGATTTACGTTTCGGTCGACTGAACCAGATTAGGATATAAATTATCCTTAAAATTATGCCGACACGTGTGTGTGTGTAGGTTTTTCACAACGAGTACGACAACTTTTCGATCGCGATAATAATAATGAGGGTTTTTCTCCGAAAACTTTTCATATGAAAAGATAAGAGTATCGTTTTATAATTGTTACGTGAAAACTTCTCAAAACCGGGGACAAGGTTAGTTCAGGTTGTTGGAAATTATTCGATATCTGGAATGAGTATAAATTTATTATGGCCGTAGTTATTTAGATAAGTACAAGGGGGTGTATTATTTCTTAGAAATTTCTGAAGTATTCCTTGCTAAATTTTCATGTTAATTTCTTGTGTAAATAATAACATTCATTGCAAGATAGGGAACTCCATATGAGAACGCCAAGGCTGTAAATACAACTTTATCTGATATCTTTGTAACTAATTTGGCTAAGAGAACAAGCCAAATATTTAGCTATTGCGTATCTATCTTTCTAGCCATTCAAATTCAACACACTTCAAGGCTTAACTGGCGAGAATACAAATTAGAATTATTTAATAATTAAAACATCTGGCGCAATTTCATTTCATGGCTGTTGGCAATTCCTTACGAAAAATAAACCGAAATACGAACAACTCACTAAAATTAATACTACGCCTGACAAACTGTTAATAGAATATTTGAGTCGGTAGGTCGCATAATATTCAATGCCTACACCCTTATTTACCTTAGATTATTCACTTCCCACTTTACCTACGACGCGGAGTTTTAAATTAGCAAAAACATAGGTATAAACTAGTTTTTGCTAAATAATCAAAAACATAGGTACCTATAAACTTGTTTTTGCTAATTAATTAGCAAAAACATATAAACTTGTTCGCATATCTTATAGATCCCTCTTCAAAACAAACTATATATCAAGTACTGTGCCTATAATATGAGATCTCAAAACTTTCCAGACCCAGTAGTGATGTATCAACATCCTGCCTTTTTTGACTACCTCGTTTTACACGAGCGAATCAAATTGCTCAATTCGCAGCAATTTGAGACAATTTTGACGTCACGAAAACATACTGCAACATCAAATATTGACGAAATGGACCAATTGGTTGTTAACTCGTTGGTCAACAGTGTCTAGCGATATATGGAACAATACTCAGCAATTTGGCAATGACATCATACACGGACAATTCAGTCTATGAACAATATGAGAGTAAATTTGACAAACAAATATAAAACTTAAAATAAAACATCAAATATTTGAATTCCAAGCCGTTATCATTCAAAACTTGACAAATAAGTCCAAAACTCAAAACAAAACTTGACAACTGAATCGAACGAGGACAATTGCTCGGAATTTTTCAAGTTAGTGGAAATACAGCAACTATAGCGCGAGCAATACCAGCAATCTGTGAAAACATTGCCAAATTGTCGAAATATTGCCGCAACTAGCATGATATTGCCCGGTATTACTTACTTACGATGGCGCTACAGTCCAAATTGGACTTTGGCCTCCTGCATTGCCCAGTATTACTCCATTAATTGCTCCACTAGTTTTGGCAATAGTCGCCGGGCAATTAATTGCTTGAAAAATTACTTGTGTATAAGCTCCTTTATTAAAATTGAACAGCCTTATGAAATGGGCATGCAGCTGGTTAGATTAGATTAGATTGGAAATAGGGGTTGGTATGGTTAACCTCTGTCACTGAAGCCACAGTTGGCCCTATTGTGATGTTCCCCCGGATTGACTATGATTCCTCTTCAATTTTTCCGATTTCAATGAAGCTTAGTATTTTGCGAAGAGGAAGGCAGCTGGTTATGTCCTAGACACATGGCAAGATTTAATATATCTTAAATCAAAAGCTTTCATTGGAAATTGGAGGGTGACACACGTGCGTTTATTTTAATAGCTATTAAATCAAGAAAAAATCTCAAATAGTTTGACAATTCAATTGACGCGAAAACATGCTGGTTCCATTTTGCTTGTCTAAGTCTGGCAAAATATCCCTCCAAGCATCTTTCAGCTTCTGTTCTTCAGACATGGACCGTATCCGTTTGCAGAAATTTCTATTTTATTAATTATTCAATTTCATTCAACAAATGTCAAAAACATATGTAACTGGGGAAAAATTAGAAGCTCTTCGATGCATCGCATTGTGTCAAGCTTTTAATAATATCGTCGCACAATTTAATACAGACTTTCGAACTTCATTAAATTCGTGAGATAATAGTCAAATAATTACGTATTAAATCGAGTTAATAGCCAAATGGCAGATAATACGATATTAACGCTGCCGTGTGTCTAGGACATTAGGCTCGAAGCTCCCCATTTTAAACCCATTCATTCCAGACTTCTTGTTTTGCTTATTTTGGAAGTTTTATTTTTAAATCAAAATTAAATTCCTAATATCATTCTTTATTGAGAGCAGTTTAATCCATTGAATACTTTCCAAAGGAGTCTCCATTTTTATCATTCAAAATGAACAACACACATTCCTGTCATGTTTATGGATTGGCATTCGCGACAGACGAGTGCATTTTCCAATAATGTCGCTATTATCGTCGACTGAATGCAACTCATCTCGCCCATCGTACGAACAATGGACGCACTCATTTGTGCTAGGTTGTTTCATTCGTATGGCATTTTCATTACAATGAAAATTCCCACCACACCATGGTAAACATTCGTTCACACATTCGTGCACATATCCGCACATCATATGGGGATTCCATTCGAAATCGAATTCGAATTGTTTTTCATCATCAAGGCAAAACCATAATCTGAAATTACAACTGGGAACAAGTTTCCACACAAGGTTCGTTCGATATTCACGGGAACATTTGTGAATCCAACTGGAAATCACCCATCACCAATCCTCCACGAAATATTGAATGCATTTTTGGCAAAGGACATTTGTCATATGTCTCACAGGTTCCTCGCGATCCAGGACAATGAGAACAAGCAGTCACAGGTGTAATTGTTCGTGGTGGGCGCTAATCGCGACATTAATCCTTTGCTGTTGGCAGCTCGAGTTTAGAATGTCTTCCGGCAAATCTACAATTTCAATTTCGACAAGAGGGAGGAGATAATTGGTCAGGGTGGAATTAAAACGGGCTCGTACGACTACGACTTCTTTTGTCAGGGTGCCATGTCAGAATCAGTTCGAATAGAAACGTCTCAATTTGGCCCAGATAGTCCTGGGAAAGGAGTTGGCACCCGGCCAATTCGACAACCCCAAAATCCATCCACGATGCAAATTTTTGGCTCCTTGATGCAGTGAGCAGTGGGTTTGAATGAGACTCTCAAGGATATCTACAATTCGGCGAATAGTGGGCTTTTTTGTGCTGATTGATATCTTGGATCATCTTGTCTTTAAACTGCAATAAATACTAATTCCAAAATCTAGTGAATATGTGAGCAGAAGAGGTGGCTTACGAGGTGTCGCATTGAATTTTCAGGTTGAAAAAAAACTGATATAAAAATTCATCACCCGATTCCTGGATGATAATAAGATTGGGGCCGATGGCGGAAAGATTTGGTCCTTTTCTTTCCGACGAACAAGCAGTAGTTAAGAAACCCGGTCGCATATTTGAATTTATTGTCATCAAGGGCGAAACTACACCACTCAGGGCTAGAACGGGGGGTTGTTTGAATTGGTTAGTGGACAGAATGGCAATATAAAACCGAATCATTACTGCAATGGATCACTTTCCAGTTCGTTAAGCTAATTACGGTCCATTACGTGACGGAAAGATTCCGACTGAAAAGTCCATAAGAGATACGATGGTCGGTCATCGAATTACGCAACAGTCGGATAACTGCTATAATAAAAACAGCCTTCGGAAGAAGAAAACCTAACAAGGAGGAAATGAAATATCCCACATGGGAAGTGTAATATTACAGCTGCAGACATTCGTCTTTTTTTCGGGGGGTGGTTTTCTGTATGCGTGGAGGTTTGTGTCTTCTTATTTATTTATTTTTTTTACTACAACCCTCGGTGCCGCTTGCCAAAGGACGACAAAATATTCCGGAAGATGAGAATATTTCGAGGAAGAGCTGTTTCGACGTCCATCCGTCACTTGAAAGACAAGAGATTATTGCAAGGAGGCGACTAACAAGATGGCATACAAACGATAAAGTTTTTAATCCATTATCCTTTATAGTGGTTTTTGTTCTGTTCCCTTCACTTTATTTATTTTTTCTTGACGTAAAAGCAACCTAGAAATATACTTCAGTTATGAAACTACTATAGCATAAAACGGATAAACAACTTTAAAAGTCAAAGATATGAAAAATATTTTATGCATGAACAAGGCGATGTTATGGTTGGTTTTGATGCGATGTATGTTTGCTGGATTTTATGGAATTAAAATTTATTAAAAAATTGAAATCCTTTTGAAATGGAATTAGTTTCTTTCGGGGTAAAGGAGCTAACCACCGAGCACTGGATAGTTTGGTCCTTGCCAGCACCGTTCCATGTAACCTGGACGATCAATTGTGATTCTCCAATGCACCTTCGGAGTCTAACTTTTTTATTAAAATAACGAAACAAAAATAAGGGATGAATGCCTGGAGTGCTTGGTAGGAGAATTTTGTTTGTGCATGGTATGGGGGATGGTGATTTTTTTTTAAAAGTCGAGGATAACACTCTCAAAGTAATGCGATTAGAACGATGCAATACAAGTGGTTTTACTCACTAAGGTTCACTTAGCAATGCGACGCGATAAGATCTGATTTATCATCGCGTCACAGGTTAAGAAACTAAGAATTTTAAGAAATTCAAGTGACGGCGGGTGTTTTAGCATTTCTGGGATTTTTTTTTTTTAAAATAAAGTTAGAGTTTAAAAAAACATTTTAGCTTTTACAGCGACCAGAAAATATAATTTGGTTTTCACAACCTAAAAATATTTTTCAAAACAGACAAAACGGCTGAATTTTTCGGAATGAGATAAGTCCTTAAGACAGAGATATTGTTGTTGGTTGCAGACTATTAAAATATTTGTTAGGGTTTAAAATATATCAAATTTTACTGTCCAAACAAATTTTTAAAAATCAAAAATCTAAACGTAATTCAATCGACAAATTTCTAGTTTTTGCAGTCCTTTTTAATTGTCTCCCTTCAATTTAATGAAATTCATGGGACCAGGACCCGACTTGGGCTATTGCGCCATTGATGATGATGATGAATTCAATGAAATTATGTTATGTTTATTTTCACATTTCTTTTTATTTATTTCCCTTTTGCAACAATTTTCAAATCGGTAATACTGAACAGTTGAAGAAAAGCTTAACACAAAAAAAAATAAATATTTGTTCACTTTATTTGGCTAATTCCCTTCTTCATTCTTTTTTTGCCTGGGAAAATTTTTTATTTCCGAACATGTGTCTAAAGTGTTGAAAATTAGAAAAAAGTCAATATAATCCCGCAATCTGACAATAAATTTTGGTAGTACAGAAAATGGCAGAAAAAAATATTGTTTGTTAGAATCAAAGGTCTGTATTCTGACTGCTGGTATTTAGCCTAAGAAAATGTTGATGGAAATGTTATCGATTTTAATATCAGAAGGTATGTTCCCTTATTTCAGCAGTACATCCATGGTCTCACCGATGGACAGAATTGGCTGAACCAAATTTTAGGGATGTATGGTGGAGCCTTCACAAAATTTTCGATGCTCATATCACGTAAGAGTCTGGGAATCATTTTGACAATATTCACATTGGTTCAAAGATGACCAGAAGTATCTTAAATTAACTACAAAATCAAAGTGTTCTCGAAACTAGAGGTCTGAAGCCTGAGCACAATTAGGTAAAGGAGAGACAGGTAAAGTGGGCCTCTTTAAAAATTTTAATTTGCAATAGCGCCATCTCTTAGCAAAATAAATTATACATTTAAGCTTCATAAATTGTTTCCTACCCTGAAATTTTTTTTAACGCTTTATGACTAATAGACACCAAGAAAGCCCAAAAAAAAAAGTGAGTCCGTCTGTGCGCCGTACGCTGTTCTTCGTACGCAAGACGTTTGATAGCTTATAGCTCTCAAAATCTTTGAGCTATTAAGTTTAATTTTTTTTCGTCGGTGAACTGAGCAGACCTCTTCAAGTGGCCACCTTTAGAGTGGTTGGGGTGTGAGGGGAGAGGTGAGAAAAGTGTTTTAGTTTCTAGATCGATATAGAGCATTGATAGTGGACCCATTTGAAAAAATTTTTGGTATGTGAAGGGCTGTGGGAGTGGGGTGAGTAATTAAATAAATAATAGTAGTCCAAAAGAGATTGATACATTATTAAATCAATGTCACCTAAACGGTTAATGATTGATACATTGTTAAATCAATGTCTCCTAAACGGTTAATGTCACTATAGATTAAAATTTAATGAACATCTGCAGGTAAACTAGGAGAATAGATAGAAAACTAATTGTTGAGTAGTGGCAGTGGTGTACGAAAGAGGAAGGACTTAAGATTACGATATCTTACAAAACAACTACACTAGAACAATAGAGTTCAGTTTCTATATAAAAGTTGATGAATAAAGTTTGCTAAAAGTAATATAGATGAAGTGGAGAGCACACGAATTTTTTTAAAAAATCACTTCTCACATCTCAAGAAGATTCCTAACTATAGAACGGCTTATGCTAGAAAGTTGAAACTCGGTATGTACCTATATGTGAATAAATTAGAAAAGTAATTGTGATTAAAAAAAAAACTCGAACATCGATTTGCGTTTGGAAGGGGCGCAAAAAAAATTATCAGTGAAAATAGAATGCATATATTTTCACGATTTTTGATATATCTACTAGGTCTTCCCAAATATTGAATTCGTTTTTATTCCACGGATTCTTCATATGAATACCTAGAAAGTGTTTTCAAGATTTTTTGAAATTCGACCCCCAAGGGAAGTTGTATACTTTTCATGAATTTTGCCATATCTCTCAGGTCTGATCAGATATCGAAGATCTTTTCACTTCTATGGGCTTGTTTAATAATCACCTATTTTCAAGTTTTTTCCTTTTGCAACCACTAGACCGAAATATGTCTCAATTATGTAATTCATTTGTTATTTATGGCAGTGGCGTAAGTATTTTAGCGCTACCCTATTTTTACCGCTTCCCGAACATTTTGTAAGGTTTTCAGTCACATAGTAACCTACACCGCATCACACATTCAGCGCGTTCCGTACTTCTACCATAAAAATAATAAAGTTACGCTCAGACTGTTGCCAGATTTTTTTTAAAACCCTCACTGTATTCCAAATTTCTTGTCAAAATTTTTTGAAACGTAGCTACTTTGAAATAATAAAGCGGGTTTAATATTGAAGCCTCCTTAAACAACGAACAAAGAATCAAAACGGAAAGTCCTTAGAAATTAAATTATAAAAAATTAAACATCATTAATGCGTAGGTATATCATTTGTCCATAACGGTAATGGAATTTGGGATTTAATTCAATTAATTGTGTCCGAAAAGATATAGGGTCCTTTTTCCGAGCAAGGTACTACTATTTCGGAAAACTGATGAGGGGATGTATTCAAACAGGTATCCTTTCAGGCGAATGATGGACTACTGTCTATAAGGTACCCAAGTACGTTAGCAAAATAGCTCTCATCAATTAGTTGTACAAGGACTTGGAAAATTAATGAAAGCAGAATAATTGAAAAAGGAAGAGTCCCCATACTTCAGGGATACTTACATCGTATTTAGTTCAAGTAATTATCCTCAATTGTTTTTTTTTCTTGCGCGTTTGTATTCCACTTGAAACCGACAAATTTTCTTTGTAGCACACAAGCGTGTACACTACGCGCTCCTTGGTATATCCTTGCTGGTGTTTTTTTTTTCTTATCTTCTTTACTTTCTAGTACACACTTTTAAAGCACTGTATACAGTAAATTGCTGGTAATTACGAGCAAGGACCTCTTTTTCATTCTCTTTCTTTGGCAAAATTTTCACTTTATTTTTTTTTTTTCACACACAAATCTTCACTTTTCACCTTTTTACACGCGGAACACTTTTCCGCTCGGAGGAAACAATAAAATGACGACGACACTTGAAAAGAAAATTTTCCTTTTCTAAGATTTTTCCTTTGACGCTCCCTAATTTACGCTGAACATGTAGAAACGATGGAAAAACCGGGAACTGACGGGAACACTCGAGTACAATTGTTAAGAAGTTTAGGGATTAAGTGTTTTTATTATTATTTTTTTTTATTTTATTTTAGTAGCTTGTAACCCCGGAAAGAATGTGCCGACTAAACGATTAAGGAGCAATTTTATCGCATACAATAAACGGAGAGAAAAAATACAGCCACAAAATAAAATTCAATTCGCAGGGAGGGCTGGACTGGAATGCGAAAAATAAGGGATGTTATTCGCGAACATACGACACGTTGCACATAATCCACACATCCGATATAAACGCGAACCGTACCAATAACGAGACGATAAAATTGAATTTCGCAAATAATTCAGCTACAAAACGCATTTTATTACACCTTTGAGGTGCGTACGGGGGCGCATTAAATTTTTATTTATTATCCCATCCGAAGATACACGGCATAAATTATCTCCTTCTATCGTTAAATACACATTTGATCGATAACGACATATATAGAATTTTTTTTGTTGATAATATTTGGGCGCCAGAACCACGATGTCGAGGCTATATCATTCACATAATTGCCCGTGTAATTGCAAACGGCCTTGTTGACTCGGATAATATAATTCGCGCACTTGCCTCCACGAGCTAGGTCACGCGGTCTATTAGGGTTGATAGTAATAATCCGAAAAGAGGCCCTTCCGGGAATACATTAAGCGACATCTGGACGTCACATTAGGCAGCAATTAAAATTTGCCCGCGATAACTCCGGACCGTTGTCGCGCCGTATTCGAACGAATTAACCATGCAGCCCGTATGGTATTTTTTTAGTATGTGATCAGCTTAACTAGCGCGTACTGGAGGCGAATACTTACAGTCCGGAAAATCGCCCAACAAAAACCAGGTTGGACAACAAATTTTTCAACCCCGAAAAAACCGAAGAACGTAACGTTCACCAACTCTCGCGCTAAACTAACAACATCCCGATTTGGTCCAACAATCGGTGAATTTTTTTTTTTTTTTTATTGTATTATTTCTCTTTTGGATCTTTGATCAGGAGTCCTTTGGATATCGTGCGTCGCGCTACAAGGACCAAATAATTCAGTCGGCAAACAGCTCTTCGAGAGATTCTATCCCGGAGTCCTTAAGAGAAAACACTATCGAGATTCTAGTACAATTTCGCAGAATCCGACAAGATGGACCAGCGCATAGGCTGACGGTACAGTCCTGGCAAGAACTACCCCTTAGCATAATAACCTAGAAAAACGCGCGCGGCATGTCCTTGATGGGAAAGTTGAAAAGCTTCGTAGTTGGCATTATCCGAACATGCGCACACTAAGCCGAGGCCTATATCCTTCCGTTGTACGATTTGCGAGAACCTTTACCAGAGGAATCACAGCTCGTATGTAGGTGGATGGGAAAGCTTCGATGGAAGAGAGGTCATTACGGAACCGGGTGAAAAAAAAGGATCCGTGTTTCGATAAGACGTTGTGCCTACAATGAAGACAACAATACATACAGTCTTATGCAAGGTTAGTATAGTTGCCAGAGAGTGTATTGGAGCCAGGACATCATCCATCATGAGAAATATGTCCTCTGGGAATTCGGAAAAATATACCACATACCATCCGCCCTGATGAAGAAATGCAGATATTTTTTACTTGAAATCTTGGGGTAGTTTTATTTTCTTGGGGTCAAGGTTTGGTCAGGATCGTTATGAATTGGATGATTTCAATATCACCTTACATTGAGTTTTTTTTTCCACAATTGGTACATCGTGATCGTGGTTGTGTGTTTCTGCCTAGAAATCTTCAATTCAGTATCCTTTTCCACAGGACTTGGCTTGTGCATTAAAGGTCATCAGTTTTGCGGATTGGCCAAGGGAATAAGTTTAAACTACACTTTTGGACCATTCTTAAAACATGCAACTGTTCCATTTTCAAATTGGGATCAGTGGGTCTCTCAACCTGACGACACTCTACCCCCCCCCCCCCCCCCCCCCCCCGTATGGAATCCCTCCGTACGAATTCAGAGACCCACTGATCCAAATTTGAGATTTCCTTGAATGGTGTTCTAAAGTTGTACTTAGTCGTACCTTAACCGAGTAATACTGAGAAAAGAGAGTACCTTTGAAGTTGACTGATATCGAGCCATCCTTCAACAGTCACCACTATTCAGCCCGTTATCATCACTGAGTGGCATTTAGGAACCAACAACTTACCATTTACCGGATTTCGTCAGCGTTTTCCAGGTGGAGACACTGGGTATCCGGGAAGTCTGTCGGTCAGTAAGACGCTACGTCAAAGCAAAAAGTTGTAGTCCTCACTGAGAGCTAAGCTGCAATCAAGGCCTTAGATTCGGCTATCACCTCCTTAAATTCGTCGAACAGTGCCGTGAAAAGGTAACCTACATGGAAAGTCAGGTTAAAAGTACCTTGCTTTGGGTCCAAGGCTACAGCCAGATAGAGGGTAACGAGCAAACAGATGAATAAGCTAGGCAAGGCTTTACTCTCTAGAGCTCTCTCGTAGAATCCGTTCAGGTCAGGGACCGTCAAGCGCCAATCCATAGAGCGAAGTTCTCTTAAACGCGATCTCCACATGGAGAGGACTGACCAGCTACGTCACATCAAGGAAGATATGGCCATCCTACTGACGGAGAAGAGCAAATAAACTCCTGAGCAAGAGCCGTGTGGACGTCTCCAGAGTAATGGCAGTCAGAACGGGTCACTGGGCGATCGGTGTCCACGCGGCCAGGATTGGTATTCCCCTTAACGTCAATTGCCGCAGCTGTGGTGAGGTAAACAAGAGGGAAACTGCTATCCACCTTCTTTGCGAATGTCCAGCCCTAGCTAGAGCCAGACTTCACGTACTAGGCAAACCGTTCTTTAATAACCATAACGAGATCTCGAAGAACAAGATTGCAGAACTGATCACCTTCCTGAACAGCTCCGAATGGACATGATAATCCATTGGAGCCCCAGGTCTCTGTTAAACCATGTATCCACATCATCAACCCTCACCGACCAGGTTAAACGAGTTGTGGTATTAAATCAGCGCTTCCTATGCTAATTGGGCGTTGCTTTCGGCGGTCGGGCCACCACGTAAGCCAACCAACCAACCAGGAACCAACAAACCACTCAAACTATCCTCATTGAAATATTTGACCTCACCCTACCAACTAGTTTGTATAGAATTGAACTTAAGTGAAATTTTCACACAAGCTGTATTCCAATCTTCAAGTTATTTTCCTCTACATCCTGTATTTTGTATTTTACATGAAACCTTGAACTTAAAAACTTTTCATCATCCCCCTAACATTAGCATCTCGGCTTAACATTCAATTTGATGGTTCCAGGTAGGTGCTTGCTTCTTTGTTTAAATTTTCATTTTGACAGAGCGCTTCTTAGTTAAACTCCACAGCACTTGAGTCCTTGGAAAATTCTTTGCTTAAATGCATTCTGATGTTATTCTTTTGACGAAAAGAAGTTCATCCAAAGTTGAAACATGTGGTAGACTCCACATCACCTAGTATACTATACTCGTACATATTCCATTCTGCATGTAAATACGTTTTATCCTAAAGACTGCGCTGAAGGACGAGACAATGAGATGTAAGTGAGATTCGTACAAGAATGAAAGAAGGATCTTAACTTGGCTTCGTATCCGAAATGGTTGTTCAGTTGCCCGCAGTCCTTACAAGAAAACCACATTTTCATCCTCTCCCGAGGACATTTTCTTGACAACAAGTACAGTGACGGTGGTAGTGGAGATAGTAGGTAATAGGGATATGAAAGAAGAAGCTATGTTCGGCGACAAACAACTATGGAGGAAACTTTAACCCATTACATCCGTTGCACAAGGACTCTCCCACAATGCTGGAGTACTATAACAGGAGTATAATAAAGAAACTTTTATCGTTCTGCACCTATCGTAGTAAAGGACATTATTTTCAAGTTTCGAAAGTCTGAAACACTTGGTCCCTACGTAAGAAATGGAAGAAATTATTTGCCACTTTCGAGAGATCCTACTCCGCCGATCCCGGAATCTGTGTAAGCCTACTGCAGATATGCTTGACCATAATTGAGGATGAGTACAAGGACGACAGAAAAAAAGTTGTTGAGTGCATTCTCTTGTTCGGTTGATTGGTCACTTCAGATAAATTAGGTTAAGGGAAGTATCCATTAATCTAATTGATTGTGAAACTCCCAAAACAGCCAAATGGGCTTTTTTCGTTCTTTAGGCGAAATGTATGCGAAATCCAAGGATATGTTGTATGCTAATCACAGAACCCTTGTATGGATTGATATTATTGAAGGACCAAAAAGAAATTGGCAATAGTATGAGAAAATTTATATCACAAAGCCCTGGATGAGCTGAAAGTGGGGGATCAGGGTAGAGATACATTATACATTTTAAGATCATAGTCCGGGACGTGGTCAAAGTCGAAATGTAGCTGCAGTAGTTTCGAGCGAGTGAAGTTTGTTTTGTCACTAGAACGACTCCTCCTTATAACTTTCAAATTCAGCAGTAGTCCTGCAATTTATTTATTTCAATGTCTGGACATTGAAATTAATGAATTGTTCCTGAAAGCAAAAATATCAAAAATATTAAATTTCAGCCGTAAGTAGCACCTTCAGATTAGGATGTCAAAACTCCAGAAATTTGGCTTGTAGATGACTATACAAAAAGTCCGTAAAAGAAAGACACAATTTCACGTCTCCTCAAAACTAAGAGATATGGCGAAAATTGTGAAAATGTATGCAATGCACTTACACATCCTTGAGGGTTGAATTTTCAAAAATTATAAAATTAATTTTTAGTCGATTGTATAGAATGACCAATAAAGTAAAAAAGAAGTAGACATCTCATCAGTCTATAGTAGTTATAGGACAGATTACCTCAAAATGTATTCAACTTCTATACACCCTTTTAAATTCCAAAAAAAATCTGAAAACACTTTCTCAACATTTATCTGAAAATCCGTAGAAATACGATTAATATCTTAGAAGACCTAAGAGATATGACGAAATTCATGAAAATATGTTGATCCTATTTTTGCAGTGAAACCCACTTAAATGATTAAGCCCCGTTCCTACGATCGTCAGTTAAATTTTAACCAGCACCACCTGTATGAAAATCTGTCAGTAAAAGTTCTAATTAGAACATTACTGACGATCGTAGGAACGGACCTAAGTTGTCAAAGTACAGTCTGTTTAAATTTTTAGCAATCCTAATAAGAAAAAATAGAAAAATCTTTCAATTTAATTTGAAAGTTAATGAAGACAAACTACAGAATTGATCCTGTGAAGACATGAGTCTGAGAAGCAGCAGAGATAAACGCTGAACCCTCTTTTAGTCTATTTAATTTTGAGCAATCTTTTTTCATAATATCGTCCTCTGTAAGACACAAGTCTTAGCAGCAGTTGGAAAAAACGCTGAACCCTCTTCCAGTCTGTTTCATTTTGAGCAATCCTTTTTCACACTATCGCCCACTTTAAGATACAGGGCTGAGAAGCAGTAGAGAAAAACGCTGAACCCTCTTTCAGTCTGTTTAGTTTTGAGCAATCTTTTTTCACAATATCGTCCACTTTGAGACACAACTCTGAAAAGCAGTAGAGAAAAACGCTGAACCCTCTTTCAGTCTGTTTAGTTTTGAGCAATCCTTTTTGACAATATCGCCCACTTCAAGACACAAGTCAGAGAGGGAGTAGAGAAAAACGCTGAACACTCTTTCGGTCTGTTCAATTTTGAGCAATCCTTTTTTGACAGTATCGCCCACTTCAAAACACAAGTCTTAACAGCAGTTGAAAAAACGTTGAACACTCTTTCAGTCTGTTTAATTTTAAACAATCCTTTTTCACAATATCGCCTAGTTTAAGACACATGACTGAGAAGCAGTGGAAAAAAACGCTCAACCCTCTTTCATACGAAACATTTAAAATAATGTTTGCGATACTCAGATTTTAATAAAACTTATTTCCTTTTCATCGCTTCCATTAAATTGTCTAATATAGGAGCTATGATGCTTTCTTCCCATGTCTCCCCAAAAAACGAGCAAAAAGAGGATCAAGGACATGGCTGGCAAATAATTTTAACAACAATGGTATCATAGGTCCTTTCATATATTATGCCTGTGGGATTGTGTGACGCATTGTTTCGGTTCCTTGAAGCGACTCCCCACGTACAAACACACCCTTCACTTCAGAGCATCTTAAAACATAACAAACATATCGCTGATGAAGTTATCGAAATCCTTGGTGGAAAATTATCTCTTTGACTTGTAAGCGAATGGTACCGGGGCCCTATTCAATGTCGAGCCTTCTTTGCTCCTTCGTATCGAGGAGGTGGCAGTAAATTGAGTGACTTAGAGACAAGCAGAACGAGGCTATACAAGGAGCCCGCTATACAGAACTTTGTGCAGACTCAGGTTTCATTTTAATTAAAATGTAACTCTCGAGAAGATGAGGGTGCAGCGAGCAGTCGAGAGGGAATCATTGCTTCCCCCCGGTCCCCCATTCGGAACCTCGTCCAGCTCCATGTTGTTTCCAGAAAAGCTGTAATATGAACGTGAGTAATTAGTTTGAATAACAACAACAACATGGTATAAGCAGGATAGCTGCTCCAGCTATGAGAACCGTAGAAAACACAAACCATCACGCATTCACCCCTATTCTCCCCCCACTACGTATAATTAATTCACTTGCAATAGTGAGAGTGATAATTGCTTTACATTCTAAGGATTCAACATTATTCCATGGAGCTAGCAGCAATTCTCGCAGTTTTTACGGAACCATGAATTCACCAGGACTCACCACTGCTGGTTAGCTGATTACTTCGCAATGGAAAACTTTCGAAACAAAGTAGTTTTGGGTGGGTCTGTACTGTACTCACTATCGTTGGTGGTAGAATGTTTGTAATTGACTGGGCTGCAGAATGCTTGTGTAAAAAATTACCCTGATGTTTCGCAGGATTTTTTAAGTATAGAAAATGCAACTAGTAAATATCGTGATCTGGACGGGAATTCCTTCGATTAAAGTTGCTTCGTTTTTAACCAAACCTGGTCTACTAGTCCTGAAACATTTAATTTAAGGGTTGATATATTTTTCGAAATTCCAGTTCGATCCTAGAAATCTAGTTTTAATTAAATTTTACTGTAAAATTAGACTCTTATTATGTAAAATTAGATTTTTATTATGTAAAATTGAATTCGTTTTGTGTAAAATTACATTTCCATTAATTTTCTAAAAAATAAAAGTAATATGCGCCAAACTATAACAACAAACCACATTCTTTAAGCTAGTTGTAGGTAGGTACTTGTCTGAATCGAACGACAAAAAAGCCTCAATCCCCAACCAAATGGAAAACAGCAGTTAAAAATTTTAAATTGAAATTATCAACTATGAAATAAATTTCTACTACTAGTCCTGAAACATGAAAACACAAAATTTAAGGGTAATTAAATTTTACTAGCGTCTGACTGTAAAATTGCACTTTTGTTATGTAAAATTGAATTCGTTTTGTGTAAAATTACATTTCTTTTAATTTTCTGAACAATAAGTATAGTATGCGCCAAACTTTATTCACATATCACATTCTTCAAGCCAATTGTAGGTACTTGTCTGAATCGAACGGCAGAAAAAAGCCTCAACCCCCAACAAAATGGAAAACAGCAGATAAAAATTTTAAATTGAAATTGTCAACCATGAAATAAATTTCCATACAAAATGTCTTTCGTTCCGACATCTCGAAAAGATTGGATCCGTTTTGTAAGTGTAATTTGTAGAACAGGATAGCAATCCTTTTGCTCCACCATTTCAAGGATTCGGGAAATTCGTCTTTGAAACTCTAAAATGGAAATACTTCATACTCCATGATCTAAACCACGAAAGAAACAAATGCAAGGTCGTAGAGAAGTTGCTGTCAGACGACTACCCCACTTTGTGGAAAAGAATTTTTTTTTTTTAATTTTTTTTTTTTTTAAAAAAATTTCTGAACCATGTGATCATTTTTATTCCGGTCTACTGTCTTTAAAACCGTCAGCCACGCGAATGACAGTTACTACCCCTATAAGAAAAATGGTCTTCACGAGATGTTATGTAAATTTTATTTGAACAAACGATTCCCAATCTACCAGTACTACAGAGATCCTTTTTGTGTTCGGCTCCGTTCAGAGGGTTCTTTGTCCGCTTGTGAAATCGTGAAGCTATCTACCACCACTCAAAGTCCATTATCCAACCAAAAAAAAAATAGCGCTACCATCGTTTCACCCTCTCGCTACAAGTCAAAACAATTTAAGGGCTATATCCGGCTAGCCCGGACACGTTATTGAAAAATTCCAAGGAGCGAACAAGGACAGCGGATACAACAGGCGCCCTCTGGTTTGTTGTGTTGGTGATGCCCTGTAGTTAGGAAGTTGCCATCGAACCCCCGGGGGTGGATTTTCAGAGATTTGCATGTGGAGCTACTTGATGGCTGGGGGTAGCAATATAGCATTGACATATGTTATCGGATTTATACTCAATCCTTTGATTATATGAGACGCGGGCGACTAGAGTTTGTGTTTTATGAATCCTTTTTATTGGGTTTTATATATCAGACTATCATCAAATTTGCAGTTTATGGTGAAGACAATGAATTTCAAATTTCAGTGCACAGACTGGCTCTGGAATACGAATGAGTTTCTATTGTTATTGTGGATGAGCAATTGCATTTGAATTTGAATTTGAACTAAAGTGCTATGTGCTGTGGGTGAAAATGGCTCTCTTTGACTCCAGTGGAACATAAATATAAACTTTTGTAACGTGCAATATATCGGTTATTATACCGTTTAATTAGAATAGAACCAGTGATTACATTGGCTTCGAGCACACAACGAACCATGCAGACACAGTTCATAAAAACTATTTAGGAGTGAACAATTTGTCCTGGCATGATATCGAACTATTTTCTAAATACTCTCTACCCTTAATTGGATGGGCCTTTGTGGTATTTTCTAGAGTTGAATCCATATTTGAAAGTTTCTGATGCATCGCTTGATCATAAATATTGAGCCTAACTCTTGAGCTTCTCAGTTCCATTTCCTACGAAATTCACACTTAAGGTCCAGATTTATAGGCTCCTTCTATCCAAAAGAAAGCTGATTCAACTTCATGACGAAGTTCATACCTGAACATACCTTCAAATTAATGATTCATGAACCAAAGTCAGGGGATTCTTCCGAAGAATATTTACCAAGAGGTTACAGTTCCTTGGCTGATTCGAAATCATTGAGTAAATCAACGAGTAAGCCTAACAAATTTTAAGGAGTTCCAATTCTGATTAAATGTTAGTTGTTTTTCGGTGTCAGCAGACGAAATCCCCGCCTGTTGATTAATCGCTGTCCTCGAGGACATGCCAATTGGAAAACCTTCACTGGATAGGCTAGTTTATAAGACTGTGCTGGACCAAGTCCGAAGGAGCTGTTTCGTCATCGAATGGCATAGACTCTTCAGAGGGTGTATTGCTTTGGAATATTCTACATATATAGTCGATGTTGAAACAAATTTCATTATCAAGAATTATACCAGAGTGAAATTTTTGCCATCGCATCCTTATACTAAGGGTAGTTGGCATTGAAGATCATCCAATATTTCAACCACTTTGGTGGAATTTTCGTTCGTTCGCTGGGATATATGAAGCTCAACGAGGGAGTGACGTTCGAAGCCCAATAATTCTATTTGTTTTAGGTGAGCAATGCCATAAATGCCATGTCTCAGCAATTCTTTTTTTTTCTTGAAAATTTATAAATATTTTCAAAATTAAAAACTTCAATTGATTTTCCACAAATTTCATCTAAATTTAGATATTAATTTTTTTTCTCTCTAATCAACCGATAGGAAAGCACTCCAATCAAAATTCTTCCACCACGAAATTTACCAACCATCGAAATATTTTCCATAATTCATTAAAAACTTCACAATTAAATTTTCAATAAAACAAAGTCGTACTTTTATCCGTCGTCGAGTCAGAAAACTCCTACTCTTTTATTTCGGTTGATTGGCACCTTTTTAATTTTCCATAAATTTATATTGTGTACCAAAATTCACGAATTTGTACAAAAGCATTTCCCACTTTTCTCCCAACCGATTATTTTCCCACCTCAAAGGTGTTTATTTATTTCTGTTGTTGTTTTTTTTTTTTGAAGAACTGAATTTTATCGCACGCTTTTCCATTATCGAGATGAAAATCATTTAATTAAAATCATTTTTTTCCCTTCATTTGCTGTTTTTATTTATGTTTCAGTCTGGTTTTCAGTTGTAAGTTCAGAAAAAAAAATTTAATTGAATTGAAAAATGATGAAAACACAAAGAAACATTAAAATTTAAAATATCCGTACGCTAGACGAAGCTTATTAAAATGTAATTACCGGGATAAAGTGCTTTATGCTGTTTAAAACTCAATAATTTCAAAATTAATTGTTTGAATTGAAAAGTGGATTTGGGGGGGGGGGGGGGGGGTGGTGTTAAAAACGTCACAAACGTTAATGTTCAGAATATATTTGGGATTTGAACGAATCTGTTTGCTGGAAGGATGAGTGCGTGTGTTTTGTATTCCAAATATGCTTTCAGTTGATTAATGATATTTCAAATTAATTTGGTCGATTATAGACATACTTTTCGAACCTTAATGCTCATTAATGGCTCGAAATTGATCAGACACAAATTGGTTAAATGTGTTGTTGCGGTTTCAGCCATTAAAACCATGAAGCCCTTTTTAATCCTTTGATCCAAGAGCTTAACTTTCGGTTGATTCTGTGGTTTTTGTTGAAAAAAACACTGTTTGGATCACTGACGTGTACGTTTTACGCATATGTTGTGTAATTACTACAACTTACATATGTAATTTTCACACTAACTACACAAGCATGTAATTTTACCATTAGTACCGATGGAAAACAATTGCCAACTATAATAATGGAAAATTTACTCCAACATTGCTGTTCTGGATCTGGATCTGGACCATATCACAACCACGAACAACACGAACAAATTATTAACACCTAGTACACTACCATACTCTAAGCTGGACTGTTACTACATTGCATTAAAGGCTAACCACCTAAGACTAGTTCGGTAAAAAGATAATTTTATTTCTTCGAGTCTAGTATTAAATTATAGTTCACATTTTCATCCTAACTACCCACTCTATATTTACTGACTTGTTAAATGTTTACTTAACCACTCATCACTCACTTTTCAAAAAGATCTCACATCTCGTTTGGCCGGAACTACCCTTATAATGTACACTATCCATAAATAATGTTCCGAAAAAAGACTACCCCGTACCTATTCGTGTACAATAAAGGACATATGATACCCGACCGCCTAAGTACATTTTAGTCGGGGGAAAACTTTTCTAGCATAGCGTCCCGGATACCAAGTCCGAATATACTTCATAAAAGTTCCCATTCTTTATCCATATGTGTGGAACTAGGTAAATATAAGCCCACATATATGAGCCGAATGAATGTCATAGGACTGGGGTATTTGCTTCCACTTTTTGTGAAGGTTATTATGAAACAACCGTAGAAATATGCCACGAGCTCTATATATAATACAATTGACCTTTCAAAGATTAATTGCTAACAAGTATTTTTTTTTAGTTGGTCCTTGTTAAAGAACCACCCTGTAGGCAAAAAAATAAGGTGGGCTGAACCTATAATCGTCTTGAAATTGTCCAGCCCTCTCTCTCAGCTCTCTCTAAGTAAAATTCGAAAAATACTCGGTTAGGAAACCGGAAAAAATTTAGAGGCAAGCAAAAGCAATGTAAGATCTCACTTCAAGAAATAAACATGAAAAGGTCACGGATCAAGACGACTGTTCGATTTAAGAAGAAAGCAAGCCAAGCAAAACTTCTTGGTATAAGATGGAGTGGAGTTTTCTTTTAAAACCTTTGATATCTACTTATTTCTTATTCTTAGGCTGGTAAGATTTTGATGTCAGGAAAAGGTTGACTTTACTCTCGAATCTCGAAAGATTGAAAACGGAACAAAAATTGGGATCTTAAAATTTTTAACTACAGTTCTTTTACACTATTTCCATTCATGGGATGGGAACTTAAATTGATAAAAACAATACTTACCATATAAATGTTCTCGGAGAATTTGAGCATCTCGTACCGAAGATAGCTCGAGATCTCATATTAAGTATAAATACAGATGAACAATTTGTTTATCAGAAATAAAACAAATAGTAAAGTTGCTTGCTGAGTAAAACTCCTTTAGGCAGTTTGAAGAGATACGGTATATCCCTAAATCATGTGGTTCATTAAATACTGTATTTTTTTTAACGGAAAAAACGTAACCTAAAAAATTCACCAACTTCTTGGATACTTTAACGTAACGTAAATAAAGCAGAATCTCTAATTTGATTATATAATAATCATCAAAGAGAGCAAGGCCTCCAATTTGGGCTTTCTTTCATTAACTGAATTTTATGCCATTTTCATTACTTCATTTAACATTAAAAGATTTTTTTTTAAACAAAAATTGGCTTTGACAATAATTAATAAAATTGGATTGTTAACAATTTTTTCTTTTTCGGAATTAATTGATTAATCAAAAACCAATTTTCAGTAATTTTTTTTCTGAAAAGAATTTAATTCCGCGAACAATTTCAACTAATTTTGGTTTTTTCTTCATCATTTTATTTGAAGTTTTATTTCTTTAAAAGTCAAAAAGATTAAGCAAGAAGTTTTGTTTCTTTAAAACTATTTTTTGCCAAAATAGGTAGTTATTTTTATTTATATATTATAATATTTTTACTATTTAATTACTTTAATATCATTAATAAAATATTTTTATTTATATCTTACAATATTTTTTGGTATAAACACTTTTTCGTCCAATTTTTATATATTTATATATACTTTAAATTATTAATTTAATTGTTTGAATAAAATAAAATAAAAGGAAAATTCATAAAAATGGTGCAATTATAGAAAACTTGAAAGCTGTTCGTATGGATGAAAAATTTTAAATAATTAATACTTTCATTTTTCTTACAATCTTTTAAAGCTATAATAAATTAATTTTTGAAGCTAATTTTTGAAATTCTGGTTTTTATTTAAATTCTAATACAATGCAAAAATTTTTAAGTCGCTTTTTCTTCATGATTTTGATTAATCTTCAAGTTAACATGGATCTGGAGAATAGTTTTTATTATTTGATGTGGCGGTTTCTGTTTTTTAAGCATGATTTCACCTCACAACTTAGGCCCACTGTAATGTGTGTTTGCTGACAAAGATACTCTTGGGGTATCACAAGTTGAATCATCATTAGCATAAAATTACATATATGCCTAAATGAATCAACTAAATACAAAAAATATAAACAATATAAAAAAAACTTCTTCACACATAAATAATAATAATAAAACAATATAATAGTAAAATTATAAAAATAAAAATAAAATAAATTAGAAAAAACAATAAAAAAAGAATTAAATGAAAATAATAAACAAAAGCAAAGAAAAGAAAAATAAAAATTTTAAGTAAATAAAACAAATATTAAAAATTATTAAAAAAAATTTATATAAAAAACTTGTTATAAAAAAGGATTAAAGTGTGTATAATCTGTTTAAATGAACAAATAGAAACTATAAACTATATAAATAACAATAAATAGAAGGAAAGGAAAAAATCAATTTTCCGCAAATAAAATAGAAATAAATTTGAAGAGAAGTAAATGCTTTAAGGAGTTTGGTACACTAACAAGGTCTAAAAAAACAAGTTTTTTAAAGAAAAAAATTTCATTTCTGCATGAAAATAGTTATTTTAATGTTTTGGCACAGACAAAACTAAAGTAAGTGTACTTATAATGGGCCACTTAAGGGCTCAATCCAACTTTTTTGTTTTATAAAAAGTTAGACAAACGATTTTTTTTAAACACACACCCAAACCCCGCTTGAAAATAATTACTGGTTATAACTATTTCATCTAAAAAGTATTCTTATCAGTCAGTGTGGGCAAGACATGGTGTGCCTTAATTGACATGGTGTGCCTTAATTGGACCCCCTATATTAGACCACTCTTCAGGCAGAAACTCAGCAGGTAATATGCAAATTATTAAAATTGTCGCATCCAATTGTAGAGAATTACATTAAACGGGTTGAAGAGTTTAAACATTAATTATAATATACTAAATTAAAGAAAGAAAAAAACAGATGAGTATATTGGTACATTTTTAAACATAATTTTATTTTTCTTTAATATTTAATTGTGTTAAAAGTGAAGTAGTTTATTTCACAAATTATTTTTATACACTTAAAGATTAATTTAAAAAAAAAATACAAAGAGATCTACAATCTACTTAAAATTTAATTTCGGTGCAAATAAAAGTATTCTATACTATAACTACTTATTATTATTATTATTATTATTATTATTCCTAAGATTTAATAATTTTATTTAAAAAAATTTCTGATTGCTGTACCTAACCTCTTTAATACGCTATCTCACAAACGGCTGATACTAGAAAGTTGTGACTTAGTGCGAATGGAGTATGTGAAAAATATTTCTTAAAATCTGTTCTTTCCCCTTTCATACGAGGGGACCGTTGTCATTTCTCGTGATGGACTGTGGCACAGTGCTTCACCTTTCTCAACCTAACCTAACCTAATCTGTTCTGAAGAACAGGTGAAAATATTTTTGTTACACATTTTTAAGCCCACATTTTGATTCAGAGAAAAATTCTTGTTTTTTTATTCTCGGCGTCGTACTGTGGCTAAAACCACAATTTTATAGTAGCTGAACTTTAATGCCTGTTGAAATTAAATTTCTCACCTATTTGGCGTCTATGGCTAAGAAATATAGTATCTACCTCCGAGCTACGTGTATAATTTTTTTTAATGGCAAAACCACTAAAATGTGACACCAACGCGCTTGGTGAACCCAAGAGCAGATTAATTTCCAAGAAAATTGTAGCTTTCTCCTGTTTGCTTCTCGACAAGGACAGGTTCGAACCATACGTCTACTTTATAAGGTATCAGGGAATAAGGGCCATGCTTTTGGCAATAATTTATGATGTACAAGTACTAAAGTCGCTTATGTCGCCGTTCTATAGTAGCTCTATGTATACTAAGGGTAGTACAGGACAACGAGCATAAGGCTGAGAGAAGTAGTTTATTCTAGAGTACAATCGATAAATTTAATTAGAGCATAGCTCTAAAGTTTATAGAATAACACGGCAGAAAATTGAGTATTGCTGCCATAGAACATTTTGTTGGTTTTGGTTAAAGGTTTTCTGTTGATTTTCAGGTACTTGAAACTGAAATTTCTTAAGAACTCTCGGTTTTTTGTCACCGAAAAAAGCAATTGAACATTTTTTATTTCTAACAATTTTTCCTGCTTCAAATTTTTTATTTTATGTTTTTTCCGACGTTTATTTTTTTTGGTTCCCTTAAAGTTATGGGTTAATTCCTAAATTCCACCCAGGGTATTAAAAAAAAAGGATACTTACAAATCCAAATAATTGTTGGCGTTTATTTGAGAACGATAAAATTACAACTTAAGTTTTTTTTTAATAATTTTATGTTCACTATCTTTTAACAAGCTAAGAAAAAAGAAGCAATTTTCTTCGGGTCGTTAATAAGACTTATTTTAATAAAGCAAACTTAATTCACCGTAACAGTCGAAAAGATTGGCAAGCTTTTGCTTACAAATTACATTTAATTAGAATCTATGCAATATTCTGAACAATATAAAAAGGAAACTGGCAAAATACTCATCCGGGCTTCCAATTTATACCACCCTCGAGTATCTCCCCATCACAATCGTGTGTTTCTCTAATCCTAAGATATAACCAAATAAACATTATCCTCTCTACGAATACAATGGAGCGCCATCCGGATTATGTCCGGTGTCCTTTAGAATGCCGATGGGGATGAGAATCTTCACCACAGCAGAAATTCAATTAAATTTATCTTTATATGTTGAGGGATGAAAAAAAAAGAAAAAAATTAAATAACAGCGAGGATTTTTCTTATAATATATTTTCATGTTTTTTTGTGATCGAAATGAAAATGACGAGAAACCCTTCGAAGGACTTTGTTCATTGAAGCAAATCTTGAGGGATATCTGAAAAATTATTTGAACAACAATAATGCAAGATTGATTTGTGAAAGGAGACAATGAAAGGTTTACGTGACATAATCGATAATATCCTTATGCTACGAAATAGAAAAATGATCGATCGGTTAAAAAAAAAATTGCTTCCTTTTATTGGGATATGTCAAAATGGTTTTTTTTCTGTAAAGGATAAAGGCGTTGTTGAAAAGAGCTTAGTAGAAGTCCCAGCTTAACCTTAGGACAAAAAATCGCGTAGGATTTCTTTCGATAAGGAAAAGAGTTGTTGAGAGGGTTCCGAATTATCTGCCTTTTTGTTGCAAGTATTTTTTTATTGAAGGAATTGAAATTGAGTAAAAATTGCTCAATCAGCATAATAAAGAAAAACCCGGTTTTGATCAGTCGTTAATTTGATGAATCCAAACATTTCTCGACTTTATAGTAAAGCGTAATACCATAGATACACTGCTTGTATACAAATTACTTTATTCAAATCATGATATGCGATACAAGATAGCATGATACACAGCCCATACATGTTATACTTTGAGATTTAATAAAGTCAAAATTTCAAGTGTCTATCAATCGCAGCTTCAAGTGCTAGCTCTTCGAGCTTATGATGTTCCGGCGAAAAGCACTTTCGTTGCTAATAAAGAATTGTACAAAGTGGACTATAACATCACACGCTCAAACAACTTTAACTGACGGATGAATATAAAAATCCGCAACTATCATTCATTCAAATTTCAGTTAATTTTAGTAACAGATGGCGCTGATGGCGGTTAAAAGAAGGCTATAACCGCTAAAATTATCGAATTTATATACAAGGAAACAGGTTGGATATTACGTTGATATTGGCTGGTTGACGTATTATATGCACATTTTTGGATGATACACTGGTGATATTGATGATATTATGATTTGAATACAAGTATGTGGTATAATGCACTTTTTAAAATTTATTTTTATTTTATTAATTAATTTTTTCGTGGTAAGCAACTATTGAAGCAATTATTATTTTTATTTTTTTTTTTAAATTTGATTTCAATTGTACCAATACCTGCATTGGTCTGGAACAGAAAAAGAGGTCTATGCTCCTCACATCAGGTGGACGGATTAACTCCAATATAAGTCTTATTTGCGTAGTTAGTTTAGTTTAGTTTAGTTTAGTTTAGTGTAGTTTAGTTTAGTTTCACGTTGCAATTAATTTGGCTGACCTATTTTTTCCAATTTGATGTACTCCATGCTGCTAAGACATCCTACGGGTATGTCGTTAAAAAAATGGGTGTTTAGTAGGACGAAGTCTATGGAAAAAGTAATATTTTCAATACGCCGAACAACACCGCTAGTGGGGCCAGAACCTCCTACTTCCGTAATAAGGAGCTAGTGGTAAACTATTGAAGACATATTGCAGGTAATGAAAAGCAAGACAATTTTTCTGGACTCATATCTACCATCAATAAGAAATCCGGTGAGGCTCTATACCGAAAAAAAAACAATCTATCAAATATTTTTCTTCACGGGATATTTCATCAAAACCCAAAATTACTAAATCCTGACTTAAAACTAATTCAATTGCATGCAAAATGTCGGTTTGTCCTAACCCACACCCTTTCTCAACATTTTAATGCCAGTACCTTTTCAGTTCAATTTACGTAAATTCGGGACAGCCTTCTCCGCTTGTTCTGCCGATTTTTGCCGTAGTTGTCGTCCTTTTCATGGGCACCGAAGCAATTATCCCGAAATATTTTCAGGATTAAGGCAGGTGAATTTCATAAGACAGAGCGAGGTACGAAAATGTTATTAACGCGAAACTTTAGGCTTTGATGCCTCTTTTGCCAACGTTCCCTCGCTTCCTCCACCATCGGCTAAGGCAAATAAATTCCATGGCTTGATGTGTAGGAACTGGAGGTCCTTGAAGCACGCACTTTGCCATCCTGTCAAGTAGTAGCGTAGCCTATAGGACATTGCCATATAACTAGGACAGCCATCGAGTAAATATGCCCCCGGATGGTCCGCAGCCTCTATAGAACTAAGCCCTCACAAAGTAATTTATTTTAATGTACTCGAAGGCTGTTCGTCTTCACCCTTTTTGTGGGACTTAGTGTGATTCCTGTACGGGATTTTCACTGGTAATTTGAACATGTTTTGAGCCCTTTTTTCCCCAGTGATCCGAGCGCCCGGTCTGTTCCGCTGAACGCATTAAAGCCAATGGATTATGGCATACTGGCGGCATAGTCGTTGTCGTCGTCCTTGGCCTCTTTTATTTCGAGAACCTTTAATATTTTTTTTTCTACCCCTATCCCATCTCAAAAAATCGTAGAGAAAAGTTTTATGCGTTACGTTCGAGGATAGAAAACATGGGCCATGACACCCATAAGGAGCTTAAAAGCCATCACCTAAGGGATCATAACTCCTGCGTCTGATGGTAATGATAATTACGGCTCCTGTGATTTATGAACTTTTCGTAATTTGTTTTGTCTTTTTTTTTTGTGTTGACACGACGATGTGACTGGTTGGATCAAGTAATGATGACAATCTTTAATATATTCGGGGATGATTTTTCGGAGCTTCGTTCGTTGATAAGTTGAGATTGGTGGGTATTTCGGTGGTCTCATTAGGCAGTAAGTACTGATGATCCTCTTCCCGGATTAGTTTTGCTTTTGGTTGATAAGTTTGACGATAGTTTGAGAAGTTCTTTATTATGCGTTAAGTATTTCAACTATTTTTGATCTGATTCTAATTTTGTTTTGATTTTTGAACAGCTGTTGAGATTCCCTTTCCTTTAAGGTGCCACTTGCAAAAACAAAAATTTTAATTTTTTTTAAAAAAAAATGTTGAGCACTTTTTCAAAAATTCTCCGCTTTTAACAAGTAACCACTAATTCGCAAACAGATTTAAAATAAATTGAAATTTGTGGTTTTGACTGGTTTTTTCGTCGTTTTCAAATCCGGATCAAAACTAAAAAAAAATCAAAAATTTGCGTCCAAGAGAGGCAAAAGAAGTGTCGCATATGTTGACTGTTTTTTCAACGTTTTTGCCACCATTCCCTCATTTTTGATCCAATTTAAATTTTTGCTTGCACTTTTAAGCATCTGTTGAAATCCCCTTTCGTTTGCGGTGACCACCATACCCCCCCCCCCCCCCCATTTTTGATCCGATTTCAATTTTGTTTGATTTTTTAATCAGCTGTTGATCCCCGCTTTCGTTTCAGGTATCACTTGCGAAATCGAAAAAATTGTTTTTTTTTAAAATGCAAAGGTTGGTACTAGAGAATAGAATTAATTTTAAGTAGTCAAAATATTTTTATCACATTTAACAAACATCGTAAAATTCGTAAAAATTTATTCAATTTTCTTTTAATTCTCTTTCGAATTAGTCAGAGGCATACCATCTTCTGCCGGAATTTGAATTTAACTCGAAAATAATGAAATTACAGTTCACTGAGTTGATAGAGTTTCTCTAATTATTTCAGGCACCATTAAGTCTATTTTTTTTATCTGCTGTGAAACAGAACAAGTGCTCATATATCTCCTACCCCCGAACTGAATAATTTATGCAAAATGATCCTTTAGCACTATATCTTAAATCATTTGCCGCGCGTATGCAAAGTCTAACAGTTGCCAAAAACTTTCCATCGAAATGGAAAATGCTTGAAATATTCGAACTTTAACCCCGAAGCTAGAGTATCGTTAATCCTTACCATCTGACTAGCTGCAAGGTTACTCAAGCTTACAATTACTAATCCTGCCAGAGTGACAAATTCATGCGGAATTAATTATCCACTTGTGAACTTATGTAGGACTGTGTTGTAGCTGATTGTGGCTGCTTGTAGGTAGCGTATAGAAGTGTAGCAAGGCTCCTTCATACGTTCCTTCAGCGAAACTAGGAAAATCTACTCTAATCCGAAACTCATATCACACTCATACACGCACCTGAACGAAGGTGTTTAACATTTTGAGATTATAGCTTGGCGTGGCGGAAGGATATCAAATGCTAAGCTTGTCACATACACGTGTCATTAATATAACCCCTGAGTAGTATCAGCACAGGTACCGGCATATCAATATAGCAGCTTCGGAATAAAGTGTAACGAAACGCGTCCTTCTTCGTCAAAGCGATTCAAGCAAAAGCATTTAGGTACACAAATGGAAGCTAAAGATTAGTTTATCGATTGGCAGCTTCTATCGTGTCCTTCGTGATTATAAGTGTTCCGAAAAACTTTGTATTCAAGTTGGAATCGGGTGTCGAGCGAGAAAATTGCGACAGGAACCTATTAAAATCGGTGTCTAAGCTTCACCTCACCTGAATAATTTCGTCTTACAGATTTCGGCTTTTAATCGTTTCGTTATAGGTATGTCGAGCTGTGGAAGGACTATCAATTCTTGTCTTTGCCGCTTAACAAAGAACACTAATCTGCTGCTTAGCTTTCAGTTTCATATCCGGATTTCTTGTGGACTATATAGCCTTTTGACCTATTGAAACTTTAGTGGGACGAGCAGGGTGAGATGAAGGGCGTTGCTTACTGTTGCTGTATTCGTAGTGAAATCTGATTGTTGTCATGCCGGATTATCAAGGGATTTCGGTTGGATCAAGGTAGTTTGACTATCGGAAGTTTCATTAGAGCAGTGAAAACGTTTTACAGGGAAATTCAATTTCGGAATATTTAAGAAAATTTAAGGTTAATTAATGAGAGATTGCGTATAGGGCTATTAGTTTATATCAACCAGCAGTCCATGAACTAGATATGAAAACTGAATAATTAAACGTACACTGTCTTAAACAAAATTGAATTTTCAATACAGTTTTCATTTAAAATTTGCCAGTATATATCATTCATTTAAGTAAAAGTACATATTTCAATCACTTTAACACAAAATTGCTGGTATTAATAAATTAGTTATTTACTTTTCAACTGAATCGTACAATTTACATGAAAAAATTACACAACATTCCGTGTAAAATTAACAATACATTCCCTGTTCATTGAACATTACATTTTTTAAAAGTAATTAACTGTAGCCTCACAAAAAAGGGATTCTTACCAAGACCTAGCGACTCGGCGTTTATATGAAGTCAACCTAAAGCCTTAGCTAAAAGCTGAATTGTGAAAAGCCAGGCTGGAGTTTTAACCTTTTATTTTTTTTTCTAGAACAGTGATTTTGTCCTTGAATATCTTATAATGTTTTTATTTTTTTATATTTTGTTGGTTATACTGTTTTCCAGAATATACCCAAGAAACGGCCAACAGTCTAAGCGCAACTTTATTATTTAATGGGTAGAAGTCCAAAACGTGTTTAATACTGAGATGTGGATAAAGGCTACTATGCGACTTCTACCCTTAAAATAAAAATATTTTTTTTAGTTTAAATTACTCTAGTAGGATATCAACATATAGGTACTAAGTTTCAACTTTCTAGCATAAGACGTTTCTGAGACATGGAAAACCACCCGCACCCCTGTATCTTGCTACCTGTATCAAAAATTTATTCTTTATTTATTTTTCTAGGATGTCTCTGTAGTAGCTCTGTACAGGTTTCAATTTTTAACTATCTATTCTTTGCGGCTTTCGAGAAATTAAAATCCGAATTTCATTTCCATCCCCTCCCACCATTTTTTACTCCACTTTCGCGCTTCACGTCCACCCCCCCTCCCCCCCCCCTTTTAATTTGACATTCAATAGACTCCACTAGTAGGTAATTCTATATATATACAGAAACCAAATTTTATCTTCCTAGGACAATTGAGTCGAAAGATTTTGTAATTCAAAGTTTTTCATCCCTCACCCTGAAACTTCACAGCCCCCCTGAAAATGTTTAACTCTTTTTTTAATGGCCTAGTTTCTGTTAAGACAGCTACAAAGTTTCTGACATCAATTGCTCAGGAGATATGGATATTAAAATGTTTCAATCCAAGCTTTGAAGTGTTTTGGTCGCATTGTTTTCTCCCCACTCGCACACCCCTCAACCCCTATCAAACATTTTCTTGCAAATCAGTCCACGATCTCGTAGGGGCTCACCCATTCTACCTACCATACAAATTTCAGCATGATCTCTCAAGGGGTTTGAGGCTACGCGTATTCAAAAAGTTTTGCGTACGGCGAACGGGCGGCCGACAGAAGGACATTTTTTTTCTCTTTTTTCGGGTTTACTTGTCCTAAAACGTGAAAATTCAATGTTTGAGGTAGCAGATTTTTTTAAAATTTGAGGCTGATCACAATACTTTATTATTAAAACTTAATAAAGTACAATTAACTAGGGATCTCAATGGGATCGGGATCAAAAAAATTGAAGAACATCAGCGGCTCTCAATTATTCTATAGAAAAGGGGTTATTCCATCAAGAATCGTCAAAAGCAACCTTTCATTTGAGTAAAGGACTGAAAAATATCCTCCACTGCACACAAAATTTAGAAACTTATTTAAACCAGTAGTTAATTACTGCAAAAATTATAATCAAGTACATATTAAAAAAAATATTACAAATCTGTCCATCATTTACTTTTATAGTAATTTCATTAAAACCTCATTAGAAGTGAAATCTAATAGATACTTAGAAATTATATCAATTTCGACTTCAATAAATAATTCCAGTACCGTTGCAGTACTGTTGCAGTATTGTGATTTTCAACAGTTCCTTTATGCATCGTAAATTCCCTTTTTTTTTAGTGCTGCGTAATGTAATTATAAGGTTTTACGAACTTTCGTTTCCATTCGCATACAAACACTTCATTTCATATAATATGTGAAAATTATTCTGGAGAGAGCTACTCTATGAAAAGCCTTGTGCCATTATAAGTATGTGAATGCACAACACGTCGTTTTTTTTTTTAATTCTCGCATACATACTTTTATAAAGTACTAAGCTTTTGATGTGGCGTTCTGACTGCAAGTGGGGTTTTTTTCCATTTCCTTGTCGGAATGTAGCGTCGAATGAAATAGAGTCTACTAATTGGTGCATTGGTGCCAGCTTAATACCTTCATTTTTGCGCAAACAAATTTTAATTATGTTATATTTTGAACGAGTGTTCGCGAAGCGTTGTGTAAATAGTTCAAACCTTTCAAAATTAGGTACACTGTTTTTATTTCACTACTTTTAGTATGGATGAGACATTATTTGTTGATTAGCCACAGCTAGTTGATGGCCACAGAAAATTCGTTTAACCAAATGTCCCCGGAAAAAATCAATAATATCACAGAAAATATGGGAATAGACTCAGATCTCGATTGAAGGAATCCAAATAAATTATAAAAAAAAACTTTAAATTTTAAAACAACTCCGAAATGTTAAAAGCCCAGAATTCTGAATTGAATTTTAACGTTTTGATTGTATAAAATTTCTACTGCCAAAATGATCATCAGACTGATCTCTAGAAGTGAAAATTTGAAATTCTACAACCATATCAAAAACCCAAAAATTTAAATTAAAATTTTGAATCTATTTTACTTTATTATTTATAATACAGTATTGTTATTGATTTTCAAAAAAAACAAATTTGCTGCCTTCAAATTTTTTTTGTCCACGTTTCATGACTAGTAGACGCGAAAAAAGCAATAAAAATTTTCACTCCGTCTGTACGCCGTACGTCGACCGCCCCAAAATCTTTGAAGGCTCGTAGCTCTCAAGCCAGTGGAGCTATTAAATTAAAATTTTTTCTAAGAATAGACTTGGTGGACCCCTTGAATTGACACTATTTTCAGGGGAGGAGGTGTAAGGGGGAAGGCGGGGTAAGCGTTTTAGACGAAAAATTTAGGTTTCTAGATCTCAGGAACCGCTTGTGTTAGGAGGCTGAAACTTGTAATTTCTATAGAGCTTTGATAATGGACCCATTTGCAAAAAAAAACAGATATGGGTGAAGGGGTGTGGGAGTGGAGGGGGAAATAATGCGTCCGAAACGCAAAAATGCCGAGATCGACAAATTCTAAAATCCATATCTCCTAAACCATCAATAGCAAGCAATTAAAACTTAACAAATATCTGTAGTTATACTAGGAGAGTAGATTGAAACAAAATTTTTGGGTGGGGGTAGTGGCGTACGGGGGTGGGGGTTGAAATACTTAAGATTACGATATCTCACAAACCAAATGCACCAGAAAAACAAAATTCGGTTTAGGTATAAAGCTTGATAAATAAAGATTGCTCAAAGTAAAATCTTTGAAGGGGGCGGAGGAGCACAGAAGTGGAGGGGATAAGAATTTTTCAAAAATAACACGTTTCATATCTCAATAACAGTATAAGGTAGATGCTTAAAATTTTTACCAGAAGTAGACCTAATAGAACTCTAGTAGGGAAAACAATTTTGGGGGTGTGAGTGCAGCGGATGAGGGTGGGGAAGGGTGAGAAGGAAAAAGTTCCGACGTTCATATCTTAAGAACCTATAATGATAGACAGCTGGAACTTGGTAATTAAATTGAACTATAGTAGTGGCACGTTAGAAAAATAAATTTTTTTTTTGGGTAGTACGGTACGGTGGTGGTTTCTTAACTTTAGAACGGCTTATGCTAGGAAGCTGAAACTCGATACGTATATGTAAATCAACTAAAAAAGTAATTCTGATAAAAAAAAAATTTAATATTCATTGCCGTTAGGAAGAGGGGGTAAGAAAAATTGTCAGTGAAAATAAAATGCATATATTTTCACGATTTTCGTCATATTTCCTAGGTCTTTCGAAATATTGAATTCATTTTTATTCTACGGATTTTTCATATAAGTACCTAGAATGTGTTTTTTTAAGATTTTTTGAAATTCAACCCCTAAGGAGGTGTTAAGTGGTTGTATACTTTTTTATGAATTCCGGAATATCTCTCAGGTCTGATCAGATATAACATCCACGGGCTTGTTTAACAATCACCAATTATTTTTGTTTATGGATTCTTCATATGAATACCTAGAAACTGTTTTCAAGATTTTTTGAAATTCGACCCCGAAGTGGGTTTAAAGTGGTTTTATACTATTTCGTGAATTCTGCCTTATCGCTCAGGTCTGATCACATATCGAATATCTTTTCGCTTCCACAGTCTTGTTTAATAATCACCTATTTTTAAGTTTTGTCTTCTTCAACCTCTAGACCGCATCCCGGAATATGACCCAATTATATAATTCATATGTTACACCATATTCTAACCGCTTCCCGAACTTTTTGTTAGGTTTTCAGTCACATAGTAACATACACCGCATCCCCGAATTGAACACGTTCCAAACTTCTGCCGGAAAAATAATAAAGTTGCGCCCAGACTGTTGGCAGATTTTATTATTACTATTTTCGAATTTAAGCTTTTTGATTGTTAAAATTGCTACTGCTAAAATGATCTTCAGACTGTCCTCTAGAAGTGTAGGTATCAAAATTTCCTGAAACCACAGAAAGTTTTAGTATGGAACACTGATTCCACACAGTTCTGTTCATCTGTGATCCCATGTACATAAGTATTACTAAAATGAGCGCGGCTAATTACTCCAATTGGTTGCACTGTAAGTTTTCAACAAAATTACAAAGTGGTCTCGCAAAACACTTCCACTTGTCTACTGAAATTCATCTGCCCTGACACAAATCCAATAAACAATTGTATAAATTGCAAAAGTTTACAGAACCGACTTACAAGCCATCCTAACGAACATTTTCACGCAAATAAAGGCAAATCGGTTGTATCTTATTAGGACGAATTCAAATGGAACAACGATACAAATTACTATTCAGCGAACTATTTCATCCGGAATCTAAGTTCTAGCCAAGGTACTACTGCTGATGCTCAACTTGCACGATTCCGGGAACATTACAACGCTAGAACAAAGCATGAAAATGGGACGTCAGCGACCAACTTGAAATGCAAATTTGCATCTTTATTGCGACGGCAAAACTCATTTGCACAGTCGAAAAGGAAGGGTCTTAGCGTCGAAAGTAGTGAAGTCAAGTCCTGGGTTATTTTAGGTTAGTAAGATAATGCTGAAACTTCTAGTTCAGCTTGACTATATAACAGCAGCGAAGAGTCGAGATGTTTTTGAATAAAATCCTTTTTGCCATCACACATCAGGGATAAGCTGAAAATGGAAACTGTGTGAGGTAACGATGGACTTACTTATCTTCGCATCTTTCGTTTCGAAGGAAGTACTCCGATGCGGAAAATTCGCGATTTTCCGGAAGATTTTAACGAAACGGAAAGGTAGGATCGCAATTTTGCATGTTCATTGCTCAGTTGGGGCTTACTGAGTAATTTGCACAGTTTTTCGAAGGTATGTGTTTCTGACGGAAGTTGCAGCAATGTCTTGAAGTTGAAGGCTATAAACGTTTGGAAATTTGAACCTCTTTAGCGTAATTTCCGCAGTTCTTACCAAATATTACGGAAACTTTGACGTAGTAGCGGTTTGGGTATTCAATTTCGGAGCAATATATGAAACAGATGCTATGATGTGTGAAAACATAAATTAAGAGTTGCTGCTACTTTGTGTTCTCAGATAGTTTGCTATTTCCATAAATATGTGTAGCTTAAGCAAATAGATTAATACAATATTTTCGCTCAAAGCATTATACGGATCTACTCCGTGCACAGTCTGTACGAGAGAAAAGACAAGTAGTAGACAAGTAAATTTTATCGTGTATACCCAGGCTCTCAATTGAGAACGTAATTGTATTGGCTTGATTTGTTCTTTAACAATTAGCCCCACGTCGAGTGCTAATAGCATTTTTTTTCAATTTAGATAGCGTACTAGAGGCACACACAGTTTCTAGTACCCTATTGAGTCGATTCCTATTTTAATTCTTCGTCCCATGCTGGGCGCTCTTTGTAATTCTCCAAAATTTAAAAAACATATTTGACATTTTAATACAGAATCGAACCAGCCAGAAATAGCCGTAGTTTATTATGTTGGGCGCTTATTCTCAACTCAAAATTTAAGTATTTATTATGTTAAATTTTAACGAAGGGGAAACTGACCTATGATTTCCTTATTGAATTGAATTTTCATTTAATGCTGGGTATCAATTGACAACGGAACATTTTCTTCTCGATTGTCAAGCTTACTCTTTTGAAGAAATGCACATATACAGCGTTAATGTTAGAGGAATGATTCGTTTTATCTCCCTACGTATCCGTTAGGAGGACGTAAAAGTTCGGGAAAGGGATTAAGAGAGTATAATGGGCAATCTTGCCCTGAATGCTGTTTTTCTGACTGTATTCCCCACACCAAACAACGACAACAACAATTGATAATCTACAAAGTGAAAAGCTGGATTTTGAGACCACCCTAACAAGTCAAAAATCTAGCTCAGTTCTTCACCTTCTCACCTTGTTTTGCTATTTTTGTGTAATTTTTGCTATTTTTGTGTAATTTTTGCTATTTTTGTGTAATTTTTGCTATTTTTGTGTAATTTTTGCTATTTCTTTTGTAATTTTTGCTATTTTTGTCTAATTTTTGCTATTTTTGTATAATATTAGCTATTTTTGTGTCTGATTTTAGCTGTTTTTGTGTAGTTTTTGCTAGTGTAATTTTTGCTGCGATATCGACATTTTTTTCAGTAACCCTTCCACGAATTAAAAATCGCTTTTTAAAGAAAAACTAACAAGATATGTTTATTTAGTGAGCAGATATCTGAAATAAGCGCTTGAAGCGTCGAAGGATAAACACATTTCAAAGCTTAACTATTTGAAAAGAAATAGCACTACATTTGTGCGTCCTAAACCATTATCATTGTCAAGCCGATGGAGCACAGTACACGATATTCCCACCACAAATGAATAATGACAGTAATACATACCTTGTACAAAATTCAATCTATTTTTATCATTCATATCTCAAATAATTAAAAAAAAATGCTGACCCCAATAAGGAAAACCATTTAAAACATTTCCAGCAATTTATCGAAAATACCGTCCGTTCATAAAAACCCAACAAGTATTTATTTTCATTCGATATTATCACTAGCGAAATTACAGGTTACAGCGTTGAGATTATCCTTAATTTCCTTTTCGTGTAATTTATTATCGTTAAAATTACATGGTTTATCATCGTTAATTAATTCCGGAATTCCGATTATGAATGAGCTCTCAATTTCAGGAAACTGATTTAAAAGCAGCCTATCGATAAACTTACCAAATTATAAAGTTTCCAAAAAGGGGACAAAAAAATAAAATTCAAATATATAGGACATGAAAAAAGCACACTCATCAAGGTGTAATCAATCAGAAATTGTTTCCATAAACTGTTTTTTTTTTCACCGATATGCAAATTCTGTCATATCCGTTCCAACTCCTTGAAACTTTCGATGAATTTTTACGAACCTGAGGACTTCCGCAAACAAGGTCTTTCACCAAAATCCCTGGTACACGTACAGATTACGGACGACGGAATATTTTTCATTTTATGAGGACGAATTTTTTTTTATCCCCTTATATGGATGAATTGCAAACATAAGATGGGGTCTGAAGGGATGATCGAAAGGAGCCGAAGACACATAAGAAAATTAACTTGAAAAAATCAATTTCTAATGTTCCTTGGCTAATGTCCTTTTCGAGGATTTGTTACGTCATAGAGTTTTCAATGAGAAACGATCACTATCGGGGAAAGTTACGGAAAATTCTTTCTGGTTTGAGGGAGTCGTCCCTTTTTTATCGTCGCTACGATAAGGGGGCGTAACACTTGTTGACTTGAAATTGTTTTTATTTTCGACTACTCCAATGTCAGGGTAATGTGATATCCCTGATGTAGACCTCCCTGCACTTTTGATAGTACAGTCAGCGTTCTCCAGGGAATCCGAATTAAGTCAGGATTTTAAATTTTTATTTCGTTGTTTAGTAGCAGCAATCCAGAAGAACGAAAAGCACTCCAGAGACGTAAATTATACGCAACACTCTCTCTGCTATTACAAAATACTTCCAGTAACAAGAAGTACTCCCTAATGTGCCCTCAAGTACATAATTTTGTTCCATACTAATTAAAGTGTGTAAGTATTTTGAAGAAGGTAAAGGAGGCAATGGAAAGGAGGAGTTTTTAAGGTGGCAAACTACGTACAAATGTTTGTGTTACTCTTAAGTTTTATTGGTTCATGTAGTAAATATTCAAACTGCTGGGACGATTTAATTTAAATAAACGCCTATCAGTTTTAGTTTTAAGTTAAGCTACAAAGAAGGCAACGAGCGTGCATTAAGCGATGCGACGCGATCACAATTGATTAGAATATATCTTTACGAAATTAGCCCATTTTCAATCAAATTTTCACTTCAAATTTCCAGTATATAGATTTCACGTAAAAGAACACATTTTAATCACTTTTACACTAAATTGCTGGTATTAGTAAATTATTCACGTTAATTTTCAACTGAACCCTACAATTTAAATTTTATATCATTGAAAATACCAATAGTTTGTGCTAGTGCTTTGGTCGGTAAGAGTTCATAATGATTTTATATGAAATGTGCTTTATCAAGTTTCAATATGTGTGCGATTATAGCAATGCATTTTAATCAGTAACAATTTACACACTAGAGTGTAGCGTACTGAATGCAATGTAATTTTTACATAACTTAGGTCCGGTTTCACAGTCTAAGTTTAAACCAAAAATTTTCGTTAAACTTAGGATCAAACGAATAATGCGTTTCACAGATGTTGTAAAACTTAAGTTTCTTCTAATGATAGGATTAAGCTAAACGGTAGAATTTCTTCCGTTTATAGCTCGGATTAATTTTTTTGACATTCTAGTGATTTTATCCTAATTAAAGTAGCCGTGGTTGTCAATAATTCAAATTTTTAATATTAAAACGAATAAAATGACAGAAAAGGCAGAGTATACAATGTAAAAAAGTTTAATTCATTTGAATTAGTTCACAATGATTACGAATTTCAGATTAGTTAATCATAGGATATTTATTTACCGTGAAATCGAGTCATGTTGAGAGTGCAGTTTATTCTTAAGTTTAAGTTTAACTAAAGTTCAGATCAAATATCAACTGTGAAACCGGCCCTTAGTACATCTGTAAGTGTAAAACTACGGAAAAGCATGTAATCACAATACATATTTATCTGTAACGAATTATATAATATTGTGTAATGTACACAATGCAGAGTAATTTTACTATAAATTAAGTTGGCATCCAATTTCCTACTTTTAATCTAGTAAACATTTAATTTTTCCTCCGAATTTCAATAATTAATTACTACACTTATTACTGCAATTAGCTGGTTAATTTAAAAAGTTAAAGTTGTACAAGTTTATCTTGGCCTCTAAAATAAATCATGAATTGTAATACAATTGTAAACAAAACTAGTGAATAAATTTATCTATCTTTCTAGTAAACATTTAATACAGTATACGTAAAACAGAAGCGAAATTAAATGATATCTTTCTAGTGTTGTACAGTAGTCTAACAACGATCAGAATGTCAGTGGTGAAATTATGCGCGCTGCAAGACCGATCTATTATCTACACGATTTACTATAATATTATCTAAAATATTTACTGTAAAATTACAAATAAAGCATGTTACAAGAAATACATATTTATCAGTAACGATTTACACACTATTGGGTAGCGTACACAATGCAGTGTAATTTTACTTTAATTTAAGTTGTCATCCGATTGCCTACTTTTGAAGTAGTAAAAATGTACTACAGTGTGCTACAGAGTGCTAATTATGCATCTTTTTTTAGAGTGTAAATTCAAGAGAATATCCAATGAGTTTGCTGCTATCGAAATTGAAATTTACTGATGATATCTTGAAATTTACTTTCTGAAAACTGAAAACTATATTCAAATTGACAACTACATCCCAATATAAATTTACGTAAAAAGATGTGGCATATTCGCTACTATTCAAAACATGAAAAATTCAATGGATTTTTTGTAGTTTCATCTTAAGAAAAAAGAAAAATACTTCATCGACGATTCTTTGGCATAACCTAAAATTTTAAAACTATTCAGCATTTTATTTCTACTTCACTAAGCATAACTAAAATTCTCGTAATTGAAATATGTCGAAATATAACACTAAGTACTGAGTATACTAGCTTCCATTTAAACCCATTTCGTTGTAAAAATTCACTCCACCGAAACTACTCATATCGCACCCATTACCATATTTTTTTCGCATGTATCCCGGTATCCTGAATTCGAACATCACTCTTTTAGACATCCTAATCTACAAAATGCAACGCCACGATACAGCCTGAAGCTTCGAAATGAATGAAAAAAAATGCCTCCCTTTCCATACTGCAATATCGTTGTCCTATCCATTTTCCATCTGCATTTCCACACGATCTCACTGCACTATGCAGTTTTTCATTTTTTTTTCGCAAATCTCTTTGCGAAAATAATTTTAATCTCACGAAAAGGATTTTAACCTTAAAATCGTGGAAGTGTGAATGAAAAATATTACCGAGGACCATGTGTGAACCGGGCCAGCAGTACTCACACTCGGCTTAAAATGTACACAGTAGTGAATTGGTGTCACCGTCGTCACCATGCCGAGGTTGGTGAAAAAAAATATAGGTTCAACAGGACCTCTATGGCTTGTATGCACTATGCCCATATAATACCTGTACGCTACTCTGTACGTTCTATTCTAGTAGGACTACGATTTTTATTTCCATTTTATTCAGACGAAAAGTTCGTATCCATTTATTTAAAAATTGTTTTTAATAACGCAAAAAATTTCATGACTACGAAGGCCGCTGGCATTTTGCCAGAAAAGCATCGGCAACCCGAAATGGCTATGCTCTAGAACTTGAAGGCTTGCTGACTTTTTAATCCAACATGATCCTGGTGGAAGGACAAAAAAATCGACCAGGTTGTTTCCTGAAGGGATTCGATTGGGTTTTGAATCCGATTTGATTTTGCCTCCCTCTGAACTAAGGATCACTCATCAAGCTTTTGTCCTGGAATACAGGACAAAAACTGCACTCCAATATCCTTAAAACCAAGGTCCGATCCTGTATTCCCTGCGTTGATAGATTAACTCCATTCGACTATCGAAGCCTCCCTATAGCTTACTAATAGGTACTGAATTTATCACCGAGCTTTTCCATTGGCCATGATTTTATTTAAATAATTTTCGGGACAAGGACATTTTTTAAATTCTGCGCTGTATTCAGTGCCCTGTACATTGTTATCATGGCCTCATTTTTATCGAATGATCTACACCATGCTTCCTACTATCTGCCCATGGGATAGACAATTGTTGTCCTGTTCACGGGAAGTAGGATAATAAAAACGTGCCGAGTGAAAATTTATTCTAATGGGTGCTGATGGAATATCCCGGATGCTTGAGTATTGCAAATTTCATGAAATTTGTTAATAGTTTTTTTTTCAATGGATTTTTATTCTTTAACCTAGCATAAAAAGTGTTCGGAAATTTTAAAATTTTGTCTGGTGATTTGAAACTAGTAAAATTTAAAACCAAAGCCCAATACATTCCCTAAGCTGAATTAACTTATATCTGTTGGTTTCAGATAGTTTTTTTGTTCTGTACCTTCAAAGTATGATTGCTATTGAACTATAACTTTTAAAATTACAATTCTAATGCCATCGAATTAATTATAATGCTATCAAAGTAGGCTTTCGCATTCCAGTTCACTTTAGCGACCGCGAACGAACTAGTTTCCGAGCCCTCTCGAACTAGTTTGTTCTTGTAGTACGCAGTTCGCGAGAAAGAATTGATAAATGGTGTAGGGAAATGTGATAACCTTAAAAAGGTCCTCACCTCCGCCACGAAGGAACTAGTTCCTTTTTTTAAGTTTGAAATTCGTGAGACTGAATGTGATGTCATAAAAAAAGGTCCTCACTTCCCTTGCGAACGAACTAGTTTCTTTTTGCAATTTGTGAACTTAAAAAAAAAGAACTAGTTCATTCGCGAGGGAAATAAAGACTCGCGAATTGTGAACTTAAAAGAACTAGTTCGCACTGAATATGATTACCTAAAAACAAAATTCCTCACTTCCCTTGCGAACTAAACTAGTTTCTTCTTTTAGTTCCCAGTTCGCGAGAGTGGGATGAACTGCGAACTAGTTCCTGCGTTTCACGTATGGAAACGTTAACGTTCGTGAACTAGTTCGTTCACGAACTACACAAGCCTACATCCAAGATGTTCCAAAAAGCATCAAATTTTTTGTGTTTAAACTTTTTGCATGAAAAATCCACACAAAAATCCCTACTGGGATCGATCGTTGCCCTACTATAATTGACATGGTACTTAAAAAACCTTCACTAGCCAGCTTAAAACTTTATTGGATTCGGCTCAAAAAAATTCTTTGAATTAGCTTCTACGGTAGCGTTACCATGAAAAAATCCCATTCTCAGGATTCATTAATATTATGAAAAATCGGTCATCAATTTGGGGACTACTTTGGACATTCAAACAATTACAGAAAAGATAAAAAATTCACGATCGTTATGAATGAATTCAATGTTGACATCAATATGATGAATTTGAAGAGCCAAAAGCTTCAATGTTCATCAAGCAACGTAAACTGCGGTGGGCTGGCTATGCAGAGCGAATGAAAGAAGAAGTTGTAACAGACCAGTAGACAAGCCACGTGAAGGATTGATGAAGACATCAAAGTCATCTTAAAAATTAGAAGCTGGGGGACCATTAGCAGGCCAGGACCTGATTTGGTCTATCGCGCCATTGATGATAACAATGAATTTGTACGTTAATGATATGAACTGAGATTCATAATGTACGGTTCACATATCATTAAAAAATAATTCATGGTTTTCTTCATTGTCTCGCCGATTTTTAAAATAATCCGAAGAATTGAAAAAGATGAATATCCATCGTTATGCTATCTCTGTCTGAAGCGTTTCATTAGATGAAAACTCTGGACTAGAGATGGGTCGTTCACGAGTGAACTGTTCCAAAAAAACACTTCATTGAAGTGAGTGAAGTAACTTACTCCTTGTGGAGAGCTACAGTGCCATTGGACACGTGACAAAAAACTTTACCGACTTTTTTTTGTCATCTTCGAGATCTCCTGACCTTTTTTTACTCATCATCTTCAAGATCTATTAACTTTTTTTTGTTCATCATCCTCACCCCTTAAGTTGAACTATGAATGAACTAAAAGAACGAACTAGTTCGAGAGCGAACGATGGAACGAAAACCGGAACTACTTTACTGAACTGGTTCCTTTAAGTGAGTGAAGTACTTCACTAAAAGGAACTGCTTTGCCCATATATATACTCAGTACTAATTAGCACAATAAGTTCCCAACCGAAGTTTAGTTATTACGAATTGCACGTATTTTCATTATTAATGATTGAATCCAGCATTGTTCTCTGTGTATTAACTCGTGATATACGGGCATGTTTTAAAGCTAATTATATAGTTGCTGGAACAACAAAATCCTACATATTTACTTCCATCATCTGTTGCTTAAAAATTGGGATTATTATGAACAATAGTGAAACTTTGTGCTCCACATTATGTTATCTAATTAAAACCTCAATTTAATTCCAAAATTCTACAGGAAGCTATAGGGAAACTGAATAGAATTTTTGGAATATCTTATTTTATTATATATTGCGAGCTCTCTTACTTTCGCAATTTAATTAATAACGAACATAATTTCAAATTAAGCTTAAAAAAATGTTTTCCACCATCGCAACATGTGCTAGCTGAGATCCTGCCTTTTTTCCCGGTATTTTCGCTAAAATTCATTTAAATTTACTATAGTTTCAATTGCAGTACGCCCCAGCATTCCGGAAACTAATTGTTTCTGAACGAACTTTTTTAATTTTTGGGTATTTGTTTATGGGGCTCTGCAAACTCGTATGTGCTCTTTATCTTGTAGATAATAAAATGCGGTTTAAGTTCATATTTTATTTTACATACTACTTGTTTATGACACGGACGCTTTTTTAATTTAAAATAAGACCACTGAAAATTAATATAATTGAATTGTGGATGATGGCCTGGCCTTTCTGCATGAAGAAAGATAATTATGGCCCAATCATGCAAAGAAGGAGAAATCATAAATTTTGGAATAAAACCGAATAGTTGAAAAATAAACTTAAATTTAAAAATACCTATGACTTAAAATTAAAACCAAAAAATTAAAAAAATTGTTTACTAACACTTAAAAATAAAAACTTAAATAAATAAAAATTGAGCAAAGAAATGGATGTGCAAAATCAAATTTAAAATTGAATGAAACCTACACTTTCATTGCAATTACTCGCAGGGACTCTACTAACTACTTTTGATGCCTTTAATTAGCATTGTCAAAAATTTACCAGTCAAAGAGTATAATACTAAAGAAAATTATCGTTGACTAAAATTTCTTGAAAGTTAAGGTAGAACAAAAAAAATGAGAACTACAAATGGAATAAACTTCAATTTAATATAAAAATATAATTAATATTGCAACAAAATTCATAAATTAAATATTTAAATGCATACTTCCAAAAAATTTCCAAAAACTTGAGCCTCTTTCGCTTGAAAAAATCGAATGTCGAAAAAATTGATTTTTTATTTATCTAATTTCGACAAGGGCTCCTTAGAAAAAGATGCGGAAGCACCCTTGACAAATTTGCAAACAGAAATTTCAAATTTGAGTCCAGGAGTGGCAAAAGAAAAGTCGCAAACTTTGGATTTTTTTTTTCGGCGTTTTTGGCCACTATTCTCCCATTTTGGATGCGATATTAATTTTGTTTGCATTTTTGAGCATATGTTAGGCTCCCCTTGAGGTGAAAATCTCGAAAACAGAAAAATTTGGCTTCTTGACTTGCCAAATTTTAGGGTAATTTTTTCGAATTCTCTCACATATGTCCGATTTTAACAACTGACCACTTAAAATAAAGGTGCGGGTGTCTCCTTTTCAAATCCAGAAACAGATAAAAAAAAAAATCAAAAATTTGCGGCCAGGAGAGGCAAAATTTTGCATATTTTGACTGATTTTTTCGACGTTTTTGGACACCATTCATTCTCAGTGAAAAAATCGAAAATCGAAAATTTTTGCTTTTCAAAAAAATGCCATGTAACCCTAGCAAAATTTTTCCAAGTTCTCTCACAATTGCCCAATTTTAATAAAAGACCCCTTAAATCTAAGATGCTGGCGACTCCTTCCCAAATCCGCAAAAAATTATAGTGAGCGCTCTTAATCGCTTTCCACAACTGCCAAATAATATTCTCAAATACTAAAATATTTTGTTCACAGCCACAATAAATTTTCCTAACAAAATTATTTGAATCAACATTTTAATATTTTCCACAATTTTCCCCAAACAAAAATACATAAAAGATACGAAAAAGACATCTGATAAACAACTTTGGAAACAAAGCCCGGCATTTTGAACTTTGACCTAGAAAATACTCAAGTAACGCCGAGACGGTATCCAATTTGTTTCCGTGCTCTCCCGTATACAATCTTCCGGAAAATATGAATTGTAATTAGCATTTGAATTACTTCCGGAATTTGTTCCAGCAATTAGTGAACACTGTGCACAATGAAAAGTCATTTTAATGTCTTACCATCGTATTTAGACGAATAATTTTCTGGGACGAAGCCGCAATTTGTCCCGACTTAAAAGCATAAAATTGCGGAACTTTTGTTTCGGTTTTCGGTAGTAAAAGGCAATTTGGATTAGAAATTTCTCTTTTTGAACTTAAAAATATTTTTTTTTTATTTTAATTTATACAGTACAAAAGGATCTTCTTCGCGAAAAAGACAGAAATAAATACACGAAATTCCGCGATGAAATTAAATAAAAAAGAATGTTTATTTAGGATACGAAATAAATGAAGAAGTTTTTTTTTTCGAATAAAATTACATTGGTGAATGAAGGTAGGGAATGAAAGAGGCCCTTTGTTGGGACCGAATTGTTTTAGAACAACTGGATCAGACCTGAGAATTGTCGAAGGTTATTCATGAACAACTTATTTGTAATTGTAATTCTTCTTCAATGGCTTTAATTTCATAATATTGAATATTTTTTGGAAACAACAATATAGGTACGTGTGACTTGTTGCACGTCAACACTGGTGTTTAGAATTATTCAAGTCTCCTTGGTCCCAACAAAACTGTTTAAGAATACGTGGTCAGACTTACGAATTGTTGAAGAATTGTAGTTCTTCTTCAATAGTTTCATGGGATGCAGCCCCTTTTGGAAGGAACAAAGTATTACAACAGTACGTGTGACTTTTTCCACGTCCACTCTATAGTTGGAACTATTCACATCTGCTTTGTTGGGGCCGAAATGTTTAAGAACACCTGGTCAGACTTGAGAATTGCCGAAGAATTGTAGTTCTTCTTCAATAGCTTCATGGGACGAAATACCGGTTGGATGGAACAAAATGTAACAATAGTACGTGTGACTTGTTGCACGTCCACACTACTATTTCAAATTTTTCACGTCCATTTTGTTGGGACCGATCTGTTTAAGAACATCTAGTCAGACTTAAGAATTGTCGAATAATTGTAGTTCATCAATAGCTTCATGGGATGCAATACCTGTTGGAAGGAACAAAATCTTACAATAGTACGTATGCCTTTGTTGGGACCAAACTGTTTTAGAACACCTGCTCAAACTTAAGAACTGTCGAGGAATTGTAGTTCTTCTTTAATAGCTTCATGGGATGCAATACCTGTTGGAAGGATCAAAATCTTACAGCAGTACGTGTGATTTATTGCACGTCCACACTGCTATTCGGAATCATTCGGATGGAGTAAAAAATCGCCTCAGTTTTTCAAGCGCCATTAGACGAGTATCTCAAGGATCAATTTCAACAATATCTTACCCAATCTACTAAAATCATCTTGGAATGCCATATCACGCGCTATTGAGTCTGACATAGCGCTCTTTAACTCCAACGCCCTATATTATTATTTCTACATCTCATTTATCTTAATTATAACCAAGGACAGCATACAGTTGATGAAAAGGAAAAAAAAAGTCTAAAGGAAAGGCTGCTCCAATACTCATATATCCTGACATCATATTTATTGCTGACTGCAAGATTTCCTTTCATTAAATTAACGTCGTCTTCCATCTTACTTTGACTGATATGATGTAAATGTGGTCTGGGTTCATGTGGCGTGTGTGCAGAGAGTGTATAGACATTTTCCACCTACACGGCTAGTATTGTGCCCGGGCATGAGACTATGCGATTTTATGTCGTCTGTCACTTCTTATAGCTCGATGAACGTTAGCTTTATACACAGCATGGTTAACGTTCATTTAGGGATATAAGGGGCGAAAGACGACATTAAATCCATAATACCATAAGAAATAATTGCATAAAGAACTTTCCATTAGACGCGTAAGTATTTTCCATTAGATTTTGTTCGGGATTCATTCTATATAGAGCTAATAAAATTTCGTTGACTGTGTTTCAGAACTGCCTGTGAAATTAGAAAGGAGTATTGGTTTTTTTTTTGGTATTTAAGTCGTACTCTATCCTAAATTGATCTGCCTCTATGAAAATTGGGAATTACTATTTGAGAGCGTTTACATTTATCACCATTAACACCGAATTCCACCTCGTATCGGGAGCCGAAAGTTGAATTATATTGAACGCGACGCGATGTGGATGGAATAAGCGTTGCAATTCAGAACGATTAGAATTTATGTTAGTATCGCAGCGCTTTAACAGGCTTTTTCCTAATTTCATTATGCGTGTAACGAACTTTTTTTTCCCTTTTTATAAGCAAGTTCACCGTAGTAAGAACTGTATGTGGCTACAAACTTTGCCGTGCTTTTTTACTGCATGTGTTGAGTCGAGAGCTTTCGAGCTTTGATCGAGTTGTGGTTGCTAGGGTAGCATGTAATAGTCTTAATTAACGGTTGTGGATAGTAAATCAGAGCAATCACTATAATTGCGCGATGTGATTGGATCATTGCGTGCATCGCTCTCGCTATAACTTTTCTGAGTAATAATACCTGTTACGTTGGAGTGCGATTCGCTATCATTTTATGTCTACTCTCAGAAATTAAAAATCCTGTTGCAAATTTTCTTGATATTATAAGTATTCAAATGATTTCTAAAGACTGTATTGCTGCCTCGACTGTTTTTCCAAATTTCAATCTTAGTAACGACTGCAGTCTTTCCGCGATTAATTCAATTTCGCTATTTTCATGTGCCATTTCAATAAATAAAATTGCGTAAATTCTACCATAAAAGATGCAAATCACGTTTTAGTTTCTGCATAGTCCTGGCATTGAAAAAAAAATTGGCATATCCTAGCCATGGCATAATAATTACCAATTTCGAAATCAGTACATAAGACAATTTATATCAGTGATAAGAACTGCTTAGAGTCAGTCGTATAGAAAGGAATCAGGAGAAAAAAAAGCAAACGTGAATAAAAAAAGAAGCCCCAAAGTATCCTTAAGTTCCTTATTTTGCTCTACAGTGTCCGCTCGCTTATTTATGTTGGCAATTTTCTCTAACGAGAAAATCCTTGCCAGTTTCTTTAGACATTTCCCCCAGCCTTCGGTATTTCGTCCTTTTTTTTCCAGCCCGATCATGCCTCTACTACAGTGGTGGTAGTATAATACCTTTCGAAACGAATAGTAAATTCTGGATGGAATCTACACGTGTGATTTTATGGGATAAAGTCGTCGGTTCTGTTACGCGTCTTGACATAGAACCTTAGAATCTAAGGAACACAGTAGCAATAACCGTAACACTAAATAATAATAACTATGCTAATAGAATACGTTGAATCGGTTTCGCTTAAGGCCGTTCTTGTAGTTGGGTATTGCTGCAGGCAAATGGTGTAGAACATCGTTTACCTTTATTACATGAATTCCGCAATTATACCGAACCAGATACCCATACACTTTTACAATTTTATCTTGCGGGTAGCTTAGGTTAGTGGTAATTGGATACTCGTATATTTGATGGTTTAGACAAATTCGGCATAGCAAATGCCACCACTACTAACTGTAAGCAATGATCTTTTTGATATTTCGTGGCTTCTGGTTAAATAAACAAAAAAAAACAAAAATGCTAGTATGCACTGTTAAAGCGCACTGTTTTAACAAAAAATGTTCAATTAAATTTTTACTTTTAAGTGAAAGTACACATTTCACTCACTTTTACACGAAATCGTCTGTATTAGTAAATTATTCATGTACTTTTAAAAAGGCTTGCAAAATTACTCGACATTTCGTGTAAAATTAACTATATTTATATCTGTAGTCATAGAAAATAACTTGGTAAGTCGAAAAATAGTAAAATGGGATAAATTTATTGTGGCCATCTCCCAAGTCTTACACGCACGGTGAAGACGGTATTGTTTTATGTTATTTGATCACAGAGATGTTAACAAATTTAATTTTTTCACAAAAACTGGATCTATAGGAATAGTTCAATAATAAAATAGCAAGAAAGTGCTGCCGCGAAAACTTTTGAATTGAATTTTTCGATTAAATTCAAATGACTTGAGTTCTTGTCATGGGAACGACTTTTATTGATATTAAGTTCCAATTTCGATTCGGCGGATATGTGATTTATTTTTTGAAGTAAAATATTTTTATGGATAAAGATATCGAATTTTCCGGAATTTCGAAGCAAAATATAATCGATGCTCTTGTATAGATGCAGGAAATTAATGTTATAACTTTCAATGACTTGTGTAAAAAGAATTTAATACCTTAATACGCTGTAGAGGCAACGTGATACCATGAGAGGGTGGATCATAAATAAAAACCAATAATGCAATTTTCACGTTGTAGAAGTACTCAAAAAGCGCATTGATATACGAGTAGGTATAGCGTTTTGGGTGTGGTTATCCATTCGGAGCTTTTTCTACGATGACATTTACCTTTGTGGGGATGAAAGGTGAGTCTACTGTATGCATTGAGTTGTTTGATTCAAAAAAGGTGAATCTTTCTGAATTCTTTAAGCGGGTAAATTACATTTAAGTTTGAGTTCTAGAGGTGTAAGCTACTATATATAGCAATATATTAAGCATGATACACCCTCTGATGAGTCTATGTCATCCGAAGACGAAATAGCTCCTTCGGACCTAGTCCAACACTGTCTTATAAACTGGCCTATCCAGTGAAGATTTTTCAATTGTCATGTCCTCAAGAACAGCGATTAATCAACAGTCGGGGGCTTTCGTGTTGGGGTTTAACTCTACTGACTCCGGAAAATAAACAAACATTTAAACAAACTTGTTACTATGGTAGCTTACCATGAGAAAATTCCAATAATATAGGTACTCTACCAAATGTTAAAATTATTCATTGTAATGCACCTCTAATTCCGGTGTTTTTGTTTTACATACTTGCACTTACCCGTGACTGTAAAAGTATGGGCAAATCAGAGCGTAACGCGCGTGAAGACCTCTGGTTCTGGTTCCATAACTCATATCGCTGGTGTTTTTTCGTGAAACTCCATGTATACACTACCGAAATTTTTCTTATCAATGCACTCCAAAAGACATGGCAATTTTAGGACTAGGACATCGACAGTCAAAGATCAGTCCTCTCTTTTAGAACTGACCTAGAACACGAAATGAATTCAATGCCTCTAAAACACATATCATAATACTGTGTCTTAAACGTGATATTTCTATGATTTCCAAAATAACCAGCTCTCAGTTTCTGTGAAATTTTTGTTCCTTCCACTTGGAATCCTAATCCTGCGACTAGCCGAAGGGTGAACTGACTGTTTGAATATCTTATCGTCATTAGATTAGGCCGATGGCATCAAATCATTGCATAAATTTGTCGGCTAGACACGAAATTTTTCCTAGATAGTAACGTCATGTAGGTATATCTGCTTCTGCAGTCGTCCTATTGCCACCTTCACTCTATTGGAAATATCCTTCAATTTCGCAGTGACACTCAAATAAAGAAATATACCTATTGCCCGATCGTAGACACAATGAAATATACCTGTCGCGATTTCCATCCCCCCAAAAAAAGGTATAGGTAAGCACACTTGGGAAAAGAAAATTGGACGAATTTCGGAAACCACTGACAGGAAACCGATGCCCTTTAGTCCTCTAACCATATCTTCCTTACCACTCCAGGACCCTACGGGAATCCCATCCACGCTTAGCTTGTTATTGAATTTTGATTGAATTTTTCCATGAATACGTATCTCGTGTTTGCCATGACAAAAATTGCCTACCCTTACCCGGCCATGTATGATTTATGATTTTCAAATCAACTACCTCCGCCGATTCTGCCACCACGTTACCCAGCTTTATGTCAGCCTTGAGGATCCTCGGTGATGGGCACCCTGTTGTCATTTTTGTGTTACTTTATGGTCCACCGAATACGCTTGTAAGTAAGCTTGGTCCTCCCTTCTTCGCCGACTTCCTCCAACCCTGGAGAAAATTGACAAAGGTGGAGTTTGTTGCACAGCCATATCCTCCACCTTCTGAAAATAGCAATAGCCCGGTTGTGCAAAGATATGTGAAATGTGATATTAGAAAAATATTTTGATACGTGCCACGCAACCAACCGGAAAAATATTTTTTTTTCCAATAGAAGGAAGTGTAGAGTGAGAAAATTAAATAAGGGTAGTAAGATCAACCCTATACTACCCTGTCAGACAAATATAATTTTTTTTTGCAGTCTATTTTTTATTTTTATTCAAATTTGTTCGGGCTAAAAAACGTTGCGATAAGAGAAGAAAATTGATTCTGCTCGCGGTGGTAGCGATAGGAACTAAAGTGATGGATGCCGGTTTTATTGATTTGCAATAGTTATGCGTTTCAAATAATTTGAAAGCCTATAACACTATTTATTCAATCGATCAAAATCCTCTCAAGAAAGGAAAATCAAAATGGGATAAAAAATTGTCGCATTGGACTCGCCTTAATAACAATTATGTTTCCTACAACAAAATGGTGACTTCCACTGGGCGAAGGACCTATGTCCCAATAGTCAAATTATTTACAGTATAAAATTTAAATATATTTTTCCCATAGCGTTCTGACGTTACCGTCTCGATGACTTCATTGGCTGTCGTACAACCAGTCAAGCTTAGCCAATACATTTAATTTTAATTCAGATTTATTCACTCCAACTTCACAGCAACGAATAATGCCAATCAAGTGAAAAAATTGTGATACCAATTCTACTCGCTTCTCTTTAAAAAAATGTTCTAAGTACTAGAACCTTTTCACCATACAATTAACTAGAAAATTCGCCAGACGACGCGATGTAGGCGTACATAAAAACAAATAAAATTCAAAAAGGACGAGACATACTTTAAGTCGACTTTATATTACTTAAACTTCTACACCCCGAATCGTTCTCCATAAATCATTGCCGGCCTTGTATAAATAAGAAATTGCGTAGCATAATGAAGTCAATGCTACAAGAAACACGAAGGAATCGAATGCCTTCGACGTCTGCTACAATTGAACCTTTCTCTGCTGAAAAAAAAAATCAGCATACCTTTTTCTGCTGTTCGCCATTTATTCCAAGAAAACACACCTATTTCACCATATCCTTAAAATAGAAACCTTTTCAATTTTGCATAGAGTTTCCACCCCCTTGCAACTACAAATCAAATTCTGGATCCTTGTATGGTTAAAAAATTGATTCGTCCTAGCTACGAACCCTTACACCTGTAAAATACCAACGAAACTCATTACCTTCAACTAAATGATAATAAAATACATTAGCCAAACATTTCCTTTGTACCGAAAAGGACGTTTAAATGCGCAGTAAGATGGCCATCATGGATGTTGAGGTGCGAAGACCTCTGTATAAATCACTCAATCCTTGAAGGTCTTTCTCCGGAATACGTATCCACAGAAATGCCCTTTTGCTACCTTATACTCTTGTTTTTTTTCCCGCAGTATGACGTATGTTTGGATGAAATGGGCATTTTTAAGGGATGCTTTTGTTCTGAAAACATAAAAGAAAAGTTTTCCGAAAAAAAATATTTTTATCAGTTTTTCTTTGAACAGAAAAGTCTTAATCTTCTGTTTTATTAAAATAAAACTGAAAATTTTGGATTGGTAACTTAATTCATAAAGTCAATGTTACAACCCCTAACATCTCGTTTAAAACGTTTTTGGTTCCAGGGTATTCATTTTAGGGATGTACACCCAACCTGTCTACTGGAAACGCTGAGATTACCTGTACTTTTGATTTTGTGCTATTAAAATCCGGCTCGACGGACCAAAAAAATCAATTTTTGTCGCATAATCCCACAGCATGCTCTATCCATGTTAAATATTGTTTGTAGGCTTATGTTTAAAGTTATTCCATTAAAGTAATACACTCAGCTCGATATGTGGAGGCCAGGAAAAATTTGAGATACTTTCACTTAACGTTTCGTTCTAATTGCACCATTATTTGAACATAACATTTCAACGTAGTGCTAGGATGAAGCATAGGAGATAAACTTTAAAGGGCGGTGCTAGGATGTATATATAGACTTCAACGCGGCTTGATTTTTTGTTCGGTGCTCGCCTTTAAAAAAAAGAGTTGCTATGAAATTATTTTTTTAAATAAAAGATAGGTTCAAAATTATTGAAGCTTATACAATCAATGAAAAACATAAACTATAGGCAAAAGCCTATTATAAAAATAATTAAAAAAAAATTGCCACTCAGGTGTAGGCGTAACCTTATCATTTTTTGGATGGAAGTAAAGAACACTTTATTTAAACTGAGATACGATCTAGATTACTAAGAAACCACAGAAACCTCATCAACCTTTCAATTTAATCCCGTTTTCTTGTAATTCACGACCTCTTTATTGTACGAAATTAAAATATTCATATCGTAAAATGTTTACTACACAAACCATATACTCACACATTTGCGGTGACATTTTTCATTAAAACACTCAGTCAAGTGCAATTTTCATTACCACCTTGCACTTAACTAAGTGGTTTCATAAGTGAGTGAGGAAAGTGCAGTAAGTGTGAATATCGCATATATACTTGCACTCCATAAATACCAGGAAAATATATGGGGAAAAGTGCATTTCAAACCCAACTGAAAACCGGAAAAGTTCATTTCGAAATAGAGCACGGTATGTCATTCAAGACAAACGTCTAAGACAACAATTAGGACACATACGAAATTTGAAACAGTGTAAAACCCGAAGCTTTAACAAATGGAAATTTAATTGCACTTAACAGTGAAACTGTAGCCTATCGTGTTTCAAGTATGTTTTGGAGTTGTTGATGGGTATGAAATGAATCAACCCTTCGTACTTTGAGCGTTGTGCTCATTTATTTGTAGAGTTTAAAATACACAAGGTTCTGGAAGATGTTGTAGGAACCCCCCTTGGTGCAATATTGTTCGAATTTCTCTGAAATGATGCTAGTAATTGGTTTTCGTGACATACACCGGCTTTCGCAATCAAACCTGATTGTAATTTCGTCCTGTTCCGGAATCCATCATACAATTGTGTATTAAAGCGACCTTTTCGTTTGTTGAACTATCGAGCTAAAGCTCCCAACTGTGTTCCGAAAACAACGAGGTATAATTTATATATGCCTATTATTAGTAATCAATCATAGCAGCCAGGCCATTTGCGCTTTATATTCGAGCTCGTCAATCATTTAAAACAAAAACAAATTTTTATATTAATAATCCCTCTATTTTCCACTCAAAGCTGAAAGAAAGTTTTTCGATCAGTATTACCATATGTGCCATATATCCTCGTTTCACTCTGCAGTGTTTTTCCATCCGAAAAATATCATTTTTTTTATTCTTTATGTGCAATTTAAATGTGAAATATACCTACATATATTTCGCACATTCACGACTACAGTGTGGGTTTTCCTTTCATATGTGACTGAAACTTTATACCAGACACGATCCGGATAAAATAATTTCATTCAAAGAAAACAATCTCATAAGACGCTTAGAAGTTCTTTCGGAGAAAATTTATTTACTAAAGAATAGTGCCAAAAATTTGGAGAAAATTATAGAAAAGACTGTGTAAAGAAAAGGATGAGATATCAAAAGTACTAAGTTATCTAAAGTATCTAGTCTCGTATTAAAGTGCTACAAAAGGATGCATTTATAAGAAATGTCGAATTTCCAAACTTCCTTAAATCTTTGCATAAGGAAATAGCTTGTAAGTGAGAGAGAAACTATCTTATTCAAATTATAGCGAAAAATCACCTAGCCGAACCAATGTAACCTGAACTTCGTCTTGAGAATTTTCCAAACTTGGAGTTAAAATTTATATGTTTTTATGACCTGAATGTATATTTTTCTTAATATTGATTCGGGTTTACGACAAAGCAATAAATTTAATACAAACGGAAACGGATTTGCAAATAATTTATCAAAAATGTAATATTTCAGAAGAAAAAAAATTATTGTACAAGCAAGATAGATTTGTTTTCTTTATTTCGGAAAAAAAATTATTACTCGTAAAACCTTTTTGATAAGAAATTCTTTAATTCATACCTTGCATCTTAAGGTAGTGTTGATTCTATTTTTAAATTTATCTGCATTGTAGTCGTTCTCGAGATAAGAAGCTGTACCTTCAAACAAATTTTTAAAAACATTTAACTATTTTAAAAAATTCCTAAACAATATCCAAAATGTTTATATTTCTGTCATATCTTGAATATATATATATCTTTTTTAAATCTTATTCTGCTTTTAATTATAAATCAAATATTAGATATCGAAAGCCAAATCTGAAATGAAAGGGAAGCTCAACAGATGCTCAAAAATTCAAACAAAGTTAAAATGAGAGAGAGACTAGTGTCCAAAAATGTCGAAAAAAATTTAGAAAAAATTTGGGACTCTTCTTTTGTCGCAAATTTGATTTTTTTTTTAAATTTTTTTGTGGATTTGAAAGAGAGGCACAGAATCTTTAATTTATTTTAAGTAAATTTTTTCGGTTTCTGAATTTTTCACTGCAAACGGAAAGAAAGCTCAACAGAAGCTCAAAAAACCAAACAAAATTAAAATCGGATCCAAAATGGGGAAACTGGTGGCAAAAAACATCGAAAAAAAAGTTCAAAATTTGCGACACTTCTTTTGCCTGGCCGCACCTTTATTTTAAGTGGTCACTTGTTAAAATCGGACAGCTGTGAGAGAATTCGGAAAAATGATTTTAAAATTTGTCAAGGGGGTTAGGTTACATGGCATTTTTTGAAAAGTCAAAATTTTCGGTTTCCGAGTTTTTTACCGTAAACGAAAGAAAAGCTGGACAGGTACTTAAAAATGCATACAAAATTAAAATTGGATCAAAAATGGCTGCCAAAAATGTAGAAAAAATTTGAAAAAGTGGAATAAGCACCCTTCATTTACTTGGTCGCTTGCCAAAATCGGAGAATTTTGAATATATTTTCCTAAATGTTTTTTAAAACAAAGATGTCTGACACCTCAAACAAAACGGGAACTCAACAGCTGCTCAAAAATTCAAACAAAATTATAGATTTCGAGTACTTTTACAATTTTTTCAACTTATATTTTAGGGACCGTTCACATACTACGTCACACGAAAAGTGGTAAGGGGTGGTTGCAAAAATGTGACAAAGTTTGACATAGGGGAAGGGGGGCATCTGAAAGATGTGATGTAACAAAATCGCAACGGAACTTTTCAAATTAATATCATAATAATTTACTGGCAACCCTGCAATATACGATATATTTATATGGAACAAAATCTCAATCATGAGTCACGACAAACCAATATTCTTTTGTTTTATCCTTTTGCAGTTAACTGAACCCTGAAATAGCTATTTGCGTTAAATTCTCTAATCTAGTCTACTATATGGAAAAAGTTACAAAAAAGGCATAACAACAGCAATGTTGTTGTTATTTTGTATGTAAATTTTCTAACCTGCTCTGATCTAGATAAGTTCGCAAAAAAACTCACCTATTATTTTATTAAATTTTTTTAAGGACCCTATTGCTTTCTTCAAGTTCCTGAAATAAATATATAAAATAAAACAAATTTAATAAAAAGAATTAAATGGAAAATATTAAATACGTTCTATTGTTGCAAAGGAAAAAATTAAATTTACAAACTATCGCATTAATACTTGGGGGCAAAAACGGTTGAATGCATTTTACTAATTCATTTTGAAAATTTCACTAATTTCAAAACTACAAAGCGCTCTTGTGCATTGCACCGAATATTTCATACTTAGTTAGTTTTTGCATAATTCTACCCCGGTAAATTTTCATGCGATTTACCTTGCGTATTCGATTTTCAATGCTTTCCTAGTGGCAATGTCATCCGAGTTGATTCGTACAAGCAATACAACGGCCAGAACATTATCAATTCGCATTTTAATTGAGCAAATGTTAATTTATTTATAGGACAGGGAACCAGGTTCCGTCAGGCATGACTACTACTACTCTACTCTATTTTCTCTCAAATACTACCAATTTCAGTTTGAATCCCTAAAGGGATAGAGCACTAATTTTCTGGTTGTACTTTAAAGTGACTTTAAATTTAATGGCTTCAGTAATTTCCGTAGTAATCTACTAAATGAGTCATCAGCAAATAAACGCACTCATGAATAAATCGTTGCCATCCTTTAGGACTTTGCCGGCAATGCTAACTAATGCCAATGTCGAAAACGTATAAGGCCCTGGAATGTAGTCATTGAGTCGTGTACCTTTCAATTGTCAACTTCCTACATTAAATTCCATTATTGTGGGAATTGTAAAAGCTGTAATAGTATTGCTGTCGTTATCGGTGTCACTTAAAAGCACTTAGAGCGTGAATTGCGTTATTGATTGGGTTTTGGCTTAACGCACTAAACGCACAAGTATACATACGAATGACACTAACGCACTTTAAAAGTTCTAGACTTCTGTATTCATTCCCTGGCAACTAAAATCGTTAGACCACAAAATTGGGCTTTGAAGAAAAATGCAGTAAGATCTTTACTCGTTTCAATTGCTTCTCACTCTGATAGCAGAGAAACTATTATACTATTCTCCAATTTCTTTACACACTAATGTGATTTTTACTACGAATGCAGAAATTCACACATAGGTGTGAAAATCAATAAGTAAAAATGTGTAAATTTACTGCTGGTGTGAAAAGGCAAAATTTTACAATGCGGAAAATTACACACGTTGTGAAAAAACTGATATGTAGTACAAAAATGTGACATGTTTATGTTTTGTTATATTATTACTGATTTTTTGATAATATAAATGAATAAGTTTCAAGCGAATGATCGGCGGATGAATGTCCTGACGTATTTTGAAGGGCAAGGGACACTGCAATCGACAAAATTCAAAGAGATCATTTAATACGTGATATTTGGGGATAAAACAGGATTTAGGTAAAAATGGGTAGAAAGTTTAAAACACTATGGCCGCTATTCACAGTCATCATAAAATTGGCTTTAAGTTAGAGCTGACTTTAGTGTCATATAAACTATACGACACTAAGGTCAGCTCTAACCTAAAGCCAACTTTATGACGACTGTGAATAGCGGCAAATGTATGTATGTTTATTATAAAAATTTAATTTATCTGTTTTAAAGCCACAAAACTTCATACGCTATAAACATTATTTTCCTGTTTAATTTTAAATCACGCCCCACACAAAACCACAAAACAAGTGAATTGAACAACGAAGCGATCATGTTGTTAATACATATCACAAAAAACAAATTACTACGAATGCAGTATTATAAATACATGAAAAATGCGTGATTTTATACACAATGACAAATTACTACGCCTAGAGTATGAAAACTACATGCAAAATGCGTAATTTTACACTTGATGATCAATTTTACACATTAAATTTTGGAAAATTGCATGCGTTGTTGCAATATTACTACCCACGCAGTAAGTTTACGAATAAAATGTGTAAAAATACAAAGTTTTAATAACTACGCTCAATTTTTTAAGTTTATTAAAAATTTCTAAATTTACTACATCAATGCGGAATATTTTACTGCTTTAAAGACAGTAGTTTCAATTAAATAAGCGATTTTAGTAAATTAACAGACGTTTAATCTCAATTAATCAGATAACAGATTGAAGAAAGAATTTAACAATTAGAAATAAATAAATAAATAAAATAACTAAATTACGAGACCAACGGTACAGTGGGAGGTGAAGTGGTCAGCCACACGCTCGTCCGTGATTATTACAACGATTTTAACTCAGGTACTCAATCACAACTGAGTGAACTGGAATTGTAATGAACTTCCATGTTAAAAGATAACATTTAGATAAATCATAACTCGAACAACGTGAAAAATTTGTTGCTATTTTATTGCCGCTGGAAAAAGTTTCAAACTGAAATTAGTTTGTAACTTATGTCGGAATAAAATTTTCGTATTTTCTTATAATTAGATCCAAGCTCTGCTAAAATTACATTAAACTTCTCATATACCGAACACATCAAACTTAATATACCCTTTAAATAGTTTTCCATCCGTTTAATTTCCATTTGGGAGGTACTTGTCATTCTCAATGGAAGGTGTTTCGTCCTGACTTAATTATAGTCGTTTAATAAAATTCTTATCATCTCTCCGTAGTCATAACATTATACTAATTACTAAGCATTTATCTTTCCGGTGACTTTCTCACTATCTGAAAGCCCAAGCGCGATTCGACGATAAAATCGCAAAAAGGGACGAACAAAAAAAAAGACAAGATAGAAAAGTTTTCGCATTTTTTTTTCATTCCGTCTATAGCTCACTATAAACATAGAGGAGATAATTAAGGACAACGTTCGGTGGAACTCCCTCGCCCTGTACAATTACCATCAGGACATCATCATGAGTCGTCATAGTCCAGAAAGGAGGACTTACGATGTCTTCGGTGAGCGAGTTTTCTTCCGTTTTTCGTCTCAATAAGGATTGGATTTTATTGGGAAAGTTTCGTGACAGTGAGTATAGAGGTCCTTTCCGGGCTGGTCTGGAAACAGTTGCGACGATATAGCATAGTCCTTGCGTTCCTATTCTCGACGTCGACTTCTTTCGTTTCGACGTGATAGTTTTGATTCTGCTTTGTAAAATTAATTAACTTCAGATACTTTTTGATGGCCGGTATTGCTTTTGATTAGTTTCAGTTTAATTGAAGTCGATTGACGAAAAGGATTTGAAATAGTTAGCAGAGTGTCAAGTTGGAAGAAGAGAATCTGATTGAATGTTTTCATTTAATTATTGAGCAAATGATGTTCATTTGAACTGACGCAATTATATCGACTGGAAATTGTTGCATTCGATCAGTAATTGGGAATTGATCGCAAAGGACCTCAAGGATTTTGGCTTCACAGTTTCCATTTGCCTAGACAGTGTTGCTCCCACTAGTGACAATGTTATTATTAGTTGCGATTGTTAGGGAATCCATGCAAAATTTACAGCAATGAAGGACCTTTTCCTCACCCATTCAGTCGTGTCCTATCCCAAGTATGTACAGGACCAATTGTTGCAAGAAGACTCTTTCGAAAACTAGGTAAAAATGTTCATTAGAAATTTTTCGGTATTATGATGAATTTTCCCTTTCCTTCCACCATTTCAATCATCTAGCGAAATAAACACTTTAGCGAAATAAACACGCATAAATAGTTAGAGTAAAAATTATAGGGGAGAGTGGGTGAAGCAATGCAGTTTTTTTTTCCTTTTTTTTAAAACGAAATTTCTCTCACGTGAAGTGAAACATTCGATCATAAAAATGAGGAAAAGTTTTAGGGGAAAGGGAGCTCGTTAGAAGTTTGAGGAAATATTACGGAATTTAAGTGCTTAACTCCAAACTCTCCTACGGAAATTTCAATCCAAAATTCCAACGACTTATTAATGAATTTTTACCTTTTTTTCTTGTCATTTTCACTAATTTTCAACCCCCCGTGTGTACTAGCGAAAAATTCATCGTACTCTTAAACTCATCGCGTAAACATGATTAGAAACACATTATAGGGGAGAAGAGGAAAATGGGACCAACACATTATTCTATTTTTATCAACTTTCCTCTCGTTTCCGGCCACAAGTAAATTCTATGAAATCACTACATGACCTCCCTTTTAAAATGCAGACGTAGATGTTTTTATTTTTTTCAAATGACATAATATTAATATAGGGGAGAGAGGGAGCAGGGGGATTTCTCCCAATGTTCCATAATTAAAGGAAATTCCTTTCTTTTATGTTGCGAAATCACTGGAAAAGTTTCCTCTTAAATTGCAAGCACGGAAAAATTTAAACATATAGGTGAGAGTTAAGTCGTTGATATTTCGAGCAAATATTCCAGTTTTGAAGTGTTTTTTTTCGCCGTTGTGCCGTGTTTCATCCCGAAAATATTTGAGTTTGCAAGTGGTAGATCAATGGAAGTTTCGGGTCAATATTTAGGAAGATGTACATATGTCACACTCTTCTAGTCCTCTTCTAACCAAGAATGTGGTAATCAAATTAGCTTAATATTTTAAGTTCAGGTACAAATTAATAAGACCAAAAATTATAGGGGTCATTGGGAAATACATCGTGCCCACTGGATACTTACGGACAACTGTCGAAACTTGACGAATTTTAATTAAAACTTTCAATAGTACAAACATTATGGCATCCACCACACTTCACGTACATCAATATCCCTGATTCTGTCAACTACAAATCTGAACTTGAAATCAAGTGAACTGAACTACTTGCCATTAGGTCAATAAATTTTATAGAAAAACCCATTTAGTACGCAATCTTTGGTGCTCCTTTTCATCACTAACGAAGGAAGCCAACTTATCTCAAATATAGACAACCTATTGATAGGAAGGACCTTCTATTTTATATTATCCTGAGTACATATACCATACATGTCCGCAATATGTCCTTGATGGTAGGATATCCTGAAATCCTCATCGTTCATAAAACTTCAATGTGAACAATAGCTCACATTACATGCAGGACATATATTAAGGTCCTGCAAGAGCTGGGCTCTTTTGGGCCGTATTTTGATACGAACGATTCTTTTTTTTATTTTTCTAGTCTTGTATATTTATGTTCGTATCGATTTTCAGTCGACGCTGTTGTCCTCGAATTCGTTGAAGCTGCCATTGTACATGACAAGAACACAACTCGGGGCCAAATCAAATCAATTTAGTCCAAGAAAAAGCCAGGACTTAGAACCATTTGTCAAGCGATATATTGAAGATTGATGAAAATATTGAGTTTTGAGATTAACAAATTGAAAGGAAAAGTAATGAATTTAATATTAGTTATTCGGATGATAGTTTATGTAGAGAAAAGCAATTTTATTTTCCGATAAGAGAGAATATATGATAGGGTGGGTACTGGAAAACTCAGGAAAATTATGTTCAATAATGAAAAGAAAAGAAAATTTGCCGTGGCAACCGTACAGCCAGTTCGCTCTAATTGTTCTGAAGGACGTAATAAGAATTTAATAAAGTACGCAATAAATAGTCGGACAAAATCAAAGAAAAGGAAAGAAATAATTATAAAATGATTTATTGATTGCATTCACTATTTTAAAAAAATGTTCAATCCAATTTTTCCTTGAAAAGTACACATTTCTAGCACTTTTTGAAATTTACTGAAAATTGAAATTTACTCATCGGAAATTGAAAATTACATTCAAATTTACTATTATACATCCCAATCTAAATTTACTTGAAAAGGTGAGGTATATTTGCCAACTATCGAAAAGATGTAAAATTCAATTAGTAATATGAAAGGAAAAGTGTACATGAAAACACAAAATTACACATTTCGTGTAAATATTAACTATATTTATATATGAATTGAAAATTACGTTCTCTTTCATGTAAACCACAAAGTTGTAATATCCAGTGAATTTGCTACTTTCGAAGTTAAAATTGAGTGCAAATTGAAATTTATTGATCGCAAATTGAAAATTACTGATTGCAAATTGAAAATTACATTAAAATTTATTATATCATTCCAATGTAAATTTACTTGAAAAGGTGTGACATTTTGATGTAAAAGATGTAGAATTCAATGGATTTTTTGACTGTGTGTAAGATTTCAATTTAATTTTACTGCTCCATAAACATTTGTCCGAATCAGGCTGCAAAAATTTAAAATTCAGGGAAATTTCGTGTGAATGAAAGACAGAAAAACAACAAGACGGATTTAATGGTCGGACAAAGCATATCGGAATGTTTAAATATGATAGGTTGAAAGACGGTTTAAGGAAAAAGTTCTTCCATTCAGTCTGAGTGGCAGATAAACTCATAGAACTAAAAAGGATTCTCCAAATTTTAATTATTTGATGTAACTCCCATGTGTTTACAATCCTTATAGATTTAGATACCATCAAACTGGAAACATAAGAGCCACTTCTCGTCGAGAAATCCATCTTAAAAGCGATCGTCAAGAACCTCTCAACTTCAATTCATAAAAATCACTAATTGTCCCACTTCAAATCGCTGCTTTCTTCAACTCTTTCAAATTTTCCAATCCTCAGTATAAATAGAACCACTCATAAGTACTTAACCTGTCAATACGAGCGCTTTCTTGAAAATCAAATAGGTACACTAGCCAAATAGAATTCGTCTTTATGAAGGCCCTTCGGAAGGGAAGCTCTTGAACAGAAAGTGCTCCTTTCGATGGAATAGAGAATCCAGGCTGAACTAGAGCCAAACTCCTGGAATAGAAGGCAGCCAATGGTAGTCCTTCCTATAGGAGAAACGAAAATGTTCGACCTCATCGTCACCTGGTTGAGATTAACTCTATTTTTCCTACGATTAAAAAAGAAATCTAGAGGACTACCAGGCAACGACGAAACTGTTTTAATTAAGCTCGCCCAGGACTCGGGAAGAGAACGATAAGGCCAACCTTGCGAAGCATCGTTGAGTGTAATTAAGAATTCACCGAAGTTATTAAAAAAGACGTAGGAGCAGTTTACATTCTACCACTGGTGAGTAGATTTGCTCCTGCCTTCGCAGATTTTAAATTCTCTATGAAAATCTTTCGGGTTTCGGGGGTGGATACCGTCAGGATATCGTCCACTCAATTATATTTTTTTTTTTTTTTTTGATTTTATCCCGAAATGACTTTCGAAAATTCCGAAAGTCTTATAGTCGGTGGCTGTGTAGTCGATTTACAGGTGATGACTTTTTAAAAATCCTTGCTATCGAGTTTTTTAAATTTTATCCATAAGAAGACGTCCAGATGGAGGTGGTTTTAAATCAAGAAGTTTGAAGATAATTTAATTTAAATTTTGAATTATGAAATCACGGTTTCTTTTACTTAATAATAAAGGATTAATTTCTTTTATATCATATTTAATTTTTAAAAAAAATTCTATGTGAAGAGAATGTTAATTTAATTTGTCTGAGAGACAAATTTGCATTTAGCAGACCATTTCAAAAACATAAACAAAATAGGTAACATGATCGTCATACAATCAGGCCGCTGAAAACATTCCCAACAACTTTTTGCCCTGATCCTTTTAATCGGAAAATTCTTCAATGAAAAAAGAATCCTTGAGTCTTGCAGACTGTGAACACTGAGCCAATTAAGATGAAATCCCTCGTTTACATCCCCTGTTAATTAGGAAAATTGAGTAAAAACAAAACTTTATGAAAATTTCCAAGGTAGAAAGAGCTACTTCGGATTGTTTACGTTGTAAATTTATATGTTTGATCTCGAAAGGAACGCCTCACAGTTCAGTTTTAGAGTTTAGACAACAGATACATCTTACGAAGATGGTAAGAAATCCATTCGGTCTCTCGGTGAGACCGAAAGATAAGAAAGTTTTCAATTTTCGAGCTTGTAAACTAACTTAAAAGTAAATTCCAATTAAGACGAGGCAACTGTAAACTTTGCCTAACAACGCCTCCTTTGATAAAAAGTAATCAGAAATTTTCCTTGGTATCGTGTCCTTAGTATTCTTGCTATCGCTGATTTCCAATTAGGTTCGAGTACCCACTACCTTTGCAATTACTCCGCGTACCGACAAAATTTTCCCAACTGAACTTTTCCGAAGACATCGACTCAGAAAAGGAAGTTCTCGAAAATGGGACACGTTTTCGGTCTTTCTAATAGTATTGTAGCTGGTTCGCTATTGATTTTCACCAGCATTCAGGCCTTGTTTCTTTCAACCGAATTCGTGTCGTGACCTTTTGCGATGGGGGAATCCTTTTCGTCCCAGAACGGAAATGGCTTCTGGCTGATGGCCAAGAAGAAAATTCTGTTTGTGATATTTCACTCCTACTCACAGAATGTTGACGACATACTACGCCTATACGTATGCAGTCAACATAATGCTGTATTCGGAAATGCATGTCCTTGGCGACGATAGTCCGACGCAGCGCATATCACAGGACAAAGATTCCCTTCTTCGCAATGTTTCATGTTCGCGACGAATTATAATTAAGGATAAAATTAGGTGTTGAGATGAGGAGATACGGCGAAAGAAAGGTTGAGTTAACCCGTCAGGAATCTGGAGCTTCCGTATAGCAGCTTTAATTAAATTAATTTACGATTTACAGTCATGTTCTCAAGAGGAATCATAGCCGGGCGTTGAAACTGAAAGGAGCCAAGAGTCGTAGCATTAATCAAAGTCTTTCGCCATTCGTATGCAAATGTAACGACGTACTCGCTGTGTGGTAATTAACGTCTTTTGTTTTAGAACATACACATCCTTCATGATATTACGACACTGAAGAGATTTCTATATAGCAAAAAATCTATGGTGGCCTTATATCAAAACAACTTCTAGGAAAAAAAACATCTGTTGGGATTTAACAATATAATGTGGTTTTATACCATGGATACACTGCTGGTATTGATATCATAATATCATCTGTACCAGCAGTGTATCCCAATACTAAACATGTACGAGATAAACGAATCTGTACTCGTATACATATGTCTAGTATTGAACCTGTTTCATGGTATACAATTTCGATAATTTTACCTGGCATACTTTGCATTTTACTGCAAGCAGTGCCATTCCCCAATTGTGTGGCGAGTATCGCAACTAAATGCTTTTGTTTGGTTCTACTAGATTCTGTCAAATCATACCATATGTGAGGTGTATCATATGCAGCTAGTTTCAATACTATGATTTCAATACCACGGTTTGTATGCTATATAGCCGTGTATTCATAGTACATATTAGACATACTTATACCATCTCTGTACTATGATACGAAACCCAAATAACGAATACCAAATACCTACCCAGTGCTGATAATACGGGTAGTCGTCATTGATACAATTGTAACAGCTCTCCTGCGGTACTGAAAGACCAAATTAGTTCATAACTAGCTTATAATTGTTATTCATATCGAATGTTAATAAGACAAATCACCCCATCGAAAAAGATTAAAAAATAGTACATTAATTTTTTTTACGGATGATATTCAGTACTGAAAAATGAAATTGACTTGCCAATGTGTACAACTCAACATTTACATGAACTCACCTAGTTCATTCTTTTTCGGTAAACATAGTTTTAAGAAAACATTTTTTTTACTATTCCTACTGTTTTACCAAATTATCGTAGTATCGTATTCTGATCTTCAAACTACACCCCATTTACAAAATATTAATGTATAAAAAATACTAAGAATTTATTTCCAACAAACGAAAGGTTTTCGCCCTCTTGCGAGATAAATGGTTAAGGGTACGGTCGTTATTTTGAACAATGGGCTGTGAAAATTAGATCACCTCGTGTATATTCCCCTTGTTATGCGTTGTATAGCAAATAAATTTTAAATGTTTCGACCGTAATGTCTCCGCAAGTGTCTTGTTGAAAATTACGTTAAAATTGTAAAATGTTTACGGGCAAGGATCATATACCTATATACACTTCATAGCTTTACAGTGTGAATATCCTAATGACATTGGATGATACTTTTAATGTTTTGCGAGAATGATAAATGTTTTTATTAGATTAAAGATAAGGGGTAGTTGATGGCGGAAGTTGGAAAAAAAATAATTTAGGATTCGAATTAGAGATGAGCAAAGCACCTCTTTCAGTGAAGTACTTCACTTCGAGTCACTCACTTCAAGAAACGAGTTTACTGAACTAGTTCCGGAACTGTTGATTCCTCCGTTCCGTCAGAGGATGTACTGAGGACCGAAAAAAAGGGCAGCAGAGTTCCGTGAAGTAGTTCCGGAACTGTTGATTCCATCGTTCCGTCAGAGGATGTACTAAGGACCTAAAAAAAACGGTCTGCATAGTTCCGTGAAGTAGACCGTTCCTTCGTTTCGTCACCAACTTTTTTATCACGTATGACTTATCCAATGGAACTGCAGTTCACCAAAAGAAGTGAACTACTACACTCACTCACTTCAATGAAGTGTTCTTTTGGAACAGTTCACTCTTAAACGACCCATCTCTAATTCGAATATTGCTCTGCTTACCGCCGGAAAAATGTTCATATGCAGAAAGAAATAAGTATATAAAACTTGCCGCGTATTACGGCTGCGCTCACAAATGTTTGGTGTTATACTATCAATACTATCGTTACTCCCGTTGCTTCCATTTCTTCCGTTGCTTGCGTTTGTCCGTTGCTTGCGTTTGTCCGTTGCTCCCATTCCTTCCGTTGATGCTGTTGATCCTATTGCTCCCCATTTATCCCATTGTTTCCGTTGCTCCCGTTACTCCCGTTGCTTCAATTTCTCCCGTTACTTCCGTTTCTCTGTAGCTTTCGTTGTTCCCGTTGATCCCGATACTCTATAATCGGATGAATGGTATAGGAAAGCATACGTGACAAACAAACAAAGAATTAGACACCAGGGTACTGAAATTGCAAAAAAAAAAATGAAAATCTAAAAAAACAGCAATTGTTTTTCATACGATCGGGACTCAGCTTCACAAAAACTATCCCGGGACAATTCTATGTGTTTCCCGAAAATTTGATCAAAATCGGTTGAGCGCAACTCTGTGTAAGACGGAAACCTGTTTAATACGGAAACATTTCCCGGTTCCTTGAGGTCCCGTCTTAGACAGGTTTCACTGTATATAGATATTCGAACCAAATTTCGAAAATATAATTATGTTCTCGACCTGACTGGTAGTCTCGATAATGTACATGCAAAATTTTGGAGGGAACCGTTTACAGGTGTAGAATTCCATTCGGCCCTAGCATTGACTGTTGTATTTTTATATATTAGATTATGGCGGAATGAGGACGTGTTAAGAAGAAAAGTAATTTGATTGGTCAGGTTTCTTCCGTGATTCAGCGACTGGAGAAGACACTGGTCGGTTATTTGCTAAGTGTTGCTAAAGTAAAAGCTGCGTTAATACACTCCATACTATCTTAGTACCGTGTTATGGAAAGTACTACGACCAGACTCATCTCTAGACTACCTCGGTCGACTATGAATTGTTAATATAATTTAATTCGGTAGATTCAAATGGAGCAACTTATCATACTGCGACTGGATCCTTTACATTTATTTCGAAACACACAGCCAGATAAGCGTAAGTAATTCCGACAATTCGTCGTAAGCTTAGTATAGTAAACGTGAGTATGTAAATTAGTAGTCCTATCAGCCATTTGAATGTACCCCAAGTGGAGGAAGGTTACGTTTTAAGTCATGCAGGATGTACTTTCACAAATCTTGTATGCTCTGCTGGAATCTCGTATATTTATACTCATTTTATATAAATAATACAAAATTTCAGGTTAAAAATGCCATAAGCGCTCTCAACAACAGACTGAATTATTTCAACCGCAATAAAAGCGGATTAAGGCTGATCTTATCTGCTACCGAATATATGGAAATATCCGGTCGTACAGCCCACTCATCCTTCATTCGAATGGAGCACAGCATCCTGTCGGTTTCTTCCTTAAATTGTTTTACCTGAACGTACGAGCCACGAGTCAAGTCTTCTTTCAGACATGCCCTGAATTTTTTTCTCTTTTATTTTATGTTGTTAATCCCTTGCCATGGATAAACTGAAATAGGTGAAGACTTTGCATAGGCTTCCACTATACAATTCACCCCCAAAAAATTCGTATTCCATTTAGAAAGAACCTGGGTTACCTGGTTCACCCTATTGCATCGTTCTCCCTTCGAACTCTCTTATGATTCCGCAGGATCCTGAAGTTAGGTTGTTGCTGAGTTGTTGGGTTTGTTGTATCCGGGGGTTTTAGTATTAGAACTCATTAAGATCCGAAAACTTTCACCGATTATGCAAATTATACTCGTTGCTATGGTATTCTTCACAGCAAACGTCACACTTCCTGAATGGAATTTACCAAACAAGAAATTTCATTAGTGACAATCACTTCCCCAAGTTTTCTTCCCGCTTCGCTTCATGATGACAACGACGAAGACGACTACTCTCGATACCCGTGAAAGTTTTCCGTAAGTAAGGAAAATATTTTCACACGACCAAAGAAAATTTTCGACTAAAGTTGTCGAAAATCGGGCTATTAGAGGACTGAACATTTAAAGTTGTGAACCACAGAATTCATTTGAAGCCGTCTTTTTCTATATAACAAAAAATAAATTGTCAGGCAATCAGACAATCAGACAGTGAGGTGAAAAGGTGAACAAACATATTCGAAAACTATTTCAAACTTTTTTCTAGCCTTCAAAAATTTTTTCCTATTTTCGTCAGTTGTGGTAAGTAGATTCTATTTTTTGGAAGACAATTGGGTCTTTTTTATGTTTCGTCAACTTTTTTTCAAATCAACACATAGTAGTTTTTAACGAAGTTAAACGTAACACTCCAGTGATACTTTTTCACCTTCTGTTATAGTCAAAGGCTTAGAACTAGAGATGGGTCGAATGAACTGTTCCAAAAGAACACTTCATTGAAGTGAGTGAGTGAAGTAACTCATTCCATTTGGTGAACTGCAGTTCCATTGGGTACGTGACAAATATGTTTACCGACCTTTTTTTTCTTGTGGTCATTATCTTCTAGATCTACTAACCTTTTTTTTTTGAAGCACATCTAACTTTTTTTTTTTGATCATCATCTTCTATATCTACTGACTTTTTTTTTTGGTCATCATCTTCTTCCCTCAAGTTGAACTATAAATGAACTTAAAGAACGAACTAGTTCGCGGGCGAACGAAAACGAAGAGTTCCGGAAGTACTTCACTGAACTCGTTTCTTAAAGTGAGTGACTCGGAATGAAGTATTATATTTCACTGAAAGGAACTGTTTTGCCCATCTATACTTAGAACTACATTGAACTACATTGTTTCGAGTCCATTACTGTCTTTCAACCAACGTTGTACCAATCTTCTTCATCCAAAACATTTTGGACGCCGAACAATTTTGAACTACCAAAATACCAAAATTAGAATTTCAATTTAATTTTATTAATATTTAAAATTTTTTAACTCCTCCTCCTTTTCTTGAATTTCTTAATTCCTCCACCGTTTCTTAAATTTCTTAACGCCTCTGCAATTTCTTTAATTTCTTTGGTCTTCTGTCGTCTCCTGAATTTCTTAACTCCTACACAGTTTCATGAATTTCTTAACTCCTCAACCGTTGGTTGAGTTACTTAACCCCTCCTCTGTCATAACATGAAGAAAATTGTTAGTTTATTCTAGAAAATTTCAAATTAAAATTTATACAGATGGATGATAGAATGCTGCAAACGAGATTCTTAGAAACTCATATTTCCTGAACATCAAAATTTAAAACTGTATCACCAAAGGAAGACTATTGCTCGAAATTTTCCAAGTCCGTGGAAATACAGCAAATTTAGGACAAGCAATACCAGCAATCTGTGAAAATATCGCCACATTGTTGAAATATTGCGGCAACTAGGATGATATTGCCCTGTATTGCTCCACTAGTTTTGGCAATAGTCGTCCGTCAATCAATTCCTTGAAAAATTGCTCGTGTAAGAGCACCTTTATAAGCCTAGAATATATACATATGTGCTAAGTTTCAACTTTCAACAACAAGCTCTTCGTTTAATATTAAAAGCAAAAGTTGTTAAAAAAGAGTTTCTCTACTGTGCATGTACATACAATGTCCATGTTACTATCATGTGTAATAAAATACATGAACTGGAACACGACCTGCCAATTAAAATCGAGTGAATCTTTTCAGTGCCAGTCCGAATACCGGCAGGTGATATAAGATCTTTTCGTTGTTAACACTTATTACAGCGTTGATTGTCTCATCAATGATTCATAAGTACATATCCATATGAACGTACGTATACAATAGTGTATACAAACCTTATATTCCCTTGAATTATTTCGTTCGAAATCAATGGGGTTACTGCGGTTGATATACCCGGTCCGCCTTCACACCCGAAAGCCATAACACTACTTGAATCCGAAATTTTCTCGGATACTTCTATAAAGGATACCACTTTCAATTCTGTGTATCCTGCGATATACAATCCGGAAAATCTTCCATGTCTTCTGAAAGTTACCAGGGGTTGGGTTGAAATTGTTTTCTACTGTTTCCATCATTGCGTTGGTGGAATACGTACGTGTGTGGGCTGGCCAACTCGGGAAATATTGTTTATGACCGTCATATTTCCGGAACGAATGACCACATAAACACTTCATCGCATATGACGTTTTGTTGATGTCATTATACCATAGTCAGTTAATGGGGTGCTTGTCCTTAATGGTCGCATCTTCATTGCCATTGAAATCCAAAGGCTAAATTGATCCTGTTCTTGTGGCGATTATGAGGTTGCCATGTAGATCAATCCGTCCAATGAATTCAGGGCAACACTAAGTTCGGTTTTATAGACTCTGCAGTGCAGAAGGACGATTTAATGGGTTCAACTTAAAGTAGCTTGGGTATAGTGCCACTATAAAATACCTTGTACGAAAAGCACCTACCTTCCTACCTAAGGAATTCCATTAGCGATAATAAATATCGGATTCACTTACTCCCGGCCATAGCCACTTGTTGGACGGCAAGCAGTGGCAAGCTCATTCCTTCGAGCCAAATTGACCACATCCGGAATCCATGAAAGCGGGCGATTCTTGCTCAATCCCAAAGAATACATTTCAATCACGCGAAAGTAATGAGTTTTTAAGGGGGTTGCATGTAGGACGAGCGAAATAGTAGTTGCATCGGGTAATGCATCTCGCGCAAAACGAATGCACTCTGCAACCGCAGAATAAAATAAGTATTTTGTGTGTTCTGCAGATGGCAGTTTTATGCCCACTTTCATTAAGTAATTGCAAAGTGGTCCAAGCATTTTCGTAATTAAAATCCGCAAATAGAATTTCATTCTCTCACTTCGAACTGACGACGCCACAGAGTTGTGGGGGAAAACTGTTGGAAAAATCGGGAAAAAAAACTTTTCATTTTAAATTAAAATGCAGAAAGTCCTCGTATGTTTTTTCATTCCCATTTTTGCGATTACCAATTGTTAGATGATTTAATTGTTGCTATGATCCAGCTGTTCTCTCATAAATATTTTGAATGTCCAGAATTAGGCCATGATCATCGAGTAGTAGATAGTCAGAACGAGAATGGTGCCTTTATGAATTTTTAAGGATTTTTCAGAACTTTATGAAAACCGCAGGAAATTTGAAGCCTTTTGGTCTAAATTCAACACGCCACGAACGTGAACACATAAGTATTTTTCCACAGTGTTTCATACATATATCGAAACACGCACAGTATCTATAGATTGATCCGAATAAGTCCCGAATAAAGGGAAGAACTCCTTCACTGGACTAATTGGCTTAAGGAAAAGTTCCGTAAACCAATTTCGAAGGAAGTGCTCTTTCCGTAGAAATTGGCAAGCATCCATGCCGATGGCGACCTAACAAGATATTCTACCTATTACGTACTTAAACCGTGAAAACCAGGCACCTGAAAACCCATTCACATCCTCTCATATATGTGCTTCATCGTCAATCCGATCCTTTAGCCCACAACCATCCTGCACTCCCTTTGCTCATATGGCATCGCAGTAATGAAATTAGTTACCTCGAAACAGGCTTTCAAGCAGAGTGACGAGGTTTCAAATCAAGGCTTTTGATAAGGCACCTTATTAGGAGGTGATTAAAAACGTCGCTAAAATTTGCTAGACCTACAGTCTACACGTCCTTGTATGGCATTATTTGCTTGATTCTAGCATCGTCATTATCGAAGAGAAAAGGCGACAACTAAATACACGTAAATATTCGGGAAAGTCCCTTTTTCGGGGGGTGGTGGTGGAAAATGGGTAAGCTGATGGAAAGCTCATGTAATTAGCAACAACTTTAGATATTTACCAATTAACAGTTATGAATTTTGATTAGATGAGGGTGGCTAGGGTGTTTGTTGGAGGAACGGTGTAGGTTAAGCTAAAAGAAATTTGAGAATTGATGAAGCAATTTTGGGGTATTTAATTAGAAAGTGATGTGATGTTTTCGTATTCATCATAATATGACTTTCAATTTGAAAACATTATCAAGTGAACTTTTAAATTAAATTATCTATGAATTATGCAGAGTGACTTCTTGAGAGGGATGAGATTGGGGCTTTGTTCACGCTTCCGGTATGCTGAAGAGATTTTTTCGTGATAGCAATTACGTTCAAAAGGGTTGGTGTACTTATTTATTAAATTGTTTGTTTATTTATTTCCTTTAACAACGAATCAAAATCATTAGAGATCAACAATAGACCGGAAGAAACAAAAATATTTAGCAACTTGGTTTTTTTTTTATTTTTGTGATTATGACGAAAAACCAAATTCATTGAATTTTACATCTTTTGGATAGCACGAGAATATGCTTCACGTTTTCAAGTAAATTTGCATTGGGGTAATAGTCAATTTCAATGTAATTTTCAATCAGTAAATTTCAATTTGCTATCAGTAACTTTCAATTTGCTATCAGTAAATTTCAACTTTGAAAGCAATTCAAATTCTCTTGAATTTAAACTTAAAAAAAAACACACTTAAAAATACACTTATTTCTACTTCTAATATTCTTTCTTACTTACACCGATAAACATTTTTACAACATGAAATGATTTCAACTAATTGCCAAGAAGGGATATTGTAAACTTACATGTCGCTAAACCACTTACATTTCGATTGTAAAATTTAAATTCATAAATATAGTAAATACATACACGGCTTTGTAAAATTACATGACTGATTGTAATCATAAATCACATATCATATTTAATTTTACAATTTGGAGGTTGAAATTACCTTCATTGAAGTAATTTATAATAAGTAACTTTGCCACTGAAATTGTATATTTTAAAAGTAGCCACATTACATTAATATTTCTATAAGCGATTGTCGGACTTTCTGGAAAAATGAAAATATCACAAATTTGTATAAGAGTGTAAGTGGAAATATTAATAGAAAGAAAACCGACTCTGTGAATATCATCCCTTTTTGTTGGACCCGGCACCTTTTCTTTACATTTCTTAAAATGTTTTTTATGTATTAACATTTAACCAAATCAGACAGTTATTGCCTACACATTACAAGAAAAACTAATCGCGATATTTCCTTAGCAATATCCGTACAAGAACTGATATATCGACGCATGAGTGCATATTCTCCATCTTACAGCATATCTAGATCTCTAGATGTAAAATACCATTGAAGTAGGCCAGTAGGACAGTACTGACTGCAATTTTGTACATTAATTTTATTTTTTAAATGGAATAATTTTATTTATCCATTTTTGGAAATGTAGTTATTGTAATTTAAAAACTTAATTACTTAATTGTAAAAAAAACTTAATTACATAATAGTTTATAAATGAATAAGACAATTTTACCTATGAAACGGATATAGTTTTATTATATTAAATGTTGTAAAATTACAAATAATTTTTACTGTGGACTTACTCTTAATAAAACCGTTTGGCTGTAGATATGGGTCGAACTCGCGATCAATTCTGGTTTTGCTACGTAAGTTTGACGTGCATAGCTACTGTTCCACCGAAGGAGTTTCATTTTCATTTTCAAACAAAGCGTCGAACTTCGTGATTTCATATTATTACATGTTTTTTGTAGTAAGATTAATATATAGATAAGTACGTGAAAGAACGTAATATTCAATTCACATATAAATTTAGTTAATTTTACACGAACTATTACGTTGTGTGTTCTTTCCTGTAAATTGTACGGTTTAGTTGAAAAGTACATGACAGATTTACTAATGCCAGTAGTTTCATTTACTATTATTAGAAAAATTTAATTAACAATGGAAATTTCAAGTAAAATTTAGATAGAAATTTTTTTTTTAAACAAATACTTCTTGCTGACTTTAGTCTAACGCTATTCCTCATAGAAGAGTAAGATTTAAATTTATCTAGTCATTTCGTTAACTTTAGAGACTTTGGCTTCATTGTGTAGTAAATCCTGCGATTCATTTTTATACGTTCATATAAAAGGCAAGGAAGTAAAAACTAATAACCTATTTCTCATAGTCCGGCGAATATGTCGGAATTCGTGAAAGTTTGTCCGCTATTTGGCAGCTATCATTATTCCCCTTCTTCGTTTGTCAATTTAAATCTGAACTTTTACTGTAGTGTCTACCTAATTTAATATATGGCTTTTTTGCAGGAACCGTTTCTGCGATGGGAAAACATACCTTCAACCCCACTAAGAAATGTAAGTGTTATTTATTACTATTATTATATTTACCTCACTAAAAGTTTTAAATTTAAATACGGATGGATTTGAGACGTGATCCTATTTTTATATATATGACATGATTTGGGACGGTAATCATTCTTTATCAGAATCCGAAACTTGGACTGGAAAATAATTAAATTTAATCGATTACGTCTTTAATTTTGAATTAAAAACAAGTTCTTTAAAAAATTTCCTGTTTTAGAGAAGACTTTGTAGAAAAGGCTGAAGAATACTTTAAATTGGAAAATTGAAATTTATTTCAAAAATTTAACACAGTAAGGAGAACGTTTAATGAGAATGCACTTGAGAGTGATTCTAAAAATAAGAGTTATTCCAAAAACCCTATCAGGCAAATTGACCCTGTAGTTGTGATGTTACTTTTTCCACTGCGACTTACAAACATAGAATTCAAATCACTGAAACTCTAATTAACAAAATCTGATGGTAAAATAATAAATTCTCAGCTCGACAGAAAGGCTAAAGGTACTATGAAATATTTTAAAACGAATATCAACAGTTGTCACGGCCCCTTAAATAATTCTATTGATTACTCCCGAGAATACTTCGTTTTTAGCGAATGAAAAATTCATGAGTCGTTCCTGAAGCGAAACGTTCAGTTACAGAACACATGTAAATTTGGAATAACCTCAAAATCGCTCTACTTTAAGCTTGAAACGCTATCGTACCAGACATTACCTTCGACATCATTCAAATTCATAGAAAATTCGTCTTCGTTCGAAGTGGTTCCGATTTGTGAAATGAACAGGGGAATCAGAGCGTCGGGGTTTCTTTTCGGTTGTTTTCATTTCAAAATCCTTGTGATAAGTTGGAAGCTTGCTTCGGAATGCGTCTAAAGTGAAAACAGCCAGCATTTTACATAGCGAGTAAAGCGTATATGTCAGAAAAAAAACACAACAAATCCAAGCCATGAATAATGTATCACTACCGTCGTTAAAAATTGAATAGCTGACTGTTACATCGTCTCAGGGTAGGAGTAGCTACCGAAATAAGGACCAAGAAGGAGTTCGATTCGTGGGTGACGAAAAATACTTGCAATTCGACTGGCAGCGTATTGGCAAATTGGTCCTTCGATATGAAGTTTAGCTATACGAATGTCGTATGCTATCGTGTCTAGTGTCTAGTATCCTGACGAATCTAAGGAGTCCCCGATCTACTGGCAGTAAGAGGTGTTTGCTAAATTGTCACAGTATGTTATCGTGACTTAACTTCGTTACCGTCTCGTCTGCAAGGATTACGGGTATAATGGAGGCGGATATAATCTAATTTCTTTTAGCAAGAAATTCCAGATGAATCCATTTCTCAAGAATAGATTTTATAGCGGATTTATTTTGTCAATAAAGTTGTGTAATATGGGTACGAGGACACAGGGATTGAACCGTATGGCTGACGAACTCATTCGGCGTTCAGATTATGCTAGCACATCAGAATCTGGGTGTATTTCTTTGCTACTATGGGATTTGACTCAGTTGAGAAATCCCACTTGAGATGGACAGACGGTATTACGTGTTACACTGCGAGACAAAACTGGCCAAAGCTGGGTCCAAAACCGGTCTAAATGGCTGACGTTGCTCAAAAGGTCGAATATCATCATCATAGTCGGTGTCCTGACCCGGACACTGTCTTATAGGTCACTCGGCCTCCTTTAGAAAGACTTCTGTAGAAGCCACCTAGATGAGGAGGAGGAGACAGTCCTTCAATTGTACCTGGCCAGCGCTAGAGTTTACTTCTTAAACAGCCTTAGTAACCTTGCATCCGTTGTTGCAAGGTTCCAACGCTTCATTGCAAGTTGTAAATGGTTTGGCGAGTAGGACCGAATTCGATGATCCTGTGGTAGCGCACTGGACTTTTTTAGGTCTAAATGTGTCCGTGTTCTTATGGGCGGTCACACGTACCCACCTACCTACCTATGTAATACGGCAGTGGATTTGCTTAGATTAGTTAAACGGTGTATAGATACAAAATCACACGGAAAGGCAAAATAGTAGATCCAGTACTGAACTGGCAGATCAAAATCGGACGCTAGATAACAACACCTAGAACTTCGTGGAAAATGGATTGCACCTACTACTTTCACGTAAGTGTTATTACTCAAGAAAACTAAAGAAGAAAGTCAATAACACGCTTAACCAAACAGTTATCTTTTATTACTTCTATAATAGTTTGAAAAATGCTCCCAATTCGAAACAACTTCGGCGTCCTTATTTTCTTGCAGTAGTTGTGCATCAGCTAATAAAATTCTGATTTATGAACAAAACAAGTTCGGAAAAAAACTTTACTAAAATTTTGCAGACTTCTTAAAGTTAAATCTACTTAATCTCAAGACGGCTTTCAATAACATAAATCAAAAACGACTTTGGTCCGCCGTTCTTAACTTGTCTTTCTCTCAATTATTTTTTTTCCCTTAAATTTTCGTTGTTGTTTTATTCGACCCAGATTTTGAACTTTCCATAAAAGTTCTTTAGTTTCGATAGACGAGAAATCGAGCAGCGTACTGCTCCCTTTTTTGATCCTTTTCAGACCGTCCAAACTACTCGGGCTATAAATAATTTATAATCGAGTACTTAAAAGGTCAAATTGAATGCAGAAAGAAAAGTTGGGATGGTAAGTGGGCGCGGCACTTGAAGGTGGCAGGCTCTAATAGCAGATGCAGAATAAAAGTCATAAACCATAAACAGGACCCGCAAGAAAATTGAATAAAAAGTGACACTGTCTGATGTGGAAAATTGAAAATCGCTTCCTTGTCGAGTGCACTTTGCCCTTCTTTAAAAGTTCAATGGTCGTCGAGAAGTTTTCCAACCGTAATACAAAAGTTTATGCTGCAGCATGTCTGCAATCTTCTTAGTGTGTACTATTCCTGAACTGGACTTCCTATGTGGACCCAAAGGATACCTATAGCGTCCTCCTTTTGTAAAAAGATGCAGACTACAGAAACGATGAAAATTTATTCGAAAAACGCAAGGTTCGGCGATTTGATTTGGAAAAGTCGAACTGGGAATAACCGATAAGTTTTTCTCGGGGGGTTGTTTGCCTGTGTTCCTTTTTTCTCCCCTAGAACTGGATGTTGTTTCGAGATAGTCAAATGATTGTTCCTTGTGTAACATTGTTCGCAACGTTGCTTGGGGGTCATGTGAATCGAACAGAAGCGTCTACAGTTGGAATTCCTACTCCTTGGCATATGTCGAAAAGAATACGGTCAAGATTGTATTCATATTGCTCCCGTCCATTTGCATATAAACTGAAATTTCTATTTCGGAAAATCCGAAATCAGTATGCGTTGCACGAAGGACTGTTGCTCACTATTCCAAAGGGGGAAAAAAATGCAAGTACACAGGCTGCCCACCTATAGAAAAATCTGGCACGTCGTTAAGCACCTGCAATTTTTTTCCATCCTTGTGTACATTAAACTCCTACTTGTTGCTCGATATGTTCTTGAGTGGGCGGTTGGGACACGGACGGAAAGGAGGGGGTAGGGGATGAAACGGCTACACTTGTACTAGGATTGTTGGCCCCATGGGTAAATGAATAAAAAATGAGCATGAAATTAAATGCACTTGGAACTATTTCAGATCTCTTTAGAGTACATCGTTATAGCCACACCGATTGCAATTTACTAGGTACACAGACTCGCTCTCGTAATAGGTTCGGGAAAATCGTAATGACTTTCGGGCGTTGAATTCCGTTTAAAAATGCGATTAGACAACACTAGACAGTGATGCATGTCCTGAATTTTTCATTAGATGGAAGCTGGGGATCTGGAAATGAGGAAAATTGGATTACATGTGAAATTATATTTGAAATTGATCTTTTCTGATGTGATGGTCTTTTTAACCAAGGGGTTTGCAGTCCTGATTACGTTATAAGTGCATTTAGATTAACGCTCACCCTTAAACTTAAGAATATCTACTATCTGTTTTAAAAAAATCGAAGCCCTTGGTAGAATAAGGGGTCAACTCGTTTTTGAAAAACATTAAAGGGCTTGACTTTTCTGACCTCTATCTGCCTTCGGAGAAAATTCAACTGATGCAGTTAGCCCCTTATTATTTAATATTGTCCATAATAATTTTAATAAAATCATAAAAAAATTCAGTAAAATATTTTTAAACTAAAAAGGCTTCAGACAAATCAAATTGTCAATGTTATTGGAAAAAGGAGTTGATCCCACCAAGGGCTTCAATTGAATTTTCAATCCAATTTTTACTTGAAATTTCCATTAGTAATTAATTTTTCCCAGTAAAAGTACACATCACTTTTACACGAAATTACTGGTATTACTGTATTAGTAAATTATTCATGTATTTTTCAACTGAACCGTAAAATTAATTAAATTTATATATGAATTGAAAATTACATTCTTTTTCGTGTGATTTTACTTATTTTAATTTTACGACAAAAAACATTTAATACGCTTCGTTCGGTTTTTTTTTCTACTGAAACAAAAATGAAACTTCTTTGGTGGCGCAATGGCTACCCCTTCAACAATTGATTGCGGGTTCGATTCCTACCTATAGTCAAGTGTTTTATTAAGAGCAACCCTGTATTAAAAGTAGTAAGGCCTGATTTAAAAAATACCAAAATCAGACCAGATTCGGCCTTATCGTTAGGCCCAAACCGCAAGGTATGACGTTTGCTCGACGTGTATGATATGAATCATACTACTTTGGATTGAAAATTAAACGGTATGATTTCAATCACTCCAAGATCAGATCTGATTTTGACCTATCGATAAGTCTGAAATGTATGGTCTGATTATTCACCATTGCGTATGATATGAATCACATCATGATCTAGGAAAAGTCTTAAGGCCTGATTTGAACACAAACTTGAGTTTGGTCTATTCGTTAGGTCCGAAATGAAAACTATGACATCAAATGTACGCGTATGATGATATGATTCATACCTCATTAATACACTAAGATCAGACCCAATTTCGACCTAGTATCAATAAGTCCGAAACGTTCAATAGAATGTTGATCACAAAGAATTTACTTCATCTTTCAGTTGTGATAACCAAATGTGTGTACCGCCAACCGTATGTATGTTGTAACTTAGTTAATCAACACTGAGTTTAGTTGCACATAGGTAAATGAAAATTAAAGGTCTTCGTTGGCGTAAGTGGTTAAATAACTCAATTTTTTTAGAGTAGATATTACTACACTAAGAGTAAGAGTAAGAGTTAGACTAAAATGTCAGGTCTGATATTTCATATTTCAATCAGAAATGAGCTGTGATTTTACCAATACCTGATTGTGATTTTATGTGTCAGACCTGAAATATGACCGTATCATGACGTAGGTGGGACTAGTATGGTAAGAGTCAGACCCAAATTTCAGGTATGATATTTCATGCTGGTTGGGTGTTGGATATCGCGAAAAAAAAATATAGAACAGTCAGGCATAAATCATAGCTGTCATGGCATTGCAAACCATTAGCTGATTCAGTTCTGAATCATGCCTATTTTTCTGCAGGGAAATAATACTAGAAATAATACTATAGAAGTACAATTAAGTGTATCTTGAAAAGTACTAATTATACACTTTTTTTGAAATGTAAATTCAAGAGAATATTCAGTGAATTTGCTGCTTTCGAAGTTGAAAGTTACTGATTGCAAATTAAAATTTACTGATTGAAAATTTAAATTTACTGATTGAAAATTACATTCGAATTGACTATCACATCCCAATGTATATTTACTTGAAAAGGTCAGGCATATTTGCATACTATGTATTATAAAATTCAATGGTTTTTTTTTACTGTAGGCTTCGAGATCCTTGGCATAGTGTGCAGCTTATTATATAATTAAATCGGATATGCTGTTCTGGCATCGGAGAAAACAAGGGCACAAGAAGTTAATTCTCGAATAGAAATTACGGGTCTGTTTTTTGAAAATATTCGAACACCTTTTGATCCGTTGATTCGGATTTGAACCAGTATCCTGCATATGGAAGCTAGAAAAATAGTAAGAAATATATTTCTAGCGAAATTAATTATTATAGTATTTTTAGACGTTAAGATTATAAGTTATTTCAATTTAAAACTGAGTCCTGAAACAAGTTCAACCTCTCTATGACTCAAATGCTTTAATGTGAAAATTCGAGTTATGGAAGTTTAACTGTATAACAATGCCACTATTAAGGACATGACATCTGCATTTAATTAACAATAAGCCGGTGAAGGTATACTTAACTACAAGCAGTCATTCCCGATACGTTCTTACATATCCTGTAACCAAATCCATGGCTTGGATGTTGGAGAATGTGGTTCTTTGCAGAACCATGTTTGGACTATACGGCCATGCAGGGTAACGAAAAAGGTATTTATTCAACAAACTTTTTCTTACCAGATACATTTGTTTGCAAACTTTTCCGACTACCTTAATTTTCAGAGATCCTTGTCCTTTTAACGAATTGAAATAACAGCAGGGTGCAAGGAAAGTATTTTAAACTATCAAAATTTATGAAAATATCAAAAGCATTAACAGCTTTGATCCTAAATAGCAAATAGGGGCAGTGTTAATATCCGACAATTTGCTTTAATTACAGGACCTCGATATCCTAAATTGGATAGAATCTCGCTACCACAGAAAGTCCTGAATTTTGTAGCGAAACGAAAAAAACATATATGCAAACATCTGGTTTATATGCAAATAGATTTTTTTTTCACCCCTGTATCATTTGGCAAAAGTACAGCGATGAACTTAGGGAAGCAAATCCTTGGTTCTTTCCCTTGTATTCGTATGCAAAGTCTTTTGTTGCCAAAGTGCATACAGTTCGATCCCCATGAATGTGTACCCTTGTTGAGCTGGGAGCACAGTTTGTTGCCTTTAGAAAATTGTGCAAGGACATAATGGAAGAGTGCATCTACTGCATACCGACAATCTCACAGGATTTGAAAAATTCTTTTCTTCCATTTTCTTTTGTTTTGTTTCAGATTTTTCTGTTTTTGCACTACTCTGAATGTTGCCTTTAGTCCTGATTGTTGGATTTTATTGGTTGTGCACTACACAATCCCTAAACGTTGATCCGTTCAAAGTGTTTTTTTTTTTTTTTTGGGTGGAATTGGATCTTTTGTTTTCGTATGCGAATTACAAGGAACCGCCTGAATGCCACATACAGAACTTGTGCTATTTGTGATTTTTTCATGCCTTGTTAGGAATGTTCGTTCTTCGGTGCTCTTTGTTTATTTTATTGTATTAGGTAATAAGATTTTGTTTGTAGGCTAATAGGATAAATAAAATTTAAAGGATAAACATTTAATAATAATAGTAATGAATGGCACAACATCCCAAATCGGCCCTAGGCCTTGAAGTAATGCTAGAGGTGAAGTGGTCAGCCACACGCTCGTCCGTGATTATTACCCCGATTTAAACTCAGGTACTCATTTACAGCTGAGTGAACTGGTAGGTCGACACCCAATCCCATTCTCGAAACTTACTTGCCGCCAAGCAGATTCGAACCTGGTACCAGGTGCACCGAAGGCAAGTGCTCTAGTCACTAAGCCACCCAGCCATATTTAATAGTAAGCTCAATTTGAATAAATCATAAACTGATCATAAACAGCGATTTTAATCATATACCTAATTTATTTCCATGAACAACATACTCGAATTTTCACGTTTTCGTACCATAGAATTTGAGATATAGACAGACGTTTGTTTTAGAGAGGTTTGAATGCAACGTGTCCAGTTAGTCTGCGGAAACTAGAAACTATTCGTTTAAATTGGTGTTTTGAACAATTTAAACGAATAGAAACACATTTTGTTTATTATTGAATTTGAAATCGCATTTCGGTTGCCGTGCGTTATTAACTAATTACTCAATTATACCCTTTTGAAGTGTTACAGCAAAAATTGATATTCATCGCAAATTCATATAGGTATGTTGTGATTTATAATAGGAATAAATGAAGTAATGAGAAATTAATTAATTTGCAATTTGTTAGCTTTTACTTTAATTTCATACGTTTCATTGACGTCGAAAAAAATAGCCTATTCAATATACAGATTTAACCAACATTAATATTGCAGAATAAATATAATACCATTGATTGAGGTACTTGTTTCGCTTGGATGTAGGTAGATACTTCTGATTTCGAGATCCTTGACATAGTGTGCATTTGATTATATAATTAAATTCGATGGATATGCTGTTCTGGCATCGGAGAGAACAAGGGCGTGAAAAGTTACTTTTCGAATAGAAATAACGGGTTTGTTTTTTTTAAAATAGTCGAACAAGTTTTGATCCGTCGAGCCGAATTATTTAATATACAGATTTAACCAACATTAATATTGCAGAATAAGTTTAATACTATTGCTTGAGGTACTTGTTTCGCTTGGATATTTCGAGATCATTGACATAGTTGATTAGATAATTAAATTGAATATAGTGTTCTGGCATCGGAGAGAACAAAGGCGCGATAAATTAATTCTCTAATAAAATATACTGGTCGGCTTTCGGAAAATAGTCGAACAACTTTTGATCCGTCGAGCCGGACTTGAACCAGTAACCTACATATGGAGGCCAGAAAAATAATACAAAATATATTTCTAGTGAAACCGGATTGCAAAATAGTGAACAGTTTGATTGGATATTGAACATTTTTCGGATTATGGGAAGACAGGTGGGGACAAGTATCCTCTCTTGGCCTATTTTAAGAGCGCCCTTGGGAGAGAATATAAAATAGAAAAAAGTAATTTAACCGATAAAATTGGTGTGTTACTAGTTGGTATCAACATAATCTACTAAGAACAAAATTTAAGAGAAAATATATCTAAAAAAAATATGGTTTTAGAAACATTTTGCGTTTCATTTTCGGGTTGATCCATTTAAGACGAAGATCCACCGAAAATTAATAACTTTATTTAAATCCTCTTAACAATCAATGAGAAATGGGATGGTTTAAGCTTGGATTTTATGTGGGAAACAAATATGAAAAAAGTGTTGATCCCACTTTAGCAAAAGGGAGACACTTTTATACCGTACTCACATCTCAAGTAATCCGCTCCTTGCCCGATTCTTCTTGAAAGCCTAAGCAATTTACTAAGCTTGGAAAAATTCCACCAGGAAACATGAAGAATCTACCAAATGATATCTTGAATCTTGTGCATTAGTTCGGTAAGTCGTGAATAACGAACATATTTTTCGTTTTCATCCTAATAAATTACTTCGGCACAGTCCTTGAACAGTCCAATAAAGAGTCTGCCTGTAATACTCAAGGATTGTTGTATAGTCCGGAGTTCATGTTTATGGCTGAGTTATTAATAGCCTTGTGTAATGGGCATTAAAAAAGGGAAGTTACTTGCCTGTGTACGATTTCCATTAATTTCTCGAAGAGGAAATTTAATGCACCGTGCAATTTCCGACTCGCAACGTGGCCATGACGTATAGCATCATCTACAACTTTAGGCACAGGATACCGGAAAAACCGGGGAAAAAAAAAGAAAATCTTTTTGCATTTTTCTTTTTCAAATAAAGCGAGATGTGGTTTTCCAGGACGATTTTCTACAATGCGACAATATTACCGTACTTAAAAACAGAACGTCAGAGTAAATACAAGGTTGAGAATTAATAGAAGTAATAAGGACATCGTCAGATTCAAATTACTTCTCACCTTGTCTCCTTTCATTTCATTTTGTCCTTCGTCTACCGAACAAACTCTTGCTTGGTATACAAGTCCTTGTCCACCGCCAAAGGTAAATTGGATCCACGTGGAGGCTTAAGTGGTTGTCAGGACAATGCGAGGACAGAGTAGCAACCAATTCTACGAAACGGACCACCAACTGTTCCGGAATATTATTTTTTGGTTTGTCTATTTAAGGACCAGAGGGCAATCTCGAATTACATACTTTTCGTTGAGTTTATTATCCGAATTATTCGCTTTGTTTCTATGGGTTCACTGAATTCGCGGAAAAGAAAGTTTAATTCTACAATATTATTATGTTTCAAGAATAATTCTGAAAAGTGAAGGGAAAAATACGATGATTTTTCAGAATAAGATAGAATTGGTAGAAGTTGAAGAACCAAAAAAAAACTGCATGATCTCCAAGAACGCCCTAGGACGAGCACTTGCCCTACGTACATTCCACGAATTTTATGAATTTCTAGTTTGCAATTAACTTTAAATTTATTGCTCACTTCTTCAGTATTTAAGACCAGTTAATAGTTCAAATCCGGCTCGACGGATCAACAAATTTTCACTAAAATGTGGTGCCAACTTTACGTTATAAATTGGGTGACTTAATTTAGTTGTAAAAAATAAATATATAATAAAATTGCTACTAATGCCAATATAATCAATCTAGTCTACTTTGAAATAGTCTTCCCTTTTAATCACTTCTCTACAAGTAGATAAAACTTATAAAAGTAATATCTTCCTTATCGCAAAAAGTAAATAAAAAAAGAAAGTTTAACTTGATTTTTGTCTCCCTCGCATTTTATACTATTCGACTTTTTACGATTTATATCGGTAAGCAATAAATTTCGCAATGTGACAGAGAAATAAAAGTGAATATCGTCCGTTTCGACTAGTTTAATTTTTCGATTTATTCCCGATAATGTAAACTTTCTCTATTAAAACTTTGCCGATATACTCTAGGTGAATCTCTTCGATTGTTCCACGAAACATGTAGCAAACTTTAAGTTCTAGCCACAGATGTTGGAAACAGATGATAGATAATGTGTGAATTATTATTGAATTTTGTTGTTCAACTTTTACGGATTTTGCTTTCAAAGTTTCAAGAAAGTAAGCATATGTAGGGAAAATTGCCACCGTTGAATATCTTAAGTATACATATTTTACTTTACACATGGGAAAACGCTGGTTCATTGAAAACCTTCAGAAGCAAGCTCTAAGCAATGCTGGCAAACATTTTTCAACAAACATCCGACAAAAGACAGTCAAATGGTTGTAAAATTGTCACATGTTTGAGAAGGAATCATACCCTTCAATTTAAATTTAAATGCGATGAGACGTGATAGTCATTAAATATTTATTTATCAAATTATTTTATTGCTCTTGATACTAACGCCTTTTTAATGTGACCAATTTGACTGTATTTCTTGTCAAATTTGTCTTATTTGTCAAATTTATCATATATGTTAAATATATCATATTCGCCAAATTTGTCATATAGGTATGTCAAATTTGTTATAGATATTAAATTTGTCAAATTCAAATATTCGCGAGCGTGATATTTTCCGAGCTTAAAGATCTTAAGGCAGAAATAATAAATTCAATCTTTGATACATAGCGTGAAGTGCCAATAGGATTTCAACTTATAGAAAGGAGCAGGCTAAATTTTAATTAAAAGGGATCTGAGATGACTCATAGTTCAGACAATTTGTTAAAAACTAACAACAACCATCACAATTTCAGAGTATTGCCAATCTGTCCCTCCACATCTTTCCTACAAAAATAAGACTTATCTTATTTTCCAGGAAGGCTTTTTAAATTACAAAAAGAAGTAGAATTGAAATTAAAAGGATTTTTTTGCTACCTCAAGGATTTTTTTGCTTCCTCGAATAGTAAACCAAATCGGAATATTACAAGGACGGAAAAGTCGGAAAAAAAAATTACTACCGAATTTCTCTAAGCACGAGTCTATTCAGAACTTTAAAATAAGAAAATTATACTGTACATAGAACTCTCTGAAAAACTATAAGGACTATGCCTTTGTCAAACTCGATTTACAGCAATTCCCTTCCGAAGGAGTTTAGGAACTGAATCCCTTACCGAGCAGGACTTTTTGAGTTTTTCCTTATATCAAACATTTGCAAACAAGCACACATATTCCGAATGCAGAACTCCCATTGGACAAATATACTCGTAGCTAGGTACTCTAAATGCAACTTTTCCATGCTAAAATCCTTGAGTGAACTTTCTCGGGAATTTCCGTGTGTTTTTTTTTGCGAAAAGTGAACAGAACTACACTTCTCAAACTATACACAAAGTTGTTGTTAGGGTTTTTTTTCTGACTTACTTTTATTATTCTTCTAGCATTTTCCGAAATAGGACGAAACGCTAGAAGGATGGTCTTCTTATCCCGGAGAGGAAAACATGATGCAAAAGTAAGAAGTTCAAAAGTTGAACATGGCTCAGCAACTATCTAACGAATGACAAAAACCTGAACGGAAACGAACCGAACTCAAGTTGTTCTGCTATGGTAAGCCCAAATGGCCAACACTAATAAAACTCGAATCTACCACCTTTAGAAGATTTTCAATCGGATGGCCAGGATAAGTTTCAGCTGTAGAAAGGTGTTAGATGCACTTTTCAGTGTTTGCACTTCGTTAGACTGCTTCTGTTCGAATCACAAAGGATTTCGAATTTTACAAAGTAGCAAGTCTTTTAAATGCACCTTCTTCTTCGTTGTAGTTTGATATCAGACCGATGAGTTTATTTGCTAGTTCAGGACGAATGGTTTGTTTTCCGAATTGTAAAGTTCTCAAAAAGTTGGACATTTTAATGTACTTTAGATGGTTTGGAAATCGTTAGCACCGGTCAATACTGCAGATTGTGTTCGATTATAATTCCACTTCACAATTTTCACATAGTTCACAATATTATTGACTAGACCTGGAAACTATGGGCAATATTAGGCCATAGAGTAGTCAACGAGTGAAAGAACTAGTGAATCATATAGTGAACTCTCCCAAAACAAAGTCATTACGTGGCTCTGCGTCAATACGCTTGAATTTGACTTAATAGGAGTTCGATTTGTGAAAGCACTAGTGAATCATGTAGTGAACTCTCCAGAACAAAGTCTTTACGTGGCTCTGCGTCAATAGGCTCCAATTTCATATAATGGTATTGACTATAATATTAGTTCAATTGGTGGTTAGTTTGGAGGAAAACATCACATTGAACAGTCCAAATAGAATTATCAAAAGTACCAAAAGTAAAATAGAATAAAAACCAGGTTTGCAACTTTTCAAACCCTAACTGAACAAAAAACAAATTACCATCCACTATACCAAAGTGGACCACTTCAATCAGATAGTGCGCGTGTATGTTGCTTTTTTTATGCCAACATCATTAAATCCTTCGATATCCAACCAGCTACTTTCTTTTTCATACTTTCATCAGACTAAATCCGTCATGCTGATGTCGCATTTGCAAAACAAATTCGGTAACAGATTCAGCATTTCCACACCATCCACCCTGGACAAAAACCCCTATGTAATCCGGAAGGGATATTTTTAAGTAACACAGCCGTAAACCGGCTAAAGTACCAGCGACCCAGCATAGTATCTGCTTATCGTGATACGTATATACACTTGTAGGACACCTACTACTAAAACCATATTTGTGACGAAGCATTTATGAGTCTACCGGATCCTTCCTTGGAAAGGACGACTGGTCCAGATTTTTTTAGCACACTGATTTCCGGAGATACGAATGGAGGAGCAAAAGTCCTCTTGGCCTGAATAAACCAAGAAATAGATCTGAAGTCAACTTATCATTCCGAACAAGTTAAGTTAAATTGAGTTTGTCAACTTAGTATGGTATCATCCGGCATGGGATAAACGTCTTTTTTCCGCTCCTACTACTGCTCTTATGCTCAATGTCGTATGTTGGTTGCTGTTTTACAGGACTGTTGACTGCGAATGTTTTACTTAGTTCTTGGGATCAAGGCTTTTCATGATGAAGTTACTACGCCAGCTATCTGCAGGGTCTTTTCCATCTTTTATGTAAGGATGTTTTGAGAAATGTTATCCTCGTCTTCCGGCAATGAGAATGCTTTTGCTTATATTACTGCATCTGCAAAATTGCAAAATATAATTAATGTTGGGAAACTGGATTATATGCATGACCGAATCTGCCGTTGGTGCCATTTCAACGCAGCACAGCGTCTTTTGCCCAACCGATTTAATTTGTGCTGGAATATTTAATAAGTGCTGACTTTGAGGAACCAATCTCGATAGTATTAGTCAGTCTTTAGGTCAACGGTGTTAAGGGCTAATGTAATGTTAAATCCTTGGCCAAACCTTCTTGTAACATGAGGTAGAAACTCATACGAGCATAATCAGGTTTCATTGTCAAGGCTAGTGGCTATAATGGGTGATGAAAAGTGAGGAGCTCATACATCTTGGCCTTACCATGGTGGTGAATTTCATATTGAAGTTGAACCGGCTTGGAGAATGCGGAAGTACCTCGAAGCATTAATGCATCCCCAACACAAAAAAATCTGTCAACAGTCTGGGCGCAACATTATTATTTTTTCGGTAGATGTTCGGAACGCGTTCACTTCAGAGATGTGGTATAGGTTAGTATGTGTCTGAAAGCATAACAAAAAATTCGGAAGTGGTTAGAATAGGGTTGCGCTAGAATACTTACGCCGCTGCTACAAATAACATATGAATTACAGAATTGCATCATATTCCGGGATGCAGTCTAGGAGTTGAAAAAGGAAAAAATTGAAATTAGGTGATTATTAAACAAGCCCGGAAGTAAAAAGATATTCTAAATCTGATTAAACCTGAAAGATATGACAGAATTCGTGAAAAAGCGTACAACCACTTTACATCCCTTAGGGGTCGAATTTCTAAAAATCTTGAAAACACGTTCTAGGTATTTATATGAAAAATCCGTAGAATAAAAATTAATTCAATATTTGAAAAGACCTAGAAGTTATGAAGAAAATCGTGAAAATATATACACTCTATTTTCCCTGAGAATTTTTTTAGCCACCCTTCCGAACGCCAATGGATATTCGAATTTTGTTTAATCAAAACTACTTTCCTAGTTGATTTACATATACATACCGAGTTTGAACTTTCTAGCATAAGCTGTTCTATAATTAGGAAAAACACACCCCTTCCGCGTACCATACAACCACTGAAAAAATATTTCCAACATGCCAGTACTATGTATAGCTCTATCTCAATACCAAGTTTCAGCTTTATATCGTTATAGGTTCTTAAGATAGAAACAGTAGAACTTTAATATTAATACCAGCAGTGTATCTACGGTATTACACAACAAATTAAGATTGGTCACAATTTATTGTTGAAAATCAAAACGGCGCACTTTATTAATTAAAAATTATTATTAATTAAAAATTAATACCCGATTACTTCAAATGCTAAAGTTGCAATGCCCTTATTCCGTAATGAAATGACTGTCGCTCAAAATTTATATTTCTATGAAATTCAGAAATACACTTTATGTATTTTTTTCATTTTGATTAGGTGAAAATACTTTCACCTAAATCTTTAGAAAAATATCAAAAACAATTGGTTTACTTGACGATGTTCAAAGCAACCACTCGCGTTAATTGATGAATCTTCTACACTTTAAGAAATATTGGTGGAAATTTACTATTATTATAGCTGGCAACTGTTTTCATTGGATAGTAATGGTAAAATTTCATGAAATTTACACAAATAAGTTGTAATAATTACACTCCATAATCAATTCACATCAATGATGTAATTATTTTACAATAGCTGCGTAATCAATAGAAAAAACTGACGTATAATTATTACACAGAAAATGCAATTGCTACGCACTTTTTTGGTAAAAATTCGCTTATTATTATAGGTGAAAATCCTCCATGTAATTCAGATAATAATAATAATTATAAGGTAGGTCATAAATTAAAAACACAATTACCATGTGCCGTTTTAAATTGATTTGAGGTCACAATGATATAGCGGCTACTGATTCGAAAACTAATATACTCAACTTGCACAAAAACCTTTTGTCTGATTTAAAAAACCTGACGACGTGAAGTAAAATGAAATGATGAATTTAATATTTGCGAACTTTGCTTATTCTGGCTTAATATTACATAGTAATTAAAGTAAAATTACACTAAGCCTGAATTTACTGTATTGATGATGTAAAATAATCATGGCGCCTAAATTTACTCTCTTCATAGTGCAAAGTAAATGTAACACTATTGTCCACACTATTGTGTAATGTTACCAATTTGTGAGTTTAAACTCAATTATACAATTATATAGATTGTGTATTTGTCCACCCGTTTTTGCTTTAAAGCCATAAGTATTTTTACAAACTGTATTTAGAGTGTAGTTAGTAATGTGTAAAACCAACAAGAAATATTAGTGAAAATGCCTAATACGTAGACAAAAATTCTAAATATATTTTATCCAATTATCCTTAGGTGATATTTCTAGTTGAACTTTTTCAGTGTATCAACGGCTTTTCATGTATTTATTTTTTAAATTAAATTTATAGCAAATGTCGTCATCTCATTAATTCCGAACGTATTCTTCGGAAAGCTTTTATTAAAATTTATTGAGCGGGCTATTTTTGCAAAATTCCCATCTAATGCTACTTGCAATGAATTTCAAATTGAAATTATCTTCAATTTAATTTTGCATATTTTTCAGTTTGCACTAGCGTCCAGCGTGGAATTTATAAGTCCTTTGCAATTAAATTAACAACCACTTTTGTCCCTGCTGGCTCTTCGCTCGACGAATGAAAACAAATTGCATTTTACATTTTTTTTTGCGTTTTTCCACCATTTTCCCCGTGTAATTTTTTTTTCGCACCGTCCGTTGCAACCAGAAAAAAATTGTCTTTCGTAGAAATAATTCAACTTTAAATGAAACAGTTGATGTTTGATACAGTCGCTGTTCTGTGCAGCCCGAACACTTTCCAACAATGTAATTTAGTTGACATATGCAAAAGTTCGTTAGGTCGCTGCAAGCTATTTTTTACCGCCAACATTTTAATTTTATGTAACTTTTGTAATTTAACGAGCTTGTCAGCCTTCGGGGGATCGAGTTGAATTGCCTTGCTTAAATTTTCCGTACAAGATAAATGCAAGGCCAGGCCACGGCGTAAAAAAACGCATGATAGCTACGAGAATTATCTTGAAACACTGGCGGGATTTTGTATGTTTGGTCCCACTTCTGACGCCACCGTCCGCCATTTTCCCATAGCAAGGGTGGGTTCATGTAAATGTTCATTTCCCTGCTAAATGGATTTTAATTAAGCCAGCAAACCTTTTACCGAATGGATTTTTGTCAGAAGAAAAATCCCCTTTCTGGCACACACATGCATCGTCCTTGGCTTCAAGCAGCGTTTTTTTTACCAGCTGTCATCCACATTTTCGTTTTAATTATTGTCGTAATTAGAGGCTGTTAAAGCAATTGGAAAGTGTTGCTCGAACGTCACAGGATGTTTGGAAATATAACACACATGTGTACGATAGATGTAAGGACGTCCTCGAGCTTCTCGAAGCCGAACTGGGAACTGGTTTTGCTACCGTCGTTGTTTTTGTTGTTCTACGCTGTCGTTGTTCAGTCGAGCTAGAGGAGCACTTTGTTCAAGGACATTTTCGTCAGAAACCCTGTAAAAATTAACCACTAAAGTGTAATTTATTACTTATTTGTTGTCTTTTTAGCGTAATTTTCGGTTTAATGGATCGAAATAATTTTTACGGAAATCATATGGGATGTGACCTGATTGCGTGTGTTAAGTCATTAGAACGAAATGAGTTCTGATGGAGGTATATTTTGAGATTTTAGTGCATAATTGGATGTAAGGCGAATGTTTTCTAGACGAATTAACACATTACGTTCGCTCCATTCGACATAACTCCATTGCTTGGGATGGATTGTAAAATTATTTATGAAGGATATTTTTTTAGAATTTTCACATTGGTAGCACTGTTTTCTATGACAGTCGATTTGACAGTTTCCGGTGGTTTTGGGCTTAGTTTAGTTTGGCAATTCATCGTGAATAGACTTACACCGGAGCAACGTTTGGAAATTTGTTTTGGAAACCATAGTTTTATTCGAGAAACTTATCAGGCATTGCGTGCATTACGCCGATAAACCAGAAACTATTGAACACTTGGAAGCCACCATTCGACGCGGTATTGCCGAATTACAGCCAGATTTACTGCGAAAAGCGTGTGAAATTTTGCCGCCGCGGCGGTAACATGACCGAAATCATATTCAAACATTAATGCCATAAAATTATCTTTATAATGCCAATTTCATGGAAAATAAAAACGTTTTCCTGTGTTTTATTTTAATTTAAAGTCCTCCGCTTCTAAAAAAACACTCTATATTATTTTTCTGGGAGAGCACTCATCATAATTTTCTTGAAACATCTCGCAACCTAACAACTTTCAACAGAAAGGAAAATATCTGTTCGATCCTGCGATTAGTTCTCAATTTTAAGGGTATTGATCTGAACTTAGGGTCCTCAAAAATTCCGGTCACTTTAATGGCGTCAAGCCCACGTGAAGTTGAGAGCACGTATGTACCCACTTTTTGCAAGTAACATGCATTTTCCATACTTGAGTAGTGGAAAATGTTGGCCATACCAGATGGACTCTACTCTTCTCGACGACTTCTTTGTAAGATTCTCATCGTTTCACATATCACGTATTCACAAAAAATCTATCGAAAATCGAATTAAGCACGCCAACGGAATTGAATAAATCTTTCAACAAGGAATCTTCTCTGGTATAGTTGCCGATAAATTGCCCCTTTATCAAATAAAGTGGTGAAGACTTCGCAAAATATCTCCACTCGCTTGCCTTAGATACGCCATAATGCCAAGCCATCGTCTCCATCACCACTAGTTCCACTTTCTACTATGGCGGAACAGGAAGCTGCATTGCGATGTACCCCAAGATGTGCACTAGACACCATAGAATCCGGTTAAGGCTACTAACTATACTATAGTATAGAGCTTAATACCAGATAATGTGGTGGTTATAGTAAATGAAGATTGACGTTCGTACAAAGTGAATTATGTGGCTTCGTGGCCGGAATGCATATCCTATTATAAACGAGTCAAATTTGCGATATGTGTGGCTCATCATTAGTCACGATATAGATAGATTCATGTATGCTCTCGTAAATATCCAGTTCCAGATATGAGAGGTTATCGTAGATGGCTTCATAACCTACCGCATACACACTCTTTGACAAACTACGAGGACCGATACGGGAGGAAAAATCACCGTCTTAAAGTGATTTGTACGTGATTCTGATGGTGTCGAGTATTTCTACAGGACGAAATTTACCTCATTCCATCATCCATGAGAGTGAGACATTTTTTTTTTGCTCGAAAAGAAAAAAAAAAGTTCACTTCACTATTGGTATCTGGAATGGAACGTGTTGTATCCTTAGCGGGAGAACCGTTCAACTTATCGATAGCTATAAATATTTCTACTTATCGTCTATCAAGGACTTTGTTTGGGATTCTGTGATAGTTCAAACATTTACCGACAATTTTCCAAAAATTCCAAGAAAACAAAACCTTTTTTTTTGTGATCCCTGCAGACATTTTCATTTAAGATGTAATTCGAAATTTCCTCGTCTGCTACTTCTACCATGTCATTCAACACTGCAATCACTCGAATAAAACAGTGTGTGAAAGAGCAGCACGGAGTAACAACACGAAACTTCAACTAACTAGACCAGAGTGGAACAGAAATCCAGTTTTGAAGAGCTGGACAATAATTTAACGACTTAATGTTCAGTCCTTAGACTACATCGGCATAGAACAAGAATGGTGCAAATTTGAGAACTAACATTATTGCCAACGGACTTCACTTTTCAAACTATCAGCCTCGCCGAGCATCCGTTCATCGTGCATAGTCCCGTCCACCTCTCGTTAGTCAAATCCTTTTATTCATTATACCGTTGTGAGCATACATATATCATTGTTAACATAGTTACTGACCTTAGAGTCTCTAAACTCCAAGCACTTGACTATTTCGATACTGTTCCTCGAAGCTCATATCCTCCATCCGTACAGGAACTTCTGACCCAAACAATTGATTATGTCAGGTTTTCAGTTCGTTTTGCGCTCCTAAATTTCCCATAGGAATATGTTGAAATCGTGCCAAAAATGTTTTAGTTCGATAATCAGAAGCTTATTCAGTTCACAGGAAATTTATCTGAAGAAGAGAGCCTGAATGAAATGTTAAGGACGAGCATATGGGCGTACAGTAAGATACAACTACGACAAATTTGGCCTGTCTTTCAAATTATTTCTAGAGTCCATTGATAAACTCCTGTAGTACACCATGAGCTGAAAGTGGATTGTTTTTTGAAAATAGGATTGACTTGTTTGTGTAATAATGTCAATGTTAATCGAGGTGATAATCCGGATTAGTTAGTTTGGCTTTGAACAAGGATTTGGGAAACTTGTTGACTGCAGGAATCCATGAAGATATCAAGATTTCATGGCGGTTATATTTCTTAGCGGCCTTTTTACTTATATGGGCTGGCCATGTAGAGCGGATGAAAGACAGAAGAATCCCAAAACGGGATCTTAAAGGCAAACCGAGTGGTAACAAGCCAGCAGGCAAACCACGCAAGCGATGGGAAGACTTGGTTGGTGAAGGCAGCAAAAAAAGCCATCTTAAAAACTAGTTGGAAGACTCGGTCTCTGGATCAAGACGATTAGAGACGGCGACTTCAGAAGGGCAGGACCCGATTTGGGCTCATCAATGGTGCTGATGATGATTTCTACTTATATTCAAGTCAATATAATTTACTGGTACACGATATTAAGGCCACTCTGAGAACAGGACTAAACTGGATATAGCTACCAACCTATATAACATAGAGATCAAAACTAGGATCACATTCACTTATGCAAGACTAGGAATCAGACTAAACTAGTCCAAGTCTCGGTCTTGATTCAGTTCTTCACAGCCCTTAATTGTAGACATCATCAATGGCGCGACAGCCCAAGTCGGGCCAGGGCCTGCAGGTAATTGTAGACATGCAACTATCCAATTTTTCCCATAAAATCGAACAAAAATTTCAAAAAAAGGACTTCAATAATCGAAATGAAAAATAAATGGCTATAAAGTTGCGTCGTGTTCTTTTGTTACAAATGGATAAAAACACACCGACCGTAGGCATATATCGGGGGAAGAAAAAAAAGGTAGTGTGAAACTTCCCTTTTATCTGAAATTTTGTAACCTTGTAGGCTACATAACGTACGTTACTACCTTCGAAAGGAAGAACCTCACACCCAACTAACGTACATGCCGGCAATACCAACGAAAAATAATGAATTTACTCGAAAAAGATATCTCCAGGCGGCCATAAGCCCACGACATATTGCGTTGTCTTAAGTGGAGCATGAAAATTTTGCTTTCTACTATAATTGGAATCCCGAACAGGAGACAAAGGGACCTTTTTTTTGCTTGGCATCTTACCCAAAAAGCATAGTCGCTTTTGGATGGTACACATACGAGTCGGTATAGATCCAAACAAACACACAATCGTAACGAGAAATATGCGATGGGTCGCTCGCGCTCTAGCTTTATGCAAGGACGAAAAGTGTGAGAAACATGTGTGAATATCCGAACAATAAAAGGATATGGGGGATAGTGTGAGGGGTCTTAACATTGAGTTATCTAGTGGGAGTTTAAGTAAATGATCCGGAGAAGTAATCATTTATAAGGGATTTTAGGAGAATGGGATTTGGTAAAGGATCTTTTTTATTCGACGCCAGCTTTATGGATGGAGTGTAGTTTTTCGTTTATTAATATGCTGTTTGCGCTTCATTTGGGATTTTAATAAAGGAATTCTTTGGCTTGGAAGTCCATAAAAAATTTGATTCGTCGTCGGATTTTAGCGCTTCGTTGAATACGATAAAAAAAATCACTAGAACTTTTGAAAATTAGCATTTCTTAAGTAAAATGAAATATTCATTCCAATAAACGTGTGAAACAGACAGTCTTTCAATACTTTTAATACCGCCTTGAACGTCTGCGCTCACGTTTGTTTGGTGCTATACTATCGTTACTCCCGTTGCTTCCATTTCTTACGTTTCTTTCGTTGCTCCGTTGCTTCCGTTGCTCCCATTGATACTATTGCTCCCGTTTCAACCGTTGATCTCATTTCTCCCGTTGCTTCATATTCTCCCGTTACTTCCATTTCGCCCGTTTCCTTCGATGAGCCGTTGCTCCCATTTCTCCTGTTGCTTCCAATGCTGCCGTTGTTTCCATATCTCCCGTTACTTCCGTTGCTTCCGTTGCTTCGGTGCTTCCGTTGCTCACGTTGCTTCCATTTCTACCGTTGCTTTCGTTGTTCTCGTCACTTCCGTTGCTTCCGTGTCTCACGTTGCATTTCTCCCGTTGCTTCTGTTGATCCCTTTCCTCTCATTTCTTCTTCCCGTTGCTCCTATTTCAATATGTTAAGAAAAATCATAATCCTTCCGCGCTGCCAAAAATTAACTTAGCAAATTCATTTAGAGATTTCGTAAAGAATGGATGTTAAATTCTTTTTTTCATTCTGTATTTTCTTTTCGTCGTTCTCCTATTTTTGCTTGAATGCTATCTTTTGCCTTTTCATTTATAATTGTTCCTCCAATTCTTCTCTTTTCGCGTTAGCCACTTCCTTTACACTTTTACGGTTCTCTTTTGCTTTGTTTTATTCTTCAGTAAAAGAAAATTCCGTTTCTTCCATCCTCCCTTCCTTCTTTCCTTCCTTCCTTCTTTCCTTCCTTCCATCCATCCATCCTTCCTTCCTTCCTTCATTGCTTCCTTCCATCCATCCTTCCTTCCTTCCTTCCTTCATTTCTCTCTTCCTTCCTTCCTTCCTTCCTTCTTTTCTTCATTTCTTCCATTTTATTCTTTTCTCTTTGATTTGCATCTTCTGTTATCCATTTTCTTTCTATTTTCATATATCTTTCTCCGTTTTTTTAATTTTTAATTAGATATTTTTTGTTCCCTTCTTTATGTTTTCCTTTTTCCTTCTGTTTCCATTATTTTAGTTTTTTCTGTTAACTCTTTTTTTTCATTTTCTAAGTCACTGCATTATTGTTTCAATTTTGCTCCTTTTTGTCTTTTAGTTCGTCTTTTTCTACGTCCTACATCTTTTTATTTTAATTTTATAATTTCGTGTCCTTTAAAAAACTTAAACTGTAAATCCCATGAATTTTTTTAAATTGCCAGCTCAGCAATAAAACGTTCTGCCAATATACCTATATGGCAATAAAACCTATCCAGGACTATTTCGGTGTAAAGCCTCTGTCTATTCCCTGGGAAAATGTCACACTCCGTAAACAGATTAATGCTTACAATTCCGCAAATTTGAATTGTATACGCGACCAACTGTCACGCCAACACGACACCAGACTCCACCATAATGCCTACATTTTACGTCACGACTATACCCTGACAAATAATTCCAAGTGTTTCGTCCCTTTTTCGGTGAACACTTACCTTTTGCCACGTTGACTCACAAAGTATCCGTGCCCGGAATACCATCACTTTTCCAGAAATCCTTCTAAAATATTCATGTCAGCATCGCAAGGGACGTGCGAGGACACCAGCGCATCACACAGCCCTTATTTTAATTTAGTTGCCGCGGTCTTTACAGGCAATTTGTTTAAATAATTTTATTGAAGAGTGCGAGTAACCTCGGGAACAAGGGCTGCCACTGACCGCCCCACTGCATCCGATCCCTCATGCCATACGCGCCACTAGACCACAGAAAATATCAACGGCGGCCACAACTAGATAGCGCCACATGCGAATAGTAAATCCTTCGTGTCCTTTTTCACTGTCATAAAAACGACGTAAAAAAAATTTCGCCTCAAAAACCAAAGAGCTGCTGAGGGGAGGAAGTAGTGGCTCTATGTAGTGTGGTCCTTTCGACAGACAGTTGGATAGTAAAGTGGTTTAGGGGTAGTCGATCCCTACTAGCGAGCAATAGCAATTCACCAACTTTAAAGCTGTTCGAATGACCCACGCTCTTCTACACTATCTCTTTCCCACATGCAGCCATATTTCAACTAGATCCTGCCACGGAGTAATGGATTAGTTCATCCTAGATAGAACCTTCGGGCTAACGTTTCATTGAAAATTATCAACAGTGCTGTGGACGAGTGGAATTTTTCAGATTTTACGGGAATAGTTTTATGGTGTTGTAATGTGACGGAAATTGTACTTCGGGTCTTTATTACTGGGAAAGTAAATGGACCGAGCCTAGATGAGATTTTTGATCAAATTTACGAGTCCATAAACACTGTTCATTGCTCTACAGCAAAAAAAAATTATTACCCAAACCACAGACTGAAATTGTATTGCTTAATCGGCGAACAATGTTTTGTTCAACTTTAATTTTTTTTTTTTTTCATACTAAAGTTTTTATCACTATTACTTCCTCTGTGACTCTAATTAAGGTCCAAGTCCACGATGAAATTTCTGACTATCCTGTTTTACTTCCGCCTTGTATTTCTCGCTAAATATCTTAACAATGGTTCCTTTCAGGAAAACAATATTACTCTGCCTACATGCTTCGAGTCAATTAAATGTTACTCCGTGCTGCCATTCTGCCACTGTTAATGTTAGCCTGATTACTGTTCCGATGGCAGAGCGAAGACAATTTTTTCATTATTTCTTCCGCTGGAGCTCTAAAATTCAAGACCGATCCTTAGATTTTTCTGGTTTTCCTATTTAGTGTTTCTCGCGACAGTTTTCAACAATGTTTTGTTTCAGATAATAATCGTACTTTCGAGCGTCAAGTGGATTCATTTAATGTTACTCCGTGCCGCGTCAAATGTATTTAATGTTACTCTAATTAAGGTCTAAGTCTTCGATGACATTTTTAACTGTCCTCTCTTAGTTCCGTCTTGTGTTTCTCGCTAAATATTATATCTTAACAGTGTTTTCAAAAGGAAAACATTATTCCTTTTCCTCCCAGCTTCGAGTCCGTTACATGTTACTCCGTGCTGCTATTCTATCACTGATTTCAATTCTGATGGCAAAGAGAAGTACATTTTTTTCACTATTGCTTTCTCTATAACTCTAAAATTCAAGACTGATCCTTCGATATGTCTGGTTGTCCTTTTGCAATCAGCCATGTTTTCTTTCGGATAATAATTCTGCTTTCGAGCGTCAAGTACAGTTAATGTTACTCCGTGCCACTATAGCATCACAGGTAATGACTCGCAGGACGAAGTTGTTGAAAAATGATATCTTTCTGAAAAAATACCTTTATAGTAATAAATCATTGAGACAATTGCTCTAATTTTCTGAAAACAAAATAAGTTCGAGGCGTGTGTTTTCGTTAATTCAAACTGTCCCTATAATTTATTTAAATTAACCATCCCTGATATTCGGTTAACCCAGCCATAATTCAACAACATGAAAAAACTTAAAGTTGAATCTTGGAAAATAAAGAGATAAGCTGAAAGGTTAATTTTTTATTTAAAAGTTTAACAAAATTTGTTCAGTATTTTTTACTTTCATTCATTAAGAGTAGGCACTTTATAAACAAACAAAAAGGAAAAGGGACTTTATTTAATTATAAAGATTTTTCCTTTTTCTTCCGGAATAATCCTCAGTAATATTCAGATACAAGTATATACATCCGAGCTACTTAGTTCCGTATCCTTGTTAGAAAATTTTGATCCAGTGACTATCAAGTAAAAGCCAGAGCTGCGAACACGTCAGGAATTTAGTTAATAAAATTTTGGGTGGCGAGTTTACATATGGTGGAAGGAAGTATTTACACGAAAGGTCAGAAGGATTAGCGAGGTATGAACAGATATTAATAATCACCTAAAGGCTTTAGGCAATGTTGACGGAATAGGTACTATACATCCTTTTGTAGGGGAGGAAAACAAGAGTTTCCGATTAATCAATGTCCTGAGCTACCCTGACTGTTCGAAGTTTAATAACAGGTAAAACATAGCGTAATTCCGTCTACTGTGAATAGCGGGAAAAAATTCCTAGTGAAATGTACCCCTCTAATTTACGCATCCACATTTTCCCTCTCCAGGTCGCGAATTATTTTTTTTTTTTTAAATCTTTTTGCCGATTTAGAAAGGAGACACTCGCACCTTTAATTTAAACTTTAAACTGTTGAAAACAATGAAGATACTATTATTATTCTGCAACGAATTGTTTCCAGGACAAATCGATAGACGTTTGGAATTTTTGTAGTATGTTCGTAACTACGCATCCGAAGATTCATCCTACGTTGCGTGTAGTACATTTGAAGGAGCCTAGGAGACTAACAATCAACAGTAACATGACAATAGATTTCAAGGACGAATTTTGTACTAGTTAGTCATTAAGGAGTTCCACTCTTCTATACTGCTCTTATCTAAGAGAATTATTTCGGAGTAGCGTTTGCGCAACTCCATCTCCCGAGCTTTTCCTAGACTCGACCTAATCGAAATGTTTTACTTTCAACCAGAAAATATCTGTAGTTCATGTGTAAGGATACTGTTAGAGAAAGACTGACAAATTTATACGGTCTGTTTTTCTTGGAAGATGCTGAAAAATTTAAAAGGAAGTTTCGCACCCGTTTTTTTGTCATAAAAAAAATTAAATAATTTTAATACCTTCAATAGCTTCATTAGATATTTCCCAGAAACATTTTTCCTTAGACAGTACAGCAACACGTACTTGAATATATTAAAACGGAAAAGTCCCTAAAGAAAGTCTTAAAAAAATATAAGAAATTATGGAAACAGAATGAAACTCATAAAATTACTGCTCTTCCATATGTCGCTGAAATTCCTCTTTTAAATTGGATGAAACATCAGGATGAACTTTTCAAGCTCCCAACTACCCTTAGTCTTAGTTGAAATTTAACAAAAAAAAAACACACAAGAACCAAACATGTCAAAAAGTTTAAAACTTTACCACCCGCAAATCTCCTAGACTGGAATGGTTTTCTGTGACATTAAACTTTGCTTTCTTTCTTTCACCCTCAACTACCCGCACACGTTTCACGAAATAACTTTCAAACTAAATAGGCTTATCCCCGTCATTCCGTTCCAACCATTTCGAGTCCTTGTCGGAGCAAAAAAAAAGGACTCGAACGAAATGACAAATTGGCTTTATGTAGCACTTAATCCCGAAAGGGTCCCTCAATTCAACTAGAGGCCAAAAATACAGTGGCTGCCTTCGGTAGATTTATATCCAGTAATTTTGGGTCCACAACATGTGCATGTGATCTTCTACGATCAGTTTTATTCGGGGTGCAATTTTTTCAAGGACTCATGTAAGACCTGACAAATGTTCACATGTTATTGTCCACATATCCCAAATATCCAGCCTTTTCCACAGTCTATTCCATATTCTGTGCGCCACTACATTCGCGTCTTTACCGTCAAAATTCCTTATAGCAATGACGAGGCACGAAAGGAATAGGAGGGTGAATTTTTTTCCCTATAACAATTCTTCCGCATGTCAAGGGCTCCTCTGTGTGGTATGTGGATAAAAGGACGAAAGCTAATCCGATGATAAAATGGGAGTGGAAGGCTAAATGGTGAAAAAAAAATCACTTGTTTGCTCCGTGGCTTAAATATTCTATATACGGCTTCTATTAATAGTCCGGAAAGCTTTCGAAGAGAATTTTTCAGCTTTTCGGAGTAATTTTTCGGAGTGAAATTCGGAATCGGAAAAAAAATGCCGACATGTTATTACATATGGTAGGTATTCACGCTGAAGGTTTTACGTTAAAGCGTATTTTTAATGTCCCACCAACTGTAAGGGTTGGAAAATATGTAAAGCTTTTTTTTTATGTACTAGAAAGCATGTTGTAATGTACTTAAAATATTAAGTGCCAGTATTTCAATTTATGTTCTATGCAAATTCAGAGAACTATGGGATCAAATTACTTTCTCAAAACAATAGACTTATGAACTTTTGGAACATTATTTTTCAAAATGCAAGTAACTAGGTAGTTGTCATATATTCGGTAGTGTACTCCACTTTACATCTATCACCTTGTTTCACTAGTTCGGTAAGTAGTATAAGCTTACCAGAAACTTGTACATATTGGTGACATGAGTTTTAGTGTTCAATGGGATACTTCCACATGTTCTGTGCATCGTATGTAAACATTTTATGGAGTACCGAACGCATTTCGTAGAATTGTTTCATGATACTTCGTTTGGACATTGAGTCTTTGTTGCGTGAAACTATTTTGCGATTCATTTTATCGGTGACTTCTAGACAAATTGTTAAATCCTTTTCGTTAAATCCATATCTCTCAGTCAGTACGCGTACCCCATACGTACCCGCCTAACGTACCCATCCAGACTTCAACTCTCCTGGGCGCAAATAATTTTTTTTTAAAATCTGTTTGCAGATTTGAAAAGGAAACAGCCGCACCTTTAATTGAAATGGTCACTTATAAAAATCTTAGTTTTTTTGCTCATTGTACGTTGAGGGGTATATGTATATGAGGGTACGTAGGTGGTACGCGTAGCACCCTACATACGTGGTTAATTCCACGCGACAAGGCTCGGCTTCGTGGTGATCGGTTGATTTTATTTTATAGTCGTTACATTTTTGTTCTTCCTTTTTTAAGTTTTTCTTGATAGTACGCGTACCTCCTACGTACCTCCCAACGTACCCATCCAAAATTTCGCTGAACTTAAGTGGTCACTTGTAAAAATTTCAGCCTATTTACTCACAGTACCTTGGGGACGTACGTAGGAGGGTACGCGCACTATCAAAAAAAAAACTTTAAAATGAAGAACAAAAACGTAATTTTTATCAATTTTATATTTTCTATGATTTTGAAAAGTTTTTTAAAAGTTTATTTTTATATACTAGTTTCAGTTTTAATTAATTTGCAGTTCTGTTTTATTTTTTTTTATTTTTTAGGTTCTACTTTCAACTTATGTATTTTTGAATTTTGATTTAAATATATTTAACTGTAAGTCTTATTTAAATGTAATTTAGTTTTTTGGGCTTAGTTTATTATAACTTTCTTTTAATTCATAATTTAATTCGTTTATTTCCCAAAAAGGTTATTATAATTTTAAGCTTAAACTTAAATTAAATCAATTGTAACTTAAAGTTTTATAGAAATTTTAGGGGTTTAATTTTATTTACATATATCCCTTTATAACTACGAGTTCCAATTTTTGGGTCAATTTTTTGGTGCTAAGTCTAATAAATTCAAGTTTTATTTTATTTAAAATATTAATTGTTTGTTACTTCTATTTCACTTGTTATATTTTTCTGATCTAGGTTCCTTTTTTCAAATTAAGCATTAACGGTTCCCTTAAATCGAGAAGAAGGTGCACATAAACTTATTAGTTTCAAATTTGGCACACCGAAAATATCTTAATATTTTTATGATAGTGATATTAGTTGCAATAATAAGATAACTATTATACAAAAACTTAAAATAATTTTGTTAAATTTAAAAATCTAATTGGTGAATAGTAACTATTTTTCTTGTTTTCCTAACTTATTGTGCTCAAACTTTTTTTTTAGTTTTAATTCTTAATGTTATATTAACAAATTATTTTTATAAATTTAAAAAAATTGGGACTTTAAAACACGGTCTTGTAATTTAAATTTCTTCTAATATAAAATTTAAACCATCAGTTCACTATCAGCTGTAAATGTATACCTGAGTTAAAATTGGGATAATAATCACCGACGAGCGTGTGGCCGACCACTTCACCTCCTAGTGTTCCGTTGGTCGTTCAAGGCCCAATTTGGACTATTGTACCACTGATTATTATTATTATTGAATAGATCAACGCGATGAGACCAAATCATGTTAGTGAGTGCAACCAGTTAGTACCATATGGTAGTATGCGAAAATGGAGGTGTGTAAAGAAATTAATTGGACTGAATAGAATCCTTGCTTATGGAGCACTTTTCGATGAAGTCGACTTATATCAATAGGTTTGCCTAACCTTTTTAACTAAGTCATAACAATGTAAAATTTTTCAACTTTAGTTCTAAAATTTATTTTAAAGCTGGTGGTTTTCATGGCACAAAATCCATCTGTCTGCAATATTTTATAATAATAAAGTCGAGTTTAAATTAAATTTTAACCAGAGCACTTGAGCACGTTCTATGCAGATGTTAAATCCACCGATAGAATAAGTATATAATCACTTGTAAAACTTCTGCCACTGAAAACGACTAACAGTAGTTGCGCCATAATACAAATAGCATCAGTTCAAACAACTTTTCCAATTTGATGAAAGAAAAGGAAAAGTTTTTCTATTCGCGAAAAATTTTACTAACAAAGTCATCGGGTTGAGTAAATTTAAAAAAAAAAAAAAAAAACTTTTTAAATATAATAACAATTTGTTGTCGCACAACTTCTTAACCACCGAATATCGTTTTAATCTTACGACTAAACGCGTCGAATATCCAATTTCGGAAATAACCCGTCAGGAAATTCTGTCCCAAAACTCGTATAAAATTAATACGAATTTCTTGTCGCGTCCTTAAGTGCACAACTCCTTCTTATTATTGTCCTTATGCTTATAATTGAACAACATTTACATTGTTTTTGAAGTTGAACATCTCGAAGCGTAATGTAAATAAATTTGCATCTTCGGTGTTTTCCGCGCTCACTACGAACACTCTGTGCACTACTGTGTCTGTGTTAAGTATATTTGTTGTATAATGGACTTTTCTTCGTAAAATAACTGAAAAATAAGAAAATCGTTCTTGGAGTAGTTCATGGTCCCTTGTATAACTGCAGAAAACACTCAACTCAGAATGCAAGGGATGAGTACACCGCCGGCTAGAAACGGAAGGATTGCATTAAAATTGGCGACGACAACGTTCGCAAATTGTTATAGAACAGGGAGTTATTAATTAAATATTTCGGACGGGACATACAAGACTTTTGTTCTTATCGTTGTGAGTCCAGACATTCACTGCCATACTTCGAAACGATGGAGTGCTCGAAGAAATTTGTGTGGAAATTTGATAGTCGGAAATTGTTAGATATTTGAGATTAAAATTTAAAGGAAAAGAAGTAAAACTTTGCTAGTACGTGATACTTAATATCTTAAGTAATGATGCAAAGTCCATAAAAATATATTTTGCTTATCTTTGTAGAACGAATAATTTAAGAAATAATATTTAAATTCAATTTAACTTTATTTTCCATTAATTTTATTTCTTTGCCTTCATTGGAAATTAATACAAATCCCTTTATTTATTTATATGAGCCTATCTTATGCGCATGTAACCCTAAGAGGGTAGAATCGACCCGACAACAAGCTTTCGGCGTAAAATGGACCCACCTGTACTATGTCCCAGTGAATGGCACTTTGCGACTTTTGCCACATTCGGATGTTCGTTCTGGCTAATGATATCCTACGAAATGGATATGGTCCCAAGAAGTCAGCTTCTTAACCATTCTTAGCCATTAAGTTGGCCATTTCATTACTTTCATAGTTGCTGTGTCCTGTATTTCTATATTTAAGGCTACATATTAGTTTTTGGCTCGTTATTTACATTGTATTATTTCTAATTTAATTTCTTACTACTGAAATTACACGTCAAAATGTCGATATGCGACTTTAAAAGGACATGTATTGAAACTCATATATTTGTAGATACTGAACTACAAAGTCTAAAAAAATCTACTTCAACAATAACTTGTTCAATTTCATAACCACTACATTTTTCGACCGATGAAAAATTTCGAAATCTTTGTTGAACTTGGACCGTACCATTCGGGTTTTATCCTTTTATTTTTCCGAGCGGTTTTTCCATTTTCCGGATCGAAACTTTTGATGTTACGGTTTACATAAGCGTAAAACTCAAACAGAATTTACCGCATTTTGAAACTTTCTCGTCCACATATAAACAGAAATTCGTGGCATAAAATATTAGCAGAGTATTGCCACGTCCTTACAATATGAGTGAGTGAAGCTTTGATGTGGTTTAAAAGGATACTTCGGTGTAAAGACTATACGGTTAAGGACTGAGAATAAACGTACTCGAATATAAGCGCAAATAGTTGAGCGAATTTTTTTTTTTATGTTCTCGCGCAAAGTTATTGAATTTGAAAAATGAACGAACAATTTTGTTCATACTTTATGAAGCGTGTGAAACGAGCAACGTTTCGGTTTGCTAGGTACTTGAAGGCCGTTCAAATTGGCACCTACTTAATTTTTCGCGAGGAGTGTCTAAAAAAAATCGGTTTGAATGATTTTTCGCTGGTCGATTGGTTAGAAACGGCGCCCAACGTTGGGCATAATTCAATTATTATAATATTTATTTATTTATAATAATGTCCTGCTCATATTACTTAAATTATTGAGATAATTATAAATATGGTATGGTATGGTATAAGAGGTGGTGATGCCATCATTCTCCTTCACTTAGACGTTATTGTTCGTCCATTATGCTCCCCAAATTATAATTATAAATAAGAATGGTTCAATTCATGCTACCACTCTGATAACACCAAGTGTATTATATTTAATAACTTAAATAATTGTTGAATTACTTCCCCAAATCTCCCCCTCTATACTTTCGCCCATTTTTAACCTTTCTCACAAATTATAACTCTCCCACTTTATCCGCATTTTACATACCCAAAATGCACCTCATATTCTTTATGACAAAATTTATTAACCCAGCAAGAAAATAAAAATTATAACTTAAAAAACTTTCTAAAATTTAATAATAAACAATTATGACTGAAAAACAGCTATTGAAAGTAAATAAGACGTGTATTTATTATTTTTTTATTTTTAATGTTTTAGTATGGTTTACGTTTTAATTGAAATTTTTATTCAGTTTTAATTAAATGTTTTATTTCTCAATTGAATAGTTTATTTTGTGAGCTGTATGTTCTTGTTCTTTTAGTGATTTTTTATAAATTATAAACATAACTTAAATATAAGCTATGAAATAAATCTTAACAGAATATTCAGTTCTTTGTGTTAAAATTTGGAAAATAGTTTTGGCATAAATATAAACAACAACTTAAACAACATTTTTTTTAAGTCTCGTTGCACACTACTCTTCAATGTTACTTTATTGTTTTTAATAACTGACTTTATTATTTTTAATAATAAAATATTGTTATCGACCTGAAATTTAGAAAAAATGTGCTACTCTTAAATTTTGTATTATCGCGTTTTTGACCCCAAAAAAGAAACAAAAAGAATGTCCGTCTGACCGCCCTAAAACAGCATAGCAGCGGTAAGGTATGTAAATTCCGTAAATAACATAAATGTTCTAGAAGATGGTCTTTAAAGCTGTTTTTAAATTCCATCTATGATATCAAAATAAAAATAAATAATTTATTATTAAAAAAAAAATAAAGTGAATTTAGAAAATAATTAATTTTACATAAGATTAAGGAACTTATTAAATTTCTTTTTATCTCTCGCTGTTATTTGGTCGAACTTAACTTTTTCGGCTGTTCTTTTTGCTTCTATTTTTACAACCAGAAATTTTAATTTATAAGAAAAATAATGAATCCAATGTGAGTGATAACGTTGCTTGAAAGAGTTCCAATTTAATTAAATTTTAATTTAAATTTTTAAGATATCCTCAGGCACATCTTAAGCCTGCTCAACTGCAAAAATTTATTATACAGCGAATAACCTTCTACTGCAGTCCATAGCTGGATAAGTGGGTGCATTCATACAAACTCGTATGCATAAGCTAAGTTCTAAAAGGAAAAGCCGTGAACGACTCATTGGGATATGTATTACGCAGATTTTTCTTCTCTGTGATGTTTTAGTAACATCAAATATTAATTTTAATTATTATACTGACTAAAAAACAATTTATATTAAAATATTACAAATTTGTTCAGTGAACAAAATTTTAAGAGTCATATTAATATTGCACTGTATTCATAATTCTCTCACATGTTGTTCCCAACTGCTTGCAGTATCAATTGTATTTTAAGAGTGATATTATTTTAGAATATTTTTTAAATTCATTTCGAAACTAATTCTGGAGCAAGCTAATCAAAATGCTATTTACCATTCGTTTTAGCATTTCAATTTATCAATGTAACTTTCAAAATGATTCTATATATCTTAGTAGATTGCTGTATGCCACGTAGATTCAATCATCTTAATCAATCATTCGATTCGTTATTCGAATTTCGAGGAAAATTGCCATATCATGACTTCAGATTATATTTTTTTTTTTTTGCGCAAAGTCTCCGTGGAATACGCCCAGGGTATTTTTCAGTATTTTCAGCTCATGCCTCTAATCGCCGTTCGAACACTGTCTTTCGAATTTTTCGGAAGGCATGAAAAAAAAGAACATTTTACTACTATATATATTTTTGCTGGCAATGTTCCCAGTTTTTCACAAGGATTATCTGGAATCAACAACGACATAACATCTCCATAGACATATCTGCAAATGTTGAATAGGTAGAGAGCAGATATTCAGTGAAAATCGCTGAATTATCCACTGAATAAAAAACCCCGAAATCGATGAGAAATAAATTTCCGTAGAAAATCCTTTTCCACCGGTACATCAATAGTAAAAAGGCGATTGGCTCTTTTTCCAGTTGCTACGTACCATACTAAATTCAAAGGTAGACAATGCAAAAACCGCATTTTAATTAATTTTATTTATGGGTTCGTGGAATTATTGTGTTTCAGATGCGGTTCAATATGTTGAGCGTGATTTATATTGAAAATAAATTTACAGAAAGGACATACCTACAACAATTGACCTTCGAAAAGAACATAGTAGAGAGATTAGCAATCACATAAAACTGCTGTTTATTCCTAATACCCAAAAACTCCCCATCGAATCGACATTGGATTGATCCTGTGGCCACATTCGAGGTAATAATTGCCCCGAATTCGAATTTCGAAACGAATCCCAGCCACCCAATTGATGAAGGTGATAATTTGCGAAGTGATTTATGCCACCGCCAAATGTTGGTAAGGGTTTTGTATAAAGTTTATTCGGTTTTGGGGGGCAGTGGAGGGATTAGATTTGGAGCTGGTACGGGATGCGGTTCATCTTGTTATGCATCATGAAATTTTCATATATATTTCACGAAAGGTTTTCTTGGGTTTGATGTTTGTATACATCTACAAAGGTTTCGACCCTTATCCTGGGTATTTCCTTTAACAAGTCGGGTAAAAACCCTGGCCTATATAATGACGTGAACAAAACTGATAAGATTGGTTTTCATTTCCCTACCGATTGAAGAAGGTGGTTCTTGGGGTGTACGTGTGTATGATGAGGTTCAATATAATGTTGCATGTTGTAGTGCTGTTTATACCCTAAGGAGGTCAGTATCCAGCTAGGATATTGATTGACTTCCCCGTTTGCCGATCCTCCGAATGATATATGCTTGCCTTGGGAGATTTATTGATTCAATAAGAGCTTAGGATGATTATGTGGAATATTATTGGTGTTTACTGCCGTAAATTATGTCGGTACATTGATTACAATCGAACAAGATTAGTGCGAGAACAACTTCAAACAAAATTGCTTGGCTGTTTTACAATCAAATTCTTCATACTAGATTTTATGGTGTCAACCGGAAAAAGAAAATGATGATTTCCGACACAAATTTGATTAAAATAAATTCTATTCTTTTCCAAAATCTGAACTTTGGGTTCATAGTAGACCAGAGTTTGTTTCATATCTTTATTCACAGATAAGAAGCTCGCCTTTATTATTCTTTATCATTTTATCGTCCTCACGTGTATAAAACAATAAGAAATTGCAACAAAAGAGTCTGTTTCTGAAGGCAATTCTATGTGAATGTATTGCCATCCCCATGGATCTCGGTTTTCTATATGTGTTTACTCACATGTACCCCGAATAGATTCATAAATAAAACGCCTTCCACTTGAACTTCTATTCAGATGCCAATTGCAGTACAAAAAAATAAAAAAAGAATAAATACTGCCCTCAGCTCTTATACTCCACGTATATTGTTAAAAGTATAAATCAAAAGGCAATCCCACCCGAGAGGAAACTAAATTTACCAGCTTGAACATAAACTTAGTGGAGCTATTCATATTGTGGTTCACGATTTTCTACTTTCCAGTATATGTTTACATTTGTGCTTTCCATTGTTATATTGTTGCTGTACGCTTAAAACAAGAATTTCTTCACTTTCTCCTTGCTGTGGTATTTTAATACAAATTTTTTTCTTTACTTTCTTACCTTCAGCGAGCTCGTTAAAGTGTTGAAGTCCTTAGAAACTCAGTCGCACATACCATACATAAGTTTGTTATACTTAGAAAAGGAGGCAGTACCTTTATACCATAAGTTGTATACTAAAGTGTGATAAGTTGAGACATTAGCATCGTAATAAATCAGAAAACTGGTTGAAAGTTGAATAATTTCAGCATCAACGATAATTTAGAGAAAATTGTTTTATAAGATTAAGAGTGGGCAATAGGGACGCGATCCATTATACGAATTCTTCAAAGTTGTTGCAAACTTTAGAATGTTAAATGGATGAAAGTTATTTAAATTTCAGAAAGCCGTGTAAACTATTCGCAAAATTGCACGTAGTTGGCAACTATTATCACGAAATTTCTAAGCACTTTTTAACCACATGCTCAAAAATTAATTGCTACTTTATTAATATAAATTCAAAATGTATCGTACTGTTTTTAGTATCTATATAAATGAATATCTGCCGTGGATACTCAAAAACAAGGTGATGGCTTAATACCGCATTTTCGGTATTCAACACCCCAACACCAAAAGAACCTCCTATACTCCAAAATAGTATGCATTTCATTTTGGGTTATAAGAAGTTCTTTAGGTTTTGGTTTTGGTTCTATTGGTTTTGGTTTGATTCTATTGGTTTTGGTAGTCATAACCAAATGAAGATTATTTCAATGTCAAATCATGTGTATATTTTGGCGCCCAACGTGGGACTATAAAATAGAGAATATTTAAGCATCTCAGTAAACAATTTTTACTGAGATTGAGAGAAAGAAGGAAAATCTCTTATGAGAAACTGATCAAAAAACTGTTAAGAAAAAAAAATTGTCTACTCGGATGTTCCTCCTTAAGTCCTTTTGTTCTCTATCGATATTTGCACCAAAACGCGATACTAAGCCTTAATACAGCAACAAAAGTGTAGTGATGTTTCTTAAAATGTTTGATGGTAGACCCTTCAACGCTTTAGCACCACGAGTATTAATCATAATATAATAGCAGGAATGTCCTTTACGATTTGCCACACTTAAGCCCGTTCCTACAATCGTCAGTTACGCTCAACTGGAACTTTAACTGACAGATTTTCATACAAAAGTTTCAGTTAAAATTTAACTGAAGATCGTAGGAACGGGCCTTAGCGCCAAAATACAAAGTACCATAAATTTAAGTAGAAGTATAATATTTTCTTTCAAATCACGCTGGTTTTTCTCAAACTCGTTAATATGAGCAAAGATAACTGAACGAACAACGCGTCGACCATAATGAGTAAGAATTAGCGCCCAGTGTAGGACTAAGCTGTAGATACTTTTCGCGCAATTATTTATTTATCTTTCAATAAAAGGTATATAAATATGTATACACAATTATTCCTTAAGAACTAGTGACTTAGACCATCATCTTAAATTAATTATGTAAGCTATTGTGTTAAATTTATTCTTTATATTTCGAAGCTATTATAATATTTACTGGGCTTACACTAGTGGTAAATATATTAACTTACTTATAGGAATGCAGAACAAAAATTTGAGGAGATGAATTAAGAATTAATTTCTATAGATTAAAAAAAAAACCTGATAGATATTCAACTAATGTCTTTTCGATGTTGATTTTTGAAAGGAAACAGTAACCACTTGTTAATCAATCCCAATAATTTGTTGCAATCTTTGAATCCGTATATAGCCTAAGGAAAACCCCGACAACAACTGCAAAAGAATTCGATTTTTTCTGGTGGACAACCCAAAACGGGAAGAATCCCAACTAGCAAATAAACTTCGCATTTTGATTTTCCGGAGGTTATAGCTTCGATAAGGCTTCGAGAAGACTGTTCAGTGCAAGTTGTGGATTTTTAAATCGATAAGACTTCCGTAAGACTTGCCAGCGGACATGTCTAATGGGAAACACCAAAAATATTATTTCTTAGTTTTTTTTTTGTGAACTTTCGTACGGAAGCAAAAACAGCTTCGGTAAGGCCTTATACCAACTATTGGCGCTTGGCTGTTGCTGTTGAAACATGGGGAAATGTGCACCAGATTAGTTCAGTAAGACCTTATCGAAGCTTTATCGAGGTACGAAAATAGCTTCGATAAGGCCTTATGGAAGTTAGAGTGCTAGTTGGATAATAACTGGAAAAGACAAGAATCAGTTTTTTTTAACAAGCCATAGCGAGAAGAATATCAGTAGTACAAAAATCCTAATCAAACCCATTTACAACTGATCTATTAATATAAAATTAAAAGAGGAACTAGTTCAGCCAAGTATGTCAAGTAGGGAAGATTCCTAGTTCGATAATCACGTCTCTTAAGTAAACTTGAGCATATCCTTTAAGAACACATTTTCAAGCAATTTTGCTCGAAACTGCACTGCTACTTCTTCGTGTACGACACCATATCCTTGCAGTATCCATTCAAAATCATTCGATCTAAAATCCTTCCTAGGTGTTAGTCTGTCTCCATTCGAATCATATCGCTAAATTGCCTGGAATTCGATAAGCTCGAACTCCTATTACATTTTCCCCAGTGAACCGAATACGGTGCCGTAGCAAAACTCAAGCTTCCTGAGGTCAAAAGTGTCATTCAAAATCTTCATTACGTTGTTTCCGCAATTACTTTGGCCAACTTAATGAGTCCTTAACTTTAACGGGAGACTTTCTACAAGGACGTACTACAAAACGACTTTATACAATGGGAAAACTGCAAGTCGCCCATATTCCTTTAGATAGCAGGATGCCGACTACAATGGTAATGGTGCTGAGCTGCCTCGGGCAGTTTTATTTGGTTTTCTCGAAGGTACTTCAAAACGACACTCTTAACCTCTGTAATTTTGGTTCGGGTACTGTCACGAATAATGAAAGTAAGGAAGGACCTATACAGGACCTTATAGACGCTCGTTACCGAGCTTCAGAGATAACACAACAGCAATTCCGAAAATCATGAACGTAATGTGTCTTTTTCGTTCAGACATCGTTTCGTTATATTTCGAGTTCACTTAACATTACATTAAAGCATTTTGGTCCTTTATTGTTTACTAATTGTTGCAAAATATTGTTCGTTGTAATCGCTTAAGAGTAATAACATCAGTTTTGAAGAGTTTCACTTGAGAAATGTTCGTTAATTTTAATGCTTTTCATTATGGTTTGAGGCTACGGAATCTAAAGAAAGCCATAAAATATGCTTTGGGACTGGTAACATTGTGATACTAAGTCGACACTAATACGGTCCTATTGCTTCAAGTCAATAGAGTACAATCCTTGAAGGTAGAAAGTTGTTCACACAAAGTATTGAAGTTAGTATCTGCAAATATTTAAGGGGATTAACCGACTCTCTGTATATTTAAGGGGGTAAATAAAGTTAACCGGAATTGTATTTCGAAAAGTTTACCGCTCTGTCCATAGTCGGAGTCAATATTCAGTTGACTTTTGAACGATAATTGCCTGTTTTGTGAAAGTTTCGCAAAATTCTCATTCCGGTTTATTGAATTTTTCAAACTATTGCGGAAACTATTCCAGAAGAGAAATTCACAGGTCAGATTGATAAACTCCGAAGTTCAGGACGAAACTTTTGTACGGGCAAACCAAGAGAATTTCTGAAGTTATTTCTAAGTTTGTAGATTCTGTAGGCGTAATTAGGATAACAGTCCGCTCTGCAAGAAATGATGGACTTATTCCAAATCTTGGTCTCTTTCTCTGTTTTGATTCCTTGTCCAGGAACTTTTCAGTACCATTATTCATCCCAGAAATTTTCACCACTTCCACATTGTACCCTTTCTGAGTTATCGGTTTGCTACGTTCCGAGCGGTTATTTTAGGTGTTTCCCTTACTAGGCAATACCAAACTATAGATTAAACTCATTCTTCCTATCTCCGAAAATTTCTTCTCAGAACTTCCACTCGATTTCATCTTATCGAGATTATCCAGAAACAATTTGCTTCCATCAAAACCAAACCTTTCCCCCTTTTTTGTAGTGATCTCTTAAAAATGCCTTTCCATCGCTAACTCATCACGTCCATTATTTATGACTTTATCATCTTTAACCAAAAGTCATGTTTCACATAATGTAGTCAACCATTTCACAGTGAATCTATCATAATTCTAGTGGAAGCAGAAGAAAAAGGACGTCGTATACTTTCGAAGAATAAAAGGACTAACAATTTTCGTAAGATTCCAACCAAATCTCGAAGGCTATGGTCATCATAAGAATCAAATGGCGCGAAGTCACCGCCATTTCTTGGGGAAAAATACAACACGTCCTTCTTTAATGGAAGTTTCCTGTTGGCCAAGAACGAAATACAGACGACACTAGAAGCATTCATATATATAAAATTGTGAACACAGTTTCTGAGTTCTTTTTTTCTAGTCCATGAAAAGTTTCCTTTTTTTGTTTCGATGTTGCTCCGCTCTTACACCCTGGTACGGAATTACCATCTAAGTGGTTCTTATGAAATCTTGATTTCTAGATTCGACTTGTTTTTCGAAGATTCAGAACCTCTTTCGTCCAACGGACAAATGACACAAATTACGACCAACACGTGCAATTGATTACCGAAGGACTTCCAACAAGAGACGACTTCATTGGCATTTTGATTGGACTTAAGCCCATGGATTACATGGGGAATAACATCTTACTGGTCGGCATTGACACCTTTTAGTCGGTATCTTTACAGATGGGATTTTTGCCTGTTCGGAATATTAGTGGAAGTTCGAGGATTTAAGACTTGTTTTGGGGGAAATTCTCAGTCCTCGTGTTAACCAGCCTGCAAGAATAACTGACGGAAATGATAATCCTTTGTTCAAAATTTCTTTTTATACGAAAGCAATATTCGACCCCATACGACTAATATTAACAGGTATATATAGATAGGCCTATAGCTTATCGTTATTATATCCGACCGTATCACATGAAGGTATTCCCATCGAAAAAACCCTTTCATTCTTCCTTGAAGTGGATCTATATTGTGTAGTGGAGTATCCCCAAACCCTAGAGGTTACTTCCTAATAAATCTTGGGATAGGTTACAAAAGGAAGGTAAAGTATGTTATGTCATGAACAGAATTTCAATTAATCTTTTCGTTGACGAGAAAAAGGACATTGGAGAATCTTCGATGAATTTTTCCGGTATTTTACTCACAAGCTTTTAATGGAATTTTCATAGTAACCAAAGAGGTTCTGATGGATTCGATGATGAAAGAAATTGGAAAAAGGACGTGATGCTATTGGCCAAATTTTGTATACGCTACAATTCAATTATATTTTAAGCAGGTCTATGCTGATTTCAGAATTTACCATTATGTTTGGACAATTATATACTTTTCCCATTCTCTTTCTCTTCATTCGTAATACAGAAATTCTTCTCCCTTCATGGCACTAAGGACCGATTTTCCATTTTCGGGTTGATCAAATACAAAAGTCCTTTTAAGACGTGACTTCAGGAATATTGCCGATATCTTCAGAACTCTTTATGAAAAATTTTTTTGCATTAATTACCTATAGATGGATATAAAGAAATCCTGAGTCCTACGTATCACGTCGGTTTTGTTTGATTCTTTATTTATCTACTTCACCGCCAACTGTGCTCATGGAGTATGTGTTCTTAAATCTGATAAGCCTTCCAAACAAAGAAATAATAATCCACACCGTAGAGTAATTAGCACCATCACATACAATGTACCAATTATTTCCAGCATTCTAACGCCTTTTGAAGTCACAGCACTTTTGATGAGAATAATCCGTAGACTTTGCCAACGTCTGGAACTGCAATTTAAAAAATATATATATATATATATATGTATGTCTAACTCCACATATTCAAAAGCCCAAGGACTTATCACTGTAGCCATTCAACATAAGTCTGATATTTGCTCCAAAGGACAGCTGTCACCATCTACCGAATGCTCAATAAGTAACGCTTCAGTATCATTTTATAAAGATACGTAACATACGAGTACAAAACTCCTTGTACATTTTTCATACATTACATTTATCACCATATAAACTCGTATCCTTCGTCGGGATGGCTGCTTCAATTAGTACTCGAAAAAATATAGCACCTAGATTTTATTAAAATTCTTTCTTAAACTTTTCAACCTGCGTACGCTTCAGAAATTAAATGGAAAATTCCATCTACATGAAAATTATTATAAAATTTTCAAGTTTAATTAAGCTGCATGTAGTTCTCTACTCATATGATAGTCTGGAGGAGCCAGGTCAAACATCATATAATAAAACGGCTGGAATGTGTATAACCTCTAAAACTACGTCGATCCGACTTTGTAATTAGTTGGAAGCCAACGACTAGTGACATTCCCAGGTCGATGTGAAGATCATGTACCAAGTGGAAGATTATTAGTTACAAGTCTCTTATCGGATCATCAGAAACGAACAAGATGCGATTTTCTTACGGCAACTAATATCAAGTAAATTGGCCAACCCACAATGGGGGTTACTCTACTCGTGTATCGTTTTGAAGAGGCCTTCTATTGATTTAACACAAGGAACTAATTGAAACGGATTTTATACTTATGGGATCTAAAAATAAAGCTAACTACCTACTTGGGAAAAAAATTCAAATTGGATACCTACTAAGAAGTAGATAAGTCTGGTGCCTTGGAGAAATTGCAACTATAAACGGGTAGTAAATATATCGGCCTTAGTTTGATCGTGCAACGGCTAGTAGGTGTTTCGAGTAGAGTTTTGATAGGGTTGTTGTAGGGTGGTTTTTTTTCTGACCAAGTGATCTACATTTTATGTAAGAATTAAGCATGGAATGTTTCGTGAAAATGTGTTTTAGTGATCTGCATAAATCAGGCGAATTATATTTCGAGTTGTTCTAAAGTGTCGCAATTTGCAATCTTTCAGTCCTGAAAACTATGGATAAATCGAATAAAAAAAATCGAGGCGAAGTGTTGTGAGTAGTAATTTCGCACCATTTTAATTTATATTTAATTAAGAGAGACTATAGTATTTTTTGATTCTGAATAAATGCCTTTCACGAGTGAAAAAAATTCAAAGTAAAATAAGCATAGAGTGAAAATTAAACTGTTGTAGGTAATTATAAATGATTGCTTTTGTTTGCTTGCGTCGTATTGTTATCAATTTCAAAGCTCTGCAGAATTGTTCCCAAGATATTCGATTTTTGAGTGCAAAATTTAAATTCAACCAACTCTTAAAGAACACAACGAAATGAGCACCCTTTTAATGAATTTAATTCTAAAATTTAGTCGATGTAAGCCTCTCCAAAGTGTTTCTCCTTTTTTTAAATGGGCGAATTATATCATCATGAATGGCGCGACAGGATCAGCCCAAGTTGAACCCTGGCCTCCTGAAGGAGGCTAATTATATAACTGAATATTTTTCAACTTTCTAGCATATGTCATTCTCTCTAGAGATAAAAATCAAATAATTTAGGTAGTGTATAATTATTAGAGGAATAAAAGAATTTTTGCGAAAAAGGTAAAAAAAAAAAAATATATAGGTATATAAAAAACGTTTATTTTAAAATAAAATAGTGTTCATTTAAAAAAAAAGTAGGAAATCTCTGTTTATTAAACTCATGGTCGCTTTTTGTCCTTTTCTCTTGAAGAATATACGATCTGAAAAAAAATCAAATATTAGTTTTTGGGTTCATAAACATACAGTTGCTATTGTCTCCCTAAAGAATTTTTGGTTGCGTCACACTTTATGAATAATTATAGTGATTGTTCGAAGTGATTCGCCAAGTTAGTTCTTATAGGATTTGGATTTTCCCATGATATCTGTAATTCTGCACATGTCACAGGTATATTCTCAATACACCACACGGACATGTATACATTGTTTCCCCGACACTCATTGTTATACCATGGACACACAGCTACTATACAAACAAATCATGGTATTGTAACTAGCTGCCAATGATACACTGCACATATGGTATGATTTGACAGGATCTGATATACGCAAGCAATGACATTTAGTTGCGAGATTCGCCATATAATTGGGAAATGGCACTGCTAGCAGTAAAATGCATAATATACTAGGTAAAATTATCGAATTTGTATACCATGAAACAGGTTCAAAACTAGACTATATGCCAGTTCGTTTAGTTTATCTAGTATATGATTAGTATTGGGGTATTTAATACGGGTATTGACGATATTATGATATCAATACCAGCAGTGTATCCATGGTATTACTCTTGTTTTTCCAATTTTTTAATCGATTCCCTTTAAACCTGCATCGCATGAGAAAAATGTAGTTTTCATAACTACAAAGTGTAATGAAGAAATGAAAAATTGTTAAATTATACATTCATAGTATGACTTCTACACGTATGTATATGTATATAAAAAAAAATACCTATCACTATTGTTAACATGAGATGAAGGAGTTTATTGACTTCGAACTATGATAACATTGCATATACGTTCCACTATCTTATCTCAGAAGAATATGATTGAATCGAATTGTATCCAATTAAGTGAACTCTGCGTAACTGTCTCGAAGACATATAAAATTGTCTTCTTCGTTCGTACTTAAAAACTTTTTGACTTGCAGATAATGTTGACCACCAAACCAGTTAAATTTTTCTTTTCAGATTTTTATTGAATTGTATCTATCGGACGAATTAGCTATAATTGAATGGCTAAAATGGGTGTAGTACTACTAGACACAATAAGCATCACTCCTTCGCCACAGAATGGATAAAAATTTTATGATGCTGAAGTTGTGATCATATAAAAGATATATTTTTTTTTATGTTGGCAGCCTCAATTGTAAACAACAGGTTTGATTCTTATGTCTCCCATAGCTTGAAGATATGGCTACAAATTTTTGATGAACTTATTATTTTTGGTTTGAGTTTTTATTGAGGCATGAATGAAGATGTTATTGCTACTGTATAAAAAGTGGTCTGATGGACACGTGTTTGTTTTTATGGAAGACTTTAAATTTTATTAGATAGATATTAAATGAGTTCATTATCTATGTAGTTGTAGGTATCAATCAAATTAGGAATTAAGAAATGAATGTTGATATGGAACTCAATCAGAAAAGTACTTACACTTGTTCAACTAAGAAGGAAATAATAAATTATTTTCTTTTTCTATCTGAAACATTTTTGAAGCAATCAATGTGGCTCCTTTAAATTTAAAAATAAACTGAAATTCATTTTACATTACATTTTTCTTTAACCACCTTTATCCACGTCTCATACATGGGAATCGATACCGAATAATCCATTTAATTACCACAACCCAAAAAAACATCCCCCAAAACATATTTCAAATACGCATACCATGTTTAAGTTAGTACATGATTTCATCGAGGCCAATCAAAAAAATATATTTTGTTTTCAATTTCAATGTTACTCCGTACTGCTATTTAAAAAAAACTACCAATTTACATTTCCAAAGTCACTAATTCAACTATAATTAACGTCTGTCGTCAACAATTTAATTTTCAACAGGTTGCAAAAGTTATAAAATCAAATTAATTATACAAATAATATCGAATTTGATCAAAACGTATTAATTAAATTAAATTTATTGAACAATATTACCTTAAATTCTATATCCGGATATATTATACATACTGCCAAATTGTGTACATTTTTCTACTATGTTATGAGTACGTAGTGTCTTAGCTTGCGTTTATTTTCTTAATACCTAAATACCTAAAGTTAACAATACTAAAATCAATCTAAGTACCATCACCGTATCAACTAAGTTAGTAACAAATCAATGGTTAATGTGATAAAAAAACACTGTTAATTTAAATCACGTTTTGCGTACGTGGTAAAGCGAGCCCCAATTTGCTCATCATCAAACTGCGTCAACAAGATGCTAAAGGACATTGTATATGCCCCCCGTGAGAACGAAATGCGCCACATATGAGGAAAGCTTATCACGATCTTCAATTGTAAATCAAATAGAAATGAAGATCTCATTCGTTGATCAGCAATACAAACACTTGGTACTGATGCCTCAACTTATAGCTATAAAATACAAAGAGCATCCACCACCTGAGATACCTAGACTATAGACACACAAGTAAACTGATCTTGATCTGAATTTCGTACATATAACAACGAATATTAATCGTGACAACTCAATTAGTTATCGTCCGATAATCACCACATATGTTATCATATCTTATTATTATTCTTGAATGTCTTAAGATTGCCGACATACCGTAGGAAATCAATCAAATATTTACCCTAAATCGCACTCACTCGGAGAAAACCAAACCTTCTCGATAAAGTCCAAATACTCGATTGTGGGGCCATGATGGGCTCAATTAGGCAATTATCGTTCACAGATGAATGGATGTGGGGGTGCCAAGGTGAAATAAGTTTGTTTAAGTCCATCTGGCTTCTATGGGGATGCGATAATCTTAGTCGCCCTACGCTTCCGATGAATATTACTGGGTGTATAGGTACATTCGACCGTTTGGTAATTTCGGTTGAGGGCTTAAAGGTGGTGTTCGTATGAGGCCAGTTGGTCTGATGATTGAATACTTTGCGACACTGATTTATTACTTTGCCCAGTCTTGAGATTATTTTATTTTTGTTGGACGTTTACTTATTAGTTTATGGTAACGGATTAGTAGCTATTGATTTAATCTTCGAATTGTTTAGACGATAAAATAGGCTTTTTTGCCATTCGAAATAAACAGAGTACTTTTTTTCACATGTAAGTCTAATATTAAATTATGGGCTCCTTAAGAAGGATAAAAAAATGTATATGTGTATGTATGTAAAAGTAGTTTCAACATGTGACCCACGCTGGGCGCTACTAACTCAGTAATGGTGGCATCAAGACGGCCAAACAATCACTAGTAAACCAGGAGTTTGGGTATAGTCATGAAGGATAGGAGAAATCACTTTGTAAAAATTCATTTCTTTTCGACAATTTTTAAGAAAATTAGCTTTAAGCATAGTACAACATCAAAATGTAACCTTCACCTTTATAGCAACAATATATCCACCCATATAAACTCCATACATACAAAGTTCATTAGGAATCAAGGTAAGACATAATTTTCATCCGTTTCCTTACGAAGCCGACAGACAGACAGACATCTTTATGATGCCGCCGTTAAGGTAATAAAACACGTGACATTTGTGCTTTATAATTTAATTTTCAGCGACTGATAGAGAAATTAAGCCCCAGTCCACATGTGGTTCGTTTCATACACAACAAGGTAGTTGGTATCCCTTTGATTGGGTACGATGCTACGCTTAAGTAGCGACATAAAATACTTAGTTAGGGCAATTATATTTTAGACGAGACTATGACAGACTAAGATGTGCTGCGTAAGTGCACTAGATGAGTATGCCCACATATTTGCCTCAACAGCGCCCATTTATAGAGGGTATGCTTTTAAGACGGAAGGTGTTATATAAATTAGAATGTCAGTCGAGGCAACCTTCTTCACATTATTAGACACGGGAAACGATGACGATATATGAATAAACGGTTCGCAACATTTTAGAAATATACGCTAATGGTAATTTAAGTTTTTACGTAACTGTACGCGGTCCGACTGGGTAAGGTATTCGTTTCAATTGCACATAAATTAGGTATGTGGAATCTAATGGTACGTGAGACGTAGGCATGTTTTGATCGTACATGGACCATACAACCTAATGTACGATTTATTTCTTCCAATTAATTTTAGTTTATGTTCATCCTTGGTTCGTCTCATCTGCTGTTTTTTTTTTCTGCCGTCGGACTTTTGTGTCTCCTCCGCTGTATTTCCAATTCTATGTCTCACTGCTATTATTTGTATGTCTTTCTGACTCTCATTTCGACCTCCATAGTTTTCTCTTTTCTTCTCCTCCTTCTCTTTTCCTCCCCTTTTCCCCTCCTCTTCTCCTTCTTTCCTCCTTTAGTCCTCTGCTCTTCTCCTCCTTTACTTCACTGCTCCCATCCTACTCTACTGCTCTGCTCCTCTTCTCCTCTCCTTCTCTTCTCGCCTCCTCCTCTCCTCTTCTTCTCCTTCTCTCCTCCTCTGCTCTTCTCCTCCTCTATTCCTTTCTTCTTGTCTCCTTTTTCCACTCCTCCCCCATTCTTCTTAGGCCTAATTACTGTTTTCTATTCCTTTCTTCTCCTCCTTCTCTTTTCCTCACCTCTTCTTCTTCTCTCCTATTTTAGTCCTCTGCTCTTCTCCTTCTTTAGTCCTCTGCTCTACTACTCCCCTCTTCCTCTACTCCTCTTTTCCTCTGCTCCTCTTCTCCTCTCCTTCTCTTCTCCTCTCATCCTCTCCTCTCCTCTTCTTCTCCTTCTCTCCTCCTCTCCTCCTGCTCCCATTCCCCACTCCTCCATCTCTCCTCCTGCTCCCATTCCCCACTCCTCCATCAGACCTATTCTTCAATCTTCATCTACTCTTTTCCTGCTCTTATTCTCATCTCGTCAAAACCTCCTTTACTTTACTTATTTGCTAACAATATTTTTTCCCAGAATATCGTGTATCTTAAGTTAGTGAAATCTCCAGAGAGAATAAAAACAGACAAAATTAAGCCACATCGACGTCAAAACGGGGAAAGTGATCATATGACGGGATATCTGGAAAATATTTACTTCGCCATGGTTCTAATCAAGTCATGTGCTTGTTCAATAGAATCCGCAGCTAAATAGTCGTTTCGAGTATGTAACTATCAATATAAGAAAGTTCCACATCATCTTTGTCTTTACCATCTTCGACATCTTCAAGCTCTTCATCAAGACAATGATACCAAATTTCTGGACGATATCGAGATGACTATAAATTTTCCATCTACGATAATGAAGCAGTAAAGATAAAAATTTACGATTCGACATAAAAAAAAGTATTTTACTTTTTCAATTTATTACAAAATACTCCAGCCCTGGTATTGATGAATGAAGCTGGAGGAGTGCCACGTCTCGTTTACCTATCTCTGTAATTCGTCCTGTTTCGGTCGTCGAATTTCCTCCTATAGCCCGGGAAGAACTTTCATCAATTTCGGGTATATATTTTAAACGATCCTGTATTACTCGGTATCTATAGATGCTTTTCCGTAGATTGGTTAACCATTTTTGTCACTCATTCGGTTTGTGTGGATTGTTTGGCGGTTTTGTGGCTCTTTTTCTCCTCGAATAATTGATGACCGATCGGAAATGGTCGTCTATTAATCAATAGTGTAAAATATTTGAATGGGGATACGCAGACCAGCGGACATTTATCGGTTTGTTGTCCGAAATTTATGAGGACGTTTTGCGGCTTTCGATGAGCTTATAAAATATTGCAGACAATGTTGTTGATTGTTTTTATTACATGTTGTTCTCAATAGAACTGAAACTATAATGTATCCCAATCCCAACATCATAACTCTTAAGTTATTTCAATTATTACTAACTGTAACATGGTCCTTTAACCAACAGTCCGAACCATTCATTACCATTAATTTGGGAAATTTAAAAATGGTTGTTATTATAAAATTTCTCTCGGTTCTTACGACAATAAATTTAAGTTTTCAGCCATAAAGAAAATACCTGAGGATACGCTTTTAAAGGCTTGCACTCAGAATCCTCTTACAGTACCTAACTTTAAAGTTTCAATGTAGTTACCATTCAAATACTTGCACTTTGCACATGGAACACCAAGCTGAACGATACGCTACAACACACCTACTTGTGGTCCGAGAAAATGCAAAAGTTTCTTGAACTTCAGGAAGCTAAGACCTGCATCGAAAAGCATCTTATCGAGCTCCAACATACACAACCTATTTACTAATATTCCTATGGTATACCACCGACACAAATTTTGCTATGAATTCAATAAAAGATGGAAACTTTTATGAGTTAGACATTTTAAAAGTCAGCAACTTATATTGATGTAATCGATAAGTGTACGCCTTGGCAACTACTTGATATTGTGCAAATATCCTTTATTAAAGATCCAGGCAGGACAATTATAGTTTTAAAGAAATAAGATTATATTACTAGCTATCAGTCATCATCAATGGCGCGACAGCCCAAGTCGGCCTCCAATCGTCTCGTCAATTCTTTCCGAGGCCAACCCCTGACTTGGACCCACTTATTTGAGGTAGAAAAAGGGCTATCAGTCAGTCACTAATAAAACCATTGAAACGAGTCCCCTTATGTCAAAAATAAAATTTTAATCTGAAGCTAAAAATTCAAAAACCAACCCACGATTTTTTTTTATCAAAGTCCTAATATTTCTTCTGAAATAAAAATGTAAAATTTTTATTATGTTAAAATAATTGAAACGTTTTTGACAAAGATAGGTAGTAAGAATTAAAAAATGTTCCTCCCACCAGAAAAATATTTCAATTCGTTTTAATTAATTAACTATTCTAATTTATGATCACGCTGTATTTACCCAATAAATTGAATTAATGGTTTAATTATTTAAAAAAAATTGTTCAATGTTAAAATATTTCTTACTTAAGTATAGATCACGTTACATTTTGTGCTCTTATGTTAATTACTTCGTACAACACATCTTTAAATGGCCCTCAAATTTAAATAATTATCACCTCTATAGTTTTTGATTGAACTACTTATTAAAATCAATCTGAATACGCACGTGATTTTCATAAATTCATTAACAACATTTATCGTCTATTTTACGAATTCTTTTCGTCAAAACTCCTTTGTATTATTTAATAAAAACAAAATGCGATTTTCTTGTCGAATACTATTTTGTAATTATTCAACATGATAATTTCGTTAATTGCCTGGCACTTTTGCAAAATTTTAACAATAACATAAATTGTAGATGAATAACTATCATCGTTGTTCTGTGAATATGGAAAGTTTGGAAACGCCATATTTTACACTCATTTTGCAGTCAAAGCACGATTTAAATGGTTTTTGATTCATTTCAGATTATGCCATTGCGCAAGTGTAATATCTTAAATTTTTTGCTGTTTTACCTTGTTTCAGGTTATTTAGTTTTTAAAGTATATGACCCCACGTTCTTAATGACCTCTTATTGTTATTTTGTATTATTTTGAGGCATGTGTAAATGTACCCATAGTAATTAAGGTGTATAGAGTCTTTTTCATCTCGAATTGCTTTAATTGAATTTTTTTTTAATATTACATATATGTCTATCTATCTAAGCAATATTTCTTAATTTTAAAAATTACTTTTCTTAGTTTACTATCATATCAAAATCTGCCAAAATTTTGGCTGCGATTTCATTATTTTTTGTTTTTTTTTAAGGATACTGAACTGGACTTAGGTGGTTAGCCTTTAATACACTGGTAGTGTACAATGCAGTCAGCTTAGAGATGGGAGGTCAGAAATCGGGCCGGGTATGGCAGTGTACTAGTTGGTGTTAATAATTTTAAGTGCTGTTTGGCTTTTGATGTGATCTACCAGAACAGCAATGTTGCCTATAACAAATCAAATATACTGTTTGGTATCTCTGATGGTGTTAGTGAATCTGATAAGAATGTAAACAGAACTCATCTGCTCAGTGTTATATCTTTTAGTAGTGATCCTATTAAACATTCCGCACTGTTCACTATTTCTATTAATAATTTCAAAGCCAATAGCAACTGAAAAAATTCTTATAATTAATTTATGCGTAGAGTGGGAATTGAACCCACTACATCGCGTTTACAAGCCTAGTACGCAACCACTGGTGCTGGTTATTATGCGACTGACAACCTTAAAAAATAATGTTTCGAATTGCCTCCTAGTTATTAATTATAAAGGGGTTCATCCATTATACACTCAAAAAAATAAGGTTTGAATCTCAATGGTTTTGGAGCTACCTTCAAAGGTGTTTACGTACGACGTATATGACCGAACAGACGTACTAGAACGTACTAATAAGTCCAAAAACGTACTAATACGTACTAAAACGTAATAAAACGTGAAAATACAAAGTTTCTGCGTAGGTAGTTTTGATTGTAGTTTGATAGTTTTTGATTTTCGTTGGAATTGCTCAATGTAAAGAAGGTACAGAAGAGTGAGTTATTTTTTATTTGAATTTAAAAAACCTCCTACTAGTATGTGACCAGATCTATTCAGAGTACCTTTTCATAAATTTAATTTATTAGTGGTGATGTCTTTTAAGTTTTTAAATTGAAATCAAAGAACAAATGTCAGATTGGGAATTTTTACAAAGAATACTCATAAATTTGTTTTAAATATTATGAATATTACTCAAAATTCTCGATGTTATAATAATTTAAACCTTTTAAATAATTATTGTATGAACTTCGCTGTGCATTTATGTTATAAACTAACCACATTTTCTCATTTCACATCATAGCTAAAACGTATAACATGTAGCTGTATGAACTATTAAAATTTTATCAAGCAAACATTTACATAAAGGAGAGACATAATGCTATGCAAAATACTTTGTTTGCCCAAAATCATATATTTAACTATAGTACATAAAATCTACCAGACTGTAATGTTCAAGGTAATCATAGCGATTATCTACGCAATGGAATAATACTACAATTTGTCCGGTCGTCTGGAAATATTTGCCATATAAATTTGGTTAAAATTCATATTATCATAAAGTAGGTTGTTTGGTAGCCACATTATATGAAGTAGGTAGGTACTATACATACAACATTATTCGTAGTTTCTGTAATAGAATAATTATCACCTGATGAAAAAGTAGAGCTCATGACAATCCAAAAATAGACAAATTGGACGACTTATTTTCAAAAAAATATTCAGTTGAATAAATCAAGAGTAAGATGCCTTAATTTGATTGATGCAGTTTCGGTGTTATAAAAAAAAATCGCACAGTGTTATATTTGTTTTCGAAGTCAACAACAAGACTTTATACATTAAGTGTGGTCGGTAAATTGACTCGCTAATTAATGATACATGCAAATTCTGTCTATTTGCTCTAAATTCTACGAAAAATTAAGCTGTGAAGATTCACCTTTAAGTTTTTAGAAGTTTGTAGTTTGTTCAAATTAAATGCAAATATGTAAGTATTTATAATATTGAACGGACAATAAATTATACTACTAATGACGTATGTGAAGTGTCAGTAAAATTTATCTAATATAGGTTCTAAAAAAAACCCAGAAATTCGATCGCAAATTGTTTTCGTAAATAATATCAACAAAAATATTCAATCGATCGCATCACATATTCGTTGTGACGAATTTTGTTGATTAGGATCGTAGATTGTTAATGTTACAAATTAAATTAGCACCCATCCATCATCATCATCATCATCATCAGAGTAAGGGTAAATTCTTATAACCATAATAAAAATGTTGTTCGATTTTTTTTATGTCTACCTAGAGTACGAAATAATTTATGAGTTAGTCATTGGAATATGAACTAATTAAGCAATTTAAAATATATGCTGTTCACAAAGTTCAATTTTAGAAATAAAAACGATTTTCCAGATCTTTTTTTTTTTTGTTACGAACAAAATTAAAGATCATCGAAATATCAGGGACCAATTTGAGCTGTAATTTAAATGATCTAGAGAGCTAGAAAGAAGAAATTGATCATCAATCAATTGACCTCCCTTTTTAATTTTAACGCAAAAAAATATTTTATTTTCCTATCAAAGTTCTGATATTTTAATATCTTCTGTTTCTTTTTAACAGTTTAATTATAAGTCTATTTATTCTTTTAATTTTTTAATAATCACTTATTGTTATCAACGCGAAAATTAAAGACAAAAGTAAGGGAGTTCAAAATTAGTCAAATATTGGTTAAATTCTCAAAAAAGAAACAGAATTAAATAATGCAAAACTATTAAATAGATACTAAAATAAATTTAAAAATAATAAGAAATATAAAAAAAAAATAAAGATATAAAATTGAAAATAGAAAAAAGTTATAATTAAAAAATAATGAAGTATAATTTTAAAAAAGGAAAACGGATAGGAAGTGAAGAAAATACAAGTACATATCATAAAATGTAATATAATTTAGGAGTAATTAAAAGTGTGGGTATTTATCATATCTCAGAAATAGCCTACGCTACAAAGTTTAAACTTGAAATTTGAAACATACATGTAGACGTATAAAACCATCTCTCGGTTAGTTTCGGAAAGGGTTTAATATTACTTGGTGGTGGATACTTAAGCAACCGAGAGGAGTTCCGCCATTATGGAAGCCAGGATCCGATTTGCATACATGACAAATCTTACAATCGGCTCCGGTCAATAATGAATCCGATTTTTTTTTAACTCTGCATACGATTTATCTGCACAATGTCATATTCTATCAAAAACAGTATACAAAGTATGGACGAGTTAATTATTTGACTAAATCATGTGTCTGACTGATTACGTAAAAGTGTAATCACGAATGCTATTATATCAAAATATCAATAAATAGATATCGTTCTGCCCATATGCATCGCATTTATCTACTTTTCTCACACAATTTAATTGGTCATATGTGCAAGCATCATACCAAGTCCATTAAACTTTTACGTATGACTAATAAACTCGTGATGGGCTGGTCATCATCTGCACTTCTTCTTTTTTTTATCGCCAGACCCGCATAGAATCAAAACAAAATTCTAAATGATAAATTAATTGGATCCTGTATAAAATCAATTTCAAATCGGAGCAACATATGTACATACATATGAGAAATGACCTTCTACTAAAGAATGGAATGAACAACGTATTCCTTATAAATGGAACTGTCGATTTTACTTCCTTTTCATTTAGGATCTAGTACGAGTCTTTTCCGATTTGAAGAAAGTAATTTCATTTTTTGATTTTAGTTTTGAAATGCTCAAAGCGAAGGGCAGTGTTTCACGTAAAATAAATCAACGTCTCGAATGTTCTTCTTGAATTCTGGAAAGTGAGAATTTATAGTAAAAATTTTTCATGAAAAAAAAAAGATTGCCGACATACTTAATTGATTACAAGCATTAGCAATTACTTATATGCCGTATGACAAAGAGATATGTTGTAGAGCGGCGTATTTATAGAGTGAAAATACAAATTGTCGGTAAGTTCTGAAAATATCGTCAAACTTTTTTTTTACAAATTTAAAAGTAACTAAGATTTTTATCTTGTGGTGTCTACTCTCGATAAAATATCTACCAATTTTTTTCTTTGGATAAAATATCTACCAATTTTGTTTATGTTTTTTATTAAAGTTTTTAATGACCAGCTGCCTAAACTTTCATATATGTCAATTTTATAAATATGAAGAAATTTCAAATAGAATAAATTTCAGAGTTATGTTTTTTCATCACTTTTGGATAGAAAACAATTTCACGGGATCATATCGTTTCAACCTTGAATAGACATATAGATTAGATTAGACTGGATTTTTATTTCCATGTAACATTTTTTATATTTTAAGATAAATTACATTAATGATTTGGCATTTTTATACATTTGCTTCCATCATTGAAAAAATAGCAGCGTTCTATGCGTATCTGCAACTTTCAGTGGCACAATAGGTAGTTGGACACCGTTTGTTAAATTTCTAATGGAGTTGTAATGATCGCCCACAATGTTTAATCAAGTTTATCTATCATTAACTTATTAGTACAATTTTTCCTAAGTAAAATCCATCAAGAATCACCAAAGTTGTGACCTTACCATCGCCGATTCTTTTGAAAAAATTTCTAGGTACTTGAAGAACTAGTGAAAAAAATATTTATAATTTATAATTTTTTTTTCTGTTTGAGACAATACATCAACAAATTAATAAAGTATTTCAATAATTTTTTGAATTCATTTTAAAAAAATTTAATTTTGATTATTTTTATCTGATTTTTTTCTAACTCTGTAAAAAATTAGAAGCAAAAGTATCTTCATTTTTAAGTCACATGTATCTAATATATTAACACTTTGCGTACCACACTTTTTGACAATGCTATTTAAAGGGTCAAAATTTCTGTACCGGTCACCGGTGACCCCCATGGCACTCTACGTGTTAAAATCCAATTCCCAGAGCCAAACCAAACATCTTTAATAAATTTAGATACAGTAGATAAACTAATACAAGCCATATATTTAAATTTAATGTGTTATAATTAAAATCTAGGTATATCCAAATGATCACACTCATATGTCATAATTTTTATATTTGATGTTCATCTTACAAGTAAATTTCGAACGATTTCTCTGACGAACGACTTCTAGCCATTAAAAGCATCATATGCTACAATTAAGCTCCTAAACAGCACATTTCCGTTAAAATCTATCAATTTATTCAAATTATTTCTACAAACTAAAATTTGAAGGTAACTGCACATAAATTTAAATTATTATCAAGCCATAAATTTAAAAAACATCAACCAATTTGAAGAAAAAAAACTAGAAACCATCGACAACCAATCTAATGCAAAATGATGGATCGTTTTACAATATATATTACATTAATAATAATAAATTAATATTAACAGTTTCCAACTCTTGTCTCAAGTGCAATAAAAAGCTCGAAAACGCTAGATAAATACTGGGAAATTTAGTATACCCTGTACAATGCGATCGCAATATTATATAAATACCATTGCGGTCTATTAAACTAAGCTCAAGAAAACCTTATCAAATTAGCGCCCAGTATACAATCAATCACTCCAAACAACAGTGTACTTTCGGCTCTATCCAGAAACGATAGATTTCCAATTTGTATACTACACCCTGGAAAACTAAAAAGTTTGTTTAATATATTAACAAAGTGACTTAATAAACTATTTAAATACAACAAACTCTCGAACAGAGAGCGAGTACGACAACAACAGATTGTTAGCGATCATCATCGCATTATTTTCTACACAATTCTTTACAAGAAAAAACACTTCGGAGTGTAACTCTATATAAGACCCTTGCCGGTCGTTTTAAATTTTCAGTTTACAATTTGAATTTTTTGCGTTTGTACGTGAGCGCGGGAGTTTTTGAAACCAAAAAAAAAAACATAGATCTTTTTATTTTACGAAAAATCAATTCATAATTAGTTTACAAATAATAATCCTTCATTGTTTATGGTGTAAAAAATAAAATTAATGTTGTGAACGATTTTGTAGTGCAAAAGTACGCGTTTTTGTGTTTTTCATTTGATTTTTTTGCGAAATAAAAACCAATGAAAATATGGCCCTAATCACGTGATAAAAATGATTAGAAGAATCGGTTTTTTAAATATTTAAATGTTGTAGTTAAATATCGGTTTAAAAAAAATTGCCTGGAAACGTTCGAAAGTTTCAAAGTGTACAAAATAGTTATTCAGCCGAAGGACCTTTAAGCTGGTAAAATGAGGTAAAGGCATTTTTTGAGTAGTACTTTCGCAATTTTGGAACTAAACTTTAGTGAGAACTAGCTTAATAAATAATATTTTTAAAAAAATCCAAACCCAATACCAAGCTTCTGTTTATTTTTAAATTATTTTTTTTTGATTCGTACGTTGATTTTGATGAAGTTTTTATTTCCTATAGAAATTGAAAATTTGAATTTGAATTTGAATTTTATTGACATAAAATCCTCTTTGCATTTTAAATATTTTCGCCACCTTTTTTTTACGTCTAAACTTCAGTCAGCTCTGATTATTTTATTAATACAATTTCGCGGTCAAATTGACAAAAAAAAATAAACAATTACAGTCTGCCTGCTGTTTACTATTCCATCCCATTCATACCCGAAGAGAAGGGTCACCAACCAGTCCCGAGTTGCAAGTAACTCAAACATTATAGTTTTTTTTTCCAAAATTTTGACAATGCTTTTCAAGCGAGTTAAAAACCGTTGTTAGTCCGATTGGATTGATACAGTAATCAACATGGAAAATAAGGTGTTTTACACCTGCTTGAATTGAAACCAATTTCCAAATATAACGTAAATATCGGATATCATTACATGTCAGAACATATAATAAATTTTGAATATTTATTTTTGTTAGCCTTATCAGACATAATAGAAAAGTAATACAGGTATCAACCGAATGTAGGTATCAGCTAAACCGTCCGATTAGTCGATATCTGACAATTTATTATAGTTTTGAAAAGTACGCGGTTTGATCGTTTGTCTAATCACAAAATCGCTTAAACCTGGATACCTACTTTTTTCATCATAAAAAAATGTCAAAAGTCAATCGAACACTATTTAGTGCTTTTTAATTGGTTGTTTCATTTATGCTGTCAAAGATCTTATCGTTGTCGAACGATTGTTCAATATTAAATATTCGCACTGGAAATCGTAATAATTTTAAAAATCAAAATACTCTTATCTGAATCAATGAAATTAATCTAAATCCGATAACAATACAATCTAAGACATGAAATCAATTGAATTATTGTTATCAAGGTATGGACCATTTTTTTAATACTACGTAGTAAAAAAGTAGTAAAAAAATTATTTGAATATTAAAATAAAACTCTTATGATTAAGATTGAGAAACAAAAAATATATTTAAGATCTTGAGTTTGAATTAATTATACCCCTAATTATTTTTGGCATTTAAAAAAAGGATATTGAAAAGATCCCGATCCCGACCTTAGATTGTTATCTTGAACACATCACTTAATTATTATTTTTAATTTTTGCCTTGCAGTTATATGATTTACGAAATAATTTTAGATTGAAGCCCTTAGTGGAATAAGTGGTTCAACTCCTTTTTCCTACAACATGCGAAATTTGCAGCTGGAGGTCGGAAAAGTCAAGCCCTTTCATGTTTTTCAAAAATGTTTTGACCCTTTATTCCACCAAAGGCTTCAATTAACTACGGTCACACGTGATCCAAATTGTAATCGAAAGCCTCAAAATGGATAGCTGAAATTACAAAAAAAGTTTAATTATAACTTTCCTTGTGTCCATCATAATAATTAAAATAGAAAGAACAAAAATGTAAAAGCAATCATTTTATAGCAAATTTGTAATGGTTTTAATGTCAGCTTAATGCAGTATATGCATACTGCAATTATAATATAATTCAAACCATATGATCATGATATTCAAACTTGAATAATGTAATCGAATTACCATCAACAATAAGGCAGCTTTAATGTCAGTGTATAGTTTATAATGATTTTCACTTCATGTCATTGATTCGCTATCGTGACAGACACCAATTTCATTGTAGCGAGGTACTGCCATTTTTTTAATATTCAAAACATGTAATTGTTTTATTGTATTTGCGTATCTATATTTTCGAGATCGAAATTTCTTTCAGTAGCAAGGTCAGTTTTATCAATACAATGTGAACATTTTAAATAAAAAACGGTATGAAAATAATATGAATTGGGTGTAAACATTTTTAGTTGGTGTATGCTGAAGTTGAGATTGGGGACTCGTATATAGGTTTATCGATTGTTGAAGATGATATGAACAGTGGTTGGTAAGCTGCATCCATTTCAATAATCTGAATGGTTCAGATGTTGTTGATATGTTTTTAAGTTCAAATATGACCCAACCGATACTATATTATATTTCTTCCTTTTTCGTGCAAAGAGGTCCAATATCTTGCCTGGAGCAATGGACCCCAACTTATTGAAAACGTTCTTCACATAAGTTCACTAAATCTTTGACCTTCCACAACATCTGCAAACAAAGCCACCGACAGTCTTAAATGATCGCAATCGATAGACAACAAATTAATATAAAAATTCATATGGAAATACTGATGATGATGATGAGTACGTCGATCTTCATCACGTGAATATGATTCAACACCCCATTGTAATTAAATGTGCCGAAAAGTGTATGTGAAACACACACGAAGCTTGTCTATCAATTAGCGTTCCAGCCAACTTAACAATGATGTTATTTTTTTTTTTTGTAGCAGATGCGGTGGGTGAAGTATTCACCTTCTTATTAATCATAATTTAGACATGTCATAAATATATTATATGTAGAAATAAAAATGATACAGCACTGCATGATCAGTATAAGAAAAGCTATCATCATCTAAAGATGCTGCTTGCTTTTTAAAGTGCATTACGGTGTTATAATAATCATACATCTATAGTCATCAACTTAATTGCACTATTCAATTTCTTCGCATCATCAAAATACTTTAGATGATCCTTACCGAACAGTGCCATTAATCAAATCTTTCATCAATCAAATGCACCTTTTACAAAATTTTCCCATCTGAGGTTGGTGTTTGATCCCATTTCGAGCAAATAAATGATCGAATTAAAAAAAAATATATGTTCACATATCAATCATTGCGGAGACTTTATTTTCTTTATTTTCACCGTCTCGAGGGTAACCCCAACGTTTAGGTAAAAATAAACTCACCCTCAAAAAAACATAAGAATTAATGTTTTAATCGGCAAAACAAAAAAATAAGAATAAATAATAAAAATAAACCCGAACTCTCGTGATTCCTATAATCAGTCATTTTATTCTGATCATGTGAGTTCTGATCACTTACTTAATAGATCGAATATTTCACACATCATGATCATTCTGCTGTGGTTTGGTAATAAGAATTGTATACACATAAAATACTCATTTGGCAACAATTTAAAAAAGATTTGATTGATGTAATGTTTTTATCTGGAAGGTGTTTGTATGACACTAATATTTTGCGGTCTTATCTTAGCATTGCTCACCAGCCCAGTCAATCGAATTTACTATCTTTAGCTTGAAATAAAAATTCATTAATCATAATTTGTGTATAATAGATTAGTTATTACCCTCTATCCAATGATATACTTATTTTTAATTTAGTTAAGCATTTGATTGTAATTAATTACTATTATTTATTTGTCTTTTTTAATTATTTATTTGTTTATTTCGCAATTTATACATATTTTTTTTGACCTTTACTCAATGTGTAAAATGGATTATGCTTCAATATTTTTTATATTGTTTATCTAACAATAATTGGGATCAACTTCCAAAATTAAAAATTGGGTCCAATGTTTGTTTAGAGTAGTAGAGAAAAATTAATAGATAATAGATATTTGTTAAAGGTTCAAAATCTTAGAGTACCTAAAGATGCTCTTATACGCGCAATTTTTCAAGCAATCGATTGACCGACGACTATTGCCAAAACTGGTGTACAGGCCCGTGCGCAGGATTGTATGATGGGGGGGGGGGGGGGGGGGTGGAGGGGTTATCAAGTTCCCCCATACTAAATATGATGACCTAAAAAAAAAATGTCCTCACTTTCCTATGACAATACACCAATTGGGGGAGAGGGGGTTGGTTTTTGACCCCCCCCCCGTGCGGACGGGCCTGCTGGTGGAACGATTAATGGAGCAATACAGGGTAATATCGTTACGGCAATGTGGCAATATTTTCACAGATTGCTGGTAATGCTCGCCCTATAGCTGCTGTATTTCCACTAGTTTGAAAAATTTCGAACAATTGTCTTCGTTCGGTCATTCAGTTTGTGATCATAGACTGAATTGCTCGTATATGATTTCATTGCCGAATTGCTAAGTATTGATCCATATCGCTAGTTACTGCTGAGCAATGAGTTGATTCATATCTTTTCGTCAATTGCTGATGTTTCCAAATGTTGCTGTATGTTTTCGTGACGTCAAAACTGTGTAGAATTGCTGCAAATTGAGCAATTTTTATCGTTCGTGTAAAGGCACCTTAAGAGATATGAGAAATTTTGGGGTCAAACACGTTAATGCTTAATTAATGTTAAGGATGCAAAGAACTTTAGCGTAATCGACTAACTAATTTAAATTAGACTATACGCTAAAGCATGTACCACGTGCCTATTATGGATTTAATAAATCTTGAAATCAATCGAAGTCTCGTAAGTTAGAATTCCACTAAAAGATTATTTCCTTCAATTTTCTTGACTTGATAGCAAAGTTAATAATCCCAGCTTTCAGTTAATAAAATGCTGAAAGGAAGACCGTCAGGCGATGATATTTCCATGTAGGGTCTATTACTCGCCTAACTCATTCCACCTGTTTTGGTTTAAATCCAAGATTTTTATTTATTGCGCTCCACTTCATATTCTATCATTAATTTTGCTTTGTTAGCTATCGAACTATTCCGGTGCCAATTTTTGTATGTTGTCGACAGCCAAAAGACGTTATCGTTAAATTCTGAAAGTATCTGGTACAGTTTCCGTTGCCTATGTCATTTAACTATTAGGTCACGATTATCTTCTGACCTATAAAGTTCAGTAAACATTTTTACGACATTCAGGACGACTGTAAGTGAACTCTATAGTCCTTTTACTAGCCCACTCTACGGGGAATGAATTCTTTCAGTGTTCGAGGAGTAAAGTAAGCAAGACTTTTTTGTTGTTTTGGATATACTGACTTAGGCGATTCCCATTGCTTCTGCTATGATAATTAAGATACTCGACAACAGCGACTAAGCCTTTAGATAAATCACTTGGATTCATCTGTTTGAACGTACACTAAAGACAGTTAAAGTTGTTCTTAAAATCAAATTATATTAAACTCAAATCCATCTTATACTCCAAAAAAGTCTCAAAGTCAGCACTCACTCATCGACTCAAAGTAAAAATAATGTACGAGTAAAACAAATCATCCCCATATTCCTCCTGGTAGGATTTCGGATATCTTTCACGACTTGTACAGCCCGACACCGTCGTCAACATGATGAATTGTTGATGAGCATAAATCAAAATCTTTTCGTAAACATTTTTACCCATTTTAGACACATTATTTTAAGTAAAGTATGGCGGAAAAAAATAAGAAAAATGATAACGAAATTTTACGATTTAGATCAGTCGTATTTTATTTTCCGGCATAGTCCTTAAGGTCCTGTTTTTTGCAAAGCTCTTATTATATTATCCAACTTTTGACGACTATAAATCATGTAAGGTAGGATTGACTGTAAGTTTGTGCTGTTTTTATTATACGGTTTATTTTCAATTCGGTGAATTTGGAATTTAATCAAATGGACAAGTTTTGTAGGGTAATAAAACTGGACCCTTTAATGCAAAATTATATTCTGAATTCGGTTAATATTTTTTCCGGTGGTTTTATGACCGATTTAATTTAATCGTGAACAAAAATTCGAGGTAATAAATTTCTTTTCAAAATATTCGATTGATTTACATAAAAATTTTAAACTTCTAAAGTGGTTTAAAAAGCAACTTCAAATCGATTACAGCATTTTATTATAAGTAATTTAATAATTTATTTCATTTAAAACATAAGTTACAAATTTCAAATTTTCCGAAACCATTAATCGAAACAATATTGTATAACCCCGTAGGTTAACGTTCCAATGAATCATAGATATTCTTCAAAATTCAAATTGTAAAATATTTGAAGAAAAAAAAACACTGTCTAGCGTGTATGCTATTAAATAATGCATTGGAATTCCGAAATTCGAATTTAATATTAAAATGCGACAAACAGAAACACGACAAGAATACATTACTATCCACTTTACCGCACAATTAATTTTGATATTGACGCTTTCTTAAGAAAAAAAAACAACTATAAATTTACATTCGTATCTAAGTTTAAATTCAAACACAACAATAGCCAATTATTCACGGTTACCTTCAGCATTTTTGATTATTTTTATCGAATTCTCTTATAACATTATTTAGCTTTGTAAATAAAAGCAAAGCAAGTAGAGAGAATTCAGTGAATTCATCGACATTTTGTATGCCTTGTTTTATTGCATTTAATGGCAAATGCTACTAGTTTATTAACTTACGTAAAGTGCTCAATGAAGAAAATAACTCAGGAAATGAAATACTTGCGATAATATCAAAAATAAATAGTGGTTAGTTGTAACCACAGTTCACTGTACTTTTTGTAAGTTAATAATAATAATAATCAATGGCGCAACAGCCCAAATCGGGCCTAGGCCTTGAAGTAATCCTAGAGTTACTTCATTACTAGGCCAACGGAATACTAGGAGGTGAAGTGGTCAGCCACACGCTTGTCCGTGATTATTACTCCGATTGTAAGCTACCAGGTGTGAACAAAAATCTTTGATCTTGGAAAAAATGCAGGGATAAGTTTGACAAAAAAATGTTTACACCAAAAATTTGGTTTAAACTTAGGAATTTGTTCGTAAGATCCAAAGTTTAAACCAAATTTTTGGTTTAAGCTTCGACTGTGAATTCGGCCCTTAATGGCTTAAGTTCCCTTTAACATTAGCCGACTAGCGTCTTCACCAGTCAGGGTATACGTAGGACGATGGATAGTTGTTTAGCGAGTCGTAGGACGATAGATATTTGTTTAGCGAGTCAAATAATAAACAAGCGGGTGGGGAGTCGGAAACTGTATCCTTCATTCTAAAAAATAATGGATAAATAATTTTTATATCTTTTAAATCCACAAACAAAGCGGTCATATTTAAATAATATTGCACAGCTCCTTCGACTGAAAAAGGAAATAGGAAGATTGGAACCAAGATTGGCGAAATGATATGGAAACTTCTTTAGTATCGACAGAATTTTTCATCTGAACCATTCTATGCACTTGAGGGATAGTATTAAAATTATAGTACTCTCCGAAAATCTTCAGTATTGAAAGATTAAATGTTTATACCCAGTGCAATACGAGTATATCTTAAGTCTCTATCAAAAAAAAAAAAAAATTCGAAATCTTCAAAGTTCCTTAAAATGGTTTAAGAAATCCATGATTCCTTGAGAAATTGCTAATCACTCTGATCGCCAATGCTTTCATCCTTTCATAACGTATATCTATAATACTTAAACGAGAAAACTGTTCTGAGTGATTTTCGATAAAATGCAAGATGAAAACAATGCGAAAAACTTCATAAGATGGAATATAACTTATTTGGGTGTCATAAAAAACTTATAGTCTTAAACGTAAAATCCGCTTTGCAAACTTCAAGTTTTATTCGATAAGAACGTTGAATTTTTTTATGTGAAATATTTGCTTGCTTTTTCGTTATTGAACATTTACTTCAATCAGTTTTTTTTTTTTGGAGTAAACTCTTGGTTCAATCTTCAATTTTTCCGTTTACTAAAGAAGTAACCCCACATACCCTTCCTTCAATTAAATTTCTCATCAGTTAGAGTATAACAAAAATTGATCTTTTAAAATTCAGCTTTTTAACCGAAAATTTCTTTTATTGTAAGTTCAAAAATCTTTAGAAATATAATATCAAACCGGATCTAGCTCTACGAAAAGTTCGCATAATTTGAACAGTAGTAAAATTGATCTGTTTGCTATTCAAAAAAAAATCAAAAAAAATACTTAAGCCAAGAAGCTTACCATAACCTTCTTCTACGCTAAAAGCGTAAAGTTCCTAAACATTCAGTAAAATTAGATACTATAAAACAAAATAATAATAACATAAAAAAACAAACGATTTCATTATTCGAATATCTAGTTATCGCATATCAGACACGAGTACCAACCACACTCTACAATTAATTTACAAAAGAATTTTTCCGACATTATAACATTTCCAGTTAGAACAAGATATTAATCTGTTTTTTTCTTTTTAAATAATGAAAATAATAACTACACATCAACAATAAACCGTCATTCGATGATGATACAAACAATTTATGTCTACAAATTTCATCGAATTGTTGAGCAAGAAAAACTGGCGTACTAAATCAGTAAGGCTCATCTATATTTTTTTAGTGACGATATTAAACAAAAAATGCTTTAAACACTTAGCACTTTACAGACAATTTGCCATGATTATCGACATAGTATAAATCGTATAAATGTTTCACCGTCGTCCTAAGTTAGATACATATGTAATTTTGGACGACGACGTGTCACAATTTATGGTTGGATTCATTAGAACCCGATCGTACTAACTAAACTTTGTCCACACAAGGCCATAGTTTAAATAATTTACAATGGATAATGTTAAGGTTATTACCATACAATTGAAAAAAATTCTTTTGTTAAAAGACTATTTTTTATGTGATATTTAACACTTTTTATACTGTCGATTATTTATTACACAACATTGCAGAGAATTTATAATATTTAGAAAAAAAATTAACTTTATAATCGACACCAGAATGGAAATAAACTATACGAATACGTACGTACTTTTATGAAGTTCATAATAAATTGCAGACCATTTAGAGTCTATACATTGAGGTTCCATGTTATGTTCTTTGTAAATTTAATTATCAAGAGAAATACATGTGTTACTTCGATTATATTCAGAAATAATCTTAACCATAAGCAATAAATTATCAACTCAAGTAGATTTTGGTCCATGCTTATTTGCACAATTAATTTTATTGATTTACAATTACATTGCAACAATTACTTAATGATCTTCCGTTTTTTTAAGGGTTCAATTCATATGTGATTTATGTTTCCCCGTGGTTTTATTCAAATCAATTGTTGGTTAAGTTTTTTCATACATTATTTTTATCATACTGAGCTATTGGATGTTTTGCTATAAAAATCACACGTGGCTGTGAAACCTTTTACAATATCAATTAATTTTGTCAAGTGACACATAAATTTACGGCATTAATTGAACATAAATTTGCACTAAAGGTTTAGTGAACCATTGACGGTCGTCTCTGCATGAGTAAAAGAGTACTTTGATATCTTAGTGATTAACTTAATTTTTTTATTGGTTTGCTTTAGTTTAGTGAATGCCAAAATTCCTAAAAAAATATATTTTGACCATTTATATGACAAACATTCCAATCTTTACATTTCAAGAACATCGCATGCTTGGAAGTTGAAACTTGATAGAGATATATCTTTTCAATACTTTACATACTTCGAAAAGCAGAGACGGCTAACTCTGCAAAGTTAGAGTTTTTTAAAGTGTAGTATTTGGTTTTTGGTCTATTTCGCAACATATTAATTTTTTGTTGAGTTATACAGGGGTGTATTGAAATTTAGATCAGATCCTGCATTTAAGGTGATGGTGTAACAGAACATTAACATACAGTGAAGGAAAGTGCGAAGCGAAATTTTTGAACATAAGATTTGAAGAAAGGTCAGGAGTACTATTAGATAGATTCTTACATAGTTAGGCTAGACCTTCCATTCCCTCGTACAGTTGGTTGGGAATTACAACAACCTTCAATTACTCCCGTGATACTAATTTGTGTTATAATGATGTATTTAAGTGTTAAATTGCTATGAAGGAAAATACTTAATTGGAAAATAATTCTATCACAAATATAATTTTTTGTTCTTTCAATTTTTCGTTACAGTTTTATAAAAATCACTGATCCCGATGCCGTACAAAACTATGAATCAACAATTATTGTCGAACCAAAGAAACAGCAAACAAATCTTTCCGAAACGACAACACCATCGCCGGAAACATCAACCATCCCAACATCCGGACAAATAGCTCAAAATCCAAATCATACGGAACCAAAACGACGGGTCAGCATAGTTGCGGATCCGGTAGCCGATGCTCGTTTAGGTTACGATAATTTAGCATACGAACCGAATTCCCGACGGAAAATATCACAGGTATAATCAAAAATTTGGAAATTCTTCAAAATTAGAGAGATGTAGATAAAAAAAATTAGAACTTGCTCTTAAATACTGGACCAAGAAAATTCAACAAAGAGTTAAATTAAAATAGTCAATAAAAAAAATTAATTTACGAAAATAGTAAAATATTTTAGCATTCTGTTTGTCAACAAATAAATTTTAAATGAAATAGATTGCCAAATATTTGACTCATTTTTAAGCTTTTCCTTATCAAATTATTTTATTTGTCATACACAGATAAAATTTGGCCTATTTTCTTCTTCTTTTTTTGTAAAAATGTCGTAATTTAATAAAGTCACAAAATTTTTATTTGACAAATTATTTTATACGATTTGGCTAAATTTTATCAAACTATTTTATTTGTCATAAACAGGTTAAATTTGACCAATTTTTTCTTCTTTTTTTTGTAAAAATGATGTGATTTTACACAGTCGCAAAATTTTTATTTGTCAATTTATTTTATACAATTTGACTAGATTCGATTAAATTATTTTATTTATCATACACAGGCAACATTTGACCTATTTTTTTTGTAACAACGCTGTGATTTCATACCAGGCGCTAAATTTTTATTTGTCAAATAATTTTATACGGCTCGATTTGATCACATTTTTATTTGTCATACACATATAAAATTTAACCTATTTTTTTTTTTGGTAACACAGTCTCAAAATTTTTATTTGCGAATTTATTTTATACAATTTGTTTTTATTTTACCAAATGTTGTGGACAAATATTTGACCGCCATTCATACAGTATAATTAATGTATGTAGAATTGGAAATAAATATGCTAAGAATTATATCAAAATTTTAAAATCCTAGATACCTATAATTAATTGATATTTTTAAATTTTAATTTTCTAATTGTATTTTTGAACTAACAGACATCGATACACTCACATGGCGAAACCGGACCAGTTAGACGAAAAAGTATACTGGTCAATTCAGGACAAGATGGTGAATCTATCCATAGTCATATTTCAAATACTAGTCATGGTAAGTTTTATTGAGACACCAAAAATATTTTTCACATCGCGACGCACATCACATATTTGTAAAAAAGGAAATAGACCCTTATTGATTTTATTAAAAGATGCCATCAATTTTCAACGTCGAGTATGAAGAAGATAAAAATTAAGTTCAACTCCAACTCCTATGTCTTCAAGGTTTAGCACTACAAATGTAAATCCCATTGGCAAAATGCAACAGACTCTTGGAAAATTAATGATATCACTGAAATAAAGTCAAGAAAATCTTGTCTAAAATACTAATTACTGCCCAGGTACAGAAATTTGAATGAATATATTATTGTCATTAAAAAGTTAAAGACTAACAACGAAATGGTAAACCAACAGAAATTCACCCATTGATTTAACTTTATCATTATTCAAAACTACTAGAAACATAAGCAGAAACCATAGACCTAATCCCTTATCATAATTTTCACTTAAGATCTAAACTAATTAATTGCCCCCGTAGTATGTTCATGTTTATTGATTACGGAAAAACACAAAAACACTCCCGTGTTCATTCTTCAAAAATATATTATTTCTCGGACACTAAATCTAATTAAGACGACAAAAGGGAGCAGAAAAACAGCAAAATTGTGTGTTTTAGTCTCGGACATACCATAAATACTTATGGCAAGGAATAACAATAAATCAACACTATGTAATCACGAAATGGAGAAATGTAATTGGATTAATTATCTCATTATTATACACAGGAATATCCAGGAATGTGGTCCCCAAATGCATAAATTTTTTTTTGTCTGTAGTTTCGTTCTAGTTCCAACCGTTAAATTAGCTGATGGGTTATAATGAACAAAATATATACACGTTATATGTGTACATACATCGCATGCATAGTTCAAGTAATAGTTTGATTTGTACGTAATTCACTATAATGGGAGAATTTTTTTTTTCAATAATAGGTGTGTTCTTTTGCGCACTACTCCAGATCAGAGCAGGTTAGAAAATTTATATGAAAAACAACAACAACATTTCTGTTTTTATAACTTTTTCATAAAAACAGCAATGTTATTTTGTTTTGCATATAAATTTTCTAAACTGCTCTGATCTGGAAAAGTACACAAAAAAAGCACCTCATAATTTTCTAAAGCAGATCTTAGAGGATAGGATTTAATAAAATTATGTTTTACTTCCAATATGGACCGACTAGGGATTGATTGTTCCGTAAATTTTTATTAGTAACAAGGGTATCGGACTATGCATTCAAAACGTTGAAAAAAAACCCCACCTACCTACTCAATTTCCCCCCATTTACTTAAAAGGCTTACACATATAGGGGCACAATCGATTTAGCCACGTAAAAAGTTTTAACTGAATATCTTGTAAGCTAGGAACCGTTAAACGCATTAGCGTACGGCGTGTACGGCGCATCGACGAACGTTTCTTTCATTAAATTATTATGTAATTATTATTATTATATTTCAATAATAAGCATATGAAATATACAATACTATTTCTTAAACACTAGTTAATTAGACCATCGGTTTATGTAATTATTTTCTTCTAGCTTTCTTCATATTAGCGCTATACTCGAAAGAAAGTCTCTGTTCTATCTTACTTAATTAAAATTGAATGGAACACAATATTTGTTCAACGTAAATATCATAAAAATCACGTCGATAATAAACCGTTTGTTTATTGTATACATACACTAATAAAAGATTTATTATATTTAAAAAATTTGCTTCTAAGAGTTTTCCGTTCAGATTATTTGATTACGTATGTTATTCGTTAGACTCCGAAATAATTTAACTAATTTTCGTACCCTAAAAAATATATCACTTAAGTGCACTTAAAAGATTTGCCTATTAAAAAAAAATTAAATTTAGTACAGCCATAAACTGTGAATAAAAACCGACGACTGTTGTCGTCAACATTTTATCTGAGTTAATTTAGCACCAGATTAACGTGCATCAATGATGTTATGCCATTCATGGACTAACTTCTATGCAGTAATTTTTATTTTTAATTATTATACCCTTCACTTTTTTATAGTTTGATAAAAAAAATAAACCTTCTCTTGTCATTTTCTGTGATAGTTTTATTTCATGTTATTGAAATGCATATAGATGATAAAATTTGATGGAAAAGTTTAATATGTTTGCGTTCTTGCGAAATTTTATTTTCATAATGCAGACAAGACTGCCGAATCGGTCATCCAACTGAAATTTGAGAGAAAAAAATTAATAACTAAATTACAATTTTTATTTATAATTGTTTTTTTTTTTTTAATTAAAATGAAATATTTATTTTATGCGAAAAATTTGGTCCACGAAATTAGAAAATATTCGATTTCATTGTAACTCGTTGACCAACATGTATTCTAATCAGTTGTTATCGCGTCGCAAAGCTCCACTACGCGTCGCGGTCATGTAAGCTGATAGGCTAGCGTTTTCACCTTATTTTGAAATGAGAAGAAAGGAGGTTTAATCTTGAGATTTTTCGCGCTATTAAAAATTTCAATACTACTCTTATTTGAAGCTGGACCTAGGACCGATTAAAGTCTAGAGCCTCTGGGAGACTACAACATAGTGACATACATAGGTACATATACATATACTGGAGCTGACAAGTAGTGATTGACTTGAAGTTGGACGTCGTCGCATTCGCTTGCACACAAAATAACAACAAATTGACATAACGAACCTGTTTTGTCTCACTCACTCACACGCTTAAACAATAACAAGTTGACATACAGACCCTGTTTTGTCTCACTTCTCTGGGTTTATACAAAACCGGTGGCATGTCGTCTCCAGTAGTACCTACTACAGCGATACGACTTCAAACATAAGATCTCCAGTACTTGATACCTTGGCGAACTCAGTTTAATTGATATTTTAAGGAAAGCAATTAGAATTGGGTAACTTGTTGCTTTTGAGTAATTGCTTGAAAATTCGATACTCTCAAGTCAACCCATTCCATCTTAAGGCTAGGGACAAATGCAGAATTATACTCAAGACTTAATCAATCAGCTCAACTGAAAGTGGTTTATATCAAATGTTCCTATTTACAGCATCCCCTAAAATCGCATCAACTGCAGCTTAACAGTAACTCCATTAAACCCTCAGGTAGAGTATACTGCTTGCATCTACTATGTAAAACTTGTAGAGGCTATCTGAAATTGAACCATTTCACACAGTTGATTGATATTCCAAATCCATTGATTACCTGGACTCAATATCGTCAATATTCGTTTCGCAAATAATATGGAAACTATAAGTTACAACTAGAAAACTATAAAACTGGCAAATACTCGCTATTGAAATTGAACTTGATACGGGGTAGTTAAGTGCTATTAAGTTTGAAGTATCGCAAATCTAAGCGCCCATATCCTATATGCCCTCCTTTATCAATTCATTGCCAATTTTATATTTTACCGTGATTAATGCAATTTTACGATGTGGAAAAAAACCGGGCAAATACCTACTAAATAATTGCTTACCACTTATCGACAATTACATTGATTTCGATTGGCGCGATAGTGGTATTGTCGTTATCTTTTTTCCATACATGTAGGTAATGAAAATACGATATTTTTTGTACACATTATGTTTTTATTATTATGAATGGCTTGACGGTTGACTGTTGATTTTCACTCGATTGATAATTTACTAAAGGCAATTTCAAAGTGATTTTTATTGAACCTCCTATTGTAAGATCTATGTAATTAAGCTAAATGATTGATGCAATTGTATTGTAATTGCGGGTCATAAAAGAGCAGAATTTTATGGCACTTTTCTTCGGATTTCAGAACGTGGAAAATTACTATCATCAGAACAATGATATGATTGATGATAGTCGCGTACCTTAGAGGCATTTATGGTATTAAAATCGAAATTTAATGAACAACTATTGTCCAAACTAGTGGAGCGATTAATGAAGCAATATAGGGCAATATCATGCTAGTTGCGGCAATATCTCGGCAATGTGGCAATTTTTTCACAGATTTGTCCTATAAGTGGCTGTATTTTCACTGGCTTGGAAAATTGTCCTTATTTGGTGATTCAATTGTCAAGTTTTGTTTTGAATTTCGCATTTATTTATTTATTTATTTATTTCCATGTTTTATTTTAAGTTTTAGATTTTTTTGTAAAGTTTTCTTTCGTGTTGTTCATAGGCTGAATTGTTCGTGTATGATCTCATTGCCAAATTGCTAAGTATATTGCTATGTAGTCGCTGCTGAGCAACGAGTTGGCCACCAATAAATTGATCCATATCATCAATTGCCGATGTTGACGAATGTTGCTGTATGTTTTCATGACGGTGACGCCAAAATTGTCTGGAATTTGAGCAATTTTAATTGTTTGTTTAAAACTACCTTAACCGGTAACTTATTCAAGAAATTTTAAAATTTGGCAATAGTTTAGAGGGCACATATTTTTTGACTGACGATTTTCTTCCCCAAAAATTCCCTTTAACACTGTTCAAAATTTTGTTTCTTATCTAAACCAAAAAAGCTTCTATACACACCCAAACGAAAAAAAATACATTTCAAACTCTAACTTTTTAAAATCTATTCACTCTGTAAAAAAACATATATTAATAAAAAATTTAGGTTTTCTAATTGGAAGATAAATCCTTGGACGCAAGGACTTCAGAATTTGCTATATTTTACTATCTCCATTTGCTAGAGAAACAGTTCCTCTTTATTTTTGGATACTGAATATCGAAATCAATCAATCAGTAAATATATTTAAGTTTAAAAAAAAACTGAACAGTGTATCTCAAATTTTTTATAGCACACTTTTATAAACTCCTAACTACAATTCAATATTTCATTTCATTTTTTTTAACCATAAAATAATTTGACGCTGTAATAGCTAAAGTCTGTTTTATAAATTTCGTTTATGATGTAATTATCGCCACTTCGAAGAGTACGCTAACAGAATAGACAATTGAAATTGATTCAGCTACGATGTCACTAACTAGTCATAAAACTATCGTATCCATTCCATTCGCGATATTATAATAAATTTTATAGACTTCATAGATTTTATAACTCTTCAAGAAATTTACTGTTGAAATAGTCATAAAATCTTAGTGTCAGTAGAGAATGGAATAAATTATTTAGTAGACTATTATCGACTATATACGTGTGTCACTATTTTGGTTACAAATTACTAATGTTGCGTGATATTTTTAGATTCCTAAAGGAACTCTTGTAGGGCAGAGCGCGATTCCTTGCCTGGATAGTCTATTTGGGAATAGTATCAGTATCAGTATTATCTATACCTGTATCTGCATCTGTATCTGTATCAGTATCTCTATCTGTACCTGTATTTACATCTATATCTGTATATGTATCTGCATCTGTATCTGGATCTGTATCTGTATCTGGATCTGGATCTGTATCTGGATCTGGATCTGGATCTGGATCTGGATCTGGATCTGTATCTGTGTCTGTCTATCGACTACCGATTAACGGCAAACAATCACCAACAGTGTTACTATCAACCTCCTATGTACCCCACATCCATAAGCAAGAGACATTAGGATTAACGAAGATTAGGGATTAGTTCTTTAGTTGACTGAAGCCGCACTCTATTCTTGAAATTATATATCAAAATTTTTACCAGCTTCCCTAGGAGAGTATCCCGAACCAAACAAATAACAACAACATTCTATGTAAATTCCGATTAGGCTAATGTCTCATCCTAGAACATTGTAGTGATAATTTCGCTTCAATCCCAAAATCTCCATTCAAATCTCGAATTATCAATTCCTTAGAAACAACTAATTTTCGAACATTTTCCAGATACTCGACAAAACGGAAAACCTTTAAATGGACAAACAGCCCTCGAGTCCATTTATGCCAAACTCCCGGCACAAAACAACGAGCATAAAAGCATCGAGCAATCCTGGATTTACATGCTGTGCATGAGATGTCGGGTCGAATACAATACACCATCGTGGGAGCCTCCACATTGGCAGAAAGTTTGCCCGTATCCATTGTGTCCATCCTTCCGGCAATTCGCTCGAATCGTTTCCCTAATTTTAATAGGTAAGTTACGGGACGGGCGGCTAGAACCTATCTATCCACTTTATGAATCTCAGTGTTGGTATAGTGGAAGCTCCGATGGACCTTCATCCCTACGGGAAACAGCCTAAGAGAATTAATTCACTGTTTTTTTCAGGTGTACTAATTTGGATTACATCTTATATCATAATTGGGAACACAGCCGCACCTGGAGGACAACTTTTCGGATTAGTAGTACTGACTGTTGCTTCGAATTTTGGCGGTTGGATAATTTCGCTGGCCAATTTGCCTCGACTAATCGGCATGCTACTAGTCGGTATCCTTTTTCAGGTATGTACTATTCAAGAGGATGTGAATCCTTTTCATGAAATCCAATTCAGAAGCTAATGGATCCTTAAAATCCTTTTGGATGGTAGAATGTCGGCTGGGTTAATCTGGACGGTGATTTCAGCCATCTTACAGCCCATTTGCGGAAGTTCGCGCTCACTATTATTCTTATCCGAGCCGGATTGGAAATGGAGCCGGAAGCTTTTAGGAAGGTCTACAAGACCATTCTGAAATTGGGCCTTATACCGTGGGCTATTGAAGCCATCATTGTAGCGGTCACAACGCATTTTTTTCTGGAGTTACCGTGGATCTGGAGCTTCTTGTTGGGTACTATCATAGCAGCTGTATCACCGGCCGTAGTTGTGCCATGTCTGTTTCGACTGAGGACAAAAGGATACGGCGTTGCAAAAGGTATCCCGACGCTTATTGTTGCAGTCGCCGGAATTGACGATGCATTGTCGGTTGCTATTTTCGGGATCATTAGCAGCATCCTGTTTTCGGCTGGTGATTTGACCTATCAGATTTCGCAGGCTCCGGTTTGTATTATTGGCGGACTAGCTTTCGGGGTTTTTTGGGGCATAATGGCACGCTTTATTCCCGAAAGTGGAGATTCGTATGCCGTTCCGATTCGAACTATTTTACTATTTTCGGGAGGACTATTGGCAATTTATGGCAGCGATAAGATCGGTTACGAAGGAGCTGGTCCACTAGGAGTCGTATTTGCTGCATTCTGTTCCAACTTCTTCTGGTGCAAGCAAGGCTGGGATGTTGATGACAATCCGGTCTCGACAGCTTTTGAGATTTTCTGGATGATTTTTGAGCCGATACTTTTTGGAATCACTGGAGCAACTGTTAAGGTAATACAGAATTCTCGTAGACTTTTGAATCCTTGACCAACCCCAGCCAATACTTAATTCCAGATCAATCAACTCGATCCTGATATAGTCTCAGTTGGAACTGGATGCATCGTAGCTGGTGCCGTACTCCGAATCTGTATGACTGCTGCAATCGCATTCGGTGATCGACTCAATATGAAAGAGAAGTTATTTGTTGCACTGTCCTGGATGTCCAAGGCTACAGTCCAAGCTGCCTTAGGTCCTGTTGCTCTAAAACACTTGGGAAAGGATGCCTCCGATGAAGATAAGAGATACGCCACTATAGTGCAAACTATGGCAATATTAAGTATTATCCTGACTGCTCCACTTGGAGCTATTCTTATTTCTGTAAGCGGAACAAAACTTCTAACTAAAACGAAACAACCACAAGTTCTTGAAGGTATGCGATACTTTTCCAACAAGGTTTGCTTTTTTTGTTTCAATCACAATCTATTCCTCAGGTTGGCGAAGAAGTCATCGTCCATCTTTACGCGACATTAGTATTATCGATGAGGAGGAAGAACGTGACGATCCAGAAAGCATTCCGGACAAAACAACGTTGAATAATACAAATTCCAATCTTCATATAAATAACCCAACGTACACTTATAATAAGTAAATTCATTTTTGAGTTTCATTGAGAACCCCTGTTACATCTTCATCAAGTAGAAAGAAACTTGTATATACTCTGCGCCGCTATTTTTGGTGGAATGTTTCCACTAAGAAATGGGCAACTAAAACTTCTAACTAAAACGAATACATTCCCAATTCGTTGACCTGTTAAAGATGCACCATTAACCCAACATAATTCAGTTTCGTAACTACTACTTACGATAGACTATCCAAATATACATTAAAATTTAAAAGAAACTGTATTTGATTGACTATTATTTTATAATAGTAAAATTATTGCGATTTAACTAATTGTAAGTACTTTTACTTTACCATCTGTAGATTAGCAATAATTAATTTTAAGTAATATAAATTAAATTATTTAGAATATTATTTTAAGAAAAGCTAGAGCAGCAAAAATGTTAAATAGGTGAATGGAATTAAATTTTTTTTTTAAGTTCAAATCTACTCAAGTTTTAAGCACAAAATTATTATTTTGAAATTTGCTGTGTTAAGACTAAAATATCTTGTAATTATTTATAAGTTTAAAATTATTCTGTAACGTTAATATGCCAAAAAATCATAAAACATTAAATTATAAAAGATTGTAAATATATAAAATTTCCTTTATTTTTTATTTCTTCTATATTTTATAACGGGTTTTCCCCGTTCCCATAAACCGTAGGAACCCCTAACAAAGGGGGCGAACGGTGAAGGAGTAAGGTCGTGATAAGATAAACGGACAGTCCAAACCGTTGTATCCAGAAGACTAAAAAGAATTTACAGCTTTAAGAAGAATTTAAAAGAAATTTAAAAAGTTATCAAGAGGAAAAAGAAAATATGCAATTTTTGACTGTTTTTTTCCACGTTTTTAGCCACCATTCCCCCGTTTTTGATCCGATTTTAATTTTGTTTTGTTTTATGTATCATTTGGAAAAACCGAAAATTTTGGATTTACAAAAAAATTCCACTTAACCCCTTGCCATTTGTTAGGGCGATTTTTCGCAATTCTCTCCCAATGGTCCGATTTTGACAAATTACCGCTTAAATTAAAGCTGCGTGTGTCTCCTTTTCAAATCCGAAACAGATTTAAAAAATTAAATTTTTTGCGGCCAGGAGAGCAAAAAGAAGCCCATTTGCACTGTTTTTTCCACTTTTTCAGCCACTTTAGCATATATTTTGAGCCATCTGTGCGGAACTTGATTGACAACAGACTTAGAACTTATCGGGGACTAAAACCGCAAACATTTAAAACCTGTTGGGACACACAAGTAAGCGGAGATTTTTAAATTTATACATTTTTTCGATGTTTTCGGCCACCGTTCCGCCAATTTAGATCGCATTTCAATTTGGTTTGCATTTTTGAGCAACTGTTGAGCTCCCGTTTTATTTTATGTATCATTTGGAATCATTTGGAAAAATCGAAAATTTTGGATTTAAAAAAAATGCCACCCCTTGCCATTTTTTTGGGCGATTTTTCGAAATTCTCTCCCAATGGTCCGATTTTGACAAATTATCGCTTAAATTAAAGCTGTGGGTGTCTCCTTTTCAAATCCGCAAACAGATTTAAAAAATAAAATTTTTTGAGGCCAGGAGAACTTAAAGAACCCCATTTTCACTGTTTTTTCACCGTTTCAGCCACTTTAGTTCATATTTTGAGCCTTCTATTGGGAACTAGATTGAAAACAGATTTAGGACTTATCTGGGACTCAATCCGTAAACATTTAAAACCTGTTGGGACACATTAATAAGAGGAGATTTTTAAATTCACACATTTTTTCGATGTTTTCGGCCACCGTTTCGCCAATTTTGAGCGGATTTCAATTTGGTTTGCATATTTGAGCAGCTGTTGAGCTCTCCATTCATTTTATGTATCATTTTGGTATCATTTGGAAAAATCGAAAATTTTTGATTAAAAAAAAATGCCACTAAACCCCTTGCCATTTTTTAGGGCGATTTTTCGAAACTCTCTCCCAGTAGTCCGATTTTTACAAATTACCGCTTAAATTAAAGCTGCGGGTGTCTCCTTTTCAAATCCGTAAACAGATTTAAAAAATTCAAAAAGGTTCGGTCTGGAGAGGCAAAAGAAGAGTCGGAAATTTTGAATATTTTTGTACGTTTTTGGCCACCATTCATATGTTTTACTTATCTCATTTATTTTATTTCTTTATTTCTTTTACTTCCTTTATTTCTTTTATTTCCTTTATTTCTTTTGTTTATATTATTTATTTTACTTATTTTATTTACGTAATAACGTTATTAATTTTTTTTATTTTGTCCATTTTCTTTATTTGAATTATTTGATTTCTTTGTTTCTTTTATTTCTTTTATATCATTTATTTCTTTCATTTCTTTTATTTCTTTTAAATATTTTTTTTATTTTATATATTTTATTTATATTACTTATTTTATTTATTTTATTTATTCTATTTTTTTTATATTTTATTTATTTTAATTTTTTAATTTTTTAATTTCATTAATTTCTTTCATTCTTTTATTTCTTTTATTTCTTTATTTTATTTATTTGCATTATTTTATTTCTTTTATTTATTTTATTTCTTTTATTTCTTTTATTTCTTTTATTTCTTTTATTTCTTTTATTTATTTTATGTATTTTATTTATTTTATTTATTTTATGTATTTTATTTATTTTATTTATTTTATTTATTTTATTTATTTTATTTATTTTATTTATTTTATTTATTTTATTTATTTTATTTATTTTATTTATTTTATTTATTTTATTTATTTTATTTATTTTATTTATTTTATTTATTTTATTTATTTTATTTATTTTATTTATTTTATTTATTTTATTTATTTTATTTATTTTATTTATTTTATTTATTTTATTTATTTTATTTCTTTTATTTCTTTTATTTCTTTTATTTCTTTTATGTATTTTATTTATTTTATTTATTTTATTTATTTTATGTATTTTATTTATTTTATTTATTTTATTTATTTTATTTATTTTATTTATTTTATTTATTTTATTTATTTTATTTATTTTATTTATTTTATTTATTTTATTTATTTTATTTATTTTATTTATTTTATTTATTTTATTTATTTTATTTATTTTATTTATTTTATTTATTTTATTTATTTTATTTATTTTATTTATTTTATTTATTTTATTTATTTTATTTATTTTATTTATTTTATTTATTTTATTTATTTTATTTATTTTATTTATTTTATTTATTTTATTTATTTTATTTATTTTATTTATTTTATTTATTTTATTTATTTTATTTATTTTATTTATTTTATTTATTTTATTTATTTTATTTATTTTATTTATTTTATTTATTTTATTTATTTTATTTATTTTATTTATTTTATTTATTTTATTTATTTTATTTATTTTATTTATTTTATTTATTTTATTTATTTTATGTATTATTCTTAAAGTATGTAAAATTTAAAAATGTTGCGTAATAATTGTTTAGTATGCACCAACCCATCGAAAGGAAATCCACGCGCCAAATTTTTGCCGAAATCAAACAACAACAAAGAGCACGTGACATTCGTAAAGCTTTCAGCTGTTGAACAGCGACTCTGGCTGTGGTGAAAAGCTTCGAAAGTGACATTTTGCGCGCGTTCAAGTTTTTTTTCTCCGACCAAATGAAAAAGTATCTAAAGTGTAAGGTGGTGATTGTACCGAAGTAGGGACCAAATTCGCACGAGCAATTGCGGCCGGGATTCGCATAATCCCCTATAAACGATCACAGGACTAATTGGATTTTCGCATGATAATGTTAGAAAGTCGTAAGAGTTTCCTGCATTTGTTATACGAGCGAGAAATCGGCTTCACAGAGAAATCGAATCGAAAACGTCTGACGAAAATCGGTACCGATTTGGCTGAGAATAGGCTCGTATCGAATTTCACGATTAAGGTAAAAAGTGAATGGAAGCTGGCGTTCGAATTGCTTGACCGGCGAGCTAATGAGGTTCCCTATTTTTAGGATATCGGAAATGTATCGCCGGAGATTCGATCGAGCTACGTCGTCTCATGCAACACGAAGGGGTGAGTGAGACGATATTTTGTTTGTTCTTGGCCGATTTCTGCCAGGTTGCGTACGCCGGGTGATTGAATTCCTCAACCGTTCAGTTCACAAAATCTTTTCCTTTTCTCCCTTTCCAGACACGCAGCAATATCGCACACAAATCGCACGATAAGTATCGTCGATACGAAACGTATGATAAAAATCGGAGAGCTGCAATCAAACGACCGAACGATATGGACAATAGCCTACCATCCGCGAATACCAACACTTCTGGCAACCGGAAGTGTAGGCGGAATTGTTACAGTCTACGAGAACTATGTGAGAAATTTTACTGTGCCCGCTTACGAAGATTGGTTAAACAGTGTTTTTGTTTCAGGTTCAAAGGGCGACCATTCAGGAGTACTACGGCAATCAAATGGAATTCGGCAACATAATTCCTTCGATTTGCTTTCATCCGTTGAACGATTTTGTCGCGTACTCGAGTCGGAAGGATGTTCGAATTTGGGACTGGCGAAATGATCGACTAATGTACAATTTGGAGGGAAATTCAACGACAAGGTTAGTGGGAATTGTATTGACCCGAATCGGGGATGATTTCTGTAGAATGGAGCCAGATTTTCAAATAGAAATACAGCGCATAGTTCTCAGACTATAGCAGCCAACCCATTTCCTTTAATTCCATTTAATTGGGTCGATCTTACACGAAAGAAAAATTGCAGCATGGTCGTATATCGTACAAGGATATGCGTAAATCGTTGAATCGAAGATGAATTGGATGAATTGGCCTCCAAAACTTAAGGCGCGGTAGTTGGGGGGTGTTTTCTCTGACAAGCTTAACATTAGCAGCTCCTTCCGCCTCCCGGACCACTGTAGTGCATATCAGGCGGAGATTATGGCAAGCAAGGAGGCTTTGTCCTGGCTGAGGTGTTATGAAATATCTACTAGGGCTATTAGCATTTTCACAGACAGCCAAGCGGCAATAAAATCCTTGGAATCGACCTCGACAACATCAAATGTTGCCGCATAATGTAGATCATCTCTTGAGAAAATGGCTGAACAGTTCAATATTCTTCTGTGCTGGGTGTCAGGACACAGGAATATTCCAGGGAACTGCATGACTTGGCCTCTTCTCAAACGCCTTCTGTAGAAGCTGCCTGGATGAGGAGGAGACAGTCATATTCCTTCTCTGTGCCTGTCCAGCTTTATCTCGGAATCGGAGCTAGGATCTTATTTCTTCAAAAGTCGTGTTGATCTTGCCGCAATGGAGGTCACGAGAATTCAACGCTTCACTACAAGCTCTAAATAATTGGACGAGTAGAACCGGATTCTATGATCCTGTGGTAACACAACGAACCTTTTAGGTCCTAAGTGTGTCCGTGTTCTAACGGGCAGCCCCGCGTACCTACCTACCTAAAGAGGCGAACTGGTTTAGGAAAAGGAGCTGAAGTAGCGCAGCATTGATACTTTGGTATTGGGAAGGTGTCTCTAGGAGTGAATTTTATAAGTCGGAATCAGTTTGTAGAAAATATCGTTTAAATTTCCTAACAGAGTTGGACAATTTACCTCTTGATTGGGTTAAGTGCCACTACTATTGCGTCGCTAACGATGTCATAACTTCCTTAAATAATTCAACACATTCTTGGGTTGTAGCGGTTTCAGACCAAGCAAGCACCCGCTTGTTTGAGGATTTTTAGATTGTAGCTACAGAGAACAGGAGGGTCTTGCTACTATTTGCATTTGCGTGTAATACGTACGACGACACAACGAAATATTTCCTTCTCGAGTGTCCAGCTTACTCTTTTGCAAGAGTGGACGTATACGGCGTCGATGTTATGCGGATAGAAGAACTCCGTTCTCGCTCACTACCTGAACTCTTGAAATTCTTGTGGAGGATAAAAGAGTCCGGGTAGAGATAGGGGACTCATCATCAATCATTGTCTGGGTGCTCTAGATGCACTGCCTTGCTGCGTATCTTCCTCCGCTTCAAACAACAGCAACAATACGGGCTTTAGTAAATTAATTAAAAAATTTCTGCCTTTCCAGATTCATGAAGTTCAATCCACTGAACAACATGCTAATAACAATCCAAACCTATCAACCATACAACACAGCAAATTGTGTTAACAATTTTTTTAATATGATAGCAGCAGTCAGTCTGGTACTAAATTGCGCTTTTGATCCGTGCTATGTGCACGACGACGTTAACAATGTTATAAACAAAGTGATAAATATTTCCTGTAAATGTCAGCACGAATGTGATAGTCAGAATTTTTTGAATTCGGTAAGTTGAAAACCAAAAAATCGTCGAACGTCGCGGTAAAGATTTTTTCTTACAGAAAAATTTTGACCAAATGCTGGAGGACTTCGATACGACTATTACGATTTGGTATCGGAAATTAAATAATTTTTCAAGTAAAACTTGTGAGGTCAAGGACAACACAAAATGTACACATTTCATCGAACAGATGAAGAATCATACAATGAATTGTAAAAAAATGGACGATAACTATAAAAGGAGGTTGGTTTTGTATTTTTGCTCGGTTTGATGTTAAAATGTTTGCTTTTTTTTCTAGGCTTATAAGTTGTTTGACGAGGGGTGAATACCCAATTAAAGTTGCCCTGCAACTTTGTCTGAACAGCACGTGGAAGTGAGAATTATTTTGTTGCTTTTTTTCAGAAATAAACACTGACTTTGTTGTTTTTGTTGCAGACTTCTACACGAATATCTGCGACAAAAATGTGCCGATGAGGATATTTTAGTTTATCCCGAAGACCATGGCTATCCGAATGCACCGAAAATCTTACAAGTTTGGGAATTCGAGAATAGACCCGATTTAAGTCAAGGTACGTAGTAGAGACGGCATCTTTCGAACGTTCGTAAAGAAAAGCATTTTCCTTTCAGGCTGGTACGGTGCAATAACACAGTGCGAATCACACAACGATGTATCCGTCGACGTGTCGAAATGCGGACGAAAAGTTGCAGTATTTTATCGTAAAATGGATAATCAGGACAATTACTCGCGGCTGCGAGTATTCAGCATTGAGCGGCATAATTTAGGCGAACTTTTGCACAATATCGAACCAAATTTGATCTTTAACGAGGAATTCATTGGCGTGACATTCTCGCCGTCTAGTAAGTACCTCATTATGGCGATACGAAGGAATGCAGAAGACAATCGATCGTCGATAAGCGTACATCGACTCGAAGAGGGTACTGTTAATTTAAAAGCGCTTAAAACATTCGAAATCGATCGGAATGTCGGTTTTGTGAAGTGGGCACCGAATCCGGGCGACGGTGTACTCTTGGGATTCTCGACGTACATTCTATCCTATTGGAGCTATAATTGAGATGTCATAAGATAGATAAAATTAAACAGTTTTATGCCTTAACTTGTTTTGATTTTGTCCTTTTCGAACCCAATTGAAAAAACTATATTGGAATAACTACGTCTTCTATTTTCAACACTGGCTGGTAAGGTTGTGAGTCAGAGAACTGGAAACGCATTGACAAGACACTAAAAAGGGGACCGGGGATCACTTACGACATTTAATCGGATGTTCTAGGACCTAGGGGTTAGGTAAGGTGGGTGATCGCTTCGCGACCAAGCACATAGACCGCCAAAGGGTCCGTTGTGGTGCACGGGAAAAGAATACCCGTGTGCCCAAGACAACCACTTAGGTAAACCACCCCGCCTGCCTGACAAACTGAAGTAACTTGTCCAGTTTAGTGCTTGCGAATTCGCCCAAATCTATGGCGAAGCGCGTTCCATTCATGGAACCATCGGAATTCCTGACCATTCCTCTTCGCAAAATACTTAGACCCATTCCTACGATCTTCAGTTAAATTTTAACCAGAACTTTAACTGCAAGTTTTGCATGAAAATCTGTCAGTTAAAGTTCCAGTTAGAACGTTCGTAACGAAGATTGGTTGGTGTGGTTAACCTCTGTTACTGAAGCTCCAGTTGGGCCTATTATGACGTCCCCCGGATTGGTTACGATTCCTCTTCAATCTCTGCGTTTTCAATGAAACTTAGCCCCGTTCCTACGATCGTCAGTAACGTTCTAACTGGAACTTTAACTGGAAACGGGCCGAAGTTTCATTGAAAACGCAGAGATTGAAGAGGAATCGTAACCAATCCGGGGGACGTCACAATAGACCCAACTGGGGCTTCAAAGGTTCTCTTGAATGAAGTTCGATCAACGTATTGCAGGACATCGCATTGCCGAAGCAATTAGTTTTGTCGATAGGACGAAAGTTTTGTTAGAAATCAGTCAAATATTGAAATAGCAAATAAATAAAAATAAAAACCATTTATGCATCATGTCACCAACATTAGATTTACAACACTACACCCCGCTTGCAATCTACTTGAATCGAATCTTCTTCAACGGCAAACCTGTCGTCGGTCTCGAAATCTGTCGCCGCTCTTCACGATGTTTCTTCATTTCATATTCTCGTTTCTTCATATCTTTCGTGACTGGTTTCGTATCGAACGTCATCGTTCGATTACCATAATTGCTCTGTTCCGAAATAAATTGTTCGGCGGCCGATTCGCGACTAACACGATCCTTTAAACTCAACTTATTCGACTTCTTCTTGAGCGAGTTCAATTTCAATTCACGCATATGATCGAGCTCGACCATTTTCGTTGGTTTCGTTTCGTCCTCGGCCAATTCTTCTTCCTCGCGTTCCTTATCGACACGATCGCGTTTAATTTGCTTGTAAGTTTTCTTCATATCACGCGAAAATTCCCGAATATCATCATCGGAACTTTCGGCTTCACTTTCGCTCGATTTTTTATCGTTCCGGTCGCCAAACAAGTCTTCATCGTCGGAACTGTGCCGTTCTTCGTTCTCTTCGGCGTGCAGTTGTTCGACCCGATCGACTTCAATGCGACGCTTTAGTTCTTTTATTTTCGATTTATCTAATCGTTTGAGAACTGGCGCGACGATTTTAAACTCTTCGGCATGTTTGTCGATTGTAAAGTCGGCATTTTCGAACATTGCCTTGAAACGGTTGTCTTCAAGAAGATTTACCGTTTTCGTTGATTTTTTCGACGTTTCATTTTCATTTAGAATTTTCAGGGCCAGTTCTTGATTGATCTTCGGCAGATCGGTTTTCAGTTGGAGACGACTTGGACGCTGTGCTTCAATTGTTTGGCGAATCTTATCCTTGCGGAATTTATCGAAAGCGAACGGTTCAGCTGCTAGTTTTGCCTTACTGTAGAGGCGGGCATCAATAAAGAAACTGAAAAATACCAGGAATTGGTTAAACATTCAAAAATCTTTCGTTGTAATGAGATCCCGTACCCATGCATATAGGCACGTAATAAATTCGTGCCTATTAAATTGTCCAAGCTCAGCTCTTCTAATTCTTTCTTCGTTACGAACTGGTAGTCGTCGTACATGTGCTCAATTACCTGGACAGAAACAAAACAGTTAGCAATTAGCAAAAAAACATCCCAAGCCCTGCATACCTCCGATTCAATTTCCTCAGTCAAATTGTCCAAGAACGAACACCATTTCGGCGCTGGTCCCAGCGACGGTATGTAATAGGTCAGCATCTTCACATCCTCTTGAGCCATGAAGAACATTCCAGTGTTTGGCACGGTACAAAAATCATTGAAATTCGTCTGCGATTCAATGTAAGCTACTTGTTTCCCCTGAAAGCAAATAAAGTCGTTGTGAGTTTTCTGTGGTTCACATCCCACGACCCGTGATCCTTACCGTGTTCTCATCCCAAATTTTCAACATTGCCGAATCCAGAGAACACACAGCGTTCATATGCGTATTGAAATTGATTTTCTTGATCGGTTCTCGATTCAGATGGTCTTTTATGAAGAGGGGTTCGCGCGATCGAATGTCATAAATCAGAACATGGCCGTCGGCTGTTCCAACACCCATTTGCAGACCGTTTTTGTACTTAATTGCTGTGACCTGTGTTTAAAGAGTTCATTGATGTTTCTATTTTAAAAGCGAACGAATTTAATTTACCGATGGAAATTGCTTGTAGGTGGGAAATTTCATAGCTACATCCAACGTAGAGCATTTTCGACGTTCGCGTGGATCCCAGGCTTCAACTGTCCCCTCCTTTGTTCCGACTGCTAGTAAATGATGTTCGGGATTGACATCGCAAGCGTTCAAGCAACTACCTTCCGATGCGAATGGTTGCAAGAATTGGCCACGTTCTAAGTTCAGACGGTAAATGTCCTGAAAGTGGAATGGTGGGTATAGAGCAAGAGCTGGTTATTGCTTTTGACTAAGAACTTTTTCACTGTTGCGATACCGGGCCAGAGGTAGTACTGGCCAGCAAGCACACGTTTGGATAAAACGGTCAGAGAATCGTACGGGGAAATTACTGAATTATGTTTAAGAAATGGTGTAAGGTATTCAAATTTGTAGCAAAAGTCGGATCGACGCGGAAAAACCCCAAACTTTGGACCAGACGAACCTTTCGTAAGCCCAGCATGCTAGCGAAACATTCAACGGCAGGCTTACGACAGCCGCTGCGATTTCTCGTCCGTATATAGGAACCGAAATGACAACCAGCGGACTTGAATTTGCTACAGTTTGCGTGGAGTGTCTCCGGCCTGAGTGGCTGGCCACAAAACTTCCCCCGCAAGATCAGATATTGCTATATTCTGGGAGTTTGTCTCAACGATGTAAGTCTAAAGTTTGTTGGAATGTTTGCCGACAAAACGCTCTGCAAAATGAATACAAAAGAATTTTTTCCGGACAACTTTACTTACACTGGATGTTCCCACAATAAACAAATCGCAAGTCGGCTTGTGGTACTTCATATCGCGACCGAATCGTGGAATCCGGAGCCTGTAGTGGCGACCATGGGCCGCATGAATCTCAACGTAACGATCGCATTGTAAAAACACCTGAAAGAAAGAATCTACACTTCAATCACATTTCCAACTAATTGATTCACCTCTGCCTACCATTTTACTATAATCCTCGCTAAGCACCTCAAAGCTGGTAATCTCCGAGTCAAAACACCGCTCAAACTTAATCGAAAGGTTCGCCACTTCGAAACATTTAACGCGCGGTTTATACGTTCCCGTCGCCAGAATAAATTGATTATCGGGCGACATTCGTATCGATGTAGCCACGCCGGGCATATCAAAGTCCTGAATTAATTCGATTTGACGACGCGAATCGGCTTTCTTGTTCAGTTGGGAGCGTTTCTTGCGATCGGTCAGCCACTGAAGACAAAAACAAATTGTAAACCGATTAGAAAAATTTTCTTAGTGATGTTGTGGGTACTTACTTCTGGAAGCGATTTGCCAGCGCTTAAATTGTAGATTTTTATATCGTTCAAGTCGGTCACGAACATTTTGCTCGGATTTTTATTAGAAAAGGCGCAGAGATATTCATCCGGGTGGATCACAGCAAGGATAAACAAAACTCGCACGTGTTCGTGATTTCAAGAAATGTCAAAATTTGACAGTGACATTTCGTGAGATTCGTGTTTTGTTACAGCGGTTTGGTGTGGGGAGTTTTTTTTTTGTTGTGTCGAGCTTTTATAATTAGAGGGGATTTCCCTATGGACGATGAACCACCATATCTCCTGACGAGTTTTGAATTTTTTTAAACATAGATATATTTACTGGAGATGATAAGCAGCAATTGAGTTGAAAGCGGACGTAGTCGTAGTGGTTTTAAAACAAAATACAACAGAAATTTCAGTTTAGATGTTGAAGATGTGTATTCCAGGTAATTCTGATAAATTTTCCTATTGAACACCATTGGTAGAAACCTTTTAAATTTCTCAGGGGGTTTCCGAGATTTTCACAGTAATCTCAGTCCTGCCTTGCACTAAGCTGCAATAATAAAGAGGCTATGGATGTTTTCTTCGCATAGAACGGTGAAGATTGACTCTTACACTTCTAGGTCACCGCAGCTACGACATATATCATTTGCCTCGGCACCCAGTCGACTAGCGTGTCTACCGATCAGGCAGTGCCCTGTGAGCACGCCGATTAGTCTGCTAGCATCTTTCCAGCTCAGGCTCAGGTTATACCTACTTTTCCCGTGATCATATTCACGCCAAAGAGTTTTTTATATTGAGCATGTTGAGCATGTAGTTAGGTTTGACCATCTATTGCCTGCACACTGCAAGTATAGTGAGTCAATAGACTGTTTTGTGGATCCGATGGGAACAAACGTTAAGAACAAGGGAAAACATATTTCCCTCTTCATACAAATGTTAAATGGGATGCAGCCGAGTTCCTTTCATGCACCCAACTGAAGCTTACTTTTTTAAAATATTAATGCATACACGGACTCCAGCTTGTACTTCAGTTCCTGGCAGAAATGATGCTCCTCTGGAAGACGCAAACCTGGACAAAAGCCTGCGCTGTTTTACTCCTTGATTGTTCATTTCAGCATTTTTGTTGTACGTCCTTCTTTACGTTTTCCATGCGGAAACTATGCCCAAATTAATTCCACGCTTAGTCAATTTCAAGCCAAACATTTAATAAATAAAAAAAAACCCTACAACAAAAAACTTAACAGTTTAACTTAACCAACCGAACGATAGTATCGTCATCGGGACTGCATTCGATCAATCCCATCGAAAGTAAAGTGTTTACGATATCGTCCGCGAAGTTGCCGTCATCTAAACTCAAATAGTCGTTTTCATCGATAAAATATTTTTGAAATAGATCCTGCAAGTAAATTTATTAGAAACACGGTCGGTACGAGACGAATTAACTTACTCCTAAGATGAGCAAAACTTCATCCGCTCGGCTCTTGAATACACGCAATATTACATTGTTCTAGTGATGAAAATCAATTAGAAGAAAGGTTAAATTAAAATTTTAGGTATTGTTGTAGCACACATAAATTTGATAGATTTCATGTAAGCATCAGGTCCTCCTATCCGTTTCCTTATAACAGGGAACTTCTTTTATCTCTTAAGGTGTTACATACACCTAAATATGGCTAAGATTTTTTTTCGTGCATAAAACTGAATTTTATTGAACAACCATTATATATTTTTTAAAGTATTAAATTTTGTCTATATTATGTGAAAATTTCGTTGGGAAATTTCAAATGGTAAAAAAGTTACAGTTGTTTTGCTGGGACGTGTTTTGTTTTTTTTTAGAGCGATTCGGTACCTCCGCCTCTGAAAATTATTACATGACTCTAACGGTTACCGAGCCTGAATTTAAAAATTCCGTTTTGTCGGATCATGGCAGTCTCTGGAATAAAAAATCAATTTTTCACCAAAAAAAAATTTCAGCAATTATGATTGCAAGATATCGAAAAAATGGCTCAGTAAACATTAGAGTATTGTGTGGCACACAACTGTACAAAACTGGGTCCCGATCATTCCAGTAGCTGCACGAAAGGTAGTTGGAGCGTAGCGCGTGTCAACCAAACACGATGGCTCGAATTGTACGGGCTGGATGAAATCAAAAATTTTAAAACGTGTTTATTCATTGTCTTACGTCCCAAATGTCAAAATTTTTTTATTGTCAACATCCTAAAACATACCAAAGCTTCATTCAGAAAGTAAATGTAAAATATGAAAAATCTCTTACATTACTTTTTCGCTTGTGCGCGATACACAAAGTCCACAAAGTGCACTCTGAGACACTTGTGACGCTTACTGTAGCGACTGCCTCAGAATGTGACCTAGAGGTTTCTGCCTGCAATTGGTAGAACTTGCAAAGGTTATCAGTTATGATTCCTATTCTTTTAAGGGGTAAGTGGCATTTTTTTGCGAAAATTCAAAATTTTTCCAAATGATACATGAAATGAAAGGGGAGCTCTACAGCTGCTCAAAAGTGCAATCCAAAATGAAATCCGATCAAAATTGGGGTGAGCGGTGGCCAAAAACGTCGAAAAAAAAATCCCCAGATGCAACTCATCTTTTGGCTCTCCTGGCCCCAAAAAATTTTATTTTTTAAATCTGTTTGCTGATTTGAAAAGGAGACACCCGTACCTTTAATTTAAGCCCCCATTTGTCAAAATCGGACGACAGGAACAGAATTTCTAAAAATCGCCCTAAAAAATGGCAAGGGGTTAAGTGGCATTTTTTTGCGAAAATTCTTCCAAGTGCGAATAACGCGTGAGTATTCCGGTTATTACCTGTACTTTGTTGGCCTTTCTGAGCTTTAGTTAGTAGTCTCAAATAAAGAAAGTGTTGCAGAGAAAGGATTAACTTCATGCTCCTTACACCCAACAGTCTTGTTTTCATATTCATATTCCAACTCAGCCTCAAAGAAAGGCACAAGCCGCCACTGACTGAGAAAAGTAACAAACAGTTCAAAAGGAAGCACTAAAAAGCCCTAACCGAAAAGTAATCGCAGACTGTGTTCTTAACTGCAAGGAAAGTACTTCCACTATCGGTTTTTCCAGAGCAGGTCACATCCCTATCTTGCCAAAGAAAGCATTGACTAGTGGTCAGCTTAATACTGGCATAGTTAAGCCATGTTTTAGGATGATTTACAATGTCGTCATACAAAGTGCGTCTTCCCACAACACAGACGAATGGGAGCTAAAAAAAAAACAACTTAGCTGTTCCACATTAACCCTAAATATGAATGTTATCCTCATTGGCAGATTCCTTACGAACTATATCCATAATTCCAACCTAACCATAGCCTTACAGTGAATAAAATAAAACCATAAATTTACCAAAATATTTCGATGCTTCACGAAATCTTTTTGCACTTTCTGCAAATCGATGTCGTCGTCAGCGAACTGTTTTTCCAAATTCTTCGACAGAACATTAATGGCTTCGTCGAGACTGCAAAAATATAAATGCAAATAAATACCAATTGCTATCTGAGAAAGTATCTTAAAATTAACATTTTTTCTTCTTTCACTTGTCGAATGTCCTCCGTCTCATCGTCGATCGCCAACTTTTCTGTTTGACTGTGCATACTGAAGATTTCGTCCAGCAGATTTTGAATATTTTCCGGATGATTATTCAAGTCTTGATTGGCCGTCTTACATTGTAAAGCTGCGTATTTCATTAGGTATTTTATTTGTTTCTAGAATTTATCAGATTTATTAGTTTTTCAAAATTTGAAATTGGGATAGTTCAGTTTACCTTTTTATCGGCGTCCGATATTTGCTCTCGACTTTCCGGTGCACATTCAATTAGGAAATCATCGAATATGTATGAAGCTGGCCCGGAAGTAGTTTTGCCGGTTTCAGCTTGCTTATTAGAACTTGAATTCGATGCCATTGTTGCAAAATTGGAAATTAGTTTACGCACTGCAATATTTTTGTTTTTGAATGACCAGTTGCGGGGCGTTGACAATTGACAATTCGCCCGACGAATACGTTCAATGCCGACGCTCTCTTAAGCGAGCGAACACTACCCAAAAAATTCTCTTCAGCATTCAAAAGTGTTCTTTTCTGTGACAGCACGTGGCTGTCAAGAGTGTTTTTGAATTCGATCCCGAATTCGAAACGCAAAATTTACAAATTGCAATCGTTGCGAACGTTTAAAAAATGGTCCGGCACAATAACCAACTACCGGATAATCTGCCGCAACTGCAGAATCTAATAAAACGCGATCCGGACTCGTACAAGGAGGAATTCACGCAACAGTATCAGCACTTTTTGAGCAGTTTGGAAATTTTCAAGTTTAGTCCGCACGAAGAAAACAAAAGTCTAGACGAACTGATCATATTCATTGCACAGGTAACTATCACCATCACTTTCCGACTATTTCACCATCTGATTTTTATCTGTTTCGATTTTCAGGTGGCACAATGCTATCCGGCCGAGTGTGTCCAGTTTCCACAGCATCTCGTCGACTTGCTAAAAAATCACTCGACAACGCTCGACCCGACGATGCGAAATTGCTTCTGCAAGGCTCTGATCTTACTGCGTAATAAGAATCTAGTCACGGCCTTGGATTTACTTGAGCTATTCTTCCAGCTGCTAAGATGTCCGGACAAACGTTTACGGGCCTTTCTCGAGAATCACATAATCACGGACATTAAGAACATGAACGCGAAACACAAGGATATGCGATTGAATTCGGTTAGTAGTTTGTTTTATTTTCCACCGCCCACAGTAAGCAGTTGCAACCATTAGCGTAACAAGAGTGTCGGCACTTTACGAGGAAGTCCGTGGTGCTCAATCGAGTAAAATTCCCGATTTACTGGTTGCATAGCTTATGAAGCTTTTCCTATAGATCCCTTGCCTTCAATTTCCCCTTTCTGTCTTCTCTATCAAAAGACAGAGCGGAATTGCCAGAAGAAACCGGTCCTTCTCGGTCCAATGCAACGGCTTCGTCAAAAATCTCGCATCATTTTTGTTCTTAATTTGCCTTTTTTTATCTTCCAGACTCTACAAAACTTCATGTACTCAATGCTAAAAGATTCGAACCCAAAAGCGGCGAAAATGTCCGTCGATATCATGATTGAACTGTTCAAGAAAAACATCTGGAATGATCCGAAAACAGTGAACGTAATTGCCACCGTAGGCTGCTTCTCGAAAGTAACAAAGGTAACTAACTCGCTAGCTTTACAATCTCAACTCTCCTCTATATGGGAACTGTTCAACTTTTCAGGTAATGGTAGCTTCGTTGAAATTCTTTCTTGGCCACGACGACGAAGAGAAGGGTTCGGACGATGAAGAAAGTGAGAATGAACCGGATCTGAAAGGTGCAATGATGGCCAACAAGGTGAATAAGAAAACAAAGAAGCGTAAGAAGCAATTGGAAGCGATTAAGAAGCAAGTTGTTAAGGCTTCGAAGAAAAAATCCAAAGCAGAAGTCTTTAATTTCTCCGGTATTCACTTGATTCACAATCCACAAGGCATGGCCGAGGCACTGTTCAAACAGTTGCAAGCACACAACGAACGTTTCGAAGTGAAGCTGATGCATTTGGATGTTATTTCGCGATTGATTGGCATTCACGAGCTGTTTCTGTTCAGTTTTTATCCGTATATTACACGTTTTATTCAGCCACATCAACGACAAGTCACACGAGTACTGCAGTTCGCGGCACAGGCTTCGCACGAACTTGTACCCGGTGATATTGTCGAACCGGTTCTAAAAACAATTGCTAATAATTTCATTACCGAACGTAATTCGAGTGACGTTATGGCCATTGGATTGAATGCTGTCCGAGAGATTTGTGCCAGATGTCCGTTGGCCATGGGCGAGGATTTGTTACGCGACTTGGCTATGTATAAGATTTATAAAGAAAAGTCTGTGATGATGGCAGCGCGATCACTCATCACACTGTACCGTGAACAACTACCGGCCATGTTGCACAAGAAGGATCGTGGTCGACCTACCGAAGCACAAGCCGAGCATAAAGTTAAGGGCTACGGTGAAGTAATTGCGTGTGACTCGATTCCGGGAGCTGAAGTTCTTCTGAAGGACGCGAAGACCATAGATGTTGGCGACGATAAGGACGAGAGTGATAGCGAAGAAGACGATAACTGGGTCGACGTTTCGCATAGCGAAAATGAAAATGACGATAGTGATGAAGAGAGCGAAGAGGACGAATCCGACGACGAGGAAGACGAAGATGAAGAAGAACAATCGGAGGACGATGACGAAGAAGACGCCAACGAAGAGACTGCCGATCCGAAAGCGAAAACCGAAAAAGACGCAACCGTTAAAATCCTCGACAAAAAACAAGCCGCACAAGAACTCGCTCTAACGCGAATCTTCACCGACGAAGATTTCAAACGGATCGATATGGCCAACATTAAGAAATCCGTCACAAATGCCCGAAAACGTCCTCTCGAAGCGGAAAAATCCGAATTCGTAAAACTTAATAACATCGAAATGATTTTCAAAAAACGAAAACACGATAAGGAATCGCGACTCGAAACAGTAAAAGCTGGTCGTGCGGATCGCGAGAAATTCGGCTATAAAGACGGTCGACAAAATGAACATTGCTCGACGACCAATCGCGAAAAGGCAAAACGTAAAAATTTCGTTATGATGCGACAGAAGGCACGATCCAAGGGAAAGAAAAGTTTCAAGGAGAAACAATTGGCGATGCGAAAACATTTGCTTCAGCAAAAGAAAATGAAGTAATCGGGTCGGGGTTTTTGGGTAAAACAATATTTTATATGTCGATCATTTTAAAGTTTTTAATAAATTTGTTAAGGCCGATTTTTTATTTGTTTTGATTTTTGGTTAATGTTTTCTAATGCTTGGTGCAACAACAGCACTTTTCTTGCCACCCATTGGAGTGTTGTAACACCGCCTAAGTACGACCCACAATTGGACAGGCGGGACACGGTTGTCCTGGCTAGGGTAAGACACAGACACAAGGCTGACACACTAACACCATATGAACAGAACGCCGCAGCCGGGCTGCGTCGCATGCCAGTCGGCGCTCACCATGACGCACATCATTCAAGTCTGACGGAGCACACGACCATAGCTCCATTTTCCCCTCCCCTCCACATCCTACTATCCCTATCAGACCCCTCATCTCTCTTCTTACGCCTGAACCACCTTCATATTCTTCACCACATCTAACCCAACCTTCACTAGCCTTATGTTCATGTCCTCTCCCGTTAATCTTATTCTTAAGCTCTTAACCAGAAAGTCAGATTGAATTGATGAATGAGCGAGCTACATCTGGAAAATTAATTTTTTGTCTAATAATGGAAGAGCTTTGATTTTCAAAAAGTAACTGACACAAATTTTTTTAACGGGAATCCAGCACAAAAATGTTGTAAAGAATCGTGGGTATCAATCAGGATTAAATCGGTACTACGATTTTCTAACTGGTAAACGAAATCGCTAGACGACTGGAGGTGATGATTCCTGGAGGTCAAGTCCTGATTTGGATTGTAGTAGGGATGTTACGGAGGTGGGTATACTGGAGTCAAGGACGTTTTCGGCCACCGTTCCGCCAATTTTGATCAGATTTCAATTTGGTTTGCATTTTTGAGCAGCTGTTGAGCTCCCCTTTCATTTTATGTATCATTTGGAAAAACCGAAAATTTTGGATTTAAAAAAAAAAATGCCACTTAACCCCTTGCCATTTTTTAGGGCGATTTTTCGAAATTCTCTCCCAATAGTCCGATTTTGACAAATTACCGCTTAAATTAAAGCTGCAGGTGTCTCCTTTTCAAATCTGTAAACAGATTTGAAAAATAAAATTTTGCGCGGCCAGGAGAGCCAAAAGAAGCGAATTTTCACTGTTTTTTCGACGTTTTAGACCACCGTTTCGCCAATTTTGATCGGATTTCAATTTGGTTTGCATTTTTGAGCAGCTGTTGGGCTCCCCTTTCATTTTATGTATCATTTGGAAAAACCGAAAATTTTGGATTTAACAAAAAAAAAATGCCACTTAACCCCTTGCCATTTTTTAAGGCGATTTTTCGAAATTCTCTCCCAATTGTCCGATTTTGACAAATTACCGCGTAAATTAAAGCTGCGGATGTCTCCTTTTCAAATTTTTGCGGCCAGGAGAGCCAAAAGAAGCCCATTTTCACTGTTTTTTCGACGTTGGCCAATTTTGATCGGATTTCAATTTGGTTTGCATTTTTGAGCAGCTGTGAGCTCCCCTTTCATTTTATGTATCATTTGGGAAAACCGAAAATTTTGGATTAAAAGAATGGGACAAGCCCTTCTACGTCCGAATTGTTGGCTGAAGAACGAACGGAAGCGGAACGCTTGCTATTATTGTTCAATTGGAGATCTAAAAATTTGAAAAGCAGCGATAGCTTTGCCACAAGCTAAATACAATAAATTCTTCTCTACTTCGACGAAAATGATAAAAATGATTATGTAAAAGTAAATGGAAAAGTTCATTCTACTACTTTCATTTATAAATACTAAAATCTAAGCAAAAATAATCATTTACAGTTAAAACTTACATTTGTGTACTAAGTCTATAATGTATATAATTCCACGGTTAATTCGTAACCACCACCTTAAAATTAAACGGCACCAGAATATTATAAAAATAATAAAGCCATTGTAAAAATAATAATATTAAGTAAATTGTATGTATAATAGCAGACTTTTCAGTTGCAATAATAATAGTAAGTACATTCTAAAACAATACAGCACCGCAACAACTCTCTCCCTTAGGCCCGGTATTTCAATGTAGAGTTAACTTGTAAGTTGTCAGTTAATCAAAACCACTCGAGTAAACTTTATATGGAAATAACAGACCTACAAGTTAACTCTACATTGAAATACCGGGCCTTATTCGTATGTACACACTAATCGACATTTTTCGAATCATCACGTAATTTATGTCGTACCGAATGAATCCGTAACGGTGGCAAAGAGCCTCTAAAGTGTTTTAGTCTTTTACTGATTTCGACACGTTTCGGTTGAGGCAACTGTTCGTCCTTACTAGACGGAAAAATTTCACTACTTTGTGCTATTAGTCCCGATTTTCGAAAATAACGCGGCATCGAGTAGTCAACTTCCAATGCTTTGGCCTTATTGGCTGTCTGTATCGAATACAAACTGGTCGATTCCTTGTACTTTTCAATTGTTGGCGTATCTTCGTAGTTCTTCGGAAGCATCGAATACGAAATCGATGGAATTTCCGGTGTCATACTGATCTTACTCATCGAACCCGACGATATCGAGAAAATATCATTTTCGCTTGCCGGCCTAAATGAAAAGTACGGAACACTTTTAACATTTCGTAGGCCAGGTTTGTCCATAATATTCGGTGCTTTTAAGTAGTTATTGCTATTATCGTCGGGAACATTTTGTGGACGGAGAATGACTTCTTCTTTATCACTGGCGGCATCCTCTTCGATTATTGGCGTACATTTTTGCGGTGATGCGGGACGGTCGAGTTCCGAAGGTGGCGAATCCGGTGAAATTGTAAATTTGATTGTTTTTGGCTCGGTAGTTTCGGCGTCGACATCTCCTGAAATTATAAGATTGATGACGTGATCAGTTTTTTTTACTGAACTTGCAATCGTGTTTAGAAGATTTTTTACCAAAAAGCCAATGAAAGGATTAAAGCATAATGAAATGAAGGTTGCAAAAGCAAATTGTTGTATTAAATTAAAAGTGAAAGTGTTTTTTCATGCTTTTTATTATTTAAAAAACAATTAAGTGCTGGTTGACTTAAAGCTCTGCCAGTTACTAATGAGATCTAAAGTAAATAATCACCGGATTTAAATTTAGCGCGTAACAATACAAAATTAAAGGCAACATATTAACATAAGTAAATAAATAGAATGCAATATTCTTTCGGAAAAAAGTACAAAAAATGCCTGATCTTATATTATAGTCTAACAAACGATTTTTTTAGAAATAGCGTTGCCTCTACCGAACCGTTTTTTTTACTCTATTCCCTTAAAAAAATGTCTTCAACTGAATCATAGGCGCCTATAGAAATTTTAATTGAAAGAAATATTTTCTCAGATCAAGAAATAAAATTACTGAAAACGCGCTTAGCTGTGTAGATAACAGAGTCTCGACAAAGTAGAGACTTGTGGTCATTATTATGATCTTCAGTCAATCTCTAACTGGAACTTTAACCGCAAGTTTTGTATGAAAATCTGTCACTTAAAGTTCCGATTCGAACGTAACTGACAATCGTAGGAACGGCCCTAAGTGCGTAAGTTTATTAACATTGAGCTCGTTGGAACGTCATGGATTTATCACCAGTTCGATCTGTAGAAAAATGCCTCAGAAAGATGACCAACGCAGTTGAAGATGTAGAGGTCATACAGAGACTAAATATGAGCATAGAATATCACAATCGATTCAATTCGCTCCAGGTGTGAAACCTAGTGGCAATATTTAACACTCAACCTAATTTTGAACTAATCAAACTACTTTAAAATAAAATTACTTGCAATTCAAATGTAATATTCTTCACTTAATTATTTGAATAATTAACACTCATCCTAATCTTGAACTAATCAAACTATGTACTTTAACATAAAATTACTTGCAATTCAGATGAATCTTCTTTACTTAATTATTCACCAGATATATTGTAAATGCAAGCGTTACGGTCTCCCACCCCACCCACATGCGTAAACATAAATAAATGATAATTAGTTTTATGTAATTGAAATAAATAAGAAATAATAGTAATAAATGAAAATTAATTTAATTTAATGGATTAGCAAAGCTGACGTCATGCAATTTTTAACACGTGTGATTTTTTTCTCATTTAATAAATAAAACCCAAACTTTTTAAATTAACAAAACTTGTGGATTTTTTCATAGCTTACATTTTTTTTTCCGTTATTTTTATAAACCCAACCATTTTCAAGTTTGCATTTTATTTATTATAATTACCAGAAGAACTGAATTCTTTTTTTTTTTTTGTTTAACAAATTACATTTATACTTATGTAGAATCACTTTCCCGTCAGTAACAGATAAGTAGCTATTTGGGTTGCATTGTATAAAAATTTTGTATACACAACTAGCATCAAATAACATTAGCATTGAAATTTTGGAGGAAAGAAAAAGAAAATTGTAATTGATGCCAGGTGGGAAACAAATAATTTTTTTTTTTTATTGAAAAAATTAGTGAATGAAAACTCACCTATAAAATAGAGGGAAGAAATGTAAACGATTTTTTTGGTATTTGTTCTAAAAAAGCGATGACCAGCAAAGCTCACAATAGATGAAATTTTAACCCACCCTACTGCCATCATGCAATACATTTTTGTGTGTGTGCTTTTTTTTAAAAAATTATTTTTTTGATTTATATAAACGAAATGCCAATTAATTAAATGGAATTTTTCGTCTGATCGGATATTTATGGGCATAAATTCGGAACGTATTATTTTTGTTTGTTTTGATGCCTAATAGGCTGAGAATGTATTGCGGTTGTTACCTTCTAAGCGTTTTATAAGCTTTTCTTCGTCTGTTTCTTTATCTTTTCCATGAATACCAGGCAAATAGTTTTTTGTTAGATTTCTAGTCAATTTCGGTTGATGATCATGGAATATTTGTGAATTTGCAAATACAGCAAGTATTTCGGGAGCTAAGATAGGAACGCTTGTTTGGATTTCTCGACGATAGTCTTCTTCGTGAATTTTTGAGCTAGAAAAAAATATTATGAATGTTTTTTTTTGTTTTGTGTTGGGTTAGTTTAAAGAAGAACAATGTTATGAAAATAAGATTTACCTTAGAACTGATACATTGCGATTCAACGGTTGGGCACATATTGGCATGTTATTATTATCGTTTTGTTGAACTCCATGTATAACTCCATTGGGCTTTTTGATATCGTCATCTTCGTCTGGATTGTAGTTGGCTGATAGATAGAACAAGTCGTGAGAAAATCTATCAGAATCGTTCTGCACGAAAATATCTTACCTATTGTTTCATCGTAGCAAAATTTCTCCTCAATACAGTTCCAATAAAGATCTTCGAGGCAACTATAACATAAAAAAAAATAGTAAAAAAATTAATTCAGTTCAGAGCGGTGGTGGGAAGGGGTGTTTTGATCAAAATGACAAAGTGGTAAATAAAAGGTCGATTTCAAGTTTTATAAGAACCATGCGACTATTGTTTTACTGATTCTAAAATGGCAAAAGGACTCAGTTGGTAGCCGTAACCGTAACATTTTTTGTCCTCCACGAGCATTACTTGATGTCTACTATTACCCACCAATGGTTAGGCTCCAAAGGTCGCATGACACACTCCAGCTCGGATCTCTTTCCACTTCCTATTCATCTTTTATCATAAAACTTAAACAACTACTTCTTTAGCTCAGATTTGTTCTATTGTTTTCTTTTTTAACATCTAACTTTTATTTGTAAATAATTTATATGTAAATTTTTAATCTTTCTAAGCCCTAAGCTATTATGTAAGTGAAATGTATATTTTGTTCAATGGCTTTAAATTAAATTAAATAAAACTGTACACTGTAGACAACATTTTAACAATACGCGACTATTATTGCAGGCATAGTTGAAAAAGACAATGTAAATTTTTAATAAGTAGATAATAAATTAATGCTTGTAGGAATGACTACCCTATCATATTTTTTATTTACTTCATTAAAAATTTATGTAGATCGATATGAAATAACTAACGAGATGATTCTATAATCAACTTCGTCTACGTCTAGTTAAAACAGTGTAGTAATGTAGAAATGAATAGAAAATATGTAACCAATTCAATTTTGGTTGGTATCCAGACTTCGCTTAACTAGTCCCACGATAGCTGATTATAAATAAGTCAACGGTAGCATTTACGTGCGGACCAGACCAGTCTGAATAGACCAAAAGAAACAGTCTGGTCGTACCAAACCAGTCCATTGGGACTGATTTTGAAAATTCGGACATAAATGCACAACCGAAAAAACCCAAACCGGTCTATGTAGACTGGTGTGGTTCGCACGCAAACGCGAACAATGAGAGAGTACACTTAAAAATAAAAATTTTATTAAATAACAAAAGCCAAAACTCCTGTGAATATGACGAATAATTTTAATTTGTTCATGAGATTTCCACGCAAACTTACATATGAAATTTGTCAAAACCTAATGAGAAGAATCAGAAGAAGAAACTGTCTATTTTTATGGATTAGCTCAGCTCAGCTATTAAAACAATGTGTCTACGTGAGGTCGTCGTTAACCTATCGGAACAGGTACTTTGATCTGTCTATGGAGTTCAGAGCAATATTTTATTTGAAATTATATTTCGTTGTTGGCAACTTGATTCGATAGCCTAAAAGATCCGCTACTCGCGGCAACTTCCGATTAGAACACAAGATGCGTTGAATACATGATTTGTGAGTTTCTTAATTAAAATAATAATGTATAAGATATGTCGCCATTTCCAACATTCATCATTTTGTTTTTTAAAAGAAAAAAAAACTTTCAAAAGAAAAAAAGTACCTCAATCTTTCAAACATCTAAACCGAAATATTTATCCCGAAAAGAAATCAACGTATATTTGAACAAACTATTATCCGTTGACGCTATACATTAGTTGCTAATTTTCAAAATTAAAGTCACCACGAAATGTGCGATTCACAAAATTTCAATCGTATAAATTTTATTTTAATTTTAAATAAATATTTACATTATCACGAAAAGAACGTGACACACTAACAATAATTCAATTAGCTCAATTACATATATCTCTAATGTAAAAAATGGATAACTGTACATAATTTGTGCCCAGAACAATTGTGGTAGGCATCACTACTCTGTCGTCCTAAGCTAAATTGCGATAACTTCAATTTTTGGCCATTTGAAGTTCATGGACACAGTATAGCTTTCCTTTCCAACAAATCCATTAAATATTTTAAGAATGAAAAAAAGTACATCTACACATGACCTATGGATAAATATTTATTATAGTATTACTCTAATAATGAATGGTAACCCAGCCCAAAGAAGATAAAAACAGTTTTTCTCAAAATCGTAGTTAAGTCACATACTGCTTCTTAGCTTAGGACGACAGTAATAAGTCTGTATGCCAACTTCTCAAATGTTTGACTACTTTCATTGGCAAATGTATTCAAATAATGCAATCAAAATTTGTTTATCAAAGTTTTTCTATATCAACAGAGAGATCTACATACATATTTTACACTAAAAAGCCCAACATTGATGAGTTTATAACTCAGAATAAAAACTATAATAATACAAAAATTGTGTCTACTCCTCCCATAACATTTATAATTTTCAAATAATAACAAAGAATTTTTCCACTGTGAAATTTTTAAACAATGATTTAAACATCACGAACCAGCAGAAAAAGAAAACTCTCGGTACCTAAATTTGAACAGAAAACACGGAAAATATATTTTTCTTTCTTCTGTTTGATTAATAATTTAAGTCATACTATACAAATATTTTAACAAAATGGAAGAGACGTATCATTTATAGTTTAAACAGGTTCAAGATCATTGAAAATTTGCATGTTAATTGCATTGTAAATTGAACCCTAATTTATTGGAAATTGTTTGCTAAGTAATTTTAGATAAGTTATCATGACATACCAATTATGATGGAGTATTACGGCTACTCTACAAAAGGATTGAAGAATACTATTGTAGAAAAATCTAGAATTTATCTACAGAATAAAGATAATGATTCAGCTTTTGGTCCGAAAAAACGCAGTACGAATTTAGAATGGACGTGTTAAATTTAGAAGAATAGATAGACAGACATAATACATTTAAAATTTCTACCAAAATATTTTTCTCGAAATTATTCGCAGAATTTATTAATTTCAAACATTACGTGGTTTTTTTTTGTACAGCAGACCAAATTACGCCGATTTTTAAAATATATAAATTACGTTCAAGATTGATTGCCAAATCAAAGATTTATAAGTAAAGCCGTCTAATTAACATTATGCGGAATATTTTATCAGTAGTATGCATACTACAAATGACAAAGAAAAACTGTAAATTGTGCTTTTGTCTTTACGAGTAGAACTTTGTTTGAGGTATCTATAGTTTGGACTTTAATGCTGTTGCACTTTCAATATAATCATCAATCTTGGTTAATTGTATGAATATAATAATTTTTATTAATGAATGTAAGAAGTTGAACCTCCCCGAAAAAATGTTACCTGTAAACTTTTGAACATAATATCTAAAGGTAGTATTACATTGAGAGCGATGCGACATGCTCGATGACCCAATGGATCTTGCGATCAGCATATCCCGAGGTCCGCTATAGTGAACTTCCCGCAATCAATATACTTTGCTCGCAGCTTGCAAACCGATGCACTCTTTAGCATGCATTCTAATCAGCTGTTATCGCGTCGCATCACTAAACAGACGCGCGTTGCGTTCATTATAATTCCGCCTTTAGGAAATATGAAGCAATAAAAATGAAGCATAAATTTTTGAATTTTCGTGTTTACTATTTATTTTTTTTGCTCCCAAAAAATACGAGTTGAAGATGGCGTAAACTAGTTTTCTTAGCTGGATAAAAGTCCAGAGGTGAAACAAAAGGTGGATTGTGGAATAAGTCATGATTAAAAGGAAAATAAATACTTCTATTTTCTTAAATTCGTTTTATGTTCTCAGGTTTCATCCTTTTCAATAAAGACTGCTCTTTTTTCTTACATTTAAATTCATGTATACAATAGTTTTAAAAAATGGAAATTTCTTGTTCGGACAAACAGATTGCGATTTATAAAATTAAATTAATTTACGTAGAGACAAATGAAGGTGATAAATTGTGAGGTAAGTTATAGAGTATATAAAAAATTATTGTTTACAAAAAATATTAAAATGAATAAATTTACCTTTGACAACAACGACACATTGTTTATTTCGTGTCCAGCTTAGTCCAAAAGTTTTCCGTATTTTCTTTTCAATCCAAAAAAGAAGAAGAACTCATTCAGCTACATTATTTTCTTCGTTTCTTTCCGATAGGCTGATAGGTTTTATCGTTTCAGCTATATTTCACCCCCCTTTTTCTCGTATCTGAAATTTATATTAAAAAAAAAAATGTTTTCCTGTTATCATATCATCATCAGTTTTATCTTTTTACTTGCTAATATTGTCTATATCAAAACTTTATTTATGATTATACACCTACACGGAAAAATATAACAAAGTACTTCTCAAGAGAAAGAAAATTATTATACCTTCATGATCGGATATAAACGCAGTTATTAATTTATTTATAATATTAAATACTTTTATAATCAATTATATTTACCTACAACTCCACCCCATAAATAAACAGCAATTTTTCATTGAATTAATAATAAAATCATTTACGATAATAATTGGTTTATATAATTCATCATTCCGGCGCAATCTAATCGCAGCCGTCTCCTCAGATTATTGATAGAGTATTCGCCCACAATTTAATAACTATTTCTCAATTTTTTTTAAATTTAGTAATTTCGATTTGGTCGTGTTTATCAAATTCTAAATTACAAATTAAATAAGAAGGTACAGTGTTCTTAATTTTTTATTTTTGTTTAATACGATTTTAGTATACTGATAACGAAATATAGAACAAGCGGACCCACCTTATTCTCTATAATATCCAAAAGCGTAGGTCTTTATCTACGTTAATGTGTAATTGCTTCTCCATTCTAAATCTTTCATTACGCCAATAAGCTCAGTGATAATTATCTTGATCTTGTACAAACTAAATTGTAGCTTTCGTAGGTACTTGTCCCGGATCAAATTCAAATTATTTGATAGGAAATCCATGGCAATGTTATTTTAGTGAATTGATTAATGGAATTATTCGATAAGGTTTTTTTTTATGTATGCTCGAATTACTTTACTTAATATTTTTTTTAAACAGGTACTAACTAAATATGTACATCAGGGACGTCATTTATGGAGGAAGGGTTTTGAATTTCGGAATTGAAGTGAATCACCTTATAATTTTGTCTAGAAAGACTATCTTTAAAGGAATCTAAAAAATTGTGTATTCTCTTAGCTTCTTTTTGTCGAAAACATGATCTAGACATGCTATCAATCAGATTTACTTGGAATCTAGTTATGCAGTTTTTGTTCAATTCAATGAACACAAACCAACCCAAGAACTTATGTTCTTTAAGCTTATCTTCCGATTCTAAGCCATAATTATTGCTGTTGTTATTATTAAAAAATAAAAAAATAAATTAATCATTTCTGTATTTATTCATTAAGTATATTACTATAGTACTGCTTCACTCGTAATAAGCCATAGCCACTTGAAGATAAGAGGGAAAGGCCGGGTTTTTCGCAATAAATCCTTCATGCCGAATTTATCATACAGCGACTTCAGAATGTGACTTGCCCTTATAGAAAACATTATTATAAAAACTATCTAGTATCTTTTTTTATGACTGTCTTTTCTATATTTTTTAAGAGACAATTTCATTTGTTATTTTTCCTTGTTTTGGTCGTAACAATATCTTTCATTCGGAAAGACCTATCTATCTCCTTGAGAGACATTTTTATTGCCTATTGTTCTCCTTAACTAGACACGACAATGACTACCTTGTGTGTTCTCTTGTACATATTTCGAAAGAAATTTTTTAAACTTGTAGATGCATACGTAGTAGTACAATCAGTATTTTTAAAGCAATACGATAAAAATATAATGATTTTTTTCGTTTTGCTATAAATTGCAGTAACTTACGAGTACGATGGCCGTTTATTATAAGAATGATTATTTATCAGAGTTTCATCGTTCAGTACACAGTAAAAAATTTCAGTAAAATTACAATTTTTTGTAGAGTAGTTTTTACTGTAGCATTAATGTAATTTTACAATTAGAACGTAAATTTAAAAAACTAATGTGCTTATTTTCTTGTAAATGTGTAAATGCTGCAATTTCTGTAAAAATTACATAAAAATATGTAAGTTTAAATGAAGTTGTGCAGAATTCAATGGCATTGTGTGTTTTTATATATATTGTTATGTATTAATTCTAGTTTTGCGTAAAGTTACTTCTTATTTGTAAATATAAAACAAAAACATAATAAAATTATATCTGTCTAGTGTGCTACAGTAATCTTACAACGACCAGAATGTCAGTGTTGAAATTATGCACGCTGTAAGAACGCTGTATTATATCAGACATATCTTTTATCTACATAATTTATAATACTTAAAATGTGAGAAGTTTAAAATTACAAATAAAGTATGTAATACGAAATACATGTTACTGTAACAATTTACACACTACTATGTAGCACAATGCAATGTGATTTTACTATAGCTGAAAAACAATAAAATATATATATAATTATACTACTATTGGTATTTATAATCTTAATTCAAATTATTGTATACATTTATTATAAGTCTTACCAACATTAATTTCTGGGCTTCAACCAATTACCAAATAATTTAAGTAACACTTCGTATACAAGTAAAATATGTACTATAATTCGCCTCTTAAGATTTAATATATACTCTTCAATTCATTAAGGTGTTAAACCGGTTCACTACAACTTTCATAGTTGTTCATATTACAAAACTATATACAGAAACGAGAGAACTTTTAATTTTAGATATGCTTAGGATCAAACATATGAGATACTTATTTAGATCAAATTTAATTGCACGAACGAAGTTCAATGAAACGAGCATAAGTTATTTTATATTTACATTGACATCATATTTACATTGCAGACAAGCCTTATTCATTACGCAACGATTCTACGTAACGTTAACGTAACTGCTATACTACTAGCCTGCAGCTGGAGCCAAATATATCACTTAATGATTAAAAATTAAATGATGAATAGTTTGAGCTTACTCTACTCTATACTAATTTAAAGTACTGATTAATGATTTTTAATTTCCATAAATAGCACAGATTCTTGTTCATTATTTCTGTTTCTGGAATTGGTTTTATATTCAATAACAGTGGCAGATCAGGCTATGATCTACAAGAGATTATAAAAAAATGAAAAATGTTTTTCAGTTTGTCGCGGTTTTGATTAAATTTTGAATCGAACTAGAGATGAATTGTTCTCGAGTGAATTGTTCCAAAAGAACACTTCATTGAAGTGAGTGAGTGACATAAAATTATCGAAAATCAATTATGTGTAGAGGGTGTAGGAAAAAATTAGCCTTATTTTTATTTTTATTATTTGGCAGCTAACTTACAGATTTAACTGAAAATTGGACTTAAAATTTACTGAACATTCACAAAAGACAAATAAATCCTCAAAATTCAAAAATTCAATAGCTGCTCATGAAAATAGTTTTTGTCTTCAACGGTCCAAAGTTCAGGACAAAAACCTGTGCCACCTAATTTTGATATGTCTTTAATTTAATCTAATATATAAAATAAAGTTGCATAAATGGTCGGGCGGAATGGAAATCTACACCTGTGAACCGTTCCCTCCCAAATTTTGCATGGACATTCTCGAGACTACCGGACATTTCGAGAACATAGTTATATATTCCCGAAATTAGTGGTTCGCGAGTTATTTCAACATTTGAGTTTTTTAATAAGTTCAATCAGATGAACCTGACTTAGAATTAAAAACTTACAACAGGCAGTCGTAGCCGAGCGGGTAAGGCGTCTGACTGGAAATCAGATGATTCCCTCAAAAAAATTGGTTAAAATCGTTCGAACATTGGTTACTAAAGATGGTATTCAAAAAAAATTATTTTCTCTGCAATTTTAAGTTCATGTCACTAAAAAACATGTGAAATGCATTTATACTTTAGGTAATAATGCAAAAGTCACACCTCTTCAATAATTTTACTGCAAATACACAAAAAAAAATTAATTTTAAGACCATTTATAAAAATCGCATTAGCATAAGGAATTCATAATAAATACAAGATATGCGCCGAAAACACAGGTCGATACTACGATAATTTGTCCCTAATAACATTGTGACTTAAACAATCACTTCGCATTGACTTCCCTATCCCCACAGAAAGTTTAGCAAATCGATAAGATTCAAATTGAGAGTGCGTATTTCCTGTTATTTCAGTGGTTAATCTGAAAGTGATTCATTTATATTTTTGCGATTAGGTACATACTACTCATTTTTGGTCCATGAGTCAGAAACGAAAATTATGAAAAAAATCTTAAATAAAATAAGCAAATGTCTATCGATTGTTCACAATTAAAAATATTGCCGTCGTCTATGTGCTGAATAGCACTTCAGCCTAATGAAATTTACCAACTTGATAGTATAGGAGAGATTTCTTGTCTTTTAAATCTCGGACTACCAGCACGTATAAGAACCTATCACCCTATCATTGCCAAAAATTATAGATCAGTATATCTGTGGTCACAGGGAATAACTAGGTAAGTCAAAAAATAGTAAAATGGGATAAAGGTAAATTAAATTTTTCGCAAAAACTGAATTTACAGGAATAGTTCAATAGTACTAATAGCAAAAAAGTGCTATTCTGAATAGTTTCGCTTTTAGACTTACTGACTTATTCCCTGTGGCCACAGAAATATCTCTCTTGGAATGAAGGAAGTTATAAAATATTCCAGCCAACACACAATCATTTACTACGACAGTTAACATGACCATCAAATCCTATTCAAATTTTTCAGGTAAAATCGGGCAAGTGTAGAACAATTGTTAAGAAATTAATCAAGCCAAAATTTGATGAACTATCAAACTGCATTTCAAAGTGAAATTAATCAAATATTTGATTGAGTGGCATACTGAAAACACTTGATGCTGTAGACAAACTGTCTCTAATTACTCATGACAATAGTCAAATGAATACATACAGTTCTCAGTAAAGTTACAGCTCAATATTTAATAACATATTGTGCATACATGATTTGTTTGTACGTCATTGAAATTATATAAAATACACTGTATACACTGACTAAAGCACCGCACTCGCGCATTTCAACGTGTCCCCCTATTAAGCGTTAATCTTTTCATTTTCTAACAATTACGCTGCCGGCAATCAACTGAACAAACATAAAGAAAATGCCGATCGATCAGTTGTACTAACCCAAAATTCGAAGTCGTTAATAACAAAATATAAAATAATATTTGAATTTGTCCTTCATGGATCACAGGTTTTACGTCTGTCTACCTTGTTGACCGTATTAACAATACAAACTCGTAAATTTATAAACATCAACTATTTAGCACAAATACCCTCAGGTATTAAACACTTTCGACATTACTAATAAATTAATGCATGGGAGGTTGAGGTGGTATTGCAGATATTGGAATAATTTTTTTCTGTTGCTATTAGAACGCGTTTTACGAACAACAAAACAGGCATTGAAAGTGTGAAGTACTCTACTTTAGTACGAAAAAAAGGTGTAATATTTACCTGAATATATTCAATAAATTAAACTATCGTTAGTAAATGATTTACAAATGTAAACATACCGGTAATTCTAGTAAAAATATTTTAAATATCCGTTCTAAATTTCTCAAAAACATTACTATGACCTCCAGTTTCTAATTTCTTGCTACCTGAGTTAATAGCGCAATTTTTAACGTAGTACTGAAATCTATGTACCTACATACCAGATAAGATTAAGACAATCAGCGAACTGTCGTGAATTAGTCGGAAACGAACAATTTTATTACCCGCCGCCAGAGTGTAGTAGCTGTTTGTACAAAAATGTTTTACAAATCATCAATGAAAGAAATTAGAAGCGAACACAAATTATTATTGGCAATTGAGCAACAATAACAAGAGTGGGAAACATACATAAACCTGTTAAGCGTAAACATAATCAAATCATTGATTATTTATTGTTTCTAATAGGCTGGAAAAGTTTACCAACCTGTTAATCTGTTCAAAACTGTTCGAAACTTCTAATCAAATAAAATTTGTTCATTTTTTAAACAAAAAAAAATTGTTCATGCTGTGCGCTCGTTACGAGTTCGAATTAATTTAGCTTGTTCTCAAGAAATCACTGCTTATTAGTAACCTTGCAAAAATATAAGGAGATTTAAGCTCACGTGATCATCAAGGTGATCATCATATTGTATTTTATCTGCATATGCAAGTAAATTTTTCACAAATATGCTCGGAATCGGTTTCAATTCGATCAGAAAAAGAATTTAAATTGAGCTAATATTGAGAACAAACAATAACATGCATAGATAAATAAATAAAATAGTAGAAATACGTACACAAATTGTTATCGTCTATTTTTTTTTTTTCCTGTAGGTATTCTTGCGAATTTAGAAGATCACTTTTATATTCACTTCTTATTAGGCGAACGAATTCGCGCGATCACATGCTTAACGCGTATTCACTTTATCATCAAAACACGAACAGGTTCTGATTGATTATGTAGGTACCTGTAATCACTTGGCTAAATTTTAAATCTAATGACAATAAAAAATCGAATATTAAAATCAAAATATTTTCAATAATATTTTAGACACAAGTGAATTAATCCGATTAATCCAAATTTCACAGCACGATCGTTAGAAATTGACGAACAAAAAAACAACAGGAAATAATTTTATTCTTTAATTGATAGCAAACACCACGGTGCAACTTTTCGTATATTAGAAAAAAAACAACAAAGTTTTCTTATTTCTAAATGGAAAATTGCAGTGAAGCAATACGTTATTAGTCTCGAGACTAACAGGCCTATGATCACGAGGAGGAACAAGTACTGTCCGTATGTCTCACGTACAGAGTACAGGGGAATTCTACTTGCTGCTATAGCTTCTACTGAATAATCACTCCGGGAACTTTTTTAACGACGGATTATGACTGCATCTTTGCAATTGTATGTTGTACGTGTATATCAGTTCGCAACAACTATATCGTGTCGGGCTAAAGCAATCAAACACTCGATATACTCGGCTTAGAGCTGGAATACTGGAATCATATCTTTTGGCATTGGCACTGGCACACTACACTACACTGCCCCATCATGCACACAACTTTGATTCAATGAATTTGAGTATATTATCGAATTTACAGACGGCTCTCTCAGGTATACTTCATGAATATGTTACCGCGCGTCTTGTGTATAGCAGTATGGTGTCTATTGAAACGAGTTTAGCATACCTTCCAGGTAAGAGAGCAATGACATACACCTGAACATGTTCTCCAAACTCACTCAACTCGCAAACGCAACACAACATACCTACTTATATATAATCCATGGACGACCACTCTCGCTTTAATTCCAACGAGCATTATCATTAAAAGCACTCTTTGAAAGTATTGTGCAAAAAAAACACCGCACAGAAGACTAGGGACTCGTACTCGTACTATCAACAAGTTGGTGCCAAATTTAAATTACTCCCGGCCAGCTTATAGCATTTTGAGTATGGGTCTTAAATTTCTATATGTTATTATGATCTGACTTCGGTTGGCGCATATGTTGAGATTTCAGATATGCTGCGTAATTCAATATTTTTTTTTTGTTTCTTATACCAATTTAATATTATTATACAATCTCGTAAGGCACACGAGAATTTTCGCCTAACAGAGCACTGAAATAAAATTAGCCCCGATCGTGTTATCTCGCCGACTTCTAGATACATATTACTTTTGGAAATTGTACAGCACGCTAGCTATATATTCTTTTGTCGAAATGTTTTTCTATGAATAGATTCAATTCGAAATGCAATAAGAATATTCTAATATAAAAAGACTTAATGTAAGCTTACTTGTGGGATTCCATGCAATAGGGCCAGGCTATATATAATTCAGTTTGAAGCGCACTTATTTTTGTTTCGCATCCATTTCAATTCAGTTTTAGCGGAAAATTTAGCAGGTCGTGGATGATACGCGCGTACCTATGAAATTGTAATTAAATATTTGGTTATAGAATTCATCAAAATAAATATGTAATAGTACCTACTTTTTTGTTCTAGGTGTGACGAGAGGAGCTAATAAAAACATACTACTTTATTTAAATAAATACATAATTTCGTAATATAAACCAACATAGCTTATGTAATATTATAACTCTATCGTATAGGTTAATTGATTCCATATGCAAACGAAAATTTTTTAGATTTCGACATAATTCACCGAAAACCGGCATCTTAGTATACAGCTTGTATTGTAAGTTCTTATATGACGATATATTTGGAATTTGAGACGAAAATACCGCTCTTATCCATGTACTGTCGAAGTTACGTTATAATTTATTTAAACCAGGGTCGTTTAGCCTCAGCAATAATACATTATTGGCTCTATGTTATCCCAAACATTCCAAACATCCCAATCATTTCCCTTCATACTTTTCAAACTTCCCTCAACCTCACTACTAAATATCTAAATTCCATTACCATGGTAAACATGGTACTGAAACCTTTGAGACACTGAACATGTTCAGTGCGAAAAGTTGTTTCTTAAAAATACTGGGTAACATTAATGCACCTCATTATATTTCGTACGGAATCTCTAGTGATGCGGATATTTATTTCTGGCTTTACCCATGAACAAATGAAATGAAGATAAAAAAAAACAAGCACGTGACACTATGGGAGCACAGAACCATTGTATTAACGCTTATCATCATAAGTGATCAGTGATATCAGTGATCAGTGATATCAGTGATCAGCAGAATTCGCACACGTATGGCGGTAATTGAGATAGAAACCGCGAAAGATATAGTTGAATCAAAAGCGATGAAAATTACAAATTTCGTTCGACAGATTTAAGAAATTTGAAAGTAACGAATGTAAAGGCTTTTTTTACTATCATTTACCCAATGAAAATTTAAAAATGGGGTGACTGGAGAAGGTTAAAACCCTTGCATTCACCCACTGAGTTTCGAGCCTATATTCCAATAGTTTACGATCACAATAACCCCATTACTTACTTTTAACAATAAACTATTATACTTAGTTATCTTATTTCGTTAATTTGAAAAATTTCCTATCATTAATATTTATCGCAGATGATAATGAAAATAGTGTGATTAGATCACAATGCTAGTTGCTATTTCACATGGGAGCAGACAGAATTTCGGTTATATAATTAAGAGGAAAAAATGCCGAGTTCGTCAGATTAAAAAATATAATTAACTGAAAAAAACACTGCTAAAAAAATCGTTTTGCTTTCTTTATAGTATTTACGTTTTAATATCGCAATAAATAAATTTAATTATTCTAATTATCAAAGAGAATAGTAACAAAATGTGGAACTTAATCTAGACGGTTTTTTTTTTTAAATACAAATAAATACATACTCCTTTCCTTTTCGGGACGCCTTCCTTTTGGCCTTTCTTTACCGGTTCCATGTAATGTTGATTGTTTTTTTTTTTAATTTTATAATACCTTATATAGGTACCCCGCATGCGCGAGCTAGATATTAATACGAAATTGTAAAACAAAAAAGAAATTGTCTCCTTTCTTTCGGAACCCCGGTTTTCTTCTTAACGGATACCTGTCTTTAGCATAAGAAAAAAAAACGGAATAAAATTTTTTAAAACATGTAAGTCAATCTATAGTATCAACTTTCTTAGTGTTTGAGGGTTTGCATACTCCAGTAGCACCCATATCGATTGTTCAGTCAGTATTTCGAAAGTAAGCCAACGTCAATGGGGCGATTAAGCCCTAAATTCCTCACTCCGATACTCTGACTCTAATTGCTTACGTGGCTAGGCGAAATCAGTTATACATAACCGCTTACCACTTATGGCTTGCGTTAAGGGGTTATAGGCAGTTAGAATTTTCAAAAAATTGATTTTTTATTGCATTTTCGGAATGTACATGTATGATCAAAAAGTTCCCGGAATAACAACTGTGTGGCGCGTTTGTTGTTTCGATTTGAGTTCTGTTTTTTTTTTGTTAAGTTGGTACATCTGTTGTTGACATTTCCTCTAAGTCTTAGCGTCATACCTTGACATTTGCAAAAGTTACGTGGCTAAGAGTACATCTATCTCTGTGTGTGTTGGCGATTTTTTACAATTTTAGAAATGGATTTAAATTTGCAACAACGAACTTGTATTAAATTACATTACATTGCCTATGGATCCGTCCAAGACATTTGGGTTACCGGAGTGTAGCAGCAAAGTTGGTGCCAAAAGACCTCAATTTCATGCAAAAAAGAGACCGCACAGTGCCATCATTATTCGTAATTTTTTGACGAAAAAAACAACAAATACCATCAAACAGCCACCGAATTCACCTGATTTGGCTCCCTGTGCCTTCTTTCTGTTCAATCGAGTTAATAAAAAAAACACTACGGGGAACGCGTTTCAGCAGCCGAGAGGAAGTAATGGAAAAATCGCACGGAGCACTGGTGGTCATACCGAAAACCGAATATAAAAAATGTTTCGAGGATTGGATCAGGCGCTGGCATAAGTGTGTTGCAGTCGATGGGGATTACTTTGAAGGGGACAATATAGATTTAGATGAATAAACTTGTATTTTTAATTTTCTCAATAAATTCCGGGAACTTGTTGATCAAGGGGTATAATAGTTGTTCAATTAAAACAACGAAACAAATTCTTAAAGATAGCCGTAGTTTTAGACATCCGAGGTGTATGTAACCCCTTAAGTAATTATTTGCTTACCTTTATAGTTCACTTAAAAATCAGGTCTTATTATAATTAAAATCAGAAAAACATTAAGCTACAATTTTGGTAGTATGTACCGACCAAAATTAGCCCTAGATTAAATCGGTGTATGTATTGAGCTAAGCCTGCATTTTTTTGTCAGTTTTTCAACTACTATATTGTTGTAAAAATAAAATGAACCGTGAAATAAAAAGCAAAAATTACAAACTAAGAATATTTTCAATAACTTCCTTAAGGCCGGTTAACATGGTAACTGTTGTTGTGGTTGAGGCCTTGGAGTGAATATTTTTACTATTTTGATTTCCGGCGGCAACACAACACTGCAAGCAATTTTTACTGAGATTGTGAGGGAGAAGGAAATGAGAATCTGATCAGGAATGAAACGAACAGATATTATATCCAATAAAAAATATTGACAATATTTCTGTGAATGTGTTTGGACCAACATTTTTTGCAGGGGTTGCTTCTACTCCTTTGAAAACTCGATAAGCTAGCTCCCTCACAATCTCAGTAAAAATTGTTTGCAGTCACCAACCGGCCTTTATGCATTTTTATCCTCGATTTAATATGAAACCTATTGAAGGAGAATAATCGGGACAATAAAATTAAATAGAATAAGAAAAAGTTACTTATACGAAAAATGTACATTTTAATTAAATTCAGTTGATTTTAACGTAAAAAAAAAAAATAATACTAAAAACTTCATTCATCACTCTAAAATAATTTTTGCTTCTTTTCCATTAATAAATAATTTTTGGCCATTTTTCAAACAAAACTCACGTTTCACATGCGCAAACAAAAGATCGGTAACTAGGAAGATCTGCAATTTAAAAAAAAATAATATCGGACGGTTAATGGCAAGCTACTTTAACTTTAATATATCACATACTTGTCCGGTTGAAAATGCCAATGTGATTCCAAAATAGAAATTTGCATTTGCCGAGCCTGCGTAGATCCAAAGATGCCACAAAGCCGGCATGACTAGAACGGTAACCAAAAAGAAGCAGAACACAATAAAATTGTGTGCCATGACTGGAAGGGAAAAAAAGAAAATTAACTTTAGGTTGAAATTTAGCAGTTAGCTATCTTACACTTCCAGCACTTCTTCCACAGCGGTAAAAACGCCAAATAGAATGCAACATCACCGACGCACGGATACGAACGAAAAATTGCAATAAGCGACAACAATATCGTTCCCAACATCATCGGATCTTTTCGTAGCTTTATCGAAAGCGGAATTAAGTATAAAATCGTTGCATTCATTTGATATGTTACCAAGAACATGGTACGGAAATGTTCAAACATTTCGGTAAAGAAATACCAAAATACTCCAATGTTTGGTTGTAGATCGCGATAGAAAAATCTGAAATAGTCGGTAATAATTTAATGGGTATTCAAAGTGGGAAATTTACTTACATAAAACCTATAGTACTATCCAGAAAGCTCCAATTGCCTATCAATTTTAAATTTACTAAACATATCGAAGCACAAAATGCAATAAATATGACGACTATTTGTACCGCTTTCGCTACGGTGTTTCGACTAAACAATAAAATAGCTGGAGCGAGGAGTACAACTGGATACATGTTGCGAAGTGATTCGATAGCGAGGACCAACAAGCACGGAAACAGCTGCTTCTTGGATAAAAAGTAGAAAAACAAAGCGAGTAGGAAATTGCTGAAGACGGCAGTCGTTTGTGCAATACAGCTCATTATTGAGAACGGATTGAAAAGATAGGCTAGAAGAACATACTGCGATAGCTCTTCAATGTCTTTGGGCTTAAGCTGAATATCTTCGGTTCCTGGCGCGCATTGTATTTTCTGATCCGTCTGGACCTGCAACTGTTTTTCTTTACGAATTTGAAGAGTAGATTTGTAGGATACTCTTACCTTGTCTTTTAATACTTCTCGGGACATTTTACATAAGATAAATGCAGTGATTAAATCAACAGCTACAAATAGCAACGGCAAAATATATTCGCAATTGTTTAAAATCCACGACAAGCTTAGCAGAATTATAGGGCTCTCATGCACCATATCACCACTGTACGGATTGATTCCATTTTTGTATAAATATGCGCCTTCTAGAACTAAAATCAAATACTTTCAACTTATCTTGAAAAACACAAACGCTCCAATAAGCCTCACCTCTTTTGAACGAATTCAAAGGTGTCGATATTTCGACCCTGTTTTGGAAAATTGTTGAGTATTTCGAAGCGATAAAGAAAAATCGCAATGCTCCAGCGAGGATTAAGTAGCTTATAGATTTTCTCCTCATTTTACATTGCTAATTAAACCCGACCGAATTGTACGAAATGAAATTATTTATCAACTTAATTCACTGGAGTTGTCATACAATGTTTTTAGGTTATGTTGTTGTGACAATCGAAACAGAAATAGGGGGTTTATTAGATTGGGCAGCACTACTCGAGATGGACGCGAAATGAAAAAGCCGGTACCACAAAACCGTAAGGATAAAATGAGTCGGAAACGACGAGGAAATTTCGTTCGAGAAGTAACCAATAAATCGATCGTCGAGAAAACTATTCAGACAACTTAATTATTGAGGAAGCATCTCCATAGGATTGGTTTCTGTGATGCAGAATCTGTAACGATAGAAACAAAAAACTCCAGAGCTCATTCTACGTGAGAAACCATACACCAGCACATAAGCCTGGAACGAATAAAGCTGATTCACAATATAAGAAATAAGAAATTTAAATCCTCTATCAAATTGATCCACAACCAAGAAATACACAACTTTAACAAAAGAAATGCGAATGCTATTAAACAGTAACATGTTCCGAGGACAGATCGACTTAGAAAAGATCCTGTCTCTGAGGCAATACGTGAATATATTGCTTTACTGACAAATATACAATATATAGCAAAGAATGTGCTTCAGTTGAAACGTCTTGGAAAAAATAATCTTCTATGTCGAAACTAGAAACGCGGTATTAAGTGGTTACATACACCTGTGACGGCTAAAACTACGGCCATCTTTAAGAATTTTTTTCGTACATAAAACTGAATTTAATTGAACTAACATTTTATATCTATAATTCAAATACAACGTGTATCACTTTGGACCGTTAAAGCTATTCACAATTACACTTTTATTCACAGTAACGAAATTTTCAGACATTTTACACGATTCTCCTGTGGCAATACTCTCAAGGCAATTCGATCGACAGTCGGTACAAATTTCAATCGCCACGGAAAGTTCGTCTTTTGTCGATAGTCCAGCAAGACACTCATAATACCGGTGTTTACTTATTTGATCTTATCATTTCAAACTTTTTGTTTTCCAAGTCGTGTTCTAGTGCGGTTTCAGTTTCTTTGTAGTGTTTTAGTACTAGTTGTAATATAAATTTATAATTATGTCGGAGTTGAATAAAGTTGTAGTCGTAGATAGCGAACATTCCACATTATTTTTAGGAGAGTTATCCGAACTTCGAAAAAACAAACGGGTGTGTCCTTTGTTATCAAAAGCATTTAGTTTCTAGCTCGGGGAAAAGGGTCGGATTTCTTTTTACCAATAGTGCGTGATGTTTGTGCTCGTACTCATTTTAAATTTGTAATAGTTTCTCTCGCTTGAACTACCCGAACTTTCAAACCAAGTACCTTTGGGAACTTCCTCACAGCCTTTAAAAAGTATGATAGTTTTCAGAACCTTCGATAATAAGAGATAATATCTTCATAAAGTGTATTAATCTACAATATGCGATCATATCTCATTCTGCATTGGCCTCAATAGAGTGAGTGTGACCAAGAGTAAATGGCGAGTAAGGTCTGGAAGTAGAATTTTACAGGATCTAATTCTAAATTGAATAAGTACGAGACAGCATGCTTCATTTTCGAGTTAACACTTCATAAAACTACGTCTTAGAAGACGATTGAAACATAAAAAAACGCAAATCATACGAGACTCGTCCTATCCGTTCTCTTTTATTCTATTAGGGAGCTACTGAGCCTTCTTTAGTTTTCCACCGCAGAGTTCATGATCCTTTCGAAATCCACTCATGTTTTGAATAGCTATGGAAACTTACTGCCAATTATTAGGAAATACTATAATTCTTCGTCTTTGCAAACTTTAACAGCTGAAGCTACGATTATTCAATTTAATTCACTATTACATTTTTATCCCTTTGCAGTTTTGTGATATTAAGCTTTGTGTAGGAGATCGACAAATCGATTGTCACAAATGTGTGCTTTCTTCAGTCAGTCCGCATTTCAAATATTTCTTTGATGGTAAATTGATGTGAAGTTCCTCCACAACATTTTATTAATGTTAATTTTTCAGATGCTTCTCTAGACAGCGGTAAAGATGTTACCGATCTCACCGGCAAAACAAATTCCTCAGTACTGGAAGCAATCATCGATTACATGTACTCGGGTTCGATTTCGTTTGCAATAGATGAAGAAGCCGCAGTCCTTTTTAAAACTCTGGACTACTTCAAAATGAAATCTACGAAAGAGCAATGCGAGACTTTTCTAATGGCTAATGTGAATGAAGAGAATTTTTTTGCTATGCTTGGCCTGGCGGGTAAATTTTTAAAAATACTAAGTGTTATGAAACATTTTGGTTCCAAAAGTTTTTCGAGAATTTTTTGAATTAACTTATATAAAAATTACAAACTTTAGGAAAATCAGTGTGACTAAAATTAAATCTTTGCTAGAGTTGATTTTAAACGACAGATTCTCTGAACAAACACGTGGAATAAAAGTGAACGTTGATCTTGGTCCTTTGTCTATTGTACCTAAATAACAATTCGGAACAAAGAATTTTTCGCTTTCTTAGTCTGACTGTTCACAAATATGTACATTAATTGAAACCACTATGCTGACAAAAAAAATTATCCGGTAATGTTCATTCTTATCTCTTATCTCATTCTTTTCTCTTCAGATGAATTATGCCTTGCAAAGTTACGAGATGCTTCGGTTCACTTCATTATTGAGAATTTTAAGAAAATTTATTGCTCAAATGACTTCAAGGAACTCAATAAAAATCAGGTATTTCTCAATATCGTACAACTGCTCTAATGTCTTACTTTCTTTTCTTATATCAGCTAGAATCAGTTCTGAAAAAGATCGATGGTAGCGATTCCGATACAACATATTTGATGTATCTAGCTATCGTAGGATGGGTCGAACACGAAACACAAAATCGGAAAGATTATCTCGAAGAATTATTGGACTATGTGTCGGTAGAAAGCTTATCTCTTTTCGATTCTCGCGAAATTGTTCTAAACGATAATTTTTTGAAAAACGATCCTGGTTGCTGTAAATGGCTTGTGAGAACTTTTTTCAGCTCCACTTCAGCCGTAATGAAAAAATCAAGCCCACCATTGTTTATATTATCACAGGGTGCTGATAAATCCTGTCAAAAGTTCGAGATATACGATAAAATGCTTACAGCGCTGGAAACTCGACCGCAGATGTTTGTTCGTGCATTGGCAAAATATAAAAACTCTATTTATGCTTTCAGCGAAAACATTGATCCCGAAAGTGAAACTACCGCTTTAAAGTATAATACGATCGAAAATAGTTGGATTGAATTAAAAACCAACAGCAGGGCACTAACAAAACCAGTTAAGCCAGACCCGTTCGCAATTTGTACAAAAGATGATAAATTCTTTTTGATAGGTGGGAGAGGGGGTCTGACAAAAAATCCTTTTGTAAGTTATAATTTGGAGACTAATGTATGGACGTCGTTGCCTGACCCGAAATTTAATAGACTTTATTCTGGAGTATTTTCGTACAGTACGACTATTTTGAAATAAGTTTGTGTTTCTAATTCAATAATTTAATTATTCTTCAGATTCGTCAATCTATTTATTGGGAGAGCCCGAAACTGGTAGTTGCTGTGTTGAGCGATATGATGCCCGCGAAGGTATATGGTATACAGAATGGGACGATTTTAAGCTGCCGTATGGTTGTTACTCTTCAGTAGTAATATCTGACTGTGTTTATTCATTAAATACTAATACAGGTCAATTATTTAAATTCGACCCTAGATCTTCAAATTTTGATGGTGATAATTTGAAATCATTGTGAGTACATGAATTTATTTTCTTTGCAGTTATACTAAATCTTTTATTCGTTTTAGCCCGGGTACTAGGGAAAGGAGAGGTTATTTCGCAGCAATAGATGGAAGACTATATGTCGCTAGCAAGGACGGAATATCAGAGTATAATTTCCAATTGAACGAATGGGATGAAATCTTAAAAACATCTTTCAATTGGCCCATTTTACTTTATTAAGTTACGGTATCAAAAAATATGTTTGCATATTTTTTTTGTTTAATATATTTAAATCTATCGCCAAGCCAAATATAATTTGTTTAAATACTTCGAAAGATGCTGTGACTTATTAGGTGCAAGAATTCTAGGCTAAATATTTGAGTAACGGTCAATAGTTGATCAAACTAGCAACAACATAATTCATCTTTTCCACGGCCTTCTGAATGAACTTAAAATTCTCTAGAGAGAAGCATTTTTAAACGTCCCTGAAGTTAGCGGACACTTTTTGGCGAAATCGGTTGAATTCTTCGCCATCAACGCTTTTATCATTGCGAAAAGCTCGAATATATTGCTCCATAATTATGATTTTCACGGGGTTTTCCGCTAAATGAAGATGAATTTAGTGGGAAAGTTTTATGGAAAAATAACTACGGCCCGTTCCTACGATCGTCAGAAACGTTCTAACTGAATTTTTAACTGACAGATATTCATACGAAGCTTACAGTTAAAGTTCTGGTTAAATTTTAACTGAAGGTCGTAATCACGGCCCTTAATGGTAAGTTGACTGCGAGATTTTCGCAGATTTTATCAACTGGGTAAGTAGCTCCAAAGTTTACCGAGCTCAAATTTCAAAATTCAATTTTGTCGGATCATGACAGCCTCTGGAATTAAAAATGCTATTTTTCGCCTCAAAATTGTTCAGTAGTTATGATTTAAAAAAAAAAAAAAAACTAACTCACCGAAACTGAGGAAAAAAACAGTAAGAATACCATCTTGATCTTGTACTCTTGGCTATGTAACTTTTGTAAATGTCAAGCTATGACGCTAAGATTTAGAGGGAATGTCAACAACAGAAGTACCAACTTAACAAAAAAAAACAGAACTCAAATCGGAACAATAAAAGCGCCACACGGTGGTTATTCCGGGAACTTTTTGATCAAAGTGGTATATTGTATTATCAAATTTTACGTCACTATAATATCGACAATGAATGCATTACCTTACAGTTACTGCGAGAAACAAAATGAATTAACCAGCACTTCAACTTCGATTATGACGATTGCCATCTCCACGTCGCACATTATCCTTATAGTCGTCCATGGCACGTTGTCGTGCCAAATATTCTTCATCGTCGACATCCTGAAGGGCTTCTTTCTCCTCCCGGTCGCGTTCTTCGTCGTCTTCGGTACGAGCACCACCAACCGGATTCATTGTGGCCGCCTTTTCCGGATCCGGAAAAATTCCCTCGCGAACACGCTGATCGTAGAAATCTTTAACGGTCATAATCGGCAAACTCGGGTAGCCCATACCGAAAACAGCTCGTTGGGCTTCGTTTCGTGTTATAATGATCGGCTTAAGCGGTTCGAAACGATGATTATGCGTGTGATGATGATGACCGTGCGGATTATTCGATCGTAGCGACAAATTCTGCATTGATGTTTGCGGTCCTTCTAACTCTTCCACACCGTTCGATTTTCTCATTTCCAGAATCATCTTTTCCGTTTTCATGCTCTCCAGTTCTTCGTTTGTTTCGAGAATACTGTTCCGGATTAGTTTCACGTAGAAGTTCCGTTTGATTTCGTCGTCGACACTTTCGCTTTCCATCGCAACTTTTAACAGGTTTAGTTGCTCTTCCAGTTCCTTTTTCTGGCGAAATTTTTCAATTTTTGCATTTCGATTGGTTGCCATCTGAATTAAGTCTTCCATTTCGGTACCAGACCTTCGAACTGCTACGATTTCGGATTCACGTTTAATTAGCTCGTAGTCTTCGCAGCGTTTAATGAAATCCCTACAAATCGAGTAAAGAAATTTAGTGAAAGAAAATTCATTTCTGTTTTGTCGACATTTACCTGAAGTAAATTTCGGCAACATTTAAAGATTCAAGTCTGTCGGAACGTTGATTTTTTGTGCTTAGTTGCGCTAAAAAGAATGGTAAAAGCAGATACTGCAGGTGATCTGTGGCAATTTCATCGAAATGTTCGTTTACGCTGAACATTCCAATCAAGCTAACCAGGCGAGTGGAGTCCTCGAAGAGACAGATACATTTTTTTACGTCATTCTAAAATTAGATACATATATTTTCCATATTATTAACATTTAGTGCTTAAGCTAACTTATAATTAATCAGTGCTCAGACTTTAGTCTCTACATCAAATGTTATTACATTATAACACGGAGGCTGGTGTCTCTAGAATGAGTCAACGCTTTAATTATCCCGCAAAAGATTTCAATTTTATGCCTGTCCTGTTACTTATCCTGTGGAATAAAGACTGAAGATCCAGGAACTGAACAATAATTGAAACTATAGTCCAGCTGAATTTATTAGCAACAAAAACCGAAAAGAAAATTCTAGACGGATACCGGGTGCAATGACTAAAAACTTTGCAGCCCACTAAAAAGCAATTTCGATAATTTACTCTACCTGAAATTCTGTACTATTGAACGGTGCCGACGTTGTCTCCAAACTTTTATATAAATTGCGTCCTTCGTTGAAAATTTCACTCAATTTCTTGTCCACAGTTAAATCCTCCGATTCTGCCATTTTTCTTGTTTATGAATTGCGGCCTGCGACGTTCGACAACTCAAAATTTTGACAGCACAGCCCAGGGTTGTCCAATGCTTCATGTGATAAAATTACGTGAACTTGCCTAATTTCAATTTATTACTGAACAGCAATTTTAAGTTAAGCCAATTTACTATAAAAATAATTGAAATTTAATTTTAGCTGTATTCCCTGTCGTGTTTCTGTTATATATTTCGGTTTTTCACATTTTTCATTACGGAAAATATTTTTCCCTTTATTTAAAAGCTGTCATTGTACACTTCCCCTCTTTCAATTTTCCTATTCAAAAAAACTAATCCAAAGTTGAAATGCGAATTGTCATTCCAGTGTTGCGATTGTCCCGTTTTAATAAATTCTCGAATCCCAAACGCTTCGTGACTTCCCCGAACGTTGAAAACTATTTCAGTTCGATCGCTAGCAAACCGTCGTCACAATTCCACAGTTTACGATTGTGTAAGTATTTCGAATCGGCGAGCAAATTGTCACGAAAGTACAGCTCCAGCCAGTCGGCATATTTTCACTTTTTTTCCCTCCCCGATTTAAGTCAGTTGGTCAGTAGCACAGCAGCAGAACCAGAAACCTGTAGTGATGGTGTCCGGCGAGAAATTCACGTATCCAGAAGCGAGACAAGATGAAACGGTAGCCGATGATTTTCACGGGACAAAGGTTTGGGGGGTTCTTTTTTCTCTAGTTCAAGCGATCTAATTGGATGCTCGATTTTACTCTAGGTTCCGGACGTTTATCGCTGGCTTGAAGATCCCGACGCACCCGAAACCCAAGATTATGTTGAGGCGCAGAATAAAATCAGCCAGCCGTACTTGGAGGGTTGCGACGAATGGAAGAAGATCAACACGAAATTAACGAAACTCTGGAACTATCCGAAATACAGTTGTCCGATGCGACATGGCGATCGGTATTTCTTCTACAAGAATTCGGGGCTTCAGAATCAAACGTACGACGCATTTTATACATTTCTTAATAGAGCCCTATTGTTACCTAATTGACCCCAATTTCATTTATTACATGTACAGCGTTTTGTTTGAGCAGTCGTCGTTGAATGACGACGGTGAGATATTTCTCGATCCGAATTCTCTGTCGGCCGACGGAACAATTGCCTTGACGAAGACCTCGTTTTCTGACGATGGAAAATATTTTGCGTATGGTCTGAGCGAAAGCGGTTCCGATTGGATAAAAATACGGACGCGAAATGTCGAGACCAAAGAAGACTTTCCGGAAACTTTGGAGAAAGTTAAGTTTTCGTCGATTGCCTGGACAAAGGATAATAAGGGATTTTTCTATGGGGTGAGTAGTGGCCTTATTTTTGTATAACTCAATAAATCGATGGGCTTCAATGCGCCACGATTCAAATGATTCAAGTACGATTGGTTTGAGGGAAAAACCATTAAGATAATTATCGTATATACGTTTGTTTGCTGAACCGCTTGTTGTACATTGTCAATACTCTGGGGGCGTTGCTCGAGAATCTGATAAGAATGATAAATGTGCTATTTATTGTCTTTTAATTATTTATTCAGTCACTGTGCCATACTAATTATGTTTTATGTTGATTGATCTATTCATAGAGATATATACTGGAGATAACAAGCAGCGATTGAGATAAAAGACGTTGCCGCATTCACTTACGTATACACGCAAAAGAACAACAATTGACATAACGACCCTGTTTTTTCTCATTCACATTTATTTTATGTCCCTTGAACTGTTATATCCTTGAAACACGCTAAACAACAACAATTTGATATAACGACCCTGTTTTGTCTGGCTTCAAAGCGCTTTATACAAATTCGGCCCCGGTGGCTTGTCGTCTCCAGTAGGGTCGCTGAATACCCTAGTCTCCAGTAGCTCTATGAATCTATAGCACAGCACAGTGACTGATCCGGAATAAGTAGCGCTCTTAGGACCGGCTAAATTTGTGTCGAAATCGAGACAAAGCGATTCGCGAGATGAAATTAGATTAAATGGTTTCATGTTTTACTTCATTATTTACTAGCCGCGTACCGCGTTCCACCGCCGCTGTTACTCCCGTTTATCCATTGGTCCTTTTTCTCCCGTTGATACATTACTCTCGTTTCGAGTACACTTTCTCAGCTCAAGGAGCTGGAGACATTAATGCCATTTTTAATTTTTCATTTTTCTCCATCACCCATTCTCCATCCACAATCCTCCATTATCTATCCACCATCCTCCACACTTTATCCACTATCCTCTATCCACCATCCATAGTCCAACTTTACCATTTGGCAATAGGAACGCGAAATTGATACACCGAAAACGAACAAACTGCCGCTAAATCATATGAAAAACACTCAAATGTTGAAATAACTCGCGAACCACCAATTTCGGGAATATATAATTATGTTCTCGACCTGTCCGGTAGTCTCGAGAATGTCCATGCAAAATTTGGGAGGGAACGGTTCACAGGTGTAAATTTAATTGCGCCCGACCAAAAAACTGATTTATTTTTATATATTAGATAATACAGTATTGTTATCAATTTAAAAAAAAAAAAATTGCTACCATCAACATTTTTTTCCCACGTATCATGACTAGTAAACACGAAAAAAATAATAAAAATTTTCAGTCCGTCTGTACGCCGTACGTCTAAACGGGGCATTGTCCTTTCGGGATACATGGAGAAAGACTTGGCTGAACTGTGTCGCTGTGGTGATGTGAATGTTGAACCGACACTGGGGCATCTAGTGTGTGAATGTGAATGTTTGGTACGTACCAAGTATCGGTACTTGGGGAAATTCTTCTTGACCGCTCTATCAGAACTTGCGATGATTCCTTTTTGGAGAACTACTATCTTCATAAGACGATTGGAGGCGACGACTTTAGGAGTCCAGGGTCCGACTTGGGCTGTCGTGCCATTGATGATGATGATGATGGCTCTCTTCATAAGGAAGAGCAAAATTTGGAATCAGTAGTCTAGAGCGCGGCTTATACGAGGGGACCATAATGGATCCGCAGTGATCTCTCGTGATGGACTGTGGCACAGTGCTTCCGTCCACCCTTCTCAACCTAATCTAACCTTTCATGTTTTTTTTGTTCTTGACTTATCACAACTGTGAGTTTTTTTTCGAATTTATTCATCTTTTATCATCCCTTGAACTCTGACAGAATTTTGTTTGGTTTTTTGATAGTTTGGTGAATTTTTTGTACTTGCTGTACGTACCTAAATTATAAATACAAAAAGAAATTAAATATCCCTTTTCCGACTACGTACTTTAATAGTTGCGATTCGTCGGTTCCAGAGGAAGCGTATGAAAATATTGTAACACAAATTATGATGATTTTGAAATGAAGATGGATTTATGATCGTATTTGCATGAAATAAGTAAGTGTATTTAATGAAGTCTGAATATATGGTAATGGTATGTCAATCTGAATCAATGATTTGGTGAAAATATCAAGGAAAGCACTGCTTCCTTTGCTTCCATCGAAGCACCGCCTCTGGCTTTATAGTTTCTTGTTTCGAAGAACCGTTCCAACGATGTTCAGTTATGCTCTAACTGAAACTTTAACTGACAGATTTCCATACAGAACTTCCGGTTCTAATTAGAGTTTAACTGAAGATCGTGATAACTTCAGTCGATGCTGAATGCTGAATAGATTTATTCTTCACGTCGACCAACAGGAATTGAAAATCAATATCACAAGTTTCATATAATATAAGAATTTTTTCATCCTGCGAATAAGACCGCAACACTTTGTTGTTGAGTGTAGAGAGTCATGGCTTCCCTATTTCTTTAGATGTACCCGGATCAACTGGGAAAAACAGACGGTTCCGAAACAAAATCAAATGAAAACCAAAAGTTGTATTATCATAGAATCGGTGAGCCGCAGAATAAAGACGTTCTTGTTGTAGAATTCCCAGAAGAACCAAATTGGAGAATGTAAGAAAATTAGTATTTTTATTACAACACCATTTAAGAGATTATTATTTGTTTTTAAATCAGCATGGCAGAAGTATCCGATTGTGGAAAATATTTGATTTTGCCTATAGTAAAAGATTGCCGAGATAACATCGTATTTTTCGCGAATTTAGAAGAAGAAGCCGATGGAATTCAGGGCAAGCTGAGCATTCATCAAATCATTGATAAGTTTGAAGCAGACTATGAAGTAGGGAGAATAACGTCTTAATTTGTTACCTTCATAAATTTTACAATTTTACGAAAATATTTCAGTACATAACAAATACCGAATCAAAGGTCGTATTTCGTACAAATAAAGATGCACCGAACTATCGTCTAATTGTAATCGATTTCGAAAATCCTGCTCAAGAAAATTGGACAACTCTAGTGACAGTGAGTAAATCCGATCGTGTGTAATCGAATGAATTTTAATTTTCATTTTTCAATAAAAAGGAGCATGAGAAGGACGTTTTAGATTGGGCAACGTGTGCCGATCAAAATAAATTGATTCTCGGTTATATTCATGATGTGAAGGTGGGCTGAAATGAATTTCTTTGTTAATTGATTGAAGATTTAAGCAAAAATATTTTTCAGAGTGTTCTTCAAATCCATTCGCTCGAGACCGGTGATTTTATTCGTAAACTACCGTTGGATATTGGCGCGGTCGAACGTGTCAGTGCCGATAAAAAATATTCGGAAATGTTCTACAATTTCGTATCGTTCTTGAATCCGGGGACAATATATCGTTTCGATTTGTCAACAATGGACGCGGATCCGACCGTAATGCGTGAAGTTCACTTGAATTTGGACGGTTTCGATAAGGAGAAATATTTGGTCGAACAAGTATTTTACCATAGTACCGATTCGACTAAAGTTCCAATGTTTATAATACGAAAGAAAACCGATGGACCGATACGTCCACGTCCGTGCCTTCTATACGGGTATGGTGGTTTCAATATCAGCTTACAGCCGTGCTTTAGTTTAACCGGTCTGATGTTTATCGATACGTTCGATGGTGTCGTAGTTTTTCCGAATATTCGTGGGGGTGGAGAGTACGGGGAAAAATGGCATAATGCCGGTCGTTTATTGAATAAGCAAAATGTTTTCGAAGATTTTCAATCGGCCGCTAAATATTTGATTTGCGAGAAGTATACAACGAAGCAAAAGCTTGTTATACAGGGCGGTTCGAATGGCGGTCTACTAGTTGGTGCCTGTATTAATCAGCGTCCGGATTTGTTTGGAGCTGCAATTGCACAAGTCGGGTAAGATTGCTTTGTTTTTTTTTTTACTATTTCGTTTTAATTTAGACGAATGCTACCGATCAATTTAATTTCAGTGTAATGGACATGTTAAGATTTCATAAGTTTACGATTGGACACGCATGGTGTTCGGACTACGGCAATCCAAGTGAAAAAGAACATTTCAATAACTTGTACAAATATTCACCGCTTCATAATGTTCATAATCCAAAGAATGGTAAAATTAAACTTAAAATTAATTTTGGCGAGTCTTTAATCTCCCCACAATTTTACAGAAAAGGAAGAATATCCGGCAACTTTAATTCTAACTGCCGATCACGATGATCGTGTCAGTCCGTTGCATTCGCTTAAATTTGTAGCTGCTCTTCAGGATGCCGTCAAAGATTCCGAATATCAAAAGAATCCGATTTTATTACGAGTCTATAGCAAGGCTGGTCATGGTGCTGGAAAACCTACCACAAAAAAGGTATTTGGTTTTTTTTGCACGCTTACAATATTTTCACTTCTCTTTTTCCCTTTTCAGATTGAAGAAGCCACTGATATCCTTACATTTTGCTATAAAACTCTCGATGTCGATGTTGTGAATGTTTAAAATTCATCTTTTGTGCCAGATTATCAAATATTTTTGATTGTTAGATGATAAAATTGCATTTTATACCGAAATTGTAATCACATCAGTCAGGGATAAAAAACTATCGTTTAAATTAAGACATTGGAAATATGAATAAAAAAAAATTATTAATATGATTTTCAGTTGAACCTTGATATTAACTATTTTTTTAATACACGCAGCAGGCTCAGAACCACAGAAGGGTGCTTCCATAAAAATGTATGTATATGCTGAAGATGACTAGCTGGCGTTTGAGTTGAGGTCGGACGTCGTCGCATTCACTTCACTAAAACGACAACCATTTGATATAACGACTCTGTTTTGTATCTAACTTCTCAAAGTGCCTTATACAAAACCGGTGGCTTGTCGTCTCCAGCTTAATGGGTACTGCCGACCATGTTTATGCAAGCAAGTTGGTCGCCTCGCTATGTCGGAGTGTCCCGAAACCCAAGGTTCAGGCGCTTTTATACGCCTCCTCAATTGTTTCAGCCTCCCAACACTCTCCTCAACAAGTCGCAGCTATGCTAAGTGTCCAACAGTTACGAATCGACGTAGAAATTCATTTGAATTACGTTGAAACAGTGAAGCTGTCACACGATTCAGTTTTTTGGTCTATTGTAAGCAAACGCGGCACCCATCTTGAGGATAGCTTTCTCATGTTCAAACAATGTTTCAAAATATTTCAAACGTATTCAGATGAGATGTTTAATACCTTAGCTATCTCACGCACTTTTACTCGATTATCTTCTATCACGATATCATAGAGTTCTTCGATCATTTCTGGCGAGGTGACCCCATTTGGACGTCCCGGACTTGGAATGTTTTCTGTGCTTAACGACGACAACACTGGAATTCAAAAAACCAGTTGTACACCGTTCGGATCGATGGTGCAGAGTCCCCAAAATGTTTATTTAATTTTTCTTTGGTTATCTTATAGCAGTTTTTCCTTTTAAAAGGTTATGTTTGATCGACACACGAAATTCGTTTTTGTTCATTTTTAAAAATTACTAGAAGTTGACTTGGCAGGCTTATGTTTCACGAAAACTAAAAGAGGTATCAATCAGGCTTAACCCTTACAGGTAATCTATTTTAGGGTGGTCCAGATTAAATAAATGAAAAATTCCTCATGTGCCTCCTTGATTTTTGCAGGTCAACCCTCGTATTAAAGCTTCAAGCCATTTACATTGTATTGTGACAATCATTGGCAAAAATATGTGATCTAAGTATTTAATAAAAATAAAAAGGATAATCTGTTCCAATATCTGTGAAATAAAATTTAATTCCTTTTTTTTCAACAAAAAAACCGAAAACAATTTGAATTTTTGCCACTCAAACAATCCGAAGCGCCACCTTTCCATGCCTAGCCGAACTCTCATTGTAATGCATTGCACCTGCATTTTCCGCACCCGTCTTTCAGCCTTTTCGTTTCTGGGTTGAAAACAACACACTCACACTATTGCACCACAACTTTTCTGTCATAATTTTTTTTGTCGCGTTTCAACTTTCCCGTGTCAAATAAACTACGAATTTTCCGCCGAAAATCCCGTCTAGTTTTCTCCGTCCACAAAGCAATTATCCGCAAAAAATTCTGCAACTTCCAATCGAAAGAAAAAGAACCGAGCAGTACGAAATCAAGGGCTGAATTTTGGGCTTTTTTCGATACGCGGACGATAATTTTTTTTCGGTGCGTGACTTGGTTTCATTCGGGTGGACTCGCCTTCGTCATTTCTGTGCCCGTTTTTCTTTTCATATTTTTTTTATTTGTTTTGTGATAAAATTTCTGTACGCGAAGAACAACAGAAAATTCGGCTGCTATGCATTGAAATTACCGTACGCATATTTTAGCTAATTGCATTGCCAAAAAAGGGTAAAGTGTAGAGTGCTAGTCGCGGCGGGCGGCAGTGTGGAAATTTTGTTGTGCTGTGCAGTTTTTATTTCTGTGTGCTGACGGGACGAAGGGCACAACGTCGAAAAGTGTGCGATTGACCCCCCGATCTAAGGCCGGAAGTTCAACGTGTGTACGATTATGAGCGCCCCGTCCTTGCTTTAAAGCGGAGATCAGAAAATACGAGAAGCAACAAAACAACGTGACCGCCGTATCCCGTGAAGCGATGCCTTTTAATTTCCTGAAAAAGTCACGTCATTACAATGTAACGTCGAAGCGACTCTTCGTTATTTCGGTTCATCATTTGCTAGGTAAATATCCAGTTCAATTTATTTATAAAACAAAAACTCCTTTCGAAAAACCTTAAAGATACGTCGGGCACACTCAGTTCGATTGCAACGAGATGCGTGCGTCAAACCGAGGATGTGTCATGGTATGAGTCCGTTTCCATTGGGACTGCGGTGTGCCCCAACCGTCCGGGGCTTCGAAAGACCGTCTCACTTATCCGTGACTTATTGATGCGGTGACCAGTAAATATGGCGTTTCATTCCACCAAAATAAAACACCACCCACAAATTCCACGACAAAATGTAAATTTCGCATTCACATCTCACACAGCCGCCGATCGTTTTATTATCGCACGAGATCTGTGATCTGTGGCGGGAGTTAATCCGATAGGCATAAAACGGATAGGTGCGGCTACTCCATCCCCCGCTAGCTTCTATCGCTCAGTTTCCACCTTGATAACTTCTCTCGGTTTTGTTTCACACAAAAATGTAATTATTAATTGGAGGTGGAATTCATTGTGTTTCGGTTTATTGGTCGCTGATCGGGCGGTTATGAATCAACTGCTGATAACATTGTTGTACTGTTGCGCTTACGCAGTGCGCGTTTTATCGAGCTCGTCTTGTAAGGAATGGCGAGAAATTTTTCAAGGAAGAATCATGTGATTGAAGCTCTGTGAGCAATTCGCGATTACACTTCTATTTCGCAATAGTTTGTGTTGAAAGTTTTTTCTTATTGTTTCTCGTTTTCCCACAACCGTTGGATTTTTTTTTATCGATACAATTTTCGATGGGTTAATCTACTTGCGTATCAATCAGCGAATCTGCTGAGACGTCTTGGCTTCGGAAATTACGTTATCACCTTTTGATGTCCAAGAGAGAGAGAGTTAGCTCACCGTTAAGTGGCATCAAAGCACTTATAAAGGAACGTGCTACGGATACAGGGAACTCAGGATGGAAGGGGCTAAATTGCTGCATGATCCCAGGGGCATTCCGATCAAGGCAAGTGTACGCGGTGGCTTACTCAACAAAATTCAGCCTACACACATGAAGTTATAAAAAAATACAAAGTCAATTGTTGTGGAATCAGAAGTCTGCACTCCGAGTGGACGATAATTTTGATAGTAGGGGAAGGTGCTCGGACCTCGGACCGGATCTTACATTAACCCTTAGATCTATTAAACCAATAACAAATGAAAATTAGGGAATAGTACATATGAAAGCTTATTTGTTTTACAACAAAATTAATTATAGCTGGAACTACTTTGAGTAAATTTGATGGATCCTGAAACGGTTTACAAGCTCCCCTTGGTACTGATATTACGCAATTTACTATTAAATTTTAAAGTGAAAAAAAAAAAAAATAAGTGGCCGGTTATTGGGTATTTTACCCTATCAGCCTTTGATTTTTTATGATTATAAAAATTGTAAGGTCGTTGTGGTTAAGCATAACTCACATGATACGGTTGCATTTTTCGACGTAACAGCGGAAGCAACGATTAAAATCTCTGTCTCGTCATGGAACCACCTAAAAGAATCGGTACCCGATTAATATCTCGACATAATAAATTCTACTACGAACATGATGAGTAATCCGGCACTTGACATGATACAAAAAATGTGTGTAAAAAATTTTTAGATCCGTAAATGACGCGCTGTATGCTATCAGCAATGAAAAATAGATTAGAGGAATGAATTCACGTAAAGGTTGTGAATAAATAATTACGAAGTTTGAGATGTCTTCAGTGATCACGCCTTGGTATAATTAACAAGTACAAGGTGTGCTCTACATAATAAAATTTATCTTTGATTAATTACTCCCTTGTTGTTGTGTTCTGCTAATGAATCACCTTATCAGAAAACCTGATCTGAAAAGTGGAAATGAAAATCAGTTGAAGTATGGAAACGTGTTGATTTGGAATCTCGTTAAATGCGCATGTTGCATATTAGAGTTTAGTTAAGTTCAGAGTGGGTTTATAAATCTGATTTCTGTTGCTAGGATGTATCATACATCTGATTCGGATAAAATAATTTATTTGGTTGATGTGCTCAAGAAGGGTGCGTTTACTAACCGCATGAAATTGATTACAATCGATCATTAACGAAATTCTTTATTCCAGACACGTCAACAACCGTCGACTGTACACTAAGTTCGGAGAGTACAGGTCAGGAATGTTTGGAAAACGTATGTCAGCGGCTCTCAATAAACCAGCCCGAATTCTTCGGGTTGCGTTACCTTGTGAAAGGAACCGAAGACGAAACACGATGGATCGATTTGGACCGACCTTTAAGCCGTCAATTGGATAAACATGCTGCCGGTGCTAAGCTCTATCTACGCGTTATGTACTACATAATGTCGGGTGTAACGCTTCTCGATGACGAGGTATCACGCTACTATTACTATTTACAATTGAAAAGCGACGTCGAAGATGGTAAAATATCGTGCGATACGAAACAGGCAATCATTCTGGCGCTGTATTGTCGTCAAGCCGAATATGATGGATATCAAAAAGATAATAAGCACACAATTGAATATTTGAAGACACTTCTACCGTTTCCGAAACGTTTAATTGATGAAGGCGTTCACGAGAGATTGACTGAGGAGGTCTTACAGCAAAATGCCGGCCTGCAAAATCTAACACAAAGTGCTGCTGAAGAATTGTACATAGCGGCGTGTCAGCAATTAGACGGTTACGGGCAAGAAAAATTCATGGCAAAAGATAGCGATAGTAACGAAGTTCAGCTTGGCATTACGATAAATGGTATAGCGGTTTGTTATTCGGATCGAATTCGATTTTATCCGTGGTACGAAGTAAGTAATGTGGTGAACTCGAAGCGTACGTTCAATATTGAATGTACGAATACGGTTAGTTTTACGTTTCCGGACGCCGAAACTGGACGGTATTTTTGGAAATTGTGCGTACTGCAGCACACGTTCTACGTCAAGTACGAGAAGAATCAAACGAATTCTTGTCAGCCGAATCTGTTTCAGAACATGCCGGAAGAAGTGAACGACAGTCGCGAAGATTTGGTCGACGAGCGAAATATTTATTGTTCCGAGACACCGGTTTCGGGTATGCAAAGTACTGTTGCAAGTACCATGTCGCTCGCAAATCAACAGCAAATTCGAACGTCGGGACAAAGTTGGACAACAATACCGCAAGAGTATGGCTCATCCAACTGTAACTTTGCTCATGTTATGGATCAACCCGACAGCCGAATTCAAAGCTTATCGTGCTTGGATTTAAGCAATAATAACAACTACAGCCAGGACAGAGAAAGACTAAAAGCTCTGCTTCCGACATATCGACCAGCTCCCGACTATGAAACAGCCGTCCAACAAAAATACCGAACAAACTCGAATGATATTCATGTAAATTCGCAATTAACGCGACGAGCCCCGTCCACAGGAATACTCACTGATTCGCATATTTTTGCCGGCAGTCAACCAGATGTGCACCATTCAAACGGAACCGATGGACTGAGAGGACAAATCCTCCAACACAAATATCCCGATGTTACTCAAACGACAAACGCTTCGCTGCTCGGTCAATTGAATATGAACATGTATACAAATTTGGATTTAGCGCAACGATTGCAAATGATGAAAATAAAGCCGCCACCGCCGTATCCAGCCAATCGTTTGAGTTCAACTTCAACACCGGACCTGGCTGTAGCCAGTCATCGTGCTCTTCTCGGCTATCGAGGCGCCTATGTTTCCGGTTCCAGTCCCGACTTGGTATCGACACGAACATTTCTTAATACACAATACATTCATTATCCGTATCTTACTCAAATGGGTCACTCCCAGCCATATTTACCGCACGGAACATTTGAAAATTTGAACATGATTGAAGAACAACCGTCCATTGTATTGCCGCTGCGGCAAGCGATCAAAAATCATCAACCATATCGTCAGCATCACCTTCAAGATTCGAATGGTCTGCTCCATAAGACGACGAAGAACGGCTCAATCGAACCGATCTACGAAAATGTTCCGCTTCCCTGGCAAGGTCCCGAACAATCGAACGAAATGCGTAATCGTACCTCGAGTATTCAATCGGCGCCGGGCGGTATGCGACACGACAAACAACCGATTGCCGGACATCCGGACGAACAACACAAACAGCGTATCGAAATACCAAATACGGATCAGCCGATACCACCAAAACGTGAAATGCGACACAGTACAGCGCCGCCAATCACTCAAAACATTTCGAATCGTACACGCGACGAAACCAATTCCGATCAAATTTCCTCATCAATTCTACACCAACAACAACAACCACCACCACCATCCCAACCAATAAGACTTCAATCCGAACCAGCTCAGCATAATTCATCACAGATTTCATCGTTTATAAATTCATCGCTTAATACTACGACGACCACCTTTTCAACGAACGATTCGAACGTTTCGTCCGCAACTAAGGAGAAACGAAAGAAACGCTGGGGTATTTTGAGTCGGAGTAAAAATTCGACGAGCGATAAACAAAAAAGTGCAACATTGGGACGCGAAAAGACGAAAAATAAAGAAAAAGTTGAACTATCGAAACAGGATGTTAACTTAAGGCATCGATGGTCAACGGGGCTGCCACGATTGCAGCCACTCTCCGCAACGTTTAGTAAAGATAAATTGGTAAGTAGTTTTTTCTTTTTACTTGTTTTTCTAACAGTTCACAGCTTCACAGCAGATTCTTAGTTGCTACCGAAATATTTGAATTTTAATGGCAAGGCTGTGGGGATATTGACGCGCAGCCCCTTTCAATATTGTTTGCTTCATGTTTCTTGTCGTTTTCTTATGACTGACTTTGTGTGATTTTAAGAAGAGATGTTCGCCTCTCACCCCCACAACTACCGTAGCTAGTACCGGCAGCCAGCAAGCGCGTCGCTTCCACTCGAACTTCAGCCACCGATTCGGACCTTCTTTTCTGAACCTTTCCCTCGGTTATTTTGAATTTTTCAAGTCACTCCAAGGCCTCCGTTCACAACAAAAGTTCCGATTAGCATTTAATTGATGATCGCAGGAACGGGTCTAAGTCAACAACCGAGTCCGCATTTCACCTTGATCAAAAAGTTCCCGGAATAACCACCGTGTGGCGCTTTTATGGTTCCGATTTGAGTTCTGTTTTTTTTGTTAAGTTGGTACATCTGTTGTTGACATTCCCTCTAAATCTTAGCGTCATAGCTTGACATTTGCAAAAGTTACGTAGCCAAGAGTGGTTATTCCGGGAACTTTTTGATCAAGGTGGTAAATAAAATTGAATTTAGATCATTTTTTTTGTATTTTTGTTAATTTAAAACGCTACTGGCTACAACCTAAAAACACTAATGATTTATTTTCGTTTCAGTGTCAAATTTTAGATTCAAAATTGAACGATACACAGCTCTTTCTTGAATTCGAACGCATACCGAAAAGAAGACAAAGTGCACGCTACGAATGTGCGCTACTCGATGAAAACAAATCGAAAAATTCCGATCCCAATTTTCTACCATACGACGATAATCGAGTTCGAATCACGCCCACAATGGACAATCGAATGGGTTACGTGAACGCATCGCATATTACTGTATGATTCGTTGCTTAGTCTTAGAAATAAATTGATTCTTTTTTATCTAATTGAAAATAATTTTCTCACACTTCAGGCAACCGTTGGAACAAAACAACGTTTTTATATTATTGCTCAAAGTCCACACGACAATCCCACGACAAATATTTTCTGGCAATGCGTTTGGGAAGCCGACGTTTATCTTATAGTGCAGCTATCTGAAGAATTAACGTATATTCCTCCGACACCGAATCGATGCCTTGAGTTTGGACAGGTAAGAAAAACGTACAAAGTTTGGGGAAAATATTTTTAATTTGCGAAAATTTCGCAGTTTCAAGTCTATCAGGAATTTTCTCAAACAACCGATCGATGTGTAACAAGTAAATTACGTTTATATCATTCACAATCGCGTCGTTATCGTTCCGTCTGGCATCTAAACTATTCCGAATGGAAGGAGCAAAATTGTCCGCGTGATGTTGGACATTTTCTCGATTTTCTCGAAGAACTCAGTTCAGTTCGATTGGCTTCGACGAACGAAGTACCGCCTGGACACAACACCAATCCGCCGGTACTAATACATTGTAGTGAAGGTGGCGGACGATCTGGTGTTACATTATTGGCCGATTTACTACTCTATACGTTAGATCATAATCAGGTAAGACACGACGTCCGAAGTGAACACAGTCAACATAATTCACGCATAATTATTATTTTCCGCAGGACTTGGATATACCACGTGTAACCGGACAATTAAGACATCAGCGCGATAATATCATCCCATCGCTGGCACAGTACAAATTTATTTATGCATTACTCATAACATATCTAAAACGAACTCGCCTTATATAAAAAGAAAATCGATCCAAGATCACACCACACACAAACAAATCCAAAATAGTCGTAAAGAAAAAAGCCTTAACAACAAAAAACGAAAAATAAAACCATCCAAAAGAAAATCTTTAAACAATTAAAACGAAAATTAATTTTACTACATTTTTACTTAACCGAATTAGTATTTATTAAATTTATGAAAATAATCTTTAAAAAAAATTTTATTTCGGATATTATGTGCCTTAAAATATTAAAATAATATTAAAATGAAAACCACAAGAGCCCGTTTCATAAGATTATTGTAATTAAAAAAAAAAATGAATGAAACTATTGTCAAAGTAAACAAGAAGAAGTGGTGCTCCTCATCCTCGTTGAATATATTCGTATTATTTTATACATAATAAGTTAAGATAAAATTGTATCTATAAAAGTAATAATAATTGCGCGTTTACAAGTTTTTATTCATGTGTTATTGTTGGATGATTTTATTGAGTTGATAAGTTTGGGCGCAATACCAGAGGAGCTCCAAAAGGAAGGTGGTCCATACCTCGCCAATCTCCTACACAAAATCATGACGAAAATTTGGATTGAAGAAAAAATACCCGACGACTGGCACCAGACCATTATATGTCCAATCTACAAGAAAGGAGATAAACTGCGATGTGAAAATTACAGAGGTATGTCATTGTTGTGTACGTCCTTTAAAATACTGACGAAAGTATTTCAGAATCGATTAAAGTCTCATACAGAAAGTATTATCGGCGAATGCCAAGGTGGTTTCAGAACCGGACGATCTACTATTGACCAGATATTCTCAGTTAAGGCAAGGTATCTGGGGCCTTATTACTGAAAACGATACAATCAAAATCAATCGTAAATTCTATATTTCTATATTTGCCGAATTTAGGAATTTACGACTGATTTTGGTCGTATCGAATGCATTTTTGTTATTTGTTGTAGACAAAAGGTTATTTCGATAGCGAATGTATTTCACGAGTTACAAAACGATTTGTGGAACGGTCGGCCGATATTCAATACGATTTTATTGTAACGTCAAACTTTAAACGCGTTTTTCTCGAAACTCCTTTTTTCCGGAGCGCGGTACGTTCTACAGCTTCAACGAATGAACCGATTTTAATGAATAAAAGCTTAAAAGAAGGTAAATTAAATTTGGAGGGCTCCAACGTCGAGGTTATTTTATTTTTTATTTGAGAGTTTTTAAGCCAAAAAAAAAAGAGTGAAAAAAGTGTCTTTTATTCCCAATAGCTGCAATTTTAGTCTCGGGACGTTTTTTTTTTCAAAATCGGAAACGTTGGGGCGCCGCAAATTTAATCTAGTTTCATAAACTTTTTGAATTTTTGGTTTCAGATCACTTGTCAAGGCTGTAGAAGGTACCGCGTGCATCAACTCATGCCGATCGCAGCCTTACTTCATAGGAGCTGAAGCAGCCATTTTGCAATATTTATTTTTTCTTAAGATTCGTAATTATTCTTCACTTGTACCTCTATATAACCCATTAATAGTTTTTTCCATATATATTTATTTTTTATCCAAAAATTGATGCATTTTTGGGCCTTTTAACTGATACCTTGCCTTAAGCAAGTGCTGGGAGTATAACATTGCCGTGCATCAGATCTTCGTGGACTTCCAACAGACATACGATAGTATAGATCGTAATGAACTATGTATATAAAATAACGCTTGAATTCGGAATCCCATCAAAACTCGTCCGATTAAAAAAAAATGACCATAACTGACACTGAATCCCAGGAAGGATACAAAACGAGCGTAAGCCACAGCTTCCGAACTGAATCCGGCCTGAAGCAGCTCTAATGCTCTTCAATCTCGCCCTGGAATATTTCAGCAGAAAGGTACCAGTAGATATCAGAAGTAACCTACTAATCAAGTCCACTCCACTAGTGGTGAACGCGGATAACATAAAAATCATGGCCAGATCTGTTCCAGATGTGACGGAAGTCTTCCACTGTTTAGACTCAGCGGCAAAGGATGTCGGTTTAAGGCTTAATAAGACCAAGTTCATGACCCAAACAAAAAGAAACGCGGCAACTATACAAAGTATGATCGTGCGGGACTACAACCTGGAGAATGTGGATTATTTCTCATACTTCGGATCACACCTTGTAGTAGACGGCAACGAACGGGACGAAGTAAAACAACGGTTCACACTAGCAAATGAGACATATGTCACGGTTCTCCCGATCTTAAAATCGAAAAAAGTGGCTGAGCAAGCTTCGCATTTAAGACCATAATAAGACCTTTGCTACTATGATGCAAAATTGAAGGACGCAGGCGCTGAACCGAGATGACTTCAGACAATGTATCCTGCAGACCGTGACCCGAATTGGGCTGTCGCACCATTGATGACGGCAAGGTCAAAACTTATTCATCACAATCGGATTTATTTCGCGACTCCGAGTTGATTTTAATTCGGTAACTTTCGGATACCAAACATCGCAGTAAAAGGGGAAAATTGAGGCCTCTTTTGGTTGCAGCTGATAACACGCAAGTAAACTCTCGTCAGAGTTCCAATTGACCAAAGGCCGTTCTTACGAGATTCAGTTACGTTCTAACTGGAACATTAACAGACAGATTTTCATACAAGACTACCAGTTCCAGTTAGAGTTTAACTGAAGTTCATAATAACGGCCCTTGAAGTTTTTTTTAAGCACACTGAACAGGACTTAGATAGTAAGCCTTTAATACACTGTAGTGTACAGTCCAGTCAGCTTAGGGATGGGAGGTCAGAAATCGGGCCGGGTATGGCGTGTATTAGTTGTTAGTCATAAGGTCTCCGAACTACAAACCACGTCACAATGATACCGATGAGCGGTTCTTATTGCTCTAAGGCTCCAAAAAGGTTGCGCACTTTTCGTCCCGATCTTCATTTATTCCAAAAGCGCAGCCAAGACCTTTTTTTACAATTTGTTCGTTGAGTTTATTGCAGCACGGGACAAGGAAAACAGCCAGCGAAATAATTGAATAAAAACTCCGTCTTTCTTGTCTTGGGTAAATTTTTTTTTTTATTAAATTTTGTAACTTTTTAAATCATTAACATAAAAAATATTTGAGAGAGAAAAAAAAAATGATAACAGTCGTAAATCGAATTCAAGCTAAATCGTGATTATGAGGGATAGTACTGTGGCCGACCGCCACCGGGCGGCGGCGGTGGATAATACGATTGATGATGTGTCGGCGGCGGCGGATGACCCATTGTCATTGACGACGGCGGATAATGCGAAGGTACTTGCGGTGGTGGAGGATATTGTCCGCCGTACATAGGAGGTGGAGCGGGTGGTGGCGGTGCACCTGGTCCGCCTGGCGGTACCGACATACCGGCAAAATGTGGCGGCGGTGCATGCGGCGTATGATAGACGGGACCGTAGCCGGCCGGCGGATAAACGTAGCGAATCTCGGGCGGCACTAGTTTCGGTATCGGATTGCCTTCCATGACTTTCTCTTCGGGCGGCGGTTTAGGTGGCGGATTGACTGGTGCGATTGGCGATTGTTTCGAGGTTTGTGGTGAGCTATTCGCACGTTTCGATGTTGGAGGACTAGCTTTGCTGGGCGGCTGTTGCGGCGGACTTGGCGCGTCGTTGTTATTCGGCTTCTGGTACAAGTCGAGCACTTGATGGCAAATATCTTCGAGAATTTCCATGGTTACGTCGGCAACGAACATGTCCCACCATCGGAGATGGGCCGATTGTTTTCCGATCCAATCGATAACCGTGAACTTACTTAACTTGCTGGCCAGGTGGATGAGAGCAACGGCGATGATCTCCGGCTCCCATTGCAGGCAAACCGTTGTACTAAGCGAGTCGTTGACGAAATTCCAGGCCATTTGTACCATTTTTTGGAGCTTGCTTTGGTCGCCTTTCAGACACTTTGCATACTTAACCAAGAAGCTGTACGGATGCTCAACCTGGAAAACCAATCAAAACAACGTTTAAGAGTATGCTAAACTAGATAAACCATCGCAAACTAACCTGTAAGTCGAACTTAATCGTCTGCAACAGAATTCGTTCGAGTGTCATCACCTCCTCCTTGGGATCGTCACCGAATGAAACAAAACTATCGTCCGGTAATAAGGTGCGCGCCGTCTTAATAATATCCTTACACTTCTTCGGCGTTTCCTCGACCTTGCCGGCCAAAAAGAGACAACAACAAGCAGTCACGTAGCGCGGAAACGTTTTAAACGAATGGAACATGTAGAACCGGTGAAAGTAGACGACTCCCGTCGCGACCGTATTATGTCCGAGACTCATCGATGTTCCGCACTGGATAATGAAGCGAGCGCCTTCCTTTCGATACCGTCGTTCCGTATCGTATGTTAGACCATCCTGGATTGACGGCGTAACTTTCAGGTCCTTCTTATCATAATACCAGCACGGCATCTCGACGATGGCGGGCTCCGTAAAAAAAATCAAGCATTCCTTCATCAAATTTTATGTGAGATTGGTGCGGTTTTTGGTTGCGTTGAAAAAGTAGAATTTGCGGTGCGACAATTCCAGTTAAATTGGCCTAACTTTGACGAAACACTCGCGTAAACTTAACACTAAGCGCACAGCTTCGAATATCGGATAATAGTGCGAATTGTAACTGATAAGTTCGGACTTTTGATAACCAGTGCAGTGCCAGCTGCCTGGCAAGTTGTCTTGTCAATTTGGAAAATGACAGCAAGATTAACAGGGACGACAACGTGAAGAAACTAACATGAACACAGGGGGAAATTATTGGGACTGAATTAAAATTTATTTTAACTATTAAATGTATTTTCACTGTAATTAAATTTATTTATTTATAGTAGATGGAACCCGGTTAAAAACTCGGGCTCATCATGCTTTCGGCCAGGCCCAGAGGGCATATGGCACATGATTACAATGTACAGTAGAATAACATGTCAAGGCAAATGTAATTCAAGATCAATTTATATAACTGGGTTGAGAATACTATACATAGCAATAAAAATAGAAAGAAAATAATAATAAGGAACTTCCAAGCGTGATGTAAGCAAATGATATTATGCAGTGAAAGAATTAAAGTAAAAATGAAATGAATTCTTGATTCGCTAGTTTAACTTAATTCTACAAGGGGGTGTGTAATTAAATTGGATGCATTTGTTTATTAACTATGATACATTTTTCAAAATTAAAGAAAATAGGTTGCAAGAAAAAACCACCTTTTAGTAGACCAAAATTTCCACTTGGGCTACGTTCGGTTTTCCATCCACTGCATCGGGCAGCTCCAATAAAAAAGTCAACGTTTCCGGAAGACTCTCGGCAGCCATTCCTTTTACATGTCAATCGTGTGAGTGATAGGTGAGTGTGAATTTTTCTTGTGCGAAATTTTTCGATTTTTCGCTTATTTATTGTTAGTAAGTAAGTAGTTTTAAGAAAATCCGATAAAACGTTAAAATACGCTTTGGAATAAGTTAAAAGTTTTTGAATTATCTTAGAATTACGGGTTTTGTGACTTGGGTGAATTTTTCGAGCACATGTTGCCCGAGTCGAAACGCGGCATTTTGTGAAGTGTGAGCGACAAATTTTTTTGAAAAGAAGCGAAATCGCGCCACCAATTCGGTGTATTTTACGATTGAGTTTTTCGAGCAATCGGTGAGTAGAAAACTTTACAGGTTGCTGTTTGATTCAGAGCGGTGCGTGTTATTAGCATTTTATCTGAAAGGCACATCCTGTCCGTTCAAAAAAATAGTTATGCAAATTTTCTATTCATTGCAGACGTTCCGGTCGCCACACTTGATACAAAATGCCGCAAAATGAGTATATGGATCGTCACCGAAAGTTGTTCGGTCGACGTCTGGACTACGAGGAACGTAAGCGCAAGAAGGAAGCACGTTTGCCTAAGGAGCGCGCACGCAAGGCACAGAAACTGCGCGGTATCAAGGCCAAGCTGTTCAACAAGCAGCGGCGAAATGAAAAGATCCAAATGAAGAAGAAGATTCAGGCGCACGAAGAGAAAAAGGTCAAGAAACAGGAAGAGAAGGTCGAAGATGGGGCACTTCCGCACTACTTGTTGGATCGTGGCGTCCAATCCAGCGCCAAAGTTCTCTCGAACATGATCAAACAGAAGCGTAAGGAGAAGGCCGGCAAGTGGGACGTTCCGATACCGAAAGTCCGGGCCCAATCCGATGCCGAAGTCTTCAAAGTTTTGCGCACGGGAAAAACAAAACGGAAAGCATGGAAACGAATGGTCACGAAGGTGACATTTGTCGGCGAGAATTTCACCCGAAAGCCGCCGAAATTTGAACGTTTCATCCGGCCGATGGCCCTGCGCTACAAGAAGGCGCACGTTACACATCCCGAGCTGAAGGCAACCTTCCATTTGCCCATCATCGGTGTGAAGAAGAATCCCAGCTCGCCAATGTTCACGTCGCTGGGCGTCATAACGAAGGGTACCGTGATCGAGGTCAACATCTCGGAGCTCGGTCTTGTCACGCAAACGGGCAAAGTTGTTTGGGGAAAATACGCCCAAGTTACAAATAATCCGGAGAACGATGGCGTCATCAATGCCGTGCTCTTAGTTTAAGTTTGCTTTTCGTCTGTTTTATACTTTAAGATATTTTAATAAATAATTTTTGCGCGAACATAAAAATGTTTTTTCTACGCTAAACACAGTTGGACGTTCGGCTCAACTTTTATTCTTAGTTTTAAGCGTTTTAAACACCCACTTACTACTATTTTTTGTTTTCGTTTCAGCTCGCTTGTGGAATAGCTCACAATCATGCAGATTTTCGTAAAAACCCTGACGGGTAAGACCATCACACTCGAGGTCGAACCGTCCGATACAATCGAAAATGTTAAAGCCAAGATCCAAGACAAAGAGGGAATTCCTCCAGATCAGCAACGTTTAATTTTTGCCGGTAAACAACTGGAAGATGGTCGCACTCTGTCCGATTACAACATTCAGAAAGAGTCGACATTGCATTTGGTGCTACGTTTGCGTGGCGGTGCCAAGAAACGCAAGAAGAAGAATTATTCGACTCCAAAGAAAATCAAGCACAAGAGGAAGAAGGTTAAACTAGCCGTCCTCAAGTACTACAAGGTTAGGAAGAATTCCTGAGTCTTACGATCTTGGATAAACAATTTAACAAAGAAATAATTTTTGAATTATAAACTCTCTCCTCCCCCCGGTAGGTTGATGAAAACGGAAAAATTCATCGGTTGAGACGTGAATGTCCCGGCGAGAATTGCGGCGCTGGCGTTTTTATGGCTGCTCACGAGGACCGACACTATTGCGGCAAATGCAATCTTACTTTTGTTTTCTCGAAACCGGAAGAGAAGTAGGAAGGTAGGTGTGACGAGATCCGTGTTTTTAATGGATAAAAACAGTAAAAAGAAAAACAACAATTTTTATTGAATAAAAGTTCATAAAAAAATGTAAACGATTTATTTTATTTTCAACGATAAAGACTTGAAGATAAGTTTATTCAGGTTGGGGGGTTTAATGTTGCGAATGGAGCGACACAAAAATTATTAAATGGGGCGCAAAAATTTAGGACAGGAACATTATCTTTTCGTCCAATCTGGCGATCGCTCATCAACTAAGTTGATGAGCAGTGAGAAATGATCATCAACTTAGTTGTTCTTCCGGGGAAAGGATGTTAACATAAGGGTTTTTCCCCGGTAACCTAATGTCTAAACTCCCGGTTAGTAAGAGAAGATAAGAGAATTCTATATTACGAAATTTGTAAATTCCAAGTTTCAGCCTAGTACCATAAGCGGTTGTTGAGATATAGAAACTGATTTTTTTTTTGTCAATCGCTTCTCCGCTCTCCCTAACACTCAAAAGGTGACCAATTGGAGAGACCCACTCAGTCTACCAATGAAAAAAACTCAATTTAATAACTCGAAGGGTTTGAGAGCTATTAGCTTACAAACGTTTTGCGGACGGCGCACAGACGGACATTTATTTATTATTTGTTTGGTGCTTATTAGTTTATTTTTCGGGTAGAAACTCTTTTTTTTTTTAAATAGGTTAAGTGGCATTTTTTTTAAATCCCAAATTTTCGGTTTTTCCAAATGAGACTTGAAATGAAAGGGGAGCTCGACAGCTGCTCAAAAATGCGCACTAAATTGAAATGCGATCAAAATCGGGGGAGTGGTGGTTAAAAAGGTGGACAAAAACGTCGAAAAAAAAATCCCCAGATGCAACTCTTCGTTTGGCTCTCCTGGCCCCAAAAAATTTTATTTTTTAACTCTGCTTTCTGATTTGAAAAGGAGACACCCGTACCTTTAATTTAAGCCCCCATTTGTCTAAATCGGACGACAGGAACAGAAATTCGAAAAATCACCCTAAAAAATGGCATTTTTCCTAAAAATTCAAAATTTTTCCAAACGATACATGAAATGAAAGGGGAGCTCAACAGCTGCTCAAAAATACAAACTAAATTGAAATGCGATACAAATTGGGGGAGTGGTGGTTAAAAAGGTGGCCAAAAACGTCGAGAAAAAAAAATCCCCAGATGCAACTCTTCGTTTGGCTCTCCTGGCCACAAAAAATTTTATTTTTTAACTCTGCTTTCTGATTTGAAAAGGAGACACCCGTACCTTTAATTTAAGCCCCCATTTGTCTAAATCGGACGACAGGAACAGAAATTCGAAAAATCACCCTAAAAAATGGCAAGGGGTTAAGTGGCATTTTTCCTAAAAATCCAAAATTCAAAATTTTTCCAAATGATACATGAAATGAAAGGGGAGCTCAACAGCTGCTCAAAAATACAAACTAAATTGAAATGCGATCAAAATTGGGGGAGTGCTGGTTAAAAAGGTGGCCAAAAACGTCGAAAAAAAATCCCCAGATGCTCTCCTGGCCCCAAAAATTTTTATTTTTTAACTCTGCTTTCTGATTTGAAAAGGAGACACCCGTACCTTTAATTTAAGCCCCCATTTGTCTAAATCGGACCACAGGAACAGAAATTCGAAAAATCACCCTAAAAAATGGCAAGGGGTTAAGTGGCATTTTTCCTAAAAATTCAAAATTTTTCCAAACGATACATGAAATGAAAGGGGAGCTCAACAGCTGCTCAAAAATACAAACTAAATTGAAATGCGATACAAATTGGGGGGGGGGGGAGTGGTGGTTAAAAAGGTGGCCAAAAACGTCGAGAAAAAAAAATCCCCAGATGCAACTCTTCGTTTGGCTCTCATGGCCCCAAAAAATTTTATTTTTTAACTCTGCTTTCTGATTTGAAAAGGAGACACCCGTACCTTTAATTTAAGCCCCCATTTGTCTAAATCGGACGACAGGAACAGAAATTCGAAAAATCACCCTAAAAAATGGCATTTTTCCTAAAAATTCAAAATTTTTCCAAACGATACATGAAATGAAAGGGGAGCTCAACAGCTGCTCAAAAATACAAACTAAATTGAAATGCGATCAAAATTGGGGGAGTGCTGGTTAAAAAGGTGGCCAAAAACGTCGAAAAAAAATCCCCAGATGCAACTCTTCGTTTGGCTCTCCTGGCCCCAAAAAATTTTATTTCTTAAATCTGCTTGCTGATTTGAAAAGCAGACACCCGTACCTTTAATTTAAGCCCCCATTTGTCTAAATCGGACGACAGGAACAGAAATTGGCATTTTTTTTAAATCCAAAATTTTCGGTTTTTCCAAATTATACAAAAAATGAAAGAGGAGCATTTTTGAGCGGATATTGCAAAAATGCAAACCAAATTGAAATCCGATCAAAATTGACGGAACGGTGGCCAAAAACGTCGAAAAAATGTAAAAATTTAAAAATCTCCGCTTATTTATGTGTCCCAATAAATTTATGTGTCGATTTCTTAAGCCATACTTTATTATTAAAATAATAAAGTAAAATGAAGGAACAGTGAAGTTAAGTCGACGAAAATTGGAAGTCCATTTTGATGCTTGAAAGACAAAAAGAAAGATACGCTACAAAATCTTAAACTTTACCGGGAAGCGTTTTGAAGTTAGAAATTTCGAAAAGAAAATTTAAAATCATCTTATGATCTAATTTTATAAACAGTTGCATCCTTATCTGAGGCGTCAAGTCTTTTTGCACGATTTTAAGTTTGCGCTACACGTTGGGCGCCATTCTACACCTCACCTTGCGCTCCAAGTTTTCACACACTGTTTTTAAAATCCAATTTGGACAATTATGCTAGGTGCTGAAGCTGAGCTGTGAAAACGAATGTTTTTGATAAATAAAATACAAAATTACAACGATATATCCTTATATAATGTATATATAATTTATTATTATTATTTTTTTTTTTTTTTCGTTTTATTAAAAATGTCACCATTTACAAAAACTTACATACGTTCACGGTCTTATAATAATTTCACATTTTATTTATAATAAGAATTATTTTTAAATTTTATTGCATTTAATTCTTGTTTTTCACAGGTTCTAGTATAGAAACTGTGTAGAAAGTTAGTTCGGGAGATTGAAAATGAAATTCATGCGATTTATAAATCGGGGGGAAAAAAATGTACGGACCTAGAAATTGATTATATATACCGTTTCGGTAAACTGAAGGGGTTGAAAAAATAATACTAATATAATGTACAAGAAAACTGTTAAAATTTACACGAGTAATGTGTTCAGTTCTTCATTCATTGACGAGTATATCAAATAGGTCTACTATTTTATAATCATTGTATTGGTCGGTAAGATATTTTTTTTTTATTTATTTTAATTAGTTCGGAGCAGCACGATTAAAGATAAATATTTTTTGCAACAATCAAGACGAGAGATAAGTTGTAATATGTATAATTTAGTTTTTTATTTCACATTGAAATAAGCCCATTGAAACGTACGTACATTAAATATGAAAAATTAATTGAAGAATTTCGAGCAAAGGAAAAATCTTATTAAATTGATTACAAGAGGAATAGTAGCAAATAAACTCTGTAAATTTGTTCAGCCTCTTTTAAACGAATTGTGTGTGTTATATTTTTTTCAATTTAAATATGGGCTAATAGTGTTTGTTGTTTTGTTTAATTTGTTTAGGAAATATACAATTTAAATAGGTTAGAAAAACGGCAATACGAATTATAGCATTACTAACTACGCGATATTTACATTTTTATATGAATTAGTTTTGATTCGATTTTGTAAGTTTTTTTTGTTTTGTTTAATTGTTTTTTTTTATAATAATACAATATAAATAGCATAGAGCAATTAATTAATTGGCCTATTGTCGTGGGGGTATTTTTTTAAATAACTTGTATTTGTCTTAAGCTAGGTTCGCGACACTTAAAACAGAGAAAATAAACAAAAAAAAAATATATATATATATAAATGTATTCTACAAAAAGGAAAAAAATAATTATTGAAAATATTTATCACAATAGACAAAAAGAATATATATATATAAATGAAATAACATCAAAAATTAAATTAAATTACAAAGAGATGGAAGGTAAAACGCATTTTACACACGACTTTCTTGTTTTTTAAATAAATTATTACGATATTTTGTTGTTTGTTGTTCGTATTATCGATTTTATGCTTTAGACACACATACGCGGTACACGGTGGTGCATTTTGTTAGATCATTGCATGTACAGATGTTTGCATGGGTATTTTAATATATTGTATTTCTGCTTGTTCTCTTTCACTTAAAATACTACGTTTGGCTAATACTAACTTTTCGCTAAAGCTTTTTTCTTTCTTTGTACTAGAATGTCATAAAATGGATTATGGCTGATTGATTGGGTCAGTCGTTTGATCCATTCTTGTTTATCCTCTTCGGTTGCGGCTGACATTCGATAAACTGTATGTTTACCTTCCACCACCTGCAGAATTTTATTTAAATGTGTTGAATAAATTAAATGAGTTCAAGTTTGTTGTAAAATATCTAGTTTGGATAGAATTGTACTGACCTTTCCTTCGGAATCAGTCTTACAGGCTTTGATAATGTCGGCCCCTCCACAAGCGTATAGTTCGAAGCAATGTGGCTTATTTCGGTCTTGGATTTCTCGTACCTGAAAAACAAGATTTTTAATATCTGGAACGTGTTTAAGAAAATAACAATGCATAAGTAGTCCTACTTATTCGATTCGAAAAATACTGTTACTACTTTATTTAGTAACTTATCTGATCTTTTTAAAGTGTTATTAGAGCTGGTTGGTTGGTTTAGGTGGCAGAGCTCTGTCCTCTAGATATCAGTGTTTCTGAAAATGTCTGTCGGGATCTTGTATAGAAGTTCTATTAGAGCTGAGCCGCAAAAATTGTCGAACCTACACAAGACTCCTGAGTGCTAATATCTCAATATGAATGAGAGTGCCCCATTAAATTCTTTTTATTAATTGTTGCTCATCTGTGACTGTTCTACTGAAGTGAACGTCTGATTACCTCCTCTAAAAGTCGAAAAACAAATGCCCCGACATTTTTGAGATGTAGTACCACCGGTCAGTACACTATCTCTGAATCTTAAACAATTGTTTTAGCATTTCTATTTTTTCTACGTATCGGCCGTAAGAAAGACGAGACTGCTGTCTAAAGGCTTCATGACCAATAATATGGACATCGAAATTTTTCTACGGTAAGACCACCGCTAATCTCGATTGCTGATCTATCATTTCACAACACAGGGGTTTCCATATTTTTCAGACACTTCTGTTGCGTTTAAAAAAAATCTCTTGATGTACGCGATGTCATGTAGAAGGGGTGAATGTAAATAAAGCGAACGACAAACACTCCTTTCAATATTTTCACAGAAATTATCTATTTCCTACGTAACAAGTAGCATTTTCTGTACGACGCAAACTTTATGATTTCCTGTTTTTCAGATCTTTTTACACTCACATCTTAGCTGCAAAATTAGCATACTGCCACTTTCCATGCAATTATTAAAACCCACACAATTCCCATGGCGATAGAGAGCAAAAATTCATTGTTATACACATATAAATTAAAAACACAGCGAACTCATTAAACTCAACAGTTAGTTTTTAAGTTGTTTGAACAAATTTTATTGTCGTTTAGGTCAAATTTTTGATCTTAAAAAAAAATTATATTCTGCTCTAAAAATTCTACCTTTTAAAATACTGACACTAGTCTAACATTCAAAATATTTCCAGTCCGACTTAAAAAGAAAGAGAAATTTGAAAAATCAGCTAAACCATAAGCTGATTAGCCACCAAAGAAAAAAAAAATATGTAATTGAGGCGAATCAAATCTCCCCTGTGCGCGCTATTAGTTGGTAGTTGATTTAAATCTATATAATGCAACGCTGTTGTCTACTCACCGAAATATTTTCTAATGGAATTATCCCCCTTGGTTCCTTATCCGTTGTGTATTCAAAGTAGTATAAACAGTTGTCGTTAAGTATAAACCATCGCCTTTTCCACGACTTGTACCTAGTATGCAGAAACGAAATTCTTTTATTAATTAAATCAATTCAATTTGAGGAATTTGAAGTAAAGCAAACAAATTAAATTACCTTCCTCCCTGTTTCCACAGCCATCCTTCCTTATCTGGATTAAAGAATGTGTGCATAAGATCATTACCATCGTCCTGTGGTATTTTGAACGGTTCTGTACGTATTGACTCATACAATGATTCTAGTAGTCCCCTGGGCAGATCACCCCCATTATTAATACCACGATTCATCGATATAAATTGTTCAACAGTTGGCTTTTCCTTAACCTAAGATACGAACGCAAAGAAAACAAGATGTGATGTAAATTTCAAATGATATCACGTAAAAAATGGGTTTGTCTCCGCAACATTTTAAAGTGATATATTTTAAAGTTATAAAAAAGAAAACTTACCGATGGATTATGTAAAGATGTGTTAAGCATAATAATGGCAAAGCTAAGTACATAGCATGTATCGGTGTTTGTAAATATGTCGGGATTTAGTTGGCAGTAGCGCTGAGCAAAACATTCCATCATTCGATCGATTTTTTGTGCTTCACCAGGCAACCGAAATGACCATAAGAATTGTCTATACAAAATTTTTATTTATTGTTATTATGCGGTCAAATTCAACGTTTCAAATGTGACTTTTTCTTACCTTAAAGCTTGAACTAAAATCAAATTTGTAAAGTCATGCAGCTCGACAAAAGCTTTTAGAACTTGTTCATTAAAGTCGTTCTTTTCGCCGAGATAATCACCTAAATAAATCGACGATTTAATTACAAAAGTTCATTAAAATAAATTTACCGATTTTCAATCTTACCGATAGCTGTTTTGTTAAGACCTTCGCCTTTATATAAGAAATGTGCTATGTCTTGTGGTACCATACGCAACAAATGATTGTCCACCAGAAATTCAATGCCTATATATCGGAACAATATTGTTAAAAAGGGCCTCGATTCCAAAAAAATCGTAACGCTTCAATGCAAATCAATGAATATAAAAAATAGAACAAACACGACATTTTCCACATCAAACACAGGAAATTGAAATTATCGTAGTCGTATTTTCTACTCGAGATTAATCATGATTGAGCAATTAACGAACATCGAATATTTACCTTTCTTTGGATCCATGTTAAATTTCTTACGGCCTATCGACATTTGTTTATCCTTATTGGAATGTTTACAGTCATCTTGTGAATCAAGAGCTTCCATTTCATTTACAACTTCACATAGTTCATCTTTAATTTGCTGCAAGAAAATAATAAATAATTAAAGTGATGAGATAAATATTTATTTTAAAGGCACGAGATCGAATCAATTGCAGTGCAGAAATAATGTTAAGCAATTCTCACGAAAATTATCCACGATTTTATTATTTTGATTTTGAGCCAACAACAATACAGTAATTTAACATATCACGTTAGAAATTATTTTGTATGGTTGAATTTCGATTTGTTTCTCATTTAAATTTGATGAGACCATTAAAAACCAAAAAAAAAAAAAAAAAAATAAACAAAATTCAGTTAAATTTAAATTAACTTTAGACCGAATTATTTGTGAAAGTACATAAATTCGAATGTTGTATCATAAAACAAGAGAATTTTTATTTTCACATACTTTGCGAGTGTCCAGCCCTAGCTAGGGCCAGACTTCGCGTACTAGGCAAACCCTTCTTTAATAACCTTGGTTAGATCTCGAAGAACAAGATCGGTGAACTGATCACGTTCCTGAACAGCTCCGGATAGGTATGATAATTCATTGTAGTCCCAGGTCTCTGGTAAACCTGGTATACACTTTATCAACCCTAAACGACCAGGTTAAACGAGTTGTGGTATCAAAACGACGCTTCCTGTGCTAATTGGGCCCTGTTTTCTGCAGATGGGCCACCACATAAACCAACCAACCACCCAAATGAGTGTAGACAATGAATATGACGACCATGGTGATAAGGATGTTAAGCAATGGTTTTGGTTGACGCTAATACTTTTGGTCTACCGACTGACTCAAATGTTCATCTCCATGTTTTACACTGATCACACAATCGAAGTACGTAATTCTTTTAAAAAAAAATTAGTCAGTTTTCTGGAATGCAAGAACAGTTCGGATGATCGATCATCTAGAGATTCTGTACTACATACAGTGTCTAGCAAGCGAACACTGAGGTCATTCGTTCCTACCTACTAATGGGCTTATCACTGTGGTTTAAAAAGTAAATGATATTAGACCTGATACTTAGTATAGATGAAGGCAATAATTAAGCAATTATATGCCAGGTTGGGATGGGCTATAAACTGGTAATGTTGCTGTTAGTCAGAAAAACACTGTACTTTGAGAAAAACCGCACTAGATTGATTTATCACCCTTGGCATTATTTTGCTATCAAAAATCAAGAGCAAACTAACTTCTGGAGGTGAGAGACCGGCAGACAACCAAACTATAGAAAAACTCAGATCTAAGGAAGGGATGATGATCAGTGGCGTGACGTGATAATTCAATAAGGGGAAGCAATTGGTAAATCTCAAAAATTTATTATTATGTACGCTCACGTTGTTTCATCGCCCCTGTTACTCCCGTTTATCCATTGGTTCTGTTTCTCCCGTTGATACATTACTCCCGTTTCGAGTACACTTTCTTAGCTCAAGGAACTGGAGACATTAATGCCATTTTTCATTTTTCGCCATCCCCCATCCTCCATACTTTATCCACTATCTTCTATCCACCATCCATAATCCAACTTTACCATTTAGCAATAGGAACGCGAAATTAATACACCGAAAATGAACAAACTGGCGCTAAATCATATGAAAATCACTCAAATGTTGAAATAACTCGCGAACCACCAATTTCGGGAATATATAATTATGTTCCCGACCTGTCCGGTAGTCTCGAGAATGTACATGCAAAATTTGGGAGGGAACGGTTCACAGGTGTAGATTTCAATCGAACCCGACCAAGAAACTGTCTTATTTTCATATATTAGATTATGCTTTCTACAAATTTATTGCGTATTAATTGAACCGCTCCCATTAGCTACTCAAATTTTATTTTTCTGGTATAATTGGTTCGAAAAATATTCTAATCCAAATGTCTTTACCCCCACCCCTACATCCGACCACCCGATTCGAAAATTTAGCCTATTATCCCTTAAGACAACTACAGAGTCTCCATCTTCTGATATCAACCGTTCAAGAGATATGTATTGTAGAATGTTTACATATTGTGTTACCGTCCATTCCCACGCCCCTCAGCCTTTCTCGTCAATTTTTGCAAATGGGTCCAATATCATAGTTCTAAATAAGTTTCAAGTTTTAGTCTCCGAGCGTAAGTGGTTCCTGAGATCTAAAAACCAAAAATACAGGCCTATTCAGCACCAGAGTCACAAGTCACAAAGTAGGTGGAGAGTTACAATTTGGTATTAATTTTTAATTTTCCACCTACTTTGAGACTTGTGACTCTGGTGCTGAATAGGCCTGTAAATATGATCACCTATTTACCAAATATACTCATAACAATTCAATTCCAAGCTTTGTTCACAATTGGTAACTCTTATCAGATCTCGCTTCCTTTGTTGAAGGCTTCTCTGCTGCAGCCAATAATTTTGTCTACTACCCGTGGAAGCAATTTCTTCATTGCTTCCAACCTCACGTGTTCGAAAATTTGTTTTCATGGCGCCACAGTGGGCTTAGGTTAGGTTAGGTTGAGAAAGGTGCACTGCAGCTCTGTCACAGTCCTATCTCAGAGACAGAACAAAGCTAGAACTCCTTCTATCGAGTTTCGGCCAGCAGATTCTTGCTTGCCTGCATCCCGAGAGATTCACCCAGGCCTCTTCAATCCCGTTTCCACAGTGGGCTTACTACGGAATGAAATGAACGCCAATAGATGCAACTTTCAAATTGCTTCCATGTGTCTTCTTCTTGATTTCTTTTCGCTTGCCATTTTCGTGTTACCAGGTGTTACGAGGAGTTTTATGCGAATATTTATTTAGACTGTGCCAAAGAAATTGCTTGAAACAATATTTTTCTGCGCGATTTAGAAAAAAAAACACATATTAGATATTTTTCAGCAAAATTTAAGGGAAGCAATGCGAGTTAAGGATGGGAGCTTAAAGGAACTCTAGTTTGTCCCTAGCTCGAGAAACAATTCGATACATTTATTTCTTTGGTTACTCCCATTTTTGACGTGATCATGGCTAAATTTTGAACAAACACTGCATAATTCAAAAAAGCTGAAAACCTTTTAATATCGCTATTTTTAATAGAACTCGAAAAATATACGTTGCAAAGTAAAAGATGTAAGTGTGATTTTTTTAGGTGAAACCAGTGACTTTCGCATTTTGTTAAATCCGTTTTTTGTTAATTTTTGTTTACAAATTTCAGCATTTTATCTCTTCTGCAATTGAGAAGCACATTCTTGAAGAAGATTTCGGTTTTTTAAATACACTATCTCATAAAATTTTAATAGGTCATACATTTTCTTATTTGACATAAGTTAATTGCTGTATAAGTTTGTCCAATCGACTCTGAATCACCCTGCATATTTTCCATTCCAGTGCATTTTGTGTTATGCTTGCGACAAACAAACAGACTACCTACCATTCTAAAATGCTGTTCGTACAATAACAAAATATCATTCTGTATTAGAAGCAAACATAAACAATTGGACTATAATTTTTCAGTTGTAGAAAAATAAGTAAACGTAATAAAATCATTTAATGTCAGTAAAGAAATATAAAAAAAAATTTAAAGAAAAATAGCGCTCACTATATTCTGCGACAAGAGAATGTCCCAAGGAAATAAGCCATTTATGACGGTCATAAAGTTGAATTAAACTATTCTTTATTTATAAAAGAAATTTCCCGTACGTATATGCGACTTGATATCTACTACAAGCGGACATCAATCTTCAAGAATATTTCGTATAATATAAAATTGTATCGTATTTTGTTCAGATGGCATGGAGAGGAGCGCACAATACCGAGCGCTATTTTTAGTTCTGTGCAATAATACAGCCCATTGAAAATTAAAGCAGAAATATTAAATTAACGTGTCAAAAAAGGTGTTTGTATTTTCCCCATATACACAATGAGTTTGATATAAAGAACCATCTCTGGTCTGATTGATGCACTATTATAAATAAGCGAATAAACCACTTCATTTTCATCAAATTTGCTTGCTTACCTTCTTCCCTTTCGCGATTCGATCAGCTTGGATTTTTTGTAAGTTCGTCGAACAGCCTGGACAAACTCTACCGCTCCCACCAACATTATTACTTCCTTGTTGATCGTCATTAATATCACTGGGGCACGATGAGCTATCATCGATATATGAGAAGTCGTCATCAAACGACTTCGTTGGCTTAAAGGAGTCATCGTCTAGCAATGAATTTAGACTATTTGCACGTACTGTTTCTAAATCAGTTATAAGTTCGCCGTCATCGTTGAATACTAAACCGACACGATTAGTTCGTTTCAGAACAGTAGTGCGAGTGATTGTCGTTGTTGTTGTTTTTTTAAATTCTGAACGTTTATTAAACTGATAGGCATTATCTTGGTTAGGTAATTTCTTAATTTGAATATCAGTTGTAAGGTCCGTTTTAATTTTAAATTCATTACGTTCATTAGTGGTTGTATTATTGCGAGATGATAATGATGATGACGGCGATGATGATGATGATGATGAGTATTTTTTACAGCAACACTGCGAGCATAGATCGCGCACATTTTTACCGGTCAGCAAACTTTTACTATCGTTATATTCGTACACATCGTTGTAGAATGTACTAGACGACGATAGATCAATGCAGCTTCTTTGGAGCTCTTTATTATCCACCGATCCGGTGGTACAGGACTTTTTGTTTTTCGGTTGTCGACGCAACGATGAAAACCAATTGGAAACACTCGGTCGTCTTTGATGTTTCGAAGACATCATTTAATGTTTGAAAATTTTGTAGAATTTCACACGCATTGGAAAACATATGAGACGATTTTTTATGGCACTTTTATTTTTGAATTTATATTTAGAAAACGATTTAAGAAATTTTTATATATATTTTTTTTTCTATCATAGAAGCAACCAAACACTGTAATGAGCCAATAAAACACATAAATAGATGCTTTGAATTTCTTGTTTCACACTGTTTAATACAATTTAAATTGAATGAATATTCGCCTACAGCTAAAATAGATATTGCGCGGACAAGGTCACTGCTTCAAAAAAGAATGCAGAGAATTCTAAGTAAAAAAACAAATCTCTGATATTTTCTGAAAATATCAAAACACGTTTTTTGACGTGCAGCTCAATTTCAGTAGCCGAAAAAAAATAAAATAAAAATAAATCTTACGTTCCGGGTTTAACAAATCAACTTAGCGACACAACAGGCTGGCGCATTGTCAAATTCCAAGTCCAACTTTTATTAAAATTTTCTACAAATACGAACTAATCTCGGATTTACCAGTCACACTATATACTTAAACCATATTTAGTTTGCTTAGATCTCAAAGCGATCAGACTAAATGCTTAATCTTCAATCAAGTGTCGTTCAAGAGTATGTATCGACAAGTAGTAGGTGTCCGGGTTATTGTTGCGAAGATTTATATGGGAACCTCTCCATTATTTTGATGTGATCTTGACTTGTTACGAACGAGCCAAAATTAGATATGAATAAATTCGTAAACAGAGAAAAGTCTTCTAAAATTTGCAAAGAAAGTAGCTTTTAAGAATTGATCGCAGTTCTTAAACTGCGCCTTGTTAAACGAAAAATTTAAGTGGTTTCCACGTCTGAACTTTATATCCTTTATTCCTTAGTTCAATAAGAAATTTTGTTGTTTTCGGTGTCAGCGCAGACTGTGGCGATCAACACATATACAGTAGAACCTCTATATAGTGACCACCCACCCAAGGGACTGTGCAAAAGTGGTCACTTTAAACGAGTGGACAGATTATAAATTTTTTTTAGTTCAGTGTATAATGTATGTAATTTAAATCAACATTACCAATCCAGAACACAATCTATATAGGTAGCTTCGTGCTTCATTTATTTCAGCCTCATTTTGCATTTTGCAACATTTGAAAATTTTTGGTCACATTATAGGATGTACTCCACACGTATATGATACGTAAATATTGGCTAAAAACTGGTCAATGGTCACAATACAAAATGAAAAGTGTATGGAAAGTCGGTAATTTACATCGGGACTGTAAAAAAAATGGCCACTTTAGGCAAGTGATCAACATATCAAGGTGGTCACTTCTGCAAGTTCTATTGTGCTTTATATCTGGAATCGAACGTTATCTAGGATAATGGTTATCAAAGCGAAATCAGATAAACTCAGTTCTTAATCTGTGTTCAAACTGGGTCTTTCGGTTGTTAGTAATAGCTTGTCGATTCAAATCAGAGACATACTCGGGTTTTGCCCTGGAAGTAACGTATGTTACGCAGTAACTGCAGACCCACATACATGAAGTGCTTTTTTTTCATTCAAACGAACAAACAGTTGTGCATATGCCCAAATCAAATATTTAGTTTTATTCTAACTGCTTCAACTCACTCGTTGTAGCTATGCACATAATAATGAAAGTACCGGAATTTAGACTCAGAAAACAATAAACCAGGCCAGTTTACATTAATCTAACTTAAACTGGATACAATTAACGTGTTTGCACTGAAATTGCTTTTTTATTCTTTTGCATTGAGTACACTCTTAAACTCTGTCCCAGTTGAAATTAGTCAAAAGTGAGGTCGGTTACCTACTATGCGACTTGGATAAGATCGGAACCACACCTGTATCAAATATTAAACCATACCAAAAAAAAAGAGCAAACAACTGCCTGGTAAAATTCCTGAAGCAGCTGATAAACTTCTTGTATAGGCACAGAGTCACACGGTGTGATCAATTTATACATATATTAGTGCATTTCATGGTGGACAAACCCAACGAAAAAATTTTTTAAGGTGTAACTTGATCGGAGATATTTACAATTTAATCATGAATCATCATATAGATCAAATTGTTGCAAGGCTTCATCAGAATTCATTCTTCTGCGGAGGAAGAAAGGCTTTTGAGAACAACTGTACGTAACTTTTATCAGGACTAAAATTTCCATTTCCTCTGTCTTCCACTTTTATCTGAGTGGGGATAGTAAGAAATGTTGTTATAGATAATGGCGCGTTTGTGGTTAGTAGCACAGCAAGTAATCTAGAAATTCTTGCTCTACACGCTTATTAATAAGTCTTATCACTTAAGACTTAAACGACAAGAAAACGAGAGTTTCTTTCCGCTAAAATAATCTGCATATTATGAAAGCAGCTGAAAGTTCTTGTCGCCTTATCGATAAAACGACATTATAATACATCTGCTGATGTAAGGAATACTCTTTCCTCGAGTAGAACATGAATTACCACGCAAGTAAAAGACATTAACTCTGTTGGTTCCATGAGCTGTAAATATTTTACCATTTTTTGCATCTGTTCATTTGTACTCCGATAATAACACAGTGTACATGCATTAATTGCATAATCAACTGTTCGTTATTGTTATCTATAATCGATGAACCATTTTAACCTAGGTCAGGTGTTTCTCGTACCGTATCTTAACAATGGCCCTTGTTCTTGTAAACGGATAAGAAACACGAATCGATTAGGTACCAATACTAAGAGCTCAGTTGCGCTTCAACCACAATAATCCCAAACAGAATCACGATGGTGAATCTGTGGATATGTGGTGATATTATCTGGATTAACTCTGACTTTAAAGATAGCCTCTGGCTTCTTCACTCAGAGATCAGCCTTCGTGTATTAAATCTTTTGAAATACTTAAAAGTTTTAATACTGTGACAATTTTACCACAAAAATTCTGTCAATGTTTTCATTGGCGTTCTTTTAAAGATAGAACATTGTTTTCTCAACATTATTTTAGTTGCTCTTCACATTGCTTGAAAAAATTTTACTGAACTTTTCGTACAATTTTTTTAGTCAAATAGTTGACAGTAATACTACAGTATAATACAAACTTTATTCTGTCGTTAAAAAACACGGGTAAATAAAAATTTTACTAACAAATATTTCAGTCACAAATAAAACTATTTGGCAAACAAAAACTTTACGAATATACTAGACATATGACTGAGTTTACCAGCAAAAATAGTCAAATATTTGACGAAGTAGCATACTGCTACTGCAAGCATACAATATACTATTAATTTAAACCATTTCAATCTGAATTATGTAAACGTAAAATATACCTACTCGATATTAAAATCGATGATTAAATGCTTTTTTTTAGAGGTCGTAGTCAAAAATGTAAACAATGCCTAACAAACAAATTAATGCGAAAGGCTATACACAAATTTTAACTTCTATGAATAATGAACATGAGATTCATACTGTAGGACATTCCAGCCAAATTGAAATTTATTTTTCGACCTTTTGGCTTCTCTGTAAATTCTATGGCTATAAAATAGAAGTCGTAAAAGATTTTACATGCCATAAATTCAAAATTGTGTAATGAATGTTTTAAGTTGGGACAATTAGAGTACACATTTATGGAATATCATCGTTTTACTTTATTTTTAATGATAGTAGATCTATTGTTATTATAGGTTATGATGAACGTAATTACAGCATTAGTATATCACTGAATTTTTTTATTAGTTACAGTTCCGGTGGGATCGAACATTTGGTGAAGGTAAGAACTAGCTAAACAACAAAATGAAGTATACAATTAGTTTTACAATTTTCTGTTCTAATAAACTAATGAATTAATAATCCAACTGCACTATGAGAAGACTTCGGAAACAGGAATCATTAAAATTGAAATGTCCATGACAAATTTAGTAACTATCCGAATTAGAGATGGGTCGTTCATGAGTGAACTGTTCAAAAAGAGCAGTTCATTGAAGTGAGTGAGTGAACTAACTCACTCCTTTTGGTGAACTGTAGTTCGCTTCGACACAGCTTCAAAAGGACTACATAATTCTTTCGTGAGTGAGGACCTGTTTTTTTTAGGTCCTCACATTCACTACGAACTTGAAAAGAACTAGTTTTTTCGTGAGTAAGGACCTTAGGTCCTCACATTCAATCCGAAATTAAAACGAACTATAGTTCCTTCCTGAGCGACGACCTTTTTTTTCACTCAACTTGAAAAGAACTAGTTCCTTCGCCGGGTAAGTGATCTTCAAAAGGAACTCGAACTAGTTCACTGAACTAGTTCATTTCAGTGAGTGAGTCGGAGTTCACTCACTCGCTAAAAAGAACTACTTTGCCCATCTCTAATTCCAATTGATTCATGTTTTTAATAGTTATACATGGAATGAATAATAAAATTACTTCGAATTTGTCTAATCTCAATTTCGATAATACCATACGGAGTTATGTTTACTACTATTGACTGTTTTAAATGACTAATCTCATGTATACAAAGCAAACAATGACGATGTCGTTTTTAAAGGGTGGACAATGAACAGGTGGTAGTGTCGTTCGGCTCAGTAAGGGAAAATAATTTGAAAAGATATTCGGAGGAGGAAGTTAGGAAAGAAAAAGCCCGTGGTAGTATAGTATACTATATAAGTAGGTACTTTAAACAAACCTGCTAAATAGAATTTTTATTTTATTTCGAAAAATTGGGAGCTTTCCACTCTCATATAATAAGTTAAATTGGATTTGATATAACGATATTTGATGACGAATAATATAAAAATTCGTTATAAAAAAAGCTTTCGCTATACCAAATTTATCGGCAAGTTACTCCTAAACTCTTATCGTATTTTCGTGAATTTTTTTTTTCGTTCAAACGCCTTATGATTTCTGTTGAAAATATTTAGTTACTGATAACCCAGAGTTAATCGGAATCGATAAGCCAATTCATGCGTATTCATTTTTTATTTATGACTTCAACGTGTATACTTCTACACACAAAAAAAACCAACCTTTCCATTGAACCTTAAATAAATATTTTTCCACTAATATTCAAGTCATGTACATATTTGAGTTCCGAATTTGCCGAGAGTATCATTGGAATGACCGTGACCTCTCTTTTGTCGGTCGACTTTATCAAATATTGGCACAATCGACTTAAAAAATATGTAAAAATAGAAATACTGTGGCTCAATAAACTATTCAAACACCAGGAAATGCCCAGGAATATATTGCATTAATTCTTCCAAATCATGGGTATCCTACCTATTCCATGTAATGAATAGGCAAAAGTTGGAGCTCGGTATGTTCAGACATACTACACAACTGACGAAGTCAACGAGGGAGTATTTACATAATTTAAAATTTTCAGTAAATATGACGACTTGTACATATTACTATAAAGGTGCTCTTACACGAACGATTAAAATTGCTCAATTTGCAGCAATTTCAGACAATTTTGACGTCACGAAAAAATACTGCCACATTCGGCAACACCAGCCATTAAAGATATGGATCAATTGGTGGTCAACTCGTTGCTCAGCAGTGACTAGCAATATGGAGCAATACTTAGCAATTTGGCAATGAAATCATACACGAACAATTCCACTGTATGAACAACACGAAAGCAAACTTGACAAACAAAATAAAACTTGGAAATATTTGAATTCCACGAATCACGAAACTTGAGAAATAAATCAAAAACTCACAACAAAACTTGACAACTGAATCACCGAACGAGGACGATTTCTCGGAATCTTCCAAGCTAGCGGAAATATGGTACAACAACTATACGGCGCGCAATACAAGCAATCTGTGAAAACATTGACACATTGCCGCAATCAGCACGAGATTGCCCTATATTCCTTCATTAATCGCTCCACTAGTTTTGACAATAGTTGTCGGGCAATCAATTGCTTAAAAAATTGCTCGTGTGAGAGCATCTTAAGTGAAGTGAAGTGAGTGAAGTAACTCACTCATTTTGGAGAACTGCAGTTCCATTCGAGTCTCTACGGAACGAAGAGTTCCATTGATGGAGTGAACTCTTCACTCAATGGGACTAGTGACTACTGAACATTGGAACGAAGAGTTCAATGGAAGTACTTCACTGAACTCGTTCCTTAAAGTGAGTGACTCGGTGTGAAGTACTTCACTGAATGGAATTGCTTTGCTCATCTCTACGTGAAAGTAAACAAGATTCAAGAATATACATTTTTGGAAATTTTCAGGTCAATCAATTAATTAAAATGAACTTTCTTATTTTTCAATAATAAATTATTTTGCATTTTACTATAAAAGCAATTCAACTAAACCAAACTTGTCGCTGCTGAGTGCAGCTGCTCTACTGGATATTAGAATGCAAAATTGTGCTATGTATTCTATGAGGGCCCGAAAAAACAGGTTCAATTTTACGAAACTTTAAGTTCTTACTGCTTTTAATTATAAACAATTTTTTTACTAGTTGTACGAATACTTTGCATATCTACAGTTTAATACTTAGTAGGTTGGGTTATTGAAATAGAAACTATAATTTTTGCTTGAATAAATTTTTATTTCCAGTAAAATCTATGAGACTTTTTCAAGTTTGTAATGGCATAGTTAACTGAAATTAATTAAGCAGCCCGGAGGAGGAATATTGTTTCTATTATAGCATCTCTATAAATAAACTGGTGAATGAATTGAAAAGATTCGATGGTGATCGTGAAAAACAATTATGCATATTTGAATATTTAACCACATTTTGGTTGTAGGAAAAAAATTTTTTTTTTGTAAATCACTAGCATGTGTTTATAAGACCACTGATAAGCACTTCCTTCCTAACCATAACGGCTGTTCTAAATATCGTCTTTGTTATCATAGAAATGTATATACGAAAAAATGTGTTACGGATAAAAAACAACAACAATATTCTGATTATACAAATCTTTTGAAACCGGCTGAAGAAAAAAAAACCGTCTTTTGAACAATTTGACGTCATGTTATGGCAAATTTACTTAGTAATCTGACTTGTTTTTATTTCACTACTGGACATAATCGACAAATTTCAGCGATGACGCAATTTTTTTCACCCATTTCGTCAAAAATAAATGTTTTCTTTATTTCGTCCGAAAATAAACAAAAGTTTATTTAGATCAATAATTTGAACGATTCGTAAAAGTTATTGTTAATTAATTTTGAAAAAATTGATTTGAATCGTGATACGTTATCACGCGTCCAGAAGTAAAATGCGGTGATCGATTGAAACGTGTAGTTTTGTATTTATAATCGAACTGGTTAGCAACGTTATTAATGTGGAGCGTGTGAAATCATTTAATAACACTCTAATAGCTTGTGAATGACGGCAAATTTTAAAGATTTGATTAGAATAGTAGCTCTCTCTCTCTGAAGCAAACAACCTTGGGCTTGACTTGAACAATTTGTTTTTAATGTACTGAGAATGTTTTCACCGTCTTGTTACTTGTTCAGCTATAAATTCTGAAAGTAAATTGTCATATTACACGCTTGATATATGCGTGGCGAGTCTTGGGGAAGTCTTTAATCGATTCAATGACCTTTAAATAAATTGATAGAATTTGGTATGCACAGAATTTTTCATCCATTCGACGACGTTGCTTGAATCGAAAGAATTTCTTAAGCAGTTTTTTCCGTCTTCACTTCATATTAAAAGTATGCAGTCATAAAACCGACACAATAATCACATGAATATATTTGAAATGTATCTGAAGAGAAGACTTGTCAATATACGGAATAACTTTAGATGTAGGTAGGAATGTTTTTTTTCGCTGCTTCTCGAAGCTATAAATTACGACAATACGGCTACGAACCGAGAAAGTGATATTTAATCTGTGGAGTCGGGTAAACAGCTAACAGCATTAGCCTGATTGTCGATACGAATGGGATATTTGAGTTAAAAATTTTTCTTAAAGAAATCTACCTCGAAAATATTTATAAAAAAAGAAACTGCAATGAACTCTCTCACATGTGAACCGCATATCAAATGTACAATGTGCTGATATTTGAGACTTTCGTTTCGGCATTTATATGTTTGCATCTTCGTGCCGAGTTTAAAGCTTGAAGGTAGTTTCAGTCAGTTGCAAGTGGAAATTCAACGAGCGAGGAGAAACATTGGATTGAGATTATTATTCTATTTAGGATAGTGTCGTTACTTTAATTATTATGGAAATCCGACACTTTTAGTATTTCCCGGCTATGACTTTGCACGCTCGAATGAACTGAACGCAATTCTGGATAGGAGCTACTCAACAACGAGGTCGATCAAGTCCATAACCAGGGCTATAGAATGTGCATTGAAAGGTAGAGCTGACTTTTAAGTAGAAGGCCATACAATCAGAGTAGAGATGGGCAAAGCAGTTCCTTTTAGTGAGTGAGTGAAATGAACTAGTTGGAGTTCCTTTTGAAGATCACTTACAAAAAAAAAAGTTCTCACTCACGGAAGAACTATGTAGTTCTTTTCAAACTGTGTCACGTGGCGAAATGAACTACAGTTCAACAAAAGGAGTGAGTTAGTTCATTCACTCACTTGAATGAACTGCTCTTTGGAACAGTTCACTCATGAACGTCCCATATCTAAATCAGAGTCCAGTTGCCAGTTGCTGAGATCTTGGAACAGTCAAAGGGTTGTGGATCGACCTAGCCTTGTATCATGGAGAATACGAATACTAAGAAACATTAAGTTCCTTTATAGTCCATGAATTTTAGGTTTTAAGTTCGAAATATTTTTGTGTTTGCGCCGATACAGAAATAAATCAATTTTACTAGTGGTCATTTTAGAGATGGGCAAAGCAGTTCCTTGCAGTGAAGTAGTTCCGGAACAGTTCGTTCCTTCGTTTTCATTCGCTCGCGAACTTGCTCGTTCTTTTAGTTCATTCATAGTTCAACCTGAGGGAAAAGATGATGATCAAAAAAAAGGTCAGTACCTCTAGAAGATGGTGAACAAAAAAAAGAGATGATGACCAAAAAAAAAAAGTTAGTCAATCTAGAAGATGATGCTCAAAAAAAAAAAGGGCGATAAAGTTTTTTGTCACGTATCAAATGGAACTGAAGTTCACCAAAAAGAGGTGAGTTACTTTACTCGCTCACTTTAAGAACCAGTTCACTCGTGAACGACCTATCTCTAGCTCAAATGCACAATTTTAGCCGGAACAAATGCTTTTCTATTGCTAATTTTAGTTTGTACAAATTATACTAAATTTTCCGCTACAGCGAAATTTGCTACCATGCTAAATAGTGATCCTTGAAAACTTAATTATCACATTAATTCTATAGTAGGATGCTACCAAATCTAATAATCACGAATTACAAATTCATTTGTGAAGAAAACAAACAGAAAAACCAAGTCCAAATAAAAACCAACGAATTTTTTCCTCATAGTTTGAAACGAAACATCTGTTTGTATTTCAGTTTTGGCAGTTGGATATCATGGTAAAAATTATTAGAAAGATTTTATTTCATATTTCTATTTCTTGAACATAGTTAGGGTATACAAAAAATAAAATGAGTCAGACGAAAGTTCACGATCAAATAAAAGACCGTTTTAGTTCATGTCATATCGAAGGCGACAGAAAACTTATTACAAAACTGAGTCAACAGTTCAATTAGGTTAACACGACGATTCGTGATCTATGATTTTTGAATTGTGCTTCAATTTTAGCTGGGCTTTACGGTCGCTACAGTAAAAGTATTTGATTTTATAGTCTTATTTCAATTAGTGCATTCTGTCACCAAATTCCGTCATGCAAAAATGAGTAAAATCATGGACAATTTTTCGTTATGTTTAATGATGCAGATGAAAATTTCTGAGATGTGTTCGACTCGTTTAATTTGTCATGTTCCTTTAGCTCTGGTGATTGTCAGACAGCTTTTTAAATATGCACAACCGGAATAGGAAATGCCGCAAATTCTTAATTACTAGTCAATTTTGAACTTTTTTATACTGTATATTAATTGCTTTGGCAGATATCAGAACTTAAATGTCTTGAGCACGGATTTTTATTGACCGTAACAATAAGCCACAACATTTGGGAATATTGCCAAATGATATAGCATTTTAATAATTCGTAAGTAAAAAAAACCCCGCATGAATATTGTAAAAAAATCTTGGCTTTGGCATAGGCAAAACAACCCTTTAGAATTTACAAAGCAGTCGGATAAGTTGCTTAGGTTTTAAACTTAACAATTAATCGAAGAGTGCATCATTTACTTGATTTCTGTGAATCATTGCGTTGGTTGCAGACATAACATTATTAGGAATTTCCCTGCATGCGTATAAGGTTAATCACTCTGTCAGTGATCTGTTAATTGGTTCTGCATTGGATAAAAATATGATCAACTCATAGGACAGTTATATAAAAGTTAAAAAAATTTCACGGGGATTCCTACGTACTTTATCATGACTCCATTGAATTTGGAATTTAAGCGAGATGTCTAGAATCTTGAGATTCATTCGCTAATTACGCAAAATTTCTTTGTTAAAATAACTGAAGAAGATATTTGCGGTGGCAAAGGGGGCGTAGAATCGAATAGTTATTTAGATGTCAAAGCATCCACATAACGCAAATTAATAAAAGGTACCGGAAAGAGTATGACAATTCCAAATACGTTCCCTAGCATTAGAGCTAAAATTGCGAGCCACAAATGACAGGGGGGATTGTACATAACGCCCGGGCTCATGACGGATTTAGACTCCGTGCTTTTATCACTCACTTCTCAATTTCTTAAAAATTATTGTATCCTTGGTTTTCACCGAATAAAACAGTGTTAAAGATTTTAGTTGTGCAGCCTTCGAGTTTGCCACCTAGAGTTCAAGCAACGAACAAGACCATCGCTCCAGTTGGAGTTCTAGCTACAGAATACTCTCCATTTTCTTCATCGAAATAATTTTCAGTCTATATTTAAGGCTCCATGTGGACGTTAAATGCGATTTTGATGATTTATGACTGTTTTCATGCCAATTTTTCACGTTAATGGCAACAAAAAAACAAAATAAAATTACACCACTTTATTAGCTGGTATCTAAACTAGGTCGTCCATAGAGAAAAAATTCAAAACTGTATTTGGAAAAAATGCTGTTAGAACAACAACCCTTGAACATTTTTTAAAATGCGTAAATTCGAGTTTTTTAAAAGCATATAACCTATTTCTTGAATAATTAGCATGTCATTTTCATTAATATAATGCTAGAAAAAATCTTAAAGAAGGTCCTGTATAGATCAAATTTTAATTTTTGTTAATAATATATGAAGTCAAACTGAAGCAATTTTTCACGATTTTCATGGCAAGAATTACATAAGAAGACCGCATTTCATTGAAAAGTATCACAGATAGTATAATTAATTGGTATATCTAGAAGATAAATCAATGAAAAAATTATTGATTTTTAATAGTTATGCGTTTCAAATAATTTGAAAACCTATAACACTATTTTTTTCTGTAAAAACAAAATTAGTTCGCTGATAGACAGCGAACGATGCAGACGTATTGTCCACGCCAAATTACACGAACGATAACAATTTCAATCGAATAAAATCCTCTTAAGAAAGAAAAATCAAACTGGGATAAAAAAAATTGTCGTAAAGGACTCATGGGGCCTTAGGACTGTATGCCTAGTTGTCCAACATTTGATCACAAAAATTTTAATCAAATTTTTCTACCGAATTAGTACCTAAGCAGTTTGACAAACTAAAATTTGACGAGAACATTATTTGACTAAATTTTCGTAATTTTCCGAATCTCGTTAAGCGTTTAGTGTGAAGGTATTTCTTTGTATTTCGACTGTTAGCGATACGACCAATTAAAAGCGGAACCTTTGAGCTTTCAAATTATATAATTATATCATAATTTATTTAGGTTCAAGCAACTTTGGGCAATGCGGTCATTGCGGTGTGCCGCATTAATAGCACAAACAGTGAATTGAACAAAGCGTATTCACTTAAAACGAAGAAATAAATTCTAATAATAAATAACTTCAATCAAATCCATTGTCGAATAAAAAGTAAAATTTAAATGCAACGCACCATCTTCTGATTGAAAAATAGGAAACACTCTGAATGTGTGGTGATATGGCTTCCTACTTGGCATACAGAGTGGGCATTCATTCCAACTTTAATTCGAACGGATAACCCCTTAAGCACACGCACACAATATGGTAGCAAATTTCGCGCTATTTTGTGGTATGCATCGAATGTGCCAAAATGCTAGGCACAGAGTTAGAAATTTCCGAACAGCTGTAGGTGACATTCGGAACAGCAGCTTATTTAGTATCTATTCTAGTAGACGCAGTGTCGGCATGTAATGTATGCTGCGATTTTTGACGACCTATTGTCGAAATTAACAAGTAAATTAGAACTGTTGATTTGTTAAAACCCGGTTAATCCATTTTGTGGTGCGGTAATCCGATGATTCGTAAAGTACTTCCTTGATTTGCACCAGACTGTATGCAATTATTCATTCAATTTAAATAATTTACTTCTAGTAGTAAAACACTGTTCGAAACGAGTCATTAATACATTGAAAAAATAAATAAAGATTGTACACAAGTGCAAAGATTTCACATTAATTGTTTTTAAGGTGAATCATCCGCTTTTAATAAAAATATGTAGGTACTTGATTTTTCGAAAAATTGTCAAATACTCGAGATTACAGAACATTCAAAACACATTCCACGTTACACATGATATCACTTATAATATTTTTTTTTATAGAAATACAGCATAAACCACTTGATCATACCGTACGTAGGTGCTATTAAAACTGATTGCACTACACTTTTGAGCGTACACAGATTACGTAAATCCGATCAACCATATTTGCAAAATACAAAAAAAAAAATGCACAATTACTGATGAGACGAGAACAAAAACAGGTAACAGCTTTCTTCACCAAAAAATTCACTTTAATCGGCGAAAAACTCAATGGACAATGTCCGAATGCGAACGCGGCAAAAATAGCTCGAAACAAAATCAAATTAAAAACCGAAAATAATAAGACAACTGAATGTTCCGACACGCGCAAGCTGTGCGAGCGAGCTACTACTATATTCAGCAACCGACTGACATTGTACGCAATCGACTAAAATTTTTGCAAGAGTCAGAGTCTCGCAAGTCGCATCGTAAGCCCCGATCCAATAACATTCCCATTCTCAAACTGTGTGTCCAATGCCGCGCTACAGTCCGCTAGCTAGCTAAACTACTTGGCTTGTCAGAAACATTCAGTCACTAAACTGGCAGACTAGCATTTTGCTAGAGTATATACAGAGGCTTGCGATAATAAAAAAAAAAATGCTCAACGGCGATATGGCTTTCGGAGCAGAGAAAAACTGCACAACATTCTCGGCAAACTGTTGGCGCGATTGAGCTTCAAGGAGCCCCTTTCTCTGTCCAACCAACAACAACTGCAATATATTGGGATGTCGTATAGTCTACCCATAATTTTACAACCGTCCGAAGTAAAAGTTAGCCTTCTTCTAGAGAACGTTATAAGTTCTAGCTCGGATGCGTATTATAGTAGCCCCTTGTCAATTAGCCCGTTCAAATGGTACCAGCTGCCCTACCGAGACAACACTAATACGAATCACATCAAGTGCAAAACGTGGACGAGAATAGGAAATTTCATAAGACGATTGTCTAAACTTATAAACTAGGTAACGTGATGTCATTCCATCCATAATCCATATCATCTTTAATTCTAATCGTTGATTATGCTATGGGCAATCTTGAGCTTGAGATAAAAATAAAATTTTTATATTTCGTGAGCGTGCCTGCCTGTTTTGATTACAAACATTGCAATTTAAAGTGAAATTAAATTTGGGGATTTCGATGGCGTGATGGAAGAAGCACAGTGAAATTATTCACTTTTTTTTAATTCGCTTTGAAGTTGAGTATACTTACACCACTTGAAAAATTTGGGGCGATATTATTCCATTGGAAATTGTACTATTTATTTTGATTGAACACGAGTTATGCCATACTATGGATCATAACAAAGCAGGGTGGGCATAGCTTAATCAAAATATACAGACTTATATCATTCATCTGCTCAACGATCCTTCTGATCAAATTTCATCTCTTACCAGTAACGGCAACAATTAAGGAAGGAAGCACTTGTTTGGAATCAAAATCATAAGAAGACGCGGATGCAGATAAGACAAACGATAACCCTGAATGAAGCGGAAGTGGTTTAAACTACCTGGCTTCAGGTAAGCATCGTCACCGATCTAATGAGATGAAAGAGTTTGGTGTCTTGTTTTTTAAGAGGTGTAAGTGTTATGACGATAGTGAAAAAACCGAACAACGACAAAAATTGCAACAATTGAAGAAAACAAATTGACGACAATTGAATAATGAACTTTCAGTTCATTCTGATTTAGAGAAAACAGTTATAGTTATAATAAAATTGTTGTTTTAGACTTACTGATACTCTTACGATTTTAATTCAAGTGATTTCCTTAAAATGGGCTCTTAACTTTCTAGCTTACTACTATTTATTTCGGACTTACACCCAAACATATACTCGTAATTGAAATGAGAGTTAATAAAACGTAGAGCCGAAATCTTGGAAGGACATAAAGATCTACAATAAATAATATGAGCATATTTTATACACACCTCTCTACCGATCTATATTCACGACAATATACATCGCACACCGAGGACAGAATAGCCTCCGATGACATGTTAAGGATGTTAATTCAATCACATCTATTATAATTTTGACTTTTGTTAATCCTAATACAAGTTCCTAGCTCTACTGGATATTGTACAGCTACTTCTTAATTGGCCTATTTTTTCAGACAATGATTTGATCAAAGATCACACAATCGAAATATTAATTTCTATTGTGAAGATAAAAGAAAGTTATCGATACACGATGAAATTCCATAACATCTATAGGCCGCAAGATGGTAGAGATAATCAAAAATTAATTACTAATTAAGCTGTATCAACACTCCGATGAAATAATTGAATCAACTGTGGGCTATTGAAGATTGGAGCCATGCAGTTTCTGTCGCCATAGCATAACAAAATAGTAATACTTATTTGAAAGACAATTCATCAATTGAACTATCAATGAACAAATTAACTAGTCAACTTAAATTAGAATACATTGTTGTAACTATGTATTTTTAAAACCGAAATATTGAACAAAATAAAAGAACCAATGCATTTCAAAGTTATATGAACATCGTGCGTTCGATTCAAACTGAAAGTAATCAATTCATAAAACTCCAACCTCATTACTACACGATTTTTTTTTGAAAGAAATTCTAAGCATACACGAATCATAATTTTTATAATCTACTACGAAAAACGTAAATAGAATTGGGGCAGATAATTATATCAGCTTGATCACAATACTTTCTTATGAGAACAAGAGCAAAAAAGTTGAATAAATTAGTTTGTTGGTACAACGTATCATAAATAAGGTAATTATATAGACATAAGTTGGTATGAAACCCATTAATTGCCTAATTAATTTATAAACATGAAGAATAATGAACATTAAATTTTTTTTGTCCTATGATTCGGTCCAAGTTGATCAAATAAATTAAAGAATACCTACAGAAGACGGACGGAGAAAGTTAAGATTGAAGTGCAAGTTAAAAAAAACGCGGTGATTCGCAACATCACAAAAAAGCGAGTAATGCGATTTTTTAATTTTTTCTCTGTCAATTGTCCAAAATAAAGTATCAGAGTGTTTTATCAAAAAAAGTCAATTTCAACGTTTTTCGTTGTTGTGATTTTCACATGGCACAAAATTGAATCACTCTGATTGATACACCTTTTTTTACACAGAAAACTGTGCATCTCTTTTACGGGAGAGTCTCAATGTTTCCTTTGTTGCTTTGCTGCTAATGTGGAAGAGACAGAAAAATTGTGCCCTGTGGCGGATCGTCCAATTAATCATCACTTTTGATAATTTTTTTTTTACAAAATTCCAAACGTATATGATTCCTTAAAAGCTTAGTACATGTGCAAATTAAAAAATTTTCACTAAAAGTCGATAGGGTAACGTACCCAGTTGTGAGCCCTGCACCCATTCCGAGCCACCGTTTTTAATTCCACAAATAGATAAGAATTCATGACAGTTTTTTTCTTAACTACCAATTTTAGCCATTTCTATTGTCACAACAGCAATGGCTAAAATTAAGAAAAAAGCAAATGTATACATTTTTGTTCTGTTTTTTTTTTTTTTTGATATTTGAAAAAATTAAAGAGTTTTTTATGAGATAAGTTCATTTGCTAATGTATGAAGCTAGTGAATGTTACCACAAACACATTTAAAAAAAAAATTAAGACGATGTGGTTACTGGAAAACTACCGAAAGTTGAAAAGGCACTACTCCTCAGGAGAGCCAAAAAACAAAAAAGTACTTGCAGTGTGTTGTATTCGATGTCCTCCACTTCAGAGTAAAATTTGAGTAACTTCGCGTTACCTGAGAAAGGTACGGTTTTCTGTGTGATGTGGAGAAATGAGTGTAGAATAATAATATAAAATAAAAAATACTTTATTATTAAAATACAGTGCAACTCGGTTATAACTCGGTTGCACTTGGAAACGAAGAAAAAAATCGATTTTTTTTATATTTTATTATTTTTCTACATTCAATTCTACGCAAAATAAAAAAACAAACTGCAGTTTTTTTCGATCAGTAAAATGTCCAAAAAAATAATTAAAAATGAGAAAGACCGGTAATATCTTGGTATAATGCATAATTTTTGTTTCACATTCTTTTCAAGAAATAACAGATATCAAGATGATTTTTTTAGTTTAAAGATAGAAATACGGTCTAAACACTGAATGTAGGAATTTTAAAAAAGTTGAGTCTAAATATTTTTTTCTGTTAATCAAAAAAACATGAAAAAAGTTTTAACTTATAAGTCAATTAGTTTTCCGTTGTCTCGTTATGAAGTAACTCTGGCATTACTTCAAGGCCGTATTTTAGTCTAGAAATCGAAAAAAATCGAATTTTTTTTTTCATATTTTGATAGTTTAGATTTTCAAGAATATCTTCCTAAAAGGATTTTTCAAAATTCGAATTATTTTTAAAGTTAGTCATTTTAGTGACGTAGCACCCATTCTATTCTATGTGCGTTTATAGTTTGAGTTTTCAAGTGAAGTTCGATCTTCAAATGCCTTAAAAGAAGGAAGAACTGCTCGTCTTGCGGAAAGAAACGCTGAAAATCAGCAATATGAAGTAGAAGAAGGTCCGATGTATGGAGCTGCGATGGCTGATTAAGAAAATGTAAGTTATATGTACGCATCTATCAGTTACACTGCCTGAAACTTAACGTAAAACTTTAAACGCGTTTTTCTCCACACTACTTTTTTCGATATCTCAAGTTCTAATCGACCGATTTATTTGAAATTTGGCATGAATATTCTTTATATATTCCTCTATCGTATGAACCAATAAAAACTAGAAATTTCAATTTCAATATTTTTAAAAAATTCGGGAAAGTTAAAAAACTAGTAGGAACATCGACCTCAAAAAAAAATTTTTTTTTTTACTTTTTGTGGTTCTTACGATACTGGAATTTATACTGATCAAAAATTATCTATAATTTTATTTTTTAGGTGACCAGGAGGGTAGATATTATGACGACCTCCCCCCTACTTCACCGACGCATAACTTGCTGCAATTTTAATATTTTTAATTTTTTTATATACTCACTCTTCCAATATGAATAAAAAAGACATAAAAAATGGATAGTAAAAATATCAATTGATTTTTTTTATGAATCCTCAAAAACCGCTCGAAATTCAGGCTTCTAGAAAAGAATACGGCCTTAAGGGGCTCGTTGCAAATTTCGAGCTCCCATACATTTTGTATGGCGAAACGCGTTTTGTTTCGGTACCTGAATCTCAGCTTCCACTTAACTCACAACAGTCAATTTTTTTACACTTATTGTTTAATGTATTTAAAAACCTAGTACAGGAGTAAATTAAGAAATTTTCACTAAAAGTGGAGATATTTAAGAAAAAGGGAATGAATAACATTTTTTACTGTTTTTCTTCATTCATATTTGAAAAAATGAGAGTTTTTGATGAGATATTTTAATTTGCTCATGTATGAAGCTAGTCAATATTACCACGAAAAAATTAAAAAAAAAATTAAGACGCTACGGTGTGCGGTTATTGAGAAACGTGTACCGAAAGTTGAAAAGGAAATGCTTTGTAGAGCCAAAAAAGAAAAAATATCTTGCGGTGACTTATTCGACTTCTCCCACTTCAGAGAAAAATTTGAGGAACTTCCTTTTATCCGAAAAAGGTGCGGTCTTTTGAGTGATGTGCAGAAACGAGTGTAGAAAAATAATATGAAGTAAAAAAAAAATCGTTTTTTTTTTTTCATATTTTTTGCAACGACCTCCTTAAGGCTTAGGCCCAATTTGGGCTGTACCGCCATTCATTATTGTTTATTATTAATTCAATTAGTTTTAAATATTTCTTAAATTCTTTCATTCAGTAGCATTAAAGTTATTAACATAATAAGTGTTATTTTTTTTATTAAAATCGGTTGAGCAGTTTCCGAGAAAAACGTCCATAAATTTGTATGGAAAATCGTCAAGTGAGTAACCAACCCCCTTAAGCCACTGAGGGATCTACCAAGTTCAACGGCTTCTTTATCTTCGCGCTTCAGGCCAAATCGTGCATTGGCTTCTCCAATATTTTCCCGAGTGGGGATTTCGGACATAACGGTCGTCTCTTAGTCCCATAGAGATATATGTATATACTGGAGACGACAAGGCGCTGTGTTTGTATAAAGAATTTTGAAGCAAAATTGATTCGTTTTTGTTTTGAGCGTTTCATGCCAGGTGGCAGTGAAATGTAAACAGTCCCCCAACAGTATTCAACGGTTTTTTTTTTTAAGACTGGGGTATAACATACATGTGAGTAAGATGCTAATAGCAGCTAGTAGCATAGTGTTTATTGCCGGTCCTTTCCGAGAAATCGTCCGGCTTCAAAACAGTCGCTGCTCGTCATTTCCACTAAATATACTATCTCCATGCTTAGTCCCATCAAAGTTTTTCTTAAATAGGTACATACGTTTTTTTTTTTTTTTTCAGAGATAGGTTGTTCACCTATTGTACCGCTTCTGGTACCTCTGGTGTGATACGACCAACCCATACCGTATTCGAGCCAACGCTTCAAACAGGACATAGTTGCTGTCCTGATAGTAAAATCCGATTTCCATGGAACAGACCACTTTAAAAATGACACAAATTCCGAAAGATCTTGACACACTAACCGCAAGAATTACGCCTGATAGTTTCGCCTTGACTTCCGACTGCAACAAAAGGAATACTCCATGCAACCGCTGCGCCATAAATTTACTTCTGATTGTTTCCAACGGCTAAAAATAGCGCTCGTTCAGAATATCATCACCTACAACTCGACGATGTTTCGTATGTTATTTTTTCCGTGTTTTTTATTCTGTCGCGCAAATACGGCAATGCTATAAATTTTCGAATTACGAAAAAGATTCTCTCGAATTTAAACGGCTAATGGGTGGGTGGATGTGCGACAAAAACAGATGAGCAAGGAGCAAACGTTTGTCGACGCCACCACTTTGCCCAAACATTTGGCAAAGGTCCATCAGAATCAGAAAATATTTCGGAAAATTTCGTCAATAAAAAAATGCAATCACCATTCATCGAATGGATGACACCACTTTAACCCGATTTAGAAAATCATCAGAAAAATAATAATACGAAGCGATGAAAAGGAACACCGTTTCCCATACACCGTCAATTAAATTATCATTGCTTCGGGGTTTTTCGATTTAAATGAAAAGTAGAACCAGCGTTAGAAGCTTGAGTTATTTAGCGTAGAAAAACTGGTGATTGAATGAGAGATACGGGATTTCACGTAGAGATGCGCAAGTAAACGGGTTTCAATGTGCCTACAGGCATAGGTTCTCGACCGTAACAAAACGAGGTTCTTACGATAAGATAAATACTAGTGACTCACCTGAATTTCCAACAAGAGTTCTTGTTTTCGTTTACGCAGATCGATCAGGAGCTTCTGTTGTTCGGGTGTTAGTTCTGAAACGGAAGAATATTTCTGTTAGTAACTACTGAATTTGCACGGCTAAACGTTCGGCTCCAACTAACTGGGGCTTAGGGCATGACAGAACCGTTGGTTGTGGTGAGTTCTCGCCGCCACACGACCGACCCCAAATTGCAATTACAAATTCACGGCACGATACAAAAAGACCGGAAACATTCAATTGTACCGCTGCGTTCCGTGTCACTTTGTCGATGCGCCGAAAACGTTCAACTGCAGAATCAATGCAGAGCACTTAAAAATGCAAATTTCCGTCGGGTTTATGAACGATTGACACACATACCAATATCTGGGCGGTCCATTTTCTTAGAATTTTGAACGCATCGTCTTCGTCACCGTTAGCAAACCGAAAAATATAACGCATCGCAAACAAATTTCCCGGCTTGTTACGTTCATTGCAGAACAATTAATCAGTCGGAGTTTAAAGATTTCGTCGAAATTGTAAACACCGAGACGTACGATCGCACCCAAACAACCTGTCGTCTGACATTTGACAGCCACTAAATCGAAGCATAAATCACTTTTTTCCGATCGTTTTTCACACTCACCTGGCATTACAAATGCATCATTACTATGCGATATCGATGACATTGTTCCGTACGAACAATTGTCCATTGTTCCAAGCATAATTTCGTTAATTTTGAACAGAAATTGAAAACAAACAACAGACACAAAACGACGACATGATTAGGTAGCCATTTTTTTATTTTAACGATTTCGGAATTTTGCTGGGTTGTTCCGAAACGCAAAAGTGCGTTCGGTTGATTTAGCAGAGCCGCACTGCATATGTTCGGTTTGTGGTATGGCAATGCTTTCGTGTGACTGTTTGTTGTAGGGTTGTGTATCGGATGAGTAACGGACTTTCGAAAGGTAGGTCGGTTTTGTAACGGATTTTTTCAATTCAAATTCAATTGAAATGAGAATTGTTCGTCCTTACACTGAACTACGCTGCATTTATTTACGATAAACACAAATTATTTACACATAATTAGGCATAAACAAATATTTTAATGGAAATCGATTCTATTTGATCAATTCATCGGCTCAGTGTCTCCACATTTTATTTTATTAATCACGTTTTAATGTTATAAGAAATACTCAGCTGGCAAGTAAAGTACCGAATTCAAAATTCGAAACAAATTTTCTGTTCGATTGACAACCGCATGAAGGCGCTGTGCACGGTATAAAGCGGCCAATCAAAACACAACACGAATATCAATTCCGAAATGAATAAAAACAAATTCCATGGCCAGTCAGTGACATTCTACAGTTGTCACACATTCAAGTTTTGTGTATTCGAGGTGTGAGTCTTCGTGGGAGTTTCGCACAAGTTTTTTGCACGTAAAAAAGGTAACAAACCGGCCGGAAATTCGTAGTTCGTATGTTCAAAAATAAACAAGGAGTGGAGGAAAGTAATCGGGTAAACACAATTTGCTAGAACGTTTTTCTAACGTAAAATCTTGCCGGCATTTTTTCGAACGTCGTCAGTCAAATGGCGATTATAATCGGTAAGATAACAATCCGACTTTATTGTATTTGATACCGTCCTAATCGTAAGTTTTTTTTATCTCAGTTCTGGCCGCTTTATTGGGCTGCACGGCAGCTCTGTACCCGTCTTCCGGTGACGTGGTGGATCTCACCGAATCGAATTTCGATCGACTCGTTCTACAAAGCGATTCGATTTGGGTTGTTGAATTTTTCGCACCGTGGTGTGGACACTGCAAGCAGCTCGTTCCTGAATATTCGAAGGCTGCCAAAGCTCTAAAGGGTCTGATTAAGGTGGGAGCTGTTGATTGTGACGAGCATAAATCCATTGCTGGAAAGTACGGCGTTAAAGGGTTCCCCACGATTAAAATCTTTGGCGGGGATAAGAAATCGCCGCAGGACTTCAATGGACAAAGGACGGCACAAGGAATTGCGGACGCTGCTCTTGCGGAAGGAAAGAAAAAGGTAAGAATTTTTTCGATTTGCCAGCCTGAGTTGTTTGTAATTTTTGTGCCACCACTAAGGTAAAGGCAGCTCTAGGAGGCGGTGGATCGGACAGTGGTTCCGGGTCCGATGACGTGGTCGAACTGACCGATGCTAATTTCGAGAAGCTAGTCTACGGCGACGATGTCTGGCTCGTTGAATTCTTCGCACCGTGGTGCGGACACTGTAAAAATCTGGCGCCACATTGGAGCAAAGCAGCCGCCGAACTTAAAGGAAAAGTCAAGCTTGGCGCAGTCGATGCAACGGTACACACTCGTATCGCGAGTGAATTCGGTGTCCAAGGCTATCCGACAATTAAATTTTTCGCTGCCGGAAGCAAACGATCGAGCGATGCAACCGAATACGACGGCGGACGAACTTCCCAGGACATTGTTAACTGGGCGCTCGAACGTCACTCTGACAGTATTAAGGCACCGGATGTTAACGAATTGACCGACGAGACGGTCCTGACTGAAACGTGCGACGGCAAACCGTTGTGCGTTGTTTCCGTGCTTCCGCACATTCTCGACTGTGACGCCAAGTGCCGCAATGGATTCATCGATGTACTGAAAGAATTGGGCGAGCGATACAAGAAGAAACAATGGGGCTGGCTGTGGGTCGAGGGCGGAACACAGCTTGCTTTGGAAGAGTCACTCGAAATCGGCGGTTTCGGATATCCAGCGATGGCTGTTGTTAGCTTCAAGAAAATGAAATTCTCGCTGCTGAAGGGATCGTTCTCGAAGGACGGTATTAATGAATTTTTGCGCGATATTTCATTCGGACGGGGACAAACAGCACCGGTACGTGGCGCACAAATACCAAAGATTAATAAGATGGATGCGTGGGACGGTAAAGATGGACAATTGCCCGAAGAAGAAGAATTCGACTTCGATGAGAAAGATGAGCTGTGAAGACTGCCCCAACCCCTTCCTAAAATTTACATATTCCAATATTTGAGCGAAATTTTTTTTTGAAATGTGTGTATGTATCTTTATGTAGTAAAAAAATATTTTTTTTTCTTTCATAAATGCGTCTATTTCTTTGTTATGTGAAAAATTGAATTCCCCCCCCCCCCTCATTGACACAATTTAATAAAAAATTATCACGGCCTTATCTCATAAGCGTCCTCCACTGCGACGTAATTTCTTTTTCGGCTCGTCACGCTATGCAGCGCATTTTTAGATCAGCGGCTAAGTGAACACGGTTTGCAGCAAGGTAATTTTTATGTCGATGAGAGTTTCAAGGCTTAGGTAAGGTGAGTGTACCGGAAACGGGGCAATCTTGTCCATTTCACTGAGTTGTGAGGCGGTACTGTCCTGTTTGGCTTCAGCTAAGAGGCTGTATTGTCTCGTACTCTTGAGATGGGGATTACCTCTCCGTGTAGCATGAAGGGATTAAGTCAATTATTGATAAAAAAAAAAATAGACCGCCTGACCATCTTGTGTTAGCCTCTGATATGGCTGTTACTTCGATACTGTGTTAAATGTCTTTCAATGGTCTCCTCACTGGAAGAGCTAGCGCTTGACTCAGCGTCGAAGCTCTCCCTGTGAGTTCATCCGCAAATAGACCGCCAATGGGTCCGCTGTGATGCACGGGAAAAGGTACACGTGTGCCCAAGACAACATCTTAGGTAAACCACCTCGAAAGCCTGACAAACTGCAGCATCTTGTCCAGCTTAATGGTTGCGAATTCGCAAGTTTATGGCGGAGCGCGTATCTAAAGTACTTTCACGCCAGACCCGGGAATTCGCAAAGCATCAGGTTCACTACAGCTGTGGCACAGATCTGTAACGTCCGCAACACCTAGTCCTCTGGCGTGCCCTCCGATCAGGCAATGGCCCGTCAGTACACCAATTAGGATACGAAGAGATTTTCTCTCTCAGAGTAGGATAAACTTTGTCCTGCTCGCACTTAGGGTCGGCCAGAACTTCCTGGCTACGAGAAACGATGTGAGGCCTGACCATCTTGTGTTAAACTCTTTTATGGCCATCACGTCGATAGCGTGTTCAATTTCCTCCATGGGTGTATTCACTGGGAAGAGCTAGCGCTTGACTCAGCTTCGAAGCTCTCCTTGCGAGTTCATCCGCAGCCTCGTTGCCCGGAATCCCGCTGTGACCCGGAACCCAGCAAATTGTAACGTTTAAAAGCAGAGAGTTTCAAACAGTCACTCAATTTACGGCCGAGCAGAATTTAAATAAAAGAGTGGAGTCTAACAAACGCAAAGCTCCAATTTACTTTCTTAGTATAAAAAATAAAATTCTCATTACAATTAAAGGAAAACGTAGAAAAAAAGGATTTTAAAAGTTGCAAATAAGCAATTAATTTTTTCTAGCAGCTTCCTGTACATTTCCTGTATCCATTCGGCCATGAACGCTAAGCCTTTAGAAAAGAGAAATTGGTTTACATACAGCTTAAATGAATTAAGTGACTTACCTATAAACACACGTGAAATTCTCATGACCGTTATTCGATGTAAACTTGAACTGTGTAAAATTGTAGCTTTTTTTGGATAGTTTTTTGAAATGAAAAACCTGCACAGACTTTCCAATAGAAATGTCGTATGTAAACGATCCGAAATTAAAAGGATTTTGATCCGACGTTGACGTCAAGCCCTTAAATAGTGAATAATAAATAATAATCAATGGCGCAACAGCCCAAATCGGGCCTAGGCCTTGAAGTAATGCAAGAGTTACTTCATTGCGAGACCAACGGAACACGTAAAGGATCCTTAAATAGTAAAGGATCCCTAAGATCAGAATCAGAAATACCAACAGTTACTTACATAGACCGAAAAATCTTTCGGGGCACTTTTAACATCGCCACTCGGTGATATTCTGTCCACAATGTGCGAAACTGTTACCGAATCTATAAAAATCTTGAAAATAGTTTTATCAGATCGAGCTTAAAACTCGGTAGAGCGAGTGATACGATAGAACCTTTGTCATCAGTTTGATAGTAATCGCACTTTTGCTGCCCTCGAAGGCGTAACAATCGCCCGGCTTCATCGAAGGATTCAAAACATTTTTCGGTTCATTTTGAATTGTCGCCAATCCCAAAAGTATTATCAGGTAATTGTTTTTGATACAGGGAGTGTAATCAACGGCTGCTACTTGAGCTCCTAATTTAAAATTACCATCGTTAGAAATGGAAAAACAATCGAATAAAAATCTTTCCAACCAAGCGACTCCAACGCAAAATCCGTTCGACAGATATCATTCGGATCACTTGCAGTCCGACCGAGATCATTGTCGCCGCGTTCATGATTACTCATCAGTTGATCGACCTGCTTTTTTGTTTCGGCCAAATCGGCCTTTAACAAGTCCGTATGCTTTTTAACGAGTTCTTCGATTTCAGTATCGGACAATCCTACCGTATTTTGCGTATGATCGTTTTCATTTGGAAGTGAACGCATTTCACTATTACTTCCGGTTGCATAGGACGACGACTTAAAGGCGTTTCGTGCAATTTCGCTAAGCTCTTTCTGGAAAAAAAAAAAAAACTGCACGGTTAAACAGCTCACTTTGCCCTTTCGACTGCTATACGTACAAAAATATGTTTCACATCTGTTTCAAGAGTCTCGATTTTAGTCAATGACTCCACGTGCGAGACAATGCTGCAGTAGATGATTATTGAGATTATAGTCGACGTTATTAAGTAAATACAACAGATTCTGGCTTTTTTTGATGCTGAACTGTTGTTGCAATTCATTGTGGGCTTAAATAATCGTTTTAAAATATTAATATTAAATTTATCATGAAATAAAATTGACTTATTACGTTCGCTTCAAAATGATTAAAATTCGACTGCCTACTTGGAAAGGAGCTTCTCATTATGCAAATATGTCGAAAAACATTCTTTGCTAAAGTTATTTGAGTTGCAGTGGCAAAAAAAAGGTTGTTCGAAGGTTCGGACGGGTAATGTCGGCATATACCAATTTGATCAAAAAGTTCCCGGAATTTATTGAGAAAAAAAAATACAAGTTTATTCATCTAAATCTACATTGTCCCCTTCAAAGTAATCCCCATCGACTGCAACACACTTATGCCAGCGCCTGATCCAATCCTCGAAACATTTTTTATATTCGGTTTTCGATATGACCATCAGTGCTCCCTGCGATTTTTCCATTACTTCCTCTCGGCTGCTGAAACGCGTTCCCCGTAGTGGTTTTTTTTTAACTCGATTGAACAGAAAGAAGTCACAGGGAGCCAAATCAGGTGAATTCGGTGGCTGTTGGATGGTATTTGTTGCTTTTTTCGTCAAAAAATTACGAATAATAATGGCATTGTGCGACGGTGCGTTATCATGGCGCAAAATCCACGAGTTTTCTGCCCACAATTCTGGTCTCTTTCGGCGAATTGCTTCACGCAAACGTCTCACAACGCCCAAATAATACTCTTTGTTTATTGTCTGGTCTTCTAGCAAAAATTCATGATGCACTACACCGTTGTAATCCATGAAAACCGTGAGCAATGCCTTCTTTTTTGACTGAAAACGAAGTCGTTTTTATGAACCACTCGTGCCAATGGTAAACGACCGTTTTCTTTAGAGAATCGGTGCCGAAACACTTTTCCAACATTTCCAACGTTCGCGCACCATTAAATCCGTTTTTTACGCAAAATTTAATACAAGTTCGTTGTTGCAAATTTACTTAACTTTTGCAAATGTCAAGCTATGACGCTAAGATTTAGAGAGAATGTCAACAACAGATGTACCAACTTAACAAAAAAAACATAACTCAAATCGGAACAATAAAAGCGCCACACAGTTGTTATTCCGGGAACTTTTTGATTATTGAGCTGAGTGGCAGCATTTTCACCAGTTTTCTAAGCTGAGAAAGGGCGCCCAAATGGGGATTTTTTCTATAACTCTTGAGTTGGGAAGGAATCGCCCATTTTTCATGAAGGGACTAAATCTATTATTATTATTAAATTATGTTACAAACTGTAAAAAAAGTTTTGAACTATAAGAAAAGCTAAAAACCAGTAATTTCTCTAAAAAATAAAAGAAGGAAACAGGCAAAGAAATAATCCAATTTTTCTATTCATATATTTTTAGAAAATTGTAATTTTATTACTTTTTTGTTATACAAATATATCCGGTCGTGTAATACTGCGGAATTACAATAAACTCCCCTACTGTTGATGTGTTTCGCTGTTGTGCATGGCGAACTAAATTTATGACTTTACCTTTACGCCGCAAGCAAAACAAACAATTGGAAGAAATCGAAAACAAAAACCAAAATTTAGTAAAAACGCGAAAAATTTAATAAACCTTTTCAAACTTACCTAAAACATTCATTTGAAGAAATTTCTTATTCAGCTTTTTCAATCTGTCTAAGTCGGGCTGCATCGTCCAGGTTTGTAGAATATCGTAGCTTCGAACATGTACAATTTCGGTTGCTTTGGAAATGTTTTCATCCTGAAAGCGGAAAAACTTTCGATTAGAATTCGATCGTTCGCGAAATTCGCGCAGACTTACTTGTGTGAATTTTATATCTATTTCATCATTATCACACGCTAGTGTAATGAGCTTAATTATTTTTTTGTAATCACAGTTCTTCTTTGAATTAAATAAAATTAATTCGGTTACATTGTCAAAATGCGGCTGTATATTGTTTATACCGTCGAAATGTTTTTTAATAATATCCTTGTTGAAAGTTATGTTTATATGTTCCTGCGGGAAAATTGATTTTATTGTTAGATTTCGTGCGGAAAAAGAAAAGAATAAATTGTTCTTACAAGTGCTTGCATTATGACCTTTTCGTCAACATTTACGCTTGAAAATGTTACGCTTTCCTTTCCTGTGCGTTCAAGTAACTGAAACAATTTTTACCGATAAGAAAAAAAAATTGTTGCTGATTTTAGATGAGCTTCGCTCCACAGGCATTTTTATAAAGAGAAAGTAAAAAGGATAGACACACAAAGCACCGATTCTAGGACGGTACCTAATCGATTCAGTATTTAATGCCAAGTCCTTCGGATATTTTTAGGTTAGGTTAGGTTACAATGGCGGCCAAAGCCTCACATAGACCCGCGAGGGTCCATAGTGATACCACTAAAAGCAGGAGACCCAATGTACCTATCATAGATGCGCTTGCGTTTCGATCTGTATTGAAAGCTCCTCGTTTAATTCAAAGGACCCTGTTACCGTAGCAAAGTTTATCAGGCTCTGCATGCTGTTAAACGAGACTTCTTTAAGATTTGTGAAGGTTGGTGCACTAAGAGCCTTCACACGTTTTCTAGCAAGAGCTGGGCAGTTGGACAGGAGGTGTTCTAGCATTTCCTATTCTCCGGGTAGTTTACAGTTCCGGCAGAGATCATTAGTAATTTACCCCATTCTGTACGCATGCGCCTCAATCAAACAATGGCCGGTAATAATACCGACTAAAGTATTGCGCCCTTGGTAGTGCAAACAAGAGTTTAGTTTTTTTTCTCATTGTGAGAGTTTCACATTTGTTTCGGGGTTCTGGAGATTGATGTAGCCTGCCACCTGGCCTCGGACAGACTTAACATCTTTTGGTCTAGGGAGTTGTGAACGACGTTAAGAGCGGTGATACCGAAACTTCGGCTTTTTGACCAAAGTTTGGAATTTTTTAGCAAAATCATCTACGAGTTCATTTCCTAAAAAAAAACAACAATGTGCCCTGGAACCCAAAGAATTCTAAGGCCCGTTCCTACGATCGTCAGTAACGTTCTAACTGAAACTTTAACTGACAGATGTTCATACGAAACTTACAATTAAAGTTCTGAAGGTCGTAATAACGGTGCTAAATGTTTAATTTTTTAGTAAAACTAGCGACCCAACAGGTCTCAAAGGTTTTCGTGTTTTTGTCTAGATGGAAGGTGCTAACGAGCTGTAGGACTTCTAGAGCACTCTGGCGAAGGTTGGACAGACGGAAGCCTAGGGATATATTGAAATGGAATAGAGGAAGTCGGCGGCTACTCGTCGGAATACTGACAGCGCACTGCTTGCTAGGGAAACTATGCTATGCGTATGGGGATCGCTGACTCTAACGTGTGTAGGTGTTGTCTTGACCTATATACTGAGGAGGACATCACCCACATTTTGTATAGTGTCAGGTGGTTACAAGGAGGCGACTTAGGTGGTTGGGCTGTCTTTTCTTTGACAATTTGGAGGACCTGAGGTCGATAGGGCAGGATAAGCTAGTGGCATTAATGTCTTCAGCTCCTTGAGCTGAGAAAGTGTACCCGAAACGGGGCAATCTTGTTAATTTCACTGAGTTGTGAGGCGGTACTGTCCTGTTTGGCTTCAGCTAAGAGGCTGTATTGTCTCGTACTCTTGAGATGTGGATTACTTGCCCACGTAGCATGAAGGGATTAAGTCAAGTGGCTTTGCGCTTTGCCTCTTTCTAAAACTAAAGCTAGGTTTGATTTTAAGAAAGTAACAATGGTGAGCCAGCGCGAATACTAAGCACCATAGCGACCCCTTTGAAACCTCGTGGGTTGATTTTTGAACTTGATGTCACGTACTCCTTTGAAGGACTGCAGTTATCTACTTTTAGCGCAGTCTGGTTTCAAAAAAATTTGAGTTGTGGTGAAAATAAGAAAAGATGTGTTTGAAGTTCAAAGGGACGAAAACGAATGACCCAAAAATTATATCATTTTGTATGGCAGGTTAAATAAAAAGTACGTCATTTTAGCGTAACTTAAAAAGTTTCAATTTTTTAGTTCTCCGAAGAGGTCTCTCTTTTCCTATGCCCTTATCCTCTTCGGTGATATTTTTTTCATTGAATTTAGGTCGTCTTTTCATCTGATTTCAGCTTTGGCCTCAAAAAACAATAAAAACTTTTATAGTACTTACATTTTCGGTATGGTGCATGGACGCCAACTGTTCCGCAAGCTTTTGCTCGCTACTATTTTGTTTCTGTAGATTTTTCGTGTCGTCGAACGTGAAACCCAACGGGAACAAGGTCGTGTCGTGTGTTTTACTCTCGACATGATTCACCGCTCGGCGACACTTGCGACAATTTGAAGTGTCCACTTTTCGGCCGATCGTCGTCAACAGGAATTCACTTTCCAGACAATCGATACACGGTTCGTCCAGATCGCTGTGCAGGTGACCGTCGCCGTTGAAAAATCCCGGATCGACCGAAATGCCGACCCTTTCGTCGGTCTTTGTTGATATTTTCGGTTGTATAGTTCGGCCGGCAGCACTGCTGGCTGGCTTTTCGAACTGTTTCTTCGGTTTGGCGCCGGTCAGCTTGAAATGTTCGCACTCGTCCTCTTCTGATATGATGATATTATGATTGCGGGCTGGGCAGAGATCCTCGGCGGCTTGCATCTGTAGCGGAAGTGTGTTAATTGCTTCGTCGTGCGATTGCAATGGCAACGGCAACACGATTTCATCGACCGATGGATCGTGGTCGTATGTAAGACTGCGACCCTCGTTCGTATTATCGATTTCGGACGCCGGGTCCGGTTCGAAGTCCATTTCAAGGAAGTCAGTCTCATCGTCTACGTTATTGTTGCGATATTCGACAGCATCGAAATCTGCGCCGCGATACGCGTACACACAATCGTCCGAATTTATGGAGATATCGTCGTCCGAGAATGGCTGATTGGGCAGTAGAATGACCTCATCGGCTATGGACAAGTTGTCTGTAGAATTGCTGGTGCTCGAGCTGTTCGAACGGGCGACCGGAGCATCCTGGTTGCGACGTCCCGTCGCCATGTTGTCCGCCTCAACGCCGTCGTCCTCTACAATTTCCTGCGCGAACCGAAAGAGAAATTATTAAGCGGTCGTGCGTAAACAAAAACTTCGAAGCCGACTTACCTCAAGCCCGTCATAGTCGTTGATATATTTTTGATGTTCGCCTTGAATATCGCGAGGTTTCATAGCGTGACAGCCGTTCAATTCGCGACAACTCGCTTCTTGGCTGTTGTTGTTTACGTTTTTTAGTTGGAAAATTTTCGACATTAATTCTCCGAATTGTAGCGCCTGTTCACGAAATTCATCCATAATTTATACAAAACGGAACGGTTGCATACGACTCAACTGCAACATGATATTCCACAACAACTGGTTACTTCGATATTCTCAAAGAAAACAAAATACAGAAAAAACTTCAGTCCGCTGAACATGCAACAAACTTCCTTCACACAACGCGTACTTTATGGCACTTTCGATCCTTTTGCACTCGTTTCCAAGCGTTTTTCAACGTTGCAGCACAACAATTTAACACCGTACTTATCTCTATCGATTTTCGGATACGTTTTAAAAAAAATTCGGCGGATTTTTTTCGTAAAAATTAAAGAAATTGCGAAGTTCTTTTTCGATGCGATCGTAAACAAGAAAAAGTACCAAAGGCAAAGGCGACGACAGCTGAGAGGAGCGAGAAGAAAAAAAATTCTGACAATTGCTAGTTCACAATGATGGCGGTGGCGGCTGATAGATCACAATGGTGGATTTGGCTCGCCTGTACACAGGGATCTCGAAAATTGAGAGGAGGGAGGGAGATGGATATATTTTTAAGGGCGTCTGAAGAGTTGAACCAGAGGAGGAAAGTGGCAATTCCATCGGCGTCCGATCGAATGCGAGGGGGGGCCGCTGAAAAATTTTAATTCCCATCGGCGTCCGGTAAATTTGTGGGGGGGGCATTTTTGCCGATTTTGAAAAACTTAGAAGAGGGGAAGAACTCTTTGTGGCGAAAGGGCGCGAAGGTACTATACTGTTGCGTGACCACAACCTGAAAAAAAAACTATCTTTAAATCTGTCGATATTTTGAAACAGATTGAGCTATGTTAATCTCGCAAGCCCTGAAATGAAAAGTTATAGCGTTTTGAAATTTAGAAGTAAGTAATCGTCGCCGTTCGGCAATAGGTTGTTCGGCGATAGGTATTTTTGCAGAATTTTTTGTGGAGAATGCTGTATGTATTTACCTCGCGTATGTGCTCTTCTTCGTACATTGGTTTTTAACTGTGCCTTTATGGCTGTTTCTTTTTGGGGAAATCCCGAAGGATTTCATTTATTTGAAAAGTTGTGGTCGACTTGATCTTAAAATCGAAATAAATTAAACATTTAAAGCATACTTTAAATTTTGTTACAGTGGGTTGCCAAAATATTAAGACCGCCTCGAAAAAACGAAATAAATCGGAGGCGAAATTATTTTTAAACTAATAAATTATTTAGTATGAAAAGAAGAAAACTTTTATATTATTTTTTTTGTTTTTAAGTAGCTACACATTTTGCTATGGGTTCAATTAAAGTTTAGAGCCGTCCTTTTAGTATTAACAATGATGCAACAAAAGTATTTTTTTTTTCAATAGCTTGTCCATAACCACTTCCTTCCTCTACTTGTTCAATGGCTCGACTGCCCATATTGACCCAGAGCTCTACACATTATATTATGTTATTGGCGTAAATAAAGCACATTTTTAAACCTTTAAACCTCTTCACATTACCTAGTCTGATGTTTAAATCTCTCCTGACCGGAGAACAAATTCACCATGTCCTTCATAAGATCCAGAGACTGCATGATCAACTCTTTTCCCGGTCCAGAGTGGACAGGTGGACAGACCCCGTCTTACGAGACGAATAAGAACTGCATGAGATTTTAGCTTGTCAACTACATGACTCCGGAAAACCGGTCACTCGAGAAAAAAACCAGATCATGCAAAGGATCATGCGCAAGCTCCTTTGCGGACTGGAAAAAACCAGATCATATAGTCCAGCCTTATTTATTTTATATTCGGTCAGTGGGGTTTCTGTTTTGGGAATTACAGAAGTTTTTTCAACCCGCACGCGCTCATTTTCTAGCTTTCTTCTAGACTTTGTTGTTTCCGTATTTTTTTTTACCGCCCCACAGAAATACGGACTCGATGATGCTTATCTCTGAGAGTAAAATATAAAATCTGTATTTGTCCTAAAAAGAATGAAAACGTTTTTTTTTTTATCGTAAATTTCTCAGTGCAAAAATACCTACTCTTTTATTTATCATTAAAACACTAAAATATAAAACATAAATTATTCCAAATAAATAGGAACAAAAGACAGAGAAGAAAATCTAAAAAATTGAATCAAATATATTTAAGTATGTAGTAGCTGAATTTTTGTAGATCTTAGGCTTAATTTTCATTGGTGGGAAAAATCGTACATAGTAGCCAATAACATGTTTTCAAAAATTTTAATTTCATCTTTGATGAGTCGTCGAAGATAAACAATTTGTTTAACCAATTCGAGGAATTGTACGGTCCAATTTTCTTTTCAAGATAATAAGGAAAAATTACCAAAAGTCGCGTCCGTCGTTTTCAAAAAAGCTAACAAGATGCAAAATTCTTTACGAGTTATAAATCAATAAATTACTACATTGATATTTCGAAGAGAAGATCGCTTACCTTATAAAAAGCACGCTCAACAAATTTAAAAACTAAAACAATTCGTAATTATTTTCACTGATTTATTTTAAGAACTAAATCCATAGCAATAAAAGGCAACTTCCATAAATTTTTATTGCTATTAAATAATTTTGTATAGTACACAAGTAAATTTTTCTCGAAAATATATATTTTTTTTTAAACTGTAAAAGTTATAGATAATTATGGTTCAGTTCCGGCCACATCATCGAGAACATTAGTCGATCCCAAAAACCAAGGATCCTCTTTGACTAGTTCAATCGGAATTCGAATTTTAAGTGGCGACAGAATTCGCGTAATCAAGTGCTTGCACAACGAACTTACAACTGGTTCGCGTGGAAAGACCACCTTATTTTGAACTTGCTGGAAGTTTAGAAGGACGTGTTAATACTCGATATTTGAAATCCAAATCCAACAGTTTACCCGAAGTAATTGGGAGTAATTTGATCCGTCGAATGGCAATCGACCGTAAACCATTGCGAACAGAACAACTCCGGAAGCCCATAGGTCGGCATATTGAGGCTGATACGGAATTCCTTTTAGAACTTCGGGACTAGCGTATGCATAACTGCCGCAGTAGGTTTCCGAGAGTGATAAAGTGTTTGAGGTTTTTTTCATATTTCCGCGCGCGAATCCAAAATCGATCAGTTTCATGATGTAGTTTTTATCAAACATTAAGTTTTCGCACTTAATGTCCCTTTAGCCAGGAGACGAAATGTTAGAAATAGAAGGCATCGACTAGGAGACTGAACGGATTGTAGTACCTGTGAACGACTCCCTGACTATGGCAGTATTCCAAAACTGCGATAAGCTCCTTGAAATACTTTCTTGCACGGTTCTCATCGAGAAAGCCTTCTTTGCGAATCAAATCCAGCAACGAGCCATTTTCTGCAAATTCCATAATAATATAAACTCTACGAGAGATTAAATTGTCGTTCATTTATTCTTCGCAATGACAATACCTGTGCGTCGATTCGATAGTCTGATAGTAACGAATTAAATTTTCGTGGCGCAGACCCTTTACTACTTCGATTTCGCGCGGTAGAAACTTCTCCAAATACTCACGGGGCGCCTTTAGTTTTGTAATCATTTTAATAGCTACCGGACATTGATATTCGTCGGACAAGGCTATCTTTACTTTTGCATATGTACCCGAACCGATCTGTTTGCCGATCGTATAGCCATGATCTTCAAGAATTGACTTTTTAATTACAGCCGATGCGGTAACTGGATGATGTGGCATAGTATCGATGGTATTCTGTTGGTCTCGAACATGTTGAGCTTGTACTGGAGCTAGAAGACATGTAGCTTTTAAGTTACCTATTTAAGTTAGATTATTAATTTCACCTACGATCTATTGTTGCATTGGCGGCTGCTTCCATTAAAACTTTAAAAATTTTTATGCTAAAATTGGCAAAAGTCGAGATCTAACAATTTTTTTTTAAACAATTTACGCTTTCATGATCGCGTCAATCAAGCGAAATAGGAAACGAAAAGCCTACTTACTAGACGGAATATTTTTTGAGAAGGCTCCAAAACTGGATAGACTGTTCTCAAGAGGACAGTGTAGTTGTAACATGTTTTATTAAATTTTCATCTAACATCTCATAAGCGGGGGGGGGGAGTCTGGGTGGCTTAGTGGCTAGAGCACTTGCCTTCGGTGCACCTGGTACCAGGTTCGAACCTGCTTGACGACAAGTAATTTTCGAAAATGGGATTGGGTGCCGGACTACCAGTTCACTCAGCTGTAAATGAGTACCTGAGTTAAAATCGGGGTAATAATCACGGACGAGCGTGTAGTTGACCACTTCACCTCCTAGTGTTCCGTTAGTCTCGCAATGAAGTAACTCTAGCATTACTTCAAGGCCTAGGACCGATTTGGGCTGTTGCGCCATTGATTATATTATTATATCTCATAAGCGGTAAGATCCATAAGCTGTTAAACGAATTTTTACTGATGAACTTTTCAGGGATGAGAGCGAGGGATAAATTAAATGATTGCCTCCCCCTACCTCTGAAAATAATGAAGTTACTGCTAGATACATAGTTAACAGATTTTTAAGCACTTCAATTAGAGATGGGCAAAGCAGTTCCTTTTAGTGAGTGATTGAGTGAAGAACTAGTTCGAGTTCCTTTTGAAGATCACTTACCCGGCGAAGGAACTATGTAGTTCTTTTCAAGTTCATAGTGAATGTGAGGACCTAAAAAAAGTCCTCAGTCACGAAGGAACTAGTTCTTTTCAAGTTCGTAGTGAATGTGAGGACAAAAAAAAACGGTCCTCACTCAGGAAAGAACTAGTTCTTTTCAAGCTGTGTCACGTGGCGAAACGAACTACACTTCACCAAAAGGAGTGAGTTAGTTCACTCACTCACTTCAATGAACTGCTCTTTTGGAACAGTTCACTCATGAACGACCCATCTCTAACTCCAATAAATCCGAAATAAAGGACACTTTATATTTTTTTTTGGTTTTTATTATTTTATGAAGCTATTGTTGTTCATTTTTTTTATTGTTATCTTTAAGATTTTTCATTGTTTTCATTCATTTGTTTTTATAGTCCGTGGGTTGTACATATTAACGCTAATAAGTTGTGTGATTTTGGAGAATTGGGGAATACAGGGAGAAACGTTAGGGAGGGCTTGTGTTTTGTGTAATGATCAAGTGTAATTCGATTTAATAATTTAATTGATCGTTACAAACCATATCTATATATAAATGTGTATTATGTATATGGTGTGTGTCAATCACCGATTTATTTTCAATTCAATTTTCTCGATTTAATTTAATTTTTAATTTCAACTACGTTTGTCGCGTTAATTTTTTTTTTACTATAGCAGTATTTTCATAATTCGGCTTAATTTTCTTTTATTTAATAATTTTGGTCCATAATCAGCATAGGACATATCTCGTCTCGTTATTGTTTTTTTGTGTATAATTAAATTATAGAGGGCTTTTATACTATATATAGATAGAAATTTTGTTTTTCTTCGACAATTTGTCGCAATATGTACAGAGATTTTTGATGGGAAATTTAATTAGGTTCATGTATAAATTAATTAATATATATATATAATATATTTTAATTATATTATAATAATTGTTTGCTTATCCTTCTTTTTTGTTTGTTTCTTCATAATAAAAATATTACATTCGAATACAGTCAGCAATAGCTTCACTTACACCACTTTCTCTTTTCATCTTATTGCATATGGAATAAATACAAACTTCTTATTTTCGGTTTTCTTTTAATTATATAATTTTTATTATTAAATATTTTTTACTTAATTTCATTTTTTTTACAAATTGTTTTTGAGTTATGCCTTACGAGTTTCTTATTATTTTTTTTTTTTTTTTTCAAAATATGATTGTGCTCAACATTTTATTTCTCTTTTTTCATTTTTAAATAAAATAGTTTTTTTTTTGTTATATTATTGCATTTTTTTCTACTTATTTATTTTAGTTCTTAATATTTTTATTTATTTAATAAATTCCACTTGATCCTTAGAAACATTTTTTTTACATTTTATTTCATGATTGAAAGTTGTTTTTTATTTCACTGCTTTACAATAATTTATTTTAATCTGGTTAGCTATTTTGTTTGTACAAAACTTAAAATTTGTAAAATTCATTAAAAAAGAGGACAGAGTAGAGTAAAATTAAAAATTACAGCAGTTAAATAAATTTTAGAGTGTAATGTACTGTAATAAACTTTAAAAATAAATGCATTGGGGGGGGGGGGGGGGTTTTTTAAATAGGTTTCTAATTTTGCTTTAATACCTTTTATCTACTTTTATTTAGCTTGTTTTATGCGTAAAAAATTATTATTTTTATATATATATTACTTTTGTCTTACGATTTATTATTTTTGTATGAAATAAGTTTGTAATTAATTTATTATTGGTCTGTTTAAGAAACGATCATGCCATTTTAAGCGTAAGGAAATGCTCAATTTATAGGTCAAATAGATACTACAGCAATTTAGGTTCTACAAGTATGTTGGATACTAATTAGCACATTGAATGTAAAAGTCAAGTTAAAGTTCCTTTCTATAATTAGGCTATGCTATTTTCATACACAATATCAGAGCTCTATTTAAGTTCCATCGAAACTACAGGAGTTATCCTTGCTCACATAGGAAGTAGAAAATATTTTCTTTTAATTAAAGGAGGTGTGCTGTACCAGAGTATGTACATAGGAGATAAAGGAAGTTTTCAGAAATGTTTAAAGAATGAGCATCTGGAGTTGTCTCTGCAATTTATTTATAGTATGTAATACTCAATTCCATAGTGCAGTAAAGGTATAGAGATATAAATACGTTTTTATGTGAAGCACTTTGAAGCAATTTCATACAAAATTTAACGTTTTTGTGTGAAGCGTTTGATGCCAGGTGGCAGTAAAATGCAAATAGTAGTATTCAGATATTTGGCGTTTTTTGTGTTCAAGACCGGAGTGTAACATAAATGTGAGCAAGATGCTAATAGTAGCATAGTGTTTATTGCCGATCCTTTGCTAGGAATCGTCCGGCTTTAAAACAGTCGCTGCTCCTCATCTCCAGTATATATTATATGGGTAAGAGGCAAGTTCAAGAAGAAATTCATGGCAGAAAGAAAACCAAAAACCCAAAGAAACGTCTTTCGAGAGCCGAGCCTCTTTGAAAATATTTTTTTCAGGCTTCCTCAATTTGTAACCAATCTATGCTGTTAAATACTAGCATTTGGAAAATTTCATAGAGATATATGTACTGGAGATAACAAGCAGCGGTTAAAGGCGGACGTCGTCGCATTCACTTGCACGTAAAACCATAACAAATTGACATAACGCACCTGTTCTATTGCACTCACTCACACGCTAAGACAACAACAATTAGGTATAACAACCATGTTTTGTCTCAATTCTCATCGTGTTTTTGGCTTCAAAGCTCTTTATACAAAACCGGATGCTTGTCGTCTCCACTAGCTCTATGGAAAATTTAGACTCATTTAGACCTAACACCCTTTGTGAGAATAGTTAATTTTCGTTGATCTTTCACCACCCAAACTTTAAAATATATGTAGGCCCTCAGTGATTCAGAAACATCGTTACTTTAGGCGACCTAACCCATTCGAAATATTCGTATTAAAGAGCCTAATTTCGACGGTGCCCAGTAAAAAATACTAGAAATAATAAATAAAAAAATACTATAAAGCAAAATTAGGCCTAACAGCAAAACCCTTTATCTAAAGAAAAAATTATTAAATCGAAGTTGTGGCGCACAAATGTTGTAAGTTCTAAATGAAAACGTCCGGATAAGATCTATTCAAAGTTTTCGGTATCACACTATCAAACAAAGAGTAGCGTAAACTTAACTCGACTTTTTACTTCGCAATAGTGTGATACCAAATGCATTGGATTACCCTAGAATCTATCTTCTAATTTTCTATTCGTTTCACCCAAAATTAAACTTAAAACATTTGTGCCACAAATGTTTAAAACTGAAAATAAAATACTCAATATTTATACTATGATTTTGAGTTAAGGGCTTACAATCCTACAATTCGTTTTTTTTTCTCTAATTGTAACAACTACTACATTATTTCATTCATTAGCTCTGACAAGTTGTGCGAATAAATCAATAAAATTCGTAACATAAAAAAATGCAAGTCTACTGAAAATTTTTAAAGCGTGATTAAATAGTTATCACATGATTGTCTCTTAAACGAAATTCACTAATTAAAATCTATTATAAACTCTACACTTTACATTATACAATTTTATACAAAATAAAACAAAAAGAAAAATTAAATTTAAATCATGTCCGACTCCTTTTTTTATTTAAATTTAATTGTTTTTTTTTTAATCTACTAATACTTATTTAATTGTTTAATCTTTTTTTTATAAATCGTTGCAATAGACATTTTGATATGGTTGTATTTTCTCATGTGTGTATGTTTTTTTTACCCATTTAATTATTAAAATTTATATCCAAATCGATATTTTTTTTTATGAATTTCTAGAACACATATTCGAGGGATGTGTTTGTATTTTACAAAGGATATAAAATCAGGTGGTTGTTGTTGTTTTTTTATACACGTATTTAACATGGATTATTTCAAAATTTGTTTAGTAACAGGGTGTCTAGTGCACTTGTAGTATGTTGGCGAAGGTTTTGTTGAAATTGAGTTTTTAGGTCATTAGTTGTTTTTTTCAGTACAGAATTTACAAGAAATTATAAAGTTTTAAAAGTCTAAACTCTGTCTGCTTCGATTGATTCAATCCAATAAAATTTTAATTTAAGGAATTTGGGTTCTTACTTAGCAGTTCCTATCGTCAAATAATTGAAATAAGATCTCAAAATTTGTTTTAAATAAAATCAAAAATCAAAAAGAAAATATTATGGTTTGTTTGATTCAAACAAAAGTTCATAGAGAACCGAAAAGATTAGAATTGAATTTTAGGCATTTTATTTGTGTATTTGTTTACTAAAAGTATAATACGTGATTCGCACATAGAATTTAATATTTATTTACAACTATTACTGAGAGAAAAAATGGTTTGTCTTCACACGAGTTTTTAGTTCATTTTTTAATGTTTTTATTTTTATTATACTTTTTTTTTTTTTAATAGTCAGTTGATTTTATTTTCCACATATAATAATCAGCAACAACACGAACAGCGGTTGTGAAAAGGCACAAGGGAAATTGGGATAGTTTAGATTTATAATATAATAATTTTTTGTTAGTTTCAATTTAAATTTTTCTTTTTAGTTATAATGAAAAATCGGGGTTTTCACATTTATTTCGTAAATCCGTAACTTTTATCTGTGCTTTTTATGTGTGAGATAGAGATAGAGGAAAAATAAAGAAGCTAAAGAATATTGAAGTCATCATCAGAAAGTATAACGCTGCCATTAAATCAATTTATTATTCTTATTTGGATACCATTTCCGTGGTTCCATATTCGAATTTAAACTTTAAGATTTTGTTTCATTTTTAACATTACTTCAATTTCTCAACTCGTAGATACTTCTAAAAATGGGCACGTGCTGCTTCAATTAGATAATGAAATACTAAATACTTTAAATTATTGATCAAAAAAATTACTTGGGAACTAAATTGGCAGTGTAAATTTTTACTTAAAAATACGAAATTTCTTTGTAAAAAAGAAAAATTTATTTAATAAACTAAAATATGGAGATATGTGAGTGTAATTTTTTGTTAAGAAATCAAAATGAAGCCAACAAGAAGAAGGAAAGAAAAGTAGAAGAAAACCTTGTACTTTAAAGAAATAAAAAATATAGGTATAATGCAATATTTTTTTAAAATGAATTGTAAAATAGAATCTTACTTTATTAGACATTTTTGTAGATACACTTGCAAACTCAGCAAAATTTATGAAGTCAGTGCGAAAATTATCTTTCTAACGAATCAACGCAATTCTCTTGAAATTTTTACATATTATACAAAAATCGTAATTACTTTGATTTCACATAGTACGTATTTAAGATCAAGTCAATGTGTATTTGAGTCTAATTTCCTTTATTTTGTTTAGATCATTCCGTTTTAAAATTGTTTGTTTTATTTTTGTGCAACAGGGAATAATAATTTAAGTTTGGTTTTAAATTTTTTTTATCTCTCAATTATTCATACGTAGGTTTAACCAGGTAATAATTTTACATCAGTACTATTTTATGCATAATTCTTTCAGATGAGTTAATAATATATTACTATCGATTTCTTTTTTTCTTAATAATTGTAATTTTGTTTAAAGTTATTGTCAAAATCATCCGTACAGTTCTTTAGGGAAAATAATGTATTCAATTCGTATCTTTTTGCATTTTTATTTATTTATTACTTTTTTTAGTTCTTTATACATCTAAAGATCTTGTCTTATTATTTTGCTGTTGAACAGAAAAAATACAATTCGTAATATTGCAAGAAGTTAGTGCGGTGTAAGAGGTTTTATAGTTGTTAAATAAGAAAATGGAATGAAGGGAGATTCAGTAGAGTTAGTTATCAATTCAGTTCGGTTCAATTCAAGCTAATATTTGTACGTATTTATTAAGAGTGTATTCAAATTAAGTAAAACCTAGTAAAAATATGCAGTTAAATTCTGTTAGCGTAAATTTGAGTGAAGTTAAAATTATAAAATCATCTTAAATTCGAGTATGTGTGAGGCCAAAATATCACGATTTCGAGGTTTTACAAATTTTTAATAATCACTGGATGTGATTAAACTGGGATCTTGTTGTATATATTACCAGGCTTCCTAAATGTGTTATTATAACCGTTAATGTACGTATGGTTAGAGCGCATTTTGACTAATTTAAACAGTGTATTTATTACAATATGTTTTGAACAGAACTGCGAGCTCTGAACAGCAACTAATAGTTTGCTCCATAACAGATGAACAATGAAAACTAATATTATTATCTTCCTGGCCGTAAATTTAATTTTTTTTTTAAATTTGTAAATTTTTTCTATTTACGCTGGTGACACCGCAAACGAAAGGGGAGTTCAAGAGATGCTCAAGAACCTAAACAAAATTCAAATTAGATCCAAAATGGTGGCCAAAAAATAGTCAAAATTTGCGACTCTTCCTTCGCCTCTCCTGGCTGCAAATTTCAAAACATTTTAAATCTTTTTGCGGATTTGAAAAAGAGACATCCACACCTTTAATTTGAGCGGTCACTTATTAAAATCGAACGGCTGTGAGAGAATTCGGAAAAATAGCCCTAAAATTTGGCATTTTTTTGAAAATACAAAATTTTCGGTTTTCCATTTTTTCACCACAAACGAAAGGGGAGCTCAGCAGATGCTCAAAAATGTAAACAGAATTAAAATCGGATCACAAATGGAGGAATCGTGGCCAAAAACGTGAAAAAACTCTCAAAACGTCGAAAAAAATAGTCAAAATTTGCGACTTTTCTTTTGCTTTATCCTGGCTGCAAATTTCAAAATATTTTAAATCTTTTTGCGGGTTTGAAAAGGAGACATCAGCACCTTTAATTTGAGCGGTCACTTGTTTAAATCGGAGTGCTGTAAGAGAATTTGAAAAAATTGCCCTAAAATTTTGGCAAGACATTTTTTTGAAAACTCAAAATTTGTGGTTTTCGAGTTTTCACTGCTATCAAAAGGGGGGGAACTTAACAGATGCTCAAAAATCCAAACAAAATTAAAATCGGATCAAAAATGTGGGAATGGAGGCAAAAAACGTCGAAAAAACCAGTCAAAATTTGAGACTTTTCTTTTTTCCTCTCCTGGCCGCAAATTTAAGCTCTATCACCCGAATTCGACTAGATTTGAGAAAGAAAAAATATAAATTTGACGGCATTTATCCTATCTGCGAATAAATGCAAGAGTACCGAAACCATTCATTTTTGGAGTCCATTCGTCGATTCACTATGCGATATCCGTGGTTTTATGGATTTCCCCGATCGATTTACTGACACGTGCATGCGGAATACACTTTCGGCATACTATTATGTCTTTACTTAGGAACACTGGATTTAAATTAATACACCAACGATCCCAGAACTATGTATTTCATATTCAGATTGAAGAACCATACCCTTCCATGTTCCATGTGGCAACGATGGTGAATACATAAAATTGCAGGTCTGGAAAAAAAGGGCACGCTAACTTCCACTCAAATCTCACTAAACCATGTGCATAAAATAAAAAATTTCAAAGTTCATGTTTTCAATGTATTGCTATAATATTATAAAAACAAAATATATTTAAATATTTCCTTAAATGCATGTATAAAAAAAGAAGAAAACATGTATCTAATTTTCTCATGCTCACAAAATAAAAAATTTCTTGTATTGTACCTTATTTACAAAATAAAATAATAACGATAATAATTAGATCCTATTTAATTCAAATCATTTCGGCGCTTAAACTCACATTCCACTTCTAATAACTAACTTATTTTTTTTAATATACAGTACATGTAATATAATTCACAGAAATAGGACATTCGATTGTATCATTATCATCAAGTCCTTTAGAATTAACGTTAGGATTTTCAATATCCTAACTATTTTAAATTCCATTGTTTGTTTTTTTTTTTTAATTCATTTATAATTAGGTGACTATAAACTAATATTATTTTTCATTTTTTTTTCGTTCTAAAATATATTTATATTATTATGTTATTAATTTGAAAGTTTAAAATCGTTTCTGTTTTAAATGCCAAGTGTATTGATTCATCCTTAACTCTACTAAATATTATCAGCTTATCTTTATAATATGGCCGCGCTTATCCTTTTATTTTGTGGTTTTTATTTTTACATTTCTTTATACTTAGTCTCCCTTGAGTTTACTGTACACATTTCATTTAAATATTGTTTTCTTTTCGGTTGCTAATTCCTTATTTCAAATATTTGTATAAGAACAAAATTGAAGATAATAAGGAACAACAACGTTATTAATAACAAGTAGTAAATTTTAGAAAATAATTATTTAATTAATTAATAATACATAGTTTTGCAGTCGATATAAAATTAAATGAAATAAACAATAATGTCAATTACAAGTGTTGCTATTTTTCTTTTACCATTAGTACTACTTAACAACAAATTTATGCGTTACACTATTTAGCAGAACTCTCAAGTGTGTTAGTGTGTTGTTTCTTCGGCTTATTTGTAATTTATTTGGATTTAACGAATTCAATTCCAGTTAGTAAATTAAAGGTTTATATCCTAGGTTTTTTCGTTGTAAGAATAGGTGAATTTCACGGAAATTTGGTCTATTTGTTTCGTTACGTTGCCAACACTCGCACATAAGATCGTAGATTTCTCGCGGACAATTCATTGGCATCGGAAGTAGAATCTGAAATTGATAAAAAGAGAAATTACTTAATGATAATTGCTTTCTCAATTTTGAATTAACTATTATAAAATATTTAGGGAAATCATAAACAATCTTAGCTTCTTCTCTGGATGATCTTTCTTCAATTTTCGCGGTTATACCTAATTCTTAAAATAATTTATGCGTTGAGTGGGAATTGAACCCAGGACATCACAGAAGCAACGTTTTCAAGACCTAGTACACTTCCACTGGACTACACAATAGAAGAAGTTGTTGAATGTCTGAGGGTAAAAGTAAGTTTTCCTCAATATCGCTACATTCTCCTGATTCAGATATATGTATAAAGAATTTCGCAGAAGTCTTGGAAGGACACGTGGTCGCTAGTCGATTTAGGCCAAGAACATTCTCCAGGACTTACCTACGCCTCAACTGTTCCAGATCTGCCGGTATACAAAACGATGAAACCTCCTTCAATAACATCTAATTACAATATTGAGAATGGGGACTGATAAAAATCAAAAACTTCGCCAGAACGAGGCAAAGTCATGACTTTGAAATAATTCTTATCTTTTCCACTGAATTCTGTAAAACTCTTCGCGACCGTAGAGAAAAAAACTTCACCAAAATTTCGAAAATCACACCCAATGAATTTCGTCAAAATTAACTTTTAATTAAGTAGCGACCCTCAGGATTAATGTTAATTAATTTTATTATGAGAAAAACTTCGCGTTCTCCTATCTTTGCGCTTAGCTCGAAAAGTTGCCGATAAGGAACTTTTAAAGTTTATTATGCACGTGGTTTCTCAAAATAATGACATCCTTTTCGTTGCTTAAATTTGCGGTTGGTTTTCGAAAACTTTTCCAACATGACGTAATACAATTGGTTAAATTTGAATAGGGGCTGATGATATTAGGAGTTGGGCGGCTTTCTTTATTTATAATTTATAGGTAAACTAATAATTGATACATACTACGATATCGAGGAGTTAATTGGGTAAAGGTAGGTAAGTGGTCCCAGTCTAGGAATGCTTACGCCTCTACCACCCTTAAAACAGGAATCATTAAATTATATTTTCTGGATAATAGTCCGATCCTCCTACAGTCGAACAAAATTCTAAATTGTGTAGAGCTCTTTTTAAATTTTTTTTTTAAATTTTAGTAGTGCTTTCTCCACAACATTCAGTGTTCTTCATAGACTGATATGATATGAGAGTATGTGAGCATGCTTAAACGGAGGATTCTGGACAGGACGCTTGTCTCGTCCCGAAATACCTCGACCGAATTCGATACAATGCTCAAAGTTACTAACGACTTTAGATAATCGATGAACAGGGACAAGGTTGTAACTCTAGTCCTGATTGATTTCTCCATGGACCTTAAAGCGCGAATCTGTAAATTGTAAATTAGTGTGTGACGATGATGTGTAGAGGAAAATGCTCGGAGTGCGGTACTCGCACCCTTTTCGGGCGAATGTCTCGGCGAGAGTGTGGATATTAAGTTCTGCTTTTCGGAATGTTTAATACAGCTTTTCGCAAACACTACTAACTAGGAATAATGCAGTTATTTGCACTTCCCTTGGATTTTGTAAGTTGTTCCCTTAATATTGTATGTACTTTCTTAGAATATTCAGCTAGTCGAATTTCGAGTTATTCCACCATCTCAACTGCTTAGTTTCGCAAAAGTTTGATTTTAATTAGAATAAAACTCTGTACAGGGAGTACGAATAAGTATGCAAATAACAGCAGAGTATGGTATACCTAAAACTAACCGAATGTAATGTAATGACTAATAAATGCAGCCAATCCATAAAGCTTGTCTTCATTGCATACACAATTCCCACTCTACTCTATACAAACATAAACGATTTTAAACTGAATCCTCTGAAGGAAATTACAATCAAAATGATCACGAACACGACGAATCTCGACACTAAATGGCATGCTAATAAAATGCATAAGATCCATCTAAATATACTGAAAATTAATTTGATTTGATAACTTCGTCGAATAATTTTGCAGCCATCAAAGAAGACGCTCGAAGCGTCTTTTATATTCCATTTTAAACTAAAGACACACTTGTACGTACTGTTTTGTAACACAATAAAATTTGATTACGATTGTTTTTAGGGTGGTGAATTGGTGTGTTGATTCTCCAACCCGATCTATGAAATGTATGTAGACAAATGGCGCACTCTAGTCCTCTATTCCTCCACAAATATCATTAAAATGTGCACCATCCTATCTGGACAATGAAACTTATTCCGATTCATAAGTTTTATTAGGAAATGTCTGCTTTTAATTTCGTACGAAAAACATCCTTTCTGCCACTGCCACTACCATTCGGTTTTTGCTCACGTTGTTATTTCAATTAAAACTTTTCGTCTACGGTATCCTGGAAGAACACACGATATCGCAATGTGCGATCTATAGGTGTAGTGTAGAGATGGTCGAGGTTATTCCAAGGATACGCTCTTATTCTTCTCCGAGCACAATCCAGGAGCAGGAACTGTATGTATGGACGCGTGTATGTTCTAATTTCACCCTGATTCGTAACCGAAGATAACTCTTTTTTCTCTCCTGGACAAAAACTACATTATATTCTATACACAAGTTGAAAATTTCAAACCCAAACAAGGATAAAATGCCACACAGCATAGCAAAAATAGATTAAAGATGAAAAGGTGGCACACTAAGGATCTGGATGAGGAAAAAATTGCTTGGATAAATATATAACTAGAGTACGAAAACGACATGTAACACACATACATGGTGACACCTTACATATCCGCATAGATACATGTAATATATTATTTGTTGCTAAGAACTAAGTATAAAAGCTACGTCGTAACTTACGTGTTTCTTATCGTCCTGATAGATGTGTCCAATATTCTCGATAACTTTCTCATCGGTCAGGTTCTCGAATGGTTGCTCCCTGGCAAAAGTCAATATTTCCCAAAGGGTTATGGCAAATGACCACACGTCAGACTTGGATGTAAACTTCCCCTAGAAAATAGAAAAAAAATAAAATAAAAATAAAATAAATACTCGACGAAAATGTCGTCCCATCTACATTCGTATATACGAATAGGTATATCTCGAAAAAGGGATAGTGTAGATTCCTTCAGGATACCGGCGTTACACAACAAGGAACAAGTCTTCAGGATTGATGTGTTCTAGAAGGCACCGGGACCAGACAGGCGGCGAGGGTTGGCAAGAACGAGAAAAACTGAAAGGACGACAAGCCAATGACGCTTCGGGGGTTGAGGGTTTTCTACATCATCGTCCTTGTCTTGTGCTTCCTCGCTCGCTGTCCGGGGATGGAAATTCTCCAGAAGGTTTTATTTTCTGTATATTTAGCGAATGACTTTCTTTTTGGATGGCAAATATCTAGAGACACACTCACCCATACATACATTCAACTTAAACCCACAGAAAAAGAATAGGTATAAATATTTTATCGAGAAATTGATTGATGTCCTTGCAATATTCAACAGAGCTAAAGACGAACGAAAAAAAAGAAGAGAATAAGGACATACACCTAATATTTGCTGCTACAGTCAATATATGGAAAAAATTTATCCTAGATGCTTTTTCCACACATCTACCGTGCATTAGAAAAGTTTTACCCATGTACATGAGTGGAAAGTACCTGTTCTAAAAATACCTACTACATTAATGATGATAATGATGATGAAATTGTGTGTATCTTCCTTTTATTTCGATGGAATTTTATCCGATCCCTGGGTGTATTTCGATTATTGATCACAACACAAAACGTTATTAATTGGAGAGGGAGTCGAGAATAATCAGTCATGATAAAATGGAATTATATTATTCCCTAGGCTAGTCCGCTCGTAGTCGGGCTGGCTGCCTTTTTCGCTATTAAATTGCGTTATTTGAAATTAAAATCCATTACACCGAATTTGATATTGTGTCGCCTCGGTAGTACGATGGAAGTTAATTTTGTTAGGTATTCGGTGGAAGGTAATTTGTTTTCGAAACTTCAATTGTTTTTAAAATTTGAATTATTGAGCGGATGCCCGCGAATCAGTCATCAAAAGAAAACTGATTAATATGGGAGATTTGTAACAATTTTTTACAGTTCAAATTGGTACCTATTAATTATTTATTTTTCATCGGTACTTGAGACAACGAAACTTAATGAAAAAGCAATTTTTATATTTTTGGAGTTTTATTTATAGAGCTAGTCGTTTTTTCCTAGCATACAGTCCAAAAATCGTTAATAAAAATACTCTGCATTTAAAGCAAAAATAAGTGGAAAAACACACAATCTATGTAATTGTATGTATTATTGACGTGTAATTGTGTTTCAGCGCACAAATAGGTAATATTATACTAAGGTGGACAACTACATCTATTTTGCTTGTAAATTTAGGCGTCATGATTATATTACGACATTAGTAAAGTAAATTGAGGCTTAGTGTAATTTTACTTAAAATACTGTGTAATATTACGCCAGAATAAGCAAGTTCGCGAAAATTAATTTCATCACTTCATTCAACTTAACGTCGCGTCGTGAGGTTAGTAAGATCCTCGAAATGTTTTTGTTTAATATTTGTAAATTAGTTTTGGAATCAATAACCATAATATTTTTTTTTTTTAAATTATCAACTCAATTTAATACAGTACATATGTTGTGAAATTGAGTTTATAGATTATGATTTTAGCGTATAATCATAAATTTTGAATTAAATGTAAGATTCTTCCTTATAATAAAATGGAAATTTTACACAAAAAGTGTGTAATAATTGCATTCTCTGTGTAATAATTACGCCACCTCTGTGTATTTATTACGCAGCTATTGTACAATAGCTACATCACTGATGTGTATTGATTACGCAACTATTGTGCAATAGCTACATCACTGATGTGTATTGTTTACTCATATGTTGTGTAGTTATTACAATTTATTTGTGTAATTTTCTCTCTAATTACACAAGCATGTAATTATAGCATTACTATCGATGGAAAACAGTTGTCAACTATTATATAATAATGGAAAAATTTCCTCCAATAATTCTTAGAGTATAGGTATTGATATTTTAAGATTGATTATTTAAGATACCTCTTGACTCTGGCGCTCTTTGGAATAGGTTTGAAGTTAGATCGATGTTATGGAGATGTCTTAAATTGTACTAAGGAAAAATGACCGGTCAGCAGGCTGCGATGCTGTCTGCGCCAGATTTGTCTGACCTTTTCAGAATTAAGTTTGTAGCATGTGTAGTATTAATTTGACGTCCTTCGCTCAAAATATTTTTTGATAAAATTAATTAAGATACAGCAGGAAAAGCATAGTTTGTGAACTTTAAGAGGGATTTCTTATAAGCAAGTTCGAGGTTAGATTTCGAGATGGTTCAAAAGTTAAACAAATGCATAGAGCTACTGGAGTCGACAAGCCACCGGTTTTGAAGCCAGAGAAGTGCGACAAAACAGGGTCGTTATATCAAATTGTTGTTGTTTTAGCGTGTGAGTGAGTGAGACAAAACAGGGTCGTTATGTCAATTGTTGTTGTTTTGTGCGCAAGTGAATGCGACGAAGTCCGCCTTCAACTCAATCGCTGCTTGCCACCTCCAGTATATACATATTTATATCTCTATCATGGAAAACTCGAAGGAAAGCAAAATTCGGAGTTGGTTCAACGTAGGTTACACTAAAACTAAGGTGTACCATAACAAATATTTTTTTTTTTTTTCAAATTACCAATAACACGCTTTCCCAAGCCATCCAGCGAATTGGCATCGGTTGTGATTGTCTTGTACCCTCCAGTTGGCAGTAATCAGCTGGATATGTAGATCGATTTATCACAGTTCCAATAGAGCACACTTTAACTTCAAGTTGTGGGCCTATTATGCAACTCCTGTAATTAAAAAAACGCAAAAAATAATTAGTTAAAAATTAAATTGAATATATTCTCTTTAGAGGTATTTTATGCAAAGAAGTTTAAAATTAATTTCAAATTTAACCTGGAATGAAATAACAATAAAATAAGGAGAGAATTACAGATTAGTTCACCTTCGAGCGATTAAGTATGAATAAATTATTTACGTTGTTTCCAGTGAAGATGTAAATAATTACTGAACATCTCTGAATTTGAAAATCATAAAATTTCCAGCCGAATTTAATTAAAATTAAAAAAATAAACAGAATTCTGCCATAATTTCAAGGGTTTAAAAATAATTCAAAATTCTCTGTAGGGTTGTAGTTAATCTTTAATAATTCTCACAATATTTGTTATGATGGAATTTTCTCTGTTAATTTTTTTTTTCCTTTCCATTAAAGGGCATAATTTATTGCATTAATTAAGAATTAATTAAAGTTTTCACCGGGTATTGGTTTTTCATGGTGGCAGATTAGCAAGCTGTGCTATATTTCATTTTTATTTGCCAATTTATTTGTTCTCAATAGCGAGAGGCGATCCCGAATGTAACAATCGACAAAAGTGTGTACAGATTAGAGATGGGCAAGGTAATTCCTTTTATTGCAGGAGTTCACGCCGAGTCATTCACTTGTTCAGTGAATTAGTTCCAGTGAACTGTTCGTTCCTAAAAAAAAATCGTCCTTCTTCCTCACGTGTCGAATGGAACAGTTCACCGAAAGTAGTGACGTTCATCAGTAACACAGTCCATCAGTTATGGCCAACAAAAAAAAGGGTCCTCCCGCCCTCGTTCTTCATTTTTTTGACACGTGTACAACGCAACTGCAGTCAAAAGCAGTGTCATTCGTTCACTGGGAGGAAACTCCTGAACGACCCATCTCTATTCTGTATAGCCACTAGTCACTTCAATTGAAGTGTTCACTAAAATGGAACTCTTCGTTCCTTCGTTCCGGACTCACTACCACTAGTCATTTCAATTGAAGTGTTCGCTAAAATTGAACTATTTGCTCCTTATTCGCTCTGGAATCACTACAAGTGTTGTGCTTGCGGGTTGTCAACAGCAATCACTGTGATTAACGAAAAAAAATGTCGGGCGGCCATCGTTCTTCATGTTTTTGTCACGTGTCGAATGGAGCTGCAGTTCACCAAAAGAGTGAGTTACTTCACTCACTCACTTCAATGAAGAGTTCTTTTGGAGCAGTTCACTCCAGAACGACTCATCTCTAGTACAGATGCTGACGAATATTTCGTTACAATATCTCGGCGAGAGAATGATTGCGTCATACAAGTATGACAAACATCACATATGTAAGTAAACCAAAATTTCTAAGGTAGGACAACATTTGTCAGACTGCAAGCCTCTGATTACTAAACACTTCTTCTTGAAATGATTGCCAGATTTCCTTCTTGAAAGTACTTTAACTTTGGGTTAAAACCACTGCCAACTTCAACAACGCAATAGACCAACCTGTTCATATGGCACAATCTCAATGGATCAAGATGTGAAAAATGGAATGCTGGATGTGAATGGCACATACTTCTACGAACTTTGATCATAAATCATTAGTTGCACAGGCTGATAAACCCCTTCCAGAACTCATGAGAGTAATTACTACTGGCTTCCGATAAAAACCGTTCACTATAGAATCAATTTTCTGAAGGGGTTGCGGCAAGGACTCGACATCACTGAATCAAAATCCTCCCAAGGCAAGAACCTATCCCGATTTACAAAACTACATAATTTCGCTGCCATCAGGTGACTCGAGTAATTCATTTTCGACATGACCTTATTTATGGGCCTGTTTCAGCCGTGCTAGCTAGCACCTCACTTTACACTCAAACCATTAACTTATTTACGTAAGTAATGAAGAGTGAAATTGATCGATAAAATATTTTAATAACATCCGAAATTTGTTTAATTTAAGGCTGGTATGGTAAGCTAGACGCAGCTTTCATAGATAGCTAAACAGTCTGAAGATATTAAGGTATCAAATACAGCCCTAGAGCGAACAACCCGTCTATAGAGCTCCTTAAGTCGGGAAGAATGAGGTGGGTACGATGTAATATTTAGCGAGTGAGTAATTTACTACTCTTAATAATGACAAATACATCTGTTACAACTCAGTTTGGAAAGGAACAGCCCCGGCAAATTATTGAAGTGGTGCGACAACGCCCTTGAGATCAGCAAAATCTTAAGGAGAAAGCATTTTGTATACTTAGTTAGAACTGTTATTCCAAGAGGATTGAGGTGGCTGAGCAATGGATTAGATTCGGGGGTGAGTGGGTTTTTTTGTTGTTGAAAGAACACAAGTCAGTTGTTGTTTGAAAATGTATTTGACGAGAGGCCGGGACCGGCGTAAGCTATACAAAAGGCCTATATAACGTACACGAAGCTATGTTACAAAACCTACCACAAACTTTCAAAGCTGTCTTCAAAGTCAAGAGTCGATAGCTGGCGAAAACCACCCTCGAGTATGAAAACCTGACAGTATATGAATAGCAAGGAATGTGTAGATGGAACGGTGGCGTTATTTTGGATGAATTGGTCGGGTAACACAACTCTTGACTTGACTGACTCGAATTTTAATTAAACTCCAAACATCTACATTGCAATATCCTTCTCAACCCACCCATTCTCTTGCAAACCTTTACTCCTGCTATTCCTACTTTCTAGTATTCAAGGACTTACGATGACGAGGAACCATGCCATGGCCTGCCGACTGAAAATGGCTCTCCGTTTTCTATTTCAGGGTCTGTCTACGGCTCTGTCTATCTGAAAACGTACGAGTATTATAACAGCATACGTACGGAAACATTGAATTATTCTAAAAATTAGCAAAAATGCCTTTCATGTTCAACTTTTCAGATATTTCCGTCGTGTATTCCCATGTTATAATCACCACACTCTATCAAAAGGAATCTATGGTATGTGCATGACATTATAGAGTATATACAACATACAGCCTAGCCTTTTCCAAACGAAATCCCTTCGTAAGGGTAAACTTCTTACCCCTAAAAAAAAATTTGATTTTTTTTCGTCAACACAAAAGAATCGACGTAAAAAAAGAATATGTTGTCCTAAATAACATTAACGGGCTGGGTGAGAGAGGATAAAGTTTTCGAATACTTGTTTTGATGCGCTGTATAGTAAATAATCAGATTGAAAAAAGGGTTTCGGTGGGGTAGGCAGGTACCAATAGGGTGGGTAATAGTCTTCGAGACCGTTCGTCCTTGAGAAAATATCGTATGTGATAGGTAATGGATTTTATTTGTACGATCCTTTTCGTGTAACCTTCAAACATGGAGTGCTATTATTTGTGTCCTGTATATTTTAGTCCTATATAGGCAATAGGAGGTCAGGGTTCGACTTGGGCTGTCGCGCCATTGATGATGAGGACAATAGATAAAAACCCGTAAAGATACTTCGGTTTTAATCAAATCTATTTAATACACTGACGGTTTTTGAACCTAAAATTTAAAAAAAAATGTTGAAAATTGCTCGAAATGATTGGAGCATGGAAAGGTAATAGGGGGGAGGAGTAAGATACAAAGCTGTATTAAGAAGGGGAAAAGGCACAAAGATGACGCATAGTATGTTAAAGAGCGCTAATATTACAATCTAAGGTGTACTAATTTTGTCATTGAATATGTTAAGAGCTACTATAATCTAGACAGTATCCAGTCAAGATGACGAGTTTTCTAACATCCTATGCATGCATGAATATGATACCACTTCGAGCTTCAAAGTCGTTATTTTTGGAAACCTTTTGAAAATAAAACATCTTCAGACTTTAGACATAATTCAATACAAGAACGCCCTTATCCTTCAGACTCCTTTCATCAATTCACACTGAAACAATTCCTCTGATCATTTTCTTAAAGAAAATTTTCTCCTTAAAGTAAAAAAGAGACGAGTTTCTATAAAGTCAAATTATCTCCCTAAGTATGTACGTCGTCCACAAAGTCAAAATCTTTGATGTTTCTTTAAAAGGATTGTGCCACCAACCCCTACACAGAACAAAAACGAATATCTCGTTTTGGGACTTCTGAAATCCGATATTCCATACTTGTAAGATGTGTACATGAATTCATTAAAAAAAAGGATATAAGTCGCTTAGAGGCTTAACTTGGAATGGCGCAGTAAAAGTAAAGTAAAGTCCTCCAAAACAGTTCATGGACAAAGCAATGGGGTGGTTTTGTGTAACATAAAACAAATTACACTAGAAACAAAGTACGCAATGTCCATTAGGTGTTCCGTTTTTATTTCGTCCTAGTCAGAAGGGTGTGTAGTGTGTGCAACCTAATATTTTGTTGGGGGAGGTGTGAGCAAATGTATATGTTGACAAACAAAGAACATTCCCTGGTTACCACCTAAACTACACAGAGAGCTACTAAAAGGTGATTTCCTTTTCACTATAAAAAAAATTTACAAATCGGGTCTAGTCTTAAATCGATTTCATATTTTTTTTTTATACAGATCAAGTGCATTATTTTTAAGGGAATAGCTAGGGGAGTAGCGCCCCTTATGCAGAGCAAGGAAAAATAAAAAAAAACAACAAGCATCAGGCTTTGAGGAAAAAACCCTCAAGAGATCCAATCTCATCCATTTTTCAATATTTTTAGCCGTTGTTGTTGCTAGGGTCCTTTCGACAATATTTATATTCGGATTTGTCCCATTCTCGTGGCAAAAGGGATCAAAAAACAAATCCCTTAATGCCCATGTATTTATGCAGGACTGATGCCAACGAATCAAACGTAAAAAGGAACATAGTTTCCCGGTTTTCCTAAGGATATAAGTAGATCCTGTCAAGACATCAGACAGTGGATTTTTATAGACGAATTTCATTGGTCCTTTGCGACCATGACTTGGCGCGACTATCCTAAATGAAGCAAACAACAAAATGACTGGAGAAAATTGTTAAATTTTATATGTTTACCGAAAAATTTTTAATGAAAATTTATGAATCGGGTAATTACAGGAGTATGATCAATCTCATTACGGATCGGGCAGCGAGTAACAACTGAGGAAGTTGGAAGGAGACCTCACTATACTTGTCCTGTAGAAATTATTATTTTTTGAGTACGGTGCAAAGGCGAACAATTAATCACAAAAGTAACCACCCTCAGAATTACCCTCTCCAAGCCCCACGAAGAAAAGAAAAAAACCCCAAACGAACTTCTTTCCCGGTCGTTTAGTTCTTTCGACTTTGGCCGTCGTCCTTCTTTACGAATCCTTGGAAGGCGATTAAACTGTCATAAAAGTTTAAGACAAGGGGTATATAAGTAAAATTTGTTATGGACTTTGCGAGACAGAAAAGGACTTCATTACAAAATAATCGTTTATGACATTTTTCAGACTAATCTCCTATATCTCGTTTAAAATATTCGAACAGAAAAATTTAATTACTTATTGGACTTATTTCGAAGTTGTTTGTCCAGTTTTTTTGTGGTCCCAAAATGTAGCGAAGTCATTAGAATTTCGTGCCTGTACTTTGTCACTGTTAATATGTATCGATATTTCATATCGGCTTAAATAACAAAATAAGTAAAGCAGCTCTGAGTCTGTTATCTCTAAACTCTAGTCTCTACTGTAATATTTCTACGATCGAAACTAAAACATTATGATCCGCGTTCTATGGATTTTCCCTCGAAGCTCGTGAGCATGTTTTTTTCCGGGAATAGGTTATCCTATTCTCCAACCAACCATGAGCAAGGCCAGGCGATATCCACTAGTATACTTCCGAAAAATTTATACAACCCCAACTCTAATCTTGTACTAGACGTTTAATCTTGTTCTGTAAGATAAATGAAGATTTCTTGAAAAGCTGAATATTAAAAGGGGGGACAGTGTTTTTTAGAAAGCAAAGCTTCTTTTACGAAAAGGTAAAAGACACGCAATTTCAATGCATGGCTACACATTAAATCGTAACCTATTAATTTTGAGCCTTTTTCAGTCCCTTCTTTTTGAATAAATTGACTATACAAAGATTTGTTCGAAAAGCAGAAAAAGAAAAATCTAATCAAAATAAAATGGAAAGTGAAAAAAAACATGGTCTGATTTATTGATGACTATACCATTAAAAATAAACAAGAGAAATAAAAGCTACATAAATAAAAATCAAATCTGAATTGCGTCTGATTGTTATAATCTTTTTCAAATTAATGATCGGTTCTGCAGTTCCCGAAGAAAATCATTTGGGGCATATGGCAGCACCGGTTGGGTGTTCAAGTTAGAGATAGGCAAAGCAGTTCATTTCAGTTTAATACGTCACTCCGAGTCACTCATTGCAAGGAACAAGTGAAGTAGTTCCGGAAGTGTTAGTTCAATCGTAGATTTAGAAGATGATGACCAAAAAAAGGGCAGTACATCTAGAAGATGATGACCAAAAAAAAGGTCAGTAGATCTGAAGGAACGAGTTCAGCGAAGTACTTCCCGAACTTAATTCCATCGTTCCTTCGTTTCCGTTCCATCCATCGATTGCTCGCGAACTACATACCGTTACGTGCAAGCCTGGCAGCTCCGCAACTCGATCTATTACGAATCATGGGAACAACAACAACCAGACACCTAGCGGAAAAACTCAACCAAATCAGAGCATCGTTAAGAGTAGAACAAATCGAACACACCAACCAACACCGTCTATCGAACGATCTGAAGCGTTCGAGAATGTTTACCCGATGGAACATTCACATACACCCTCGAAAGTTCTACTAGATCATGGATTTTCACCAAACGAATATAAAAGGTGATGAAGCCTGCACCGACGACAATTGTAATTTTGGTTACGTCGACTAAACGTCGATAGAATGCGATCAAGTTAAGCGAATGTTAAAACGGGCGTTTTTGCCATACAGTGCGAATAATTATTGTACGAATAAGAATTGAGTGCGAAGAAATAAATAATCATTTTTTTTATTTTAACCGAATTATTTTACTTGAAACCCCGGCGAACCCCTAGCTCGCAACAATACTTTAAGTTGGCATCCGATTGCCTACTTTTAAAGTACATAGTAAAAATTTAATACATTGTAGCTACTGCTCTTTAAACGTTCACTGCCAACTAGAAATATCAAATTTATTTTTCTATGAATTGCAGATTAAGAGATTAGTAGTAAGAAAATATTGAGAATGTTTCTTCCATATAAAACTCCTTGGAAAAATTTCTCATTCATCTTTCGGAACGTATAATATTCGTATAAGTCAAGAAATCATTCAGTTGTTTGAAATTTTACAGGAATAAATTTTAAATGAAATCTTATTTAGTTAGAGAGCGAAATCCTTGCTCGAAGAAGAATAGCTAGGAAGTTGAAATCGGTCGTTGAGATATTTCTCTTCAGTTCCTCTGTAATTGTGGGTTCTGTTGCCACAAATCCTGATCCTGGCCATTAACTAACTTATTCACTCCTTGAATGTCCTTTTCAATTGGTCGTTTCCATTTGTTTGGTAGTATGCAATCTTTATCTACCTGTAATTTACTATCGTCCTTGTTGCAGCGATGTCTCCTATTATCAAACTGCAATTTCAATGGCTAAATCGTTTCTACCCTTGTCAAAACCCTTGGCAGTTGGAGTTCCCCCAGGGGAGCCTGGAAATAGATCATAGATAGATTTCATAAAGTGAACCAATCATCAAGTCTTTCACTTAACTGCTTGTATGAAAAGATAGCACAAACCTTATTTTTTATTTTATGTGGGAAAGGACTTGAGTCTTTATTAATATTGAACGACAATTTCCAGAAGGTATAACTTTATCGTATATATCTGGAAAGCGACGGAATTTAGCTACTTGAATAATCCCGAAATAATATTTTCATTACGTGACTGTCACACTAATTTCAAGGAAAATTTCCACGAGTTTTGAAATAAATCCGAACAATAAAACTATTTAAATGAATTAAACACTCACTCAGTGAGGCTTGTCAGCTTCATGTCAAATAGAAAACTTGTTAATTGGATAAAATTTGAATTATTTATTAAAAAGTAATTACGTGATGGAAAACACAGACGAGTAAGTGTTGGAAATTGTTGTCCAGTTTCGACAAACATTTTATAATCTCATTATGCAACACTGTTTCTTGGATTAACTGAATAAAACAAAACAAAACGAAACATCAACCCCCTTAACTTTTTTTGCAGAATTAATTAGTAAAAAGTTAAGAGTCAAATAATAATAACGGTTGAAAAAACCCCCAAAATTATCTAAGCTGCTTTAGATGATCCAATTTGTAAGTGGAGGGCAGCAAACGCCACAAAAGCATCTGAAAATCTCAGTTCGTCGGCGGAGTCCCCTTTCATTCGTTTCGCATTCGCGAAATTGTGGCTGAAAAGCCTTTTTTCCTTACCCCATTTACTTTCCGGAAGGAGCTGGGATGCGATGGGGAGGTACACCAAATTATCTTAAGAAATTCGTCTATTGACAATGACGAGCGCCACATAAGAAGGAGCCTGGCGTAGCTTTGCCCGACTCCACAATACAACTCTGTTGCTCCTTGTCAAGCGTCACGACGTGACGTCCTTTGAAAAACCGTTTCCTCAAGATATAATCTACCCGAAGGAACAAGATTTTCGTCTGGGCAAAGTAGTACCTAAGTTGCGCTAATTAAAGTGGCTTCAAAGTGGAATTTATTGTCGGTGAATTTAATTAAACAACTAAGTACTTCCGCGTACTCCCCAAGTAATAACCGAAATGTCTACCTTGTTCGCTTGTGTTCTCTGTTTCCCGCAACAGTCGGTACGGGCGGAGTCTTCTCCTTTCGAAAATATTTTGTTATTAGAAATGACATTTTACTGAGAAGAAGACCACCATTATTAATATTGTTCGGAAGTAAGGAATTCTCCTGAACGACAGGGAAAAGAAGTTTGACTTGTATTGTGGTTGTGGTTGCTCAATTTTGATTATTTGATGGAATTAGTTCCTTTGGGAACTGATTTTCGGATTTTCAGCTGGATTAAAAATGTTGCGGTGGACGTCATCCTAATCTTACTTCGGAGAGTACCTGTCCCAGGATCATTTGAAATTTATCCAATCCTCTTACCAAAGGGTGTTATCATTCTGGCTCAACGTTGGGACTACAAAACTGGACTATTGCTTTCGACCCACTATCACTATGGAGTAGAGATGGGCAAAGCAGTTCTTTTTAGTGAAGTACTTCACTCCGAGTCACTTACTTGAAGGAACGCGTTCACTGAACTAGTTCCGGAACTGTTCATTCCCTCGTTCTGTCACTACATGTTCTGAGGAACTACAAAAAAAAGAAGAAAGGTTATCAGAGCTCCTTGAAGTAGTTCCAAAACTGTTCATTCCCTCGTTCCGAACATGAGGACCAAAAAAAAAGAGGTCTACACAGTTCCGTGAAGTAGTTCCGGAACTGATCGTTCCTAGGTTTCACTAGTACGTTTTTTTAAAGTTGAAATCGGTCCTTGAGATAAAAGTTGTGATCTTTCAAGAAACCTATGCTGAACTTTCACACAGTAGGTTGCAATAGCTACGTTAGTTTTTATAACCTAAGAATTACGCTTGTGTAGTTCGCGAACGAACTAGTTCAGCAACGTGTTACCAGAAGAGAAATAAATAAACTAGTTCCTAGTCAGTCTCGCTTCTAGTTGGTTTGTATTCATTCATTGCCGTTTGTAAGTTAGTGGTTCAAGATAGTGGTTTCCTGCTTGTAGAGTGCCGACCTTTTTTTCAGGTCATTACATTGTACAAGTCATTCCAAATTCACTGTCTTTCCCATCACTGAACTTGAAGTTCGTTCTTTCAATAATTTCGTGAAATACTTCGCGTTCATTTAGTTCATTAGTTTGCGGCTGAACTCCCGCGAACTAGTGAAGCAAAAGAATGAACTAGACTTGATCATTTCTGTTGGTCAACTAAGCCTACTAAGAGTGAAAGTTCCAAAAACCAATATTATTTCCATTTCAACAATTTTTCCATTTACCTGTTCGGTTTATCGTTTTATTTCCAACATTTAGGTTTAATTTTTAATTCATTTTTTGTCCATTTAATTTTATGTCGCAACATTTCTCTGTACCATTTTTTATTTTGTTTATCGTTTTTCGATCTATTTTCAGTTCTGTTCTTTCCTTATCTTATTGACATACAGTTTTATCTTTTTACTCGTGGACGACTTTAAATCGATTTTGTATGTATCACTTTTTCATTCATAGTTGAATGTTGACCCATTTGCCGAGCGATTTTTAATCAGTTTTAAACTCGTTTTTTTCTCATTTTTACCGATGTTAATAGCTAGCGAAAGTTTGTGTTTTGAAATGGACTTATTAGTTATATATAATTTTAACACCATAGTCCAACCATAGAGAAAAGACCAACGCATTCGCGTCTTATTAATAGTTCGGGTAAACTCAGATAGTCTGGGTGGCTTAGTGGTTAGAGCACTTGCCTTTGGTCCACTTGGTACCAGGTTCGAATCTGCTTGGCGACAAGTAATTTCCGAGAATGGGATTGGGTGCCGGACTACCAGTTCACTCAGCTGTAAATTAGTACCTGAGTTTAAATCGGGGTAATAATCACGGACGAGCATGTGGCTGACCACTTCACCTCCTAGTGTTCCGTTGGTCTAGTAATGAAGTAACTCTAGCATTACCTAGGCCCGATTTGGGCTGTTGTGCCATTGATTGTTATGAAACTCAAATACAATTCTTTTGAAGATGGTATTTATACGAAGGAGTTTGTTGGTTCTAATACTTTCTTGGAAATTACTTTTTACTCAAATTCTAGTAAAATTCCTGCTTCCCGGCTGAACGATCCTGGAGTTATAGTGGGTACCGAAAGATAAAAAGATCAAATTTTCAAGGCACTTTTCTATGGCAACTATTGGTTTTTTGTCCTCAAGCTATCTATAAAAAGAACATGGCTTGAAGTGTTCGGAAGTATCGGACAATATGCGTGAACGATTAAGGACCTTTATATGGAAGTTACCCATTAATCCACTTATTTAATGGATAAATAAACAATTTCTTTGTAAATTAGCTTCTTTGTCAGCACGTTTATGGGTTACCTTCACCGTATTCACTTTAAATGAATCGAATTTTGTTCACATATCCGTTAGTTTTAATGCTCACATTTAATGTTGTGCCCTTAATAAAATTCGACAAGATAAACACTTGATGGCATCAGCTGCTTTTCTCCGAGCGAATCCTTTTAGTTTAAAATGTCCAGATAAGCCCCCATAATCCGTTCGAACACCACGTACAAACTTTGAAACTAGTTAGTGAACGTAGATTGTCAATAAAAGCATACAAAAGTCTCCATTGTATGCACAGGCGAAAAGTCATCAATTTACTGTCGACAGTACCTCTATAGGGTTTTTTTTTTGTATATGTGGTACTTCCAATCAATTACCACTTACATGTCGTAATTTCAGAGCCTACCGTAGGTACTATATGCTACATAAGAGCAAAGTATGTAGCCTATGCACATCTAGTAATACCTCAGTCGATATCCTGAAATCATGAGCACTCTATGTAGATATGTCGATTTGTGTAATTTTGTAGCTGGGTGAGCGAGTATGTAGAAAACATCATATCTATTTCACAGCGAATTAAAACCCATCGCACGCTCAGTACTGGGGTCGGGAAAGAGTCATAAAGTTCCCTTGACGATGCAATAAAGTGTGAAATAATCACCCAGTCAAGTGATCAAGGGACAGCATCTGCCTTTCAAATGGAAAAATCGAATGTTAAAAGAGCAACGCTCCATTAAGGGGGTTTTTTGGCCGTAGTGTTGGTGCCAACAATCTCCCGACAATACTTGGTATACTACAGACACTACCAGGCTCATCATTGCATTTCATTTTAGCTTTGATTACGCAACACCTGAATCCATTAATACCGAAAAACGTCCTTGCAATCGTTTTTAAGTAGCCTTGTCCCAAACCAAAGTTCATCCCTCATTCAAGAATTCGAGGTTCGGGACAAGTACCATGTGCTAATTTCTGTATTTAACGATAATAGTATCTCCGAGCAACATATGTTTAAAATTCAAGAAGATGTCGTAGAAAAGGACAATACAGTGTTGTACTAACCGATTAGATGAGTTCAACCCCATTTTGACGAGGGGACATTGCGAGCGAGTAGGAAAAAAGTCCTTACGTGGCCCATTTCGACCCCATACCCATTATAAGCTATAGCCCATTTGAGTTTTGTGTAGGAAAGATCAGCAGAATGGCGTGCTTAAAATGTACACAGTCAGTGTGGCGTCGGGGAGGGGTTGGAGAGCACTGGGGGGCTAATAGGGAGAACGGACGATTGTGTGGTGTACTTTGTGCCCGGAGGATAGGCGAAAACTCGAGGATAAACAAACTTCGAAATATGGGGAAGTACTGGAATAGGGTCCTTTTTCCCTTTAACACTGCTATCTCTTTTTCCGGGGACTATGTGTGTGCTCATCCTCTCGAAATATCCTGGGACGTGACTAAGGGTGCGATATGTTATTTGCTTATCTTCCCATGTTATATGAACAGGAAGCAATGATTCTCGGTAAAGAGCTGAACAAAGACTGATATGCACCTTGCAGGTCTATGGTCTATCATCGTGCACACATATATGAAAAAGGATCGAAGGGATGTTGGGATGTCCGCGTTATGGTAGCCGGCCCGTGTTCCAACAAATGCTACAACCAAGCGTTTTGAGCTCGTTTTGAATTCTGTAGTTTTTTTTTTATGTACCGTGTTCGTTATCATCATCGGTAGGTAATCCGGACTGCATAAAATTAAATCATTGGGGAGGCGAACTTGCAGGATATTTTTTCGGTATTCAATTTTCAGAGATTGTCTTATCAAAGGAAATTGAAGTTTTTGGGGAGGTTGGTGGCCAATTTCAGCTGGTCCTGTGCAAGATTAATCTTCATTATCCCGACATATGCAGCAGCGCACGATGTTGGTTGTAGCAGTCTCTGAAGTAGGAAAGTTTGCTCCATTGTATGGATTTTTTTCATTATTTCTGTAAATGCAATAATATTGGATTGGGATAATTGAAAAGGTTAACGATATTTTAATTGTAAAAATTTTGAAAGATTTGATTAAAGTACGGACCTCAAAATTGATTAAGAAATTATGTCATCAAGATTTTAATCGATTTTGTAATACCTTGGATACAGAGCTCGTATACAAATCATAATATCGTCAATATCACCCAATAATGTGCATATAGTACGTCAACGAGCTGATATATGTATACGTAATATCCAACCTCTTCCCTGGTACATAAATTCGATAATTTTAGCAGAGCTTTCTTTTAACTGCCATCAGCGCCATCTGTTAATTCTGCTACGTTTCTCACGAAGAGCTAGCAGTCGAAACTTTTTTTTCTTCGGAATGTACTTTTAGCTATCCAATATTAATTTAAAGTTCCATTATATTTTGTTGTTGCTTTGAAATCATATTAATTTTAAAATAACGCTATATATAGCATAAGCACAAGATTACGATTAAAAGACGCTTGAAATTTTGTCATTGGCAGCTAAATGTCAAAGTATAACATGTATGGGTTGTGTATCATGCCATCTTGTATCGCATATCATGATTTGAATAAAGTGTATTTATAAAAGTGAAATTAAACAACTAAATCGTTTTATTTGTTGGCTTGCGCAACGTCGTCGGACCAACGTTGACTCTTTTAATAAATGAGAGAATTTAAAAATAAGGGATTTAAAATGAAGTTATTTAAGTCGATTCCATTAGAAATCCCACAAATTTGTATGAAGGGCGCAGCAATTTTCATTAAAATACCGAATACAATTTCAGACGTTTACTAAAATTTATTACAAGATTCGTACAATGCTTTGTCATCCGTCACGATGTGTATTTTATACACGCGCTCCAAATAAATTCACTACATAATTGAAAAAAAATTTCCTTCATCCCTCATATCTATCCCTGTCAAATGATTTATGCTACCCGCGGGGCAATAGCCATTAAACATATTCTTTTTTTTTCCATGATGAAAAGTAATTATCCAAAAGGTAATTTCGAATTATAAAATTGCACTTTATGACCGATTTGAAAATGTAATGCACGTGCAAATATATAGAGACTTTTAAATTGAAATATTTTGTTGGAAATTTTTGACAAGGGTTGCCAGTTTTTGGGGTAGCTAAACAAGCGTATAAAATCGGCATTAAATAAAAACACTTTATCCATTCTCAACAAGTGAGAATCGTTCAGACTGAAGGGTGGAAAAATATATTTTTCTCTACGGTCCACACACCCCCCATTGAATCCGACCGTGGAAATTGAATAAACCTTCACCAGATGGGTTCCTAACCCATGCCTAATCCTAGTGGATTTTGTCATGATTACAATGGACGACATTCCCATTCGTTATTTTCTTCGAATGCAATATGGTCCTTTTGTGTTGGTCATATGGGGCATCATCATATCTCGTATCTAACATACACAACGCATAACCAACATCTAATTCGATATGCACACGTGTCATTTGTGAATGGGAAATGCTAGTATTAGATCGGAAGCAAACCTTTATAACCTTTTGAATGGAAATGGAACATTTTTCACCACCTACATTTCCCTCAATCTAATTGCCTGTGACTAGGGTCAGGATCCCAAATCGAATTATATTCAACGTGTGCCGTGTCAAACAGTAGAAAGGTAATAACGTATATTAGACGAGAATCAACAAAGACTACAAAGGGCAATAGTGAGTGTCTTCTGATCAAGCACAGTATGGTGTCCTTTAATTTCGAAAATTACAACCACTTCGATCAAGCCAGAAATATTGTTAGACTCTCGACTTTTAAATTCTGAGGATAAGACTACAGTCAAAATTTTAGGCTAGATAGTTATGGACATAACAACTCAACCAGGTTTATCATCCATAGTCTACTTGAATCAGGAATGGGTCGTTCACGAGTGAACTGTTCCAAAAGAACACTTCATTTAAGTGAGTGAGTTAAGTAACTTACACCTTTTGATGAACTGTAGTTTCATTGGGCACGTGACATAAAATTTGACCGACCTTTTCTTTTATTCATTATCTTCTCGATCTACCGACTTTTTTTTTCGTCGCCATTTAACTAAAAGAAGGAACTACTAATATTACAGATAAATATGTATTTTTTTTTACATGCTTCATTTGTAATTTTACAGTAAATCATGTAGAAAATTATGTAGATAACAGATCTATCTGGTATAATACAGCGTTCTTACAGCGTTCATAATTGCAACTCTGACATTCTGATCGTTGTTAGGCTACCTGTCCATACTAGAAAGATATAAATTGATTTCGCTTCTGTTTTACGTATACAAATAAGAACACCATTAAATAGCTTTACGCAAAACTATAATTAATACATAATAATATATGTATAAAAATACATAACGCCAAAGAAGTATGCACAACCTCATTTAAATATACTTATTCTTATGTAATTTTTACAAAAATTACAGCATTTACACATTTTATAGCAAATAAGCACATTAGTTCCTTAAATTTACGTTCTAATTGTAAAATTACATTAACCTTACACTGTCATGGTAAGATTGAGAATCATTGACGACACCATGTGCACTGCTTGTGAGGAGAGCGACGACACAACGGAACATTTACTTCTAGAGTGTCTATAGCTTACTCTTTTGCGAAAGTGCACGTATGCGGCGTCGATGTTATGAGGATGGAAGAACTCCGCTCTCATTCTCTACCTGAGCTCTTGAAATTCGTGAGAAGGACAAAAAAGTTCAGGGACTCGTGTGGAAAGGGCAATAATTATCTGAGTGCTTAAGATGCGCTGCCTTCTGGCGTATCTTTCTCCGCCTTAAACAACAAGAACAACAACCGTACAGTACAAATTACTCTACAAAAAATAGTACTCTTATTGAAATTTTTTACTGTGTATGATTCTTGAGTTATCGTGCGTTCAAATATGAACAAAAAGATTCCTGTACATTATAGGTGTGTGTCATTCTCATGGTCTGAGGTTTCGTTCTTGGGTTGGATGTGTAAAATACATAAAACATTTTATCTTGAGTGAAATTTCAAATTTTAATTTCGATCCATTCAGATCCCGAAGGGAAAGGATTATGAATTATGACGACCTACTTCTATGAATTTTGATAATTTTGAAGGTTGCATTTCAAACAGAAAGAGAAGTTTCTCGTTCCTTTTACTAAATTTTCGATTTAATTATCTGAAACTCTAAAGACAAATTTCACAAGAAACCCACTGGTTCGCTTTCTGAAAAGCATCGCTCTCTGTGTCGAAAGACGAAAGTTTGTTTGTCCCAAACCTATATTGCTTTACTTGTACAACAATAAGCAATTTACCCAAAGTATTATTCATAATTTCTGCTACAATAATTCTACAAAATCCTACAATTTATTTTTTTTTCCCTTGAATTTATAATCAACTTACCTCGTTGCTAGGTCTCGATGTACAAAATTCATTTGTTCTAAATGTTTCATGCCTGAAGCTATTTGCGTTGCTATATAAACTAAGCATCCATAGCTGAAATGAGATAGGTGCAACATTAACGAGGTGATTATTCCCGAAGTTGGGCATACAATTAGTAGATGGAAAATTTCCAGACTCACCTTAGGGATTTATTTTGAACGCCCACCGGTCCGGTTTCGGCGACATGCTCCTGTAGGAATTGATTCAAGTCACCTTGGCAGTTACTATAATCTAAAACGATGCAGATCGGTTCATCCCTTAAACAGGCTCCCAGCATTTTGGCCACGTTTGGGTCATTCAAACGGGCCAAATGTTTGGCTTTGCCGCGAAACTCCTTCTTCATATGGTCAGGAGCACCGGGACGTAAAGTAGCGACAGCAACTAGATTCGAGCTGAAAATAGAGGGTAAGTAATGTTTTGTAAATTATGTACAATCCGGTTTAAATTGCATCCTGTAATTCTGTGAAGGACGAGGCTTTTCGGTTAGACCGAATAAATTTCTTTAATATTAATAGAGGTAAATGAGGTCGAGCTAGGAGGAGCTAGAAGCATAGGTTGAGTGGATATGAAAAGGATTGTGGGCACTTGAAATGAGTTAAATATAGTAAACTATGTAGAGCTGTATTTGTATGAGGATGTAAAGGATGGAACCGGTACATAGTGAAGACTTACCTTAATCCTTTAGTCTCGCATAAATGCAATTCACCAAATACACCGCAGCCCAATTTCTCAACAATAACGAGAGACTGCCTGGGAAATTCCTGTAATTGCAAGTCCTCATCTGTTGAAATGGCATCCACATCGCTGTAAGGATTCACCTGTGCCGTAGACGGAGTTGTTGGAGTGGGTGGCTTACATATTGCCGTTGCGGCATAGTATTTCTCGGATGGCGGTGGAGGTACCGGTGGCGGTTTTGGAAAGATATTATTTAAGGGTGGCGGCGTCATGCGTACACTAACATAGCCCCCCGGAATTTTCGGTATTAAGTCTTGCATATGCGGTACTGCATATTCTTGGCAAACGATATCTGGAACATCTGTCGAAATAATATGGAATATATTTTTCTTTTTTCATTTTATTCGAGATATGTATATTATGAGTTAGGCGATAGAGGGAAAACCCGTATAGAAATAGAGACGAGTGAAAAGAAAAAATATACAAAAAGGAGTAGAGAAAATCTGCCATTCGCTGAGATTTTACAAATATTTTATGCATGATATGAAAAGCAGTAGTTCGTTGATATGGATATCGTGGCATGTGAACTAAAATCTGGTTTGGATACGGAGTCGTGTGTATGGAAAATCTGGTATTGCTGTTATGGTTATGTTTCGTTCGAAGAATGCTAATTGCATGAATGTATAAGAGAACTACCTACGTGTGTTTTTTATTTTATATAGGATTCAAATCTAATCAAATATTCCTATATTATTTCCAAAATATATTATGGATTTTGAAAATATCTGATGGCACGTTTCGTACAAAAGGATCAGCAAATATTGCTGCTTCTTAAAATCCCCCCACAAGTTTCGCACGCAATATAAGCAAGCCTAGACTATCTCAGTATCAATTTTTTTTTGCTGATTGCCCTTTTAAAACATGATCAAAAAACCAGTCTGGGCGCAACTTTATTATTCTTCCGGCAAAAGTTCGAAACGCGCACAATTCTGAGATGCGGTGTAGGTTACTATGTGACTGAAAACCTATCAAAAAGTTCGGGAAGCGGTTAGAATAGGGTGTAACATATGAAATACATAATTGGGTCATATTCCCGGATGCGGTCTAGGGGTTGAAAAATGAAAAAATCTAAAAATAGGTGATTATTTAACAAGCAACAAGATATTCGATATCTGATCAAATCTGAGAGATATGGCGGAATTCATGAAAAAGTATACAATAACTTTACACCCTCTTAGGGGTCAAATTTCAAAAAATCTTGAAAACATTTTGTAGGTATTCATATGAAGAATGCATAGAATTAAAACGAATTCAGTGCTTTCCAAACATCTAGTAGATATGACGAAAATCGTGAAAATATATGCATTCAATTTTCACTGATCATTTTTTTTTACCCCCTTCCGAACCCCAATGGATATTCGAAGTTTTTGTTTATCAGAATTACTTTCCTAGTGGATTTACATTTACACACCGAGCTTCAATTTTGTAGAATAAGCCGTTCTAAAGTTAGGAAAAGCATCCCCTATCCCCATCCCATTTTTTTTCTCTACTAGGGTTTTATTGGTCCTACTTCTGGTAAAAAATTTAAGCACTGTTATTGAGATATGAAACGAAATATTTTTGAAAAATTCTTATCCCCTCCACTTCTATGCTCTCCTGCCTTCTTAAAGAATTTTAGACCTTCACCCATATTAGAAATTTTTTTGCAAATGGGTTCACCATCGAAGCTCTATAAATTCTAAGTTTCAGCCTTCTAACATAAGCGGTTGCTGAGATCTAGAAATCAAAATTTTTCGTCTAAAACGCTTCCCCCACCTTCCCCCTCACACCCTCATCCCTCAAAAAAATTTCACTTCAAGGAGTCTACTATGTCTATTCAGAAATAAAAATTCAATTTAACAGCTCATAGGGCTTGGGAACTATAATTCCTCAAACGATTTTGCGTACGGCGGACGGCACACAAACGGACTGAATTTTTTTGTTGCTTTTTTGGTGTTTATATAAAACGTGTAAAAAAAACTTTTTTAAATATCGATAACAATACTTTTTTTATTATTAAAATAATAAAGTAAAAATTTAGCGTTGCAGTTTTGGATGAATGCGACCGCCTATCAACACGACGCTGGCGGTTTTATATTTTCAGACACTTCAGCGTAGCTGTTAGCCTCAATCATGGTACCTCTTTTTCCCGCTTAAATTAAGCTTTGGAACCCGACATCCATTTTTGTGCAGTTCGTTCCAGTACCTCTTCACTCATGTCAACAATTTTTTCTAAATATCTCCATGTAGTTGCAAGCTCCAACTTTTTGGCGTAGACAGTTTTGGCGTAGACGATTTTGGCACTGACGATTTTGGAGAGAAACTAAACCGTCCCGCACCTTTCCCCTCACTCCACAAATAATAATAATAATCAATGGCGCAACAGCCCACAGTGGGCCTAGGCCTTGAAGTAATGCTAGAGTTACTTCATTACTAGACCAACGGAACACTAGAAGGTGAAGTGGTCAGCCACACGCTCGTCCGTGATTATTACCCCGATTTTAACTCAGGTACTCATTTACAGCTGAGTGAAGTCTAGCCACTAAGCCACCTAGCCTCCTCACTTCACAAATAGTGACTACTTCAAACGTTGCACCCAATATTTGCAATAACATACATAACACCTCAAAGGTGTCCTACTATCGTTTAAACGCGTTTGCCTACGACAAGCAAATTTTTGTTTTCCTTTTTGAAGTCTAATAATCAAAAGAGATATAATATAGGTAGTGTAGCAAACCTATTTTTAATGAAGTAAGTCCGAAAATAAAATCGATCGCATATGTTCTCGAAAGCTCGCCATACTAAAATATTAAACGCTTCTATAAACTCGAAACTTGCTGACGCGACAACACGTCCTTCACATCATTCTAACCCCTTTTCGATCGAAATTACTTCTGCAATTTTATTATTAGCTGCCCCACTTAAGTACCTTAAACATTTAAAAACCAATCATTCGATCCTTTCGAAGTCAATACAGAGCTGAACAATATTATACCTGATCAATAATTCATGCCTCATATTTCGATTTTATTGCCAAGACGAATTAAGGATGTGTTCGTTCGTTCGTTTCGTTTCGTTCTTCTTTTTTTTTCAACCACCCTCTCGTCCTACCTGCCCGTTTCAGGACTACATATGGAAGCTACTCTGCTATAGTCAACAGTGTATATGCCACAACGTAAGTATATATCACTCTGCTATCGTCTTCTTTCGGTCTATCAATATTTAATAGTCCTGAATTTCAGAATAAAAAAAAATTTGTATACAAATCATCCCATCCTGCCGTCCCTTCTTCTGGAAGATTCAAGTTCCTATCAACAGAAAAGCTCTCAGAAAATCAATTTTCCTTACTCGAATACAATCCATAAAAAAAACGAAGGAAAAATACTACTGCTTCTTCTTCGTCGTCTAGTCAGGAAAGAAAGAATCTCTACAAGGATAGAAGGAAGACTGGCCTCCTGTGTGGGTGGTGAAGCGGAATTTCTAGGAAAATGTTCGGAAAACTTTTTCGACAATATCACCCCCCAACTCTTGCTCGTCCTGGCTAACGTATTGTCAAGGTAGAATAGCACACAGAAGGTGTACAACAATCTGGATATTCTTACCTGGAAGAGTAGTAGCTTTAAACATCTTGCAAATGGGCTCTTTGCCTTAATCTACCACCTTGCTACGATTAGGTACGTGCTTTGTGTAAATTAAATTTTCGTAGCGATATTCCTGTTTCTCATGATACGCAGTTTTCATCGAATCCACTCCAACATTTTATCCCTGCTAAAGATAGGCGTTCGGGGGGCGAAGGGATGAAGAAAAAGAAAATCTTGGAATGAATCCTTAAATTCGGAAAGTGTAAGTAATCATTAACAGCAGAAGAAATAAACGCTTTTCAATGTTTAAATGATAAAAGCTGTTTCGCTTCTTCCGTATTGTAAATGATTCAATGCCGGGGGATTCGTTGAAAGTCATCTTGTCTTTCGCCTAAGCGAACTACCCTGAATAGGACATGAAGGGATGGTACAGAAGCATAGAAGTGCCGCGTCAAGGATTTTCTTTCATCGAAGCATTAAGAGAAAAGGGCTAGAGAATCTGACGGTACGGTAGAGTGTGTACCCACTTTCGAGAAGTTGTTCAGGATATTCTGACAGAGTATAGTAGTAATCAATGTTGTGTTTTGATATCCACTTCGTCGTTCTGCCGGCATTCCTTTTTTTGAAACATCTTCCGGATTCGATGGAGTAAACATTAATGGATATTTCGAAAAACTTCGACTATGCATAGAGATGGGTTCTATTTGTTCGGATTTAGAAAAGTTTCTGGTTCGTTTTAAGAGTCAGCACTTAAATCGGATAGTGCCACATCAGTTATTTATATATTTGATTTCGGAATTAAAATTGAAACCAAGTTTAAGCTAAGTGCAGACTACATTCATTGCTAAGATTTCTTGGGCATCTTAATTTATGTATTTTATCCTTATGCCGTTGAAAGGATGATCTCAAAATGATCGAGTCAAGAAAGTTGAAGGATAAGTTTCAACTAGCACTAAATTAAGAATATATCATTAGATGGATGAAATGCCGCAGAATTTCTAAGCGACTACTCAAACGAAGAAAAAGAAAATCAATCAGAAAAATGCCAGTGAAGGAACTTCGTATAATTTCCAGTATACACTCCACAAGCTGTTCTAAGATTCATCCAATTAGATTTAATTGGAGGATGTGGTCTTCGAATTCGCAGCAATGGAGTCTAGTACTCAGCTTCGTAATTGAAATTGGTAGGTAGCTACTGTTTTCCTGGGATTATCGAAAATATTGCTGCAAATGGAAATGTAAATGGAAGTCTCAGTGTAGTTAAATTTCAATATCAATTAGTTCCTCGAAAGGCTACAAAGGCCATTAACAAATTTGTATTGTATTGCATTCGCTTAAGTGGACGATAACTTGCGAATAGGTTTTTGAAGTGGCAGTTTTTCTAAGGTATGGTATATTGCCTTAAAGTAAAGAAGAAGACGCATAATGCTCCTTAATACAATCGAATAAAAATAAAATGTTATTGTACAATATTGCTCAACAGGCCCGTGCGAAGGAATGTATGATGGGGGGGGGGGGTGGTGGTTTATCCCCCATACGAAATGAAATGACCTAAAAAAAACAAAAAAAAAGTCATCACTTTCCTATGAAAGTAGGCCAATGGGAGGGGTTTGAACCCCCAACCCTCCCCCCCCCCCGTGCGCACGGGCCTGTTACTTAAACTTTTCCCCTCAACCACCAAAGCAAACTTGACAAACAAATCAAAAATTTGAAATAAAACATGGAAATATTTGGATTCCAAGCCATTACAACACGAAACTTGTCAAATAAATGCAAAATTCAAAACAAAGCTTGTTAATTGAATCACGAATGAGGACAGTTGCTCGGAATTTGCTTAGTCAATAGAAATACAGCCATTATAGGGCGAACAATACCAGCAATCTGTGATAACATTGCCACATTACCGAAATATTGCTGAAACTAGTATGCTATTGCCTGTATTGCTCCATTAATCGCTCCACTAGTTTGGGCAATAATCGACGGGCAATTAATTGCTTGAAAAATTGCACCTTAAGTAAGTGTAAAAATCACGTGACGAATTTTGTAGCGTTGCGATATGACTCCAACTGATTACACTGACTAACATATATACTTATTAGTTGTCATATCGCTTCGCGCGTGCCCCTGCTAAACACAATCAGTTATTTTTAAGTTAAGAAATTGCTTAATATAATAGAATTTACATTTAAAAGGACGCATTGATGGCTAGTTGAAAAATATCCTACATATGGTCCTGACAATTGTTCAGTACCATACCAATTCGTTCGTAACTTGTACCTGTATAATCCGGCGTAACATGATGTCGTTGTAAATCGTTTAGGGAACATCCACTTGCCGCACTCGTATACATATTGACATTGAACGGTTCGTGATACAAACTACTCTTATCGATCGATTCGTTATCCTCCATCGATACCTGAAATAGATGACAGTTTTGGTTCAACTATTAGAGAAGTGTGTTTGATGTTGCGTTCAATTAACTAATGTGAAATTGTTCGGGAAATGAGCGTGGAAAGTCGACAACGTTACCTTCATGTTACTATTGATTCGCTTATCGCCACCTAGTCCGTCCGAATTGAAGTTATGCTGGAGCGCTTCCAGGACATTTGTTCCTCGCGATCGTTTATTTTTCGCTATTATGAACAAAATAATGGCGATGAGGAGCAAAATGATGGTGGTTAGAACGGCAATGATGACACCAACGAAATTTTGTTCAGGCTCTTGGTCTATCGGTTTCGGTGATATTACTGCGGGAAAATGGAAAATTTTCGTCAGAAAAAGGACGAAAAAAAACCGGAGAGTTAGACTACTCACTTTGTGGAACATGATTTCGTTCACCCTTGGCCGGATTTGATTGTACTTCGTCGCGTTGTAATGGATATTCTGAGTTATCTTGGGGCGTTGGGATTCCATTGATTTCTTCATCGGTGAAATTTCCTACGACAGGCACTAAAGAAAGAAAAAAAAATAAATAAATATAAATTGCAGACATTATTTTTGTTTTTAAGATTTTTAGATCGTAGTATTGAAGATTTACGTATTTGTTCTTTAATGTTGTAAGTAGACAACATTTTCTCAACAAAGTTTTTTCAACTGGGCAAATATGTTTAACTCTCTGTGCACCACACCCGAAATTTCGAAATAAGAACGGTCAAATCTGAAAACCAAAAATTATTTTCTGAAACATCTTTCGACCGAACGCTCAAATTTGATCCCAAATCTTTTCTCAATCTTCTAATTGACTATCTCTTAGAGTACCCGCCAACTAGAGATTTAAAATCGTCCGATAGTTTAGTTGCATGGCTAATAGCTATGAAGGTATATGGAAGGGCACACATTTAGACTAAACAATCATCCAAACTGAACAGATTAAAAGGCAGGCCAGATTTTTTTCGACATTGAACTCTATATGAACGGCGGCTTAACTAGATGTACACACTGACAAAATTAAAAATCTCTTACGGCCAGTTTTCTAGGTAGTTCTACAGTATGTACTAATTGGCTACAACATTCGGCCAGTGGTTGAGTAATGTGCGGATGAACAACGACTATAAAAAGTTTAGTCGGGCAGGTAAGAGGGTGCGCGGCTCGATGTGATTAAGCAGTTGGCCGACTTTTTAGTCTCAAGTATGCGGTAGGCCTTCTATTTATTAATTATCTTATTTATTCTCTCACCAATAACTCTACAAAAAATCGATAATACTCTATCAACCATCCTGAAAATATATCACAAACTTCAAATAACATTTAACCGCACTTGACTAATTTTCAAAAATTTCCCATCCAAAGTCCAAACATTGAACCGTTTCAACCCCTCTAAAGATTTCGAATTGAAAGTCGGGGTGCGGATGTGGTCGGTGGCGTGTGTACCTTCCACTACGTCAATTCTCATCACCTCAAATCAAATTAAATTCTCGCAATGTTCAAACATCTCAAGGGTGCAATAAAATTGCAGAACCATCTTGACAATAACCCAAAATTCATTTTCAATTTGAAGAGGGCCGAGAAGGAATTGAGCAGCTCCAATAAGGTACCGCACCACCCCAACCCATCGATATAAGTTCTGGCTGGATTCTACCTTAGCCCAGGCATTCGATAGCTGCAAAAAGCAGCAGCTGGTTTAAGTTTCATCCGAATTGTTAACCCAGTGTTCGCTGTTGACAAATAACAGTCAGGGAATAATAAAGGGAATCGAGGGCATTAGAAGTTCCCTTTTGCTTCATTGAGCCCATAATAATTCAGCCCTCTCTGGCACTTGATAGCACTCATAGCGACGCACCAAAGTAACTAAAAGTCTAGAAGGGTGGATTATTTTCGGTGTTTATTTAATCCGAAATCGTACAAAGGTACGAATAGGAAAAGCGTATCGAAGGCGCCCGGCCCGGTATCCATATCGGTTCGATAACAAAGACGGAAAAACGAGTGCAAAAAAAGAGAGAAGAATTGATTTCCGAACGGATTAAAAGGAACAAATGCTACCATTCTTATCACCTGCTTGTTGCAGTCCTAATTGTATCTAATCCCTTTTACGCTGCGGCTGAACAGAGGACTGGAGCCAGTCGAGGGTGGGTTTTATTTGGCTGATTAGGACCGGCTTCCATGCTAATTCACTGTTAAGCTCAGGTGATTTTCATATCAAAGAGACACGGAGGTAGCGAACTTGTTAAGTCGGTTTTATACCTTGGTTACATCGTTGTGGAGATTCTCATGCATATTACAGCTCATACGAGTAGACTGTGCAATTAAACATGCGGCTTTGTTAAGACTGGTAAAGGGTTTTGGTCGGGCAAAATTTATGGTGAGCTAGCGATTATCTGCTACGTCTAGCTCTCAGCTAAAGTACTTATGTTTGTATTTACTTAGTTATATTTAATTACTACCATGTTTACGTATATTAGCTTTCAAATTTATTGATGTAGAAAATTGGTTGATTAGAGAGATAGTGGGAAACTTATGACATTATTTATGGGTCCTTTTTTACCCAAAAATTACCAAGAATACTGGTGGGACCACTTAAGGGGTAAGTGTTCACTAGAGAAATTTGGAAGGTTACAAGGTATAGACTACCACATATTTATATGTTCTTGGGCCATTTCATCAAAAATCGCTAAAGTTGTGACCTTACCATATCCGATTCTTTTGGAACTTTTTGTACTTGAAGAAATGGAGAAAAAATCTGCCAACAGTCCGGGCGCAATTTTATTATTTTCTTGGTAGTAGTAGTAGTAATAATTCGAATTACAAAAAATCTTGAAAATACTTTCTAGGTATTCATATGAAGAATCCGTAGAACAAAAACGAATTCAATATTTGGTAAGACCTAGTAGATATGTCGAAAATCGTGAAAGAATCTGCATTCCATTCTCGCTGATAATTTTTTTTGCCCCCTTTCCGAATGCAAATGGATGTTCGAATTTCTCTTTAATTGAAATTACTTTTCTAGTTTTTATATACTACATACCGAGTTTCAACTTTCTAGCTTAAGCCGTTCTATAGTTAGGAAAACACAACAACAAGGTGTGTTTTATTTAACTGGATCAGATCACAATTTAAAAAAACGATGTAGATCAACCCAAAAGCTAGTTTAGCAGGGTTAACAATCCTGTTGGTAAATGTTTTGGGTAAACTGTATGGGCAGGGTGTGTAGTTGCCCTTTATTGCATGTAGTGATAAAACTCTGTAGAAAATTCACAAAAACACAAAGGCTTTTTCAATAATTTTGAACATGATGTCTCTATATTGCACATAGACTTAAATTTCCGTACAAAATGTATTGATTTCCTACGACTATTTTAGCCTATTGGATGCAAATTCCTGCTCAACTTTTGATGACACACTTTTGGCGATTCTTGATGGAATGACACTTTTCTAAAAAATATTTGAGAACCACTGCTGTTCTTCGAATTTGACAAAATTTTTGACCAATTTTCGGCCCAGCTATTTTTATTTGCCTTAAACATTGTAAATTTTTTCCTGAAATTTAATTTTTTGTTTAAATGATACTGATATATATTTGACAGCATCACATAAGATCTAATACGAACTTAATCCAAATAAAAGAAATAGAAAAACCAAAATTTTACGGTTATTATGTTCATACTATTTGAGACTGTATTTATCATCAAAAATAAATAGTCAAATATTTGAAAAGGGCATCTAGTCTAATAAAAGCTTATCGAACACTTCTTCTATTTTTTTAAAATCTTAGTTTCATAATAATGAGAGCTTGGGCTTCAAAAAATATTGTTGTATATTTTACTAATCCCCACAAAACGATTCCTATTTTCTAAAGATGCCAGCTAAAAATTCAATAATAAACTTCATCTAATGTATTCTTTAAGTGCCTTTAATCCTTCTCAATCCTACGACATACGATCGAAAATTGGAATATACTTTAAATTTGCATATTAAATTTAATTTTCAATGAAATTTGAATATATCAGATCTAATTCCATATCTGTAAAATCTGATTAAATGTACTTGACTTCCCCTTTAATCTACAAAGACTCAAGTATGAAGACGGTTGAAAGAAAATAACCAACAACAACAAGTCTTGGGCTGATCTGAGAAAATCGAGGAATATTAAATAATGTAATACAAAATGAAGAATTGAGAAAAAAAATAAAAGAACCATCAGAGCAAAATAAAAACAACTCAACAAAATCTTAAGACTTAATGAACGGAAGCTGATTTGGAATGCAATGAATATAAAGAAGGATTTGCGATAGAGAGCCAAGTGTAATGTGCATTTAAATTGGATATGAAAGCGGCTAAGAAAAATGATACACTGTAACGATAATACAGGCTTGAGGTCTATAGTCGTTACGCGATGGACGAACGACGTTCGCATTTCATATGCAAATCACTTTAATAAGTATGTAATAACATTTCTGAACAAGCTTCCTCTCAATCAACATACAGGCCTTCATCTTCCTTTCTACAAGGAAATCGTTTCTGTTCGAAATGAAGATTATGCGGGACGGATAACGCCGGGGACTGATTAACTCACCTGACACGAATGATATTTCGCTAAGCATAATCCAACGGAGTGCAAAGTACAGGTGAATTTCGAGATAGCGCCCAATTCTATGGTGCAGTTTGATCGTTACATCGCGAGCATGGTCCAGTACTGTGTCCGGCATGTAGGAGAATTGAACGGGTTCGCCGCCAAAATGTCGTCCACCAATGCTAAAAAATACTTTGGCATGAACGAAAACCTGAAAAATTAAATTATTTTTTGAGAAATTTTAGTAATAAGTTGATATTAATATTAGTCTAAAATATTTAACATTAGGTACATTAAATTTTACATTTTTCCTTTCATTTTTTAGGTAGCAATATTTTTTACTAATAAAAAACTAATATAACAAAATTCTTGGTGAGTTCTTAGTAAATATCAGTTTTAAACACTTTTTGATGATTTTGAATGTTTTTTGACACTGTCCACTCTAGAAAATCTTTTCAATTAAATTATCTATCCACAATTTATGTCAATCCATGTTTTGAAAGTAGTAGCTAGATCTTAAAAAGGTAAAAAAATAATAATAATATCTTATCACTCCACTGACGCCGGAAAGAACAAAAACTTAAAAAAATTTGTTTCTGGTAGCTTCACTATGAAAAAATCCATTCTGAATAATAATAATAATAATTATGTAGACTAAGCTTAAGTATTCTGAAAATGAAAATATTAATTATGTAATATCGTCTGCTGATCCTACATTGAGCATATTTTGAACTTAAGTTTTACTTTATTCTTTATAGAAGATACGTATTTCATATCCGAAAAAAAAACTTTCCAATTTTTTAGTTCTAGATGACCTAACATTAGCCTATTAGAGCAATTCACATTAAAAAATACCAGCAGTTCCTTCCAGCAGTTCCTTTCAGTGAAGTTCTTCACTCCGAGTCACCACTCAATTTAAGGAACGAGTTCAGTGAAGTAGTTCCGGAACTCTTCGTTTCATCGATCCTTCCATTCGTCACTAGGTGTAGAAGATGAGGACAAAAAAGGGTCAGTTCAGTGAAGCACTTCTTAAACTCTTCGTTTCGTCAGTAATAATATCTTATTTTGTTACAAGAAGATGACAAAAAAAAGGTCAGTATATTCAGCGAAGTAGTTCTGGAACTGTTCGTTCCTTCCTTTCGTCAGACGACGACCAAAAAAAAAGATTATTTCATCTAAAAGATAATCAAAACAAAAAGGTCGATCCAGTTTTTTGTCACGTGTCCAATGGAACTGCAGTTCATCAAAAGGAGTGAGCTACTTCACTCACTCACTTCAATGAAGTGTTTCTTTGGAACAGTTCACTCCTGAACGACCCATCACTTAAATCCGAAGTGCTTAATGCTTATCATCATTTTTTATTGCGTTTCAGTTTCAGAAGGAAAAGGATCGTATCTACCAATGATCTCAATTTTATGTAAATATACGTTAGGCTCCATAAAATTGAAGAGGACTAAAAAAAAACTCGGAGCAACTTTATCACCTGGTTCAAGATAAACATCAAAAACATTGAATAAATAGACAATCTTTCGATCTAATTTACCGTCAATATTTGTGACAGATAAAAAGAACTATATTCGCTGTACGTAAAAGTTCATTATTAATAGCATTGTATCTTGATAATATGTCCGATATATTGACTATACTGAAAGGCATTTCGAAGTAGATTTCGAAGCAATGTTTACCTCACTTTAAAGGTACATTTCGTATTCTATCTTTTGTAAACTATCAGTTATAAACGTTTAAATATTGATAAAGACCATACCGGATAGATATAAAAATAGAAAATCGTATGGATAATGTATACAAAAGACGGTAGGGCATCAAACGAATTATAGCGGATGAGAATATCTACATATCTTTTCCAGCTTTTTAGTAAAAAAAAAAAAAAAATAAACATGACATTCTGATAAGTCGAAAAACCGCATATAGAAAACCAACAACACAAGATTATATAAAATACTTTAGAAGTAGTTTTTCTTACGGATATTACCGATCATAGAGAGATAAATGTATAAAAGAAAAGACGACAACAAGAAAAAACTAGCACATCGTTTAGTTCCTTTGCAACTTTTTACTTTTCCTTCCCAATAGATGGAACTATAAGAAGCTAACAACCCAGCTACAATACAACTGATAGTTTGGGTCAATCGATTTAATAACACATAAAAAGATAAGACGAAAGCTGCTGTAGTTCTTCGACAATGAAGATGATGGCTACCACTTCACTATAACCAACCAAACCATACTTTACTTTTGTTTACCAAAAAGATGAGAAAATGATTGTTTTTGGAGAATTATCTTCTGTTATCTTAATTGAAAGTTTCCCAGACTGGTTGGTATTTATGCGATAGAAGTAGAAAACTCAAACAATAAGTTTCGAATTTATTCAATTAATTCGATGAATAATCATTGAAATTATAAATACCTACATAGTTAGGAGCTAATATAAGCTAATTGATTTGTTTATGTCGAAAAACCGATAGTTTGCATAGAATCGGGTAAAATTATGGGAAACTGATGAATGAGAGGTTTTAAGCATCGTAATGAGGAGTACACAATCATTTTCGAAAGATTTCACATTTTAGATTTTTGGGATGGGCAATAAGTGAAGGCAGGAAATTATTTACGTTCATAGGCGGGGTACAGCTGATGAAAACGCCCGGTTATAGCTCAATTTATATCCACTGCAACTATCTTGGATAGATTTAATAATTTTGGTCATAACAACTAGAAATGGGTCGTTCAAGAGTGAACTGTTCCAAAAGAGCAGTTCATTGAAGTGAGTGATTGAACTAACTCACTTCTTTTGGTGAACTGTAGTTCGTTTCGCTACGTGACACAGCTTCACACATTCACTCCGAACTTGAAAAGAACTAGTTCATTTGTGAGTGATGCGTTTTTTTTTTGCTCATCACATTTACTTTAAACTTGAAAAGAACTACAACATTCGTGAGTGAGGACCTTTTTTTCACTCCCAACTAGAAAAGAACTTGTTCATTTGTGAGTGAGGACCTTTTTTTTGGTCATCCCATTCACTCCCAACTTGAAAAGAACTAGTAGTTCATTCGTTATTTTTTTTTTTGCTCATCTCATTTGCTCCGAACTTGAAAAGAACTAGTTCATTCGTCTTCGCCGGGGAAGTGAGCCTCAAAAGGAACTCAAACGAGTTCACTAAACTAGTTCCTTTCCAGTGAGTGAATCGCAGTTCACTCACTCACTCTAATGACAACTACTTCTTTATTTCTGTATTCGTTAGCTTGTTAGTTTTTATTTAATATGAACTATCAGGCCTATTCAGGATCAGAGTCTCATATCAAAACAGTCTCAATTAATTCAAAATTCATACAAAATTGAGACCTTCGACCTACTTTGTGACTTGTGACTCGGTCCTGAATAGGCCTGTACGTCTGTCCACGCTTTCATCAACTATTTTTTTCAAAATTCTTCCTAAACTCTTTAACCTTTCTAACTGACTGACAGTATCATACTGTATTACAGGTTTACTTCCTAGATCCTTCTACGTGTCCTTAAAAACAAAAATCTAAAAATGTTGTTTCAAGACACTAAGTCCAGTATAGTATGATCAAAATCAAAGGACAGCTTTCGTTCTTCCAAATATCTATTTTGATCACACTCTGTACCGGATTTTGATTACTATTGTTTGAGGACAAATATATCTGAATTTTGAGAAAAATATATTTTTTTTTAACTCAAAGTTTTACATACCTGTACATCCTTCGAAAACATATTGTTCGTATGAAGTACAATTGCGCTAAAATTTCGAACGGAATCGAACTCGAAAACGATAATAACTGGTTTACCGGACATTCCTAGAGTATCATTTCTCCAGCCAACCCATCCGAGACCTGCAACAAGAGAAAAAAATGTTCATATAAAATACACAGAGCTAAACACAAAATGGATAGGAAGAAATGCTATTTCAAATTAAAATTGTCAAAAAATAAAAATTTAATACATCCATCTTGAAAAAACAAATATGATTGTTTAAGATGAATAGGTTAGTTCAGAGTATTTTCGTTGATATACTACAAAGTTCAGGTATCAGTCCTTTTTTCTTCTACATTTCTACAAAAGTTTTACTCAAGGCTCAAAGAGAACAGCTGACTAAATGAATAAAAGTGTGCCGTCGGTCCAATACACGCACAATCTAAAATTCGTGCAACCGATACGATTGAACAAGGGGCATTGGGGAAGACTTGATTATGTTTGTTAACCTAAGAAAATTGTATGATTATGTTTGTTAACCTAAGAAAATTGTAAGGAGCAAGTATTTAATGAGATTTTAGTTACGAGAATTTCAGACTTCGGTGATCAACTCGAGTTATTCAATTTACAAAACTTTTACACTATCTACGCAACTACTAATTCCACAAAGTTAGTTTACTATCAAAGGCACCTTACCATTAAGTCTATAAGTTTTAAGAACAAAGTTTCGTTGGCACAGTTTTCGTCGTACCAGGATACGTTCAAATGCTTTGTCTGTAACCATGTCTTTTCTATGTATGCAAGAATCAATCAAATTTCGCAATAAATGCATTGCTAGGGGTGAAAGACGAATACAGTGGTTTTATTTTGAAAACAAAAAATTCCAAAAGCCCAGAATTTTGTTATGAATTTGATTTTGATAGGGGCAAATGGGAATTCAGTTTGGACTACAAGAAAAGAATAAACCTCTAAGGAGACAATAAGATAAAAAGCGGCTGTTTTTTTTCCCAACACGCTTCCTTCGGCTTCAGATAAGCTACACAAATCTGCTTTGTTTAAGGACTTCCATAGTAAAAACAAGACCATGGTAGCAACTTTCAGCTCAGAAAGACACAAAAACTTAACATCACCAAAATTATCGTGAATGGTAATTTGCCTTAGTACGGACTATCAAACCGAAACTCAAACAACTTTCGTAGACTTTTCGGCACCATAAATTGTCCTTTTGTCGAAAAAGGAACTCGGAAAACTTCTCGAGTGATATCCTGCGAGAAAAAATCAAATCCAGCCGGCTAACCTAAGATCAGGTCCATAATAATCTCATCTCAATTCAACATTTGATGTGTTTATGATGCCTTACTCACCCCGACATCGACTCCCTCACCACTCTTATCTTCATCAGCAAACACCACCACCAAATTATATCACTACGTAGATACTTGTGTCCAATGAAAAACTTTTCATTGCGAAAACTTTCGGGATTTTCGGGAAAAGTTTTCAATGTGGATACGAGTCTGTGGTCGTTTGATATTTCACCGAAAAAGTAGCGATTTGTTCGGCGCCTAGTCGACAAAACGGAAACGTATCCAAAGTCGGTACTTCCCCGAGATATGATTTCATTTTTGCCCCCAGACAAAATAAGCACTTCCGCAGCTATTTATGTGGGCAATGAGGAAGCTAGGAAACTTTACTGGAAATACACTATAAGAAAGTATCTGGTCTAGAATCCTTGATGATGATCTGCAAGGACTAAGGACACAAAGTTTTCGGTTAGGGTCTCCTTGAAATCTGTCGTCTGGAGTCGGAGTACGTTAAGTAAAAGTATACCGTTCCGTTACTGATAAAATCAATGAAAAAGGATTTTCTTTGATATAAGACTCGCAATAAGACGGTACCGGAGAATCTAAAGCTGAAAGGTATAGTCGTATATAGAGTCATGCCATAAAGCTATCGATTTGTAACGTCGGGCTAGGGCAACTATACGAAAATGGAAAAGCTTAAAGGAAAACAGGACGACGAAGGAGAAGACCGAGCAAGAAAACGTTTTTTTTCGGGTTGTTTTGTTCTCGGGGCCTGATTTAGTCCATTAAAGTGGGTTAATAGGAGCCTTAGACAACGAACGAGCTGCTAGATGTACTATAAGTTCGAATCGGAATAAGGCTTCCATTCTGTTCTTTTCTTTCCGGGGATATGGTGCACTATACAGTGTAACACTCTCTCTATGTAAAATGGAAGCGGAAAAAAGAAAACGAATATTACAAAGACCCGGAAAATAGGTTCCATCATTAACAGGAGCCGTTTTGGCTGGATGATTGGGTGGTGTTTTCTTCTTATTTGTTGCCTAGCCACCACTTACCGCCACCCCTGGCTCCGTCACGAAAAATCAAAGGAAAAACTTCTGTGGGAAGAGGCTATTGAAATATTTTATGTCGATAAATGGTTGACAGCTTTCAAGCTTATTTGCGAAAAAAAGAAGAATTTTTTTTTTTGTTTTCTACTTCGCAGAGTGGATACTCTTTTTCTTCTTTCACATTTTTTTCTCGGTCTAAGGATTTCCGCAATGGCACCTTTTCATTGAACGAGCGAGGTAAAGGATTCGGAAAATGTAGAGAGTGAAATATTTTTGAAATTCGAAGAAAAAAACGGTTTAATGGCTTAATGCTTCGGGAGAAGGGGAAACAATGTATTGAGATGTTGGCGGTTTCGTGGGCAAGGATATTGACGGGAAAAATAGTAATTAGTAGCGTGAAAGGAAAAGTCGAACAAGCTTTTTTTTTTAATGGATTGGACAAAAAAGTAGGTAAGGTCTAATAGCTTGTCTATTTCAATCTGAGAAGCAACAGTTTCTTCTTTAAGTTTTTTTTTTAAATTACACTCAGGTTTTACTTAAAATAATTAACTAAAAAGCAAAGCACTCTAGGACTTCACGTCTTTGATGTAAGGGCATATTGAAAAGATTCCGGAATGGGCGAGAGATGGCTCGCGAAAATGTTATAATGGTTGGTAGCACCAACCCATTTAGGAAAGCTGTCAAATTTTCAGACAGATGCGTCGCATGGTTCTTGTAAACAGTTTTCTAAGCAAGTCCAGGCACTTTTGCAAGAATGCATAAAAATCGAATTTCGTTCAGTAATTAAACATTTTTGGATGCATGGGAAAATGGCGATGGAGATATGTACATATGTGCTACTTTGCAGCAAGATCATGGCATCTCTACACCTTCATTTTTGACTATCAGTTTCTGGATGGGCGAGTTTAAACGTGGCCATACGAGCATCAAGGATGCACCACGCAGTGGACGTACAAAAACGGTCACAAATGAGGAAATGGACGGCAAAGTCCATGATCTAGTATTAGCCGATAGTCGAGTTAAGTTGCTTGAAATAGTAGAGGCCACGGGCATCTCATATGATCGTGATCAAAACATCGTGCACGAATATTTGGGCATGAGGAAGCTGTCGGCGCAATGGGTGCCGCATTTGCTACTGTGGACAACAAGAGAAACCGTGTGACCACTTCGAGGAAGTGTTTGGCCATGTTGAAGAGTAATACAACGGAGTTTTTTTCGCAGATTCGTGACCGTGGACGAAACATGGATCCACTACTTCACACCAGAGACCAAGCAGCAGGGACTCACTGCGAACTAGTTCGTTCATTTCACTTATGGGAACGTTCTTCCGAACTGTTTCGTTCGTGAACTACTAGTTTGAACGGAAAAGCATAACAAAGGCTCGACTCGAGAGTGAATTGATTGCTTCTTAATTTTATATGTATAATAAGTTACATTTCTTGCTCCCACCCAAATTTCAGAACCATATTCAACTGCACGTTCTGCGTAGATAGCAAAAACCTGCTCCTAACCACCCTCCATGTTATCTATTGGCTATACTAGCAGTCCTACTACCTAAACATTTAAGAACACAAGAAGAATTTGCTGCAAAGAAAAGAAACTGCATGACCGCGATTCACTAAACTGACCTATTTCCCTTTTTATCAATAAAAAAAACAGTTTCTTGATCAACTAAATTACACGATCCGTCCATATACCCTCCCATAAATTTCTTAATAAAACTGCCCCTAAAGTCCTTTACACTTCACAATGATTTAAAACCGAAGCAGATGTGCACTCGGGGGAGTATAATGAGTACATTATAAAACTAGGAAGAAAAATTTCCCTTAATTTTCCACACAGTAAAGGACCGAAGACGACAAAGAAGTAGCTTCGTATATACTGCGAAAATTAGACGTTAAAATAAAAATAGGAAAAAATTTCCTTTCCTTTCTTTATGATGTGGTTAAATTGTCTTTCAGTGGCGTAAAAGAAGTTTAATCACAAAAAGGATTTTCTTACGCCATTCGCACAAACACACATTTTGTTCGTCCTTTTTTACTACCAGTGAGCGTTTCGCTTCGTATTCTCGGTCCTTTCTATCTCTTGATGTGGTTTTCTATAGATGAAAATTATAAAGAAAAAGAAGGATTTTCTTGCATACGTAGCGTAGCGTAACGAAACTCCCTAAAGGACACCACTAACCATTATACAACATTTCCCACCGTATATGGCCTTAATAAAAAAATAATAATCATAGCGTCGACCTTTCAACAAACGCATCCTTATGCCGGCCTGATACGAGTACTATCCAGCACTGCTCGCTTTATAAATAGGTGACTTGTTTTGGGATTACGTAAGGACTATACACCGAATAAGGCGCCGTCTGTACTCGGTGCATCTGTATACAATCTTGCGTTATAATTTCGCACGAGCAATTCGTTTTGTTTCCGTTTAATAATGAAATCGTGTATGTTTTTGCTTGACGATGGCAGCTCGACTGCGATATTATGAAAGTTAATAAGACATCGAAAAATGCTGGTGCTTCTAGGCGCCATTCTGAAGAGCTTAATGAAGAAGTTTTCGTTATTCGTGTATCAGAAACATTACAAAAACTTGTTGCATTCACTTTTCATTGAAAATTGTCTACAAAGTTTCTTATTTTTGGGAGCAAAGAAAGAGAAAAGTTTGTGTAAGAAGTAGGATTTGTCTTGTTAAATAGATTCTTGTAAGGGTAGAAACTTTGGGTTTCAATTACCTAATATGCAGTTCATACTGCCGCAGAGTATTCATATCTTTATCTTTTCTATGGCTTATGAAATAGGCATGTGTAGTTCGTGAATGAACTAGTTCGGAAGAGCGTGCCCATAAGTGAAATGAACGAAATAGTTCGCTTGTAGAAAGTAGTTCGTCATAATCACATTTATCATTCCACTCTCGCGAACTGGGAACTAAAAGAAGAACTAGTTCAGTTCGCGAGGGAAGCGAGGACCTTGTTAAAAAAGGAACTAGTTCGTTCGTGAGGAACGGTTTTTTTTAGGTCATCACATTCAGTCTCGCGAACTCCGAAGTTAGAAAAAGGTTAGAAAGGTACTTCGTTCACGAGGGAAGTAAGGACCTTTTTTTTTTGGGGTCATCACATTTTTCTACACTATTTATCATTTCTTTCTCGCGAACTGCGAAATGCAAGAACGAACTACGAACGAACTGTATGCAGTTCACGAGGACTAGTTCGTTCGCGATCTCTAAGGTGAACTAGAATGCGCAATACCTTTATCTCTCTTTATAGAGATTTGTGTTAAGACCTTATGGCAGTGTCCTACGCCTCGACATAAATTTGGAGGGTATTCTGGCGTAGTACATGTGTCTGAAAAAATAGAAATATTAAATGTTCTAAAACCTTACACACTCTGACCGTTGGAATTCAATTATAGAAATTTTGAAAATTCGTTATTCTACCAAACGAGGAGTTATCAAAAAATAAAAGTTCAAAAAAAATTGGAATTATTCCTCAATTAAATTTAATCGCCTCGATTTTGTGTGTGTCCTGTGGCTTCGTCTAATGTTTTGCTTTGGGTATTCAGCTGAGAACCCAATCAAGTAAAACCTTTTATTCAAAAGTGTCATCAAATCACAGAACACTAACAGAATGCAGTAAATTAAATTCGTACTTGTAAAAATAATTTCATAAAATTTTGACCAACATTTCAACTGAATTTCCCGACTAATAAATTTATCAAGCTGAGAATCTATCACTATCAATTCGCAAACCCCGGCAGACAGACGAAATAGAGAAATGTTTTCCTTTTTTCTCATAATAAACGTCAATTACTGTCGCTTTCTTCCATCGATATAATACCCAATATCCTTTCTGAGAAGCTATCGGAAACAAATGCTCCCTGTTCCTGTCAGAGCAATTCCTTATTTTCATCCATTCGATGTGTTCTTATGTGTATCAAGCATTTTTTTGTAGTGTTTGCCGAAAATTTTACTTTAAGGGATGAAAACGTGGAAATCTATGAAATTAAATATAGTGTATGATACAGTGACATCAAATGTATTTGAAAATATTTCATATTTGAGCGAGACCCACTCAATTTAATTTGTCCTTTCTGAACAGAGTGCAAAGAAGAGCTTTTTAGTTGATATTGACTCTCTCGAGTATTGGGGTAATATTGGCAGTCTGGTGCTCTTCTTTCGTTGCATCCAGAAGCCTCCCAACTTTATTTCCACACACAAACAAGCGAAACGTTCATCGTTTTTTGTTGTCTTTAATCCATCTAGCTCGACATCTCTTCATTACATTTATATTCACATTGTACTGAAGGCTGAGTGATTCGATCCATAGTTTGGATGACTGCCACAATAACCTAACCTAACCTAGATAGATAGATAGATAGATTGGAAAAAGGGGTTGGTATGGTTAAACTCTGTCACTGCAGCCACAGTTGGGTCTATTGTGACGTCCCCCCGGAATGACTATAATTCCTCCTCAATCGCTGCGCCTTCAATGAAGCCTAGTATTTTGAGAAGAGGAATGCTCAGGAATTCCGAAGGGTTCATGAAACCCTGACCAAAGTCATTTGTGAACTATACCCTCACAATCACAGACGGAATTTTTGATCGTGGAATAAGAAGTAAAAAAAGGACAAATTTTAAGGGTTCTCTTCAAGGATCAAGAGTATTTACTAGGTACCTTTTCCTCTACGATACCCACATTAAAACTTGTCCATATTGAACATCGACTATCCCTCGCGGCTAAGAAGCGTCATCAAATTATTGAGTCCAGTAGTCAACAACCTAATTTCCAACGTCTTACAGCTTTAATAATCGACTTGAAAAGTCCAAATGTCGTATGTTTCAGTACTAATTCGATACGGTCATATTTGTTTTGGTCAGCAGAACTATTAGCCTTTTGGTCTTTCCCAGGCATGTATTTAAGTATTTAGTGCGTTATCCTTCTGAAGTCTCAACCGACACTTACCGTGCCTTTCTCAAGAAATTCGTTCGAAGGAAACATCATTTATTCCAATATTGGGTTAACATTAATTACCATACAATTAATGCCAATGAATGTCAATTAGCAAAAGGACATACAATGTGCACCTATTGAAATCCATTCATCCGTATCCAAATGTTTCATCGGGCCGGGCTTCTATCCTAATTCTACCTCAGATGGTTTTTGTGTAGAACGTTGTAATCCCTTCAATGGGATTCAAATAGGACGGAATTATAGTCCAGTATTGAACTAGGTCCTAGACCCTCGATGATTCGGACGGACTTCGTATTTAGTTCTCCGTAAATAATGAGATTATAGATTCTGTACATGATGTTGCTTTCTAACGGCTCTAAGGCATGTACAGGTAATCTTGAGTTCGATGGCATTCTTGAGCTCCTTGGATACAGGCAGGAAGGTTGTTCCAAAAGGGAATAGGTATCTACGATATATTGGCAGACTGTTTCTGTTTGCCTTCTGGTTCACGTTACACATGAACTGTTGAATTTTGGCAAAACCTTTCACATACTAACCACCTGAATCGCACAGAGTAGGTACGGTTCCATTCAAGCGTTTCGCCAAAGTTAAGATTTATCGCTTAAGTAACTGAAAGTGTACAAGGACGACGAATTGGTGGTTATAACATACTCGTGCAATTCGAGAGGAAAGCATGTCGATAACGTTCGCATGAAGCATTAAAGGGTGGCCCCCTGATCTTTTCTCCACCGAAAACTGTAAAAGTCCATTAGGGATTATGACGGTAGCTAATATATCGGCTATTGGAAATATGAAAGTAGGCACTTTGTTCAACTTTTTCACTTTCTTGTGGCAAAATAAAACAAAAGTTTGAGTTAGTGCCTTGGGGTACTTTGAGCAACGGAAAAAAATAGAAAAGAAAATTTACCTTTATCAGCTCGAAAGTTGTCCTTTCCCTTTTGTCCATCAACTAATTGACCGAGACCATCCACTAGCCGATCGCCATCGTCTTCACCATCGAACGTCTTATCCGATAAGTCCACTTCTATTCCTCGTGGTACACCCTTGGGAATACTGTATGACAAGATGCCTTCTGTAAAGAAAAAAAAAATCAAGATTAGATTATATTTAGATAAGTTCGACGGGAAAAAAAAAGGATACACAATTTTTGTAGCGACTTATGAAGGTCGTCTCTTGGAAAATCCTAAGTACACACTATCCAATAGGTGGCACCCCCTCTCCGTGATAAGACACTAACGAAATATATGTTCATGTTTTTGTTTACAATAAATCGTGAGTGTGTCTAGGACGGACGACATTAATTATGTAAATAAACAAAGTATACGGCTTTGAGAGAGAACACATTCTTCGGGTTTACGTTGAGGTTTATCCTTAAACTCGATGGGATTTCTGGAAGAGCACACCCCCATTCCTTCTTGGGCATGACCACATAGTGTGTGGTGTGAAACATTTCTACATGTGGTGTTGTTCATGTAAACAGCTTCCGAGAGTTTAGTTTACCATATTCTTTCTTTTTGATTCATATGTTTCTCGGTATGGTGGGATGGGATTTCTTTTTCAAGAAAATCCAATTCACATAGTTTGAATGATGTATTCCAGCCTTTAAATGGCACTTAAATGATAATTTGCGTCACACAGCGGGAGTTCTTCTTCTGGCACCATGTCTACGCAAGTTCTAATTCCGTTTTTTTTCCCGGATTCGAAACGCCCCCTAATCAGATAGATGAAGATTTGATAGCGTGTTGTGTAACATTTAACAGAACACTATGCTCTCAGTATTAGTATTTAGATTGTCCAACTAGACTAGACGCATGTTGTGTTTACGAGACCTTCTGGTTGGAAAAAATGTTTATATGCCATGCAATATGAGAAAATGAAAAGGATACACAACCCTTAGGAGTGGGCTATAGAAAACAAATAATTAGGGTAGAAAATAGCAAAACGATTTCATATGTAAAGGTAGAACCATTAGTAGCTTCAAGTATGAAAAAATAGGCTTTAAACTTTTTTTTACGACTGTTTGCCATTTTGTCAAATATTTGACAATTTTTTTAAAAATTTTTGTGGTCGCCAGTGAAGAGTAGGTTCAGGCATAGAAGAGGTCAAATTAAGACATTCTTTGAGTTATACTACCACACGAAAGTGTTTCAAATTAGGATGCTTTCTTTTTTCTCAACAAGCAATTTTCCGGGAACGTTTTGAACAAAAAGTAGCTCTTACTTTATTATTCTTGAAAATAATTAAGTTGTGCCCAGACCAGTTGGCCGATTTTTATTGAGATTTAGTTGAGACAAAAATCGGTGCGAGAGCATTACTCTCAAAAATAAAGTCTTTAAAACACGTAGTTACACTTTTTGAACGCAATTAGAAACTATTAGAATGATAACATATGGTTCAATCAAGATTTTTATACGCTTTTTGAGTCAACTTAAAGAAAGCGACTCAGAAATAAGAGTGTTAGAGTAGCACAAAGAATTACTGCTAATTTACTGCTCTACGTTTTCGATTTGAAAAGTTTTCATTTTTCTTTGGATAATTTTCTGACTAAGAACGACTACACTCTAAGAAATATTGGAGTAAATCTACCATTATTATAGTTGTCAACTGTTTTCCATCGATATTAATGTCAAAATTACATGCTTATGTAATTCGAGTGAGAATTACACAAATAAATTGTAATAATTACACAACATATGCGAAATCAATAGACATCAGTGATGTAATCATTGCACAGTAGCTGCGTAATCAATAGACATAAGTGGCGTAATTATTACAAAGAAAATGCCATTATTACACACTTTTTGTATAAATTTTATTTAAGGGAAAATCCTCTATTTAATTCAGATTTAAAACTATACGCTAAAATCATAAAACAAAAAATACAATAATACATCTACTGTTTTAAATCGAATTGAGTTTACAATAATAATACCGTTATTGATTCGTAAACTAATTTACAAATATTGCACAAAAATACTTGATTGATTTTATAAACTTGATGACGTGAAGTAGAATGAAATGATGCAATGAATTTTCGCGAACTTGCTTATTCGGGGATAATATTACACAGTATTTGAGGTAGAATTTAACTAATCCTGAATTTACTATATTAATGATACACAGTAATAAATACTATATTATTACTAATAAAGTAAAATTCATTGACTTTTACATCTTTTCGATAGTAGGGAAATATGCCTAACTTTTTGAAGTAAAAGTCAATTTAGTAAAGTAATTTTCAATTTATTGGTCAGTAAAATTTAATTAGCAGTCAAAAAATTGAATTTCAACAAAATTTCAATTTCGAAAGTAAATTATATATTACTGGCAAAAAATAAAATATACTGGAACGCTCAATAATGGGTTAATTTGCATTTTTTAAACTATTGTAACAGCAATGCAAATCTACAAGATGTCAATCTACATATGAATATGAAGATAAGTTAAAAAAAAATCCAGCAGATATATTCAAATTACCGCAAATTGATGAGCTCTATTATGTTTTTGGGCCTTTATATACTAATGCCATCCTTGATCATTTAGTCGAGATCCTTATGGTCAATATTTAGGTTTTATAATGGCATTAATCTTAATGGTCGCATGACAAACATAACCGAAGTGAACATTGATGATAAATGAGCATGAAGAGTGTGTAATGTGGCTAAGGAAATAGTTTACTAATCCAAAGGTAGGTATAGTATAGTAAGTTCGAATCGCACCCAGATCAGCGGATCTAAATACGATGAAAGTTTTTCGCACCCTGTATGTGTACTCAGTGCGAAGCTAATGAATTTCAAATAATTTTTCTGACGCTTATTTAATAGGAGTATTTAAGGTCGCTTAAGGCTTAGACGACGGACGATAATCCCGTGAGTCACCTCTTCCAACAAGACAAACCAATTGTGGGTGTATTCTTAATCCTCCGTTTGCAGGAACCACAGGGGATAAACGACTTAAGTAATTTATAGCACCTTTGCATGATGTACCCATATGTTAATTTCCTGTACAAGTATACCTGGAACTAGACCTCTTCCAGAAATTAAACACAACACTCTGATATCATTACGGGCAATCAAGACCGCGACAAATTTTTCGTTAATTTTTTGAAATATCCGGCTTGCTGTCATCCTGTCAAGAAAGTAATTATAAATGCTATGCGCCTTGCACAGCTGGTTACATGTACGCCCGTGCCTCACCAAAGGCCAGAAAGCAACGAAAAAACAGAAAAGAAAAGGGAAACATATCCCAAACCAGAAAATTATTAACACGTGTTCTAAGAAATTCTTGCAGTTTTCCCATTTGAAATGTGCTCCGGGGTGAAACAGCACACACCGATCAGTAGCATCTTAGCCGAAAGTGACATGATATCCACGTCTTGTCTTGGATCTTGGAAGAAATACCAAAGACCAAGTTGGTGTCGGCAATGGCAATGATACGTTGAGTAGATGCTTCATCTTTGGAGGAACGAGAACCAGCTTGTTTTCTCGTCTCACGGAAACTATTTATCTAACATACATGTGACATGTTTTTAATTAGTAAAAGGAACGCGCAACACGCACACCCCGTCCCCATAATATAGGAAAGTAATTTCTTCGGTTTTATTCCAGAACTACGAGAAGTAGGTACTTCTCGCTGGTACGACCCCCAAAGACTTGCTCGTTTTGCGCCTCGAAACCCATCGCGAACGTATCTGTTTCTGCATTCGGCCGTATTTCCTTAAGTACACTTGAAAGATACTTTCCTCTGTCCCAAGGACCTTAAGTGGAAGAAGCATCATTTCATATAATCCAAAGACCGACCACGTTTGGCTCTTCCATAAATTTAAATTTAATTTCACTTTCAAGTAATGTGACTCGAATTAGAGTAATTTATTGTCTCATTAGTGGCTGGAAAATGGCAATAGAACCGCTTTTATGTGGCTCGCCATTACTTGGGTCTACTCCATATCATGCCGTCTTCCTAGTCTCGTCATCATCCTCATCACCGTCATTATACCTGCGGGATGTAATGCGATATATCGTGTCAGGAGCAATTTTCAGTTTTATCATATCGTCGTACTTTGATGTCAGGAATTGGTACTTTCAGTGTCGTCTTTATTGAATTTGTCATGCAAAGGGAATTTTAGTCTGCCAAATTTTGTTGAAAGTTATACTACTACTACCTTGCGGTCTTATGCAGAAACCACTCAGGTGAATATGACCACGATGCTAACAAGAAAGTCGCGGTTGCTCTTTGGAGAAATAGACTTAGAAGTAGGTATACCTTTACCTATAAGGCAATCGAACCTGAAGGACCATTTCACTATGGCAAATTTTTTGCTAAGTATCTTTTGAGTAGCAACGCTGTAGATATTCGGAAAGAAATATTCTGAACGGACATCAAAAGAAGAACAACTCCAATAGAGAAATAAAAATTTAATAAAATAAATTTTTCTTATTGATTTATCATTTAATTAATCTACGAAAACTGTGTGCCTTCAGCGTTCAATATAATACAAGAACTTGTTTAGCTGGGAAGTCAGAATATCAAGTAAACTGAATTCAAAAAGCTGCGGGCTGATTGTAGCTAGCTTTCGGAAAACAACTCTTACCTGAAGTTTCTTAAGCCGGCTTCAGACTTATCGCGTTTCGCCTATTTCGCGTCATTCGCGTTTTTTTCGTGAATAGCGTGTAGAGGTTTCTCGTGTTTCGCGTTTCGTTGTTCGCGATTCGTACGTTTTCTCTGCTGGAGGCGGTTTTTCCACCACATCAAAGGGTTTTGCTTGACGAGAAAGTAACGAAAAATATGCAAGACGATTTTTCGTGTCATTTATTGTGTGTTTTGGGTTTGTCGCAGTTAATGTCAAAAGTTTGGAGTTGCATGAGTTCAGAAATTGAAAATAAGTGAACTTCACGAATTGTAGAGAAACCACGAAAATGCGAAATTTCCGAATTGTGTGTACAATTCTTTCTCGTGTTCTCGCAAGGTTCATGTGTTTCTTGAAATAAGACGAGAAACTCACGAAATACGAAAAACAAGAAAAGCAAGAGAAGTCTGTAGCTGGCTTTACAGTTTCAGTTAAGAAAATGAATTCGAAGGAAATCGTGCGAGATCGTCTAGTAGCTGGCAAAGTCTTTAAAAATGTAGAGTTGGCGGACCCTGACGATTTGCCGGACCCTTAAGAAAATAATTCATTATTTTAGATTTTGGCGAAGAAGCTACATCTTTAATATTAAATTAGCTAAATTAACTTGAGCAGGTCCGAGTGAGTTATTCAGTTGAACGAGATATGAGTACTAATTGTAGCTAGTTGAAAGAAAAATTCTTGAACAATACAACCGTCAACTGCCGAGCAGTTGCAAACAGAAATATCAACTTGTTTTGCCTGAAGGAGTAGACTACTGCCGGCAGTTACTGCTGACCGCGACGATCGGAAGTACGGCCAGACTGTAAGTGGAAAAACATCTGAGAGTAACTCTCGAGAGCAATACGCTAACACTATTGTGAAACAGGCTGCAAGTTTATGATGGTTCAAGGAAAAAGTAGGAAGAATCACACCCAGAAAACCAAATATATTACCAGTCACTAGACATCAATGGTTTCAATCGAGAGTTCAAAAACCAAAAATTGGCCAACTCAAACAACATAAGTTTGGCAGTAAGTTGCTTGATAGCCTCGATGATGTCAAAAACGGGAAAGTAAGCAAGTACCTACTTTAGTAAAATGTGTATCTATAAAATCAACACTATGAGTGCGACATTCACTACAAATATTGAGAGCAATGAACGGACGGACGCAAACGTTTAATAAGCGGAGGAGGACTGCACAATCGCCCCATACACCATAGCAGTGACATACATATCAACTTTATCCCCTGTTTTAATCTGCTCCGTAGATAAACAAAGTTTTCTTAGAGACACCATATACGTTTGAAACGAAGAGATATATGCAACCAACGTATTGGCTCTATTTGATATAAACTCATGTGCAAAATAGTAAAGTTGTTCGTTTAATAAAATTGTTTTTTATTTATGGAGTATGGTAATCGATTAGTATAGTCGATAAGTTAGGCTGGTATCTGTACCTCCATCTGCAAATTAATAGCGCTTAAGCTTAAAGTGACTATCGACTAATAACAATTCCAACAGAATTCTCTAACTTTAAGTAAGGCTATAAGTACAGTCTGTTGGTAATACCGACCCTCCCGGATTCCGATCCATTAACTATAAGCTTAAGTGGCGGCCTAACACTCGGTAATTGCAAGGCCCAAGAAGCATCCAATTCGCTGTACTATCGAATGGTTGGACCTTTTCTGCAAACGAAGTATCAATACAATCGAATAAAATACTCGCTGTAAATGTAATCCGGTAAAGTGAGAAGAAAGGAATATGGAATCGCATCAACGCAGCAACAGATGCTATACAATTTTTGCTGGATGGATTTTAACGCTACTTTACGACATCTTCGGGGAAATATAAATCGTAATAATCATCTTGTGATCATATCGCGATATCTTTGGGATTTTCTAAATTTCCACTGTCGCCTTTAGTTGACGCCTCATCTACACTCCAGCATCCAGTTGCACTGAATCATACGATGAAAATGGCTCGTTTCACATCGAAACGAATCTTACATCAAGAAATCCACCACCTTTAGATAGTTTCGAGAATTTCTCATCGGAGAAACAAACCCGAGTGCGATTTGTCGCTGTTCAAAATCGACCGCAACGGCATACGTTTGCGCTAATGTTTCATAATTTTTCTTATTTTCCTAAATGGATGGAAATTTGTTTAAGGCGTCGATTTCTGTTTTCGAACGTCATAAATTTTTATGGAAGACAATAAATCAAGACATTTTAGTTATGTGAATTGTGCGTCTGGAATGTCCGAGAATTTGATGGGATTGTGCACGAGGATACGATGAGGATCGGCTCCGGCCATTTATGGAAATATTTCAGAGATTTCTATTCCCTTTCTTGGATTCTTTTCTTTAAGATCTTCCAGGCTATTAAATGGTAGAAAGCAGCGAAACAAAAAAATCAAGGAAAACAATTTGAATTCCTTATTTTAGTGATTTTCCATTTGGATATTGCGTAAAGGGTTCCAGACTCCTCGTTTAATTGCCTTTTTTACCCATTCTTTAGCGTTTAGGGTGAGCGGGAAAAGTCGTCAGATTTTACTTTTATTGCAAACGACCAAGAAACAATTTTCTATATTTCCAGTGTATGCTAATGAGCACACATAAAAATTTCAAACTGAGCATTTTATGCTTGTTTACGAGTAAAATTATTGTGGCTTGTTTTCTTAGGGAATTATGAAACTTTTTTTTATCTTTATTTAATTGCTCTCCGGTGGATTGCGGAGGAGCTACTGACTCAGGTACAGGTGTAGTTGGGATTAGTTTTCTTGTAATTATTTTCAGTTATTGGTTGTAATTTGCTTTAAATTAGCCAGGGTCGTAAATTTCCGAATATAAAAATTTATGTTAATTTACTAGTAAACTAACCGGGATTGCTTTGAACTAACAAATTTTGTACATGTCCATATATTTATCACGGCCATTTAAATTACTATGTTCAATCAGACTTTAGCCTTATTACCAAATAGCTACAACAGCTTATGGATAATTTACTCTGATTGGTTTGATAGTCTAAATAAATACTATCGACAACTGATCATTCAAACCAATGGTAGCAGATTGGATGATAACTATCCGTAGTTTATACAATAGGCTGTCCACTCTATGCCAGGCTGTTTATGTTATTAAAATGTATTAAATTTGCTAATAAATTTAGTTACACATATTTTAAGTCCCTTAAATTTGTTTTCAATAGTTTCTGTGGATTGAAGCTATAACGTTCGGATATTAGCTTTGTTGCAATAAAATACTTTGTAAGTATCAGTATAACAATATGTGTATAAATAGCGCCCAATTTGGGGCAAAAATATCCAACCCATAAATTGAGTTCCGTGTCCATTCCATCAAGAATCGCCAAAGTTATGAAAATGGTGTCAGAGTCCTCTTTGAAAAGGTATATCTCCGATCATTTTTTTCCTACAATAATAAAATAGGGTTTATTTTAGAGGGGATGGTTGTCAACATAAAAAAAATATAGGTATAGTATTATATATATATAAAAAAACAAAGGTTGATTTCTGTAGTATGTCTTCATTAACTTTCAAATTAAATGGAAAGATTTTGCACCCATTGATCTTCTCCGATTTGACCCCGATCCCCTTGAAATATCAAGTTAATTTTTTGATATGTTTTGGAAAAAAGTATAACCTACAAAAAAAAGAACCGGGGTTTAGATATTCAAGGATAAAGGACGAAATCGTTAACCCTGAAAGAAAAAAAATTAAAAAGGATAATTTATGTTCGTATTTTTTTTATTTTGCGACAACCCTCTCCTCTTTAAAATAATCCCTATTTTATTGTTCTAGGATAAAAATTAACAGAGATATGAATTTCCAAAAGAAAACTTGGACACCTTTTTTGTTAAATCTTTAGCATACTAAAACCAACTAAACTAAGAATCAACAACGATAATATCACACGTCGAATCTCTATACAAAGGAATGTATAATATCTAAATTGCATATTGCTTATAACAACTATTGGATATAGCGACGGTCCCTTCAATGTCGTTATATCCGGTTTTGACTGTAGATACATTTGAGTTAGTTGATTTTAAGCTGATGATTAAAAAATGCTAAAAACTTGAAACTACGGTTGAAATCACGCTCAAATTTTATTATTAGAAATGGCGCCCAACGTGGGGCACGAATCCACAACATTTACAAACATCTTCACTTGATTTAATTTTTATAATATTTATAAAATATCATTGAATAATGACCGTCACATAGAATAAGGAAGCAGTTTAAAAAAAGTTGGACACGATCGAGACACTTCACTCAAAAAGTTGATTTTTTTCAAAAAAACACCTGCTTAGTGTTGGTTCCACTGAACTTATAAATTTATTGTATTACTTTTACATTATTTGTTGCATTTCAAGTATAATAAATATTTTAGTTGAATTTTCCCTACATAAAATTACATTTATAAAAACGTTTATCGACCAAACGCACAATCTGTTCGTAAACCTTTTGTATGCTGAGTCACAACCGGTCCGGTAGTTTCAACATACATCAAATAATGTTAGGGTTAAATTTTTAGGGTTGATGGATAAAACGTATGCCCAAATCGTAGAGGTAGTTTTAATGCTGCAGGCAAAGTAAACGCATTGAAAATCGAATATTGTATTAGGGCCCTAATAACTTTCCGCATTAAACGAAATTTCGAAAAAAAAACGTCCGTTTAAAACCACTGGTTTTCGAAAACTTTGTTTCCCACAATCTTCGATTTATGGCATCGATTAGATCAAAATGTTTATTCTAATTCGACATTGTAAAGGTGCCGAACTGAATATTTATGTTATAGGTCACTGAATACTTAAGTAGGGTTTCCGTAACATATCACCATATTCAAATTGCTGTTAATAGAGTGCGGTGTGTGCCATCTTGAACGGGAAGTTTAACGAAACAGTAGGGGATCGGCTTCTTCTACATGGGGGTTTTATCTCTAGTATCCAGTCGTACTTCCTAACCCCAACTCTAATCCAATAAATTTCGGCTTTTTCTCTGCTTTCACTACAATTTTCATTCTTTATGATTCCATTTTTCAAATTCCCGTCATATTTTCGTGTCATCATAACTTTTCACCAAAAAAAAAAAATTGTTTTGTTTTTCTTGTATCTTAGAGTAAAGAAGGATACTTTGGTGGCATATGCTTCATTAGCTACTATATCATTCCCATCGTATGCATAGTGTGTATATTGTGTGCGACACGACGAATAACATATGGGATCTAAGAAATCTGCTTCTGTAACGTAATACAATCTCGTATTTATGCCTACGGTAAGTCCCGCGGGTTGTTTAAGGTTGCAGTTTCTACAGAGATAAACCCATTTTCAATCATAACAAGATCACAAATTATGTGACAGTGAAATTTTGAATATTATATTGTCGGGGTGTTGTGAAAAAGGGGCTTTAACACCGGTTGCTATCTGTCGCCCTGTACACGAGACACGAATGACTTAATTTATTTCTGCGGCGCATTCAAATTAGAAAAATAAATTTCGTGATTTCGGTATTATTTGCTCCCTTGGCAGAAAATACCCAAATCGGATTAAGTTGCCTTAGTTGGAAGAAGGTATGTCTTGTGTACGGCCTAGGAGAGGGTCTTTTCCGTCATGGACGACAATGACATCAAGTACTCCAGAGAATTATTCGAAACCCTAATTGAATGAAATAGACCTACTTGTTTGGCGATAGAGGGCCGGATAGGGACTTCTATTGTGTTAGCATGCACAATTCTCTTTTTTATTTAAGTTTCGAACCAGTTTACCCGGTGTTCGTCGTCGTCCGATTCGTTATGCCATCTTATTAATCTTTATTTGCCCTCGAAAAGAGCCGACCCATAAATATCTTAAGCGTAAATCTTCATCGGGGTTGTATTTTGTATACGAACAACTCCTCGGCGGAACAAACAAAAAAAGAAACACATTACAAGACGACAGGACTACATAAAAGTATTAGGAGTCGTGATATTTATGTGAGCACGCAATATCCAAGTTCAGGTAAAAGGAGCAGATATGTGAGCTCAGGGATTAGCCATAGGGATAATAATGCCATAACGTGTGTAACATACACGGAACATTTCAAAGAGACATTGAGATCCAGACTGGGGATATGGCAAGGCCTGTGTGCAAATGGCACTATTCGTGCACATATCAACACTATCGTTCAAGTACTAAATTTTTTTTTTATAATATATGTACAACGTCGAATCTTGGTGAATTGCATTCCCTAGAGACCCGACGGGTGAGCTCATTTCATAACATCCTTATTGGTGTACACCTTCCACGAATCGACTGAAGAGAGTGCCCTTACCTTCATATGAAATTATGCCCATATCCATGCTAAACCGACTAGCCCTTGGCCGTTTTTGATGTTGGCGGCACGCGATCTCGACTGCACACCAAAAACTCTCTGCAAAGGTGTTTCCTTTCCTTAGTTTTGTTTCTTCTGGGATATCGAGAATTACAAGTCCACACCCATGCCAGTAAATTTTTATCCATTTATACAGGCGTCAGAAATTAATCGGTTCTTGTTTCGTCTTTTTTTTCACGGGCAAAATGAATTTAACGTAAAGATAGATGGACGGATAATCGCCAAAGGAAGGTGATGTCGGCGGCAGTAGTTTCCTTTAGGCATCGACAATAAAAGCATAAGAAAAAAATACAACAAATAAACGATGAAGTATGTTCACTTTTATGCGCTTCTCGGAAAGGTCTCGGAAAGGAGTTGTTGCGAATAAATAAGAAGAATCAAAGTCAGTCACGGAATTAATGGTTCGCACTTAACACTTTCTTATATCATAACAAGGTAAAATGTATGATAAGTATACGGAAAGGGATTGTGTGTACACTGCTACGGGGCTACGGCTACGGCATGCAATTAAGTATGATAGTTTCACCAGCCAGCTACGGAGGAAGGTTGCGATGATTCTTTAGAATGTTAGAGCATTGAAAAGTTCGTATCTGTACGATTTCTTATTAATTCCTTCAAGAAATTTTATTAATTTACTATTTTGAGATTGAGATTTTTTCAATATTTTATAGGTAGCACAAACAAATAATTGTTACTATTAATAGTATATAATTAAAACCCTTGTAGGAATAAGGGGTTAAATCGTTTTTCCAACAACATTCGAAATTTGATTTTTCTGAAGCCTTATTGGATTAAAATTATTTTATTGAATTTTTAACCCCTTACCTTTCTTAGGGCGATTTTTCGAAAGTCTCTCCCAGTGGTCCGATTTTGACAAACTACCGCTTAAATTAAAGGTACGAGTGTCTCCTTTTCAAATCCGCAAACAGATTTAAAAAATATTTTTTTTTGTGGCCAGGAGAGCCAAAAGAAGCAAATTTTGACTGTTTTTTTCGAAGTTTTTAGCCACTGTTCCCTCGGTTTATATCAGATTTCAATTTGGTTTGAATTTTTGAGCAGCTGTTAAGCTCCCCTTTCATTTTTTTTTTCATAAGATTCCCTAATCATAAAAACTTGAAATCCCGCAGGTGTTAGATACCGGAAATAAGCAAAAAAACATAAACATTTAAAATATCTACGTGCAAAGTTATTGTATTGTATTGCCTTCTATTACAGAAGTAGCAGCAACAACTATAGAAAATCACTTAATATATTTGGTTACTTATAATTAAAAAAATCATATTTGATGAGATTAAAACTTCACATTATCATGGATATTCAAAAATCTGATAGGTTTATTTTGAAATGAGATTAACTATAGATCCAAGAATAGTACAAGACAACCAATCATAAGATATGAAATTTTGGATTTCAAATTTTTAAATAAAACAAATTTATTATGACTGCAATTAATTTAATTGCAATGATTTACTGAGCTGTCTCCAGACTAAAAAAATCAAGTTCAGAAAGATTTTCATAGACAACAATTTCAGGGAAATGCACAACATTTTAATTCTGACGAGAGTCAAACTAGGAAAAAATCCCAACATTTTATGTCAGAAGATAGAAATATCCCCCGAGAATTGCATTCTGGCCGGAATACATTTTTACTTGACGGAGCATAACATAAGTTGGCTTGAATTTATGAGCCATAACCTTATGTTTCGCTACACCGAAAACAGCATAGCTCAATTTCAGATACGATGAAATTCCACACAATTCATTATGTTCCCGAATGCAGTATACCCAGGGTACATTATGGTAAGATGTTCTCAGTTGCGCGATATCTTATTAACTTGCTTCGTCCCATCTGGCACCAGGAAATTGATAAATAGGGCTTCGATTTTAATGCAATTGTATAAGAAAGTGTACCCCAATTTACTCGTTCAACCAGAAACGATCACGGGTCCCTGAATAGAACCTTGTGGGATTTCAAGTCTTAATAATACACGAAATCATTGCGACGTGGTTTCGAAATTTTCGACTTAATTTTTTTAACATCGCAAAAACAATGGCGTAGCACAGCGGAAGTAATAATTTTATATTTCGGAATTAATTAAAGTACAAAATCCCACATTACCTGCGTCATGAAAACCATCAATTATACCGCGCGAAAAAACAAACAACCAAACTACCGAAGCAATTATTAAAAAAAATAATTTCACTATATTTCGATATTATTTTAATTAATGAAATCATTGATGAATTTTATGGCATTGACGTCAGCAATGTTTTATATAGACGGTTGCCTTTACTGCGGACGCGTTTCGGAATAGCGCATAGCAGGAGGGTGTTTAAGCAAAATCAGCGGGAAGTAATAAAATTCGAATTGAGTTGTTGAAATGCTATGAGATTCGGTATTCTATGTGTATAAAAATTATCCGGCTATTTTTTTTTATAGTGAGATAGTAAAAAATAATTTCTATAGTTATAAATTAAAATCAGGTCATTCTAAGTGCATTGGAAGTATGTAGTAGGTTTCTGTAGTTCTCAAATGAACTAGTTCGGAAGAGCGTTTCTATAAGGGAAATGAACGAACTAGTTTGAAGTGAGTTCCGCTCCTAGTTTGTTTGTATTCATGCAATGGCGTATAGTTCCAATGTCGGAAGTAGTACGTTTTTACTCATGCATTGCCGAATACATGAACACTGCGCTTTTTTTAGGCCATCACATTTGCCTACACCATTTTTCACGGCACGCTCGCGAACTAATGAACTAAAACAGCGAACTAGTTCAAGACGGATCGGGAATCGCAATTGGTCTTTACATTTTCCTACAAGATCTTTCACTGAACTCTCGCGAACTAGCGAACTAAAAAAACGAACTAGTGAACTAAAAAACTGAACTAGCTCGCGAAGGATCGCGAACTGCAAATGATTGGTCACTGTAGTGAACTAAAATGCGCAAGCCTTGTATGTAGTAGAGTCTCGGACTCGATGCTTTTTTTTCTTTCTAATCAAAGCCGTTCAAGTAGGAAACATTTTCACAATTTTTATGTAAGTACCTACATATACTAAAAGTGCATGGCCGAACGAAGAATGTCCTCTATTATTTATAATAAAGGAACATTAATTAAATAAGTAAATAAATAAATAAATACTAAAATTAAAATTATATTTTTTGAAACAAAAATATTTTATCTAAAAATCTTAATTTTTGAGCGAACAAAAATTTTTTGAGGAAAGTTTAATATTTTGAGAAGGTCATTAAAAGGTTTAAAATTGTTTTTCCAAGTAAAATAAATATAGGTACTCTTGCCACATGTCACCAAAAAGAAATTTGTAGTTTTTATTAAACAAAAAAAAAATATTTTAAAAATTTTACAAAATCGGAAGGAAAAGGATTTGTATATTTTTGCCAGTCGTACGCTGCGTACTTACTGATAATCTTTTTAACCAATAAATTTATTCAAATATTTAACACTAATAACGCAGACGTAAGCCAATCACAGTATAGTGTTTTTTTCATAAGACTAGGAATGTCGCCTTACGACACCAAGGAGCGGCTAATTTTTGTTCACTTCGTCACTTTTTGATCAATTTTTTTTCGATTTGTAGGTATGTTTTCCTACTTGTTAAATTTTGTAGAATACTTATAAATATTCCAAATTTTAAATTAAACACTGTTTGTTCCCATAACCTATTTCCCATTTAATAGACAACGTGTCTGTGTGAAACATGTGACTACTTCCACGTGTATAACCACTCAAGAAAACAAGTATGATAAATTGTTTGAGATTTCGAAAGGGTTAAGCGAAAAGAACCGGATCATTTATCACAATTGTTTGGGTTCTTAGTAAGCTTTTAAGGAAGCACGTTACTATATCACTTTTATGAAAATAGACGGACGAGAAATTCAAATTCAACTTTGGTAAGAATGATCATTGTTTTTTTTTTTGGTATTTGTTTTTTATTTTAATGTACATACCTTCCCAAGGACATCCGACAATTTCAGCTCGAAGACACACCGTTCGGTCATATTTACTGTAGGGGTATATACGAATTTTTGATGCAAATATCACTGGCTGCAGAGTGTTTTCCACTTCACTATAAGTATTTATGTTTCCTGTAAGAATCTAAAAAAAAGATAAGATTTATAGTACACCACTATTTGCAGGATTTTAAAAATTATTGATATCGTTGTCGTTGGTTGCGTTGCAAAAATATGTTTCCTCATATTCAAGCCATAAATAAGATGGAAATATAGTAAACGCGCTGCGCACCACGTCAAGCGATGCGACGCGATAACAGCTGACTAGATTACATGTATGTTAAGCCTCATTTTCACTATGATAGTTTTGAATGATAAAACAATCGTGAGAGCTCGACAGTGCGATAGTCTTTTGTATACTCGGAGTAATAGCAAGGAATATCTACAAGAAGACTGGACACTTAATGCACATGCATTTTATGTTTGAAAAAAACAAAAAATCATTGTATAAGCGGAACAAAGAAATCCGATCGAACGATTTCAATTCCATATTCTTATGCGAATTCACATGAGAAGAAAAGAGCATACTAATATGCAAAAATGACACAATGCATCTAATAGAACTAATTTTTTGCGTCTGTTCCATTCTCATGTGTTTCACCATACAAATTTATGGCAACAATATGAAAAATGAAATCACATCGTTACAATTGAGCTGTGCACTGCTTATCTAATAGAACTCATTTTGTGTCTGTTCTATTCTCATGTGTTTCCCCATACAAATTTATAGGAACAATATGAGAAATGAAACCAAACCAACACAGCTGAGCTGTGTCTGCACTTGATTTGTTGTAATTTTTTTATATGCGTTCTAAAAGGATGTCATTGAATTAGTGAATGCAACTCGTTATCAGTTTTATCTCTTTTTTCATTATGCATCATGCTATTGCTATCTACTTCCCTTGTTTAATTACATAAAGAAACCAAGATCAGATTTTGATAAGAAAAGTACTGCGTAGTTAGTGTCCAGTCTTGTTATAAATAGATAGTTTTTGATGACCGTTTACGTTCGCTGGCTAAAAAAAAAATATTTTGGAGTTTATGAATAATTTTTGACAGTTGTTTGCAAAGGATTCAACGCGCTTACTATAATTAGTGTCGCGACAGGAGTCGCGCGCTTCGTTTTCAATATAATACCATTTTATTTTTGTTGATAGCATCGATAAAATTATCGATAGTTGAAATTCTTTACATATATTTATGATCGCGAATTATTTATTACCCGTCAGCTATGTCATTTTATTAATCCCGATTCGTTATCCCCAGCATCTTAATCTATTCTTATCGACATCGTTAACTCAATCGATAAGGATACGAGAGAAGTAGCATGGTGTGGATTAATGTGCCAGACTGGCTATAAAAGGATACTCTTAGTACTTCAATGCCTGACGTAAAAACTTAATAATAACGGCTATTTCGATAACTTAATCGAATGCACTATCCGTTGAATATGAGGTGCTTAACTTAACGACATCGATTAACCTCTCGTTCACTCTTTCTCTCTCTATCTCTCTCTGTTCAACTTTTCAAATTACCTGTTCTCCCTGTATATTTTTCCATCGCATCCATTTCGCTAGGCCCGGTCGCCAATATTCCAGCACGTAAGCTTCGGTATACTCCTGTCCTTGACCCTTACCGAAACGTCCTTGTGTCCGTATCGCTGTTATAACATGAACTTGCAGCAAATCGACCTGTAGATACTCCTTAAGGCCCCGATTCACCATATGTTTCGGGCACCATGCACCGCCATTATTATCGATTTTCAATCTGTAAAAGAGGAAAAAAAAGAAATGAAACAAGATGGTCGAGATTAGATACAAGATAGATAAATAACTAACTATGGGGTTGAACCCACGATGTAAGAAACATACGAAAAAGGTTCTTAAAGTCGACGTTAAACGACGGTCATTAGCATCATTAAGATTTTTCTGTACAAGAGGGAAGTATCTAAAGAAGATTGACGAAACCCAGATAGTGTAGATACTTTCTGGCCAACTATAGGTAGTGGATTGCCGAATTGATTTTTGACTCGATATCGTCCGGGTGGTTGTTGTTGCCGATGTGATGACCCCGGATCGATGTTAAGTTGATATGTTGGGATTCTTGAAGCCCATTTATTCCCCATAGTGCTTCTTTCCATCCGCATACGAAGTGCTCCTCTTTTATGCTTTTTATGGGACATCTCTTCCTGACATGCCGTGCTATACGGCTTGGATGGTCCCCACGGCCCCGAAATGTTGTATCTATTCGAGTATGTTAATGTCATGAAAAGTATCTAGTAATGATCTTTATGTTGTGCTATTGGCAATAAATTTTCAGATTTCTTGACATGTCACGTTCGTGTTGCATTGTGTGAATGTAATAAAGCGTTTCTAGCGAAGAAGCGATTCTCATACGCCACGCTATACGCTAGCGTTACTGTTTGATTTTATTTTTATTTATTTTTTTTTGTTCCGCTCTGGATAGCACTCACCCCCCAAATATATGCCATATATATTCATATACATATTCAAAGTTTTGCTAATAATTCGATGTGACATTTCCGTGTGTATATGCGATATTTGAATTGAAATATCGATTTGAATATGTTGGAGGGCATAGCGTGAACACTGTCACAGTTGGATACCGAACGAAACCCACCCTCTTGAGAGTGTGGGCTTGGCGCTCTGTAATGGAGGACAACAATGATGATGGAAATATATGGAGCAGTCAGTACATATTTAGACCGTACATATTTATTGCTATTGTCAAATTCCATGAGCCGTACACAACTGTATTATTGGCAAGTAGAAAGAGAATTTATTACATTTAAATGTGAAGTCGACGAAAAGGCAGCTACGTACGTAGAGTAAGCAAATATCGTGCACTTAGCTGGAAAAAGGAAAGCTTTTAAATGGTAGATGGATTTTTTTCGATTGGCAATAAATACATGGTTTGGTTGAGACGGATTTATATGACGACCGTTTTTTTTTCTGGTTTTGGTTCTAGGAAACGAGTTTCAGATATGACTACCTTAGGAATCTTATTCTCTAGCTCCCAAGCAATAGTGAAACGGTTAAATAATCTTAAAAATAATCCGTGATGGGTCTGGGTGGCTTAGTGGCTAGAGCCCTTGCCTTCGGTGCCCCTGGTACCAGGTTCGAATCTGCTTGACGACAAGTAATTTTCGAGAATGGGATTGGGTGCCGGACTACCAGTTCACTCAGCTGTACGTGAGTACCTGAATTAAAATCGGGGTAATAATCACGGACGAGCGTGTGGCTGACTACTTCATCTTCTAGTGTTCCGTTGGTCTAGTAATGAAGTAACTCTATCTAGCAGTACGTCAAGGCCTAGACCCAATTTGGGCTGTTGCGCTATTAATTATTATCTGTGATGGACTGGATCTAGATACATGACAGAATCTTTTGGTACTTTTTTTACCTTTTCGATGTCTAATTTTTTTGCCTAACACGCTCCCTCTCAAAACCCCACCAAAGTGTTTACCAAAATCTACCCCAAAAGATTTCATTTATTATAATATCTCAATATGCGTTTGTTTGAGTCCCCTGGATTTTTGTTTAAATTTCAGGTTGATCAGAAAAAAATAATAAAGACAAATAAAATCATACAAAGGTTCATGGATGGATATTTGCACTATAACCTAAAAACTAATATAAATAGGAGTTGATTCTACAAAAATGCAAATTCTACATACGAATTTCCTGAAATTTTTTTGAATCGAACTAAAGTATCTCCTGTAGCCTACCCATGATCAGATTGCGAATCATAGTCGACCCCATGTGCACTACTTGCAACGAGAGCGACGATACAACGGAACATTACCTTCTTGAGTGTCCAGCTTACTCTTTTGCGAGAGTATTTGTATTCTGCGTCGATGTTATGAGGAACTCCGTTCTCGTTCCCTACCTGAGATCTTGAAATTCGTGAGGAGGACGAAAAATTGGGTATAGACTGGGGGATTCGAGTGCAATGGGCAATCATTATCTGAGTGCGCTGCCTTGCGTGTCTTCCCCGCTTGAATTAACAACAACAACAAAGTATCTTTAGTCGATAGTTCTATTAAATTTTTCTTGACTTGGCCGGGACCACTTTCCTATCCTTGAACAATAAAACCATGCACTATTTGTAGTTGAAAATAATATTTACATCTGGCAAATATTTAAAATAGAACATCGATTACCATTTTAACACTCATTTTTTCCATGAACATTGCGATAAAAAACACGCAACTACCAAAAAATTTAAAATTCACCAGTAGGATTTCTTTGTTTTCATCGCCCCGATAACCATCATCACTCCCGCTTATTTCATTTCCATTTCAGCCGAAATTTCGTTAGATAAAAACAACAATTTCCCCGGCCATTTTTGTTGTTAACTCGTAACTCCAATATTTGACCACACCGACTACTATCTCGCATATACTAAATGTACAGAACTCCCCGGGGAAAAAATTGTTGACACAGTTTATAACCGGAAATTGACAAAAGGGCAAAAGCGTATAGTGGACGATCGTGCGCGAAAATTTCACCGAATAAAAATTCGAAACCATTCTCCTATCGAAAGGGGTAGTCTTTTAAGTGCCCCACGTTGGGCGCTGGAAAGACCATTCGTTCTGCATTGTCTAAATTAGCATAAATTTTAGCAAGAGATCATTGAGGCGGTTTCTCTGTTCAAAGTAAATACGAAAATGCGAAAATTCGCGAGTAGCATAGTAGCGCGAATCTGTAATTAATATTCAGTGGGCGGCTGGAAACTCGCTATATATGCGGCACTTTTGCCATAGGGTAAGTACACGCACGAAACTGCACAAGTTAAACGCATGCAAAGTGGGCAGATTTGCCACTATGTCGACATCATGACGTCTAGGAGCTTGCCATATACTTGGTATGTAGGCAGGGCTATACGTAATGGCAATTGTTGTTAACATTAAGCCGTGCATGTCCTTCGGTCAATGCTATCGAAGAGCCCTAATTGATTTGCATTGCGCGTTGCTATATCGAATTACCAGTTTATTGCAAATTGACATCCTGTCGCATTTGATCAGTTCTCGTCTGGTTTCTCTCCGGCAAACCCTTTCCATTCTCGACCCTATTTTGGCAAAAACAAATTCAAACCTAAAACCAGAAGGTTTCTAGTGAATCCGATTCCTAATTTATTATTCATCAACGGAAAGTTGAAGGGATGTAAACGGACCGACCGACGTCATTCCAACTTGCAACAAACTATGAAAAGTTTTTCGGTTACGTTTGATTGATTACGTGTTTTTCGAAATGGATAGAAGGTCTAAGGGAGAGTTATTTAAGTGGGGACGTCAACAGGGAAAAAAAATTCGGGGAAAACTTAATAGAAAATTGTAAAGCAATAGGCGTGTCCAGCTGAGTAATTGTTCACAGGATGCTATCATTCAATTTAATACATGAATACCGGAGAACATTGTTCTGAAGACGAGTCTAGGCCGGTATCGTTCTTTGGGGTAGTATTCAAATTTGAAGAATAACACGGCATGAAGTTTTTCATATTGAGAAATAATTTAACTCACTAGGGGTACATATTTTTCAACTCTAGGATATTAGTCACACTATTGGTTTTTACCTGACATTGATTAGACTATGGATAATAAATTAGAGTCGATTCGATCTGGTACCGAGGGTAATGGTTTTATTCTTTGAATTGATCTTTTTTTGGAACTTAGACACGACTTGGATAGTAGTTAAGGTTTTCGAAGAATTTTTTTAAATTGGAAATAGGGGTTGGTATGGTTAAACTCTGTCACTACCTACATTCACAGTTGGGCCTATCATAATGTCCCCCAGAATGATTATGTTTCCTCTTCAATCTCTGCGCTTTCAATGAAGCTTAGTATTTTGCGAAGAGGAATGGTCAGAAATTCCGATGGGTCCATTAAACCCTGACCGAAGTGACGAAGTCATTTGTGAGATAAGCCTCCACATTCACAGAGGATATGCTCTCGTGTTTCGTCTTCATCATTGCATATTCTGCAAGTTTTAGTTTCAGAGAGACCAATTCTAGTGAGATGCTTCTTCATGTGACAATGTCCAGTCAGAGCTCCCACTACGGTTCGGATCTAAAATCTGTTTAGTTTTAGATAATCAGATGTTCTTTTTTTTCCGAATGCCATGACATAAAAAGCTTTGAGTGCCTGTTGTCCGGTAGTAAGTCCCTGTGAATGACATTTTGCGATTTTTGCCACATTCGGATGTTTGTTTTGGGTGTGCTTAATGGTATCCTACAGAATGGATATGGTCACATAAAGTCAGCTTCTGAACCTTTCCTAGCCATTAAGTCGGTAATTTCATTACCTTCATAGCCTCTGTACCCTGAAATCCAAATGAGGTTAACTCTGTTCTTATTTCCGAATTCAATCAGGCATTGTAGGCATTCCAAACAAGTTTGGAGTAGATTTGAACGGACTGAAATGCCATTATTGCAGCCTCGCTATCCAAGAGAATATATATTTTTTGGTTTTTGCAGCCCTGATTTTTCTGATATTTTCTCTAATGCATAGTTCAATAGCTTGAGTCTCCGCCTGAAAATTAGTGGATGTTATGTGCATGCTACAGTACCATTTGGAGCACTCCATAACTCATGCTCCTACACCTTGATACGTTTTAGATCCGTCTGAGTACCAAATTATGGATCCATTAAATCAGAAAGAGATATTCTTAAAGAGTTAGGCAAGCTATTTAGCGCTCTGACTCGTCCTTCGAGCTCTACAATTTCTTGTGGTGAATCTAGCTTCTTTCTGTATTTCTAAGTGTAGAGGTGCTAGGTTAAGAAGCTTCTCTACGGCAGTTGTGGGAGTGGTTTGCTTTGCCCCAGTAATTCCCAGGCTGAGCAGTTTTCTGCTTTGTTTCGTCCACCAGACGGATGCCGCGTAAGTTATTATGGGCCTAGCAACGACGGTATTACATCCAGTAGGTTATTTTTGGACTCAGTCCCCAGTTTTTGTCGAGAAGGCTTCTGCAGGTCCACTGAGAAATTCTGGCCCTCTCAAGAACTTTGCCTAAATGAACATTCCAAGTGAACTTTTCATCAAGGACGATTCCCAGGCATTTCAACTCACCAGCATACTTTATGGATTCTCCGAAAAGAGTACGCTTAGATAACTTAGATAACATGTCCTTAAATCTCCTTTTTGTAATAATTGAATTGTACTTTTCTTTGGGTTAATACCTAATCCTGCTGTAGTGCACCAGGTAGCTGCCTGAAGGAATTAGAGTATTTCGCAATTTCATCTGAACAATTTCTTAAAACTTCCCGATAAATTTGTAATAAATTGTATCCTTCCATGGGGTAGTATCCCACTTGCATCCACGCCGTGTCATTTTAATTCCTTAATACTAACCGTATCTAAAACACGACCACAATTCCCAAGCCACCAATTAACCCGAGCATTTCCAGACACATTATTGTCGCTTCCTTCCTCCATTTTCCAATTGTAAGCCGAACAATAAATTAGACATTTCCTAGAAATTGTCTAGGTGTGCTTTTCACAATTGCACCCGACGACGAGGACTGAATTGCAGGGTGGAAATTATGAAATAATACTCTGTGACATGTTTGTTATATTGTTTCGCGCTATGCTCATAATTAACCACGAAAAGTCACGGTTTTTTCTATTGTACGCATATGGGGAGCTGGTTATTTCACACACATGTCCTCCAGGCATACGACACCCTTGGTAAAGTTTCGACTAGAAATTGTGAAAAAAAAAAAATTCCAGAAAATTGTCACATTGTTAGTCATTTCACAGCCCGACACAATGCAAGCATTCAAGCTTCGCCAGCTTTTCGAGGAGCTGAAGGTCTAGGTTCGAGACTACAATAATAGGCAGAAGGAAAGTACCAGATTTCATAGCGAGTTTAGGACACCAACTGCGATTTTTATGGATTCTGTTTTGCGGTTACCTTGACAATTACAGAAACTGTGCGAAAGTCAGTACCTATAGTGGTCAGGTTATTTCAAATAGCCATAGTGAAAACTGGCTAGATCCTGACCATAGCTTCGAAACACCTTCAACTCGTAGTTGGTCAAACAGAGTCCAGATTCGAATAAGGCAAACAATACACGGCATAGCCTCGTGCAATGGCCTTATACAGCTATATACATAGTAGCTGCGAGCTAATATGGCAGCCACGGTAACATCAAACTCAGAAAAAAACCAACCCCCGTCCGAGGAATGACACAGAAATAGTTGCCCCCAAGGATGAAGGAAACAAGTCGGGCGGATATGTGGACACATCGTTTTCACTCTTGTACACTTCGTTCGCTAGGTAGTCCCCGGAGTGCCTTTTTGCTACGTGTTGTCGCTTCTAGGTTCCAAGCCAACATGTAGAATACTCGTATATCCTTGCCACAGGCTTATGTGCATTTTCGATGCAATTTTGTCGTATTCCATTCCATTTTTATTGTAACTTTCAGCCGGGATCCACCTTGGATCGGAATCCTTTCGAACATGGGCCCGGAATAAAATGTTACCGAATGCTGAATCTACGGATGAGAATCTATTCCCGAACGTAATCCTCTTGTATTCCACTCTCGAACCCTTCGGGCGCTTCGGGGAATACGATGCCTACTTGAGATTCCTTTTATGACGGGCAAAACTTTACAGTTTACATATGTGTAATTAGTTTTGAGATAATTCACCGAGTGGTTTGGTACTATGTGTTACTCCCTCGGGGTCCAACAACAGCTGCTGCGACTGGTGTTGCTGTTGATCTTTGGCTCAAATCCGACTCAAAGACGACTTCTTAAAAGGCAAGTTAATCTTTGATTTTGGCAATTAACCAGGGTGGTAATTGACGACTTCTATATGTGCTGGTGGTGACGATGATTTGGTGCTTAAATTTGTTAATTTAAACGTTACCACTGCTTCTTGTTGGTTAAGTTGCATGTCGCCAACGGGGGAATTGAACAAGTCAATTACATTGTAAGTGTCGTGTCGGTCAATGACACTCCGGACAAGACCCTTTTAGTCTACTGTTCAATTATTTGGTATGCTAATGAACAATCTGTTCAAATATACCGCCTAGCAGTAGGTTAAATTCAACTACTTAGGAATGTATCAGTTTTGAAGACAGTTTGGTAGGAGGTAGGTAGATGCTCGTTTAGGAAGCTGATGAAAGAAATTATTCAAAATTATGCGATTTTCTTGGAGTGTTTAAACAATTTGTAAAATAGCTGATAGAGATGCAAGCGGCATAACTAAAACTGAATGCTGTCTTTATTCACAGACAAATACTAGAAGCCGGAAGAAAGTAGGAGTGGAATTTAAATAACCGTTTTCATTTATTATTGGTTAAGAAAATTTGAAAAATTTTTATTACTCTAATATATAAAAATACAACAGTTTTTTGCTGGGGTCGAATGGAAATCTACACCTGTGAACCGTTCCATCCCAAATTTTGCTTGTACATTCTCGAGACTACCGGACAGGTCGAGAATATAATTATATTCCCAAAATTTGGTTCGTGTATTTCTTATAAAACTTTAATTTTCCATAAGATTAGCATTGGCGTCAGTAGTACCTCCACTCAACGCAAAAGACGGGGGTAACATGGGGCGATGGGACAACGTGAGCGTATTGAGCGTAGCCGCGGTACTCGTCTAGTCTTATGTAAAATTTTATTTATTTTCGATTTTTTTGATGTTGAAGATTTATTTAGTTTTAAATTTTATTAATTTTAAATTCTAGTTTTAATTATTTATGAAAAAGTTTTCTTTGATTTTAAAGATTTTGAAGTTATGGTCGATTGTGTCAAAATCTCAAATGATTTCTTCATTCCTAAACCCTCCGAACTATAGATGGGCAAAGCAGTTCCTTTTAGTGAAATACTTCACTCCGAGTCACTCATTTTAAGGAATGAGTTTAGCGAAGTAGTTCCATGGAACTGTTCGTTCCGTTGTGTTCGTTCGATGGCTCGTTCACTTCGTTCTTTAAGTTGATAGTTCATTAATTGAGGAGAGTTCAGTCTTGAGTAATCCAAAGACCAGCAGAGTAGAAAAACGGGAATAGATCTAGAGGGTACAGTTCAGTACATCTTGAATTGGTACCTAGTTACCACTTTTATTCTCACGTGTCCAATTGAACTGCAGTTCACCAAATTGAGTGAGTTACTTCACTCACTCACTTCAATGAAGTGTTCTTTTGGAATAGTTCACTCCTGAAGGACCCATCTCTACTCCGAACTACTGCTGACATCCTTAAATCAATCTCATCTCAATGCAACTCCACTCCCTTCATTCCACCTCACTCTGCCTTAAAAAAAAAACTAATTCAAGACGATCAATTTTGAATCGTTTCATTCCTTTCGACAATCTTATCCCGTCCATGGCAAATCCAGATACCAGCTCTTCGATAAAAAAATGAAAAGGTCCATCAACTTTCCAAGAACTTTGAATTTCGCTAAATTTTTTATTTTCGCTTAAACAAAGTGCTCCGAAGATGTAATGTAGGTGAAGTTTACGGTTGCTTTAGTTCAGTTGCTCAGTCTTTCGTGGATAGATGTGTGTGTATAGGGTGATTGCAAAGATGGTATGCCCAAATATAAGTAGCATAAAATACTGCGATAGGTACCAAATCGAGAAGATGAAAAGTGTTAGTATGCTCCTTGTTGGTTGAAAGGTTCGCAGTGCAATCATCGCCATTGTATTCAAATTATTCATTCCTTGGATATCGAATTAGGCGAGTAAACACCAAAAACGAACGAACTTTGATATTGTAAAATTGGGGACCAAATGCAATCAGACGAGACGAAAGGTACAAGGACGAAAAGATATCAGAAATTTGAATTTTCTTCTAACAAGTTGCAAGTTTTCCGAGAGAAGGATGAGGAGAGATGGGAATATGGTGGGTCCAGGTGAGATCTATGGCATTTGACGAGACTACCTTCCCAGTCTTTTCGAATCTTGGACGAAATATTTCGGAGGAGAGCGGAAAAATAGCACCTTTCAAAATATTCGCCCTTCCCGACCGATTCTGTAATATTTTAAAGTGAGGATCTGTGCACTACGTGCTTTAGTCATCTCGAATGGAATTACCTTTCGTACAGCGAAAATGGTGTAAGTCACAATAATGAGGAGTGGGCGTGCAGGTGCTATGAATGCGATGGGGTGGGGTGTAAGACTCAAGGTAACTCTTGTTCGTCAAAATTCCTTTGTAAGGACGAAAGATCGATAAAACACTTGGAGTTTCGGAGCGGGTTGGTGACGTTGAGAACGGGGCTGGAATTCGGGGTAGCTATGAATGGGTGCTAATGCTCCATAGCAAGGTGAATAGCACCTTATACTATCCGTACTTCTTTTTTTCCCTGTGGTTTAGTTGAAGTGTATCGATTTGGAGTGGAGAAAGGGCTCAGGTGAATGGCATTAGTAATGGGGTAGAATTTTAACCCGTTCGCTGTCACCGACACAAGAATAATGTATGGGTTTAATCGTTGAACGAACCAAAAAAAAAACCGGAAAGATAAGTAGCCACTAATAGGGTCCAGAAGAGCTCGGGTCATATTGCACCTGGGTTTTATTCAGTCCGAGCTCTTCTCTACTTTTTAATGAATTCCATAAAAAACCGTCCACCCACAATGGGTCGAAACTTTTTAGTGCAAAATGAATTATTTCTCCATCATTAGTCAAATATTTAATAGAGTATTAAATTACTATACCCAACCCTTCACCCACCCAATCTAACAAAAGCTAAATGCTGACCGAGCATAGCCGCACATTGTATATGTACGGAGTCCGGACATGTAGATAATGATCTCACCTGGATAGTTGCACACGAAAAAAAAAAGAACAAGAAAAAGGTGATTATAATTGCTGAGGTAGTCGTCCCCAATGGCGACTCTGGGCAGGCCCGAGGCTAAACCAATCATATGAAATGTCGATGCAGTGTCACCTAATGAGCTAATACTGGCGCCTGATATGACTACAATTTGTCGTCGTTTGCCGTGATTTAGGTTAATGCGGGATTTATTAAAGTCGGGATTCGCTTTAAAGCCGACGAACAAAACTTTGAGTTTAATTCCAAAGCAAATGAAAGGGCCTTTGATGGGCTGATCGGTTTTCGGAAAATACGCATAAGACTGTAGAGCGGAAGTAGTAAGTAATGTGTCGAAATTGATTACCTGTCTGTTCTAAAATTTACGATATTATGGTTGTTGTTTTTTTGGACGAAAACTGAAATTGGGGCAATTAAATGATATTTGTTTTTACAATTTTTTGTCTTCTAATTTCTATCTATGAAGTAGTGCTGGAAGAAGGTTGGATTCATCTTCATAACGAATAACAAACTACAAAATAAAATTGTATTTACGATACCGTATATATATATAAGAAGCCTGTAAAAGAAAAACTAATTCGATATCTCATCAAATTCAAGAGATATAACGAAATTAGTGAAATTAAAATTTTTTTTTAATATTTTTTCTATTGTATAACATTGACATGTACGAACCGAGTTTTAAGTTTCTAGCTTAAGCCATTTCTGGGACAGAGTACAAAACTTCCAAAATTATAGTGTGTCTAAATAGGCTTGTGTAGTTCGAACGAACTAGTTACTAAGACCGCTCCCAGTGAAATGAACGAACTAGTTCGCAGTGAGTCCTGCTTCTACTTCATTTGAATCCATGCATTGCCGGCGGTGGATACTGAGGACCTTTTTTTGTTTAAGTTCATCACATTGTAACTACTGAACTTTCGCGAACTAATGAACTAAAAGAATGAACTAGTTCGCGATGGATCGGGAGCCAAAAATGATCGGTCACTGTAGTGAACTAAAATGCGCAAGCTTAGTCTAAAACGCTATCCACACTACCGCGCTTACAACCATCCCTTAACAGAAATTTATTATGTACTACGTAAATTTTATGATACCTTCACAGGTATTCAAGATATCACAAAATAATTCATCAGAGCTATCCAACGTGTTTCTTTCAATTGATTTTTTGGGTCTACCAATCATAAATGACAGAGGTACCTACTAATTTTCGCGACAGGCATTTTTTGAAATTATTAGAAAAAAAATATGTATCACGGTACTATAGTGATTCGAAGTACAAAACTAACAACCATACTGCCGAATACTAAAAACAAAAGTGATTTACCCCCAGCTGCAAAATCGGAACGTATAAATAGCAACAATATTCCGCCTCCACGTGAAACGCTTAATAACGACGTAACTATTCCATTATCGGTCATTAATTAACCAGTCAGGTTTTTTTTCCCTCCGTCCCAGAACCCTAATGACGCTCCTTTCATCGAAAATCTCCTTGTAAATCTTCCAAGGATCTTCGCTCTCAAGTTCTGATTTTTACGTTTATGTTACAAATATAATTCGCCTACATGATTTCATTTTTATTCGGTTATAAAAAAAGGAAAGCGGCAGCAGTAAGGACAAGGACGAGGGATATTAGGGATGGCGGCCTAATGCCATGGATGGGGTTTTGTATGTCTATTGTTCATTACTTTAACAAGAAACATACAACATAATAAATTATGTTTATGTTCGATATACCTGGTGGGTCTACCTCTTTGTGTATTTGAAAACGACGACAACGTCGACGACAACAACGACAAGGACGTCGTCGACAACACGCTGGAAGAAGGTTGCCCAAATAACTCCCTTTCTCTTATTACATCAGCCCAGGAACCGAAAAAAAACCCAGGAGAATATTTTTGTCGGATACTAAGCCCGTGCCACCCCCCGACAACGGGCAGGTATACTACTTGGGAAGCGATATGAAGGCCACTTCCACTCATCAACCACTTTTCACCCCTCTTCACAGGCATTCATAAGAAGAAAAAAAGAAAACTGCAGAAACTCAGGTGGGAGTCACAAAGGGAGTCGTCTTCCCGCTTTTCGGTCTTTTAGTATATTTTTTTTCGTTCGGGGGATGAAATATTACTTGAGGGATTTGTGTATCTTAAATTTCCTTTTTTTCTTTTGCCGTTCCCGGCCGGATGAGGTGAAACGCTAACGACGAAGACAAGAAGAAGATGGCACCGAAAGTATTCTTAACGAATCCTGCCTTTTTTCCCTTTCGGATAGGTACACCGTTAACGCTGTCTTATATCAAAAAGTACCTACAAGTCGGGACTTCCCCTCACTTTTTTCGTTTGGCATGTTTCCTTATTTACAAATTGTTAAATTAACATAAACGAACGAAGTGGTGCGTCGAGATTTGCGTGTAATAAACAGTTTTCTTATACGTTTGTAAGATGTCGGGCGCCTTACGAATTGGCTTCATTTTCCTTCTAAGTTCGTATCATCAGCCCCTAAAACATACTACTGTAAATTAATAAAACTAAAAATGGTAATGGAATGGAGCAGGCAACGCATTTATGTTGCTTGAAGGACTTTCAGTATAATATCCAGTACGTGATATCACGCTGATTGTTTTCGACAGGATTAGGATTTTATGGAAATAATTTATTTGCATTTTCCTTTTATTAAAAACAATTTGTAGAGAAACGTACCGTTCGAATGGGCAGGTAATCAATTCTACACGTGTCTTCTGTTGTATATGAAAACATTTTCATAGTCTAAATTATTTATGAAATAAGGATTGTGATACTAATCACTTGGAATTTTTGTAGTAATCTAAAATTATTGCATGCTATTCATTAAAAGATCTACACGATTCTAAAAGGTCACATGTGTCCCTGTATACAAGAAGGCAAACGTGGGTTTCTGGCAGCTTTTCCAAATGTGACATCCGACCTTTTCCTTCTCTTGTACAGAACTTATTTCTGTAGATACTTTCTTCGGCTCAAACTTTAGTACTACCTTTACATTGCTCTATTTAAAGTTTGCCCAAATACCATATACAATAAATTCCAAATCCCTGTAAATGTTTTTTTTTATTATAAACAAACTAAAACAGGGACATGATTACATTTTGGAAATTGTAAATTAAACAATTCAATAAAATTGAAAATGTCCAGAATTTATTTTGTGTTTAATTCGACGCCTCGAAATTGACAATGTAAACAGACTTAAACGATGGACTGCACTTACACTTTGATTCCAGACAAATTAAACAAACATTGTAAACAAACCAATTAATTTCTCTAATTCCTTAAAAAAAACTTTGGCTGTTGATAGTATAATGATTTTCTTTAGAATTTACGACTACTTAGAAATTTCGGGGGTATGTTCTCATAAAATTACTGATGGTGAGATTATTTGCTTAGATCGTCATAATAATCATCAATCTCAATAAACGCAATAAAACACTTAAAGTCTTTAAGATAAATCTCCTCGAAGAGTAGACAATTAATGCAGATCGATTTCAATTAAAGGAATACGATTATACAGTTTTTAATCCTGATAAATTGGATCGAGGAATTTTGTATTGCCATTATCTAAAGAAATTGGATAAGGTCGTGTGAATAATTCACGAAATCAGTAGTCAGTAGTCTTCCAATTTTTTCGCGATTCACTAAAGATAACCAGTAAAAATATCGGGTAATTTAGCTACCGGAATAAGTACTAACGATTTAGCTGAGGTTTCATATCCTCTAAATTTCTAATTCAAAATTTTGAACGTAGGTACACTGTGTCTCTAGTATGTGTGTATTGTACTGACAATCTCTGCATACAGTACCTATGTGGTTGAGTACATCTAATGTGGTGAAAATGTTCCAGTTCATTGAGCTGTGAAATTTTACTGTCTCCAGTTTATCATGCTTAAAAAATGTGCTCAGATTTTTTTTTACACTAGAACCGAAGAGGGTTTAAAAGAATCGAGGAACCTAACAGTCCAGATATTATCTCTCCCTAAAAAGTCCTATCTATCGCAGTCGATGGTACTACGATATGATTTATTCATTTCTCGTCTAAAGTTAATTGAAATCATTAGTATTAAGAAAAAGTGGTGGACAGTTTTGTGCAAGTTCAACAAAATAGTGGATGTGGTCTAGGGGCTGACAAAGGAAAAAACTTGAAAATATGTGATTATTAAACAAGCCCGTGGAAGTCGAAAGATATTGGATATCTGATCAGATCTGAGAGATATGGCAGAAAAAGTACGAAACTACGTTACACCCCCTTACGGGTCGAATTTCAAAAAATCGTGAAAGGCTTTCTAGGTATTCATATGAAGAATCCGTACGATAAAAGTGAATTCAATATTTGGGAAGACCTAGTAGATATGACGAAAATCGTGAAAACATGTGCATTCCATTTTAAGTGAAACATTTTTTTTTGCCCTCCTTCGAACGCCAATAGATATTCGAATTTAGGGATCGAATTTCAAAAAATCATGAAAACACTTTCTAGGTATTCATATGAAGAGTTCGTATAATAAAAATAAATTCAGAATTTAGGAAGACCTAGTAGATATGACGAAAATCGTGAAAATATATGCATTTTATTTTTGTTGATAATTTTTTGTGCTCTCCTTCCGAACGCCAATAGATATTCGAATTTTTTTTAATCAAAATTACTTTCTAGTTGACTTACATATATGTACATACCGAGTTTCAATTTTCTAGCATAAGCTGTTTTATAGTTAGGAAAAACACCCTACTACCACGTACCATAGTACCTTTAAGAAAAATATTCAGGGTAGTAAATTTTTTTTAAAAAAAATCGATAGGAATACTTTATTATTAAAATAATAAACTACAACTGCATCTCAAACAACGAAACTAAGTCACTTGTTCCTCTCTCAAAGCCAGATAAATGTGAAATGCGCAAACTTCGACAATGTTTCCCATCAGGTACCTACAATCTGCAGACTTTCCAATAAAAAATTCACCAACTTATTTCATCCTTTCTTCCTGTTTTCAATATGTGGAATAAACAATTTTAACATATTGTGCAGGCTTATAAATTTTAAATTACTTCACACAAAATAGGTGCGGCTTTCAGATACACGTAGGTTTCATAAAGGCTGTCTTTGGTTTACATACAATGGAATCTTACATGCAATTGACATACCTACACAATTTTTAAATTTTTCAAAGAATCTGTGTTTCCAATAACATTTTTTATAGGTACAGCAAGGCAAGGAAAAAATCTAAAAATAAAAATTGAATTTCATGAAGTTTGTTTCCTAGGTAAATTACGAGTTGCCCACAGATACATAACCGTACATGAGTACAGTACATGAGTTTTCTGTACTGGACCTTATTCAAAGCTCCATATTTTTTTCAGCAATATTTCCTACTAAATTCATTATAAACTTTAGAAAATTTCCCTTATGTAATTGTAACTTGAGCAAATACTGCTCAAGGGCGTATGTGACCTTTTCCTGCCGTAGTTCTCGTGTGTATAAAAAGGCCGGAACCATTTTAAAAGTTTCCCTTTTTGCCTTCTACCCATTCAATTTAAATCTTTTTCGAATAGAATAGCATAACTAGAAAAAATGCCCGGTATTTCTAACATACAATAAACCAAATAATATTTTCTCTGGCATATATTACAAAATTCCACAAACCTCTTAAGATTCTTATGCTATTCTTCTAAAATTTTCAAGTGTTTTATCTATCGGGAAAGAAAAAAATCTCATCTATCGTGTTTCAGCCTTTTCATTTTCAACACATCGTTTGAAAAATCCCTTGAGACAACTGTTTATCTTTTCACCAAAAATATAATCTGTAAATAGTTTCTACGAAAAATCAACATTAATAAATCTTACCTTGCATGCTGCGGTCCAACGTTTCCCATATCATGAGCAGAACTGGCATTAATTTGAAAATCTGCAATTGCACCTGATTCCATCCCCAATGCTAAGTTACATGTTGCTGAAAGAAATCGAAGAGAAGAAAATACACGGACGTTATTAATTAGAATTTTGAAGATTAATTTGAAAAATTGTTTCAAGTGTTGCTCTTGGATAAACAAGTGATTGGTTCTACCACTCCCACCAAAACTCAAGTGCGATTCCTTGAAAATCCAGCCTGGTATTGAGTAAGACGCCCATGTGTAACAGGATGGAATTTTTTTAGGCATCTACCTGTCCAGGATCTCACACTATTATGTAATCCATTATACTAGTGATGTGTACTTGAAATATTTTTTAAAGTGACAACTTAATGACGTACTTAAGGGATTTATGCTTCAGTTATATCCACCATCATTCCATACTGGTTTGGAAGATCTTCAGAAAATCATTATCGTCATCCACGGCCAACAGTTCTCTACTATTTTTTTCCATATCCAGTAAAAAATGAAACATGTAGAAAGAGGAAATACTAAAAAAAAGTGTATACACTTTAGAGTATTTTTTCAATGTTGTTTCGGCATTTTTCCACCCCCGGCTTCAACACTTTCATATCCCTTTCACTGTACACGAGTCTTTGTTTGTATTTAACAGAATAGACCTATAGAGAGTGCACAGTGTACTAGCAGAGCCATCTACAGTGCAAGAGTGCAGTACTATCCTCCGTGTCTTCTATCAGATTTTTTTCCCGGAGTTTTCTTTCTGTTCCGAAAATTTTCCAGTTGGTTGGAAGAACATAAAGGAAAAACTCTTAGGTAAAGATAAAATAAAATTCACTATGCTTTCATTCTTTGTGAAGAGGTGAATCTCGTCAGAGCTGAACGCTAGACAGTTTACATTTCTCTCCTCACCATGATGTTTATGTTTTCTTCTTTGTTATTTATGGTCGTCTGTCACGGTTATTTTTGTTTGAATTGTTTAAAAAAAAAAGTAGTAATAATAGGAATACTGGAATTGTTAAAGGAACACAAGGAGGAATACTATCTTCGAGTTAGACAGAAATTTTCTCAATGATTTCAAACGATTCATCACAATCATACCTGGAAGTAATGTTTAACCATTTAAGGAATAGTTCCGGGGTAATATCAGGAATCCAAAACAAAAAATTAAAAAGTTGCGTCCAGACTGTTGGCAGATGTTTTTTTATACAGAACACAAAAGTAAAATTAATTCGATATCTCGTCAAACCTTAAAGGTAAAAAGAAATTCGTGAAAATGAAGAAAAATTTCCTTTTTGGCCACCTCTATTTTATTGGCACTTAAATTACTTCTGTAGTACTTCTACATATATGGTACATACCTAGTAAGTTTCATTTTTCCAGGGTAAGCCCTTCCCGAGATACAAGAAACCACCCTCCATTTCAGCATTTCCCTTGTCCTATCAAAACCATATTTTGCTACGATGTCTGTATGCGGGATCGATATAGCAATAAATTTGTTCACCCGGTTCCCCCATCACCCCTTAAACACTATTTTGAATACATTGTTTTTCCTCACTTCCGTACTCTTCTATCTATATCTAATTTGCAAATGGATAGACTATCAAATCTCTGCATCTTCTAAGTTTTATCTGCCTGGTATTAGCATTTCTTGAAATATCTATTTCAATTAGAGATGGGTCAATCATGAGTGAACTGTTCCAAAAGAACAGTTCATTGAAGTGAATGAATGAACTAACTGACTCCTATATTGGGGAAATATAATTCCTTTCGCCACGTGACATAGCTTGAAAAGGAATGAGTTCCTTCCGTGGGGAAGTGAGGACCTATTTTTTATAAGGTCACTCCTAACTTGAAAGGAAATAGTTCTTGGCTGGAGAATTGATGACCTCTTTTCTTGTTAGGTCATCACATTCACTCTGAACGTGGGAACTACTTGCTCTTCGCCGGGGAAGTGACGACCCTTTTTTTTTAGGTCATCACATTCATACTTTGAGTAAGTGAACTAACTCCTTTTGATGAACTGTACTTCCTCTCGCCACGTGACACAGCTTAAAAAGGAACTACTTCTTTTGCGATGTGAAGTTCTTGAAAAGTAGTTCCTTCGTGAGTGAGGACCTTTTTTTTTGTTAGGTCATCACATTCACTCTGAACTTTGGAACTACTTGCTCTTCGCCGGGGAAGTGAGGACCTTTTTTTAAGGTCATCACATTTACACTTTGAGTAAGTGAACTAACTCCTTTCGATGAACTCCCCTTTCTAATCGCATTCACTCTGAGCTTCAAAACGAACTGCAACTAGTTCCTTCAAGTGAATGAGTCGGAGTTAACTCACTCCCTAAAAGGAACTGCTTTGTCCATCTCTACTCGCAATACGCCATTAAACCAAAATTAAAAAATTACGGACAGACGGGTTTTTGTTGTTTTAACATGGTTAACGAATATTTTAAACGGCAAAGAACAGGGCAATTTTCACATTTTTATCCAGAGTGAATAAAATCAACATTGGAAAATTGGTTTTTATGTGATGAACTCAAAAGCATGCGCTTGTAACCTATCACCTCAACACTTTGATAACTTATTTTCCTTTCCCATTTTCAATAAATTATTAATACAATTTCCGTTCGAAAAAATAAGCATAAAACGGCTACCATACAACCAGCATAGGTAATATAAATTGCATAACACCCTACCACGATGGTCGCGTGGCATTTTTCTCTATATTGTCCGTATTTATCGATATTCTCACCATATTATTATATAGGTATGTGCAGGTAAACCTAGCCAACATCCAGGTGTCACACGAATCTTTTTATCTGACCATTCAGCGCATACAGGCATACGTGCATATATGCAAATTGTCCATTCTCTCCTGGTGATTTCATATCAAAAGTGGTACCTGTTCGCACGTGTAGTGCATTCTCGCTATGTTTCGATCATTCACCGGGTTATTTGACTAGTTAAATTCAGTCGGGCTTGCACTGTAGTTACCTGGGTGCACTTAATATTTGAAAATTTGACCATCATACCTGCATAGCTAGCTGAAAGTGGAGTTTTCCTTTCGCAGCGACATCGCATGAATAATAAACGCTAAATACTCATATTAAATTTATAATTAAAAACGGACGGTTTCGATATGCTTTATTAGTTATTTAATGGGTTTCGGGGCAGCGGATAAATGGAAATTTATTTAATACTTGCAATGTGTCTCTTCGGGACTTCGGGATGCAATGGTTTCTCGCTTAAAATTTAAACAACTGGAAACTGATTAATTAAAAGTTGACCGCATAAGAGAATGGTTTGGGGTGAACAATCATATATCCGGTTTATATTTGAATGGAAGTGAGGGGGGGGGGGATGGTTTTTGAATTTCGACAGGAGTCCCAATTAATTAGTGCCTTTAGTTAATTTCCCCAGAATGAAACCTGATTATAAGCTGCGGCGGCTTTGTGAATGAAACAGGGATTCCATTGGCAGCGAGCTATGTACCACCACTACCATTGCTGAATTGACCGATTAATTAGAGATTTTTGGATAAGATTTGTTTAATGATCAAAGGGAAATTTGATATGGGAATTATGGAAATTATAAAAAAATGATGGAGCTACATATACTCAAAATTTTCTATAGGGATACACAAGAATCAGGATCATTTTCGATACTTTAGAAGAACTTTAAATGTACTGAAATTACGTACATTACGGAGTGAAACGATTTCTTGGATACATAAATTCGATATTGTTGTTTCTTGGAATCTTTTGGCTGACTGTAGACTGACGGATGAGCACCCCCAGATCGATATATCCGATACTTCATCCACCCTCATTAGTGCTTTTTTGGAGTGAAACACATCCATAGACAGCGACGAAAAACAATAGCTCTCAGAACAGCTATTTTAGGGAAGCAATTTTCTCATTCCTCTCATTATTTCAAATCTTTTACAGTGAAAAGGAAATTTAATTTTTCAACAAGATTACAGCTAATTGTATGTCCACGATTAATTTGGTTCTCATTTGTTTTCATTTTTCCAGTCGTCCACTGCGTTAGTAGATAGTTCCGATTTTTCTTTCAATTAAGTACATACCATATATGTATTCAAAACTTAAAAAAAGCAGCTACAGAAATTCGCTGGAGACTGGGAACCTACTGACGGGCAAAAGAACACTTCATTGAGTGAGTAGAGATGGGCGAAGCAATTCCTTTCAGTAACTACTTCACTCCGAGTCACTCACTTGAACTAGTACCACACCTGTTCATTCATTCATTTACTCGTTCCGTGCAGACCTAAAAAAAAATCATCAGAGTTCAAGAAGTAGTTCCGGAAGTGTGATCTAGAACATAGAACATGAAGACTTAAAAAAAAACATGTCGCCACAGTTCCGTGAAGTAGTTCTGGAACTAATCGTACCTTTGTCTTGCCAGTAACGTTTTTTTGTCACGTATCCAATGGAACTGCAGTTCATCAAAAGGAGTGAGTTAGTTCACTAACTCACGTTTGGAACTGTTCACTCCTGAACGACCCATCTTTACAGTGAAGTAATTCACTCTTTTAGGTGAAATGCAGTTATATTGGATATACGACAAAAAACTTTACCTTTTACACGCGACAAAAAACTTTACCTTGAAGATGATGATCTTCTAGATCGACTGACCTTTTTTTTGATCATCACCTTCGAAATTTCCTGACCTATATGTTTGCTCATCATCTTCTAGATCAACTGACCTTTTTTTCGATATCATCTTATCCTTTCAAGTTAAACTATGAATGAACGAAAAGAACGTGTGAACGAAAACGAAAACGAAAACGAAGGACCGATGGAACGAAACCGAAGGAATGAAGTCAAAGGAACGTTGGAACGAAGAGTTTCGTAGTTCACTGAACTCATTTCTTGAAGTGAGTGACTCAGAGTGAAATACTTCACAGAAAGGAACTACTTTGCCCATCTCTAGTTCCAATTGAGTTGATAAAATTTTTTCTATATTACTGATGCAAAAACCCAACATATTTGCTCAATAGGCATTTTTTTCAATGTAAAACATATTCCACTGCAAAAACTAAACAAGGCCACCAAGAACACTCCCTCCTTCAACTCTGACCCATTCCATTCCTCATTTATTTACAATGTAAAACAATCAATCATTAAACTATCGCACAAAAATCCAATTAATTAATGCCATGCTACAAATGTTTCCCAATCTTCTCAACTTCAACTTCTAATTACGCGATAATTTGTCCAAAAAATTTATTTATGAATTTTAATCCAGCCGACGAACGTTTAGCAATTAGACGAAAACCAGAAGAAAATTTCAAAAGTGATAAATGATTATGAAAAATTCCGACCGTATTCCAGTAGTCGTCGTCGATTTCGAAGAGAGATCATTTTAAGACGTTGGGCTATTTATAGTGGGACTGCATCTTCATAAGCAAGATCATAAATTTTACGGCTTTTCAGCTAGAGTATTGAAACTGATTTCTTTGCTTCGTTGTCGAGCATCACAGACGCTAATTTCATGAAATAAATTCCGAGCAATTATTCGAATTCTGAACTAATTTCGCTAGCAACATAAGACGACGCGTTTATGCAGCGAAATGCGTCAGAGAATCTTCAAACGGCGTGATTTAAAACGACCGGAACCTCGCCTTCGTTACGAACTTTTCAAGTCGATTTTCTTATAAATACCCGAACAACCGGCCGGTATTTATGCGATTCGAATAAAATTCCTAAACATTCGATTCTTGTGCTTATTTTTGGCGGCCTCCACTCGATGCCCGCATGGTCCAGATGTTCAAATTGTAAACATTACACTACACACTACCGGTCGCCGATACAACCTCATCTTTGAGCGAGCGTCTTTCTGAATCAGACCCCAAACAAGTTCTTAGAAGAACCAAAATCCGAATAGAACAAATTCGTCATCTCAAGACGAGAAACATCTTAGCGGCTGCGAACATTTCCGGTAACTTCAAAGTAAATCGGGTACAAGTACAAAGATGACATTCATTCGCCATGCTGCGTCCTTTCTTGATTGATATTAATTTCAACAAAAAAAAAAACCGAATTTATTTTCGGAATATTAAAGAAAAATAATTGCAGAAAATCATGGCGTTGACATAAAGTCATAATTTATCGGTTATTATGAAGTTGGCGTTCTTCTGTCGCTGCATCCTAAATTAATAACAGACCGAACATTTGCAGTGATCGTGCAAAATTTTACTTAGTAACAGAAAATGATAATTTAAAATTGCTCGACTGAAGGACGACTTTTTGTCTGTTACGATAAAAACACGAAAAATAGTCTCGCGTATTTTTCGTCTCTTTCTCGTCAAGCAAAACCTTTTCGAAAGACGTCCTTCAGTCGTGAAAAAACCGCCTCCAGCAGAGAAAACGCACGAACTGCGAACAACGAAACGCGAGAAACTCACGAGAAACCTCTACACACTATTCACGAGAAAGACGCGAATGGCGCGAAATAAGCGAAACGCGAGAAGTCAGTAGCCGGTTTAACGGTTCTAGTTCCAATAGGAGCGATAGATCTTTGCATGTGGTAGGGTATATATTTATTTTTATTTTATTTCTTGACAAACGTAGTCAACAAGAATTGTTCCTTTCATTGATTCAAAGCACGATTTTCAAACTATGATTTAATCCTTTGAATGATGGCGAAGTTCGACTTCAGTTGCCTGAAGAAAGCGATATTCATATGTGTAAAGATTTATTTTCATAATCGGTTGAGACGACGTTCTTTCTATAGGGACGAGAGGGAACGTCTTCGTCGTATGGTGCATCCGCATGATTGAGAATATATACGTGTTATCACTTTCTTTTTACATTATTGCAATGCGCGACATAAATTTATCCGAGGTACTTGTAGTGCAGTGGAAATACACCATCCCTCGACCGCACCCTTGAATATATTTCTTTCGTTATCATCATCATCATCACAGCATCTCCAAGGAAACTAGTTTTAAGCAAAGTGATTATCGTTATTTGTTGTCCTACTTCTCTCACCCAGCTCCTAATACCTTCCTTACATTCGTACGTACATATATACAGGGTTTTATCAACCAAGTACTGAAGGACGTAACAAAAATCTAAGAGTTCTAGAGACGTATCTAATTACCTGATACTTCAAAAGCTAAATTGAATTTTAAAATTTAAATCTGGACGTCACTTTAACAAATAATATAAACAGTAATTTCAAGCTCTACTTAATTCAACTCATGCCTAAAGGGCACCTTCCCCCTCGTTCATATCTCATTTGTAACTTTTACATTAAATTTACCTGGCATGAAAATCCACAGGAAATAAAAAGCTTTTGAAACATTTTTCTTCGACGTTAAGCATCTGAAGCTATAGCCATACTCTATATACATACCTAAATCCACAGCACAGCTGGTATGCAGCATAATCACAAATACAGTTCCCACCAAGCAATGAAACCACCTTTTCAGGTGCCTTTGGAGAGCCATCGGAAGCCTATTAGCAGAAGCCATTTTCTCGTTGACCGACTAATAATCCGTTTCCCAGCTTTTATAGCATTTCTTCTAATGGTTTTCTGCACATAGTTGAACAGCCACACAAATTCCTAAAGTCGAGGATATCAACAACATTTTCATCATTCCAATGGATTCATCACGTAAGCCGGCACAACTTTGAAGATTGAATACCTGAAATCAAAGAACATATGAAGGATTAGAATTTTGGCCATTACATGGAGTTAGCTAGTTAGTCACTTAGTTAGTCAGTTTAGGAGGCTGGTTCTAATCCGAGTGCTCTAATAAAAATTTCATCATGCTATAAGGAAGTTATTAGATTATGCAGCCGAATTAGATTCACACGTCTCTCGTCCTCGTCCTTTCTCTCATTATTATGTTGGCTGCATACAGACATCCAACATTGAAACATAATGTCCATTCGTCCGAGTGTATCACTCGTAGCATAGAGTCACTACCGATTATTAATTTAAGATACGATGAATCATGCATGAAGCATCCTTCGTAACAAAACCTAAAGCTGTAGAACTTTGGCTGTTAATTCGTCCTCAACGTGTCCTATATAAAGTATCCACCTACCTAGCAAACATAGCACACATCTGGATGAATCCTTCCACGGAAGCATATGATATTCGACTTTTATATGGCTGTGTAAAGAGAAGGAGGCGGGAATCGTAAGTAATTCCATTCCATAGAGGATAGCATAAGATATCACACTATAGTAAATGTATAGTAAAGACTTAGCTTGAAGCTCCTTAATTAGAAGTCGGTCACTCTATGTGTTCATATGGTGTACATATACGTAATATTATATTCCAGGGAGCCATACATCACACGAAGGGGGATGAAAATTATGCACAAATTTCGCAATTAATTTCGCACCAAATATTTTCGTTTTGTGCATCTAAATGAGACTTTACAGCGCTACGTAGGTAGGTAAGTCTCGTAAAAAAGGATGTGCATAAGTTTGTGTATATACGGTTTCGTTTAAGGATATTTTTTCGGTTTGATAGTTTTTTGGAACGTTTATTATGAAGGTATGAAAAGTATTTTATTTTTTGTATAATTAGTTCTTTTCATACTCGATTCGAGGGGCTTTAAAAATGTTTCCGCACGAAAACGTAACTCAAATTTGCGGCAAACTATTCGTCATGTGAAATATTGACCTGACAAAACCTTCAAATTCAGTTCAATCTGAAGAAAAATTAAGTTAAGGACTAAAAAAAATTCTAAACAAAAACCAAGCTCTACATAACGGTTAAACGTACTGAGGCTGAGCTTTTTACACATCATTCAAGCTCAGTAGGTTTCGCATGGTGGATCAGAGTTCTGGAAAACTGGGTTTCCGAAAAATCAAGAGAAGAATGACGGCCTATGTTGGCAATCCTGAAGTAATAATGATTCGAGACCATCCCTATTAGCAAACTACTATTTACTACTATTTCCCTGTCTCGTAGCTTTGGTAGGGCGTTATTATTATCTCTGAACAAGATCGCTACATTGCATATTCCTGAGAAAACATCCCTACTAACAAACTACCTTTCATAAGGCCTTTCCGAAGCTACGAGGCAAGGAAAATGCTTTGATAAGGCTTTATGGAAACTAGTTTATTAGTAGAGATGTTTTCTCAGGAAGGATGCAATGAAGCAATCTTGATCACAGATTTTTTGTGACACGGACACTGAGGCATCAAAGACATCGAGGTTTTCTTGACATGCTCAGCCGTTATTAGTCACCATTAATATGAAAATCCGAATATGGCTTTAGCACCTGCAGTAAATCGCATAATAGCCTGTTCCGCCATAAAAATATCTTGGTACATGTACCTATATACATACGTCGGTGAAGTACTGATTTTTTCCACTTTACCTTGTCCTACATTTCGTGCAAAAGAAAATTGGTTATAATCATCATTAAGCGAGTGACCTTTACCTTTACGATCCTTCAAAAGAAAGTGCTATGAACAAAGGAGTTATTTAAGTGGTCGAAAAAGCTTACAGTCGAGAGCATTTGGCGACTTAAAAAGAAAATAGCGTTTTCTCTGTTTTATAACAATCTAGAAGAACATTCAGCAAAACTGTTAGTAAACATATACCATAGATACTTATTTTTTGTTTCTAATAGCCAATGCTACTGATTAAAAGTTGACGCTACATGAACTAATCTGACCCAAATGCCTTATAGTCTCAATTAAATTAGCACTTCGCTTGCCTACAGTCTTTGTTTCCTAAGTATAGAATTCTTTGAAATCACATCATTCGGTCGTTAACATCGCAGATCAATTACTATTTCGAATTTCTTATCATTTTTGCACTACTTTTCCGTCAATTTCCTCCATGCAATCTAAGAAAGAGCCACTTAACCCCTCAGCAATTAGCTGACAAGTGATGAACTCAGTCACCTCTTCAGTCGGCCGTTACGAATCTTCTGGCGGTCTTCTATGCATGTACCACTCGATGTTCAGCCAAAAACGAGAAAAATCTTATCAGCACCTATCTGTCTTATAAACGACATACCGCCATAAGTAAAAGATACAAAAGTACGGCGCTATACACCCCAGCTAACAAGTGGCTACTAATAAGACGCACCAGCCTGTTCGGTTCGTTCAAGATCTTCGCAATACTCTGTGGAAGATGATTTATAACAAGGCAGAACATCAGAACCACCACACCATCATCATCATCATCATCATCGTCATCAACATCATATTTTTCAGTAGGGTTATCACTTCAAGTTGTTGTTTTCTTAGTTGTTCTCCAATTAAAGGAATCATTGTTCGTTCCGGAGTGTTCCAACCGAAAAACGGCCAACAGATGATGATAGCTGCGAGAAACCACTCCTTTTTTTTCTGTTCCCCGGTTAGGACATTATTTTATTTATACACAAAAGAGTTGGAAGAATGCTGGAAGATGGAACCAATTTGCAGCATTCAAATTGCTTGTAGAACGTCTTGAGGCAATTTACTTTGACCCTCCAGTAGATCTGGGCAGCGTTTTCTTTAAGTTCCATTTACGTTTCAGGCTATTTCTTTCGTCTTTTCTTAAGATTAATGGATGTTTTCGGGGTAAATACAAAGCATTCGAAATAAGAAAGTATAAAATCGTTCGGTGTAAGCGAAACCAGATGCTAGAACCTTGCCGAATTAATTTCAACGAAACATTTAAGAAGTTTGCACACGATTTTTTTTTAGTTTAAAAGCGGATATGTCTCATGGCGAAGTGAATCATGGACGGGACAAGATAACATTTACTGTGTCTAATTATTTTCGTTATTAAATTTTTAAGTGCATATTTAAAGTATTTTCAGTGAAGTTAAAAATTTAGTGATAGTTGTGTCACTTCGCACATGAAAGGGAGGGTTAAATAAAGGATATTTCACAGTATCTGGTATGAGCTAACAAAAACATTTAGTTGCGATACTCGCCACACAATTGGGGAATGGCACAACTATCAGTAAAATGCACAGTGCACTAGGTCAAATTATCGAGTTTGTATACCATGAAACAGGTTTAATGCTAGATATATACCAGTTCGTTTATTTCATATACCTATGCTTAGTATTTGGTGATATACTGCTGGTATTAACGATATTATGATATCAATACCAGCAGTTTGTCCATTGTATAACATAAATATTAAGCTAGATTGCCCTAGGATTCATGCAACTTTTTAAACTTCACTTTTTTCATTTGCATTACCTAGAAAATTGTTTCCTTTGCACCTAAAAAATTTGATAGAATGTTTTGTTAAATTTTATAGAATTTTTTGTCAAATTTGATCAAATTTTTTGTCAAATTTTGCACGGTATGACAAGTTCAAATCTTTTTTTCATCGGAGTAGTTTCAAAGTCCTAGAAAGGAATTAAAACATTAAAAAACGATGGAAAATTTCGATGAAAAATTCGATCGTGTAAAGGCAGGTACCAAATTCGCAGGAATAAAACTTTCTAAGCAAAAGTCCTGAAATTTTCAAAAGACCTGGCGGCAAATAGAAATATTTCTTTTATTCTTGAACCGTTCAAAACGGACCATATCACCCATCAATTGCATAGCAGTTGAGCACACTACTGAAATTTTGTCACGCGCTAAGATTTACTTTTTTCAAGGCAGGATGTAAAAAAAATTGAAAGTATCTTATTAAATCAAACTATACAGAGTCTTAAATAATTAGTGTAGATGCTAATCACTTGACACCTGTGGAATTGCCACTTTCAAATCATACAAACACTTCACGTACGTACTATCTGCGATTATAAATTGCCTATTCTTTTACTTTTTAATTCGATACTAGTTTTAGGTGTGACAATGTTTAAATTTTGAGAGACGCATTAAATTTTATATATTGTAGGTACAATAAAATAAAAGAATATTTGAATTATTTAAATTCTTATTTTTTTAATACCTACTTTTCACAGAAATGATTGACGCCGAAATGACTCTTTAAAAAAATTATAGAGAAATTATTCTTTTATAAATCTACAGTTGATTTCTTAAGAAACGGAAATAGACATTTATGTACGTTTCGTTGCCTTTATATAATATTAACGAAAATGAAATTTTTTTGTAATTTGCTTTATGGAAGATATTCTTTAAGATTTTTTCTACCATTATATTAACGAAAATGATATGTTAACCATTCAAGAAATAGCTAATAAATGCACACAAAGAACTCGGATTTTTACGTTTTAAAAAATGTTTAAGGGTTGTTCCTCTAATAGCTATTTTTTCAAATACAATTTTGAATTTTTGTTTAATAGGTGACCTAGTTTACATACCAGCTAATAAAGTAATGTTATTTTATTTTGTTTTGTTATTGCTATTTAAGTGGAAAATTCACATGAAAACTGCCATAAATCAACAAAATCGCATTTAACGTGCACATGCCTTAAACTTTTAAGTAAAAATAAATCAGTAGGTGTATTTAAGGTTAATACCGCGTGATGTTGGTAGAATACTCCATTATTAACGTTCCCATACAAACAGCTACCCCGAACTTATCTAAAATTCTAAAACAGACCAAACTTCGGCTTAAATTTATCACCGATTGGTAGAATTTCGGTTTCGTTTGCGAATAATAATTTATTTTAAATCGTTTTTCACCTGTACAACTCGCTACATCGTTCATATAATTCAAAACTAAATTATTTAAGTCAATTTATTTTGAATCTACTCGAACGAGTATTATGCTCCCCGATATACTACGGAGTTCGTACGAGTTAATTTCACCCAAATATACCGAGTACGTACGTAGTAAAAGCCGCCAGTTAGTCATCTGGTGGTATCGCTTCCACATACGACTACCAGCATTTTATAGGAGTATACAACACACAAGAAAGCAATTTACGTTTGCCATATCAAAGTAAGGTACCGATAAAATGAAATTTTCCTCACCATATCTCCCACTACCAATTTTGCCTTAATCAGAAGCAATTTAAGACATCTAACCGAAGCTAGCAGCCACCTCTAAGTGTACTGATAAGGAAGCATATTATCGTGGCACAGTAGCGCAAATAGTAGCGTATTGCCGATGGTGTATATGGCGGGAATAGGGTATAGAAAATAAACGGGAGCGCTCTATAGCTTCCCCAAGGAGTTGTTGTTGCTGCACCATCAGGAACACTATAGAGAATTGTACGGCATACTGTAGGTATACGTATCGTATACGATACCGGCAAGCGGGAATATATAGTTGCGATATTTTCGTACTAGACCAGGTTCTTTTTTCCCAACCAGCCTTACACTACGGGCAGAGCAGGAACGGCCATAGAATGGGTTTTAATCAAGTCTGCACTGTAATGTAGGGTAAATGGAACAAAAATGCATTTCATAAAGGGAGAACTATACAATTCCATAGTATAGTGTCCATTAAAAACCTAAGCTTGCGATATTCCTATGGTCGTGTGTATCTATCCCCCACAGTCCATAGATACCCGAGAGAACTGATCAAATCAGATCCGTCCATTGAATTTACGCTCATGAAATATTTACTTTAATCGTATGTAGAGACGCGGTCTAGTGTCGAACCATATAAAAACCTAATTAATATTTATAGCTACAAAGTAGTTAGAGGGTTAAATTCCGTACGTGTTCTATGCAACTCCGGTATTCCGATAGCCCGAAACGGACTCTTTTCCACGCAATTGTGTGAAGTCAATTTTGTTTTATTCATACGATTTTTTTTACGGCCTATTTAGGGGTCAAATGCATTATAGCTCCAACCGAACGGATAATTTAATTTCGAAAATGACTTGTTTACAAAGGCTCTTTGAAAAGCTCATCCAATTGGAACTGAAACGTTCAACAATGCGGCTGCAACCAACAGATTGGCTAAATTCTGCCAATGAAGTTCAAGTGCTGGCGCATTTATCTTTTACGAAGTGTTTGTGCTTGCAAAACTGAACAATTTAGTGTGGATTTTATTTTTAAGTTTCTGTTTGGCATAGAGTTTCCACTGCACACAAAATATGAGCAAGGCTTTTCACAGTTCCAAGAATGTTTTAATATACTCGTCATAATAAGGACTAATTTAAATGACCAACATTATGACCGTCATAACGAACATCATTATGACTGTCGCAGCGACCATCACTATAACCGTCGTTATGACCATCGTAACAACCAACATCGCTTTTACCGTTGTAAGATAAGCTCCTATTTTTCTCACAGGCTGATGCAACGACCGCCGCCGGTCCTGAAACTGTTTGCAACGAAACGTTAAGGGCTACACACAAAACACGTTAAGCGCCTCAAATCACAAAATAGAGAGAAGCAGAAGAACAGGTGTAATTCAGTTTTAATGAAAAATGTTGGAGTGATCATCACAACAGAGAAATAGACCAACATTTTTTTTTTTAAATTATTATTATTTTTTTAAATTCAAAATTATTTTTAAAATGTAATTATCATATTTCTACCTCTTTTTCTCCACACTAATATTTCAAAGGCTTAAAATTTCACTACGGAAAAAATGTCTTTATAGTTCGTAAGCCCATATTTCGTTGGATTTAGGTAAGGCATCGGATACTTAAAAGTATCAGTATCTTACCGTACTCGATACATCACATGGCAGTCATAGCCCTTCCCAAGTTTTCGTGTACTGCTCTCAAACCAAAAATCGTTTAAGTCTTATTACAGCCTAGCTTTAGTTCCGACCAAAATTCTATTCCGGATCTAAAAGCATCGGGATGTGCTTAAACTTCTGAACGTTTCTTTTTTTATTCGAAAATCAATGAACCATTTGTCGAAAAATTCAAAGGACTTCATTAACTTTTATAGTCGATTTCAAAATTGAAAATGGACCGATTAGTATTCAATTCTGCTCAAAGTTTGAATTCAATTACAAGACTATCGAACTCAGATTTTGTTTTCTTTTTGTCAATAGTTCCACTATGCATTCGTATTTGCGTCATGTTTGCTATGAATTTCTACATATCTCTACCTATCAACGCACAACGTATACTACATGTTGAAATAGTCGATGTTATTGGTATAAAGAGCTGCTGTCCAGACCAATGTTGTCACATATGGCACATAATAGAATAGTCGAACACCAAAACTAAATTATGGAGCCATACAGTGTTCCACCCGTTCTATATCTATAGTATACTTTGTAGTCTACACGATAACTACAAATAGTATACGCGATAGTATACCAGTGTAGAAAACTAGGTGTGTGTTACGTTATGTTGCTTTCGATGTACAACATCATTAATCAATTTCTTCGAGTTGTATGTGTGGAGCTCGCCATACCGAAAAAGGGATTTTCTGATCACCAACGTTTTCATTGTAGAATTTATTCGTTGACTGGGGTGAACAACACTCCAAAACAACGGCTCATTTCCATTGAACGATAGTGCAGCAGCGGTGCTCTTGATTTATACACTCATCCATCTTCAAAAAGTGAAGTTAATTTCACTTTTTAAAAGGGTAGCTCAACGCCCCCCCCCCCCCCCCCCCCCCTAAAGATTAGACCCCATGTACGTACATTCGCTCGGAATAGTTTATGAGTAGCATACGCGCCCCGCTGCACAATATATCGATATTGAATAAATGGCTTATTCGGAAGGGAATTGAAATTGGCCATTATTGATTTCAAAGTTTTTGGTTAAATCACTTTAAGTTGGGTAGTTAAAGTCTAGGCTAGCGTCCAAAATCCGACCATTCATCGTACTCGAGTTGTGGAAAAAATTCGGACTAGACCCTGGAACTAATATGAAAAAAACCCTCTTCCCTGATTCGACTCAGACAAACAGAATACGATTCTTGACAGAATGCGGCGCCCTATGATATAAATTACTTCCCTTCTAGACGTTTCGAGTTTATATATTGTACATGTTCTATCCTTTCTATACGGACAATGTTATTTTTTCCGCAAGTCTCAGTCATTCGTTGGACATGTTGAATGCCGGAAATTAGTTTTATCCTGGAAAAATACACGCCAAAATGGAATAAATCTTGAATAGATGAATAGCATGCAACTATTTCTTGTACGGCTTAGAAGTCTGAAGATGTGTCCGGATAGCTTCCCTTAAGTACGCCCAAAATCCAGTCGATAGTATGCGGAGATGAACTTCTGGCAGTTTCTTATGAATTCTGCACCAAACTGTCTAGCCGAATTCAAAGTGAGTGTTGACTAGTGCTGGCTAGATAGCCGCGACTAGTCACTAAAGTCTTTTTCAATATTATGTTAAGTATGGACCAAATTTCTTTTAGCCACTATGGACAATGAATCTTACAAGTGCGTTGGCTAGATCCAACAGATTAAGCAAATTGAGTTGAGATGAAATACTTCAATTTAATTAGAACTTTTGTAATTTGCACTTGATTCAGGATTGAGCTAAATCTTCTGGATTTTTTTCGAATTAAGCTAGACGGTACTCATTTTGGGGTACTACAAGAACTGTATCTTAAAATGTTAAGCAGAGCCTTGCCAAAAACATTTGGACTAAGGTCAATGAATTTGGGATTTCTAATTCGGTAAGGACCTATCCAATTTGCTTTCTGAAATATAAGTGTAGTTTCAAACCTACTTCCAATTAGAGATGGGCAAAGCAATTCCTTTCAGTGAAGTACTTCACTCCGAGTCGCTCACTTTAAGGAAGGAGCTCAGTGATCGGAACTCTTCGTTCCATCGTTCGCAATTCATTCATAGTTGAAGTTGAGGGGAAAAGATGATTGGCAAAAAAGGGGCCGGAAGATCTAGAAGATGATGACAAAGAAAAGGTCACTAGATTTAGTAGATGATGACCACAAAAAAAAAAGTTGGCAAATTTTGTTGTCACGTGTCCAATGGAACTGCAGTTCACCAAAAGGAGTGAGTTACTTCACTCACTCACATTAATGAAGTGTTCTTTTGGAACAGTTCATTCGTGAACGACTCATCTCTACTTCCAATATCTAATTAGTAGATAGTATACAGAATAAATATTGAATGGTTTTTAAAACAATACAGTGAAATCTACATAATCTTAATAAGTTTAACGAAATTGTTCAAATTCACAAATTAAATCCCGTCCATTACTTTTCCTGATCTTGACTTAATGTCACGTTCATCCTTATAATTTTCTTCTCATCAATAACTAAATAGACTGGGACTAGTCCCTTAACACCTAAGGATTATTTTTGTTACACCATCCGAGTTTTGTCAAAAAGGTTGGTGAGTCGAGTATAGCACGACGCAATTTACCCATAGTCCTTTTGTCTTCTTTCGTCCTGTAATCAGCTTGAAAGCTGAAATTATTCTCACTTAAACGAAAATTTGTCTTACTTATCGGACACAGGGTGGGTTTTTGGACTAGAGGTGTATAAAAACCCGAACGTTTCTACCAAAAAGGATATACCAAAGTGCAAGATAGGTACGTGATAAACCGTGTTACTGGTACACCACAATAAAAGGCCAGGTAACCAAATTAGAAATTTATTGCTAGCCCGACGCTATGTAATGGAACTATCAATTATTCATGGGGAGGGAAAGACTTTGGGGGTGTGGTATGAGAAAAAAGGGGAGAAATCTACAAAACAACCGACGACGAAAACGCCGAGAACGACGGGGAGAGTTCAATTCGTTTCAATTCTCCATCAAGTTGCATAATTTATTTCAATTTCAGTGCTACTCTTGGTTTAAGATTCCAGAACACTTTAACTAAGAGGCGGATTTCTGGGATGGGAAATGGGCGGGAATGAGTTAGGATACAGGATTATTACATTTCACGAATAAGACTCTAATCAGAGCTAATTTTGCTTTTCTCATTATTATAGGCGAGCAAATCCAACCAACCTTGAGTTTCAGCCCCACGCGGGGCGCCATATAGTGTGAAAGAATTAGCACGAACTTGGGACAAGATTAGATGAAATTTTACATATCAAAGCGACAACAGAGGGGACACATCCGAACGTGATTTATGCATAGTAGATGCATCCATCGAGATAAAGTGTTGCCGGAGTATATGTTCATGTCTCTGTGCTTTGAGGATAAAGACTGGGTACTTCTTGGAGGAGCAGGATGCAGGGGTTCGAATCTTCACAGCTCACTTGGGATATTAAATAGACTAACCTCTAAATCTAGAACAAAGATAACAAAATTTGCAAGCTTCAACATTTCGAAATGTTGACTTACCCAATTAAATTTACACTAGTTATATGGCAGCATGGTCTATACCATATGTAGTCTTACAATTTTTATCTTAAAAAAATTGATATTAAGAAAGAGTTTCTTTTGATAATATTTTCACCTTTTTATAATAAATGTTGTCATGAGTATATATATATTTGTATCAGGTGATATTTTGCTTTTCAATAACTTTTCAAAAACTGGAAAATATAACCAAAATGACAAAAACAAAAAAAAATATAAAAATTAAAAAAAATTGAAAAAAAATATAAAATATAAAAAAAATTAATTATATGAAAAAAAATAAAATATAAGAAAAATTAATTATATGAAAAAAATATAAAATATAAAAAAAATACAAACTATAAAAAAAATATACTATGTAGTATACAAAAAATATAATATATATAAGAAATATGAAAAATAAAATATAAAATATAAAAAAAAAATAAAATAATATATAAAAAATTATAAAAATATGTGAAAAAATTATAAACAAGGAAATTAAATAGACCTACAATTAAAACAAAAATTATGTTGTTTTTTTTTTTGATGAATTTTTTCACAGTACATTTCGAATTGAAAATACAAAGTTTTTCGGTAAATACTACTACATATTTATTTATTTATATTTCAATAAAGGGTATATAAATAAATCTACACAATTATTCTTTAAGAACTAGTGACTTAGACCATCATCTTAAATTAATAATGTATTATGTAGCTATTGTATTAAATTTTTCTTGATATTTCAAAGCTATTATAATATTTACTGGGCTTACACTAGTGAATAGATATTTCTTAATTTTAGTCTATCTATTAATTCTTTTAATTTATTGTTTTTGAGCAGGTAATTCAAGTTATGGTTAAAGTTATTATTGTGAGTTGGGCAGTCTAATAAGTGGCGATAGTCGAGTGTGACTCTGCAAGTAGTGCTTGTCGGCGGCGTCTCTTTGTTGAGAACTACTAATTTAACAGTATTCACCGGAAAACCTTGTATTTTCAATATTGAATTTTGTTTTAATTATTTTTTTGGGGGGCAGTAAGGAAATGGAAAAAAAAAGGTAATACAAAAATAATATGCTGCACCCAAAAGAATTTGAAAATAAGTCAAGTACCGCTAAAGGCGTGCACTTTAAACTTTTACAGCGGGGAAAGTGAATGGTCTCCAGCTTTCGAGCGTTTCGGACACTTTATTTTCACCAACCTCTTCACCAATGTCGTAAATTTTTTTGAAAATGTTTTCACTATAATACCTCTATTTAAATTTCAAAATTCGACCTGCTAGCATAAGCGGTTCCTGAGATGAAGAAATAAAATTTTTTCGTCTAGAATGTGTTTACATTGGACATTTATTTCAAATATGAAAATAAAAAATTTCAGGGTAATTTTTTTTTTAAAATTTCTGCTCAATCTCAATTCTTTATTAATCGATACACCAAGTGCACAAAAGCATCAACACTTCACCGAAAAAAAATATCATTGTCTAGAAACTTGAACAGGACTCAAGCCCTAGCCGATTTGGGCTGTCGCGCCATTGATAACGAAGTGCACAAAAGTAAGCCTGCAGATCATAGACGTAACACTCATTTCAAGATTTTTCTCATGCACTCTAAGAATACTTTAGCTTTCAAGTTCCAAGGATTTTTCCTGAATACGATAGACGTTTATCCTGAAAAGAGCAGCGAATTGTTTTCCATTTCCTTTTCTCTTATACTTCAATCTCAAGACACTTATGTACATTGTCCGGATGCAATGAAGACAATCACACAATTTTATTTTTTTTTATTTTAAACAAATAGAAATGGAATTCAATTCGAAAAAGGAACGAACAAAAAAAAAATATTAGTATCCAATAAAATTGATATAAAGCGAAATAAAATTAGAGATAATGCGATAGGAAAGGATTCCAGAGGAGTGACAACCAATTTTCTCTGTTCGAAACAAATATTTTCGATCTAGATTTATTCTATGGTTTATTTGGTAGAAATGTTTCGAGAAGTATACGGGACCGAAAGGTACTAGTCTGTACAAAAGCAATTGTCAATCTAAATATCAGCAGGTATAGGTATGTTCACCATTTTTTGTTCAACGAAAACAAAACAGAAAACAACAGAACAACTTTCGAATAAAAATGAATAGAAAACCCTTTACGTTTCTACGACTGTTTCTAGAGAACTCCCTTTCTAGGACTCAAAGATGAATCAATACTTCAGGACTATACAACAAAAAAATGTCGGTGCTCCGTAGGACTTCAGAGTACTATACAAATTTCTGTACTCATATAAGGCTATTGAATCCCATCCTCTAGCCATACACAAAAACAACTCCTTTTTGTTTCGATACTTTTTTTCCCTATTATACTTTCCCTACCTTGTTGCTTGCCTGTTGTAATTACGGGGACGAAAACGTGACATTTGGTCATAAAATCATTTGACAATTACTTTAATAGCGAAGGCTGGTACTACGTTTTTGTCGGCATTAAACTAGACGAGAACCTACGGCGACCAATAGCCGCTATTTAGCTATTTTGAAACAATAAAAAGGGGGGAAAAGGTCGGCATGTCGAGATCTTCCTTGTGTGTTTTTTTTTCGCTCCACAATCTTCATTACAAAGGTACAAAAATATTTTTCTACACATTCATAATTAATGGAACTAAAGCAACATTGCATGTCTGTAATAATATGGGCACTTTTTCATATATTTGGAATTATGTCCTTTTTTTCCACAAAACGAATTTGATGAAAATTGGAAATCTGATCAAAATTGTAGCCAGTCATGTTCATAGCACACCGAAATAGCATTAAGAATTAAATGAGTTTTTAACAGAGGTTGAATGTTATTTTCTTTTTAGGCATAGTAAAATCTGAAATTAGTTGACTGAAATTACCCCAAATTAAAGTTAATGATAGTGTAGGCTCGTTTCGCGACTATCTGAAGACTTGAAGGAAAATCGTTATGACTGCCTCAACTAATCTCCTTGACTCCATATTTTTCCTATGTAAGGCGTGTTTAAATCAATCTTTAACTTTAATAATAATAATAATATTATTATTAATAATAATAATATTATTATTATTAATCAAGACTTTATCTAGCCTAATAAATTAAGACTATACTCTGAATACTTAAGAATAGAATTTTTAATGAACGATTAAAACAGTTTGATTTTCGATTAAAACAGTTTGACAAGCAGAGTAGGTCCTTCAAGAATCTTCAAAAATGGCGAAATTCGTAACCAAACCATCTCTGATTCTTTAAAAAATTTTTGTACTAAAAGAACTAGTGGAAAAAATAATTAAAATTCAATTTTTTTTCTATTTAACTTTTTTGTTAGTTATAGTATGCTAAGGACATACATTTTTATTACTACAACAAACTAGATTAAGACAAAGCAAAAATCAAGTATTTTAAGCATTAAAAAAAAAGAACCTGTCATTCATTGTAATAAGCCTCAGATACAATAAATTTATTATTATTATTATTATTAGTATACCTATGCTTAAGCTTTTGCAAAAATGGTATCCGAGTCCTCTTTGAAAATGCATAGGTATCTCTGGTAATTTTTATCTTAAAACAATAAAATAGGGCTTATTTTAAAGGGAAGGGTTGTCGCAAAATAAAACGAATACGAACAAAAATTATCGTTGTAATTTTTTTTCAAGGATAACGATTATGTCCCTTATTTTACAATATCTGAAAATAAAATGAAAATTTTTTATATTTTGTAGGTTATACTGTTTTCTAAAACTTAATAAAAAATTAACTAGGGATCTCAATGGGATCGGGGTAAAAAAAAAAGTATAAGAACATCAGCGGTTCTCAATTTTATATAGAAAAGAGGTCATTCCATCAAGAATCGCCAGTTACCTTACTGTCAATTCAGTCGAATATTTGAGTCCTAGAAAAATCGATAAAAAAATATAGATTTAAATTCAATTTTTGGTTTCTATCTCATTTTTTTGTTGGTTTTTGTATGTTAAAGAATTCACAAAAAATGAGTTCAACTCCTCTTTGAAAATTCATATTTCTGGTAATTTTTATCCTAATAGAATAAAGTAGGGCTTATTTTAAATATTGTTGTTTAAAAATTGTTGCAATATAAAAAAAAATACGAATAAAATTTATCCTTGAACTTTTGTTTTCTCAAGGATAAAGATATTGTACTTTATCCTTGAATATCTCAAAATAATTTTTTTTTATCACTATATCTTGTAGCCTATACTGTTTTTTAAGACATATCAAAAAACTAACTTTGGATCTCAAGGAGATCGGGGTCAAAAAAAATCTAAGAAGATCAATGGCTAATTCAGTTTTCTAATAATTTAATTAGATTTTTTTGACCCCGATACTTTTGAGATCCCAAGTTAATTTCTTTATCAGTTTTGAAAAACAGTTTAATAATAAAGTAATATATATATAATATTTGGTATATGGTATAATAATATAATATACCTATACCAAATATAAAAAAAAAAATATAGACACGCTTTTCTTGATGTAATGACAATTTTTCTATAAAAGAATTAAGAACCACTGTATATGAAGTAAACAATTTAAAAAAAAATCTGCCAATAGTCTGGGCGCAACTTTATTATTTTCCCGGCAGAAATTCGGAGCGCGTTCAATTCGGGGATGCGGTGTATGTTACTATGTGACTGAAAACCTAAAGCCCGTGAAAGTGAAAAGATATTCGATATCTGATCAGACTTGAGAGATATGGCAGAATTTATGAAAAAGTATACAATCACTTTACACCCCCCTTAGGGTCGAATTTCAAAAAATCTTGAAAACACTTTCTAGGTATTCATATGGAGAGTATGTAGAATAAAAACTAATACAATATTTGGAAAGACCTAGTAAATATGATGAAAATGGTGAAAATATAGGCATTTTATTTTCACTTATTTATTTTTTTACCCCCCCCCCCCCTTTCTAACGCCAATGGATATTCGAATTTTTTTTTCACGTTTCATGGCTACCCCTAAAAAAAATTTATTTTTCCACTATGCCACTACTATAGTTCTATTAAAATACTAGGTTTCAGCTTTCTATCATTATAGGTTCTTAAGATATAAACATCAGAACTTTTTTCTTCTCACCCTTTCCCAGCCTCACCCTGTACACACACACCCTCAACATTTTTTTCCCTACTAGGGTTCTACTAGGCCTACTTCTGTTAAAAATTTGAAGCATCTATCTTACACCGTTATTGAGATATTAAACGTGTTATTTTTGAAAAACTCTTATCCCCTCCACTTCTGTTCTCCCCCGCCCCTTCAAAGATTTTACTTTAAGCAATCTTTATTTATCAAGCTTTATACTAAAACCGAATTTTGTTTTTCTGGTGCAATCGGTTTGTGAGATATTTAAATCTAAAGTTTTTCACCCCCCACCCCCGTACACCACTACCCCTACCCAAAAATTTTATTTCAATCTACTCTTCTAGTATAACTACAGATATTTGTTATGTTTTAATTGCTTGCCATTAACGGTTTAGGAGATATGGATTTTAGAATGTGTCGATCTCGACCTTTTTGCGTTTCGGACGCATTGTTTCCCTCTCTACTCCCACACCCCTTCATCCATATCATCAATTTTTTTGCAAATGGGTCCACTTTCAAAGCTCTATAGAAATTCCAAGTTTCAGCCTCCTAACATAAGCGGTTGTTGAGATCTAGAAACCAAAATAGACGGAGTGAAAATTTTTATTGCTTTTTTCGTGTCCACTAGTCATGAAACGTGGAAAAAAAAATTTTGAGGGTAGCAAATTTTTTTTTTTTTAAAATCGATAACAATACTGTATTATAAATAATAAAGTAAAAGAATATTTACAGTAGGATGGATATCCATACTACTTTTTACTTTACTAGACTTAAATATGATTTCTTGCAAGGTTTATAGTACGGGAAGTTGGCAAGGAACTCGAAATTGGTTCCAAAACCTAATAAAATCGTGAACAATACTTTTGACAAATTTTTGATAAATCAAAATCAAAATCAAAATCAAAATTAAATTTTATTGCTCGGTGTAAGAAACCGATCAACCTATTCAATATATAGATAAAATTTCTTCAATTGTCCGTTGAAGAAAGGAGGCCATTCACCTACTATATCAAAAAATTCCATCCAATGATCTAAAAAGTCTAAAAAATAGGCGTCAATTCATGATCCTCAAGAACAACTATCACGAAATGAAAGCAGAAAAAAAGAAAAAATAATCAATCAAACATTTCCTGTCCCATTGTTCGCCATTATTATAGAAATGGCTAACAGACTGGCTCTTAATCGTTTAATGCAATTTCTCTTGTGCTCAAAGCGTCTTTTATTATCACGTTAACTACATTACATTAAGAGCTCGAGCTATAAGAGCAAGACGGGAAACTTTTTCTCCAAGACATCTAATAGCTAAGTTGCATGGACTAGAAAGAAACTCCGACTTCTTTAAATGTTCGCCCCGGCTTCAGATTCAATTAATCCTCTGTGTGCGGCAGCCTTCATTCGGAACGAGAGAAAAACCGTCTGGTCGGACATTTGATAAATCAACAGTTGTCCACCCTCGAATTTTACATCCCCTTACGATATAATAATATGAAGAAAAAGAAAAAAAACCAACCCCCCTTAGAATAATCCCCATAAGTATCTAAAAGGTACTCTCGTCCCGACTACTACAAACGCCATTATAACTCGATTCATGCAAGTATGTGAAGGATGTTTTCTATAGTATTATATCGGTCGGGTTTTGTTACAGCTTTTTTTCGTCCTTGTTCGGTTCTCAGGTGAAGCGACTCCTGTATGTATCCGATATACTCTACGTTTCGTAGTAAAATCCAAAATGGATAGGGCACAATGTACACACTGGCGCAAAGAACAATGCCCGCAGTAGTGTGGAGGTAAACTCCAAACTCATTCGATCGATAGAGTGTAGAATGTGGAAGGCGAAAAAGGGTTCTCGGATTCCATGCTCCCTCAAACCTCCGTCAGGAGCTGCTCCGGGAATAACTACATCGTTTCAACAAATTTGTTGGAAGCCCGTTTGTTCGTTCCATCGGGGCTCCAGAAACCCACTGGCCAAACTATACACAATCTCACTCTTTGTTTATACAATTTCAGGGATTTAAGTACTATACGATGGCTAAGAGTCGTATCTAGACATTATGTGATATGTACTTACCGAATTTCGGTTTTCTTTGCTCACATTTCTAGGTAGGTACCTCTACTTTGCTTTCTGTAAATCGAACAACTAACCGAATAAGATGAACCACTTGGTACGCTCCATGAAATTCCATATAAATATATGTATATATAGAGAGCCTGGACCCGACGACTCCGAACGTAATATGTCTATTATTATAGATGGGTATTATGAAATACCGACCGACCGTATGTGGGTTAATAGAGGGCTATAGAACGATTTAAGCTATGTGGATGAGTTTGAAAAGGGAATTTACAGAAAGTATGGCACCATCCATAGACTGACCAAACTCATGCCATTCTCCCAGCAATTGTATGGTACTTCAGATTCGGGCGGGAAGTTCAAATCGTTTGAATGCGTCCGAACAACAAATGTCAGGGCCTAGGAGATACCTATACGAAGTCCGTGCGGATCTCACAACAAAGCTTAAAATCGAATTAAATGCAGCGAAATGAAATGAAACGAATACCTAAGCTGGCTTCCATACGGTTTTTGGTTTTTGGAAAAGCAAATTAATAAAGAGCCGTCTCCATGTTGCTCGGTACGTCCCCAGCTATCCGAATCATTTCAAAAACGTCATAACGATAATCTCTCTCCGGTCGTTGGTTCGTTCGGTCACTTACTTTACTCCTGTGTGGCAACCTCTGATAGACCGGCCAACCCCTCCGCCACCGTTCAACCCTTTTCACTACAAGGCTCTGGCTATACGTGCCCCGGTATAGCATACCTGGTCGAAAGCCATATTGAGTGCCCTCATTGTTGGCTCCTGCCCGCAATCATGGAGTATCTGGCATATCTGCCACAAAGCGAACATACGAACTTCATTCATTATTCAGCAAAAATTGGACAATAGAATAAATTACGCACCCTCTACATTACCGATGGCTAACAATGTCGTTCGCAATCTTGCCCCCGATGGCTCGGGGGTTGGATGGAGCCAACCCCCGACCGGCACAGTCGCTCCCGGTTTTCAAAACTGGAATTGACGGCAGAAGGATTACAGGTTTTCGAAACGAAGGGGACGGATGGGGTGGGTGGGTCGAACCTTTCCCCCGAAATGATTTGAAAGACATTGGACACATTTATCGACCATACGAAGTGCGGTGCGGTATAAGTGCTGCATTAACATGTCCCTGAAATTAAACATTTTGAGCCGCTTCAAGATCGGTATGATGATGACGGCAACGACAACGACGGAACCACGAAATGGGTGGAATTTTCAACCCATTTATTTTCACCCCCTTTCCGAGGGGTCTTTAATAATTTCCCGTTACGCATACTGCCAAAAGCGATAGTAAAGCGAGTAGCGACTGGTGAATTCGAAAATTTCACAAGAGCTATATGTGGAAAGGTCCTTACAAGTACTTTGGAGATGTGTACCTTGTGATGTGACGTGACAATGGATCAAATGTCTCAATTCCCGTACCGTCGGCATAAACTCGCCGTTATACTCTGCGTTACCAGAAAACAAGAACACACTATAGGAGTACCTATCCCGAACCGAACAAACCGCACACAATACGAGACACGTCGTCTGCCAGCCAAGCGTATTGGCGCGTATATAGGAAAATCCTAAGACAATGGAGGTTAAGTACATTTCAATATCGTTCCCTTAAAATCCCCGAGGAGCTCTCACTCCTTGTTTGTGCATTTGAAAGGAATCATCATATAGACGACGTACGTGGAGCAACATACTCCGTACTATTCTACGGCATAGGCTATGAAAGTCGTGTACGGCGTACCAGACGTGTATTATCCCCGCTCGGATCCGTCATATGCCTACACTTCTCATACGTTTAGGCTTAAGAGCTGTGGAAAAAAAGGGAACCGTGTACTTGACAATTTGTTGTAGTTGATAGAAAGGAAAAATTCTTAAATCCCAGACAAGAAACGGGATCGGCGGAACGAGGACGATGAAAAAGCCATAAAATTCGGCTTAGCGACAATTATGGCTTCCATTGTATCACTCAAGTCTCACGAAACAGGAGTAATCCTAATCGGATACTTTTTACATGTACAAATCGCAAGAAGTGTTGAAATTGCACGTTCCAGTTTTAAGTAGTAGATACTTGGGCGCGAATCGGTTGTGCGGTGATTCCCCTTGTTTAGGGGTGGATTTTGTCCTTATCTTTATAAGACTGGAAAGCAAAGAAGTTGCTTACGATCGGCTGATTGATGATTCAACTTTTGAAGGGCTGCTTATGCAGAATTCTGATGCGAGTAGACAAGAAGATGCGTATCAACCCCTTGGGGTGTTTAAAGTTCTTTTTCAGAAACCGTAGCCACTCTTCAGGAGCATCGACATCCCGTAAATCGAATACAGATTATCGCACGGTCCATTCCTAGGCACAAGGCAATCTATTTCCTCAAACATTATCGGAAAACACACTCGCAGTCTATGACTTTTCGAAAAAGAAAATTAAGAATTATTGTTCGGCAAAATCAATAGGTATGGTTTCAATTTTCCAGCAGAATCCATTTTTGGGAAACAGAAATCATTTTGTTTCCCAATTATTTTGTCCAGTGTACAGTAGAGATGGGCAAAGCAGTGCCTTTTAGTGATTGAGTTAACTCCGACTCACTCACTTGGAGGAACTAGTTCAGTGAACCAGTTCCAGTTCGTTTGAAGCTCAGAGTATATGTGATGAGGAAGTGCAGTTCATCAAAAGGAGTTAGTTCACTTACTCAAAGTGTAAATGTGATGACTTAAAAAAAAGGTCCTCACTTCCCCGACGAAGAGCAAGTAGGTAGTTCAGAACTTCACAGAGAATGTGATGACCTAAAAAAAAAGTTCTCACTCACGAAGAAACTTCTTTTCAAGAGCTTCACATCGCAAAACAACTAGTTCCTTTTGAAGCTGTGTCACGTGGCGAAATGAAGATGAAGTACAGTTCATCAAAAGGAGTTCATTCACACTTACTCAAAGTGTAAATGTGATGACCTAAAAAAAAAGTCCTCACTTCCCGGCGAAGAGCAAGCAGGTAGTTCTCACGTTGTTCAGAGTGAATGTGATCACTTGAACTTTTCAAGCTGTATCACATGGCGAAATGACTTACAGTTCACAAAAAGGAGTCACTTAGTTTATTCACTAGCTTCAATGAACAGTTCTTTTAAAACAGTTCACTCATGAACGACCCATCTTTAGTGTACAGGGATCACTTCACCAACTATCATAAAATAAAAATAATTTGTTTTTGACTTCACTTTATTAATTTTTAATAATATAGTATTTCAATTAAATCAACACCTTACCAGATTTCTGAATTCCATTCCACACAGCAAATAAGAACTCGAAATAAAACTGCACACTTCTGTTCGGAATTAGAGATGGGAAAAGTAGTTCCTTTCAGTGAAACACTTCAGTCCGAGTCACTCAGTTGAAGGAACGAGTTCACTGAACTAGTTCCGGAACTGTTCATTACCTCGTTCCATCAGTAGGTACATGTACTGAGGATCTAAAAAAAGAAGGTCAGAGTTCCGCGAAGTAGTTTCGGAACTGTTCATGCCCTGGTTCCGATGTATAACATGAGGACGTAAAAAAAAGGTCAATGAAGTAGTTCCGGAACTGATCGTTCCTTCGTTTCGCCAGTACGTTTTTTGTCATGTGTTCAATGGAACTTCAGTTCACCGAAAAGAGTGAGTTCCTTTTCACTCATTCACTTAAATCATGTGTTCTTTTGGAATAGTTCACTCCTGAACGATCCATCTCTAGTTCGGATATGATCTAGGTCCAAAAATTTTTCACTTCTTTAGATTTTGGTGTGCTTTTATCAGGATCTTTGTGAAATACTTTGTAGTTCCCATAAACTTGAAACCCTAATGTTCTCACAATGGAATGCGCAATGAATCATCCATCCATCAGTTGATATTCTTTTTTAATCACTTCTTTGCAATGTATGCCCATTTAACAACAAACTATAAAATATTAACGTATGGGTTGGTAGTTTGAATTGGCGGCTTTTTGTGAAGGAGTCCAACCTACACAATACAGTTGCTGAGTTTCGTGATTGCCTCATTAGCGTCTAGGCTCGTTAGTATCGTTTTTATCACTAGTGTAATAAAATTGCATTTAATGCATCTAACTGAGCTCGTCATGTATGGTATAACGGATACTCGTATGTTGCGTATAGTTTTCACATATCAAGAATGCTTTTTCTCCTAAATGAATCTGCCAAAATGCCATTAAGCTGAAAGCGGATGTCAATCAGTTTCCCAGCAATGTTCACCATCATTTTTGCTCAATTTCCTATTACGAAATAATTGCGCTTAAAAACTTGATTATTGGACTTGCTTTAATCCGAAGAAATAAAATGAAATCAACGTCGCTTAAAAGAATTTTTATGAGTCTGAATTTGATAAGCGAACGAATCATAATATTTTCCTAAAGTTTCGAAAGAATTTCTGGAAAGCTGTCGATTTGTCATAACCTCAAGATGATTTTTTTTTATTATTACATGAGGCTTTCCTGTTATTAGTTCAAATTGGTATAATTTAAATTAGATATATGCAGCACAACATTTGTAAGGACGTTTTAAAGAACTGTGGTTCTGAAATGTCCATAGATTATATCGGGGTCACCAATTCTAACCGAAGTCAAGCCTAGCCGGGGTCACCAAGACACAGTTTGAACCGTTCAAAACTGTGTAAAGAGATGACTATGTCTAATGTTCAAAATTCGATCGGGAAAATATTATCGAGAGATCCAGGAATGGTTTTTACTTTCATGCCATCGGGGTCACCAAAAATGAACGTTCAAAACTATGTAGAGATTGGTAGTTCAAATTAGATATATGCAGCACAACGTTTGTAGGGTCGTTTTAAAGAACTTTTGCTCAGAAATGTATCTGATTGTATCGGGGTCACCAAGACTAACCGTTCAAAAATGTGTAAAGAGATGAGCGCATCTAACGTTCAAAATTCAATCGGGAAAACATTGTCGAGGAAACCCAGGACCGTTCATGCCATCAGTTAATTCAATGAACGACTTTGTATCTAAATGGCACCAGTTATTAAGACCTAAATAGAATTTATGATATTAGAAATCTGTGGACTGTACAGGCCAGTAAAAAAAAAGATCTAATCCAAGTTAGAGTAAAATTCTTTCTCCAAAAAGCGACTTTATTATTACCGACTGTAGATCCAGAAAACTGCTAATTGACATCATAAAATCTGAACCTAAATATCTCAAGAAGACCCTATCAAATTAAAAAAAAGCAAATAAGAATTAAAAATCCGAATACCGCCGGGTTGCTATAAAAAGATTAAAGTGGAGAGCGAATCGTTATAACGTCCGTAAGTAGTACGGGTAAGGGAAATTCGTTTTTTCATTTTTTTAGATTCAATTTTTCATTATGCTACGTAGATTGTCTTGGAAATAATGTTCTGTTTGCGTTCGCATAAAATCATTGCGAAATGTAAACAAGGCTCTGGAAGTGAAATGCATTAACGGGTGGTAACTTCGGATGACTATACGATGACATCACGATCAATTATGGTGACGCGATGTAGGAAAGGAATCTTGTTTAATATTGCCGCCGTCGATGATTGCCCGCCTATCTTTACCGGACAAAAACGCAGAACATCTTTGTTATAAACGTGGCTGAAATTCACTCTGCATTCTGTAAATATTTGCACTTAGCTGGTCGTAATATAGACGACGATTCCATATGCCGCCCTCTCTAACCAAATCGCTCCTAATAATAATTTAATCCGACCGTTTAATTAGTGCCAGTCATAAAATTTTGTTGCAAAATGGTATCTGTTTTTGTGTATTTGTTCCTAATTATGATTTCAGTTCAATTATGTTTTATGACCGAGAACGAAGAACACAAAATTTTGGTTTATGTTTTTGATCGACTGGATGTGTCCGCGTTTGTGTATTTGGCCAAGGTACTAACTCTTTGTGAGCTTATTAAATTCGAAATGAATTATTGCTGTTTGATAATTTCAGAAATTGAATCAATTATGTGCATTAAAATAGCAAATATAGTTGTTGCGTGACTCAATTAGATTAGAAAAATTTTGGTCATTTCGAAAGAGATGCGACCGACAAGTGGACCAATTTTTTGTGGTTTATCATAAATTTCAACATTAAATTGGAATGTTAAGTTCGTTATTCAAACTTGATTTTAATGTTAAAACAATATTCATTATTGTATAGCGAAAAATTTAAATTTAATGTTAAAATATACTGTAGTCTAGAGATGGGCAAAGCCGTTCCTTTCAGTGATGTACTTCACTTCGAGTCACTCAGTGAAGTAGTTCCTTGGTTTTCGTTCCATCGTTCCTTACTTTTTGTCCCTTCGTTCGCTCGTTAATAGTAGAACTCTTAAGGAGAGCAGATGATGAGCAAAAAAAAAGATTAGTAGATCTAGAAGATGATGAGCAAAAAAAGGACAGTGGATCTAAAAATTGATGACAAAAAAAAAGAAGAAAGGTCAGGAGATCTCGAAGATGATGACCAAAAAAATCCATCGTTCCTTCGTTTCTGCTCCTTCGTTCGCTCGCGAACTAGTTCGTTCTATTTTTTTATTTTTTTTTTATTTTTAAAAATAATTATATATATATAAATATACAAAAATTATTATTATTAACAGAGCTAGTGACTAGGACCTTTGGCTTAAGTTCGTTATTTTAGTTCTTTCATAGTTCAACTTGAGGGGAGAAGATGATGAGCAAAAAAAAGGTTGGTAGAACTACATAGAAGATGATGAGCAAAGAAAAGGTCGGTACAGTTTTTTGTCACGTAACTGCAGTTCAACAAAAAGAGTGAGTTACTTCACTCACTCCCTTTCAATGAAGTGTTCTTTTGGAACAGTTCACTCGTGAATGCCCCATCTCTACTGCAGTCACTATCGGCAGCAAACCTATCGTACAAGTATAATACTGTTTTTGGGAATAAAGCAAAATAAGCAGTTAGCACTTTTTTGTTTGGTTATTATAAAATCAGGTATATATCTACTTTCATATTATCCAGAGAGAAATTTTAAAAGCTATCCAAATAGTTTGCCTAAAACGAGGAAACAAATTTTTATGTCAAATTAACTATGAGAAAACAACAACTTTGAAATAGGTACCTTTCAACACTCAGAATAGCGTGGGAGTCTCTCGACTCTTCTCGCATGCAGAAGATATTTCTGGCGAACTCCACTCATACCAACGAGTATTTGGGAAAGCTCTCGACTCAACATATGCAGTATATAAGTGTCTTAGAGCTTGCATACGATCCAGTTTATGGAGTGCAGAGGTTCGATTATTGAGTGCGAATAATAAAACGTTCTTTTTTGTATCGGCTCCGGCTGGATTTCAATTTAAACAAAGAATGTTGCAGAACTGGCTAAAAGTATTAACGCCAAGCCGAAAAAAAAATAATTTGTATCAATTATGGAAAGGTACTTCATGTATGAGGGAGTTCAATATTATGTACACGTATATTAGACATAACACGATATAACTACTACTCCTAAGTGAAAGTCAAGTTTAAACTAACGAGATTCCAACTAATATCAAAGAAAACATTTCATAGATCCTTAAGCAATTCTTCCCCCCCCCCCACAAGTATCATATATAGTATCTATCGCTTCATATCAACCTGACTATTATCAACCCCATCAGAATCACCACACATATCCACACCCACACCTCCTACAAGTATTCCCAGAACTACGACAGAATGACAAAGGCTTTGTTCCGGTTCATATTTAAACTAGAACAATCTGGGCATATATAAGATTGCAATAGCAATCTCTCTTTTCACAGTTCATATCATCCATCCTTCTAACGCTTTGAACTTCACTCAACCAGGTCGATGTGAAAAGCGTTTCGCTGTATATTCACTATATTCCGGGGCACTCACTGTATCTCGAAAAGCACATGCAGGTCTTTAAATGTTTGGATGCCTCCTGGCAATCAACCCTTAACCCAAAAAGTAAATCATTTAGTTTCAAAGGTCGACAAATACCCTCGTCCTTGTACGCTTCTTCATCTACAAGTAGCGGTATCCTGTACTCGGAGGCACCTTCATCAAACTGTAGTCGGTTTTCGAGTTTTATTTCCACAGGATCTTTCGGTTTCTGTTCTTTTGATCCACAAATGATTTTCTTATGCCATTCAGAAAACCATCTAGGAAAATACTTCATATATTTTCTTAAATTTTTTTTATTTTGCTTCCATCCTTGATTTTGCCCTGATGCCGTCTCCGTCCTTGTTATACTCAGCAGAACTAAATTTATAAAAACAGAGAAGGAAAAAAAACAACGAAGATCCGTCTTTAGGACGCCAAGAAGTAAAGGAATACGTGAAAGGAAAGGCATAGAACTATGCAGTATATGTTCCTCCTGCTCAGTAGGTAGTAGGTACATCTCAAATCAGCCGCAAGGTATTTTCTGGTTTCCCGTTTTTTGTGTGCGGAAGCTTCCTTCATATTCCGGGAAGTATAGCTTCGGCGAGCGCGCTATAGATACAGAATACAAGTACATGGCATAGAACCAGCCTCACGGTTATACTTCATTTTCATTCCGAAGGAAATTGAATCTGGAACGCAGTCGGTGTGTGAAACGTTCGCCCTCCCGAACCCGAACCATTTTATTGCCATCTCATATTTGGTATCAACCCCTAGCTTCCAGGGTTGGAAGCTTGTTCTCGTTATTTTCAGGTTTTTAATATAACAAAAATAATATGCGATCGGAATATTTGATTGTACCAGTTGACGACACCATCATGTCAGGGAGCTCATTCTCAATATGCCTGAATCCTTGACTTTTCCCTTCCCTTTTTTTTCCTTTATTTCTTAAATGGAGACATCATCTTTCCATTCCACGGAAGCTACTCGACTCCTTTTTTCCTTCTTCTTTGGCGTTCTGATGTGAATGCATGGACATGGCAGGAAGTTAAAAAGGCAGTCACGTGTCGTATACTTTTAGATTAAAATCAAATAACTGTACGATAATGTACTGCAGTAGTACAGGAGGTTCATGGAAAAGTACAAAAGGGCGACATTGTCTTCCGCTCACTACATTGGACACAAGTGGTTTCATTGTCAACGTTTAAAGGACGCGCGGACCCGGTAGAGTTCCACAACAGACAACAAGAGACGCGTCCTTTACGGCGAAAAATCCTGGCTGCTGGATGGGCCAAGCTTCCCGGGGACGGCATAGTATAAACAGATAAAGCATACCGTCCTGTCAACTGAACATTTTTCCACATTAGCCAGTCATATCAGGGCAATAGATTCAAACAAGCTTGTCCTGTCGCATGTCAGAAACATTGGGGGCTTGTCACCGTCATTTCACTTTAATTTTGTTCGCATATGAAAAACACAAAACGAAACGGACTGTGTAATTGTTCTACGTCGAAATTAACATCAGAAAGGATAATGAAAAACAAAATTATTTTAATATAATGAAAATATTTCTGGTATGAGAAATGAGATAGTACCTACATTAATTGAAAGTTGAGCCCGAGGAGTGCGTGCGGCGACCGGTGTTTTATGACGGCAAAGTTGAAAGGAGCAACCGTTTTGGGATGTTAACACAATTATGCACCTTTTTCTGTGTAATTACATAAAGCTACAAAGATCACTATCATGTTTTTATCAATTAGACCTCTGGATGGGTAATTGAGTACCAGAATTTACGTAATAGGAAAACATACCCGTAATTATAAATGGATGGATTCAAATGAATGCGATGTAATTAAAAAATGCTCACCAACTGAAATAAGTGTTTCGGTGAAAACACAGAGAAATATGATTTTAAATATGAAAAAAAATTTTAAGAATCTTGGGTTTTTGGAAAATAAGAAATATATAGAGCTTTTGAAATAATTGGATTCGGATGAATCGCAGTTACTTAAAAATAGAGATGGGCAAAACAGTTCCTTTCAGTGAAGTACTTCACTCCGAGTCACTCGCTTTAAGAAACGAGTTCAGTGAAGTGTGTATAGCTCCGGAACTCATCGTTCCTTCGTTTTCGTTCCATCGTTCGTTCGTTCACAAGACGAAGTAGTTCGTTCTTTTAGTTCATTCTTAGTTAAACTTGAGGGGAGAAGATGATGAGCATCTCTTCTGCCTTTAAACTTTAATAAGACTTCCGTTAGACTTGCGAGCGGAGGTTGAACTTTCAGAAGCAATAGCTTCGGTAATAACCTCTATAAGCCCTTATGGAAGTAAATGCCATCCAGTCTTATGGAGATTTGTGAACTTTTAACTTGAAGCTTCCGTGAAGTCGGCTACAGACTTCTCCTGCTTTTCTTGTTTTTCGTATTTCGCGAGTTTTTCGTCTTGCTTCACCAAACACATGAAACTCGCGAGAACACGAAAAAAAAATTTACACACAATTCGCAAGTTTTCCGTTTTCGTGATTTCCATTTATTCAATTTAACACTTCGCTGTCCGTCCAAATCATTTCAAATATGTTTTGGAACGTAACCTACAAATGAAAAACTGTCAACACACCACGCAAAACAAGAAAAATCGTACCGCACATTTTTCGTCACTTTCTCGTCAAGCAAAACCCTTTGATGTCGCCAAAAAACCGCCTCCAGTAGAGAAAACTTACAAATAACGAAACGTGAAGAATTCACAAAAAACCACTATACACTATTCACGAGAAAGACGCGAATGATGCGAAATAGGCGAAACTCGATAAGTCCAACCTAAGACTTACAAGCTTCGCTCGACATGTCTAATACCAAGTGATTCGGTTTCAACCCTATTACGACAATGTTTCAGATTGGCCTAGTATGTAGCGTAGTGTGACGGGACTGTGGTTCAAATCCGAGAGTGTGCAAGATCAATTCGAATTTTTCAAACCAAAACTAATAATTTACAGGAAAATAAATTCGTAGTTGGAAGAAAACAAGAGTAAACAAAATCGTGAATTTTTCGTACAAGCAATGTGAACGCCCCCTAAAGGCCTTATACCAACTGTTGGCGCTTGGCTATTGCTGTTAAAATAAGGGGAAAGGTGCGCCAGATTGGTTCAGTAATATCTTATCGAAGCTTTATCAAGTTACGAAAACAGCTTCGATAAGGCCTTATAGAAGTTTGTTAGTTGGGCTATGTAGAGATCATGGGGATGGTTTTCATTCGTAAATCCATTAACTGACTGTACAGACTTAAATTAAACTTAATATGACTTAGGTATCTCGTTGGCTTAAATCTTCCATAGATAAGATTTTAGCCAAACACATTTTTTAGCTCTGACCAACCTTATCTGCATACAGGCTGACTGACCGACAATATTCTGCAATGATAATTATTTTCATAAGAACCTGTTTTACTTCTCTGGATTCGATAGGTTCCGTCTTTATAATGCGAAAACGCATTCATTGCGCTGATATTCTGTCTATAATTGCTTTTCACCGCGCATACTTACGATTACGAATTACCTAGCCGTAGCCAAGAGACTGGTTTTTGAAGGCACTAATTTTCTCGAAAGCCAGTCGCACTTGCTTATCTTATTGCTTTTCAAGTAAAGTGCCCTGGCTTGTACCGCTTCTATAAACTGATAGGCACCTTCTTCTCGGCTGGTAATAATTTTAACATCACATGTTATAACCACGATGATGTGAAAATATTTTTCCGTTTTGCTGTGCCAACAAACATATCGTACATACCCACATATTCCAACATGTGTAATGGACATGAAGATCTCTCTGCCCAATCTCCACACTCATTAATTAGGAAGATGTTAAATAAATTGAAATCGGTTTGCTACATGTTAGACTTATGCTATGAAGAGGAGTATGTTGTATGTCGAGCTCCGTGAAAACATATTAAAGGCGAACATAAATGCACTTTGTGGCCAAATTACAGCACGACTGAGTCTCCCAGATGAGAAAACCGGATCAGGAATAGTATCACATACTCATGCTCGTTTTACAGGGGATGCAATTACGTACGGTTGTTCTTATACTTTTCGAGGTGCAATGGGATATGGAAGTCAAAGGAACGCAGCTAATTACCGATTGGCTGGAAAATTGCTAAAATGGAGGTGATTTAGGTTCAGAATTAATGGGTTCAATATACAGTTCGAAAGACGCTCAATTATTATCAATTTGAACGATCTTGAATTGGTTGGTTTTGAAAAAAAAATTGTCTTGAATTCTGCAATCAATTTTAGTTTTTATACCCCTTTATTATTTTCAGTAAATTTAACAATGCACGGAAGACAACAATGGAAGACAACCAAAACAAATTTTTTATTAAGACGAGATACTCAAAAACGCTGGACTTGTGCCCCACATTGGGCGCCTTTTTCTAAACTCGCTGGTGAATTTTTCAAATGACTATTTTCATTATAATTGAATGAAGTGAAAAATGGTTAGTTTAGGAAGATAAAAACAATTTTTGTACTATATTAAAACTAGAACCGTTGGATATTTTCATTATAATTGTTTAAAGTGAAAAATATAAAGATTAAAGCAATTTTTGTATTACATTAAAACCAGAACTTAAAATAAGCTGGATTTAAGCCCTACGTTGGGCGCACTTTTTTATCTTAGGTGAACTTTTCAAATGACTATTTTCATTTCAGTAAGATTACGTTGAATATTTTGCCCAATGCTTCCTATACCAATGACCTATTTGGGACTTATACTCGGTGGACTTTTGAAGATGTTTGCAAAACACGAACTCCTCGAAATTTATAAGGAAACCATTGTTTGAAATAGAGATCGCCCTATCACCATTCTGACTTCTTTCGAGCTCAATCCTGTAGTCAGTAGTATACCCATGTATTTCCTTATTTATCTAATTTCTTCACTGCCACTTCTACTTGCCTCGAAGAAGCACGGCAAGCAGATCATGAATAAAAGAGTTAACATGCACAGAAATATGTACCCTCTGTTGAAGCAAACATACTACCTTGCATACTTCAAATTCCATTCTTGTCTTATTGCAATGCAAATTTTGAATTATCTTATCTGCCATCAAGCAAAGGAAATAAAATGTAAAATAAACATCCAACTACTATACTTTTATTATCTACAAGTCTACAAAAATAAAAAAGAAAAGGAAACACCTTCCAAGGACCTATGAATACCAAAATAGCCCGAGCAAATGTCTTGAGTAACAAAAAAAAAAAAAAGAGGAAGAAAACATGCAACACATGTTCGACGCAGAGAGAGATGGTTAAAGAAAGCAGTTTTGAAAATTGTGGCCTAAAAAGCGGGAACCAGCGCACCAACAGAAACCGTAGCATCTATAACATGGTTCGCATAGTCGCCTATTTGCAACAGGGGAGGAACTAATGCACGGATAAAACCATGTTCCAACATTCCAAGCAACGGCCCACGATATTAACCTCAAAAAGTACTTTGGTGTGTTGTACCACGATGGCAGTTATCATATCCAACAACCCCCGATTCCAACGAGCGACAGAGAGAAGAAAAAAAAACAACATTTATTATACGGAAATGTTGTTCACCCCCGCCCCTCTCTTACCCACTCTTAACAAACATAAATGTCCTGACACACTCCTTTTTTTCTCGGGCCTTACTTGAGAAAACATTTCGTCGGTAAACCTTCCCCCCCGTTTACACAATAAGAATAAGGCGTCTAGGGGTTAAGATGCGAGCAAAGTTGGTAACGGTAGCAGGAGTAAGGGTGGCTGGAGTAATAGTGGTCCTTGTGTGTCCTGAAGGATGAGTAGAAAACTTGTTGCAAGACGATCGCACACGAAAAATTTTTATCTTTGAGATGGTAATATGGTTTTCTTTATATTCATTTTTTTTTGGGTAGGATGGGTTAGGTGGAAGGGAGCAAGCGGGGTGGTTCGAATGTCGGTAGATTCTTGTCACACTACCTGATATATCTCATGCTGTGGCGAAGCTCAACATAAAATATCCACAAACACACAAACCGTTGCTTTTAGGGTTGCTCTTTTGTGGACGGTAAATTCAGGTAAAGAACTACGAACAAATGTTTCCACCTTCTCCATTCAGCGAACCACCCCAAAGGTGAGTCGCATTCTCATCTTCTTCTTCTTCGTTCACTTCGTAACATAACCTGCTCTTTCTGTTATTCAGCCTTCGTAAAAATGTTTCAATTTCGCAATAGGCTTTCAAAGCGACTATGTGTGGTATGTTTTTGTTGTTCACTTTAATACATATACTCCTTCCGCCGCCATTTCGTTTCGCCTTTTTTCTTTTTTTTTTATTATTCGCTTGTATTTTTCACAGGATTCGGAATTGTTGGGTAATGGATGAAAAGAAGACGATGAAGAAGAAGAAGATATAGCGGAAAAAATATGTCGGTAACGGTAACCAGCAATAGGTAGGTAGGTAAGGATAAGAACGGGAAAAAAATAAAGAAGAAGACGCAGAAAAACGTTGAATGTGTCGACTTAAGTGATAAGAAAAGCTCGTGATTCAACTTTATTCGCTTCTAAGTTTTTCATATGAAATTTTAATTTACAATGAGGTCGGGGTGAGATATAATCTCGCTTTTTTCAGCAATATATTACACCTTTATTTTATGATAGGGATGTCACTGAATTTTTTATGGGCTCAACCCGAGTGATTGAATGAATATGTTGATGGTTCATGAATATAGAGAGAAGGAGTCGGTCGTTATGCAGAGAAAGTATCAATTCGGTGATTGATAGAGTTAGCAGTAAATTTATGGTATGTTTTTTTTTATAGGCAACTATAATCACGATGTCAACTATCCATTGAATTTTATTCCGGACGAAATTGATTTTTTACGTTACCGTTTTAAGATGACCGTTGAAATCTTCTCGAGAATGTTTACTATGGGACGTGACGTACTAAGGCTTGGATCGTCTCATTTGAGACTTAAGCTCCTTCCTTTATTTTTCGGACCATAGCCGCAGATAGTTTCGAAGGCAGCATCGTTTAACCATTTTTCAGTTATTTCTAACCACAAGCTAACCACTCCTAGGTCTCCGTTTACCACATGTGAAACCACTTATGGTACCAGTAGTGCTCCTCCACCACCTGCAATCTTGAATTACAAACTGGTCTTTTCGACAGAATCAATTTACTCCTGAAAGCTTCATCTTGATGTAGTACTGGAACAAGATAACAAAAAAAATTGGAACGCGGTAGGACCAATTCCAATGTAAGCCCGAGGAAGTGAAAACCAAACCAATGTCTTATCACTCCTAAGAGAAATGACGGAATTTGTAAAAACATGTTCAATCCTTTGATACCCTATTAGGGGTTGAAAAAGGAAAAAACTTGAAAACAAGTCTTATGTGATTATTAAACAAGCCTATGGAAGTGAAAAGTCTTTCGATATTTAATCAGACCTGAAGGATACAGCTAAATTTGGGAAAATGTATACAACACCATTACTCCACCTTGGGGGTTGAATTTCAAAAAATCCTGAAAACACATTTTAGGTATATATATGAAGAATCAGTAGAATAAAAATGAATTGAATATTTGGAAAGACTTGATAGATATGACGAAAGTCGTGAAAATATATGCATTCCATTCTCACTGATATTTTTTTTTTACCCCCTTCCGAACGCCAATGGATATTTGAATTTTTTTCAGCAGAATTACTTTTCTAGTTGATTTGCATATGTATATGCGAGTTTCAACTTGTTAGCATAAGCTGTTCTATAGTTAGGAAAAACATCACCCACCCCCCTACCATAACTAAACCAATAAAAATTATATTTTTCGAACATGCTCCTACTTTAGTTCTATCTAATTACCATGTTTCAGATTTATATCAATATAGAATCTCAAGATATAAACATCGAATCTTTTTCCTCCCAATTTTGGCGTACAGCCGGACTGAAACTTTTTTTTGCTCTTTTGGTGTTCTTTAGTGATGGAACTTTATTATTAAAATACTTTACTTTGAGCAAGTACAAAACATTGCTATACTATAGTGATAGTGTAAACTATTATCACTGCACTGAAATAATGCAGACTATTGAAACAGGTCCTTAATCAATAGATGCAGTTCAAATACTTACTTTTATAGCTGCAATGTATTGGTCGGAATTTATCCTGAAAAGAAACAGAACGACATTGTTAGTAATACAATCTAGCAAATAATTAAGTTGTATATGATTGACCTCTATAATTTTAAAGTTAAACAAAAAACGGGTGTCCTCTAGGAATTCCATTTTCGTTTCATCCTTCGTTTCACACTTCGATCCCTATTTTTGTCTTAAGACATCACATATAAGATATTTCTAGTACTTGTATGCCCTGCCGAAGCATTCAAAATGTACCATGGACATGGAAAAACGACTGACTTTTGAACATACCAAAATTGAAGGGATCTTAAGAAAACTTTTCGAGCGACTTCAATAAAACGTCAATAAAGTTAAAAGGTCTTTTTAAAAAAAAATAGCTGGTTTTGCTCATTTCTGACCAAAAACATCGAAGATCAAATTGGACACATTCTTTTCCCAAATTCTCTAAGAAATGCCTTTTAACACATCAACAGGACACACTATCCGGTCTGACTCTTTTATCCGATAAGAAATACTTTTCTTCTGAACCAATGCCTTTAATCTTTCCCCGACACTTTCGGAGCATTTTTCACATACATACCAAGTTTATCGAAAGTTCAGTCAATTTCAAAGAAAGAATGGAAAAACAACGAAGCCCAAATTCCCAAAAGGAAGCAACAATGCTCTTGAGAGTAATGAAAATGTCTACAGTTCACAGAATTGCTTAGTTAAAAACAAATTTATGCAGGACCTTTATTTAATAAAAAATCTCAAAGAGGATATTCTCTAAAAAAGATCGTACGTTCCATTGAACTGATTGTTCAATTCTTATTAAATATTCAGTAAGGAGTTTAGCAAGTATTTTGTGATAGCAAAGTTTAAAGCCTTAATGGCTTCGTGAGTATCGAAAGAATTTTTTGCATCTAAGCTCAACACAAGGCTTTGCATACTTTCCGTACCATTTCAAAAAATTCTGCAGCTTCTAACGTCTATAAATTAGAATTATATATGTGATCTCAATTGAACTCTGCAAGAGTAACGAACAGAGTGAAATTCAATGACTCTAAAACATGTAGTATTTTATGCATTCACAAAAAATCATACTCTTAGTACTCCTAAGTCATACTCCTTAGTTGTTGTAAAAATAAATATTATAATTAGTATAAGACTTAGAGATGGGGAAAGCCGTACCTTTCAGTGAAGTATTTCACTCCGAGTCACTCACTTCAAGTAACTTTTTCAGTGAAGTAGTTCCTGAACTCTGTGTTCCTTGGTTTTCGTTCCATCGTTTTTGTTTCTTCGTTCGCTCGCGAACTAGTTCGTTCTTTTAATTCTTTCATAGTTCAAATTGAGGAGAGAAGATGATGGCCACCAAAAAAATAAGGTCAGACCAACAAAAAAATAAGGTCAGTCGATCTAGAAGGTGATAACCAAAAAAAAATCAAAAAAAGTTCAGTTAAGTGTTTTGTCACGTGTCCAATGGAACTGTAGTTCACCAAAAGGAGTGAGTTGCTTCACTCACTCCCTTCAATGAAGTGTTTTTTTGGAACAGTTCACTCATGAACGGCCCATCTCTAATGAAACTTAGAAGTAGTGAATATTGCAGAGATTTGTTCGAAATTTTGTAAAACAATCTTTCACCATTTCGACTAATCAACAAAATATAAGCTTGTGTCGAAATAAAACAGAAAAAGGAAAGTATAATATTTTTCGTTTCTAAATCAATCCCTTCATAAGAATCCAGCCTGATTAACTCTACGCAATCACTGAGGAGAATAATGCGCTTCTCAATAGCAGAAAAGGGCAAAACTACCGAAGCAAACAAATCCGGAACCTCTTCAACAAAAGATACAAATATGACGAACTGAATCCAGCTCCAAACCAAACGATCTCATCTTCATCCTTCCCGTCACGCGCTACATTCACATTTTCATCCCTCATTTTTCTATTATTAAATTTACCCATGCAAAAGAATTTTACATCAAAACCAAATATATCACATCCGATGAATCAGACGGATTCATTTCCTATCATGGGAATATAATTTTCCCGAAAAATCCCTTATCTTCCTTTAGTCTCAAAAGGTGAAAAGATTTCGATAGCTCGCATGAATCCTTTTTATGAATAAAAAATACACCCTTCCTTCCAAAAAAAAAAAAGAATATATACAAGAAAAAACTTCTCGTAACGCTTAGGATCCATTATAATATGTGGTCGAGAAGACAGGGGATGATTGCTCCACCGGATTCGGAAAAAAAACAGGCTTCGCCGAACAACCCCCCAGCTCGTTCAATTCCATCGGCTGGACTGTGACATAGAGCCGCATGCTAATGTAATACTGTTGTACTCAAAGGGGTGAATTAAATGACCCGAGAAGTGGGCAAGGCCCGAATTTTGGAATTCAATTCTGCGTCAGCTGAAAATCGAAAAAAGGAAAATATTATAAAGAACCAATTTCTGTGGTTCACTCTGTTTCCTAGTTCATTCCATGTTTTATTATTTTTTTCGTCCAAAACAGTCTGAGAGCTTCCCTAAGTGTGGCAAAAATGAGGAAATCTAAGAAAAGAAAACTCGAACCACTGGCGGAAGAAACAAAAATAATAACAAAAAGGTTGGGAGCAAAAAAATAGAAACGAAGAAGCCTACCCCCTGAGTACATCACGACGATAATTTTTTCTCTACCTTTCTTTTCGCTGGAACGAAGCAGAGAAATTCACCTTTACGGCCGATTTACCTTTGGTATTTTCCCTTCGTCATATTCACCGTATATATGCGGAAAATACAGAAAAATCTATCTGGCAGCTACTGTTCGAGGGGGTTGGTTGATTCACCTCCACTGTATGCTACTCTGTTGTACCCACAACCGTCGGCCACTCTACTCAGCCGCCCTGCCCTGCAAAGGTAGATATACCTGCCCCCCGGACTGGAGCATGTTCTATACTAACTGCTCCTCACACATACATATAGAGCGAGAATTGCTACAAAACCAACCCCAACTCAACAACCCCAAATGGCCCCATTTTCCCACATCACAACCCCATTCCGATTCGACCGGAGCGAGGATGACGACGACGTCAACGTGTAACTTTGTGTACATATTTGGTGAGGTTGGCGTGTGCGAGGGTGTAAGCAGAACTGACGGTTCTGAACGCTCGCCATAGCCAGGACTCGTCAGCATACAAGGAGTATCGATCCATATGTTGTAACTTTAGCTCCGGTAGGAGTGCTGAAGCTGAAGTGCAGTTCGGGAACCAGCTATACATATTCCTATATGAACGTAACAGGATTGTATATTGTGCATGTGTATCGTACCCAGTAGCGGGGTCCTTATCCACGCTGCTGGATATACAGGAGATAGAAAAAAAACCAATTCTATCCTTAGTTGGATGGAGTACGACGGGGTCGTATCCTGTGCTCTAATACCAACCCGATTCGGCCCTGTGCCCTGCACTCTCCAAGCCCTGGCACTATGGCACGCTCAACATTCGAGCCAACGAACAATTTTTAGGGGTTGGTGATGAGGTGTACGTGTTCAGCCCGAATTGCCATCACATATACTATACGCGCGAGTCTCGATTCACACACAAAGCGGTCATATGCACAGAACACAGAGGCGTGCATTAATTAATAATTGACGCTAGAGTCATGAATTGTTCACGGAGAGATGATTACTTTTTCATGGATTCATCCCTCGGTTTGTGCCCAAAATGAAACCACAAATGCGACTCAGAAATCGTGAGGGACTAGCCATGTATACTCTTTTTCTGGTGGTCTTACTATGTTGCTGTTGTTTTACGTTGGCATTTTTCATCCCCGCACAGTCACAGCTACTTACGACTTTCGGTATTATTATTTACGACGAATGGGGCTTGCATAATATCACAAGGATAATCCGGTTGTCCGTTTTTTGGTTTGAATGCCCGGAGGGGATAAAGTTTTTGAAGGGGTCATATGGAATTAAGTTAATTCCATTGTGGCCAAAGTTGGCAAAATCCCCAGCGAATTTCATTGTAGATTTTAACAATTTACTGTCTGGTAGAGTAACATTAGCCCATAGGTACAAGTATCACTGCAAATGCATACAACGTTCAATAATATCATTTTTTAAACTTTTTAGAGCTACCTATCATGAAGTAATGGTAGAACTATTCCTTACTATTCTAACTAAAAAAAGGAAAAAGAAAAAATTTAAAAATAGATGATTATTAAACAAGCCCGTGAAAGTGAAAAGATATTTGATATCTGATCAGACCTGACAGATATGGCAGAATTCATGAAAAAGTATACAATTACTTTACACCCACTTAGGGGTCGAATTGCAAAAAATCTAGAAAACATTTTCTAGGTATTCATATGATGAATCCATAGAATAAAAACGAATTCAATATTTGGGAAAACCTAGTAGATATGATGAAAATCGTGAAAATATATTCATTATAGGTACATACTTTCACTGAAAATTGTTTGTGCCCTTCCAAAAGCCAATGGATAATCGAATTTTTTTTTAATCAAAATTACTTTTCTAGTTTATTTACATATAGGTACACACCGAGTTTCAACTTTCTAGCATCAGCCGTTCTATAGTTAGGAAAAACACCACTGAAGTTTTTCAAAAATCTAAAATTTTTATATTGTCAAAAAAATTTCAAAAATCTACAATTTTTATATTGTAGATTTTGGAAAAATTACAAAAAAAAAGTTATCATCGGAGTGTAGAAAAAACCGCCAAATTACAGTTTTGCATTACGGAAAAGTTTATTTATAAAATTTTATAGCAGTCATATGATCTGGAACTGGAAACCCAATTTTTTTTCGGTATTTTTGAATCTTTTTACACGGGCGAAAATTTATTTCTTTAGCTCAAGCACTCTTGCTCTTATAGATTTGTATTTGTATACTCATACTCGTACGTATTAGAGATGGGTCGTTCAGGAGTGAACTGTTCCAAAAGAACACTTCATTAAAGTGTTACTAACTCACACCTTTTGGTGAACTGCAGTTCCATTGGACACGTGACACAAAATTGACCAACCTTTTTGTTTTCATCATCTTTTGGATGTACTGGCCTTTTTTTTGTCCGCTTCTACATGTAGATACTAAAGGAACGATGAAACGAAGAGTTCCGGAACTACTTCACTGAACTCGTTCCTTAAAGTGAGTGACTCGGAGTTCAGTACTTCACTGAAAGGAACTTTGTTTTTCTCTAGTATGTACATCTTAATCTGCTGCTTGATGGACAGCGGACCAAATTAAATTTATAAAGATCAAGAACTCAATCTTCTATCAAAGCCAGGTTCTTTACAATACCAGAAAATAAACGAAAGAAAACTAAAAGGAATCTTAAGGGATCGTTTTCGATTAAAAAAAGCCAATTTTCGGATAAAAAAAACAACCCACAACGAGTACAAAACAAAAACTTTGCCAAATCCATTTTTGTACTATGTTTTTTTTTTTTCGTATTAAAAAATAAAAACTAAATTGACGACCGCCTTTATAGCCAGCGGCCACTTAACAAATTTTAATCCAAGAAATAAATTTCGACAATATGTTCCCAACTTTATGCCACTTTCACATCGGGCGCATTTTTTTCCCAATCGCTTTGGCTTTATTGTTGGTTACTTGCCCTGCAGGCCTGTCTTGAAAATCTCGGATATTATATTATCCATATAATATGGGATCGGGAATAAGGGATGAGTGCTTTCTGGGTGATGGTTCCCACGCAGGATTTCCAGTCGAAAAGAGTCCCGATGAGGTTGGTAAAAAAAAACAACAACAGCCAACTTTTCATAAAACTCCTCCTACTTTAGATTTTGATCCTGACCGCCCCCTGGCTTCTGCTCCTTTACATCGAGTATAGGTTTTTGGCTTCGATAATTGTATTTTGTAGATCTTCCAAAGTGTTTCAACGGCACACAACATCTGCTCGTGTAATGGCTCTGGCCCATTGTACCCATAATACAGAACCACTCCAGCCAATTCATGTTCACCCTCCTCGATATCCTCCGAGCGTTTACTCCTGGACTAGAGTTCTAATACACCCCAAAGATAGGGGCGCTCTCGGAACTAATGATGTGGCCAATTTGCGTTTATCGCGTCGACAACGATAAGAGTTCTAAGGGCCGAAAAATTACAAATTGGAAAACAAAACGTGAACACCATTAGCCAATGGATTCGGGAATTTTGAACTATAGCGGAGGTCAGCCTAGCAGAAATTAATAGGTACAGCGCTCTAAACACCGAAACCGAAATTAAATTCAATTAGAACATAAATTAAACCCTCCGACGTAATGCAGAGTATTACAACAGATACTCGTTGGTATCGATTAGATCTGATTTTTATCGCCCTCTAATAGATTCACCACCATTTGGCTTCTTTTCAATTAAAGGCCCATTATTTAAACGAATCAATTTTTGAGACGGTTGGGTGAATTTGGAACGAACAGTGTTTTTATTTAAAAATTTTAAAAATTATTTATTGTTTTTTTAAAACCACTCGAGCGGTATTTTAATAGACAAGGAAATTTATGAACACGGAACATGTTCACAAGTAGGTTCGAGCGGTTTGGCTCCCGGCCAAGGTACGCGTTAGTTGTATCAATCATAAAGAAAAAATCCAAGACCTCGTAAATGTCACCACAGAATTTTTTATTGTGATATTCTGCATACCGCTCTAAAGCTTTCCTGACATGTGTTAACAGTAGTGATTTTTTTCCCGGAGAATGTTATGGCTAATAAGAAGCCATTATAATGGCATCTTTAAGGAATAGCAATGAGATTGAAATTATTGTTATAAGAAAGAGTTTAGTGCTTTGATTTGGCGCACCTAAGAGCAATTACGTGGTAGTTTATGAGGTGGCGCCTGCCAATCACTACCAAGGTGCAATGAATTCAAAACATGAGAATGAAGCCTACGTGTGATAGAAGAAGTTCCATTTGACTAGTTTTTTATGGTCACCGACCGACATTAATGACTCAAGGATCAGAGATTAACTTAGAAGAAAATACGGGTGCGAAGAGTTTATCACTACTTAGGGGATGACTCCCTAATGCGATTAGCATAGTTACGACAACACAAGGAATAACAGGAATCAGAAGGGTTGATAATGAAGCTATAGGAAGGTAGTGAAGTATGAGGCTGGAATTTATAGGATTCATAGGTAATGAGTGAATCTATTAAACCGCCATAGTTCCACTTTGATCTCTTTTGACATACGGTAACAAGCCTAACTGAAGCATAATTGCTAATAAATATAGGGGAGTTAACAGATGAAATACTGAACTACCACTTAAATTGCAGTTTGTAAAATTAAAGGCAAGGGGACTGAGCATTTTCATGGGAGTGGATTAATGGCATAGAAAATTACAAGCACTTTCAAACAATCAACCGTTTTTAGCGTACAAAGTTTTCGAGGACATTTTGAAGTGAGTTAACCGAGGAAATATCGGGCTTGTTTTTCTGTGAAGAGAGCCAAAGTTCAATTATTTAAGTTCTCTATTTATTCGTAACAATAATCAATGGCACAACAGTCTAAATTGGGCCTAGTCCTTGAAGTTATGCTAGAGTTACTTCATTACGGAACACTAGGAGGTGAAGTGGTCAGCCACACGCTCGTCCATGATTATTACCCCGATTTTAACTCAGGTACTCATTTACAGCTGAGTGCACTGGTAGTCCAGCACCCAATCCCATTCTCGAAAATTACTTGTCGCCAAGCAGATTCGAACCTGGTACCAGATGCACCGAAGGCAAGTGCTCTAGCCACTAAGCCACCTAGACTACACCCAGTTATTTAATTCGCAATAGGTGTGACTTATTGTTTTTTTATGGAAGCCTTTAAGCAAGTGTGGAAACTGGACTGACTATTCAATTTCTTTACTTCTAGAATCTTTCCTTACGACCTAAAACTATTAAATTCCTTCATTTTAACTACAATCACCCCAAAGACATAAAGCATTTTATTTACAAACGAGCTCAATCTTAAGTTTTTCTTTTCTTAACTTTATCGCGAGCAATTTGTGTGAATGCATAATTTTTTGAAAGACTTTTGCATGGAAGCCATGGCCTAAGCTGTGTTCCCGTAGAATAATCGCAGAAGAAATTCGCAGAGTGAATAAGTCCTAGTCCGAGTAAAGAATATCACCAAGGATCACATCTTGTGGAGGACTAAACTGTTGCTTCCTGATATTTCAACCGGTTATCGGTGATTCAACAGGCACAGAAACAAAGGAAATTATTTCGTTCGTGAAAAAGAAACGGTCTTTTTACCAAAGAGCAGGTGTGAGGATGATGGGGAAAAAAATTTTTATGTCCATTTTAAAAGGTACCAGATATTTATCCTTCCTAACAAGGCTGCAACTAGTTGACAAACCACTATTGTCAGCACTCCTATAATATCCTTCTACTTGGCTTGTTGGGAATCAAATATTGTTTTTCAGTTTAAGTTAATTATCCTTTTACTATTTTGTTTTTGATTTCTCTTTTAATTTAAGTTAGTCTGTAAGTTAGGTTTAAGCTACATATGGTTTTTTGTACACATTTTTCTTTGAATTTAGGTAACTAAAATTGTCGTAAATGTTTTGCTTTGCTGTGCTAACTAGGTTTAATTTAGCTGCTAAGATATTGAATTATCTGTTCTCTAAATCATTAATTATAAGATCATAAACATAAGTGGATATAAATATTGATTAAATTGAAGAAAAAAAGAAAAAGAGGAAAGAAGGAGGCAATATTAAAAAAATACCAATAAAAACTATCCTCGAAATTTTTTTTTTTCAAGAATAACGATTTTGTCCTTTTTGTCCTCAAAACACGTTTTTTTATTTATTATTAATATTATAATTGTATTTTAATAAAAGGCATATAAATTACACAGATCCCCTTGAGATCCAAAGTTAATTTTTTGATATGTTTTGAAAAACACTATAACTTGCGAAATGTAAATAAAAAAAAAATTAAAAAAAATTATTTTGAAATATTTAGGATAAAGGAAAAAATATTTATTCTTGAAAAAAAAAACATTCAATTTCAATTCAATTTTTTTGCGACAACCCTTCCCTTTGAAATAAGCCCTACTTTATTGTTCTAGGATAAAAATGACCAGAGATACGAACACCATTTTTGAAAAAACTTTAACATACTAAAACTAACAACGTTTAAGAAATATTTGGAAATGTTTTTACTTAAAAATTTAAACTTGCTTTTAGTTGCATTATTGCATTATTTTCTTCGTTTCTGTTTTGAAGTAACCTGGTAGGTACTAACCAAGAAGTGAGAAAAAGAGGAATAATTTCATATACCTATAATTGATTTTCGCCACAAATTGTGATAATGAAAAAATAATTCTGGAATACCATAGGGTTTTGTCACGACAACTCCCCTTCGGTATCAATCATAAATTACTCCTTGATGTCTTAACCATACCCAGCAGCTTATTTTCCAGATGGCACCGTCCTCGACTTCTCCTGGACACGCTACTATCCACACAAGATTATTGAAAAATAATCGACTATATGCGTATTGGATATTCACCCCAAGGCACGTGCTTAACGATGCACATACGGTCGCTACTGCATGCCAACTTTTCAAGTAGCTATTCGCCACAGGCATATATGGATAGTATTTTATTGTGTAATGTCTCAATCCGACTGACGTCAATTACTTGCATGTAAACGGAAACCAAAAAAACCATACGCAAACGACACGCATCACGAATCGAACGGAGTTCAATATCGCCCCAAAGGAAAAATTAAATTGTCCAACATCCTTAATCACTCGATTTTTTTTCGATTTCGATTCCGCCCCACCCCGATCATAATTTCAGTGATGATGCCAACATTGTTCAAAGTTGCCGATTTATTACCAGCCCTCGTCCGTAGTCTCATAAAAATTTCAATAACAAAAGGAAGCGCTTGGGCATAAACAAAATCCCACATGATTCGTTCGAAATCACATATTCCATTTTCACATCCCCTACGTATGATTCACGTAGGTATAACGAATATGACACACTTACCGGAAGACAACATCTCCTATTGGAAGTTGTGCGTCTAATTGCCCATTCTGCGTACTAACAAAGAACCTGCTATGGAGCTCCAACAGCCCAGACCAGACGCTTCATGAGTAAGCCTAGACCATCCTAGAGCCTAGGGTGTATATGGGCCTATGCTCGACACTAGCACCTTTGAAATGATAGAAGCGAACTGAAACAGCCCTGCGGATTATATGAGTAAAGAAGTCATTAAAATTCTGTTAGTCGACTCCATTAAATTTATTACTTTTGGTGCACCCGCCCCACCGACCGGCCGGTCGACCGTGTACATTGTCATATGTAGAATTGTCGGGTACAGGTGGTCTAGAGGTGATCAGAGCGGGCGCTAGTGAACAAAGCAACAACATTTTGGAGTAGTGTATGTTGGGAATGTGGGGTAGTTTTTCAAAGTTGTATAGCATAGCTCGGAATGGAGAGCTTGTCTGGCTTATGGAGTCATAAATGTTTATCGGATGGACGGATTGGAAGTCGTCCAGAAATTTGCTATCTACACCGTCCCACGTCCAGTTTAAATTTTTGCGAACTACGTGGAGTTATTGCCCTGAAATATGCAGGAAAATAGGTTAAAGTCATAAATGAGTATCAGAAAAAAGGATGAGACTGAAGGAAACAAAGTCTCGAACAAAAATAGACGAAGGTAAGGCGTTGGTCGTGTGTCCTCCTTGGTCATCTTTGAAATGAATAATGTAGGTATCCAAATTTAAAACAAAAACAATATTCTACATATTACCAAACTTGAAACAACAAAAGAGCCGCCATTCTCAATTCGTGACTATCTTGATTAATAAATAACCAGATAGGACCACCTTTGACACTCATGTACTGTAGGTGTATCAAAATACGCATCATGTATGACCGTGTAATTCTATTAACCAATAAAACAATGTGCCCTAAAATATGATAATTGCCTGCAACATGTAGCAATAACTCTATCAAAAGCATAAAGAAGCGTGTAACCCCAGACCCATCTTGTCTGCATACGATTTGTCCAGAGTACTGGAAAGATGGGAAAAGACAAAGCCAGAATTCCCTAGTGAGTAGATTTTACGCCCATGAGCACAAGTACTTTGGCACGTGGCACCATACGCATGCCGACTTGGGACTTATCAACTACTCGATATCAAAAAAGGGTTAATTATCCTCGGGCTCTTTACAACCGCCACAACTCCCGTTGACATATCGGACCAACTCTCAAATGGACTCTAATGTTCGAACGTGATCTTTAGACGCTACCTAAATTAGGTACATAAAAACGAGCAGAAATACAATAGGCTATACATTATGCGCGTACCTTAAGGCGTAACGGCCACCGTCGGCAACGTCACCGATGCCGCAAGGGAACGACAAATTTTTATTTAACTGCCTTTTGTGTCGTCATCTTTGCTTCACACGCATCTGAAATTATTAGGGGTATGTCCCTAACCAGTTGGATTTTTTTTTTTTGCCTTTCTCTACATGCCGCCCATTTCAAATTGTACAAAGGCTCCGAAAAGCAATAAATCAATCAAAAATCGAATTAAGTCATAAACGTATTTCCTTTCGTTCCCTACAAACACATGCGATTAAGGTAGCCCAGGTGAATGGAACAATAGAATTCGAAAAAAAGCGTAACATGTTTTTGACTTTCCTGTATTTTATATTAGTGTCAAAAGTGGAACCTTTTGAATTTTTTTTTGTTCGCTCGAATCTCCTTTATCCTGGCTGACTCTGCTATTTGTGTGTGCACTTTAGCCCGCATAAGCCTGTCACCAGGTCGGATTGTGTCAAAAATGAAATCATAAAAAAAATCGAGAAATCGAGAAAGAGGATGCCGACTAGAAAAAGAAATTTACGGGGTTGAAAAAAAAAACTTTGTGTAGAAAAAGTGGCCAATCCATGTCAAGGGTAACAACAATATTGGAGAAAAATCCAAACGAAAATGTCAGTCAGGGATGAAAAAATAATTTTTAGGTTCTCGATCATGACACCACGTACCTTCGTCAAACAAGGAAAAAAGGGCAGTTCGACAGAACAAAATAGAAAAAACAACAATAGAAAGGAAAACATTTCGGACTGGATTTAGTCATATTTTACTCCTTAATTTCATAAAATCCAATCAACTTTAAAGGATAATAATTCACAAATTGTGTCTGTGGTTTTGAGTCACTGGAAAAGGTTTAACAATTTGGAGGTTGAGTTTCAATATAGAGAACAGCATACTTGGAAGTACAAGAGGACGAAACCAATTGAACTTTGTTAAAGGAGTTATCCCGTGTGAAGGCTCTTTTTTTACGCTCCATTTTATACATTTTTTTTGGCAAACTAAATAAAGATACGACATAAGTGGGGTTGGACAACACAACTAAGATGTTCTCGCGGGATCTTAGTGTCTTTCAAAATTTTCACCTTCCTGCAAAAAAAAATTGTTTTCCAAAAGACTCTTTTATGCCACGATTGCCGCCGTTCTGTTTATCTCAAATGAAAAAATTTGCCTACAGTCTGGGTGTAACTTTATTATTTTTCCGGCAGAAGTTCGAAGCGCGTTTTATTCTCAGAACAAAAGGTTCAGGAAGCGATTAGAATACTATATGAAGTATATAATTGGGTTATATTCCAGGATACGGTCTAGGGGTTGAAAAAGAAAAAAACTTGAAAATACGTGATTATTAAACAAGCCCGTGGGAGTGAAAAGTTATCTGATCAGACCTGAGAGATATGGCAGGATTCGTAAAAGTACGCAACTACGTTACACCCCCTTAGGGATCGAATTTCAAAAAATCTTGAAAATACTTTCTAGGTGTTCATATGAAGAATTCATAGAAAAAAAAGGATATTTAGGGAGACCTAGAAGATATGACGAAAATCGTGAAAATATATGCTTTCTATTTTCACTGATAATTTTTTTTTTGCCCTCCCCTTGCAAACGCCAATGGATATTCGAATTTTTTTAATCAAAATTACTTTTCTAGTTGATTCACATATACATACCGAGTTTCAACTTTCTAGCATAAGCCGTTCTATAGTTAGGAAAAACACTCCCGCACCCGCGTACCATACTACCCCTATACAAAATGATATTTTTCCGACATGCACCTAGTATAGCTCTATCTTAATACCAAGTCTCAGCTTTATGTTTTTATAGATTCTCAAGATATAAAAATCAGATGCTTTTCATTTTCACCCTTCCCACTCTCACTCTCTGAACCCAAATCTTTAAAACCCTTTTTGTTTCTGCTAGGGGTCTATTAGGCCTACGTTTGGTAAAAATCTTAAGCATCTTACACTGTTCTTGAGATATGAGACGTGAATTTTTAGAAAAAATCTTATCCGCCACACTTTCATGCTCCACCGCACCCTTGAAAAATTTTACTTTCAGCAAACTCCATTTGTCAACCCTTACGCACAAACCGAATTTTATTTTTCTAGTGCAATTGGTTCATGAGATATCGTAACCTAAAGTTTCTGCTCCCCACCCCCGTACGCCACTGCGCCCACTCAAAAATTTGATTCCAATCTATTCTCCCCTAGTGCACCTACAGATAGTTAGTAAGTTTGAATTTTGTGGCACTAACTGTTTAGGAGACCTGGATTTTAAAATGTACCGATCTCGTTTTTTTTTGCGTTACGGACGCATTATTTCCCCCCTCACTCTCACACCCTTTCACTTCTATCGGCATTTTTTGCAAATTGGTCCACTTTTAAAGCTCTATATAGTTTTCAAATTTCAGCTTTCTAGCATAAGCGGTTGCTGATATCTAGTAACCAAAATTTTCCGTTTAAAACACTTCTTCCACTTCCCCCCTCACACCCGCACCCTTCAAAATATGATCACTTCAAGGGGCCTACCCAGTTTATTCTTTAAAAAATTTAATTTAATAGCTGAAAGGGTTTAGAAACTAGAAGCCTTCAAACGATTTTGCGTACAGTAGACGACGTACGGCGGACAGACGGACTGAAACTTTTTTTTGCTTTTTCCGTGTCGAAAAAAAATTGTGCAGGGTAGTAAATTAAAAAAAAAAAATCGATAACAATACTGTATTATCTATTAAATAACCGAGATTTTATAACATAATATATTTTTTTGGCTAGAACTTGAAAAGGGGTTTACAGATTTTAGTGAAATATTGTCAAACTACCTATAAAACAATTAAGACAAATTGAGAAGGACCAAGCGAACTATAAAAAGTGATACTCTAAAAAGAATTTAAACAATAAAAACTCATACAATTATTATTTTTTCTTTCACGGAAGTGAAATGTTATTTTCTTTTAAATTATAACCACCCTAAACGTTTTTTAGAACAAGAAACTTTTTGGTTTTAAGTTGTACTTAAATTTAATTCATGAACATATTAAATAGTGGAATTTTATATCAATATGTTAGTATACTAAGAAGCAACCCATGATTTCCAGGAAATAATTATTACTGCTTTAAATTTCAGTGGGAAAAGTTTTTTTTTAAATATCCAAACTACTTCTTTAATCAGGATAACAATCTGTGCTCGTATGACGACCGACTTGAATATCGTCTCGCACTATACGTGCTTAAGTAGACGTTGTCGCATACATCGATTTAATCAATTTCCCGCAAAATTCTTTACCAACTTACTTAAGGCTACGGAATCTCCATTCCCATCTCAATTGAACACTTTCAAGAAACATTTCTCAACTTCTTTTCAACTATCTCTCTATCCTCGCCTCACTTGTCCAATTCTTCACATTCGAGTTCTTCATTTTGAAACGCCTTTTGTGATACGAAGGGAAGAAAAAAAAAAATCAGTGAAATCCCTTCCTGAATGGTTTCCAATTCACTGGGTTCCAGACTGCATACTTTCAAACCAATCCCATCCCCCCTAAACCCACCTCATCCCCCTAACATACACACGTATTGATGGTCTGAAAGGATTCATTTTTGAGTGCCCTTCAGCGTAAAACCAAACGTGTCATTTCTGAGGTTAAATGTATTATCTACTTAGGTTAGGTATTAGATCCCTTTCGGATCAATTTCCCAGTTTCGGGATTGTCGTGAAAACATAGAAAAAGGATTTGAAAATCGGTTTATAGTGAACTCGTTCGTTTCTTCCATCAGATTTACCGCCCGGTATACAATTTTTCTATCGTGATTTAAAGTCACAAAAAAGGGAAAAATATTAAGAATAATAGGAAGCTACCTCATTTTTCGAAATAAGGTCGTGATCGCGTGCCACTTCGTCATGGAAGGAGCAAAATTTTCATCCCCTTTTCCTTTAGTATTACTGCGAGACCGACGCTTGGAATTTAATGAGGCAAAAATTAAATTACCCGGATATACGTTTAGGTATTTTCTGAGATAGTAATTTTCATAATATTCCTGCCATTCATTGCCTATGCAAGTAACACACATGAATATGCACGAGCTCTTAATTTGAATTGTGGCTGTAGCCTTGTTTTTATATTTTTCACAATGCAAGGATATGTGCTTGTTTACACTCGGCCTTGGAGAAAAGCTAGGGCAGCTTTGAAAATGGGTTGCACTACTAAAAACAAGGGTGATTGAAATGTGTAGACAGGACTTTCGTTCATAATTATTGTACAATAATTTAAATACTGGTAGTTATGGTGAAGGGCATTTTCATCTTACTCCAAAACTAGCCTTAGATTTAAATTCTTCCTAAATCGAATCAATTCTCTACCAAAAAAGATTCTGTGAAAAATTTTCTGTAACGCAAGTTGGCTTGAAGTCCAAATTAGCATTAAGTGAAAACTCGCCCTATTTTGTACCAATTTCCACTCGCAAGAAACATATTTAAATTCCTCTTCGATTCGAGCTTGTTTCAAAAAAAAAAATTGGAAATTTTTTATTATCCCATAGTTTTATGGAGTTAAATATACATAAAACCTTTAGAAATTTCTCTCTAACTCGAATTCGTCTTAAGTTGGAATTCGTCATAAAGTAGTGGGACCCTTTACCGATACGCTTTCAAATGAATAGTGGGTTAATACAAATTTAACAAAATTCTATAACTCTGTATAGTTTAGAATCGGTCATACACAAACTGAACATTGTACACAAATCTGAGAACGCTCCTACACCACACGAAATCATTACGTACACAACATCAAACTCCATCAAACGAATTAAAGCATTAACCTTTGGCAATTATCACGCATAACTGAATCTGTTACAAATGAACACAATCCGTTTAAATTCAGCTTAACTGCAGCAAATTCAAACATAGTCTGCACAACTACTACTGTATTTGACTCGGTTAACGTTGTTCTAAATTATGCTGAATTTCCATTTAGTTGTACGGACCTTTAACCACATAAAATTCATTACAGACAGACTTCCAGGATAAAATTGATTTCAGTTTCTGTTACATACTATAATTTTTTATTTGGTCAGTCAGTTTTTGATTGATAGTTTCGTCAATTGATCACTGCACGATAGCATAGGATAAATGCTCTGGAAAATTATTCAACAGTAATTCTTTCAACCAGCTGCACACTATAGTACTTTTTATAATTTTTTCAATCCGAGACGCAAACCGAGTTTGAGCATGGATCTGCGAATATAATACCAGGGTCTTCATTTCAGAGAGAGGAAAGGAGAGAGTGGCTAATGGATTTGAGAATTGAAAGGAACCATGATATTTTACTTTTTTCTAGAAAATAAAAGGGATCTAAAAAAATGATATAGGTATGTATTCCTGTGTGAGTGCGCGTGATAACACCAACCCCTAAAGACGTAAATATATACACAGTAGGGAGATACTTAAATGAAGGCACTGTCCAATATACACAACTCTAGTTGAGACGTTGGATACATACAATCATTTTAGAAATTCGACACCGGAACTGACAAAAGGATCTTTTTTATTCGCAACCAAAAAATTCAACGAAAATGAGTCGCCAAACTTGAATTAGAAAAGGATTGGTCTACCATACAAAAATTTAAGAAATTTATTTTATATTTAATTTGATATCATCCTAGTGAGAAACTCAAAAAATTCAAAATTAACGTTTGTGGTCAGACCATGAAAAAAAAATTATTTTTTTTAGGATTTACTTAAGAACGTAGATCTGATTGTTTGCCTGTCTGTTAGCAGAATATTTTTTCTGAATCATTTTGGGTGTAAAAAATGTTGAAATTAGTTACTGCACAGGAGAATTGACCATACAAGATTCCTTAAACTAACTTAAGCACCGTTTGATCGACAACTTCAGAAAAAAGGCTAGGAGGCCTAAAAGATATGGTTTAATTTTTTCAAAATATCTGGAACAACCGTTCACCCTATAGGCCTCTCTAATATTAAGGACTCTCTCCCACTAAAATCGTATCATCCTGTATACATATTGTACATATGTCTATATAGTTTCGTTCAAACTGATACAAGTATAGAAAACCATCAAAGGTACCATGAGAGCTAAAAGTACCTCCAGCCACCTCCTTAAAAAATTTGACCTATATCCATACATACATAGACTTAGTCAAACAAAACTAAAAGTAAATAAAATAAGTGGTCGCAAAGAAACAGGAAGAAAGACTATTGCAACTTCCAACTTCGACAAAGCAAATCCCCGAAACAAGTTGTTGAAATTTCTTTAAGAAAATGAAAGACATATCTTATATGCAGTCCGGGACTCTTCGAAGAAAATTTTGTTATAAAAAAAAGGTTGTTAAACTCAAAAAGAATTTTTAACTAACCCAGCTACCAGAGATGGAGAAAATAAAAGGATTTAATTACGCCTTGCAGCATTTTGGGTTTCGTCAATGGCGGCTTGTGGTTACGTCTGAGGTTTTCGTCGGTACAAACAAACAAAATAATTAGTTGTTCTTAGAACTTCGTTTCAATTAGACAAATGTGGCAATGTTCCATAACGTGTAAGAATAATGTTTGCTATTAGGTATAATAGATATGTCTAGCTGAAACGATGTAAAATGATCTAAAAATTGTATAAATGGAGTCAAATCAGGTTGAAAATTAATATGAATGGGAAATGTTATCAAGAGAAGATTTCAAATCGTATACAATATCTTTACACCCAAAAACACAAAAACTTATGGTTTGAATATCGAAATTATGAAATGTTTCTTGTCGAACGAGTTAAGGAATAACTAGTTTCGTCTAAAAACGAAACTATTCAGGGCAGCACTTTCTTGCTATTTTTACTATTGAACTATTTCTGTAAATCCAGTTTTTGTGGAAAAATTAAATCTGTTAACATCTCAGTGATCAAATAAAATAGTTATGTATGTACATATAACAATAACTTCTTCATAGTGCGTGTAAATCTTGGGAGATGACCACAGTACACTTATCCCATTCTATTTTTCGACTTACCAAGTTATTCCCTGTGACCACAGATATGTATATGCTTTACTATTCACTGACAATTGTTTTACCCTGAACCCTGCCTTCGTACGCCAACAAATATTTGTAATTTTTTACTGAAAGTCTTTCTCTATATACTAATCTACCAGCAGAAATTCAAGATGAATTACCAGCAGGGAGTAACACAAAAATGAAAATGGCGCTTTATAACTTATTAATAAAAAGATAACTATCACAAAATAGAAGAGGTAGAGACGTTGATGGAAATTTATAAGTTGAGAGGAAGCAGAAAGTGCGATTAAATTTATTTTAATTTAAATTTACAAAAATGTATGGGTTAAATATCGATAACGAACGAGTTAGTAGAAGTAAAACTAATTCTCTCCCCAGATCGAAATTCGTGAAAATATATGCTTTCCAATTTCAATAATTTTTTTACCCTGCCGTCGTACGCCAACAAGTATCTGTAATTTTTTACTGAAATTCCTTCTCTAGTATTTTTACATATATATACACTAAGTTTCAACTTTCTAACTCCAACCGCTCTACACCGACGGCTCAAAGAAACAGATAAGTAAAATAGCACATCACATGGTGTATTACCTCTGAGTCTTGAACAATACAGCAAACATACCAGCAGAAATCCAAAATGAATTACCAGCATGGAGTAACACCAAACGGAAAATGGCGCTTAATAACTTTTTAATGGAAAGATAACTATCACAAAATAGAAGAGGTAGAGACGTTGATGGAAATTTATAAGTTGAGAAAAAGCAGGAAGCTCGATTAAATTTAAATTTTTAACATCGGCCAACCAACGTTTTTTTCTCAGCTATATTCAACGGCATAATACAAAATTTTCAACACTCTCATTTCTTAGTTATCCTATTTCAACTTCAATTATGGCCCAATTTGCTGAGAGCTTGATTAAAAAAAAACAACCAACCTCTACGATTAATAATACCATAAATCCTCTTGCTATACTTTCACAAAATTTGCATTTCCGCATAAATTCCCGGTCAAAATTTTGCAAGCCCTCTCCTTCCATGGCTGATGCCGTCACTATAAAACTATAGTGCCTGCTTCTGATTACAGAAAGTTGCAATCGTTTCTTGTTGACAGGACGTGAACCCTTCCATTAACTACAGCCGGTTTTCTATAAAACGGAACCCTTCAAAATTCTCAACCCTTTCGTTACCCCCAAAAAAATTCTTAGTACCAAAACGCCGGCTGTCTCATCAAGACGAAAGTGTCTAGGGTGTGGAGATACGGGTGGGTTGGGGTGTAGAGGGGGAGTCAAAAAGAAAAAGGCACCTTGCATAATATCGAACGGCACCGTCCGTCGTCGTCGTTGTCGTCGTCTCAGCACTTTTATTACAAAATATTCACCTCTGATGCTCGCCCAAAAACCAATAATTATAAATTTTCGCGCAACTCTCCTTCCAAACCCAACCAGGAGGCAAATATTGATTTTTCACTTCGAGAGCAACAACTTTACAGAAGTTTCCATCTTTTACGATGCTACTTCTGCTGCTCCTGCTCCTACTCCTACCAGCTATCGGCTGAAAGAGCACGAAGCTGTTGTGTGCATTTGAGAATCCCCCCAGTCCTTCTAAAGAGTCGAGTACAGAGCAAATTACTACGACTGGCCACTCACGTTTCAATCGACCGACCTTTCCACCCACATTACCCTCAAGAACTTGATTCCTGAATCCCGATGTTCAGCAGTTGCTCCTCCACCGTTGTCTAACAACAGCGAAAAAGTCCCGAAAAAAAAACACAGATCGCGTCTCCTTCCGCACAACAACGACCATCATCCCTAATAGACGGTAATCAAATGACGGAGAAGAGATAGGAACCTCAGTAATTAGAATTTATCACGTTACAACAGATTGAACAACATCAGGGTTGAAATTGACGGCGGCACAACGGCGGCAGGGGTTGCGAGCTAGCGAGTCAGGTTGTCTGGGCAACATACATGAAAGCAATGAAAATAACACCCCCGCCGAAACTTTCGGTACGATACTCCAAATCTACAGGTAAGTGTATCCTGAAGTTGAGGATTAACGTCAATCTTTTAAGGGTATGTTGGAAGTGCGGCACCGTTTGGCCTACTATGGGTCGTATGCTTGGACAACGAAATGGGATTAGTCGGATGGTAGATTATGTCAATCAAATTACTGTCCATCAATCTATAGTATACATGACCACAACCATCGTCTTCTCCGAAAAAAACAGGACAGGTGTAGGTATAGGATGGATATCAGGTTGGTGGTGTCTCATCGTCAATCGCATTATCCAGAAACCGAACGAACCAAGCAACAACCAACCCTCCTTGGCCCCGAACTCCAAACGTTCGTACTAATGGGGATCAAAGCACCAACATGCAGTAAGATTTGTGGTGAGTTAAATTCGTAGCAGGGGGCACACGAAAATCTTGGCTAAACCGTCTGTAATGGGGGGTGACGGGTCTAATTCGGATTGTGGAGCTTGAAATCAGGAAGATTATCGAGCTGGTCGTCTATTTCACGACCCTCTTAAATCGTGCCAATTTTTTTTTCCACGTCTCGATTTAAATATACGCTCTCCGAAGGAAAAAATAAAGAAAGACCTTAACTATGTCTTCACGACGTAGCGCCCCAGCCAGCGTGTTCATGTTGGAATCCTTGAGTCTTGTGATGTGGCATGCTGTGAACACTGGTTTACCCAACTTCTATGCTATCATCCCTTAGACACAATGCCGTAGTCCTTCATACTCTCACACTTGTGCTGTAGTAATATCCGGAAGAGAAGAGATTCCCGGTGTGTGTAACAAGTGGCGCCTAGCATTTATTTGCTGCCATTTTGAGGATTAGCAGGCACATCTTTATGGGCTTACAGGCTCCACGACCGCACATATCGTTCCCATTTCAGTCACAGCAATCCTGATCCACCCGGCCACCATTCAGCTATTTTTCAGGACAAGGTAATAGGGGATTATCAGTTTATTTTTTTATTTTTCTCATGTGTGTCCCGGGTCGTTTTTTTTATCTCTGTAAAATAAAAAGAGTTAATCACATACTTGACTTGAAGCGAGCGAGTTTCTTTTAATGGGGGGCGCAGCAATTGAATTCAATTTGTTGAAAATAAATCGGAACCTTTTTTTTTTGATTCCAAGTGCCGATCATAAGGGGGAAGTTAATGGTGTAAGCGTAATGTACGCAAGTGCTATTAAGTAGTAAAAGGTAAAAGTTAAGGGCATTTACTAAGATGTGCTTATGCTTAATGTACTGTAAGTGCCTTACCTTTCTGTCGTTCCGTTTTTATTTCTTAAATCCTCGGCTATCCACTATAAATCTATTGAAAACAAATCACAAAACTACCACTCACTCTTTCCTTAATTTTTATTTTTTTTTAAATACTTTACTGCAATATGGTTATACAGGACACTGTAGATATTCTTTGGTAGCAGAATAAGAAACCCGGTTCACTTTTATTCCTTAATCCAATGCTCCAACATATAGCCACCCCCAATGCGTACCGTTACATAGCAAAAATGTTTCCAATTCGCTAAATATATATATAAATAAACATATAAAACTGGCTGTCACCTGTCAGAAAGGATCAGGCAACATTGCATGCATTGCACCGTTAAAACTTTATTTTCTACTACACTGGTCGCACGATTGCAACACGTTACATTATTTCATCTGTCGAGGGGGCGAACCGATGAGTTAAGGGTGGTGGACTGGCGATTGTAATGGATGATTTGTGGAGATGGAGGGGATATAGGTGGTTCGAATCCCAGCCAACTGGACTAAATCCGTTTGTCGTGCAAATCTCGGCTAAATCGAATCGTAAATAAACCGCACGCGATGCACTAAGTGATTGAAGATTGCAACTGAATAAAATATACGCGTGGATTTTTTAAATTTTTTATTTAGTTTCTTTTTCAATTGATTTATAATACACCCTTTTTTTTACTAATTTTAATATATTTTTTTTGTAAATCCAACCACCGAAAAAAAAATTGTCTTTACACCGAAAGTTAGGTCCTTGCTTACTATGTAACTAGATATGCCTTACGTTTCGTTACCTTAATACGTATGGATCGCGACGTTATCGTATTCACCGCTCTATGACGACTGTCAGTGTGAAGTGAAACAAACAACAACGGAACCATCTCTTTCCGCAAAGCTTTACATCGAGTACCGATTTTTTCTCATTCGTTCGTACCGTCCGTAACGTTTTTCAAACCCTGGCCTGTCCTCGCGCAAATCCGCTTCCGATGAACTTCGACATTACTTTATCGTGAACTTCCCCTGTAAGTTCCACAGTTCATTTCAAGGATACCATGCCGACAGAGCCCAATGCCACTGCCATACACGTGGTACCGACAATTCATCCAAAATTCACTGATGTATGGCAGAAAGTATGCCATTACTAAATCGGTGCTACAGTCTAAATTCCTATTCATTGCGGCGGTTTGTAATTATCCTCAATTTAATTCAATCAATATTGAGGTTTTTTTCGCCATTTTCCTTTACATACTTTTCGAATTATATTACTTAAAACTTCTCATACTGAAATTATTGTTAAAAGCTGTATAGTCAATTGAAAATACTGATCTCTTAAATATGTATAATATTTTAGCGTTAAGTCAAAACTGAATTCAAGGCAAGTAAAGATAATAATAAAATTAATTAGTTTATCCACTTATGTTTACCATCTTATAATTTATGATTTATAGAACAGATAATGATTAACCTCAATATTATCAATACATTTCAATATCCTCTAGGAAGAGTTACACCGGTGAGGGGAAGTAATGTCCGTGCTTTCTGTATGCCAGATCTTCACAATAAACCGTTGCAGTTTCTTCTTCTTCTCATAGTCTGCAAATATCATCTCGAATCAGTCAAATCGTATGGAGATGCAATTTCATCTCAAAGAAAGTTATGCACCGAACATGATTCCTGTTGCCTGTTCATTTCGAGAAGCTCCCGAACTAACATGAACGTGTGAGTATGTTCCACTTTCACATGTGATAAAATGCACTCAATTTCTTTCTCTCAAAAAATCATTCCCCTTCCGATATGTTCGAAGAACTACTGTGTAGTATAGTGTACATTCATGTGGCAGTCAGAGCCCTCCTCATATCGCACTCATTTCTCTCTTCATACCACAATTCATTTCCATTCCCCGCCATGTTCCGGCATATGGATGATGTGTGATATTTTCTATCGTGTCGAATGGAGGGGAAATAACTCGAACAAAAGTTAATATTTTCCGAAAATGACTTGTGGAGCGTAATTGTAAATTGTAAGATTAAATGAGAGCATACGAAAGCGAGAGTTAAATGCACTTGCGCATTGCAAGGTGCATTGCAATTTGCAAAGCTTTACACGAATTTTACAATGTGGCCTGTGGGGTTGAGAAGGCGGGACGTGGGGGGTTTATATAGAGCAGAAGAAGGTGCAGCAGTGACAACAACAAAAAACACGTCAAACTAAAGGAAAGGACGTTCTATGAATGTGTTTGACCTTTCGGAGCTTTTCAAGTAAGAACGAAAGCTTTGCGGTAAAAATGCACAACGATAGAAATACTTTATTATTAAAATTTTATTTTTTACTTTACTATTTTAATAACAGCGTCAAATATCTAAAATAAAAAATTGCAACTGGTGCAAAATAAATGTTTGAAACTAATTCTGGACAAACAGTGACATTTCTGCACCCGCGAACTACATACATAAGATATCAGATATTGCAACATTAACGGATACAATTGAAAAGATATCCAGCAAATTTGTAATGAAATGTCAATCCTCCGAGAATCCACTTTTTCTCTTCTCTCTTCTTCCGAGTTCTGCTTTTAGATCTAACTCTTTTAATTGATTGTAGTTTATAAGTAGTTTAATGTAGTTATAAGTTAGGCTAAGTTTCATAAGAAGGTTTTTAACCCTTTTCCTTCAAATATAAATTGTACTTTCGAATTCATTTGCATGTATCTAAATATAATTTCTTTAACTTGGCTGTAGAGACGACTGTCTGATCTGCATTATTTTATTTAAGCTTGTTTCATTATACTAAGGGTAGCACAATAAAGAATTATTATTATTTTAATAACAATAGATGTGATTGATTTTTTTTAAAGAAAATTGTGCTACCCTTAAACAATTTTTTTTTAAGGAGGTGTTAAAATATTGCATATATTCTCACGAATTCTGCCATACACCTTAAGACTGATAAGATATTGAATTGATTTTTGATTCGTCAGGTTTCCTACCTAATCACCTAAAAACCCATTTTCAGAATTTTTTGATATTCAACCCTCAAGGGGGTGAATGTTCGTTTCATTCACTTTCAGAATTTTCGCTATATCTCTCAGGTCCGGTGAGGTAATAAATTGGTTTTTACTTTCTCGGATTTACTATATAATTATCCAAAAACTTATTTCAGGATTTTTAGATATTCAACCCTTAAGTGGTTTTTATTTTTGTTAATGATATTGCAGCTATGTTTGCCGATGTTAAATTTTTGCTATTTGCTGACGATGTAAAAAAATTTTAGGACTGTAATTTCCCATGACGATTGTTTAGTCTTTCAGAAAAATCTGAACTCACTTTATTCATGGTGTATCTCTAATCATCTCCATCTTAACATTAATAAATTCTATTTTATTGTTTTAATGGGAAACGTGTGTATCTCTAATCATCTCCATCTTAACATTAATAAATTCTATTTTATTGTTTTAATGGGAAACGAGAAGCTATTCGGTTCGACTACCAAATTAGTAGTGTCTTGCTACCTCAATTCTGTATCTAGGAATTATATTCGATAAAGGTTTTACTTTTGTTGTATAATAATGTGTAGTAATAGACCCGGTATCAATGTCACGAAGATCATTACTTGTCCACATACCATACACTCTGTCGTATGCCGAACAGCGTACACACATCAAACGTGTAACATATTATCGATATTCAATAGGCTCAGTGGTGAACAAAAAAATGAGATTTTACGACCTCATCATTATATTATTTTTTTTTATCTATCTGAATTGTTGAGTCTTAAATATGAAGTATTCCCAAATGTGACGGTGAATCAAAGGTTCAGTAAAAAAGAGAAAATGTATAAGTGTCTAACCTAGTATGGCTCGTACTATTTTCCAATTCAGGTTCAGTAAAAACTCATAAGTCCATCCGAATCGACGGAACAGAATTGTTCGCTTATTCAAGAATTTAAGTATAACAAGAACGGCTCGTAAGCTGCAGTTTTATACAATCATTATAAATTACTGCAAATATATAATAATGACAATATTCGATGCAAATTTGTTTATAAAATTTAGTTTTCAAATGGGGTTGGAATGGACTGAAGCCACAGTTGGAACTATTGTAACGTCTGCCTTATTTATAAAATTTAGGAACAGATTTTTTTTCCAAAAGGGGTTGGTATGGTTAACCACTGCAACTACAGTTGGGCATATTGTAATGTCAGCCTTATTTATAAAATTTAAAAACAGATCCTAACCCTCTGTAAAATGTTTTTTTTTTAAAAACTCATTCAAGACTTCTTAATTTCACTTTATTTTTTAATATCTAACTCATTTCAAACAAAGTACCTTCTGAAATGTGTTGGATGAAAAAAAAAATAATAATTCGAATTGAATTTCAAGGATCTTTGAAAATGTGCTTGTCAGTCGCATGCTTCATGAACCTGAGACCCTATTGCGATACAAGATATTCACCTTTCTTGAATTACCTTACCTTATTTAATTTACTTAAGCTCTAAAGAGCGTAAAAAAAAGTTCTGAAAGTACACGCAGTATAATAAAAAAAAAAATCTCCAGCATACAGCCCTCTCTATACAGAGGTCATATTTAATTCAAATTCTTTTTGCTGAGTTTCTTAAGGCCATCACAACGAAAAATACAGAAAAAAATAAAAGAAAGAAAGATTAGCTCAAGGAGACGTGGTTCATTTATTTCTTATTTTTCATAGCCGCAGGATTAGACAGAATCATGCCCATCGCACTAGTCCACAAAGTGCCCACATCCTTTCCACGAAGGATATGAAATGTAATGGAGAAAAATCGTGGGTTTTTTCTGTTGTGTGTTTTGCATTCTGCCTCTGTCGGTGTTTTGTAGTGAATTTATTGAAATTATTCCTCAAATTTCAACCTGCTCCCGGCAATGCGGGCTGTTACAAAAAATAAATAAAAAAAAAAACATACCAAGAAAACAAAAAGAAACAACTCTGGTGTGTCCTTCTGAAGCGACTTTATTCACATTACCTCCATGTTCAAAGTACATTTTGCTAGCAAAACCATCAGCCTCTTATTCCATTTTAATTTTCTCATTTTGAAGAAACAGAAAAACAACAACAATTTGTGGTGGCAGAAGTGGGATTGTCCCATCTGTAGACTACGCTTTTTTATTCCTTTAGCCATTTACGTTGGATTCCTTTATTTCTGGGTTTCTTTTTTCAAGACTACATCACATACATCGAATTGTTGCACTATCATAACGTACAAAATCATCGTCATTATGGGGAGGGGGGCGTTCTATTTGAAGATGGCGCTGCTGCTGCTGCTACTGCCACCGTTTTCAGTACGCAAATGAAAGGAATTTTTGTTCATTTTGACATCCATAATGTCTGCGAGGACGACGAGGAGCTTTAAAAGGCACAAAAATGTCAGTGTGGAAAATTCCAAAAAGGCAGGTATGCTCTCTGTCGGGACGACATAACGACGAGTGTAGGTTTTAGTTAGGGATGAGGACAGGATCCAGCGATGGAAAATGGATAAAACGAAGAAACGTCCTTTGACATGTTTGTAACGTAATTTCTCAAATTAAAATTTAATTTTTTATCACAAGGACTGGAGAAGACTGTGCGAAAATGAAAGCAAAAAAAAATTACCTGTCTCTCTCACTCTCTCTCTCTCTCTTTTTTGATCCTGCAAAGGTAACAGGAAGCAGTAGACGAACGGATAAGCGTAGAATTCATATAACGTCAAGAAAATTTTATTAGTCTCGTTACTAGGAAACGATTTCGCGACGAACCTTTCCTTTCCTATTTTATTTCGCGCCAGGAAGTGTATTACAGCAATGTAGAACATATTTTTAGAATAGCAAACAATTTAACGACAAATTAAATTGAATAAAAACGGTTATAATGTACATGCCCGCTCCCTATTCGCAGGAACCGCTTTTCACGGCCGGTAATCAATGAAATGGCACAACAGTCCAAATTGGCCTAGGCTTTGAAGTAATGCTAGAGTTACTACATTACTAGACCAACGGAACACTGGGAGGTGAAGATGGTCAGCCACACGCTCATCCAAGATTGTTACCACGATTTTAACTCAGGTACCTACTCATTTACAGCTGAATGAACTGGTAGTCCGGCACCCAATCCCATTCTCGAAAATTACTTCCTTTCTTACGATGGCGCTACAGCTCAAATCGGACCATGGCCTCCTTATTACTTTATTACTTGTCGCCAACCAGATTCGAACTACCACTGCACTGTACCAGCTGCACCGAAGGCAACTGCACTAGCCACAAAGTCACACTTACTACCTATGCCCGCACCATGCTACACTCTTAAGCCCCGAACATAATGATCCCGTTCCGTTTAGCTGTCAAAGGAGACCGTATGGGCTGGCCAGTTAAACAACGGTCGTAACGGAACGGACGAGTTGACCAAAATTAAGCTTTTACGGATCACATAACCTCAATTGTCGTGACGGAACGAAACGGAAGCATTGTGTTTGGGGCTTTATACTTCAAGTATGATGGCGCGAGATCTCGAGTACATTTGATGGAGTGCTGAAAAATATAATCTTTGTTCATCGCGATACTTCAGCATATTTCTAGATAATTTCTCTGGCTTGACAATCCAAAAAGAAAGCTCCTTCAAGGTCACAATCTGCTGTCCCGTCTAGTCCGGATTGAAAGGACAAAAATTTCAGAGTCAATTTCAAATCTGAAATGTTTACAAAATTTCGAATGCTATCCTGTTTTACGTTTGTGCACTTGAACACTTAGACCCGCTTCTTTCCTTCTGTCTCCAAGTAAATTCCGCTGTTGATTTAAAGTTTTGTGAAACTAAGTGGAAAGTTTGATTACAGATTAATTCAAGTGTATGATCAAAAAAGGAAAGAAAAAAAAAACCGAAAGAAAAAAGAAAGATTTTCTTATTTTTTCTCGTCTTTTCTTTTACAAGTTCACCAAGAGTCTTGTCGGGAGCAAAAGATGGTAGCGACTGAGTGAACAAAACCTCTAAAGTTTGTCCAGGAGAAATTGAGTTTAAAACTCGAGTAAGGCTTCTTCTTCCATTCATAAAGTTTTGCCATAAAATGTTTCTGTTGCTTGTCTGAAAGGAAATTTGTACAAGGAATTTCTGCCCACCAAGTACCTATAATCACCCGCCAGTGTAGAGAGTGTAATGATTAATGAACCTTTTCGGTTATTTTACAAATATGTAGTTAAAGGGAGGTCCTTTTCGGGTACCAGAGTATCCTGTAGGTCGTGGGACGAAAAGTTAAAGGAAAGATTTCCTAGGAACTGGAACAATACGGAAACTGAACCCAATGACCAACTCTCTGGGTTTGCCCTCAGCCCCGGCCAACTTCCAGTTTAGGAAAATTTATGCAGATTTTTTTTTTATTGCCTAATTACCCTTAGCGGGTATTTAGTTAAATGCTTTGTGAAATAAATGCTTAAAACGACGCTTAAGCACGCATATAATCTTGGAGAAGGGAAAACAGCAACAACAAAAAAATTAAGATTAATATTACCACTCCAATACACACAAACGGATTAAAAAGTTTTCATCTTAGACCAGCGCCGCTATTGATTAAATTCTTCAAGCTGACGCACTTGAAGCACTTTCAAAGAAAGTAACAAAATACACACCCTCTAAGGTCGGAACAAAAAAAAGAAGGAAAATAACGAAAAAATATGGAAAATTGATTCCATTAATTTCAACATCTCATTTGAATAAATCCATACAAAGTAACTACGGTGCTACTTGTAAAGTGGAAAAATCAAGATGATGCGGCCCTTTCAATTCAAAGAGAATAATTTTGCATGTTTTTGCAGTTGCCTTTTCACCTGAAAATTTTTCGGCTATGGAGTTTTTCACGAGTAAGCTAATAAATAAGTGTGGAAATTTCTACACCGTATTATTTTCGTGAAGGAGACGATTTTAAGTGCCTGGAATCACTGGATTTCGAAAATTATAAGTGCATAGAAGAGAGTTTTCTTAAGACTTGTGTGCTAAGATCTTGTGTATTAATATAGTTGTTTTATGTAACACCGACCTTAACCTACCTTAATTAGGTACTTCGTAGAGGATAATTAAATTTTGTACTCTCAATTGCTTAAATACAAATTGGTTTTCCCGATTTTTCTGTGAGAAAATCAATTTTCCAAAAAACCGTTTTCTTGAATAGGCAAGTATCGCATATCAAAATAAATGTGAAATAGCCAGCTACTCAAAAAATCAAACTGAATGAAAATTCGGTCAAAATTGAAGCCGTGCTGGCCGAAAATGTTGAGGTCTAGAGCTATAAAATTCGATTGATTTTGTTTTTTGCGTTTTTCTCGCTTAATTTGTATGAAACTAAAGTTTTTAGCACTTTTTTCATTTCTTACACAAATATAAAATAATAAAATTGCACCCCGACTGTTGGTCGATTTTTTTTATTTTTAATTATTCTATTAGCACATCTATTGTATACATAGATATTAAGTGGGGAGCGAAAATGTGCAATTGGGAAATTGGAGGGGTACGAGGGGGGTACGTACCACAAACATTTAAAGGCCCAGATTCTTACAACTAACTGCTTAAATCAAAGGTGCGATTGTCTCCTTTTTAAATCAGAAAAAATATTAAAAAAAAACTTCATAATTGACGATATGGTGAGCGAAAATTTGGATTGGGAAATTAGAGGGGTACGTGGGGGTACGAACGTACCCCCTCGTACCAGAAACATTTTAAGGCTCAGATTCATACAAGAAACTGCTTAAATTAAGGGTGTGATTGTCTTCTTTTTAAATCAGAAAAAAGATTTAAAAAACCTCATAATTGATGATATGGTGAGCGAAAATGTGGATTCGAAATAAGAGGGGTACGAGGGGGGTACGAGGGGGGTACGAGGGAGGTACGATCGATACGTTCGTACCCCCCTCGTAGCACAAAAATTTAAAGGCTCAGATTCTAACAAGTAACTGCATTAATTAAAGGTGCGATTGTCTCCTCAGAAAACAGATTTAAAATACTTCATAATTGACGATATGGTGAGTTTTTGGAAAATGGCTGCGCCCACCTTCCGCGCTTCACCTGCACCCTCAAAAATTTAACATTCAGTACTCTCCACTGGTAATCCTATATACAGAAACTAAATTTTATATTCCTGGCACAATTGAGTCAGAAGATATTGTAAATCAAAGTTTCTCATTCCCACCCCCACGCCTCATCACCCCCTTAAAAATGTTAATCTTTTTCCAATCTCCTAGTATCTCTTAATACAGCTACAAAGTTTAAGCCATCTGACATCAATCATAATACGGATTTTAGAATTTTTCAAGCGTTTTGGACGCATTGTTTTCCCCCCTACTCGCACACCCCTCAACCCCTATCGACCATTTTTTTGCAAATGGGTCCTCTATCATACTAATACATACTCGTAAGTTCCAACTTTCAGCCTCCTAGCATAAGCGGTTGCTGATATCTAGAAACCAACATTTTTCATCTAAAACGCTCCCCCATCCTGCTCCCGTAAAGACCTACCTCTTTAAAAGATACCACTCGTAGAGGTTCACCCATAACATCCAACATAATACCTCAAGGGACTTGTGAGCTAAACGATTTTGCGTACGGCTGACGGTGTCTACGGCGGACAGACGGACATTTTTTTTTTTTGCTTCTTTGGAGTTTGTTAGTCCTAAAACATGAAAATTCGAAATTTAAGGGTAGCAAATTTTTTGGAAATCGCGAGTCAATCACAATATCTACTTTATTAGATATTACTAATAATAAAGTAAGATATAAAAAAAATCCTAAGTTATAATGCGGAATTCATGAAAATTAATTATCTCACCTTTTTACATCCCCTAAGAAGTTGAAAATAACTAAATATCCCCCTATTCCTTGTGATAATTTTCATAATAGATTCCTTGTGGCTGCATTTTTAATGGAATATTTTCAAATGGTTTTTAAATACAATAAAATTCCATCAAGTTTTAGACATTAAAAGTTCGGGCTGCGATAGTCGATCATATTATTCATAAAGATCTTATGACAGACAGTTAAAACTTATATGATGAACTAGGGGGTATCTTAAAAATGTATATGAGGCATGAAAACATCGAAAAAATAAATCCCAGCCAATACCTCGATATGTAGAAGATTCGGCTCAAGACTCCATTTTTTATATGAATAATGTCGTTACTAAATTAAAATTTGGAAGCCAGGTATCAGTTCATGACGATGAAAAAATTGATTTTTTTTTTTATTAAAGATATTTCGATATGGGATGTATTTCATGAGTTACAGACCGATTTGTGGAACGGTCGGTAACCATTTTTTAATTATCGTCAAACTTTAAACGCGTTTTTCTCGAAACCTTTTCGGAACGCGATATGTAAAATCCTGAAATTGAAGCATTTTTTGGGTCTCTGGACTCATACCTGTCCTTAAGGGGAGAAATACCTTTAGAAATTTCAAAAAATCGATTTTATTTTTTTTGCATATTTCGAAACTATGATATCTTAAGAATATACTGTTTAAGGGATAACTCGAAATATTGAATATTTTTGAAATTATCGCATATAGTTTGGAGCGCGGCGACAGCATGTGGTACTAGAAACGATAAAATGTTGAAACTTTAAACGCGATTATCTCGAAACTACTTTTTCAAAAACTGCTCGTGTTGTAGCTCAAAAAGTTATCGACCGATTTGGATGAAATTTGGAGAGGTTTCTCTCAGTAGTATTACCGGAAGGATATACCTAAAATTTGGAAGGTGGCGTGTAAATAAATAATTTTTTGGGAGTCAAATATGTTGAAAAAATGGTCGAAAATTTGACCTTCCAAGTAAAATGGCTTCCAAATTTTCAATTTTGTACTTTTTCATCATTTTTTAGGTATATTCTTCCCCTTAATATGTCAGTAAACGAAAGAAACTTATTTCATCCTTTTTAGATCAGAAGAAAAAAATGGCAGCTGCAGCACTTTTTGATATCGCGAAAAACAGGCGTCCGAAGACTCTCCATAACGCCGCCATATAATTGGACATTCGAAAATTTGTTAAGTTCAAAGTTATAATAAACTCATATCCAAATTTCACAATGATCCGATTTTTTTATCCCTTCTAAAAAAAATCCCGAAAAATGCCTATTTTTCACGATCCTAAAGGTATTTCTCCCCTTAAGTTAACACCTATTTGTACAACCCATTGCAGAACACCATTTCAAATAATTAAAAACCTCTTATAAAAAAGTCACCCACTTATCAATAATTATACCGTGCTGTTCATAGACGTTCGAGTCCTCGCATAAATATATACATACATTCATATCATAATTTTATATCGATTTACTTTTTTTCCCAATAAATAAATAATTTCTTAACATCTCAATAAATCCTCAATTTATTTCATGCTGGTAGTCCAAAGATAAATAATACACCTACAATTTGTAACACAATTCCAATTAAAAAATCTTTAAATGCGATTAATAAAAAAAAAACAAAATTGCGTTATTTAATAACAAAAATCAAAGGAACAACTTATACGTACGGATCATAACTTTGATATTTAATTACGTGGAATTCTGGAGCCTTTTTGTGATCCGTTTTTTTCCCTTGCTCGAACAAAAAACTTTTTTGAACGTCGAGACACAACTTTTTAATTGAATTAAAAAGTTATGTAATTTTTGTTATGGCATAAAGGTAGGATAGGTAGTTATTATACGTCAGCAATTTGAGTAAGCAAACATGGAGTTTATGGGTAGGGTATAGGGGTGAACAGTACCTGTATCGAATTTATAGCTTGAGATTTTTTTTTTACATTGCTGCGTCTCGTGTAACGTTGAATCGAGTGAAGAATTTATTTAAAAAAAATTGGGTTTAAAGGAAGAAGTCGCATTCATCTAGGATCCATGTTGGTCTGGATTAATCGTCCATACCGGCAAAATTTTTTCCTTTAATCTTTTTAATATGTGGGTCTGCACGACAAGCCACCGGGTTTGTATAAGGCTCTTTGAAGCCAAAAACACGGTAAAAGGTGAGACAAAACAGGTTCGTTATATGAAATTGTTGTTGTTTTAGCGTGTGAATGAGTGAGACAGAAAAGGAGCCTTATATCAATTTGTTGTTGTTTTGCGTGCAAGTGAATGCGACGACGTCCGTCTATGGTCTGCACTCTAAAAAGTAAATAAAAAATCTAAAAAAATTTCTAGATCTCACAATACCTTATTGAAAATTAATAAAATTAAACGACTATAAAACCATCTGGCCAACTGAATATCTAACAACTAAAGACCACCATGAAAACGTTTGCTCATCGGTGCGTCGAAAATATTTTCTACCCCTTTGACCCAAATAATTGTCTGAAAAGGTGTGGCAAAGAAATTTAAATATTCCCAAACTAATTTGTTATTTTTTACTGGAAATTCGTTTTGCTTGAAAGCAAACGATAATAATAATTTTCCTAATGAATACATAATAGAAGTTATAAAATGAACTGTTAATGTAGCGTGAAAAATGTTCAATCAAGCGCTTTAATCATCGGAGGAGAAAGACAAAACTCTTTTCAAAAAATATTTAGTGCTTCGGGTTAATTGCAATAAAATAAAAATATTATTTGATTCATATTTATACACAGACACGACGAACATATGCAACAGAATTCTGCCCAGCATCCGGTATGTGAATTTAAAATCAACAGACATAACTCATAAAGCATCCCTACGATGAAAATTAGTATCCATACCTGGTCGGGTACCTTTCCCATATTCAGTAATTAATATTTTACATTTTCCTGTTTTTAGTATTTAAAAGCGGAAATGTTTCTTTCTCCGAATGGTTATTGTGGTTCTGATACTGTTGAACTTTAACCATTTACACGGAATTGTAGAATTGTAATACTCTCGTCCCATGCTCCGATTTACCAGTATATCTCCGAAACAAAAGGAGATTATACCAACAGCGGTGGGTACATTATCCTCGCTATATTTGTACAAATTTTTCGTCGTATAAAACCCTATGAGTATTTACATGATACGTTTTTCACCCCCTATACGTTGTGTTATTTAATGGCCCTAATGAAATACTGGACCCCGAAAAAAAAACTCTTTAATCTCTTTTATGTTGAAAAATTTATGTGAATGTGACCACCGCCATCGCTTTTAATATTTTTTTTACAAATGAACGTGGCAGGTAATTTCTGGTAAAATGACTGTCCCGGATCAAATAAACAAAAATTCAACTCATTGGGGACAGGGTTGTTTAAAAACAAAAAACTCAGTATGAATATCCGCTTCTTGATTTTTGATGGGGAGTTTACAGAGACAATTTAAAAAAAAAATATAATAAATAAGCCCGATCCAGTAAAGATTATTGCGATATACTGCAGTAAAATATTCATGAAAAATACAAAAAATTAAAAATACATGACCTTATTCAGACTACAAAAAAACCGAAAGAACAAAAAGAATTTAAACATTTGCCTTAATTAAAATAAAGTAACAAATTTAATCAGTGCAAACATATGGAATTTAATTCACTGGGGAAAAGTTTAATTAGTAACAGTAGCCAACCATATGATGTAAATAAATAAATAAATTTTATTTGCATTTTTGAATTGTCCGTTGTAAAATTACAATTCAGTTCTCGATAATAATGTTCGGTCTCATTTTGGGGTGCACGTAGAAGAGTCCCAATACTATTAGCATATGGAAATAAATTTAAAACGAAACCCTTTGATCATATTATCCTGTAGATTTACAGGCATTAAACGAGTATGTTATTGTAATTTTTTCGATTTTTTGTGGGTCAATAAAGACACTATTTTAAGTATATTTCTTGAAGAGTTTTTAACAATTTGTATAACAAATTTTTTATTAAATAAACAAATTGATGATATTTATCGAAAAGATCAACTTTCTAGCTTCAACCAAGATAGTGTGACCCGTACCAAGCAAAAATCGAGCTGGCACAGTATGTCGTAAGCCAAAATCTTGTTTGTACAAAATCCTGTGAGTTTTTTAAATTATGAAAAATCGCAAAAGATCCTGTAAATTTTTTCTAATCCCATAATCACAATATGAAAACCACAGGGAAAAACACGATAACACTATGTTCAGACTACGAGATTAACATGTTTAATTCGAGTTAAACGCGTTAACGAAAATACGTAGCTAGAACGTTTTTAACCGAAAACATGTAATGCAACCCAAGCGGAAATCCAAGTAAACTTTGAATGAAATTACATAGTAACTCAATACATAGTACGTAGTAACTCAATTGTGTGCTTGTGCAACGGCTGCATTAGCTAATTAATTCCCTTCTCATTACTGCTATACAATCACCTTTGTTTCAAATAATTTACTAATTTAAATTTGCTAATGAAACACAGCTGAATATCTACTTCTCCAAACAAATCACATCAAGCTATCATGTATCAAAATAAAAAGAGTTGCCTAGTTTGAACATTATCTACTTTTTTTAACATGTTTATTTTGCTTACTTAAACGCGTTTAAAACGCATACTTTGTACAGGGTGTCAGTCAATTTTTTTTGATTTTCGAGTTTTTGATGCCAGACGCCAGCCCAGAAAATTAACCAACCTTGCGTATATTCTCCTCTGATTGCTGCTAAAGTCTGAGAAAAAAAAATGTTCTTTGCACTATCTTAAGTCATCAAGATATCTTAAAAATCTTATGAAAAATTTATTCTTCCAGTTTAAGAAAGAACCACCCATAAATTGCCTCTATGAATTTTTTTTTTAAATTCAAGTAAAACTTATTTCTTATTCTTGAACTCTACATTGGTTTTTTGTTGCTCTGACTCTATGCTATGACTGTGTATAACTGCTAGATGTGCATATAGTATTATGTCGAGAGTGGAAAATATGTAGCAAATACAGCAGTTTCCAGTTATGCATAAGAAACAAGTTTTATATTGAATAAAGGAGGATGACTTAATCCTTTTTGCACAGCCGAATGATTTGCAAAAAGTCGAGAAATTTTCTAAAGAATTTCAATTTTCAGACAATATAATATGCTACGAAGTGGTTACGAAGTAGGTATGTGTGAAATGGTAATGTATGTAGTGTTTGTGCCGGTTGCCTGACATGAACAATGACGACAGTTTCCTTTTCTTTTATGGGGTTGATGAAGGTTATATTGCGGATATTCGAAATTGACGTTATGTTACTGTTAGCTGTCTTAAACAATATTTAAAAGAAGAATTCATTAGTTTGAATTGGATTCTCATTAGTGGAATGTTATATTATACACGTCTATTATAATTTGAATAAACGGATAACTGTGAGAAAGGCTTGACGTAAGATTAGGCTTTGCCAAATGTATATACTAAATACAGTTTCGGTTCATACGTTATTCTGTTTGAAGACACGATAACTCGAGAATGCGCGGAACTAGAAAGCTGAAATTGTCAAGAGACATGCTATTCTATAATCTACCACCCCTAGACATTTTTAGCAAGCAAATGGCAACCATTCGACTTATTAAGGCCCGAACACTATGCTCCGTTCTGTCACGTTCCAATCCGTTTCGGTACGTCAAATATCAGTGTTGGCCATAATCTTCCGTTCCGTTCTGTCCTGTCCTGTCGCAAAGGACTTCGCACTACGCTTTTACTCATCTAGAGTATAATCACCATATTTACAGCTGACATGTTAAATGTTATCCTTTTTTTATCAAATAAAAAATGCTGGTCAACTTTCTCATTAACTTCATCAGCTATCGTAAAACTAAGTCAAGCTAAGTCAAAACCAAAATGTAATTGGGACAGGAACTCCTATGCATGCACTCATAAACTGTTATAACTAGACGTAGATGACAAACTTTAAAAATGTAATAATAATATTTATCGTTGTCAAAAACTCTGACAACTGAGTCCATTAAATTTATTTTACACAATCATTTATTTTCCATTCTCTTCTATTTACTGCCAGAAAATATTCTCAGCCGGTAAAATATTCAAATTTTAACTACACGGCATATTTACACACACACACACACACACACAAGCCAGCACAAAAGAAAAACTTTCAACTTATAATAGAAGGGTATTAAAAGTTGTGGCGAGAGGGAGAAAAAAAAAGTTCAGCATAATACTTTGAAAGAGCTTACAAAAGTTTTTTTTTTTCAATTCGCGGAGAAAACAAGCTACCGGCAGTGAAATATACTAGAGAAAAAAGTTTTTTTTTTAAATAAAGTGGACAGTCAGGCATAAAAAATAAATAAATAAATAAAAACCGTAGAGAAACTCGTTATACGGATGGTATCAGGACCTCGTCTGCACACAGTAGCGTACACTTTACTCGAGGAGATGCGAAGGAGTTGAGAAAATAATTTAACGAAATAGTATAGTAAAAAGTATTTAGCCTAGTTTAAAGTTAAGTGTGGGAAGTTGAAAAGCCGCTTCCAAGAAAATCAATAAATTAGTACTGCTGTGCACAATCCGATGGACGTGACAAGGATCAAAATTGCACTTTGCAGCTTTCTGGTAAAGATGATGTTCGTAGAAGTAGATACGTGTTCAACGCATCGCATTATAGTTTGAGAGATGTTTTGCGATGGAATGTAAAATTTTGCACGCATACATATGTAAATCATTAGGTTTAGAATGTAAATGGATGAAATCCATCCGCTGTCTAAACACATGATAGCTTAAATCTTCTTACAAGGTGGCCCAAAAGTGACCATGGTGTTTAAAAATTTAATAACTTTTTCGATTATATGTTTTTTTTTTCAGATTATATAAATAACACCTAGAGAATAAATAATGGAGAGATTCACAAGTGAATAAAGAACCAGAATAATAGAGTTTTATTATTTAAATCAGCGATCAAAGTGCAAAGTGTAAATAAGTAAATAAAGAAATAAAGAAAAAAAATTAAGAAATAAAGAAAAAAACATAAATAAATAAATAAAATAAAATTTACTAAATACAGCGATCAACGAAATACGGCCAGAATTGGTCCATTGAAAGGTGTAATTTTCACCAGGACAACGTTAGGCCACACACATCTTTGGTCACTAGCCAAAAATTATTGGAGCTTGGTTGGGAATTGATCTTACATCCAACATATAGATAGCCCTGACTTTGCTCCATCAGATTACATTTATTTATAAATCGCACTTGGTTTACTTGCCAAAAATGTACTTTTCAATAATTTTTGATAATCCTAGTTCCTAAACTAGTTCAAACTTCACAGATTAAAATGCCAACGGGTTTGTGAGCTACGACCCTTAAAACGACGTACGGCGGACAGACGGACTTTTTTTAACTTTCTAAAGTCTAATAGTTCTAAAACGTGAAAATACAAAACTTCAGGGTAGCTGACATCTACAAAAACAAACCGTTTTTGTTTCAAATTTAAATTCAATCAACCTCCAATTGAATCAACCACCATAGTTCCTTCCTCCCCTGCAGAAATAATTTATTATCTTAGGATGGAATTGAAATATGTAAGGACTGTTTGAATTCTCCAACATAAAAATATTTTTTATCTATTTTGAATGTAGCGTAATTTCGGTTGAACCACTAATGATTTGCTGGAAACGATTACCAGAGACATTGAAAACTTTCCCTCGAATCCAAAACAAAGGACAAAACAATCTATCAAACGAATTAAACATGGATTTATAAAGCAGTTACCTGAATTGGGGAGGATCTAATCATTCAAAAAAACAGTCCCCCACAAAGAACAATGCCAAAGCAACAAATATCACGTTACACCCGTTAATATAAAGCAGCAACAATAAAAACACTTCTCTCTAAAACATTCCCTCGACGAGCATTATACAATTATGATATTATTCCCCATGACTATTCTAAGACGATTTGCAAATTACCTTTAAATAATTGATGACCCATTAATTTAAATTAACACTTAATCATAATAATGTTCTGTTTTTCGTGCACAAAGATAGAGGAGAGAGGACATAGTCGAAATTCTGCGATATGATGATGAGGCTGGGACGGGGCACAAATCTTAACATCTTTTGTTCTTCATTCAAGTAATGGCCTCGGCTATTCATGGAAAATTTACTTCAACCATTGCGTGCATATTAATTTTAATCATCATAGTCATCACATCTTTATATATTTCGCGAGGACGAAGAAAGATGATAGCGAGTAAAATAGAGAGGTCACCGCACCATCGTTTCCATCATCCTCTACAATTATTAGAGGAGTTAGGACTATGGTATCATCATTTCGAGGAAGAACTAAACGGCAGCATACTATCGCATCATGCACTGTAGGTTCCATCCATGTCCTGGCTCGTTCGTTACTCTCACTCCTCTCATCAGAGTTCGCTACCATCGCCATCATCAGCCATCAGGAACAAAATATTATTTCCATAGCACACTAATGAACGAGGAGTTTTAAATTAAAAAAATGTCCCGTAAGGTAAGGGAACCTCATAATGAGAAATAATGCTCTAAAGACACCCTAGGCAGTTAAAGCTCACGGCCAGCGTAATACATCAGAATATTATTATATAGCTTTATAACGTTAATTAATTACGTCGAAAAGGGAGAGGGTGAAGAAACCCTTCTTCCTGTTCTTCGACTGCCGTCACTTCGAGAGTCATTTTTCGGGAACTGTATAAAGAAGACACCGGAATCTCCGTATCTATAGGAGGTCCTATAGGTACCGTGTCTTTTTACCTTCTACCTTTTGTGTTGTGCTTCATTTAAGCATTTCACTATTTTCCTAAAAAAAAAGGCGGGAAAAAAAAAGTTTAGAGAATTCCAGTAGCTCTCTCTACCTATGCATGCCATAAATCTGTCTGCATACCCTTTTAGTCCTTGTTGTTATATATGCAAACTTGGACTGTGTTGTATCATATTTCATTTCTCATAATACCTAGAGAACTTTTGCACCTGCTCCACTATGCTCGGTGCTCAGCTCAGCATAAAATACTTTGTCGGTACGTACAACCATCCAGATCCAATGCTATCCTATGGCAACGTTCTACGTGTAATAGTAGAACCAAAACCATTCACTCTTCCTAAAAAAGAAAGCAAAATATGTTTCGGAGTGAAAGTCCTTTTTCGGGATGGATATGTGCGTGACAAAGAGACATTTTGAATACAAATGTCGAAGGGGACAACAATAATAAAATCTTTTACATTTGTCCATATTCATGTAAAATTTTGAATTATTGCCCAGCTACGTAGAGCTAGTTGGGGATACGTTTTGTACGAGGGGTGCAGAGAAACGATGAATTCCCATGGGCGGCATAAGGCTTACACTATGAATTTTGAATAATATATACATAGCGACACAAGGATGTAAATCTCAGTTTAATATAGTTCATGACCGGCTTGGTTGCTGGTAGCAGGTTACGACCTCCTGTTCATCCCCCGGGGGATCCCACTTAGAACTTAGTTGGCATTTTTATTTGCAGTCTGGGATTCTTCGGGTGTTTTAAATCCACTATTAATTCATTACTTTAAATTTTCATCTCTCCGTCTGGGTATGAATAACAAAAATATTTGGGTTCAGAAACTATTTGATAGATGGTTTAATTGGATGCCGTTGACCAATAGGAAGACTAAATCAAGATAGATCGCTTGGATGTTAGAAGCACCTGTATCCGTAGGTGAGATATTTTACCTTAGGCCACTTATTCACATCCACGAATCATGTGCGCTTTAGGCTACAATCACATAAAGGCACTATACTAATTCCTCCAACTAACCTCTTTCCTAACTCTTTCCTACACTCACTGGGAAATAAATACCTCCTAGGGTTTGGAACATTGGTTTCTTTAAAACTACTCACAATAATATAGCAACTGCCTTATTTATTAATGAAATTTTTTCATGGTAAGCTACCATAGAAGCAAATTTGAAGAAATGTTTGTTGTTTTCCGGCGTTAGTGGAGTGAAACCCCAACGAGAAATCTCCGACTGTTGATTAATCACTGTTCAACGTAATGGCATCGAAAAAATCAAGAAAATTGCTTTTAAAACAAAAAATATCAGAAAAGAAAATTACTTAAATAAAAATTAAATTAAATAAAGAAAAGTACGAATTTATTTTATTATTATATTATTATGATTTAACTATTTAGGGCTTTTATAACGATGTTCAGTTAAACTCTAACTGGAACTTTAACTGAAAGTTGTATATGAAAATTTATCAGTTAAACTTCCAGTTAAAACGTACCTGATCATCGTAGGAACGGGCCTAATACTCTGAAGGGCATAGATAAGTTCAATAAAAATATTAAATAGTAATTTCCGGTTGAATTTTTTCAATCTGCTTAAATTCATATATGTATTAGTATCTATATTGCTAGCAGTCATATTTTCTCATACAAAATCAATAAGCACGGGTTGAAATGGAAATTCAACAGCTGATTCTGATTTTTGTCTCAAAAATGTAAAAAACCAAGAGAGGGCAGTATAAAATTTTTATCACAAATTAAATTTTTATAAAATTTGAACATCGTATATATAAGTATTTAATTATAAAAGATATGTTTTATAAGAAAGTGTACTGTTCATGATTTCTAAAACATTATAATATTAAATTAAAATCCAGTAACGTTTAAACTACCACTATATTGAATTGGAAAATTCAGAATCAGCTGATAACGACGAGACTTACTCTGACAAGTGCCGCTGGCAATATAGATACTAATACATATATGCTTAAATTACTATCACGCCTACTACTACTATTATCATGCCTACTATCCGAAACACCCTTACACCTGGTCGTATTGCCAAGGAATATTCTATGTATATAGGCGATGTTGAAACCAATCGCGAATTATATAGGAGCTAAATTCTTGCCATCGCATCCTTATACTAAAGGTAGGTGGCAGTGAAGATCACCCAATATTTGGTGGAATTTTTGGTTGTTCGCTTGGATATTGCCCTATTATTCCAATCAAGTAAATCGATTCAAGTAAATTATTTTCTGCTAGCTCAATAAATTTATTTATATAATATAAAAACTATTAAAAATTGAAATTTTCAAAAGACGTTACAAACGTACTCCAAGGATCGTTTCTTTTTAAATATCGGTGCGACCTTTCCGATTCTTCTTCCGCTGGAGGAGTGCTTCGTTCGCTTCTTGTTGCCTTAGTTCCTCTTCGGCCAATAATTTGGCCACTAAATCAGCCTCATTCTGACTACGATTCCAAATCTCTTCGACCAATTCGACATGATCTAAAATTCTCTTGCTAATGCAATAACGAAAATTAATCGATAGCGAAAATTTCAAATCGATTCCGGCACGTTTGGCCAACTCCTGCCAATGTACAATACTCCAGTGCGGTGATCGTACGGATTCTAAAATTATCAAGCTTGGCGCGAAGTGTTCGATCTTTTCTAAATAGAGCCGAGCAATAGTAGTGATCTCCGGCTTATCGTTGAAGAATTCCAACGATTGTTCTAGAGTATCCCGAATATTTGATATAGCGACTTTCATTTCGGCAACGTCTAAATTGATAAGCGGATTACCGTACGCAATATCCTCGTTCTTAAGAAAATCGGCACATGCATACCAGAGATTCTTGTAGCGTTCGACGTTCTTTACAATTTCGCGTAGCATATCGAAATTAATGGCGGACAAGCCGAACAATATTTGTCGTTCTTGAAGGATTGCTTCTTGCTTTTGAAGATCTTCGATAATTTTCCATGTTTTCTTGATATCAGCTGCATTTTCTAGAGCCTTAGTATGATCAAATAGTCGAGAGTATTTCAAAATCTCCTCGTTGAGGGATTCGACACGATCGCTGTAGCTAATTTGATCACTGATCTGCAACTTCTTAAATTCTTCAATATCGTTTTCTTGCGCGTCCTTCAGCTCTTCAATATGTTTGGTGATTTTCTGCGGCCAAGCTATCGCTTCCCATTTTAAACTGAAATCCTCATTGGACAACGAATGCCAAAAGAAATCGAGAATATCGTATTCGAGCAGTAATAGACGCAGTACTTCGCCCAGCTCGACTAAAGTATCGGGAACTGTTTCGACATAGTCTCGAATCAAATGAAGATGTTCAATCGAATTTGGCTTTTCCGCAATTTTCGTCATGATCTGTCGGAACTGATCGATTAATCCATCCGTACTTTTCCTCAATTTTACCGTATATGCTTCTAAATGTTTTTTGATAATGTCCTTGCGTTTCGACATGAAAGCCACCTTAAGCGGTTCAACGTAAATCAAAAACGGACCAATAACGATCTTTTTCGGTAGATCAATTTCAATACTATCATGCATGCGCTTCTGTAGTAAGATCTCTTCCTTAACTTCGTATGGTGTTTTAACGGTCGAAAAGAAGTCCTGAACGTATTCGTTAACATTCATTGTATAGAGCGGAATGAACTCTTCGAATTTATCACCATAGGCTTTCAACGGTATTATCGCTTTGTCGTAAATCTCGATCAGATTGTCGCGAAGCTTCTCGATCAATTCTTCGACAAGGACAATGCTTAGAAGATACAAATCGTTTCGAAAGACAAGTGCCGACATAACGTTCGGATCGATTTGATACATTCCGCAACATTGTAAAAGTGAATCGTCTAGGACTTCGACTATTGTGGGTCTAAATTCTTCGGGATTCGTTGAAAACTGTGCCCCACTTTCGGACATTAATATAGTCAAGTAGAAGATATGTCCGGTTTTTGGTAAAAATGGGCTTAAATTGAACGGACCAGTCCACTTAAAGTCTTCCGAAAGATGCATGATCGGTTCGCAAGGATCACACAAAAACTTACTATATCCCAAAATCGATCGTTCCAAGAAACAATGCAAAGCATCCTGCATTCGATATTTAACCTGACGAAGAAACCGATTTATTTTCGATACCTGGTAGACTTCCCAATCGTTAATAGTCAAATCCATCCAACCCTTCCCCACTCCTCGAAGTCGCATACAAATCTGTCCGGTCATGTTCTCCAACCAGAATCCTTTCAAATATTTTGTTACAGTATTGCAAGTATACTGCTGCGACGAAACGAAATCCTTAAGAGTTGTAGTCTTGCCGGTGGACAGCATAAATAGCGATTGCTTGTCGATCATCTCACACTCGGACGTGACGTTGTACATTGCTGCAATCGATTGTTGAACATAGAACATTGTATTCTGTTTTAAAAGTTGTCGAAGATCTTGGAATTTTTCCGGTCCAATTGTTTCTGTTCGTTCGGGCCAAATCATACAATGAACTTCGGGTACTTCAACGAATGGAAACTCTTCGGGATTTTTTGCTATGTTCTCTTTGAAATCGATTGAAGCAAAGACACGCCTATAGATTAAATTGATTTGCTTTTCGAGATCATCAAGCCACTCCTTCTGGGGATCCATAATGGTACTCTTAGCCAATTTGAACATCCTTTGCAGCATTTTTGGCCGCAGTTTTGGTAGTCCGGACAACTGAAGACAATCAACAATTACCTCGAACTTCAAGATCTTCTCGGACTTTTCGCGAAGATTAAGCGCATATTGTATCCTTTTCACAAAGATTTCGGGATTTTCGGCCGTAAACATCAAGTAAATCCTTGGAATTTTGTAGTTCTTCATCGTAGCTAAGTCGGCTACGATCCATTTTTCCGATACAGGATCGTAGCCCTTGATTGCAACTTTCGTCCATGCGTAGAGGTGATTCTTGATTTTCGTGCGATCCTGTTGCGATATATTACTCTGCGACTGCGTTTCGGCATTAAGGAAAGCAACCATAACGCTCTTTCGTCTGGGATTTTCCTGAAGGAAACGATTAGGCAGAAATGCTTCGGCCGGAATAGGATGATTCACTCCGTCTACCAATCCTAGATGAAGCCATTCACTCGGTGTCATTGGATCAAAGTCCCTGTTATCGAACCATTCCAACGGAAATAGGCAGCAACGTGTAAAGATAGTAAGATTTCGCTCCAATTCCGGCAGGATACTTTCCAAAACGTGAACCGGTATCAGACGATAGCTATCAATTCCGGCCTCCGATAACAACTCGCTGATATTCATTTTGGCATATTTCCTACGTCGTCGATCCACCTCAACATCACGCGGTAATTGTCCTGGAACTATGTGATGAACCAACTGAACTTTTGGCTTGATAGCTTGGACCGGAAAAGCTATGGACATCTGACCAGGGTAACGAATCCATTTTTGAGCCGGCTCGAGATGTTGTTCACGACGTGCCACGTGCAAATGCTGCAGAACTGGCGAAAAACGTTCGGTATTTATACGCCACGAATACATCGGACAGACTACGGCTGGCTTCAAGTTTCGCAGACTTTCCGGTAGATCTTCGGTTGATGAGCCATGTTTAATTGCATTCTCCGAGAAATAGCCACGATTCTTGCCTTCTTTCTCGCCATCCTTCGAATGCTTCATTAGTTTCATTTTGGATCAGGTAAAAACTTTTGAGTCAAAATATCAAATGAATTATACGAGTCTTGAAAAATAACTGAGAAACATGCACAAATCTGAATTGACATATCAGAAATATTCACAAGTAGCAGGTTAGTTGGATTGTAGTATTTTTTTGCTTAAAAACGAGTATACCTAGAAACAGGTGATAGTGTTTCTTAATTAATTCCTTTTTAGTAAAAGCATTTTTTTAATTTAAATTTGCCCCTAGTCAACTATGCTGCTCTGCTGAATTGTGTAATTTTGCAATACAGCTCTTGAACAAAATGTACATACTGGCTTATTAGACGCACCCAGAAACTTTTTAAAATTTTACCTTTACGGACTTAAATTTAGACTTTCTGTAAAAGGACTCTACTAAAATAAATATTTTTCCATTTTGCAGGCTAAATAAAACTCATAACTACGATAAAACTTTTGTAGGACATGTATTTTAAAAAAATATATAATGAAGCAAGTGAAAAAACTCGCAGATTTTTTGTATGCTTAATATTTAGTATTTCCTCCTTTAGCAGCAATTAAAGCCTGTATTCTCCTCGGCATACTGTTTATGCATGACAGCACAGTTTCCTGAAGGTCCAGACTATGGTTTCAAACGTCTATTATTTTTTCTATCAGCCGGGTTTTGGTTGTAATGACCTCCTTCGCTACCTCTCTTGTGATTAGTGCCCAGATATTCTCAATTGGATTTATCCCGGGCCAAACCAAAAGGGGAATATTTTCTTCGCTTAGAAAAGTTTTGACAAACCTTGCCGTGTGGCATGGAACACCATCCTGCATGAAGATAAAATTTTCTCCAATTGGAAACCACTCCCTCAACTAAGGAAAGAAATTTTGTCTGGAGGACATCTTTGTATTGTACCCTTTACAATCAACAGACGTTCAGTTCCTTTTGCAGAAATGAAAGGTGATTACCTTGGATGAAATCTCTCACGTTGACGCCTTCTGACGTATTGCGCTTTATTGGCAAGAACTTCGAAAGTGCTTTCATCACTAAAGTACACATGAAATAATATTCATTACTATGAATATTTACGTAATTTAAATTAAGTTACGACCAAACGAAGTTAATGAAGTATGAAACTATAAAAATAAAATATATTTACTGATTTCCAGAAGTTCAAATCTGTGTTCTGATGGTCCCTTGCTCAAGCAAACGCTTTTCTAAATTACAACACAGCTCATAAACATACAAAAATCATGCAGTACTGAGGAAAAAAACAAAATACATCCTTCTTGTTCAAAATCGTCGCGGACACTGAGCATGGGGCTCAAAACTCATCAGTTTTAATTTATAGACAAGCGAGTCCTGGGGAGACTGCAACGTTTTCGGTGATACCAAATAGATAACAGAAATACGAATAGTCTAAGTAGAGCGGTTTAGGCCAGACTTTGCTGTTGGGGGTGGGGCGGAAATTTTTTTTATATTGCTATTTTGTTTGATCAAGTTTAGTGGGAATTTAGGTCTTAGCAAAAAAAGGATAATCTAATGACTCTTCATCTTATTATGAATCATTCATCTTATTATGGATCATTCCATAAGGAATGGCCAAAGTTGTTACCTTACCATCTCCGATTTTTTTTAAAAATTTTGTACTTAAAGAACTAGTGAAAAAAATAATTGAAATTCAAATTTTTGTTTCTATCTCATTTTTTAATTAACAAAAACAACAAAAATCTTTGAAATGAGTCCTACTTGATTATTCAAGGAAAAAAATTACCAGAGATGAATTTTCAAAGAGAACTCGGATACCTTTTTTGGGAAATTTTCAACATAGGTATGTACTATAATATTTATACCCAAAAAAAAAATTTGAAAAAAATTTAAATCATGTTTTTTTCACTTTTTCGGGTACACAAATTTTCAAAAGAATCGGCGATGATAAGATCACACTGATAAGAATGAAAATACTTTCTTTTTATTGACTTTATTTGTAACTGAACTTATAATATGTATTTTACAACTTACATACGCATGCTAATATTGCAAATCAATAGTTGCGTGTGTATGGTACAAAGGTAAGTGCAGTAATTTTATTACTTTATACTAACATAAATTATACCCGCTAACAATGAAGAACTACTATAATATTCTTTGATTTTTTTTACCCCGATCGGTCGCCAACCCCTCCTCCCCCCCCCCCCCCCCCTTGTATCCGCCAATGATCTGAATCTAGTTCTTGGCCAGGGACTTTATGTGACTTTATATTTCACTCGGGTGAAATGTGATTAATTTTCACCTCTGAGTGGCGCGGGGCTCATGTTACGCAGGAAATTCGAAGAGATTCTTTTTTTTTAAATTATGCAGTCAATTTTTTCTGTTGCTTAAAGTATTTAACAATAATTCAGTTTTTTAATATTCTAACTTCAATTTTCAAACAACGAATTTTGGTATACAAAATTAATTGAAAAATTAAAACGTATTTTTCTTCCCCGAAGAGAATGCTACGACATCTTTTGGATTTTTAACTTTACAGCGGCGATTACATCCCACGCATAAGAAAAGCTATCGCAGCTGTATAAAATACACATGAAAGCTACTTGTACTTGTTTGATTACACCGTGTCAAGTCGAGAAGTGGCCGACGGTGAGTAAGCTAGTGAAGCTCGGTATCAGTCGGTGGAGTTCTTGAATCTATTCATCGTAATCTTGTGAAATTGAAAAATACTCAGTTCACTTTTGTCGCAAAGTTTAAGTTGGTTTAAACATTTTCTGTAATTGGGAATTTGCTTAGTACATTTCGACGAACACCGAGGTAATTAATACGGTTCCTACCGAAGCGATTAGTGATCGAACACGAAAGGAAGGGCTAGAAAATTGAGGTCTTAGAAAGATAGCGATGTCTGGAAAAGCACGCTTCTATTTTATCAACTATCTGTGAGTTTGACCCGTCTTATCGTAATACCTTACAGTCTTAACTGATGTGTAGTAGGTACCCTTTTGAAATTTGGACACTTTTGATATTGTGAACTCGTCGACAAACGACTACCTCAATAAACGTTTGAGATTGGTGAGGAGAAAACAATACTGAAGTCTTCGAAAGAGTTCCTTATTCCATTCTTTTTGTTTTCGTTATCCAACTCTTTTCTTTTCAATAGATTTTTTATTTTCTCAGGAAGTTATAGAGTCTGGCCTCATTTCTGCCTCTTATTCCATGTGAAATTGACTATCAAACACAACCAAGTCGATATCAAAATGGCAAATCAAGACCTCATGAACATCCAAAAAACATCAGATGAACCTCAAGCTAATAGTGCTGGTCCGATTTTACACATTTGTTCGCGCCGTCACAGAACTTATACGTATGAATTTAACGTGGAAACCAGATCCCTAATCGAAAGAGAACCTCGACCAGAACTATCCAGATGTGCAATGACAAAATACAAGGATACAATTTATGCAGTTGCAGGCAAAAGAAACGGTCGTGCTTGCGACATTGGTCTAAAATACGACACAGCGCGAAAAACCTGGTCGGAATTTGTCTGTAAAGTTGGTAAATGGTTTTGCGGAATTTGTACAAGCAACGATAAAATGTTTCTAATTGGTGGTTCGAAGTGGATCGATAGATACGATATGCCGCAGGCAACTTGTTCACTTTACGATTACGAAATCGATCGGTTGACAAATCTGCCCGATATGAAGGAGTCAAGAGGCAATCCAGCTGTGTCGTTTTATAGTGAGTACTTTTAAAAATTTTATCATAACACTAAATTATTGCGCAAAAATCAAATTTCGATTGTAGACTCTTCGTTGTACGTGTTTGGTGGTTTTTCGGATATGGTCAATCGAGAAGTAGAACGTTTTGATCCAAGAGAAAACAAGTGGTATAGTGCCGGGACAGGCGATATTCACGGCGTATGCACCTCGGTAGTCTACTCAAATTCGATTTACTACATAAATACTTATACGGGAAAGTTTTGTCGCTACGATCCTCGAACTCTTAGCTTTACTCCGATCGATACTTCGCCGTATGTATAGGTTGATTGGATTATTTTTATTTTTTTTATTTTTACTTCTTTCTTAATCCAGAAAAACAGGCCGATGGATTGATTATGCCAATGATCAGTTGTATTTGCTACATTACGACGGAATTGATGTTTATGACGCGTGCTCGAATAGCTGGAATACAATTTTTAGTCATCAGTTTGAACAATGTCCCATTTTGATTGCATAGTTAAAGTTAACAGTAAAGAACAGAGCTAAGAAAAGTAATGCAATAAAGCAGGGACAGTCGAAATTTCTTTGCGGTGAGACGTGGTTACTGTGTCCGCCCTGCGGATCAATAAAATATTTAAGGGAAACAAGACAACAGGCAATACACTGCAAGATCTGAGAAAATTCCAATAGACTAATCGCCCGTGGTAGTGATAAAATAAATTATTTTACTAAAAGAGCAACAGTGCCAGGCAGAACAAGCAAAGTTGCTCTAAAATGGGAAGGATAAACAAAATATCAAACTAACTTGAATTAAAAATAACCCTCTTTAAAATCTAAATATATTTTTTTATTTCTAAGAAAACAAAACGACTACTTCCTTGCAATTTCAACAAAACGATCTTTTCCGAACAGGTCTTTGTGCGATTTCACAAATTCTAGACTAGTAGAAAAATCATTTCGTAAAATGTCCTCAATGTCGGCTATTTGTGCACTATCTACTTCGAGCCACATCTTCCCTACGTTCGTCAGATTCTTTTCGGCTATTCGGCAAAGAAGTCGAACAATTTTCAAACCGTCCACTCCACCGTCGAGAGCTCGTAGGTCTTCGTACCTGAAATCAAAGAAGGATTTGCAGAAAATGGTATTTTAGTGGTTCGTGCCGCGTGAAACCTACAATGTAATTTCGGGCGCTAGACGTGAAATGTCTGCACTCTTAACGTACGGCGGGTTACTTATGATGGAATCAAATTTCCGATTGATTTCGTCGGGTAACAGGCAATCGTCGGTAACTTTATGCTTGACTAGTTTCAGTCGTTCGTCTACGCCAAGTTGGATAGAATTATGTTTTGTTAAATTGCATGCTAAGTGACTGCAATCAATGGCAGTACCAGTGGCCGCCGGCAATTCGTTCAGCAGGGAACAAGTGATTGCTCCCGAACCACATCCGATTTCGAGAAATTCAACAGCTCCCGTTCCGGTCAAGTCATCAACGATAATCTGTACGAGTTGTTCGGTTTCCGGTCGCGGTATAAACACCGGCGGGACCATTCGTAGGACGATGTTTCGAAAATCCCAGTTTCCGACGATATACTGAATCGGCATCCGGCACATTCGACATTCGCAGAGCTGGTCAAAGTGGCCTTTCTGCGTTTCGGTTAGCGATAAGTTCGCGTAGTTGTCTAGAGTAGACTGTGGCGGAAATTAGGACTGCTTTCAGTCATATTTCGATCGAATTTTACTTACGAATTTCACGTCGAGAACTTGCGACATTATGCACTTGAGTGAAAAGTCGGGGTCGTCGATTTTCTCGGCGGCAAATTTCTGTTTCCAGTCGGTGACAACATTTGCTGCCGATATGTGGCTCAGAAGACGTTTCCATACTATCGTTTTTCCGTGCATTACACATAAATAGTTTCGGATGTTGTTCATAATTTTGGAGAAAAGAGACACGGGTTAAAAAAATCTACGAGCTGCTTGACTAGAGAAATGTCACCGTCAGCTGGAAAGTGCTGAATTGCAAGCAGTTCGATTTTTTGGGGAAATAAAATTAAGATAAAATATTATGTGTACAAATGGTAGGTACGTAATAAATCGCTTTAAACAAAAATTTTCAAATTGCACAATTAATTCAAAAATTAAAAGTTTTCGCACTTCCGGCTTCTGTCCCGATTCAAAATAAATTCACAATAGGCATATTCAGCACCGAATCCAATTTTCGGTTTACACCATTGGCCAACCTGTAAGCGACACGATTGTCAATGTCAAACGTCAAAAACAATTTTTTTTACATATACTATAAATTTCCTCCACACGACAAAACGCAAACTACATAGAATTCCGATGATAGCAAAATAGTACACGTAACGTGAAATTCAGTTCGTTTGGCACTTCGAAAAATTCCAAAAACCACAATAGCAAATTCGGTTCGCAATTACAATTGGTCGGCGCGGCACGATGGGAACGAATCCGGACAAAATTTTCTGTTGGCTCATATTTTTGTTGCATTTAATTCAGTTGGTGACTGGCGATTCGATACCGACGCAAAACATGTCGAAGAAGGAAAAGGAGGAGCTCAAGTAAGTCGGGAGGTGAACGGCGGTCGGGGCACATTTGTTGTTATTTACATGTCCTTGTAGGGAGGAGTCACGCGAGATGTTCTATCACGCGTATCGGGCGTACATGGAGAATGCGTACCCGGCCGACGAACTGATGCCGTTGTCGTGCAAGGGACGCTTCAAGGGAGTAACACCGTCGCGCGGCGACATGGACGACATTCTTGGGAAGTGAGTTTCACCTTTTTATTGTTGACCCCTGGCTCTCCACCTTCTTGATAACGTTATCTTTCACCTCGGCTTGTTTACAGTTTCTCAATGACGCTGGTCGATACCTTAGACACGTTGGTCTTACTCGGCGACTTTGAGGAATTCGAGAATGCCGTCAAACTGGTCATAAAAGATGTCTCGTTCGATAACGACATTATCGTGTCGGTTTTCGAGACAAACATTCGAATGGTGGGCGGTCTCTTATCGGCGCACATACTCGCCGAATTCATCCAGAAGCACGTCAAACTGTTGCCGTGGTATCGCGGTGAACTGCTCGAAATGGCAAAAGATCTGGGCTACAGATTGCTGCCAGCGTTCAACACGTCGACCGGGATACCGCACGCCCGGGTCAATCTACGGAACGGAATGAAAGACGAGAAGCTGCGAAAGTCGCGCGAGACGTGCACAGCCTGTGCCGGAACGATTCTATTGGAGTTTGCCGCACTCTCGCGTCTCAGCGGCGAGCCAATCTTCGAATTGCGCGCACACGCTGCCATGGATGCACTGTGGAAGTTGCGACATCGCGGTTCCGATTTAATGGGTACCGTGCTAAACGTGCACTCGGGCGATTGGGTGCGACGTGATTCGGGCGTCGGTGCCGGTATCGATTCGTACTACGAGTACCTGTTCAAGTCGTACGTTCTGCTCGGCGACGATCGGTACCTGGCACGATTCAACCGGCACTACAATGCCGTCATGAAGTACGTGAGCGAAGGTCCTATGCTGCTCGACGTTCTCATGCATCGGCCGCATGCTAAGTCGCGAAATTTCATGGATTCGTTGCTGGCATTTTGGCCGGGTCTGCAAGTTCTGTCGGGCGACTTGAAGCCGGCCGTTCAAACGCACGAAATGCTCTACCAGGTCATGAAAATGCACACGTTCATTCCCGAAGCGTTCACTGCCGACTTTCAAATTCACTGGGGACAGCACCATCTCCGTCCCGAGTTTATAGAATCGACGTATTTCCTCTACAAAGCCACCAACGACCACTACTACTTGCAGGTACTTATTTAACTGTCCCGATGCTGGCATAATTCCATAACCACTTTCCATCCTTCCAATCATTTTCAGGTCGGCAAAAAAGCTCTTAAAGCATTACAACAACACGCAAAGGTCGCTTGCGGCTATGCCGCCGTGAACGATGTCCGCACCGGTCAACACGAAGATCGCATGGACTCGTACGTACTATCCGAAACCTTCAAATACCTCTACTTGCTATTTGCCGAACCTTCCGATATTATCGTAAACCTGGACGACTTTATTTTCACAACTGAAGCACATCTTCTGCCGCTATCGTTGGGTCAGCTTGGAAATGTCACCTACGGTAAGGCTTTTTTTTCCCCTCCCAAACACTTTCTTTCAACTCATCACCGACGTGATACTTAGATTTGCGCCAGGGCGATGAACACCACGCTCTGGACTTCATGCGAACGTGTCCCAGTTCGAACAGTCTATTCCCGGAAAAAGTACGCCGACCGTTACGCGACTTAATAACAGGATCGTGTCCACGAACACCGAACAGTAAGCGACTTAAGGCGTACGACTTTCAAGCGAACAATGCTGAACATTTGCGATCGGTGTACGATATGGGCATCACGATGGTGTCTATGGGCGACGGAAAAGTTCGACTTTTTCATAGTTTTTATAACGTAAGTAGCATGCGCTCATCGGGAGAGACGAAGCTGTAATTTGTACATTTTCAGGCTAAGTCACCAGAGGATGGCGAACTAGGGATAATTTTTATGCAAGAAATGTTGGAACTTACGAAAACGCAAAACATGAATCATCTAACGCAACTGCTGGTAAGTTAGTTAGGTGGCCGAAGGTTGAAGAAATCACAGCACAGAAGGCCCTGCAAAAAATTCAGAAGCGTGCTGTTTTCTTTGCATTACTGGGGGACTTAAATCATGTCCCACTGCTGCAATGGAAGCTATGATAAACTTGGTCCCATTACACTTAAAGATAAAGAAGGAGGCTCTGAGAGACCATAAGGCTTCAGCAGTACAATAAAATCAAGGCAGGAGACTGTCGGTCACCTTAAAATTCTACAGGAATTTAATCAGAAGGATCTAACCGACTTAGTAAACGATAACATGCCAAAGCTATATGATTTTGAGAAATCATATATGATGACTCTCGAAGCTTGTGTGGGACTGTCATACTCATCTTAAAGAGCTGGCACATCATAATAAAATTCTTAAAGGGCTGGCACATCATAATAGTCTTACCCTGATGTGGGTGCCAGGACATGAGGATATTCCAAGTAACGAATCAGCTGACCAGCTAGCTAAGCGGGGAGCCAACTCACAAATGAACCATTCTGTGGAGTAGGTGAAGGCTTTATTAAGGATGGCATTTTAAAATGGGAAAATCTTCAGGTGGAAGATTATTGGAACTCCTTTTCTGTAGCTCAGTTCTGTAACTTATGAGTGAGAAATTTCTCACCAAAAAGTCAAAATGAGGACGAATTAATGCAGTTTTCTCTCTGTATTTTCACTAAATAGATCAAAAAGTTTCCGGAATAACCACCGTGTGGCGCTTTTATTGTTCCGATTTGAGTTCTGTTGACATTCCCTCTAAATCTTAGCGTCATAGCTTGACATTTGCAAAAGTTACGTAGCCATGAGTACATCTACCTCTGTGTGTGTTGGCGATTTTTTACAATTTTAGAAATGGATTTAAATTTGCAATAACGAACTTGTATTAAACTTTGCGTAAAAAACGGATTTAATGGTACGCGAACGTTTGAAAAACGGATTTAATGGTGCGCGAACGTTTGAAAAACGAATTTAATGGTGCGCGAACGTTTGAAATGTTGGAAAAGTGTTTCGGCAACGATTCTCTAAAGAAAACGGTCGTTTACCAGTGGCACGAGCGGTTCAAAAGTGGTCGTGAGTTAAAGAAGGCAATGCTCACGGTTTTCATGGATTACAACGGTGTTATGCATCATGAATTTTTGCCAGAAGGCCAGACAGTAAACAAAGAGTATTATTTGGGCGTTATGAGACATTTTGCGTTAAGCAATTCGCCGAAAGAGACCAGAATTGTAGGCAGAAACCTCATGGATTTTGCACCATAATAACGCATCGTCGCACAGTGCCATCATTATTCGTAATTTTTTGACGAAAAAAGCAACAAATAGCATCCAACAGCCGAATTCACCTTATTTGGCTCCCTCTGCTCCCTTTCTGTTCAATCAAGTTAAAAAAAACTACTACGGGGAACGCGTTTCAGCAGTCGAGAGGAAGTAATGGAAAAATCGCAGGGAGCACTGATGGTCATACCGAAAACCGAATATAAAAAATGTTTCGAGGATTGGATCAGGCGCTGCCATAAGTGTGTTGCAGTCGATGGGGATTACTTTGAAGGGGATAATGTAGATTTAGATGAATAAACTTGTATTTTTAATTTTCTCAATAAATTCGGGGAACTTTTTGATCAAGGTGGTATACTTCCGTTTTAATATTTTCCAGAAATCTTTACATTGAATTTAATACAAAAACATTTAATAAAAAAAAATTTTCCTTCATCTATTTTCAGGCAGTCTCCTTTAAGAACGATGATCAAACTCAAACCGTCCTAATGGCAGGACCCAGTCACTTTAGTCCCCAATTTATTGACGATAATTTCGTCGAAAGCAAAATATCAGTAGCTAGTCCATATAAAATGTGTTCAACATTAGAAAATCCGCAAGAACTATACGCAAAAATTGCGATAGGCGAACGTGGCGATTGCACGTTCGTCGATAAAGCACGACGTGCTGAAAAGGCAGGCGCCTCTGCTCTTATTATCTGTGATAATGTGACCGGTTCGTCGAGTGATAAACAACCGATGTTTGCCATGTCCGGCGACAGTAACAATGATGTTACAATCTTCGTTGTATTTATGTTTTCCAAAGAGTGCACCGAACTAATCGATGGTGTGAAGAAGCTAAGCAACAAAGAAACCCGGATACGAATTATGCAAATGATCGAATTTAAGAAACGCATGGACGCATCAAACTCTAAAATCAAATCCGAACTCTAGCTACCAATTGCCAATAACGTAATTAATTAATTTTTTGCCCTTCTCTGTTTCCCACGTCGACGATCTTCATTAATAATATTTATGTTATAACCTATAGTTATTATGTTAAAACAAAAAAAAAAATAATGAGAATATTTTTTAGGAATGAATTTGTAAATAAATCTTTCGTTGAAATAATGAAAACCGGATTGAATCATACACGATACCTTCTACTGCAAGTACAGTAAATCTGTGGTGTAAATTTTTAAAACTAAATGAATTTATTGTATGCGTATTTGAGTATGATGTTGACTTGATGAAACTTTTGATTTATGATAATTAAAAAAGAATTTTTAATAGAAAATGGAAATTGTTTTTTTTTTGAGATTCTCAACTAAAGATGGTTCGTTCACGAGTGAACTGTTCGAAAAGAATACTTTATTGAAGTGAGTGAGTGAAGTAACTCACCCCTTTTGTGAGGAATTGCGGTTCCATTGGACACGCGACAAGAAACTTTACCGGCCCTTTTTTTTTGGTCAAAAAGTTCTTGAAGTTGAAGTTCTAGATCTACTGCTTTTTTTTTGCTCATCATCTTCTAAATCTACTGACCTTTTTTTGCTCTTCTCCCCTCAAGTGGAACTATGAATGAACGAAAAAGTTCGCGAGCGAACGAAAACAAAGAAACGATGGGACGAAAGCAAAGGAGCCATGCAACGAAAACGAAGAAGCTCTGCAATGAAAACAAAGGACCTCTGGAACGAAAACAAAGGAGCTCTGGAACGAAAAAAAAGGAGCTCTGCAACGAATAGGAAGGAGCTCTGCAACGAAAGCGAAGGAGCTCTGCAACAAATAGGAAGGAGCTTCTTAACGAAAACAAAGGAGCTCTGCAACGAAAACAAAGGAGCCCTGCAACGAAAACGAAGGAGCTCTGCAACGAAAACAAAAGAGCTGCAACGAAAGCGAAGGAGCTCTGCAACGAAAACAAAGGAGCTCTGCAACGAAAACGAAGGAGCTCTGCAACGAATAGGAAGGAGCTCCTTAACGAAAACAAAGGAGCTCTGCAACGAAAACAAAGGAGCTCTGCAACGAAAACGAAGGAGTTCTGCAACGAAAACAAAGGAGCTCTGCAACGAAAACGAAGGAGCTCTGCAACGAAAGCGAAGGAGTTCTGCAACGAATAGTTCCGGAACTACTTCACTGAACTCGTTCCTTAAAGTTAGTGACTCGAAATGAAGTACTTCACTGAAAGGAATTAGTTTGCCCATCTTTATCTCAGCCATCCGTAGTTTTTGCTAGCGAGCCTCGGCGATAAACGTCTACTACGGTAATCTACTAGAATAGGTCGTGGATGCATACACCATCTAACACATTGGCCAAGGCACTTGTGCCTTTAAAAAAAAAAAAAAAATTAACAGATTGTCAGAAACCACAGGCTAATAATGTGAACCAAAAAAATAAAAATTCCTCTTAAATACATTTATACAAAATAATATAATTTAAATATTACGCTACTCGGAACTACTTCCTATCTCCTCATCTTCGTCAATCTCGTTTTTCTCTTCGATACTATTTAAATTACTTTTAGCCTCACCTTGTGATCTCTGATGAAAAAGAAACGATACACACTTGCTAGCACTCCACGCCTGCGATAAAACACTGTCCGGCAATCCTTTATTATTCGAACAGTGATACCATTGCATTAAGTCCGACGTACAATCGGCTGTTGTCGGAGGCGGATGAACTTGAATATTATTTATGCATCGTTTGCATTTAAATCTGTAAAAAAACACAATATATTCGCGTTCGATTTAAAAAAAAAATTGAATTTACTTGTCGTGTGTATCCGATATGGTGTTCTCCTCCAACTTGAACAAATCTTTTAAATCATCTCGCGTAAAATGTCGCTCACAGTCTTCGTTATTATCCACGATTGTGCTCGATAGCGACTTTTTCTGCGTTTGACGCTGAAAAATTTTCTCTTCGATCGAACCAGTCTAAAAAAAATCGACCAGTTAGTTTGAAGCTCATATAACAGTAGCGAATCAGTTCTACCGCTAAAAATCGATAAATGAAACAAGGTTTTGTCTGTCCGTCGCGCCAAACTCGTGCCATAGCCTGATCATCGTTAGCCGGATTCCAATCGGGATCGAACATAAAAAGACGATTAGCTCCGATTAAATTCAGACCACAACCGCCTGCTTTTGAGCTTAACATGAAAATAAAATGTTTCGATTGCGGATTATTGAATTCATCGACGATTTTACTGCGCTTCTTTATCGTCATGCTTCCATCCAGTCGAACGTAATTGTATTTTCTGTACGACGGGCAAAATTGATGATTACAAAATACAGTTTAGAAAAAAGGGCTTTACCGTTTGTCACACATCTTTTCGAAATAGTCCAACGTTTGAGTGTAATTTGAAACCAGAACGACTTTGTCGTCGCTGTTAGCCTTGATTGCAGCCAGCATGAAATCAAGCAGCATAACTTTGCCACTAAGCTCGGGATTTAGATCACTGTAAAACGATTAATTAGTCGAACCTCGCGCAAAATTTAATTCAACTCAGCAAACCTCTTATTGTCATAGTGACCATCCTTGTTACTAATCAGACTCGGATGATTGCAGAGCTTTTTCAGTGTTGAAATATCGGCCAGAGCAGTTATGGAAACATTTCCGTTGCTGTTACCTTAAATATCGACAAATAAGAACCACTCAACCAACCGAATTCCCAACACCTACCAATATTCTTCTGTATAACGCCGGAATTGACAATTTTCTTGTACATGTCCTTTTGTACTTGCGACATTTTCACACAAATAACCATTTCAAATTTAACCGGCAGGTATTTTGTTAGGATTTGATTGGTCCGTCGAATTAGGCATCGATTAACAATTGCAGTCAACTGTTGAATGCATCCGATTGCCTTTTCGCGTTCCTTATCGGTTGAGTCGGCGTTCTGACCACGCGAAATAGGATTCTCATATTGTCGTCGAAATTCGGGCGTCGAGCCCAACATGTCGGGATTGACGAAATTAATCAGACTGAAATATTCGGTCAAGTCATTTTGGATGGGTGTTCCGGACAGCAAGACACGTCGTTTTGTTTGCAGTCCCATCAAGGCTTGATACGTTTGATTGTCGTTGTTTTTCAATCGGTGACCCTTGAAGGATTTTTTTTTAATTTTAATAGCAACATGCAACAATTGAAACTCACTTCATCGCATATAACCATTCCGACTTCCGAACTATTTAAAATTGCCGAATGAATTCGGAAACTTTCGTAGCTAATTATCAAGATTGGTGTACCGGACCGAATATTTTTATCGGCCATGTATTGTGTTAATTTTTGTATAGTCTCGTCCTTGCTACCGTTCTCAATGACCAGACAATTCACACGGCCCAGAAGCCATTTGTTGAATTCGTTCTGCCAATTCTTTACCAACGAACTGGGACAGACTATTATTGATTTGCTAAGTGTGGGCTTGCATTCAGGACTTTGACGCAATAGAGTCCAGACTAGTGATATACATTGAAGGGTTTTACCTAAACTGAAAAGTTAACCAGTGAACATTTTTTGTTAGCAAATTGGGAGTACTGCTCGACGGATTAAGATTGATTTGATCAATACAATGAGGATTTGAAAGAACGGAATTCGAGGCTTCTATAGGTTCTACCAAACTAATAATAATAATAATATCAACTACCCCACTTACCCCATTTCATCGGCCATGATACATCCGTTGAAGTCCCCGCGAGCTCCAATTACACAATCGTACATAAATTTAACCCCTTCGCGTTGATGCGCTCGCAGGACATTGCTCAGTATCGGATCGACAACAACGTGAACGAGAATCTTGCTCTTGTCCATGTGCATGAAATCGTGTTCCGAATATTTCGGTGCTTCGCTTAGTACCAGAGCGTTACAGGCTTGCGGATCGTGAAGCGGACGACGAAACGAACTTTTTCGCATGCCCAGGCATCGGTTTCCGCCCATATCCGGAACATAGTTCGGAATCGGAACCCGGAACGGTTTCCGTAGAATACCGGCAATAGCCTGTTCATATTCGGAGGTTGTGAGCTTCTGGATTGGCACGGGAATTTGGCGATTCTCTTGTTGTTCGCGCCGTGAACGTTTTAGGTTTTTCGGCGCGTCGAATTTGTTGCTGTGACACGCGCTTGGCGCCAAACTTCGTCGCTGTTTTACGAGTGCATTTATTGTGTATTTTTTACCCAGTGAAAATGCATATTACTTACCATTTTATTTTTTTTATAAATTCAAAATTGCACGGCTAAAAGTTTGTAAACTTTTCCCGCGGTAATATTTTAGGTTAGGTTCTTATTCAATTGTCACTCGCTGTCAAGTCAATTCAGGAGACCAGCTGCAGCCAAATTCATGTTTTCGTCATGTCGTCCAAACAACGGACCAAAACAAAGCAATAAACCGCGGACTGTGCAGTTTTGTGAAATCAGTGATTTCGGGAACGTTTAAACAACAAGTTACCGTAGATTAAGTGACGTTCGTTAGCCTATAATTCAAGACAACCGAAATCCAAAGAAAGAAGTGTTGGACGAATCGATAGCAAGAGCTGGACCGCATAAATGTTATGTCGCCGAGAACAAGAAAGCCGTACTATCAAAACAATTTCCATCAGCGAACTTTACCGGACGATTGCTAGAGCCCGACGATGACAAATAAAGATTGGAAGGTAGTGAAGATTGGGACGGCCATTGCGACGAAAATTTGGGCCGCTTCGGTTGGAACGTTACTCACTTGTGTGATTCTTTACTGTTTCTACGGTGGCTTTATCTCTTTCTGTATGCTGCTGCTTGCCGGGCTATGTAAGTAAAATTTCGAAAAGAAAATGCCTGCTAACTAATCTCTACAACTTGCAACCGACAGGTATTCTTTATCACGCTCAGGACAATCTACTGTACCACCCGGACTTACCGTCGAATTCTCGCGTCTACATTCCACTTCCGGCCATGCATAATCTACCATACGAGACGGTCAATATTCGTACAAGCGATAACGTAACGCTACATGCATTTTACATAAAACAAAGCGACGATAAGTGCACTTTTGTTCCGACAATCGTCTACTTTCACGGCAATGCCGGCAACATGGGACATCGCTTGCAAAATGTCTGGGGAATCTTTTACAATCTACACTGCAACATTCTGATGGTCGAGTATCGGGGCTACGGTCTATCGACCGGAGCACCATCCGAGACCGGTCTTTGTATGGACGGACGAGCTGCAGTCGATTATCTTTTTACCCGGCACGATTTAGATAATCAGAAAATCATTTTGTTTGGGCGATCGTTAGGCGGTGCGGTCGCAATCGATGTGGCATCGGATTTGGAATATAGTGGAAAAATTATGGCATTGATTGTGGAGAATACTTTTACTAGTATTCCCGAAATGGCCATCGAATTAGTTCATCCGAATGTTAAATATTTGCCGAAATTTTTTTATAAGAATCAGGTAAGTCAAATTTTTTCAGAATAGAACCAATTTGGCTTTGTTAAGTACCGAAGTTGGCTGTAAGCTTTCTATTCTTTATCCTGAGAGTCAAGACTTCCCTCAATTGCGTTACTCCAAATTTTGTTGGCCCTGAATAACTTTGTAAACCAATAAATTAAGGGGGTATTTGCCTCTAGCTGACCAAAAAATTGGGCAATTTAAATTCTTTTTTTCATAGAAGATGTAAATAGTATGCTGGCATTTTTTTGCAAGGTATATAATAAGTATTTATTTAATAATTGTTTTTTTCAAAGTGATATGATGGCCAGTTATATGGCGAGCGCCGTCATCACTTTCAAAAAAGATGTTCATGTTATTTGAAATGAAAGATCCAAATTTTTTTGTTAAATATATGCCTGTAGTTGGAGCTTATACCTATAAAATCAATAAAACCTCAAACAAACAAAAAACGGCAGGCATACGAAGTTTAAGTTTCGATTTTTCAGAGTTTTTTTTTATCTTGAAGGTGTTAAAAAAATAGAAACAATTTTTTTTTTTACTATTTTGTTGGTATAAGCTCCAATGACTTTAGTTTACTTTAAACTAAAAACAAAATAAAGTCGATGGCTTATTGGGTTCAAGCTCTAGAACTTACGCCAGTTCGCAAAACGTAATTTCGAGAAAAACACTATTAAAGTTTTCCTTTAGTACTTTTTGCCATTAGAAATCCTTAAAGTAGGTGCCTAAATGATACGATAGCTCACGTATATAGTTGATTTCGAAAAATCCGTTGGAGTACCATATTCTACACATGTTTATCTATGAATATAATAATTTAAAAAAATTTCGATTTTTGGATTGAGTTAAAAATACCCCCTTAAATCTAAGTCGTGTGAGATTAAATAATATCATTTCGAACACCGGGCATGGGGTCACATTTATTTTATGCTAAGAACAGTGAAAACAACGAACATTTGAATGGGGCTTAAATCGCGAAGTACCATTTACTCTGTTTCTGATTCGATATCGCGTATTTATGTTGGTAGGAAGAACGTCTGACTACTCACAACTATACCTAGTCTTACCTTAAATATTGATACAAGCCGTCATGATGGAATGGTCTGACCAAGAGAACCGTATTGCTGGTATTGCTCTTCATAAGTGTGGAATAGAAAGAGCTCGTATTTTTGAGTTGTTGAAACCGTGTTTTTGTGTATCGTTCTGTTAAGTTGTTTGCTGATACTGGATATATAAACGACCGTAAACGATCCGGCCGACCTCGCACGTTAGCGGCCATCAATATTGTGAGGTTGCGAATCAGTCGAAATCCTTTCCACAGACAAAATATCAGGGCTCGTGAAATGGATATAGCACTAAGAACCATCTTAAATAAAACTTGGGACTTGGTGCTTTTAAACGAGAAATAGGACAGCGCCTTACCGTTGAATTAAAAAAAAATATAAAATCAAGACATCTATTATCGCTGTACGGTAAAGAGAATTACAAAAAAAAATCCTGTTTACTGACGAAAAAATCTTTAATAAGCAAAATGATAGGGTGTATGCACGATCCTTCACAGAAGCCAGTAAACTAGTGCCAAGGATTGAACCAGGTCATTATCCCGCATTGGTGATGGTTGGTGATGGATTATCCTATGATGTCGCCACTCACTTTCTCACATTTTTGTGAAAAGGGTGTTAAAACAGCAGCAAAAAAATATCAGCGAGACATTTTAAGGAATGTAGTGGAGCTCTTGAATCAAAACAGACCATAGATCCTGCTCATAAGGTCAAAACAACTCATCAGTGGCTTGAAAATCATTTTCATCTAGTCGACCTTAATCCGCTCGACTACAAATTGTGATCAGTTTTAGAAGACATGGTCTTTAAAAGACGCCACCACAACCTGAAGTCATTGAAGCAGAGTTGGTAGCAGCTGTGGATCATTTTTCCACGGAAATCGATGAGTGGCCTTGCAGACTTCAGCGCTGTATGAAGGCAAATGGCGGTCAATTTGAATATGTTTTTTTTTTTTTTTTTTCAATTTTGTAGTTTACTATTGACACAATAAAAAACTGGAAAAGTTTTTCAAATTCAACCAGTAGTTTTATTTTAGTAATTAAAAAGTTTTGTATCAATATTTATGGCAGGACTTGGTACAAATATAAATATCGGACTGGCATCTTAAAGAGGGTTTTGACGGCACATTATCATATGAAGATTAATTTCCATAGGATTGGTCTTTTCGACAGCAAGACATGCAGAATTTGCGTGAGGGACTAGTTTACACTTATACAGCATTCAGTTTCATCATCATAATTCCGAACCATTCCTCTTCTTCCTCATATTGGTGCAAAAATCAAACAACAATTGGCCCAATTCAAATTTCAGTAACAAAGAAATAGTACAAATATTTTTGGGAAGTCATTTTTTGCTTCTAATTACTTTTCAAAAAAATCTGTTACAATTTTTCCATTTCGATATTATTTTGCCAATTTCTTATCCCTAAAATACAATAGGCGCGTTTTTTGCGACTTCTAGAGCAGAGTTCGAGCTTTGATCTTTGAGCCAAAATAGCTGCATCACTGGTAGAGGTAGTGTAGTCTCGCTCTGCGCTTTGTTGTTGGTTTCGCATGTCGCTAACGTACTCTGTACTGGATAAAGGACCAACAAACACTCCTAATGATTCAACCTGTGCTCCTAAGAAAGGCAGAGCAATTTTTCTCGTAGTTACGAAGCACTAAATATAGACGATCTTTGATAACATTCTTTCTCACTTTATCAGTTTCAGTCACTTAATAAAATCGATCGGATATCAGCACCGAGCTTATTTATATCGGGGCTTGCCGATAATCTGGTTCCACCGCGTATGATGCGAATGCTACATATGCAATGTTCTAGTGTTAGAAAACGTTTACTAGAATTTACCGGAGGTTCACATAACGATACATGGGTTATAGAAGGGTAAGTTAAAATCGAATATTTACCCCTTTAACCGAATAAAAACAAAAACTTATTTTTTCTTGCTCATAGGTACTACCAAGGGATAGCGTCATTTTTAATTGAATGTCACGAAGTGATACATCCTTTACAGACGCCTCCAAAACGAAATAATTGGCCTGAAATACAAGAAGTGTAGGAAAAAATGTAGAAGTTAACAAAAAAAAAAAAACTAAAACAAACCCCTCACACACCTGCAAAGTCAAAGCAAAATGTTAATGTTTTAAAACACGCCTAAATTAAATAAATTAATAATCTACTCAAGTTTTACGCATGTGTCATCCATATATTTGTCATTTTCTGTAAGTACAACATTTTATTATTTTCTTCAGAGCTTAAAGTAGACTTGAAAGTCCCGATACAATCAGAGTAAAAAAAGTAAATCGGACTTCATTTAGAGATCATCATTGTTTACATTTCTTTTTTTTTATTTAGCGACTATTATTATTATTTTGGACTTAACACTGAGCAGAGATACCATTCAGTAGTTGATTTTTTATAGGCAACATTGCTGTTCTAGTAGATCATATCACAACCACGAACAGCACTTAATAAATTATTAACACCTACTACTAAACTGCTATATCCGGCCTAATTTCTGACCTTCCATCACTATGCAGACTGGACTGTACACTACAGTGTATTAAAGACTAACGACCTAAGTTACCCCCCTTAAAAAAATAATTATTTCGAAATTGCTTTCCCTTCGCACAGCTCAGTATTATCCGTGAGACTCTTCAATAAACCCCTCTTCAACGCCACATTTATTATGGATTCAGCATATAAAGCCTGAATCGGTTCCATTCTCTGTAATTTTTTAGCTACATTTTGTCCGGTACAATCGAATTCGTTCATTTCATGATTGTTCTTCGACAGCACATCCTGGCACATACGAAAAAGATTAAATTTTTTCATCCTCTTTGATTGAGGTTCTACGAGCGTGTTTTCGTTTTTTCTTGTGGATTGAATGGTACTTGCACTACATTTGGCCTAGATTAGATAATAGAATTCTTGTTTGAATGAAATATAACGTTAAAAAAATGCATACGTCGTTACCTCGGAAATATTTTCGGCCTTCTCAACTAGCTTACCGAGCATATCGATTATAGTTCGTGAATTGACAACCATTTCGCGTTGTAATTCAACTGATTCATTAAGTGCGTTAGAGTTCGGCTAAGAAAAAACTCGATTAAAACGTTTAATTGATTCTTTAATGGTCGACTTACAAAAAAAGTTGGACTTTCAGTTCGACTTGCATCCGGACTGCCTTGAACTGCCTCACATTTAAAAGGAGACATCGATATATGGTTTGCTACCGTCGACATGTAGTTGGTGTATGGCACCTGTAAAAAAATTGGAATGAAAAAATATAATTTTGAGAAAAAGCAAGACGAACGTACATAATTTGAAATCGGTTCAGAAACTTGGGGAGACGATGGTTGAAATTGTGATGGCTTGATAGTTACTGCAGGCGAGCTGTAACTTGTGGAGGGAATCTGCAAAATAAATGTTTTAAGTTTATTTTTCGGCAATTTAAATCGGGTTTTATGAAAAACTAACATAAAGAGATGTTAAGTTTTCATGTTGTGGATGAACGATAGCTCCTGCGCGCTGGCACATACTCTGTTTACTCTAAATGAAAAGAACCAGTATGACAATAAATATTTTTTTTTAAATTATCCTCGATAATACCAAAGCTCCTTCCTCTTCGGATTGTTCGCCATCTTCGGCAATTGGTCCACATATATCAATTACAGCCTCATCATCCGATGTTAATTGAACATCTGTTTTATCAAGTTTGCTCTTTGTCTTGAGTCGAATATCTGTCCAGCACTAGCAGTTTAAAAAAAGGTCGTGATAAGTTAATAATACAGGATTCATTCTGTTTTCAAATTATATTTTACTCGTTTCCACTGATCTGGTGATTTAACAACTCGTACAGTTCCATGCGTATCCAATACCGCATTCAGTTCATGTGCAATTTCGATCCATTTGCGTCGTCTCTTTGCGTTTCCAGCGGCGGTTAAACGGCCCGTTATTTGTGCATAATTAGCACGGACCAGTTCTAATAGGCGTTTTCTTTGTGCAGTTGATGGTCGGCCCGAATGAGACTGTGTATTGTTAAATTTCATTGAATTTCTAAGGCCCGTTCCTACGATCGTCAGTAACGTTCTAACTGGAACTTTAACTGACAGATTTTCATACAAAACTTGCAGTTAAAGTTCTGGTTAAAATTTAACTGACTGACTAGCGAATAGGAATATTACTTACCGTTAAACTCATGTTATTCTTTGCTTATCGTTTTATAGAAATTTAAATTTCATAATCCTTTGATCTCCCGATACCTTATAGAAAGTTTAAAAAATAATGTAGAAATATATACATACATAAATAGTATAATTAAAAAAAGTGATGTTTGTTTTAATTTTTTTAGCTCTACAGTTCGGTTCTGTCTTATATCTTTTGATATCTCAACCACCCACAATTTAATCGGACCGAGAAAATATGTCCGTATGGACATCACTTGCACGCAAAACAACAAAATATGGACATAACGACCCTGTTTTGTCTCACTCGCTCACATGCTAAAACAACAACAACGACCCTGTTTTGTCTCACTCGCTCACATGCTAAAACAACAACAACGACCCTGTTTTGTCTCACTTCTCTGGCTTCAAAGAGCTTTATACAAAACGGGCGGCTTGCCATCTCCAGTAGCTCTTTGGGTACACTCCCGTGATACTGAGTCATGGTCACGGTTTTATGAGTCGTGAATCAAAGTAAAAAATGATATTATGAACTGGAACAGAGTCTGTGACTTGGACTGGAGTGGATTTTATTTTAAATTTTTTTAATTTCTTTCGCGACACCCCCAGAGTGTTTCCAATTAAATTTCATCTCGGTCCCGATATATTGGCAAAGAGCCTGCTATATATATTATTGTGTAGGTGATTGGTAGTTGAAATTGAATTCATTTTTCACAACTGCCCTGACTAACGTATTATTTTCTTATTAAAATCTTAACGGCTCACTCGTAGGAATGGAGTGACTCGTGCCTGTAGTTAGATTTTAATAAATCGGAACGGAATGAACAACGAGGAACGATTAATGTTCCATTTCTTCTTCTTATTTGGCTCGGCATTCAGTATATTTACCATAGTAATGTAATGAGTGTATTTATGATACATCAACGGTGAATCACTGACTAACTAATCACCAATTTAATGGCATTATGCGAAAAGGCAATAAGGTTCCGATTAAAAATACTGCATCAACTAAAAATTAATCACTTCCACTTATTCACCGTATTATTAGGTGATCACCGCAAATTGATTCACAACAAATCCACCTTATACTTACGTGTAAACAAATCTCCACACAAAACTTATATTCCAGTTCAATTATCAGAGCAGAACTAAATCGAATTATTTTCCACAGAACTTTGACCAAATAATCAATAAATAAATCCGTATAATCAAAGACGCTTTTCGCTTCCGTGACGTTTCTCAATTAAACCAACTTATGTATTCGATTTGAAGAAGTTTGTGCATGTATGGCATTTTGGTGTATGCGCAGTTCATACTATCAACTATATGACAAAAAAAAAAGTCAAATACGTTCTCAAAGCTGACTAAAGAAATTATAATATGCACCCAAGTTGAAGTTCACAGCACAAAAATACATGTTTGTATATAGATTTGTTTGTTTATTATTGACTAAATTTATATTCAGGTAGGATAAAGATCACCACGCAATAGGTATGCAAATGTTTGAAGGTATTCAGCATATTTACAAAAAAGCTTAATCAAATTCAACTTCTTTGCCGGTGTTCTGGGATTACCAAACTTGAATTTTGAATTAATATTTCTTTGTTCTACAAAAATATGATAAAGAGCTCGAAGATTATAACCTGTTGAATATTGGTAAAGTAACGGATAAAAGTATGTGTGAACCGGTTCATATCAATTATCATGCGACATACGTAACCTTGCATCACTCGAGAAGACAATCATGCTTCGATATTCCATTTCGAAATTATAGTAGGAAAAGTTTAGATTTACCTATTCATTTATATTTGCTATAAGCAAAAATAAAAGTTAGATATGTAATACGGATCCAGAAGCAATATATTACGCATGCGTGACGCCCATCCTACTACATCGTGCATAGTGAAAATGGGCATAGAGACGCTTATCATTAAAATACTATAAGCCACAGTGGCCTATTTTCTCCCCAAATTATTCAAATAATCTCCAAAACGGTTTGTCCTAAATCAAAACCAAGCCTGCGGCCTAACAACTCCTTAACGTAGACTATGAAATATGAACGACTGCTATGTAGGCTTGCCACAAATTGGAATTCGAACTCCATCAAATACCCTTGGCAATAGGGTGGCTTTTATTTGTGTGGTGTATATTTTCAAATATTTCTTTCGCGATACTCTTTAGAATACTTCCAATTCTATGGTCACTAGTTGAAATTTAAAACCACCTAAACTGGAACCAACACGTCTTTGATGTCACAATTGATGCTTCCAAACGCCCTGGTATTCTACGGAAGTGTATAAGAAATTCTTTTCAGCGTCTGACTTAGCTGCAATCTACCCGTAAAAAAAATATTTCCGATGGTACATAGCTTAAGGCTCCATGTGCACGTTAAATGCGATTTTGATGATTTATGACTGTTTTCTTGCCAATATTCACGTTAAAGGCAACAAAAAACAAAATAAAATTACACCACTTTATTAGCTGGTATGTAAACTAGGTCGTCCATAGGGAAAAAATTAAAAATTGTATATGGAAAAAATGCTATTAGAACAATCCTTGAACGTTTTTTAAAATGCGTAATTCGAGTTTTTTAAACGCATATTACCTATTTCTTGAATAATTAACATGTCATTTTCATTAATATAATGCTAGAAAAAATCTTAAAGAAGGTCCTCCATAAATCAAATTTCAAAAAATTTCATTTTTGTTAGTAATATATGAAGTCAAACTGAAGCAATTTTTCACGATTTTCATGGCAAGAATTACATAAGAAAACCGCATTTCATTGAAAAGTATCATAGATAGTATAATTAATTGGTATTTCTAGAAGATAAATCAATGAAAAAATTATTGATTTTTAATAGTTAGGCGTTTCAAATAATTTGAAAATCTATAACACTAATCTAATACAGTTTTTATTTCTTAAATGGCTTTGAAGCACGTGTTCTTCTTACCTGATCGGGATGAAACTTAAAAATTATTTTTTCCTCGAATTACAACCATTCTGTGGGTGCCGTGAAAATGCGATGTCCTTATTGAATTGTTGTATTCTTTAATCCACCGAAAGTTCTGTTTATCGCACGAAACCAAGCTTATATTCAGAAGTGAGAAGCTGTTAATTGGAGATCCTGCGAAACTTCTTAACTAAAAAAAAAATTGGACACCAAGAAGAATAAAACTTTAAAATGGTGGCTTGTTTCGTCCCTTTTCTTCTTCAATTCAATGCTTTATAATAGTATTTTGAGAAACCCCTACTCGCAACAAAAATAACATCTGATCGATTCTACACATTTTGTGGTAAATTCAGTTTGATCGATTTAATGATATCCTTCAGAATTTGACTTTTTTGAATTCCGCATTTTTCTCGAGTCCACTTATCAGGACTCAAAGAAAAGATTTCTTAATATTCTTCTCATTTATACAAGCTTTCTTCAAATGCAATTTTCTCTGATTCTTTGTTGAAAGGTTCTTCTACATATTATCGATGGTTGCACAGGTCGTAGATTCGATGGCTTCATGGACTATCGTCCCATCGTTTTGTTGTCCAAATAGATTAACGAAATACAGTATGAAATTGTATAATTGCTGTTGTTGTTTTTTCATCATTATGGACATATGAATTCGTTTTATTCTTCAAACTGGTCGAATCTTGATTGAATGACCCATATACTCGTATACGGGTTTTTCTTATTTCACTGACTTTTTCATGTAGTTCATGTAGTGTATTCCAGTGATAGTGTACAAGGTCTTGAAAACATTGCTTCGGCGATGTCGTGGGTTCAATTTCCACTCTACGCATAAATTATTTATAAGAATTTTTCAGTTGCTATTGGCTTTGAAATTATTAATGTAAATAGTGAACAGTGCGGAATGTTTAATAGGATCACTACTAAAGGATTTAACACTGAGCAGATGAGATCTGTTTACATTCTTATCAGATTCACTAACACCATCAGTGAAACCGGACAGTAGTTGATTTGTTGTAGGAAACATTGCTGTTCTGGTAGATCACATCATAGCCAAAACAGCACTCAAAAAAATTATTAACACCAACTAGTACACTGCCATACCCGGCCCGATTTATGACCTCCCATCCCTAGGCTGACTGGATTGTACACTACAGTGCATTAGAGGCTAATCTCCAAAGTACAATTCGGTATCCTTACTAAAAATAAAAATCATGAAAAGAAGTATTATTTCATTATTATTTGCTATTGTGATATACTTCTCCATCCCATCGATCGAGTATCTAAACAAAAATAATGAAAATTGTCCAATGCAACAAACAGATCCATCATCATATAGAATTCTCATGCCAAAGCGGCCATAATTACTACCAAATTATCTTCTTAAATATTTAGACCAACTAGTTCAAATAGGAAAAATATGAACCTCTGCATTGAAAGTTATTAACTTTATGCCCATTAAGAGAGTTGATTTCTTGCGGCCTCTATCAAATTCCATCATGTTGCTTCCATCTATCCCCAATTCGGGATGTAACTTTTGTTCCGAAAAGCTTTTTGCACGGATGAAAAAAGAAACAAACAGCAGCCATCTATAGCATAGGTATCTAGATTTCAGCATCAAATCTAATATTTACATTGTATACACACTTCATATACACATCAAGTGTGAATATGAACAGCGCAAGCGTTTTCTCTCGAACTTGATGATGATGTGAAAAGGAACATCTCCTGGTTTTTCCTGGTCCACAATCGAAAAGCTGCAGGCAGCTCAATAAGTTTCTAAGATACCTACGAGAGAAACGGTCGTTATTTTATTCTAGTACCAAAAAAATAAAAAGATTTTTTCTCCACCATATAAAAAAATCTCTAAACTAAAATCTCATCAAGTTTTTGTTTTAAAAAACTAATTTAGATATCAATTTTTAACTCGAGAAATGTTTAACGACATAATTTCGAACTGAATTTTAGTGTTTTCTATATAATTATATTAGTTCAATATTAGAAAAAAAAAATCCGAGTGTACATACTGTGAGCCAAAGGCAGAAACATTTCAAGAGCGAGCGAGAAAAATATAACATCAAAATAAAATACGGGCTATTTTAATAAAACGAAAAATTCGGTGCCATTTTCGGTCGACTCAATACGAACATATTGAAATTGAATTTCGAAAAAAATATACTCAAATATATATAACTATGTATATTAGTTCAAATAAAAGTCTGTGATCGATAAATTTTAATCAATATTAAACTCTCATTTCAACTTTTCGATTATATCGTGTCATCTCTTTCGAACCAACTTACTAAGGCGAAGAAAAAGGAAAATAACAAAATTATATATATATGCATACATAGTAACTTGGTCCTGTACATATATTCTCTGTGTTCTTGATGGTATTATCCTGAAAGTAAAATATCTAAAGTGTTGAGCTAAATTGATTTATGATGTGTAATTTCGTCTAAAAATGTAAAAGATTAAAGCGAAAAACTATTAAATAAAAGTAAATTTAACAAAATCATAGAACATAATTAAAGTGTGTCTGTGTGTGTAGTAACTAAACCAATCGATAAATACAACAAAAGGAATTCTACTATATTAAACAACTCCCCCTCTTTACTGAATATACAACACCAAACAAAAATCTATTATGTATTTATTTTTGAAAAATCTCCTCTACCAGTTGATTTAACTCCGTAAAATCGAATTAATAATTAAATAAAAACAATGTTAAATACAAAAAAGAAAAAATAAATGCCTATCTGCAATCATTTATTATTTTCTTTTCATTTCGTTCCGTTTAACATTCTTATTATTCGCCGTTTTTAATTTAGTTTTTTGGTAAGCCAATTTTAAAATCAAGTTTTAAAAAAGTCGTGAATAAAAATATAGTTCAATATATTTTTCTTTTAAATTCTTTGCTTATACAACACACGTAAAACGAATAAAGAAACCAAAAATAAACAATAATAATCTAAAAGAAAAATAATATAATAATAATAAAAAGCAATGAAGAAAAAAAAACGTTCGCACAAACTAAAATTTAAATATAATTAAAATAATCAAATCTAAGAGAAAAATTCACAACAATAAAAAAAAAAAAAAATAATAAAACAATTATATATAAAGAAACATACACGTCTAACTATGGGAAAGATTGTCTCGTTAAAAAGTCAACAATTTAAATCAAATGGAAAATGCTACCTGAAAAGAATGGTATTGTTTGCTTTTAAATCAAAAAATTAGTATTAAATCCAAAGTTAAATACATTTAAATTATTAATCATTTGTTTATGAAGCTTATATTTTTTTCGTACTGTATTTTAATTATATTCAGTTGTTAATTAAAAAAATAAATTATAATTAAAATGATTTAAACTATTAAATTAAAATTTCTTTTTGTTCCTTTTTTAATTTTCTGGTTGTTGTTACTTTACAATAATTTCGAATGAGTCTTTTTCGATTTAATATTGTTGTAAAATTTCACACAACCGCAATAATACTCTTTTATTACTAATTCATAATTATTTTATTCACAAAAGACTGTCTCTTATGCTTGTTTGTCATTTACTCGCTAATTAATCGACTATAAAACTTTAACCTTCTCATTTATTTATATATATTTCTGCGGCGGACGTTGTTAATTATCAAAACATCATCTGAAAACAAAACGGCAAATTGAAAATAAAAACAGAATTGGTGTTTTCGTAATAACATTTTATAGTAGTCATGGTTTGATCAAGCTACGTATTTCGAAAAAGAAAATTTCGAAAAACCAAAAAGACAAGAACAGTTTTTTCAATTTTCCGAACAACTGTTTTATTTTTTTCATTTTATTTTATTTTTTGTGTTTTCAATAAAATAAAAATTAACTACTTAAAAAACAACAACATAATGTGCGCAAGAAAAAAAAGTGATGAAAGTTAATAACAATGGAAAAATTAAATTCATATCAGTTGATCAGTGACAAAAGTTCAAATCAAATGAAATACAATATATGAAATTTAAAAGGCGTAAAAAAAAGAAAAAGGGAAAGATCGAGCTACCGAACGAGAAAGAGAATCGATTTGAAGAGGACATACAACCGAAATAAGTAAATCGTCGTTACTTTCAGGACGGATCACCATTACTGCAGTCTACAGTCGAAAAAAAATACGGCATTCATTCATAAAATCACACATGCCAACCAGGAGCCATTACACCTTTCGTATCTCGTTCAAACTAAAATAGATTAAACAGAAAAAACGAAATCAAAACAGAGGTATCTCGAAAACTGGCGACCGTAATACGCCAGAAAACGTGTGGAAATGGACACTTATCTGGTCACTTTGCTGATATTTCTTTTTGGTATTAATGGTGAGTAGTAATTTCAATGTTCCATAGAATTTATAGTAAAAGGACATGAAAAGTAGGAATGTCCTTCATCCCTATTGAATGTAGGTTATGCGCTACATATCCTCTCACCATAAACTTTTTCTCGTCTTCTTCGTCCAATTTTCCCATTCCAGAACTTTGTATACCATCAAATGCGGAAAAGTCCTCTCAAAACGGACTCGTTCTTGTTGGAATCACATCAATCAAAACGAAGAATTCCTAATATTAAATATCCATCCTTCTGTTTGATGGGTTTTCATCAATTTAAATGATTAATCGAACCAGTGAAAAATTCATATCCTTTTCGAAATATCCTTCTGGGCTTTTTTAGGACCTCATTTCAGTATATTTCCCGGAATTTTTCAGTACAAGAAATAAAGTAATGAATTCATAAACTAATTAAGTGCCCGTTTTTAGGATAGGTAGAGGTACATATATAGGGTGGAGATAATACGCAAGTCAAAAAGCTTTTTCTTGTTTTTCATCTTTCGCCATCATATCCATCCGTCGTCGTTCACAATTCGAAAATGTTGATATACATTTCACGACCTACAAGGAGCAAAATAATATTGTATATACATAGGTTATAGAACAGAATGAAAATGGTACAATTCGAAATATAGACAGTCGGATTCAGTTAGTATATAGGGTATATTTTAAGGAGAACGAAACGCTTTCAGTCTATATATTGATTTTTTTTACCAAACCATCCGTTCTACATACAAACAGGCTCTTCCTATTCTAAACAATACCTGAATTTGCGCACAATTCACTTGATAATCGCGCACCATGCTTTGAATTTCGCCTTTGTCTAGCATTTCATCCCTTTAAACAATCTCCCAAAATTATACCTTCCTACCTACATTTATAAAAATATATATATATATATACTCGTAAACATACGTATACTTTACTATAAAACATGTCATTAAATTTTCGCTTGACTGTTGCCCATATAAAAGCAGAAATTTTTCATTCAGAATCCCGAACAAATGCACAGTCTGCGTGCGAAAGGTCGTGCCAGATGACATAAAGGTGTAATGCCCACTCACAGAAGAGTCGAAAGCTTTTTGTAGGCAACTTGACTTTGATCCTTTTTTTTTTTGCAATACATTTCTCTCCTGCCTTTGATAGCCATATGCTGTTTCTTGTATGCGATGCTGCAGGCATACACAATTAAGGGGAAATGAAAAGGACGTCTTAGGTTAGCAAGGATATCTTTCTCAATTTTCAACACTTTTATGTATGGTGCGGTTCCACTCGGATATGCTCGAAGCAATAAAGTAGGTATAGGGAGCGTTTGGAAGGATACTTCAGGATATAAGCTTCGAGGGGTATTTGTAAGTTGTACAACATAACCTCGTGCAAGAGCAATTTTCCTTTCTGTTCGTTTCTTTCAGTGTTTTTTTGAGAGATGCTGGAAACCACTTTTACACTTTGTGTTATCCTTGGGATTTTGAGTCTTGTTCTTATTTTAATAAAACTCGTTGCATGGATAGGCTAAGAGTAAAGTATACGTACTATGAAGGATATACTAGGAGGCTACGGTATTTACTGGGCGATGCAGAAAGGGTAGTAGGAATATATTCCATTCTAGATTTTTTTTTTCTTATGGTTATATATTTGTAGAAATGGTCTACAATTGTGGCGCATCCCTGAGGATCTTGGAAACGAGATTTATTACTGAGGGTATTAAAATGACAAGCATTGTTTACTTTTTAATAGAAAATATGAAAATTTTCTCCTATTCCCATTTCGCTCCATTTTTTCTTTCTTGTAATCTTGTAAAAAAAAAACCAGATCAGTTTGAATTTATGCAGTGAGTGGGATTAAATGTCGCATGTTTATTTAGTTTTAATTGAATTTATGGAGCTTGCAGAGGTTTGTACGTGTCGCTGGAGATTCGGAAAAGATAATAGAATCAATTGTTACGACAAAAACGTTTGAGAATTTATAGAAACCGACCAAATTTATTGCAATGGGTATCATTAAAATGTAGTATACTTTAGTTAAGATAAAATAGGATAGAATTTATATTCAAACAAACAACAACATTGCTGTTTTTATGACTTAACTTTTTACCATACATAGTAGGCTTGTATACTTCGCGAACGAACTAGTTCGGAAGAGCGTTCCCATAAGTTCGCAGTGAGTTCCGCTCCTAGTCCGTTTGTATTCATGCATTGCCGTATAGTTCCAAGTGAAATGAAGGAAATAGTTCGCGCTCGTAGTTCGTTTGTATTCACTGTATGCTTCCACAACGAGGACCTTACGACGGTATTACACAGAGGACCTTTTTGATTTTTTAGGTCCTCACATTTGCCTACACCATCTTTCACTGCACTCTCGCGAACTAGTGAACTAAAACAACGAACTAGTTCGCGACGGATCGGAAAACGCAACTGGTATTCAAATTTTCCCACACGATCTTTCACTGAACTCCCGCGAACTAGTGAACTAAAAGAACGAACTAGTTCGCTACGGGGAACGCGAACTATAAATGATCTGTCACTGTAGTGAACTAAAATGCGCAAGCCTAATAGATAGTAGGCTAGATTAGAGAACTTAACGCGAATAGGTGACTCAGTGAGCTGACAGGGGAAGCTGTTCGCTCTGATCTGGATAAGTGCACAAAAAAGACACACCTAATATAGCATTCATATCGATGTCGATAATTCATTACGTACCTATCTATTGCAAAAAAATTGTCTTATAATTGTGATAAACAAAGAAAACCTATTGCCTGTAAGACTTATCATCTATTTCTCTTGAGTGCCTGAAATATCAAAAAGAAAATTTTAAAATCATTGTACGCCATTTTTTATAAGAGTTTTTAAATCTCAATTTTAAATATTGGAGATAGCTAGTTTTCACCTCGATTTAAGTAAGAAAATTATTGCTCACTTATTACAGCCAAATAACTTTATTCAAACCACTTTTAATTAATTTAATAGTTTACACACGTTCATTCCTACTCTCGGTTTATTACCTCTTCACTATCAATGGAATCACGAACTCATTTGTCACCTATCAAGAACTGATTCAATTTCCATTTCGGGTTTTATACTTCATGTGGTGCATCGCGACATGTTTCGTTTTTTTATTGGTCACACTCGAAGCTCAGCAAGAAAAATGTAATGTAATTTTAAACACAAAATATGCATAACGTGCTTGTTGACGTGCATTTCACATACGAGTCCTAGATGTTCACTTTTGGTAGACAGACTTATTTTGTAGATTTGTGAAGAGCCTAATGTGCGGTTTACAGAAATTTTCCGAACTATTTAATATCAATTTAATTACTTTTTACTGAGTAACGAAACAGAACGCTCAGTATGTGAACGTATATCTGAATTAGATGAGTCGTTAGTGAGTTACTAGCGGCATTTTGAACATGAAATCACTACATTCAAAAGTACAAAAAACCGATATAATCGATTTCAAATATTCAATCTTTCTTTGATTCGGAAGCTTGAGTCTGCAGTAGTCGGAAATACGAGCATAATAAAAAAAAGGACTTTACGAAATGGAAATTACCTCTAGTGATTCTCAGGTGGTTGTAACTTTTACGTGTTGTAACCATAAATCTTTCACCTGTCTCGGTATCACGTAATACACTTTAATGGGCAAAATCAACCCTTTTAAGAATTTATTGGCTCATAAAAATTTATTCATCAATCATTTCGACATTATATTGAGACGCAAAAGTCTGGCAGTATCGGAAAGCATTTAATAGTAGCACGGCGAAACGTTTAATGATAGGCTTTGATAGAATGTAAATGGGAAAAAAGTGGTGAACTTCTTTTGGGATTTTTTTTTTTCAAACAGGATACGAAGTTAGGGATGTTTTCTGGCAAACCTCGCGTAGATAAATCTATAGCTGCAAACCGAATCTCGGGAAATTAATAAATCATTTCTGTTCTGTTGACCAGAGTAATAAACAATCATATCTAGGTATATGATAAATAATGATGAGCTGTCATGATATAACTATATCACACACATGTACCTGGGTGAATTATTTCCTATCAACCTTATAATGAGCTCTCTATCATCACTTTGTTATTCAAATCTCAATGGAAACTATACTATTTATTGATTTATTATTATAATATCCATATTTGATGATCCACAGCAATTAATTTAAATCATATAGAAAACGATACTGACCGAAAGTCGACCTATCTGGAATTGAAAGGTAGTCCACAACGTTAACAATTTTATTTATAAAAAAATACTTGAAGTACTTCACATTTACAGAGCCCCAAAAACATACCCTTGAGAGGCGTTCAGCAATATTTTAAAAATTGAAGAGTTGAAATAAAACGGATGTAAATGCGAAAAATATAATTCCTGGGAAAATGTATACAAACCTGTGAATTGTGCTCGGAAATTCGATTTTTCCATTATATGTATGTTTTTTGTGTAATGTAACTATTAACATTTGTTAATTCTCGTGAAATCATGATTGGTACTTCCGGAAAGGGGTACTTGGAATTGTCCTTAACCCGTGGCCTGGCAGAAGGTTCTAGGATATTCAAAACTATTCATGAAGGTTCTACTCAGATTTAAGTATCCTTTTAGTGGCATTCATTTATTAACATTAAATTTATCAGATATGTATGTGTTTATTAAAGGCAAACAAATTACATAGAAGTCATAAAAATTCAAGTACCTAGATGTATGTATAATATTAAAAAAGAGAAATTTGAAACATTTAAAAACAGAAAATTAAAGAAGTACGTTTATCACTGTTCACACACAGCACATACCGCGCATGGCACTTAGACGTAGACCCCGAAAAAACACCCATGGCGATACACCCATCACCATCTTTTGAGAGCTCTAGAAATTACAACATCAAGGTTTGTCTCATAAGCCCTTTGGAATGTAATTGGGGTTTGCTTATAGAGTACTTTGAAAGGAAAAACCTAAAAAAAAAAAAAAATTGGCACTTAGACTGTTTTGAATTTCAACTCTTCAATTGAAGCCCTTGGTGGAATAAGCAGTCAACTCTTTTTTGAAAAACATATTAGGGCTTTGCTTTTCTGACCTCTAACTACTTTCGGGGTAAATTCAGCGGATGTAGTTAGCCCCTTATGATATAATATTATCCTTAATAATTTTAATAAAATCATAAAAAAATTCAGTAAAACAATTTTAATCCAATAAGGCTTCAGAAAAATTAAATTCGGTATGTTGTTGGAAAAACGAGTTGACCCCTTATTCATACAAGGGCTTCAATTCATATCTCGACTTTTGATATACGAGGCGTATTTGCAGGAATACTATTTTTATTCAAAATTGTTCGTTAGGTTCGTCATAGTTCATACACACTATTTTAATCCAGAGAATATCATGTGAAACTGCCCCTGTATAATCGATAATGTTTCGAAAAAAATTAGTTTTGAAGTAGTCAAGTTTTTGTTAAACAGTTTTCGATATAAAAGACGTATATCAACAGTAACCAGACATTCCTTAAATCGAAAGAAACATAAACGTAATGCTGATCTACATACATCATACATTTACTATATCCCTGGCGGCAGTACGAGTTCTTCCCTAAACTAATAGAGATAAAATCCATTCGGAGAAATCCAATTTCATTTTGATCTTTAGCAAAAATTATTCCATTCGTTATTTAACAAAGCTTTCGAATGCCTTTCAAGGATATACTTTATAAGCGATATACGCTCCTACTGTAAACAGAAGAACTTCATTCACAAAAGGTTCACGGATATTGCAGTACGTAAACAACGAAAAAAAAAAGAAACTTTTGTTCGATATTGGGAAATAGTTTTTTTTTATTTTGTGGATTTTCATATAGGTCACAGGATTCGAGTTTATATTGAATACGATTTACAACAATTAACTGTTGATGAAAAATTCAATCGGTTCCTTTTATTGTTGAAATTGTAAAACGATCAACACAATAACAATTGTTTGAAGGACTTATGCTCCGATTAATTTGGGGAAACTTTGTCATATGACTGCAGTATAGACCTCATAAGAACAAATTAGCGACTAGTATGAGGAAAATGTATTTTCTTATTATTTGATTTGACAATTTTTTTGTGCAGGACTAGTCATTTCTGACTTATTTAAAAAAAAAATATATCGTTTGTAAACGTTCAATAAAAATTAATTATGCAGCTAATTGGGTAATCAACTCATCTTCATTATACACATTTGCTTTTCATGTACGTTTTGCACGTTAAAAATGTTTTTTAACGTTACATAACGTTACTCACTTGATGATTTTCCATACAAATTGATGTACCTTTTTCGCGGGAACCGCTCCACCGATTTTAATCAAACTTTGTACACGTATTACTTTAGTGAAATTTAACGCTACTGAATGAAGGGATTTCTGAAATATTAAAAACTAATTGACTTATAAGCTAATATAAATATTGCAAAGCATTGCAGCTGAAAGTGGTCTTCATAATTAATAAATAAAAATGATGATGAAAACGAATTTATCCATTTCAAGTCAATAATATTCCACTCTCTATGCAATTAGCTATTAATGGTACATGGAAGTAATGGAGTGAACATAAAAATTAAAAGTTGGGTAATTATCTTGTTAAAGCAATTTCACTATTACATCTCATACGCTCAAAGGACTATAAATTTTAATAACATGTAATTAGGTAAGGCTGTTGCAAATCCCATTTGAATATTTAAAAATGTGTTGTTTCGCACTTGACTTTCCGCTGTAACTAGGTCACTTATGTGCAAATAAACTGCTGGTTTTTTTGCCATTGGCATATGAGAAAATGTATGTACTCGTATGTAGCTACCTATATAGCGAAATGAATCTCATATTGTACTTTCGTATAGATGAGAATTTCATTGTCTTCGTTTTCATGAACATCAAGTATACAAAAAAATAGGAAGGAGTGTACAAGTAAATATTTTCTTAAACTCTTCTTTCTTCTCACTTTTTAAATGTATATATATATATATATAGGTCAAATTTTATAACTAAAGGAGGTATGATAGGACGAGCAATATGATGGGACTCGTATACGTTTTCCATATTGCCAAGAAGTTTGTCAGTAAACATTTTCAATAAATAACTTTCAGCTCGCACACTGTTATTATTTTCAGATGCCTTTGCCAAGTGGGTGGTAGGTCGTAATAATTAGGAAAATTCTTATTAGTACACCATGTTGTTATACCTAACCATTTGTTACGCTCGTTAATTCTTATGAATCATTAATATTTAACTTTTATACTAATTAATGCGGATTTCGTTAAATGTTGTAATTTAATATGTTCCGAAAGAAATTGAGGAAAAAGCCGGCCATAATTTGACTTCTTTTGTTATTAAATCTAGTGACAGTTTAATTTTCTGATATTTTTCATAATAACAAAAAGTTGTATTTTGTTAGGATTTTTGGGTATTCGACCCCCAAGTGGATGTAAGGACGTTGCGAATGTTTTCACATATTCCTACATATGGCTTAAATCTGATGATATATCGCAATCATTTTTACTTCCCAAGGTTTCCCATATAAGCGCCAAGAAGATAATTTCAGTATTCTTAGATATTCAATCCTTGGCGTGTATGCTTTGTATGTTTGATGAGATAATAGATCGCCCTTCACTTCCACAGACTTGATATAATCGTCTACAAATCATTTCCATAATTTTTGGATTTTCAACCCTCAAGGGTTGCATATGTTTTCAATTTTTGCTTGCAACTTTGACCGTTCCCGAACTTTGATTGGAAAAATAATAAAGTTTTGCCCAGATCAGATTTTTCACAGGTCCCTTGAGGTTTGTTGTAATCTGACTACACTGTAATTTAATACCATTTACATGATTGAATTATTTTTCGACTGAATAACATTTTGACCCAGAAACCTGATCTTCAGCTATTAATTAAAAATAATCAAAAAATCATGGCTGAAATTAAATATACAGGCCTATTCAGGATCAGAGTCTCATATCAAAAAAGTCTCAATTAATTCAAAATTCATACAAAATTGAGACTCTCGACCTACTTTGTGACTTGTGACTCGGTCCTGAATAGGCCTGATAACTTCAGTTTGAATCGTAAACATTATTTATTTCATTTTATTTTTTATTTTATTTTTAATTTTAGAAAGTATACAAGGTCCACATGAAAAACGACTACTTAATCATCTTCTTGCATCCTACAATACACTTGAAAGGCCTGTAGCGAATGAATCCGAACCACTTGAGGTGAAATTCGGACTAACACTACAACAAATCATTGACGTGGTAAGATAATCTTTTATTATTTATGTTATCAATTTATATTCATGAAATTCCAACCGTGAGAATATTTTAGAAAAAGAACAATGAATTAATTAATATACTTTCTTTTAAAGCCTTTTATAAACAGATCTTAAACGTATTATTTAAAAGATTTATTCAAAAATTAACTAAAACATTGCTACAATTTCTTAAAAACAAACCTTTTAAAACTTTCAATAAAAATAATAATAGTGAAAAAAAAAAACGAAACGAAAAAAGAATTACGTATAATACTGCGTGTGTATTTTTTATAGGATGAAAAGAATCAGATTCTGACCACAAACGCGTGGTTAAATTTGGTAAGTGACATGTACCCGAGAACAAGCGACCCTTTTTCTCGTATCACAAACGAAAAATAAACACATAATAAATATTAAAAGATTAAAAAAAAAATACTTCTATTGAATATTATTGAGCTATACATGTTCCAATATGTTGTTTTCTTATTGTCTTTTTCTTTAATTATTACATTCCACAATACTCATATATTCAATACCTATATAATTGCAATTATTTTTTGATGCAAAAATTAAGTAAATGAAAATGTGTAAACAGCATGTAAAACTTAAATGAGAGTTTAAAAAACATCTTTTAAATTAAATGAATAATTAAATATAAAAATTAATGAATTTAATTTAAACGTGGGATAGAATTTGTATATCAATTGTGGTATTTGGCCAGAATCTACTTCTTTTTTGTATTGAAAATAGGGTTGTTATTGGAGACTAGGTTTTTTCGCATTAATATCAAAGATGTAAAACTGGAGCCGAATCTCTCCAATGATCGTTCTTCAAATTTTAAGGTTTCTCTCAAAGTTATATATATTTTTTATTTTTATCTTGATGTGGTTAGGCATAGTGGTATATGTAGTGGAGATGGTAAGCAGCGACAGTTTTGAAGCCGGACGATCCCTCGCAAAGGACCGGCTATAATCATTATGCTACTACTAGCATTTTACTCAAATTTATGTTATACTCCAGTCTTGGACACAAAAAACGCCAAATATTTGAATACTAGGCTCCTTCCTATTTACATTTCACTGCCACCTGGTATAAAACTCTAAAACCTTCAATTTTGCTTCAAAATGCTTCAAAATGCTTCATACAAAAACACAGTCTTGTCGTCTTCAGTATCTTTATGGTTATAGGTAAAAATATCTTAGATTTTAGAACTCCGACAGCTTAAACTACATTTTATGACCTATCCATTTTTTAGTACCACTCATGGACATGCTAAAAAAAAGTTATAGATTTCTCTTACAAAAATTTTATATGCCAACGCTTTTCTATTAGTTTTTCTACCGATGTATTTCAAAGTCGAAATTCACTAAAACGCATTATTGACTCAAAGTTACTTAACCAAACGGCATGAGTGAGCCTCAGAAATTTTCGAACTTTAGCATCTTTCAAATTATCAACTATAGTTGTTTTTGAGATGGGGAAAAGGATCATAAAATTATTACCGAATCGGGGCAAATATTTTTTATTTTTTTAATTATCAGGCTACAGAAATTTCTTACATTAGTCTACCAATCATTTCGGATAGTATTTTATTTGAAGTCGAAAATGTCCACCTGTAGATAATCAGATTGTAGCGCCCATTAAATTAGTAAAAATAAGTTTTATAAACAAAAATTAAACACACATTAAAACTAAAATTTAAATTGTATTGGTATTAAAATTTATTGGTCTGAAATGGCTTTTTCGTGTATACTACTATAATAAAATACTAATTATATATATTTATTATCGTAAAAGAATTTTGACCATCTGCCTGCATTTTCATGTCGCTAGCTGGGTACATGTCATACGGGATATTTGCATGCATGCCACTATATATTTGATATAAACGTTTTTTGATTTATTTTTTTGTAATATTCACAAACAAATGTTTTTCCAGCAATACAAATACTAGATATTTCTTTCAATTAAAAACTTTTAAATAAAAAATTACAACGTTTGTAATATTTTTTTTGTTTAGAATCTACTGCGAAAAACAGATTTGTTGTTAGCTTTTTGCTATTAAAAAAAACACAATGCGAAATGATTTATATTTTTCTTTATTTTTAATTTTGAATAAATTCGTGTTAAAAGAAATGTAAACGAAAACTTAGAGGAAAGAATAGAAAGAAAAAAAATATGCGGTCGAAAAATAATTGAATTTGATTTTTTTTATGTATGTCGATATTCGTTATTATGTTGTTTTTTTCTTTTATTTATTTGATTATGTTGTAGGACGAGAAGAATCAACTCCTAATAACAAATATTTGGCTTTCCTTGGTAAGTTATTAAATAGAAAATCATATTAAAAAAAAAACTGTTCATTATTACACACACACGGCATTCATATTTATGTTATTCTTATAAATACTTGAAACGTTTTAAATTTCTCATTATAATTTAAAATTTTCTATATCTATCTGTCTATCCATACTACTTAGTAATATATTTCGAAAAAAAAACTATTTTGAAATTTCTATTTATTTTACTAACTACAAAAATAGAAAATTGCTAGTCTCGTAAAGTAATACGAAATATTATCTTATATTATTATAGTAAGTTGCATTATTAAATCAATTGAAATGCTTTTTATTAATCGAAAGAAAATTTCATTCAAGGTGTAGATATTTTCCTTAAAACATTATTTTTTTCTGTAACGTTTTTAAAAAAGAAATTCCATTGTAACGTAATTTTATGATTTGCGAGTTAAAACGAAACTTTTCGGTGCTAAAAATAAATATAGAAAATAATACCCGCTTTTGTATTTAAGACCTCTATCTCTCAGAATATGGAATGATGCTCTAAAGCCAGATTTATTATTTTTATATTTCATTTTTATGAATTTAATTAATTCCCTCTTTCTTGTTATGAATGATGTCCTTCACCAGTAACTTTCAACTGTAATAAAAAACATTATCGTGCTATTATCTATATAGTCATCAATTTCAACAATGTTATTTTTATTTCAATCATCATTCATAAATGTTGCTATAAATAATGTTCGTCTGGAACTTTATTAGACTTGAATTGATTTGTATTATCGGTTCACACAATTTCCATTAACGAGGAAATTATAAATATAATTGAACTCTTTCACTTGAAGTACCTACCCTTTTTAATACCTCTACCAAAACGGAAACAAATTTACATTTTTTGTGTTTATTAATATTACAAAGAAAAAAGTTTAGAAACAATATATTCACTAAGCCGTGTGTGTTGAAACATTAATGTTACAAATTAAAAACTAAATCAAATTAAATAAAATTTTCATTGATATTGCGTGGGTTATTGAAATTTTGTTTAGATTTAAAAATTGATTTTATACATAATAAAAAAAAGATACTTATCTGTATATATTACCCAGTGAATAAACAAAATTTCAGTATTCAATGAAGGAAAAAAAATCCAAATTTACATAATATTCCACAAAAATCCCCATAAAAAATCCTCCAAAAAGAACGAAACAAAAAAATGACCACGCCTAATTTGCTAATATCTAAATTAAAACCGATTTCTTAAATAAAATTATGAAATAAATCAAATCAACAAATTTAATATTCATAATCATCCCTTAAGCCATCAACCTATGATTCTCAATCCCTTCCAAAAATATTTCTTGCATGCTTTAGTACAAATTTTTTTATGTAAGTCTTATGGAATAATGGCATGAATTTTAGTTTTTATATTTTTTACATATAATTAAATGGTGCACGTATTGCAGTATAACGTGGCTGTGATTGATGTGTTTGCATTAAATAATTGTATATGTAATAAATATTATTTATTCTCATTATTTTTTTACATTGGATTACTCTCCAAATATTTTTAGTTTTGCTATTCAGCTTTACAATCTTCAAGTTCAATGTATAATAACAAAAATGAAATTATATCGCACATTAGGCCAGTAATATTAATTTTTAATGCATATATAGATAGGTATTTATCTACATGATGAACAATACCTATAATAGGTTCTTTGAACTATTGCCGAAATCACGAGACTTAAGACAAAAGCTTTGCTAGACGTCTTATTTAACTTTAAGTTTTAGTTCCTAGCGACTTTACTATGAGCGTTTTAAAAATTAAAAAAAAATATTTTGATTGCGACGACAAAAATTTAACTCAAACTGAACTATCTCTTCACTTTACATTCTTCAAATTTCTTATTTATCATCCTATCATTAATCAATGACATACGTTTATGATATGAACAAGAACAAGAAATTCAAATGAAAATAATTCTCACACAATTTTCTGTGTTAAAGTTTGAATTATACACCATATGCACAATTCATCGGATATCAATTTTTTTACCGATTTTTTTTAAATATGTATTTAGTAAAAATACAATTATATTGTATTAAGTTTAATGTTCAGAACTGTTTTCTCAGTACAGTTTTTTTTTTTGTATTTCATATTTCATAAAGCAAAGCCATTCTGTTACTTTATTCCAATAACCACATTTTCTTCAATTTTGTTATGTAATTTTGTTTGTCACGAATTGAAACCTCTATGCATGAACTGCGCACTATTTTTATTATTTAAATGCATGTATTAAATCACATAAAACTGAAAACCACTAAAAACAAAACCAAACTTTGAATAAATCGCTTCAAAATATTAACGAAAAACATCGTTATATTTATAAAATCTAGGAATGGAACGATTATAACTTACGATGGAATGATTCAGAGTACGGTGGCGTTAAGGATTTACGAATAACGCCAAATAAACTATGGAAACCCGATGTTCTTATGTATAATAGGTGAGTACAATCCATTAACGTTTTCTTTATGTTTTATAAAGGCATAATAATAAAACTTTAAAATTATTAGTAATAATCAATCTAAAGAAAGAAAAATAAGTTAATTCATGTTCAGGCATAGGTTTTTCAAAATATATTGATTAATTAAAATAGTTAGCATAATTGTTAAATTGAATGAGATAAAAGGTAAGAAAAATTGATATTGCTTTAAATGTTCAATTACTATATCACCGTATTTTATATTTTTTGAGCTTTTGCAAAAATACAATGTTAATGCTTAATACTTATCAACATTTTTATTTATTTATTATTATTTTCAATATTATTTTAAATAAACTATTCTACGTATAAATAAACACAACTTTAGTACCACATAAAAAATACCACTAAATTATAATTTCATGTTTTTTCTGTTCTCATTCAATATTTTCGTTATATGTATTAATTTAATTTTTTATAATTTTTGTTGCACTTATTTGTGTTTTAAATGGCTATAAAAAAAAATTCTGTTTCTTTAATGAAGTTAATATAAATAAGAGTAGTTTACATTATGATGTGGTCTAGTGGGAAAGTACATTGTCAGCTTGCCGTTATTGTGGGCCTCAAAAAACTCTTAAACTTTAATGTTGAAAAATTAAAAGCAAACAAAAAAATTAAAATAAAATCAAATTTAAAATAAAATTAAAACCAAAAATTAAAACTAAAGTTTAAAAATCAATTTATCACTATATTACATTCAGTTCATTGTTTTGTAGTTGAATTTATATGAAACATTGGATATGGAGTGTAATATTTTTGTTAAATTAAAATCAAAAATGAAAACTAAAATACCGATAAATCAAATCCCTCAAAGTACAATATGCTAAATGAAACATTTTTAAAATTGCAATTAATAAATTTCAACATATTTAAAATTTCTTCGGAATATACATTCAATCCACTAAATTATAATAAACAGCGATGTTTAAATTAAAAAAAAAAAACAATCTTAATTTTTGATCAAAATGATTTTAACGCAAATCTTTTTATTCCGATTTTATCAAGTAGTTTCATATTGTTAAAAAAAACCTAACAACGATTACAAAACTAATCGATAAATTAAATAGTTTTTTGTTTTTTTTTAACATAATAAAATTAAACAAGTAAAATGAATTAAAAATAAAAGATTTAAATAAACGAATAAATAAAGTCTAGATATACATACACATATGCGTTTATATAATATAATGTGCTTGTATTTGTTCAGCAATGTGCTTATATTTGTAAAGTAAACACTTTTAAGTCCGATTTTCTTGAGTAAGAAAAATGGGTAAGGTTTAAATTAGTATAAAATGCGAATTTTCCTAAATAATAATATGAAATTCATCGAAATATTAAGTGGTCTAAAGCTGGGTAGTTTTATTGAAATACTTGTTTTTTTTTTTCTCTAATATAATTTTTTATTTACTTCATTTGGACTACATTTATTTCGGTGCGAACTCTTTTTAAGAGGAGGTGCCACCCTCTCTCTTCTGTGCTCTACCAATACGAAAAATTGTTTTATAATAGAAAAAAATATAATATCCGAGCCAAATCTTACCCACCTGTTTATTTACAGAGTTAAGAATCGTGGTTGAGAGTCACTGTTCCACACAACAGTGATTGTACTTAAAAGTTCTTCTTCCTTTGTATCTACTCTTTTCAGGAAAGTCAAATCCGATTTAGATGATTTTGAAAGAAAGTAGCTTACTTCGAGATCTATTTATTTTAATTTAATTTTCGAAAGTCATTTATTTTAATGTAAAACATAAGAAGTAGGCCAAGGCTTGACTGCAAAAACATTCGCAAAGACAAGAAAAAAAATATATTCATATAACCCCATAGTACTTACTTTACTCCTGGTTATGGTGCGACACGACGAAGGTCACATTTACCACTTGGAAACAGTTTAGAATTTCAATGAAGCCTGTAGCTCGGATATTATGTTCTGCGAACATCATAAGGTCATACATACTTAATTTTAATTTAAATACTTTCTCAAGCAACTGCAATGGAAGTTCAAAAGAAAAAAACACAAACAATTGCTATGGGAATTCAGACAGAGAAATTTTGAAGAAATCGTCCTGAATCACACGTTTTAGTAAAGTCTTTTAAAAGATTCATGAGTGCGAAAACACTAGATTTATATTCTGAGTGGAATCTGTTGAATAATATTACTGCTATGCGCATAGGGTTATATTCCAGAAAAAGTGAAAATTTAAAAAAAGAAATGGATGGCAAAATGCTATTAGAGCCATCTATAATTCTTCTTCAGTTTCTTTGTGACTAATTCGCTCTTTCGTTCCCTAGTATATTACTATGCCGTAGCACCCAGAAAATCAGTACTCTGTTATATACCTATACCACATATCGATTTATATGACGTCAAACGTCATCTGTGGGTGGCTAATGACTTTTTCAGACTACTGCAGCTATTTACGTCTTTAACTTTTTTTAAACAATTTTAACAATCTTTTTTAATGCCTAAATTGTTTAGATTTAATCGAATTTCAGCTTTAGACCACTAACTAATATTCCGAAAAAATTAAATAAAATTTTGATAAAAGAAAGAGAAAAACTACTAAACAAATTTAACTGAAATTACAAATATTATGTGTAAATATTTAGTGCGGATGAGGGATTCGATGGCACGTACCACACAAATATTGTGGTCAAACATAACGGCAGTTGTCTGTACGTGCCCCCTGGTATCTTCAAGAGCACATGCAAGATAGACATCACGTGGTTCCCATTTGATGACCAACACTGTGATATGAAATTTGGTAGTTGGACGTACGACGGAAATCAGGTATGATGGTGTTGATAATATACGTTACAAATAGACAGACCAAAAAAAAAAAAAATATATACATCTATGGATTGAAAAAAGAAAAAACAACCAAACCGATAAATGTATTTATTTACTTGTTGTGAAACATAACTTTATATCAAATTAATTTTAATGGTTTTTATTGTTTTCGCGTTCAGTGTTATAAATAGTAATACGTTTTCGTAATTTAATACGCAGAAAACAATTGCAAAAAAAAAGGATAAAAGCATTAATAATCCATTGAATTATTAAATCAAAAATTGATCCTTATTCAAGTTTTTTTTCCCCAGAATAAAAACCGTCTAGACATTCGAAATCATAAACAGAATAATTTTTCATTTCAAATAAAAATTTGTTTGCGCATAATATCTAAAAGATTCGTAAATAAATCTTAAGAGTTTACATGTTGTAGGGTATAGTCCTTTCTTTCTTTCAGTTCTACTTTATTATTTTTAATAATAAATTAATTGTTATTTTAATAAATTAATTAATTATTTTTAATAATAAAGTAATGTTATCGACCTGAAATTTTAAAAAAATTGCTATCCTGAAATTTTGTACTTTCACGTTTTAGGACTAATAAACCCTAAAAAAGCAAAAAAAAAAAATGTCCGTCTGTCCGCCGTGCGCAAGCCCCTTGAGATATTTAGTTTAAATTTGTATGATAGGTAGAATGGGTGAACTCCTACGAGAAGTATATTTTGGAGGGGTGGGTCTGGCTATAAGGCTGAAAGTTGGAACTTATGTAGTACTATGATAGAGGCAATTGTGGTAGTTATGCTTCTTCTAGAAGTTGAACCAATTATTAAATTTCCTGGAAAGAATAGATTCAAGACTATTTCACAGTGCTTCTGATTTCTATAGCGCACCTAATCCAAGTTTTAAAATAATAGAAAAAAAGATCAAATTAAAAATTTCCAAGGTAGTAATCTTGAGCTCAGCTCACAAGTCTTAGGCAATATTCTAGTGTTAAAGCGTCAATCTTTTACGGAACCATGTGAAATTCGAACATGGACAAAAAAAAATCGAAAAGAAAAATGCGAAGAACCCTACGATAACCTATTTTGCATGATTGCTGGTTTACCACTAATGTAACAAAAAAAAAGAACTACTAAAAACACTAATAAGCGTTGTAACAAAAAAACTCTTATCGACGCAGAACGAAGATCTAACTAAGTAGATGTGTTTACTGTTTCGTAACTAGCAAATGATAAATAAATAAATGTTGTTGTTGTCTATATATCTGTATCCTACATACGTAATTATTATGTTATGTTGTTTATTGTATTCAATGTCAATCATTTGCGATTTACGATACCAAATGTATATAATATCTGAAAGTAAAAGAAGACTACTCTTAAAATATTAACAAAACAAATCTATCTTCTTTACCAACCAAAAAAAAAAAAAAATCAACAAAAATAGCTGGATTTGGTATTAAATTCAGAAGATGGAGGCGATCTTTCCGATTTTATTACAAATGGCGAGTGGTATCTAATTGGTTAGTAATAAAAAAAAATACAGTCAATTTTAATTTTATTTTATAAGTTTTCTTAGTATTTTTATTTTAAACATTTCAAATTTCTTTTTTGATTTTTTTCTTTTACATTATTTTTAAATCCATTTACATAAAACCATAATTATAATTTTATAAATAATCATATATATTTTTTTTGCTTTTAATTTTATTCATAATGTACAGAAAAAAAATCATTTACATAAACAAATCGAAATTATTCAAAAATCCTGACATTTCTTTCGTAAAAAATTTTTTATATCATTTTTAAAACAAACAAACAAAAAGGTATGCCCGGAAAAAAGAACACAATTGTATACCAATGCTGCCCCGAGCCGTACGTTGACGTTACGTTCACTATTCAAATTCGACGAAGGACACTATACTATTTTTTCAATTTAATTGTACCGTGCGTTTTAATTTCCTCGATGGCGCTATTAGGATTTACTCTTCCACCCGACTCAGGAGAGAAACTTACATTAGGTGGGTATTTTTATTCGTATTATTTTTTTAAGATATTAAAATATTTAATTTGAAATCATAAATGAATAAAATAGTAATTTCATTTCAGGATCTAAGTGTTAAGAGAATAATTATACATTTATGAAATATATAAAAAATTTCAGTTATAACTTCGATTTTTATTTTGTTTTAATATATAATAGTGTTTATAAAAATGTGACCCTTTAAAAAAGTATCTTAGTTGCATAGTTACAATATCATTAAGTTGAATTTTTAAATAAAATATTTGTTTATCAGTAACAAAAAGATATTTGCTAAGAACCTAGTTAAAAAAAGGAGGTGGGAAATGTCTAGTATTTGTATGTTTATACATAAAAATCAAGTATCTATAATAGTTATCTTAAGCAGCAAAATCTCTCAAATGCTAAGCTCTGGCTAGGAGAAAATTGCAAAGCTTCATCAAATATTAGCACAATGCAACTATCAGCAACAGTAGTTGGCACGACCTGAAGATGCTCTTACATCAGCAATTTTTTAAGCAGTTAATTGCTCGTCGACTATTTTCAAAACTAGTAGAGCAATTAATTCAGCAATACAGGGCAATATTGTGCTTGTTTCGAAAATATTTCTGCTATGTGGCAATGTTTTTACAGATTGCTGGTATTGCTCGCCCTGCCCTATTGCTGTATTTCCACTAGCTTGGAAAATTCCGAGGAGTTGTCCATGTTCGATGGTTCAGTTGTCAAGTTTTGTGTAGAGTTTTGCAATTATTTGTCAAGTTTCGTGTTATAATCGCTTGGAATTCAAATATTTTATTTTAAGTTTTATATATATGTTTGTCAAGTTTGCTTTCGTGTTGTTTTTCATTAGACTGAACAAATTTTATTGCCAAATTGCTTAGTATTGCTCCATATCGTTAGTCACTGCTGAGCAACGATTTGACCAACAATTGATCCATATCGTCAATTGCTGTATGTTTTCGTGACGTCAAAATTGTCTGGAATTGCTGCAAATTGACCAATTTTAATCGTTCGTGTAAGAGCACCTTTATGCAAATAGTCAAATTGTATTATAATTGAGAAGGAAAAAGATTAGATCCTGAAACATTCGCTCAAACCATTGTGAAAAAGGGTGTGGTTCTACTTAGAGTCAGTCTAACTTAGTTAACGTTTAAATTCATGCTGCCTTTTACAATATACATATAATTAATAATTCGAATTTGTCTGGAAAACTTACAAACTTTATTTAATTTGGAAATTGAAACAGTTTATCCGATTATGGGCGACCGATTTAAAATTTTAAATAAATACTCACACTTGAGAAAAGAAGTTGACTTAAGGAAAGTGTAAACTGTTTACTTCTTAAGTGGAAAGCAACTAAACAGTTTACCCAACGGGATTACCAAGTTTAAATTTTTTTTGTCAGTATCAAACACATCTGCCGACCAAGGAGATTTATTCTTGCAGCCACGGCAGTAGAAGCAAACAGATGATTTTATATAAATTCATAGTAAAAATCGATTTCTTTTTCTTTTCCCGATAGACTTGGCAACAATTTCCAGAATTGTACGACAGATGCTCACAACAAAAAGTCCTTTTTATACCTTTGCTTTTACCTTCTAACAAATTGTGCAAACGATTTATATGTTGCTATATATGTAGGTACATCCTTGGGTAAACAATTTATAAGCGAAATAATACAAAGTAGTTTGAGGACGAACAATGATAGTACAAAGACACACGTACACAAGACTTCGATCCGAACCGGAGGAGTCACTATAATTTCTAGCATCGTCAACTCCACAACACTTAATTGGCTAAAATTGGTTGATCCTTTCTATACTATACGTATATGGATCTGTAACTTGTGCGGGTAATAATGTGATGACTCTATAGTATACCTTCTTGCCTACCAGCAAATAACTTGCTTCCAATATCGTTACAATATGTCTGCTTACTGAACCGTATGATTTATATGATTGCACTATTCAGTAATAGTTCGATGAATGGAGCTAAAATCGATATTCCCTGAGAAATCATAAGCTTCTAAACATGTGGGTGAAGGTTGTCGTGCGTGTTAATTAGAAAACTTTATTTCAAATAAGATAATTAGTTCGGTATCAGAAATCTATTAATCGCACACCGGTTTTCATTAAATACAGTGTTTGTTTATTGGACTTATCCAATATTTACAAAAAAAAAATTGCATATTTCTTTTTGGGTAAATTTTTTTGTTTTCTTTTTCCAGGAGTTACTATTCTTCTATCATTAACAGTTTTCCTTAATCTTGTTGCTGAATCTATGCCGACAACGTCGGATGCTGTTCCTCTTATAGGTACAAAAGATACGGAATTAGTTGACAAAAAAACAAATTTTAACTATAATAAATGTTTATAAAAAAAACTACAGAAAAACAAAAAAATACAATATACAAGAAGAAGAATGAAATAATTTTTTTTTATATCTAAAATGTGTTTCGTATTTTCGTATAATTTATCTAATTTTTTTTTCGTCTATTAATGTACCTCCTCTCGGTTGTACTTTATACCCATACAATAAACACCTTAAGCTCACACAGAAATTAAATTAAAAAAAAAGGATTACATACTTATTTATAACATTTTTTTCTACCAAAAATATCTCAAATAAAACAAATGATGTATGCCAAATAGATTCTATTTTTTTTCCAAACATATTTTTATTATGAATTGATTTCTTTTTATTATTTTTATTGTATTTTGTGAACGTGAGTGTTTGATTCGTCAATATTTTGTACAACATGTTTGTTTATTTCTTTTGAACTGAAATGACTTGCTACCGCGGGAACGAACTAACATATGTATATTAAAAAATTTTCTTTTTATACCTTATATAGTGAAACTAATAGTATTTTCTATTTACATAAACACAACAAGAAACCAAAAAAAAAAAAAAAAGAATCCTCCCAAAAATAATTTCATTATGTTGCCTACCATTTTTCATGTTATATCATCATAAGCCAACACCAATCAAAACAAACAAACAAAACGAGACCGTGTGTGCGGATAGAACGATATTCGTAAGATATCGTCTAATTTCCGAATATTATATTAAGAAATGGTTACTTTTTCTGCGATTATAGCAAATTAATTTGTCATTTGATACTTGGTTTTATGAGGAACAAAAAAAATATCTACGTTTAGATGTGATAAGCTCAATTTGCGTATAAGCCTTTTTAGTTTTTAGCTCAATGTTTTTTTTACGTTCAATCGTTTTAGACAATTTTTGTCCAAATTCAATAGCTTTAGAACTCATTTCACATTATTCATTCGTTCAATTTATTTATTAATTTCGTTTTTAATTAAGTGAGGAATATTTCGGCAATGTTTTTTTTTTAAATATACGATTTAAGCTAAAACTTTGTATTAGAAATATTTAGTCAATATTTCTGATTTGGAATCTGTTAATGATATTTTTACATACACAAAATTATTTCTACTGTTTCTTCAGGGTTGTTTGTAATCTTCAATTTTAAGCGTAAATGTTATGCGAAAAACAGATACTGATAAAATCTTATAAAACAATACGTTACCAGGGTGCAATATTTAGTAGTTGGTGGTGTTCCATTGGGGTTGTGAGCTACTTATTAATTACAAAAGTTTCTGTTTGTACAGTAAATTTTGGGCAAACTCATTGCTTCTTGAAACGCTTTTCTTGTTGAGGTTTTCGTAATTTTGAGTCATTGTCATAATATATCCTGGAATTTTCTTGGATTTTATTATTATTTCTTTACTTCATTTTCTACAAGATTTGACCACTTCCTCGAAATTTTAGTTTTCAATCGATGTGTATTATTGTGGATTGACGTCTTTTTTCTTGTATGGTTTATGATTTTTTTTATTTTCAATGCAACGTCCTTAACTGCAGACTTAAGGTTCACATCGGACAATACCATTATCTCTACAGAACGTACGCTACTTTTCGGGTGGACTTATATATGTAATAGATGCAGTAATGGCAATCACTATTCAATATCATGGAAATCTTTACACTTTTGTACCAATCCACTGGTATTTTTAGAGAGTCGATATATTTTTTTATTTTTTCATGATGAAGTCGCTCTTTGAACACATCGTCCAACTTTACCAAATTTTTATATTTCTCAAAGTTTGCCTTTATTAAACTAAACTTTTATACAAATTGCTCCACTATACGACCGTTTTCATTTTATTGATGTTGCCAATTCTTTTGACATAATTTTGATTAATTTAATTTCATATACGATAGACCATCGTTTTACTTTGGTATATCATTCAGTCTAAAAAAATAATGTTTAGTTATTCGTATACAAGAAACCTGAATATATTTAAGTCAGGTGTCTACTTAATGCTATTATATTCTACCAGGAAAATTAAATAAAATACAACTAAATTAATTAACCGATCTTTTGTACCTTAAAAAACGCAATATGAATTCCAATAACTATAATTTAATTTATATTTTAAAAAGGAAAAAAATTAAAAATTCATTAAGCCTCTGAAGGTTTTATAGTTAGCATAAAATTTATATCACATGTTATTCGATAATTTTTTTGTTTTTGAGTCAGTACGATATTAAATTGTACAATCTTATCATATTTTATATCTACTTAATTGTATTAACAGAGTTACATACAATTTCTGAAAAAAAAAGTTTAAATTACACAAAAAATCGTCAAAGGGAATCAGTAAACTATTAACAACAATTACCCAAGAAGAAGCAACGTTTTTTTTGTGATTATCATCATAAAAAAACAAAACAAAAAAAACCATACGATATACTTTTCCAAATTTTATTTTTGTTGTCTGTTTTTTTTTTATTTCAGGAGTTACTATTCTTCTATCGCTCACTGTGTTTCTCAACCTCGTAGCTGAAACATTGCCCCAAGTATCCGATGCAATCCCCTTGTTAGGTAGAGAGATTGCTTAAAAAAGTTTTAATACATTTAAAAAAAAAAAAAAAAAACAGTTTAAAAAAATAATAACAACATTTGCATAGATTATTGTTTTTGTGTCGAATTTTAATTTTTATTATTTTTCCATTTCGTTCATTTTCTGTGTTTGTGTTTACTTTCATTCTATACTTTCGAAAATCAACAAAAAAAAAATATATATCCTTCAAAGCAACTTTTATTATAATTTTATGGTAATTTATATGGTAAAAGGTGTTTTTTGAAGCAGTTACTACAATAATTATGATCATATTCGTGTCATATAATATATATATATATATTTCCTGTGTACATAAATATTTAAAATAACTTTTTCATTTGCCGTTTATGAAAACTTTTGATTTTTGTTCCTGTTTTTTGTGTTTAATAGATATGCGCAATATTTACGTCAAATTATTTTACTTTTATTAACTTTATTATTTCTTATTTTTATTTATTTATTTGTTTTTTGTTCAATTAATCACCTGAACTTTGACCCATTTTGGAATGATATTCCGTTCAGAACGCTGTTAATTTTTTAGTTTTGTTATTTTTGTTTTTTTTTGTACAAACCATTATCGCTATTAACATTTGAATGCAATCATTGCAATAACGGCGAAAAATGCAATAATTAAAAGGCCAGACAAAATTAATGTATTTTATTTATTATGTTGTAATCGTACGATTATTTTTCATAACATAACAGAAAATAAATTAATAATTTTTAATTTAAATTTTACTCGTATTTATCTTTTTTTTTATACATGAATACATGCATCTATTGAGCAAATTTTTAATTTGAGTTCTGGTAAATTGTGTTGTTATAAAATTATGAAAAGAAACAACAAGTTTGAATTACGACATTTTACGATTTTACCTAATTACGCGTTTATACTCAAAACAACAAAAACAAACGTATGTTATGTTCTGCTTCGTCCAAAAAAAATATCATTTCATTTGAATGGGTCTTACGGAGGGGGCGATTATTAAAACAAATATTTAAGTGTTTTGTTATTGATATTTTATATCTAAATATTAATGTTCTTTCACCAAAATATACTTGTGAGAAAAGCAAAGAAAACACTGAGTATAACTAACAAACAACATAAAACTATGAAAGATATAAAAAATATAATATAAAAATGTTTATATTTTTTTTATGTAATAAAAAATATAAATTATGCATCATTCGTTACATTTTTCACGTGTATACTTCATAGCATTAGTGATTTTCGTATTTGAAACATGCCTGCTTATTATTACCATTAATTTAACAGCAAAAATAAAGTTAAAAAGAGGGAAAATTAATCGCCTGATTAATATATAAAGAATTTTGGTTTTCATTATTTTTTCAGTTTATTTAACAAAAAAAAAAAATGTTTAGTGAATATTTGAATAGTAGCACAAACTTTTAAATACATTTTTATTCGAAATCGTGCGATTACTACTTAATAACTTAACTACATTTTCCATCAAAGTCAAATAATTAATTTTCGTAATAAAATAACGTACGAACATAAATATAATAATAGTCATTTCTAAATGGGAAAAGTTCATAGTTAGCAGAATTTAAAAAAAAATAATTATAATAATAATAATGTGAGCTTATGAAGTTCCAGACATCAAAGAACTCGGTTCTACTCTTAGTATAATCATTTGCTGAATACATCGAGTTTATTATGCCATCACGTTTTTAAAAAAAATATTAAAAATGTTCTCGTTACTGCCCCTTTTACGAATTACAACAAGAGTGCTATCTGAAATAATTTTGAACTATAAATCATCGCTAATTACCTAGTGTCTATCTTTTTATTCACTTTAATTTTTAACAACGATATTGCGCCCACCAAAAAAGGCTCAAAAATGAATTATGTCCTTTTTTACAAAAACCATAAACCCTTGAGTTCTTCATAAGAAAGTACAACGCGAAGCTAAATATTATTTGCATTCGCAATTAATAAAGCCTTATCAAAAGGAAATTAGATTTTTTTCAAATTACCTTTGAGTTGCTACCCTTACTCTAAAGAACATTTCGGCTAAAATTAAAGAACAGGCATCAGGATTTGAATTTAATGACTTGGATTTCAAGTGCAAGCCATCCGCAGATGGTAAAACACTTTCAAGCATCGGGAACTTCTCTTCGAAATTTCAACATTTGACCTAAACAATTTAAATTAAATTTCTACTTAGTATTTTAATTTTTTGCATTCTTTGGTTAGGGAAATTTTGAAAATTCTGAGTCTAACTATTCTGCAAACAATGAAGTGTATAATGCAATACTAAGAAAATATGCTACCTTATTCAAATAACATTTTGATACAATTTTCATCGCACATTGATTGAATGTCTATATAATTTCCCAAGCTCGTATATGCTGCTTCTACGTGCTGCGCAGTTCAAAAAGATATTGACTTTCCTGAGACTTTTAGTGAGATTTATGAAAATTTAGTTCGATTTTTTATTCTTTATCAAATTAATTTCGAAAATTAACAGATTTTAAAGTCACTATAAGGTCCGTCTTAAATTTTGAAAAATTCAATGAATAAAATGAAAACAGCATCAGACTCAAGTTACCTTAAGATAGATAATAAAATTTAAATTATTAACAAAATTTTCTTAATTTCATTTGTATTTTTCAAAGTACGTAAAACCCAGAAGTTGGTTTTCTTCTTACAGGTGTTACAATTCTTCTATCACAAACAGTTTTCTCATTATTGGTGGGTCATGTTATAACAAAGACGAGTGAAGCCATACCACTTTTAGGTATTAATAAATTTGAAGAAAACAAAAAAAAAGTCTTGTAATGGTACATGCTAAAATTAAATATAATAAATTTTATTTGAATTAATTAATATCCTATGAAAAAGTAAAACAAAACATCTCTCTCACAAAAAATATAAATGGCATTCTCTTCACTATCTACCTGCTACCTATTATATATTTTTAATAATATAATAAATAATATGTACCTATTTTATTTTCCTTTAGTGCCTCATGTCGAAACTAAACCAAATTTTATCTACCTCTTATCGCTACATGTAAAATTTAAATACAAATAAAAGATATATGGATCATTTTCAAAACTTATCACGCATGTTTAAAATAATACTAAATAAAATGTAACAATAATTAAAACGAATATAATATTTGTTTCGGCAAAAGTGGATTTTCGGTAGAGATTAGCTAGTATGTACTTAATACTTATCAGATTCCACTGCAGCTTAATTACAACCCACTATGCTGTTTATCCTGGAATTCTACCAACACTACTTAACTTCTGCTACCTAGTCGAATATTCCTGCAAAACGTATGTCCCCATTACTTCAACTTTTAGACGAAATCAGTAACTCTACGGAAAATTCACGTTTAACGCAACATTTAATAAAACACAATGCATTTATAATACGCATGTATACTATTCTATCTCCGTATATGGTATTGTGGTAATCATAAGTAATATTATCTTCAGTATGGCATAAGTAGATAAATCGCTGCCTCTATTTATAAAAATTCTTAAATAAATAAATTTCTTAATATTAAATTGAAAAGACCCATAAAATGCGATAATAAAATAAATTGTACACATAGAAAAAAAAAACAAAAATTTGATCCAGAAGTATTATTTAAAGCATGTGTGTTCAGTAAAACGAATTCGAAAAAAAAAATCTTAAAAGAAAAACAGTAATATAAATAATAATGTACAGGTTTGTGCTGCTTATCTATTTCACTAGCTAAACAAATTATTTTTTTTTATTTTGATTATTACAAACAAATTCTAAAATAAAAGTAGGTTCTAGTTTAAAAGTATATTTACAATAAATAATCATTTAATTACATTTGTTTTTATTTTTTATTATTATTTTTTACCATTTAGCGAATTGTTCTAAACAAAATTTTAAATAAAACAAAAAAATAGTATATAGGCACGAAATTAAAAAATTCGAGTACAGGTATCACAGAAATTAAAAAACAATATGTTTTTAATAAAATTAAAATTATAAATCATCATCAGTTTAAACAGACAGAATTTTATACGATTAGTTTCGGATTTTAAAAAAAAAAAATTTAAAATAATTTATGTAATTATTTTAATTGGCTATAAAAAATTATTATTTTTTTTTTAATTTTCATTATTATTTAATTATTGTGTTCTATTTCATTGTTTGATTATCATTGTCTACGCCTTACATCAAAAAGTAATAAAATAATAAAATGAAAATATTATTTTCCATGAGTAAGTAGTTGATTAAATTCAAAATATGATTTTTATATAACTATCTAATTAAAACAAACTTCTTTACAAGGTAATTCAATAATTTTATTTATTGAATGAAGTAGATTAAATAGTATGGGACTAGCGGGAGGCAGTGGTGGCCCGCCATATGAGGTTTGTGAGGCCGAGCCTCACCTTTTTACAAAGGAAAAAGTTATCAAGTTACTAGGGATTTTTTGTTTTGAAAATGTTAGGTAATTAATGACTTTCCGCATTAAACCTTTTTCATATAGTTTTAGTACAACAAAGTCGTGTTTTAATATTCTAATTCAGTCTCACCTGCTAAGAAAGGCACGAGCCGTCACTGGTGGGAGATGTATCTGAGCATTTCTGAGAGAATAGTTCCGACTGGACAATCCATACATGTTCATTACAAATTGTAAAGCAAGGAATAACTTCCATGTTTTTTGCAGTTAAGTATACACGTTATTATTCAAGACATGAGCAAAGTCTTTGATGTGGTTCACGATTCGAAATAACATATTCTTATGTATCAGTTTCCGTAAGGATCAATGCTGATGAGAATATGAAGGTTTATCAGTTCTCGTATGTGGAACCTCATGATTCTTTTTTCAATACAACTCCTTTATACATATAAAATTCATCGTCAAATTAGCTGCAATTCCAGTTATCAAGGAAAAACATCATTGAATTTTTAATCATTACATCGAATAAACTAAATTTAATTAATTTAGAAGCAATGATGCTAAACCCAACTAGAATAACCGGCATGCACCGCCCTTGTGCCTTAATAACTTAGAAAGTATTTCGAATAACCATTTATTCATGGACTGAGTGTTACAAATATATTATTGTTAAAAAATAAATAATGTAATTATTTTTCGAACTCGAAACTTTTTTCCTAAGTCGCATAAGAGCTATTTAGCAAGATTATGCGAATACAGGTTTCTTTCATTGCAGTGCCTTAACATCGTAAATGAAATGCTAACTTCAAATTTCCTAAATATAAAATTATTTTATAAATAAATACCGAAAGTTGCCTTAATCTTCATATATGTACATACTTCATATTATCATTGAAATAAAATGTTTTGGTTTTACCAAAACAAATAAAATTAATTCGGCGAAAATTTCGAAAAACAAAATTTTATTCATTTATCATCATTCATTTTTAATAATTTTCTTCCGTTTCCATGCATTCACTGTTGAATTTTTTTTTATATTTAAATCATTGAAATTTAATAGAAAATACTTTATTATTAAAAAAAATAATAAAGTAAAATACGACTATTAATTTTGAATGAGTCTACTATTTATTTCAATATCCATCCATCACTTTCATTTCTTTATTTCTGCACTATTCTCATGAACTAAATATTTACAATAAATAATAATAAAAAAAAACAACAACAATCAAATGAATTCCATCCTAATAAAGATTCCTCTTTTTTCCAAGTATCAAAGACGTAAAAATCGATAAAATAAAATGCTATTTTTATAGTTAATTAACCAACAATTAAAAAAAATCCATATTTTCAAATTATTTAAATATGAAAATATTAAATGTTGAAATACTAAAGTTTAAATAAATTTTGCAAATTAAGTAATATATTTTTCATTTCATTATATTAATATTGAAATATTTAAACAAAAAATATGAGTTTGATCAGAAACCTATTAAAAGTTAAAACCGTTTTTAAAACAACTTTAAAATATATAAGTAGATTACATTAAATAAAAATACTTTTCAATCTGCATTACTCCGAATCGATTGTTGGATATAAATTGAATAACTTAATTCTGATTAATTCGGTATAAAACTTTTAGAAATAATCAGTCCAGCTTTCGTTTTGTAATGCAGAAGCATTCCATTCAAAAACTCCCGATAAAATACCAAAATCCTTACCCAAAAAAAAACTTTAAAAATAATGTAAAACCTTCACCATAACTTTATTTTTTTCTTTGACATTCAATTTTAATTTTTTCTTAGTATTATTTTTCCTAAACAAACTGCAATTTTGTTTTTTGTTTTATAATTTCTTTTCCAATAATTTTCGTTCAAATAAACATGGTAACATGAAAAATTGAAACAAACAAAAGATAAGTGCATGTATGAAAAAAGTAGAGTATGTACTCGTATATTGACAAAAAAAAAGTAACAAACTAAAATAAAATACAATAATTCGTAGATGTGCTATGCTCCCTGTCCTTTAACGAAAAATTTAGATAAAATGATATTTGAATAAAGTCAGTTTTCTTTTCCTATAAACAAAATATTAGATATTGTTCGATATATATTTATTATATAATTAAACTATCAAACCGAAAAGAAAAATTACAAAATACAAAAATATTAAAAATATTTTAGAACATATTTTTTAAGTGCAAGTTGTTATATTAAATTTACTTTATTATCATTTTTTTTTTCTTTGAGAGAAGCACTTATTTTTGCAGTTTTTCTTTCGATAATTTTTAATTCATTTATTTTTGTATTCTTAGTTTTTTACTGCAAAACCAATGCTATACGTAATCTTTATTCCGATTATTTTAATAATTAATATTTAATTTTAACTAGGTGTATGGTTAGAGAAGTATATGTTTGTTTAAACTTTGTTTTTAATAAACAAATCGATAAATAAAATGGTTAATAAACCAATCAATTAAATAAAGAAATTAAATCCAATATAATACTAAAAACGAATTAATAACATAACTAGATGTTTAGAATTAATAAAAACAATAATAAAGAATTAAACAAATAAAATCTAAATAAATACAATTTTAATAAATAACATAAATCCAAAATATCAATATCTTCTCTTAATATTGGAATGTGTTATGTTGAATGCCTCCCAGTTTTGGATTTGGATGTCTGCCTCTTCTCAATGTATTGGTAAATGTGATATTTTTATTTTGTTTTATTTATTTTTAATTATTTTTTATATTGTATAATCAAAAAAAGTATAATGAGTATTTTGTTTACAAAATAATAAATATATTACAAATAATCCTCTTGCTATTTTGCATTTAATATTTCCTTAAAGATTTGTTTGAAATAATCAAATAAATAACTATTTCTAAATTATAAGACTACAAATGATAATTTGAATTAATTTCACTTGTAAGAAAAACAATATTTTTTTTGTTTATCGAATAATCTTATTTAATTGATTATTTCGATTTATAATAGAACGTTAAGTTTATTTCATTCGCTACAATTTATGATTACACGTTCTGTTCTCGTCAATGCAAAAAAATAAACTCTTCAAACTAAACGGCTTTTAAGCAAATGCGAAAATCACTTCAAATTAAATCAAAATATTCAATTTTATTTTCCAATGAATTTGAAATTAATAAAAAAAAAAAAAAATTTTGACTCAACCTAGCAAATAGAGTTAAGCATGTTATTAACTGAAATTAAAATAATAAGAAGACGACGTAACAAAATTCTCTTGAACAAAATTAGAAAGATCAATACCGAGCTCTGAATAGATGCCGCATGTGATACGCAAAAAATATATTATTAAAATTGCACTTATATACGCTGCATTAAATATAAGTGCAATTTTTTTTAGACATTGTCATGTTTTAATAATTAATTTTTAGTTGCATGTTAGTGGCTTTTATTACTTATAATGTTTAACTCATAACAGTACACAGTTCTTTAAAATTGAAATATTATATCTAATAATTACAGTTTTCTGTTGTTATTATTTACTTGTGATTTGTTTTCTTAATTATAATCAAGTTTAGAAGTTTTATTAAATTATGAATATTTGAACATGATTAATATTAATATGATTTTGGTGTTTATTTCATTTTATTACAAAACAGGTACATATTTTAATTGCATTATGTTTATGGTGGCCTCATCAGTTGTACTGACTGTAGTTGTACTTAATTATCATCATCGAACAGCCGATATTCATGAAATGCCTCCATGGGTAAGATAATTTAGAATCTATTTTAATTATATCTATACAATAAAAATTGGAATAGGCAATGGAACCATTAAATTGCGATTAATCGTGAAACCAATTTTACAAATAACGACGTAATATTTTATACACTCGAAGATATTATCAGGCGTATTCAGGACCGAGTCACAAGTCACAAAGTAGGTCGAGAGTCTCAATTTTGTATGAATTAATTGTGACTTTCCACCTACTTTGTGACTTGTGACTCTGATCCTGAATAGGCCTGTATATTACTCATTAAAAGTGATTTGAAAAGTTTTGAATATCTTTTTCCCGTTCTATTTTAGATAAAATCCGTATTTCTGCAATGGCTTCCATGGATTTTACGTATGGGACGACCTGGTAAAAAAATCACTCGAAAAACTATTTTACTAAGTAATCGAATGAAAGAGTTAGAATTAAAAGAACGCTCATCGAAATCGCTGTTGGCCAACGTGCTTGATATTGACGACGATTTTCGTCATCCGATATCCGGATCACAGACTGCTATTGGATCATCGGCGTAAGTAAAATAAATATCCAGCCAAAATTTATTCAAATAAATTGAACAACAATTATAAAATAGTCGTAACTAATTTGGAATTAATTTATTATAAAATTTCTGCATACTTAGAAATTATTCAAATTTTAGCAGTTTTGGTCGAGCAACTACAGTCGAAGAGCATCACAACTCTATGGGTTGTAATCATAAGGAATTGCATTTAATTCTTAAGGAATTACAATTTATAACGGCCCGAATGAAAAAAACGGATGAAGAAGCGGAATTGATTAGCGATTGGAAATTTGCTGCAATGGTTGTGGATAGGTTGGAAACTTAGAAAACCATCAAAAACATTTTCTAATTTCTTTTAACTTATTTCCAGATTTTGTTTAATTGTTTTTACACTTTTTACTATTATCGCAACGGTTACTGTCTTACTATCAGCTCCACATATAATTGTGCAATAAAAATTAATTAAATATACCTAAATAATAATCAAATTGATGCACACTATAAGATTGAACTCGCAATACTAAACCAACAAGAAGACTCTGTACGGACAAAAAACATATTAATTTAAAATAAAGAAAGACGATAAAACACAGCAGCAAATTATATAGGACAAAAAAAAAAGAGGATAATATCGACTATAAACTAAATTATAAAATAATAAAGAGAAAATAATAATTATAAAGTCTAAAACTGCCGTAAATCGTAATTTTAAAGAGACAGGGCATTTTTCAACAGTGTCGCTTTTTTTAAATAAGATTTTTTTTTAAATATATAGATTGTTCCTATAAAACAAAAAAATATATAAAAAACCCACAAAAATTAAGAACAAATACATATGATAGCAATAGCCTGCAATCATATAAGAAGAGAAGTAAATAGAGGAAACCAGAGAAAAATAATCATATTACCAAGAAAAGAAATACAAATAAAATATTTTTATGAATCTGTTTTTAAATTCACTGTGGATTTATACTTCTTCCTTTTTAAGTCAACCATTTACTATATTATTATAGGTATATAATGAAAAAATAAATAAATGATATAAATAAAAAAAATATTTATGTATATAATTATATACGAAATATTTCTAACGGTTTCCGTTTCGTGTAAAAGAGAACAGGAAAAATAAACTATTTTATTATTTTTAATCAGTATTTAGTTCTGATATTTTAAATATTGCACAAAAATACACTTTAAAAACTACACACACATACATACATACACTTAAAAGAAAAAAAACACGCAGCTACACCTCTATACCAAATAAACTATAATAATAAATAAATTATTATAATATAAAAAAAAAGAAAAAATAATTTAATTATTTAATAAATTATCTTGAAATCATCTATATGTAGATGGATATTATATAAAAAAACCTATAATGAAAAATATATATTAATAATATATTAAAAATGAAAAATTTAACGTATATGTTTAAAATATACGAAAGAATTTTCAAAATTTAAAAAAAAACCAAAATGCAACGCACATTAAACAAATAACAACAGAAATACAAAGAGCATCACGGAAAAAAAACAAAAAAACTTATAATGGCAGCATCTTTTCTGTGTATATGGGAATGGACTACATAATGTGGAACTTAGAATGTTGTCAAATTTCTTTAATGTAATCTATTTTCAACTTTTGTTATAAAAAGAGATATTAAAGTTTATTTATGCATTTTCCAAACCAAATTTTTAGTACATCATATTGAAAATTGATGAAATCCATATTTTCAGCTCGTTTAAAATTTTAATAAATAAATTCATCTTCTTCAGAAGATTGCAACTTATTCGTATACTCGTACTTGACAAATTGTTGCAGTAGTTTGCAATGAATTGGCAATACTTTCATTTGATATCACTTTCTGAACCACATAATATCCAAGTGCTGTAACAGTTCAATCAAGACAATTTTAGGCCCGCTCCTACGATCGACAGTTAAATTTCTAATCGAAACTTTAACTGCAAGTTTTTTATGAAAATATGTCTGTTAAAAATTCAGTTAGAACGTAACTGGCGATCGTAGGAACGGGTCGTACTGTTTAATGTTGAAAACAACGCATTAACCCCTTCTTCAAATATTTTTCACGAGGTCCAGTGTAAAAGATTAAATTCATCGCTTATTATTCCTTCCATGCGGTTTGCTTTACCGATTTGATGATGGCATGATTTCTCTCATTAATTTTGTGAAAACTATGGACATTGAAGGTTTCATCTTCCTCCGAACAATCTCTACATGTAAGTAATAAACTATATTAGTCCTGTATAGATAGATGATTTTGTAGACCGTAGCTGAAGATGTACTGCGATCCTGTATACTAGAATTCTTAGCTTTCACCGGATCTGGTTAGTTTCATATTTTACTGATGTCCAGAAATCAGTCTCTGGATACATTATCCTGCTGGGATGGGCTGGTAGTTGACTACCGACATTTTTGTTAGCTAATGCCGCTTTTCCACCAAACCAACAAAACAAAAACTCGTGTCGAAAAACATAAGTCTTTAATGAAAACTCAAAGACTTATGTTTTTTTCGACACGAGTTTTTGTTTTGTCCGTTTGATGGGAAACCGGCATAAGACAAAGCTTTTGGTCTTGAATTAAACTTACAGTACTCTATCCATATCTATGCAGATTGCAGAGCATTCTAGAATCGTTGATAAAGTAATGCGTTATGTAGATATAGCTACCAATTAATATGTAGGTCCTACGATACTCTTTTTTTTTGTAATTTCAATTTTCTTACTGGTCTGTTTTAAGGCCTTAAAAATAATTTCTCCAGTTATCTGGATAGCTACAAACTGACTTTAAGCATTTCGTCCATTACGAAGATTTGAGAATCTGCTCCGTTTATGATCAAATTCTTTTCAAGTTTCTATTCTAAACCAAAGGTATTTATCATATTTTCGAGCCAGTATTTCTTTTACCAGAACAACATTGCAGAAATAAATAAGTTACCACTAAAAATATGAATTTAATGCAATTATTTTAACAATCTTTAGGTTAATTAAGCCAATTAATTTATTAGTTGAGCCTAATAGATAGTAATGTGACGTTAAAATTTTATTTCAATTCTCGACAACATAGTTGCTGGCAAATTACACGGTAAAGGTATACAATGAACATAAACATAGAAATTCTATGGAGTTTATAATGCATTTTTTCCGATTAAATAATTAATGTATCATTAAATAAAATAAGCGCTCTAAAAATACAAGAAATATTGTGTTCAGGATAAAACCAAGTGCAGCGAAAACCCTCACAAATTGATGTCAGTTTAATGAATGCACGCAAAAATCAATGAATTTGAATAATGTAATAAAATTAATTGTTATTTATTTGTTAATAAAAATATTTAATTTTAATAAAAATCAAATAGAAGTATATTAAAGTTTTTATAAAAGAAATAAATAATAAAAAAATCATTAAATCATTGAATTGATACAGTTAATAGAATAAATCAATTTAACAAATTATTTATGAAATAAGTAAAATTGATATATATTTAAATAGAATTTTAAAAAAAAAACAAACCCACAAGAAAACTATATATTTAAAATATAAAAAAAAAAATAAAGAATAAATTAAAAATATATATTATTACATTTTCAGTTTAAAAACGAGTCTGTTGTCGATATGCGTTACAAACAGACACTGTTTCGTCACATTGACGAATAATTTGTATATGATGAAATCTTTTTTGATTGAAGACACTCCCCAAAAAAATGAATTAATTCCCAAAAAAAAAAATTACAAAACCTAAAAAAATGTGGAATTAATAAAATATAAATTATTAAAAATACAATTAGATTTATTCTATGCACTAAGGAAAAAAAGGAAAGAAATTATACGGCATATGAAAAATCTGAACAAAATTAAATCTTGTTATAGGATAAAAATATTTAATAGAGAAATCAATGCAAAAAAAAATTATTGTTCATATCGTATGAACCTGCGGAATAAAAAATTATTGCGTTATGTAGTTTTATTTTCAGTTTTATTTATTTTTTCGTTTTGTAATTTCAAATTTTGAAGATGGTTGTTTATTTTAAACTTATGACACTTTTCTAATAAAAAAAAATCAGTTTTGTATGGAAAATATTGAAAAACAATTTAATAATAATATTTGCTTAGCAAATATTTGAAATTCAAATAAGGGAATACATTATAGTACTAAAGACATTAAAAAAACATTCAAAAGAATAGAACGGAATTGAATAAATTTAAATTATAAACTATTCAATTAAAAACATATGTAAATTAAAAAGAAAAACATACTCAAAGATCATTTATGAAAACAAAAATGAAGGAAAAATATAAAATGTAACGTTATTAATTACTGGCGTATTTTTTTGTGTTGTGACTGTGGGCCTTACGAGTGCATTAGAAAATGCCTTTTGTCTTTAGGTCGATTTGTATAAGGGGGTTATCCTGTGTGACTGGCTCAAAAACAGAAACTAGTTCAAACTTCAGAGATTAAAATGCAGTTTGATTGTTTTATTTGAGATAAGCAGAACGCGCACAATAGTGTCTACTGAAAACATTTTTAAAATGCGTGGCTAATTTCCACGAGCGACAATTTCGGGCCGGAAAAATTGTAAAGTGTTCTCAAAATGTGCATAAATATGTGATCAAAATTTCACAGTTGTGTCTTTATTTAGTTTGCTGAAAAAAAATCCCAAAAAAGCGTAACAAACGAGTCTTCACACGGGATGACACCCTTAAACCGGAAAATAATCAACAATTACATTCTTTAAAGAGCCCGTTCCGAACCAAGTGGTAACAAGCTCCATCTCTGTCCTCAAATTCGTTAAAAATTCAACAGCCTTTACAGGCGCGTTGTTTAGAACGTATCAGCTTTAAGACACTTTCACTTGCACCTATTACCTTTTTTAATTAAATTCAAAATTTGACGAGTTCTGGTTTTAAGATCGCATCACTTCTTCAGCTTCATTCCGTAATATGTACCGTGAATCATATCCTAAGTACCGCTCCAGACGTGGTATAGCCTTCTATTGTCGTAGATCGTAGTCATGCCCTCTCACGGGTAGTATGTTCAGAATCTCAAAAAAATTAATTTTGCCCACAACTCGTAACTTGGTCTCAGATCAAAATGTTATCGATTCATTCTAGAAATTTAACGTAGGGTAAGGTACCCAGTTGCGAAGCTCTGTGCCTATTCCGAGCCACCGTCTTTAATTCCACAAATAGCAAAGAATTCATGGCAATTTTTTCTTCACTACCAATTTTAGCCATTGCTGTTGTGACAATAGAAATAGCTAAAATTACTAGTGAAGAAAAAACTGTTATGAATTCTTAGCTATTTGTGGAATTAAAGACGGTTGCTCGGAATAGGTGCAGGGCTTGTAACTGGCTACCTTACCCTATCTTGGTCTATCTGGTGTCGCTGTGGTGATGAGAATGTTGAACCGACACTGGAGCATCTAGTGTATGAATGAGAAAGTCTGGCATTTATCATATATCCGTTCTTGGGGAAATTCTCCTTGACCGATCTATCAGAACTTGCGATGATTCCTTTATATCTCTTCATAAGGAAGAGCAATATTTGAAATAAGTAGTCTAGAGCCCAGTTTTAGACGAGAGGACCACAATAGATCCGCAGCGATCTCTCTCGTGATGGAATGTGGCACAGTGCTGCAGTCTTATCTTCTCAACGTACACTAACCTTGTTCTATCTGAAACTGAAAACCCAGCGAATAGTCCTCCAAATAAAACACTGCATTTGCTGCTTATAGACATATATATTTAAAATAAAAATTACATACTCCGGATTACAAATAGCAGAAATTCTTCTGAATTTAGTATAGAGAAGTACAAAAAATGAAAAAGAAAAACTTAAAGAGCAGGGGAGAAAAACAGGAAAACTTAAACGAACACACTAACCCTTCCCAAAAAGTAACTTGAGCGTATCATCATTTTAATATGCGGTTTTTTCAGGACATCGCAATCATTCATACAATAACGCGGACACCGACGAATTTCGTAGTAAATAGTGTTCAAATCAATGCTGTCAAAAAAAAAACGCTACAATGAATTCGTCGACTTCAATTTTGGAAAGTACCTCTAAAGCTAATTTTTTTTTTTTGTTTTTTTATTTGTTTGTTACGATAAAAAAAATCCCGGAAGAGAAGAAAACAACCGACACGAAAAAGCATCTTTACCTAAAAACCCAAATTTCACTCGTACAGCATTGCCTAATTCGATTTTATTCGTGTCATTCGCCGAAAACTTTTTTCCTATCCATTATAATAATTAGGAGGCCGAAAAAAAGTGTACGGAAAAATGCAATTATTAAGATTTCAAAGTCGAATAAATCTCGAAGCAAAAATACGCTGTACTAGTTACTTGTACACTATGCTTTTAGGTAATGACATGCTATTTTGTGATATTTCTAGATTTACCGCGAATGTTAACTTGGGTAATTGTGGTTGAATCCACTTTTAGAGACGTAAGTTTCGCCACGAAACTTGTTTCATATTCCATTTCTTCGATTGATTTTTTTTTCTGCCGTTTCATTTAACATGGTATTTAAACATTAATCCATTTTCACAATGTTGTAAAGGATAATCCCGGAGGATTGCGTATATGTCTCATTTTTTCTTATATTTAGCATAGAAATTCGAGATTTGATCGAATCGTACCGGTATAGCTTCCAAAATACCTGTATAACTGAAATTTGTTAATCGCTTCTCGTTCAGATTATCGCCAGATAGATATGTTAGAACATTCGCTTCGTATTCAATTCCGTCCGAATGATTTGTAACGATATAGTTGCAAAAATTAACAATCTGAAGAAATACGGTTGCATCACGATCTAAAAAAAATTATTGAATATTTAGGAATATTGAAACGGAAACATGCGAGTCAATAAATAAAACTCACCTAGTTTTTTCGGAACTTTCAATAGCGACAACGTAAGAGATTCATTGTCTCGCTGCGATCGCATATGACGGTTGCCGCGACAAAATTCTTGTTCTAACCAACGGATAGCGTTCCGTGCGCGGTCACTGTTCTTCTTCAGATCGTCCAATTCACAGAGCACTGAAAATTCAGATAATATAATTCTAGACGAGTTATTAAAGTGGGCCGCAAAATTTTACTAACCTGAATTTGGTATCAAAACAATAAACTTCTTTGTTTTTACCAGATTTTTTACGACAGTAGTGTACTCAGTCAAAGACTTGGCATCAACAACAATGTATGGTGTTAAAATTACATTCATAGGTTTTTTCTTCATCTGAAAAATTCAAGAATCCAATAAAATGACAAATTCAACTGTCGATAATATTACCTTAGACTCCAACGACTCAACTTCACTTCGTAGCCACAGTTGTCCCATAATTTCACATTTTGTTCCCGAAAAAGAAAGTTGATCGGCGGTTTTTTCATCATCGCCGCCACTGCTAGTATGGATTTTACTTTCGGAATTTTGATTGCGATTTCGTAGATAGCCTTTGCGTGGCATCGGAACCGGTAGCGCCTTTGTCTCCTCAACCGTATCCTTTTCTTCGTTGCTCGTGTAGCCCTTACGTGTACTATTTCGGCGTTCGCCAAATCTTCGACTTTTCACCTCGCCACGTTTCCGACCACCATTTTTAGCTCGTCGTTCGCGTCGTCGTGACGATGATTTTTTCTTTTCGCGTTTCTTTTTCAGATTTTCGGTGAAACGGCGTGTCTTTGCGCAAAAATTATAATTGAACTTCTTCAATTTGCAAATGTAGAAGCCAAAATCGACCATCTTAAAGATACGCATAATATTCTCTTCGTTCGATGTGATACGGTCGCGAATTGTCAGCTCCCAATCCAAAGACATTTGAGTGCTTTGCAATAGATCGAAACTTTTAAGAGTCATATCTTCGGTTAGTGGAATCGTTGCACGATTGTCGAACATCTGATCGAGATCCTTGCGAACGTTCGGAGTTTTTATGAACTCGCGCTCGAAGTAAACTTTACGCGTAAAGATGTCGATGTTGCAGTAATTCAATAATTTCATGATTTTATGAATAAATTCCGGATTCGAATGGTAGCAACCAAACAAGATTTCGTGGTTGATACGAAGCCAATCAAAAAGGATTTTCAGACATCGCATAGTTGGCTCTTTTTGAGCGAAATCGATGAAAATATTTGGATCAAGTTTGTTGTATTTGTTGCGATACTTGAGTTTGACTGGTGGTTCTTGTGGATGAGCATCCACCGACGGCTTTTCTTCTACGTGATCTACGATTTTATCGTTCTCATCGCCGCTATCCATCTTGAACTCCAATGGAGCGTTGTTGATATCAATCTGCGTAAAGCTTTCAAGAAGCTGGCGGTTCTCTGTTCCGTCCGGATAAATGATGCTTTCTTCTTCAATTACAATATCCTCATTGTCCGAAAAAGTCACTGGCTTTTCTTCGACCTCTTCGGGCTTCGGAGGCTGCTCACCTTCAACATCGCTGAAATCACTTTCGAAATTCGAACTCAGGTCGGAATATTCCCCATTTTCATCCTCATTCGAACTGAAATCCGATTCCAATTCAGACTCAGAATCATAGCAACTGCTCTCATCAGACTGTTGGATCTTCTTACGACGCCTTCGGATCTTCAGATTACGACGTTTGCTTTTGGTAGACAGCGGTGTCTTAAGATCGGACTCCTTTGCCTCATCGCTACTTCTAGTTGAATTGCTCTTATCATTTCGTTTGATGCACTTCTCGCGATCATTTGATACCAGAGATCTGCCATCTGAATCAGTTGTACCGGATTTGTGATGGCCAATCAATGTACTCCAATTATTTGATCCATCCCGATCGTAATAGGCTTTATAATCTTCGCGACTTTTTCGCACGACAAGTTCAAATTTCTCGAATACTTCCCCGTACCTCTGCTGGAATTTTGCATTTTGTTCAGATCGTGTCAGAACGTATTGTTCCAAATTTCCAATGCTTGCGTCAATCAAATCCGAGCAAATAGCCACCAGGAACGCATTCAGCGAGTAAACTTTCTGCGAATTAATCATCTTCAGCTTTGACAAACAGAACAGTAAAATGGACACGATTTTAAACAAGCATTCTTCGGCTATGTTAATGTTATTCGAGCACAGTATCTTGCGAAGATCAATCAGCACACAATGGCACAAACTATTAAAGTCGGGCACGTCCTTATCGAAAAATAATATGTCGACAATCAAATAGAATCGAGCATAGAAATCTCTCAAGCTGAACTCAATTTTTTCGGGATCGAGTTCCTCCAAGTAGTCAACATGAGCCAATAACAGTTTGCAAACATTGTTCTCGCTCAGCTCGAAGGGTACCGTACAAATAAGCGAGTACAAGTAGTGATAAATCGAGTCCAAATCATAATTCTGACCGTAGTATAACGTTCCCAATTGGTTTTGTGCCATGCCGATCGTAGGATTCAACTTGAACGCCTCGAAGTAGAATTTCGCGGCCATATCTTTCGTTATCAACGCCCTATCCAAGTGGAAGTCGATAAAGTAACGATGCAAGTCGCCCAACGATAACAACGACGAGTGTACAATATCCAAAGCGTAGCTGATCGCTTCCAATGACTTATCTATCGAAAATCCATTAGTCGTTTGAATCCCAAGCGACTTTTCATCCTTCAAGACAGCAAAATCGATTAAATATTGCAAATCCAAGTCGTACAACTGTTCAATTTTAATCGCAATCAATTTATAATTTCGGATTCCATCAAGTATAAAGTCGCGAATATTTTCGCGATAGTTGGCTTGAACTTCTTTATCATCTTTGTGTGAGAATTTTTTTACAAGAGCAATGAAATCGTAGTAACCTTTTCGCCAAAGTATTTCACGTGATTTTTTACCGATCGTTTCGTGATCAACAAATAGAAGTTTCGTGCAACGTTCAACCAGAATCGAACGAGACTTTTCGATGTCTGATTCGAACAGTTGCGGAACGGTTGATGCCGACTTCTTCTGCTCATCCAATTGTTTGACCAACGTGTAAACGAATCTGAAATATCAAAGGATGACGTTAGTAGTTTCATAATGAAAAAAATATAAGTCTTTGTGCTCTAGAACGCTAAAGATGGAGCTGCATTTCTTCCTGCCGTTCGCCGCATTTTCTTCTTTCTTGAATAACCTACAACAAATATCCCAAAATTCGACAGTTCGTAAGGAAGAAAGAAGCAAGGAGCTCGTATGTGAGGTGTGCGAGCCAGAGGATAGAATTCTGTCCAGAAGCGCTTGAACTACAAGATCATGGAAAACACTGGTGTCAGTATAATCGAACTACTTTGCCAATTTCAAAGTTTTTACATATAACACTGGATAGTGCGATTAAGCGTAGTTTCATGGTTAGCCCATTCCAGCCTGTAGACGCGCCATTAATCTGTCCCTCATAGCCAGGGTGGCGCGGCAGACGCATGGATTTGAAAAATTAATAAAACGAAAACTATTCGAAAACTCTTTATTTTTTCTGGTTTATGTACATTGGAAATTTAAGTCCATACAGTTTTAAGCAATGTATTTGCCAAATGGCGGCCCTCACGCTCCAAACATTGTGTAAGTCTTTTTCTGAAGTTTTCGTTCACTATTTCAAGCATTGACACAGGAATTTGGAGGATGCGTGTGCAAATGTTGTCTTTAAGGGTTGTTAGGGTTGTGGGACGATTGTGAGAGTTTAGGTGTCCCTGCACAGGAAATAATCGCAGGGTGACAAATCAGGAGAACGCCTATTAGGGAGATGAGGCGCCCGGGGAATCTGCTTCAATTCATGAATGACAACCATCTTGTTGGGATGTAAATGGAGATGTTCCTTAACGATTCGTTGAATAGAATGTCTCGAAATGCCAAGGGGCATTTAACTGTTTACGAATTGAACGCGTGGGAGATTGTTCAGCTTGAATCCTCACAATGTTTTCTGTGGTAGAAAAAGTTCTTTTGCAAATTTTCGCTTTCCTGGAAGACATTAATTACCCCACGCAAGAATTCGATTTCAATTGGAAACTCGACCGCGGGGGGCGATATTGAACTGCCACACTGCACACAGACGATCGAGAGGTAGGCCTGCACACAAAAAAAAAACGATGTTGAACAGTGTCAACAAACTTTCCTGTTTAAAACTACTCCACTATCAACCCTCTACGACTGGTAGGAAGGGAGCATGACCTTTTCAAATCTATGCGTCTATGCTCGCCAAAGCTTTTAACCTATTGGGTACTTATTTATTTATTTATTCATATTCATCAAATACTGATTACTCATAACAACAATAAAATAAAATATAATATTATAGGAAAAAATGAAAAATAAGTTGATACAAAAAATAAGTGAAAGTCAAAGTTACATTACAATATTTATTAGATACAGCCGATTTTAACTGTTGAACAGAAGTATTAAAGTCAATTTGACTGTAATTATAGTTAAAAATGAGTGAAAGAGATGTGATTGGTTCATGTTGGCCGTAATCTGTCCGATGGTATAGAATATCCAGCAACACATTGTCTCAAGGATCGAAATGGATCTTTTCAAGTAATGGCTTCCAGCAATGACGGGGAGTTAATATCACCAGAAATTACCTTGAAAGCAAAAACAGTTCTAAGGACATCTGGTCTTTCAATCAACAACTCCATCGGCAGGAGCTTAAGACGCTCATGGTAAGGAGGCAGATGCAGTGGATCTTGCCAAGGAAGACCTTGCAGTCCACCTGATTCCCACCTTCAATTGCTCTAATGGTACTAGTTGGTTGTTGTTGTGGTGTAGATAGTTAGATAGGTACGCGTTGCTGCTCGTGAGAACACAGACACACTTAGACCTAAAAGTTCCGTTTTGTTAGCACAGGATCATCGAATCCGGTCTTACTCGTCATTGCGGAATGATCACCAAGGCAGTTGAATAAGTAAACTCGAAGACGAGCCTTCCATCTAGCTAATAGAGCTTGACAGGTACAGAGAGGGTGATGAATTGTCTCCTGCTCCTTCTCATCCAGGCAGCTTCTATAGAAGTCGTTTGAGAAGAGGCCGAGTCTTTTAGCATGTCGACCTATAAGACAGTGCTGTGGTACTGATACTCGCTCTTTTGAGTCAAAAGTTAGCCTTTTATAGCGTTTTACATCCAGCTTCGGCCTCTCGCAGTGTGACATGTAATACCGTCTGCCCATCTTGAGTTGGTCTTCTCAATATGTATGTGGTGCAGAAAATTTCCATTTTAAAAAAATAAGTCTTGGAAAAAAAATCCACTTGCCAGAAAATTGCTACTTTTCTGAATGACGATCAGGCCGCCAAGTCGGACACAAAATCAAAAATCCAATTACAACGCAAACCAGCTTCAGTCTAAGAAATGAAAGCGAAGGCCTATCCCCTCGGACTCGAGCCCTAGTACAGTTCTAATTCACGCAGCCACTGACAATGTCGTTTATTTGTCCAAAAATAATCCAGAAAGCGCGCAGTTTGGTTTTTGCGCCGACTAAAAAAAATTGATAACAATATGGAGCGTTAGCGCTGTATTTCAATTTCATGACCTTTCTCAATATCTGCGCAGCAAAGACCAGTTAGAGGATACTTAAAAAAAAAACACTGAAAATGTTGATGCTATTTTCGGAAAATTCCGTCAACAATTTACCCAGCTGGATGACTTAAAAGAATGTGAAGACGTAGCGAGCGGGGGGGTCAAGCCAAAACTTACCGATAGATTTCCTTTGGGTCATTGCTAAAAATTTCCATGATTTTGGAGACGACTGCGACTCCGTGGAGCCCCGTTCCCGGAAATGTTGCTGTTGTTCTGGTTGCGATGTCCTTAACTTCGTTTAATTGAGCGGAAATGACAGGAACAGTCCAGATGCTCTGTAGTGGTGCTGTTTTTTTTTTTTTTTTTGTACAACCTTCGAAATTTTTGTCGTTTTGCTGCTCTTTACTTTGTTCTTCGGTTTCGTGCTACTTTACCGTCTCGTGTTCGCGTGTATTTTTTTTTTTTTTTTTCTTTATCGATTTACTGCACTTACGAATTTTTTCCCAGGGTTTTTCATTATTTTTTTTTCTTTCGATTGAGACTTTTCAACTCATTCCCGTCAAGATGTGATTTCTTCTCGGACGTGGTCGGATCTGACGGCGATGGCGTTTTTACCGAAAATATTCACGATTATCATTTTACCGTCATGTTCACCGATCCACAGCATTACAAAATACAAACAATCGGAACGCGATCACGGGAAAGAACGTTAACAATCGTTACGAATTGGGTGGGTTTTATCGCGACGGACAAATTTCTCGAATATTTTTATTTTTATAAGCACGACGGAAACTCAGTGATTTTGCGACCACTTTGACTGCTGTCGATTAAAAGTTGAATGGGAAAATATTTGGCGTATGCTCACCAGTTTTCAGTGTGGCCAGCATTTCGTAAGATTTTGCAATACGACGGAAGAGACGCGGGCGGTCGACACAAGAACGAATGAATTCTTTGTGTAGTCACAATGGAGGTGTTATGTGTCGAATTTCAAATTTCTTAACATGTCGTTATTTTCGGTCTAATTTAATTTTATTATTATTTCTCTAAGTAAATTTGGTTTCTTTCTATTTAAACGAATTTACTTTCATATTCATATTTTTTATAATATTTGCTAACTACACTAGCTATTGGTCGATAGTTATTAAGATCTTTGATTGAACCTCCTCTATGAACTGGTGATATCAGTGCTGTTTTCAAACAAGGGGGAAATGTACCACAGTTGAGATGGTTATTTATGGCAGTGCTTAGTGGAGAAGAGATGATTGTCTTAAGTGTCTTCAGATCATTTGTTGAAATGCCATCGATACCGGGGGCTATGTTGGATTTTAGTTCCTCCGTAATATGTTCAATTTCATTATAATTTTCGAATACCCTATAACGCCGCCATTTTGTTTTGTAAAAAAAAAAGTTCAATAGTTAAAAGTTGTAATAATATCATGTAAAATTTTTGAAATGATGCGATTATTTTATCACCATAAAAAAAAATCATGAAAAATGGCTCATTTTCGGACGTCTAAAGGGACTGCTCCCCTTAAAGCAAAATATATTACCTTTACTGACGACAGGCCCAACTCTAATAGCATTTTGGTTTCTAATAGGTCGTAAGGAAGCCCATAAGCCTTAATGGCCACGAGTGGGCACTCTTTTTTCGAATTATCGGGGGTTGCTGGACAGGCCCCAATTTCGTCCGTGGTGAGATTAAGATTTGTGAAGAATCGTTATACAACTAATGAATCAGCGGATAGATGTCGTGGACAATTAAAAAATGTAAAACAAAGAGATCAAATAGTTTGTTGCATCGTATTTTAAAGAAGAACATTGCTTCAGGTTTTTAAGGTTTTAAATTTAAATTAATAGTAGCAGAAATTTCAATCGTTTAAATTTCCACCGGCTTAGAACAATAAAGGCGCCATCTATACTTCACCGCGTCACCAACCATACGCATGTACAAGATCTAAAACCCGTTTGTTTTCGTGGTAAATTTCATTCCGCCCAGTTGGCATTCCGAATCGAAAACGAGCGAGTACGCATGTCAAGTTCTTCTCTTTTATCCCCCCGCGCGATTTTTTTCTTGTACTGTAGTCGTCGTTCGCTCTACTGTGGAAATGCAAATGGCGGTCGTTGTTATTGTTCAAGTGTCGAAACCCAAACGGAATTAGAGGAAGAAAATTTTTTTCATGCATTTTTCACACGAAATGTTGCCTTCTGTCGGCATCAAAATACGCGTAATCGTTTCGAGTGTACAGAGAACTTGATTGAAATCAATTTACGAGCGGTTTTATTGCGCGGAAATTCGATCGAGTGGCGAGTTTTTCGGGTTGCAATTTTTTTCCCGTCCGTGAAGAAGCCAACACACAGAACGAGAAGGAAACGGGGAAAAAAAAATTTTTTTTTCTTTCTCGAACGCGACTTCCAAGTTCGAACGAACGGGTGGCGAAAAACGAAAGAAAATTACTGAAAACGGATTGGGTTTTTTCCCTGGGCGATTGTTCGGTCGGAAATTGTAAAATCGGGGTCTCGCGCGAACGGGCCTGGACGAAAAGAAAAGCTACCGTGTGTGTGAAATTCGGTGGCAGGCGATTGAAAAAAACCAAAGAAAAAAAAGCGGCAGCCAACGTCGATCGTGTGTACCGCCACCGCTGCCGCCGCGGCGGAAAGTGTGTCAGTTTTGCGAATGGGAAGCTCGAAAAAAGGAGCCTCCAAAGTGCGCGTTCTGTGAAACCGAAAAAAAACGGATCGCGGAAATTTTTCTTTTTCCCCGATTCCGAGTCGATTGTCCGACTGTGAAAACTTGTCGGTTCATTTCGGGGGAGTTTCGGTTAAAAAGTTCTCAACAAAACAATCGGATCGCAAATGCGGCCTAGCGGAGTTCCAGTTCGTGCGGGACATTGAATTTTGCGTGTGGTTCTGCTTTTTCTTCAACGGCGCCCGTTTTTTCTAGTGTTTTTTTTTTTTTGTATTTTTGATTTTCGCTGTTCTTTCGGGTGACATTTGTGTTTCGAGTGGGGCGGCGCAAGAAAATCACAGCAGCCTCCACCACCAACGCACGACAACGGCACCAGTGGATAATAATAAAAAAAAAATGTGTTTTAAAAAATAAGAAAACATAAAAAGTATATAAAAAAAACGAAATTATAAATAAAAAAACTGATCTGTGTCCGTGTGGGGGGAAAAGTTTCATCAGTGACGGCGAGCAACGAACGAAGAAACGGTCGACTGGCCGAACACATTCTCTCCTTGTCACACTGCCGCCACATCCCAGAGGGCAGAAATGAGAAAGAAACTACGGTGTGTTGTTTTTTCTTTTTATTTGCGTTGTTTTCTCTGAACGACGGGTTGTTTTATTTTTTAAGTTTATTGCCATTAATTGGGGGTGCCGCCAAGGGCGGTCTCCCTGACGTTTTGTCCTTCAGTTTGGCCGCTCTGTTCCGTTGCGGTAATCAACTTTGGCCCATTGATCGGGTGAGGTCCAGCTTGATGAAATTGTAATTAATATCCCATGGCACACTCCCCAACAGCAGATAGTGGTATGCGCGCGTGCGATCGCGTGTGACACACTCTTCACGTACACGCTGTCCGGCACGGCACACCATCACGCGGTATAAACAAAAATACAGTCGGTCGAAAAGTGACGTTGACCCTATTCGGCGGCTGGTTTTTTCGTCGCTACGAACTTGTCGCGCTTCGGCATGTTTTGTATCGTCCGCCTAAAACTGGTCGGACCAGATTGCGAGCCGCGAAATTCGCAAATCCACCAAATAATCGCCGAACTTGTTCAACGAATTTTGTATCCGACTATAATTGCGCACGTGTGCACACAAAAGTCAAATCACCACCATCGTCCGTGCACCTGTGTTGTTCTCGCTCACTCCAATCGTTTCGATTGCGTCGAAACAAGTCGACCTTCTCTTTTCGGCCGCACTCAAGCCCCAATATACACTTGTAAACAAAATATCGTGCTGCTTTCCCCAACACCCGACGACGCATACTACCGCAAATCGACCTCTCAAAATGGCCGTTTTCCACAGATGAAATACACAAAAAAAAAATTATTTTTTTCTGGTCAGTTTTCCTGACTTGCTGGATTGCGTTTTCCAGGTTCTAGAGTCGCATTAAAAAAATTCTTGATTTCACTCGATGAATATCCCGAATCAAAATTTCGTGGGGGTGGAAAATTTTGGCGGCACGACAATCAACCGAACCACGTCGAATGGTCGAAAGTTTTTTTTTTTTGTTCTTTCCAACGAAGAACTTCTGATGTGCCGAGAATACACGGACCGCGTAGGTGTCACCATCAAAAATGAATGTGTGTGCGTGTTCCGCGGGGAAAAAAACCGGGAAATGTCAAAATCGCGTGCCTACTGGTGAACTTCAAATCGGAAAAAAAAACTCGGGAATTTTTTGTATACTGATTTTCTTTCTATCAATCATTTTCCGCGCTTAATTACCAATATACAAAATTTTATAATTGAAATTTCCTTGTTTCGTTTTATGTGCTGCGCTTCTGGCACTCCATCCGCAACATCAAAATTGAAAAACCCAAAAAGATTTTAGGGAAGTTGCCCTCTTCCTGGTTCGAATTGTTTGACGACTCGCCGCACTCGCCGAACAAAACTAGAAAATATTGTCCGCCCGTACATCGCAGCGTCGATCCGAACGATATCCGTGTGAGATTAGAGGCATGTCGAGCTTAAACTTCTAATGAGAAAGGTAAGTAACAAGTTCCGAAAAGTATTTGCAATCAACAATATTTCTCTTTAAATTTTTTTTTAGTTTTGTGTGCGATTTATTGCCCCAAATTACAGTCCCCAGAGTTGTTGCGAAAAATAACGGGAAAACTAAGAAGGTTCGGACTGTTGTGTGGCACTTGTGTGTTTACATGACTTGTCAACGCGGAAATAGAATGAGTTAGTGCAGGTTATTCGGCTTGTTTACCTTCCGATGGTTAGGTTGTCAACTAGAAAAATAACGCTTCTGTCCCAGTATATAATTTTAGTAGATTTAAAACAAATAATTCGTTGTATAAGTCCCAGTGTAAATTAAGTCGAAAACTGCTCTTTATAGTGTAGGGCACACTGGGGACTTGAAACAGCGTCTGAAGCAACGATGAACGTTGTATTTATAATTTACAAGGGGAGGTCAAAAAGTTGTCGGAACTGGGTAGTAATTAATCATAAATACCAGTTTCTCTAATTGGATTTTTCAGTAACTAACTGATCCATTTACCACCTATGAAAACCTGTCGAAAACTGCCCTGAGTAAAATCATCTCCTTTCTCAAGGGAATAGATATGGCCGAGGAAGTGGTAAAGAGCCAGGAACAAAACACGATTTAGGTCGTGGCTCGAGAAGCAGTGAGGCTTCTATAGGCTCCACCCAACAAATAATAATACTATTCTTTTCCTTTTTGGAAGGAAATTGGAAATGGGAGATTCAAACACGCTCTTGAACAAGAAGCAATTTACGGATATGTTTGGAGTATTTACCTTTTTATTTATTTAAATGGTTTTGTTTTGTTTAATTTGTTTTTTTTAGTATTTTTTTTTCCTCTTCGTTATTTTGGGTTTGAATTTATTTTGGAAATAACTGCGTTGTATAGAGGCTTAAGAGCCATTGTTTTGAAATGAACCTGAGCGACTGACCACGCGCCACGACGGATTGTTGATTTTCGAACAGTCATGGCTAAGGAAGGGTGGGCAGACAGGTCGCTAATAACACCAAGAGCCCTGACAAATCGCGAAGTAGCGCAACTCCATCGCTTCTTGTTTTTTCATGACCTATGAGAAATAAGTCCCGTTTTAAACCACTCCGGAGTAAGTTGGCACGAAAGTTATGGTCTGATTTTCGAGCAAGAACCCCCACAACTGCATTAGCTATTCATGACCGTCAGCAATGGTGTCCCTTCCGCTCGAATTTCAGCCACCAAATCGGACGTTGGCGGAATTGGTCCTTCTTTCCACAGCCTTTCTTTCCTTCGGATTTTTCCAAGTCCACATAATTATTCCAAGACCTCCACAACACATCTTCAAAAATTCTGCCGCCCGTGCGACAAATTTATTTTCATATTGTCTGCACGCTGTACTTTTTAAATATGTTGAGAAGAGCAGAGTGGACAATCGAGAATCTAAGTAAACATTAATTTTTTTCATGGTAAGCTACCATTGAAGCAAATTTGAAGAAGTTTTTTGTTGTTTTCCGGCGTCGGTGGAGTGAAACACCAACACGAAACCCCTGACTGTTGATTAATTGCTGTCCTTGAGGACATGACAATTGGGAAAACCATCACTGGATAGGCCATAAGATGAGACTGTGTTGGACTAGGTCCGAAGGAACTGTTTCGTCACCGGTGGCATATACTCGTCGCAGGGTGTATCATGTCTACTATTCGAAACACCTTTACTGCTGGTGGTATTGATGGAAATTATTCTATATAACGATATCGAAACTAATTCTATTTTCTGTGACGTATATACAGTGCAGCCCGGTTATAACGTACCTTGAGGGGACCACAAAAATAGAACGTTATAACCGAAAGTACGTTATAAGCAACGTAAGAACTTTTCACATTTGCGAATGGGGATTGAAAAAAGGTACATTATAAACGAAAGTACGTTATAAAAGTGCCCTTCATAAGCGGGTTGCACTGTACTTAGCTCAAATTCTTACCAACGCATCCTTGCACTAAAGATCGGTGGCACCGAAGATCACCTAATATTTCAACCAATTTGGTGGAATTTTTGGTTGTGTATAAAGCTCAACGCTAAGGGCGTGACATCGAATCCCGCCAACAGTCATTTTTTTTTCCTCCTATTTTTAATAATGGAATTATTTCATTTCATAGAAACAAATTTAAAAACGTTTTTTGTTGTTTTAATTTTAATTTTTTTTTGCCAAAATAGCAATGTTGCCTATAACAAATCAACTACTGTCCGGTAGTTCTGAAGTTGTTTGTGAATCTGATTAGAATCTAAACAGAATTCATCTGTTCAGTGTTAGATCCTTTAGAAGACACCCTAAAATACATTCCACACTGTTAACTATTTATATTAATATTTCGAAGACAATAGCAACTGAAAAAATCTTATAAATAAGTTATGCGTTGAGTGGGAGTTGAACCCACGACATCACAGACGTAATGTTTTCAAGACCTAGTACCCTACCACTGGACTACACCCGGTCTTAAGGCCCCATGAGACCGGTACGACTATTTTTTGTTTCCTGTTTGAATTTTCTTTCATGAGAGGATTTTAATCGATTGAAATCGTTTTTCATTCGTGTAATTTGGCGTGGACAATACGCCTGCATCGCTCGCTGTAATCAGCGAACTAATTTTGATTTATTTTACAGAAAAAATAGTGTTATATGTTTTCAAATTATTTGAAAGGCATAACTATTAAAAATCAATGGCCGCTATTCACAGTCTTCATAAGGTAGGCTTTAAATTAGAGCTGACTTTAGTGTCATATAAATTATACGACACTAAAGTCAGCTTTAACTCAAAGCCAACTTTATGACGACTGTGAATAGCGGCCAATAATTTTTTCATTGATTTATCTTCTAGAAACAGCAATTAATTATACTATCTATGATACTTTTCAATGAAACGCGGTCTTCTTATGTAATTCTTGCCATGAAAATCGTGAAAAATTGCTTCAGTTTGACTTCATATATTATTAACGAAAATGAAAATTTTTTTAAAATTTGATTTATAGAAGACCTTCTTTAAGATTTTTTCTAACATTATATTAATAAAAATGTCATGTTAATTATTCAAGAAATAGGTAATATGCGTTTCAAAAAAAACTTGAATTTACGCATTTTAAAAAATGTTCAAGGGTTGTTGTTCTAATAGCATTTTTCCAAATACAGTTTTGAATTTTTTCTCTATGGATGACCTGGTTTACATACCAGCTAATAAATTGGTGTAATTTTATTTTATTTTTTTGTTGCCATTAGCGTGAAATATTGGTAAGAAAACAGTCATAAATCATCAAAATCGCCTTTAGGTGGATCTCTATTGTTGTCTCAATAGTAAAACACTTTCATTACAAAAAAAAAAAAAAACATTACAAAAATTTAAGAGAAAAGGTTTAAATTAAATTAAATTGTTATTTTTGATTGGATAGTTTTTAGTCTCCTGGTTTTTTTCACGTTGAATCAAAAAAAACTGTATTAAAATGGAAGTCCGAACTAGAACAATATTAACTTTTTCTGAAGCAGAAAGAAAGTACATAATCCGAATTGAAAAATGTTCGATGATGAAACCGTGAACTCGAGATTTAACTCTGTCAAATTCAGTGACAAAATCGCCGCAGATGAATTCCATTAAATTTTAATTAATTAAAAACAGTGAATAAAATTTTTATGACATGGACATGTCTTTCGTCTGCGTGATTCGAAATTGACGCATGACATGGTTCATCGCTTTTAATACACAGTTCTCCTTCTTATCGCCTGTGGAGGAATGTACCGAAAGAACACTGTTGAGGAAGTTACAGTAGAGATGGGCGAAGCAGTTCCTTTTAGTGAAGTATGTACTCACCACTCATTCACTTTAAAGAACGAGTTCAGTGAAGTAGTTCCGGAACTCTTCGTTCCATTGTTCGTTTTCGTTCCTTCGTTCTTTCCTCGCGAGATAGTTCGTCGGTTTAGTTCAACTTGAGTGAAGAAGAGGATGAGCAACAACAAAAAAGCTCAGTTGATTTAGAAGATGATGAGCAAAAAGAAAGGTCAGGAGATCTCGAAGATGATGACCAAAAACAAAAAAGAGCGGTAAAGTTTTTTTTTGTCACGTGTCCCAATGGTAATGCAGTTCACCAAAAGGAGTGCGTTTCTTTACTCATTCACTTCAATGAAGTGTTCTTTTCGAACAGTTCACTCGTGAACGAGCCATCTCTAAGTTACAGAGAAAAACTCGGATCGGTTGAAGGAAATCCAAAATTCGATCGGAAAATATATCGAAAGGGTGGGTACCCTGATCTTAAACACAACAATAAATCAGTTGCCCCAAGTATTGAAAAAGGGAATGACTGAACTTCATCAGTGTCGTGCGACGACATTGAAGCTGCGCTACAAATGCATACAATAGGTTATTAAAACGTAATAAAATCAATTTATTGTAATGCAAAACAAACTTTTCGTTTACATAATCAACTTATAATAAATTGCATAATTATGTATAAAAGCATTTGAAACGCTATACGCGGTCATCGCTGAACATTAATTATTATCTGTTGGAACTTAGGAACTGACAACAAGCGCCATTACGGTATTTCATAAGTTCTTTTTGGGTATCACATTTGCCTACAAAATTCGTCATTAAAATCTCATAACATGCATTAGAGGGTAATTTTTTATTCCCGATGTTTGCTGTTTAATTGCCACTGTACGTGCTACATTAGTTAAATTAGTCATCGAGAGAAAATTAAAGGCTAGGATATTCCCGCGTTACACGGTATTGTTACTAGTCGTCATTTTTAATTGTAAGAAGGCGATGATAATGTTTGGAAATTATGTAATTTTGTACTTAGTACCTAGTTTTATTGAAATGACGAAAGAAAATCTTTCTTACGAATGACATGATGATTTATGTTATATTGGAAATAATAAATTTACGGCTGATAGACATTTTTATATCTCTGCACGTTACATTAGGAAATATGGAGAAAATTGTAGCATGCAGTCGCGGATTGTGATTAGAAAGGCTGTCAGATTAAGGGGCTGGGGATGTAGGTCAATGCTTGACCACTTCCGATGATGCAGAAGCTGTTGATCTAGTTATCAGATGTATAGATATAGGATCACAAGTAGTTTCTATAGGAAAGCTGATGTAAAAGAACTCTTTTCTCTCCAATTGGATCGCACACTTTTCTTTCAACATATTCATCCCATCCTCTAACAATTGGTCCCGTTTGTGTTTCAGAATGGCGGCAGACAGTGATGGTAGTTTGACTGCAGTTGTAATTTGTGAAGGCAATCTCCATGACCCCGAATTTCCACGAAAATTCCGTCATTTGTTGGGTAAATTGAAAAATATTTTACAACAACCGAAAAAATCCAAAAAGTTGAAAGTAAATAAGGTAAGAACAGAGTTGTTTACTAAGCAATGGCAAAAGAAATGGGTTGTAATATTTTTCGTATGTTTAGGTGGAACCATGGAACAGTGTCCGAGTTACGCTTTCTATACCAAAAGATGCAGCTGCAAAATTACGCCAGCTTGCGTCCGAAGGAAGCAATGCGTTAAGGGCACTGGGCATACTTTCTGTTCAGCTAGAAGGCGATACTGTGATATCTTTAAGGCTTGTCGGCCAAGAAATAGTGTTGAGAACAGGTAAGCCGAAATACAGAAAGTAATTAAATTGATTGAAACTTAATTTGGAAATTTATTTCAGATAACACCGCTGCGGGGTGTGTGCAAGAGGCTGGTTCATCGAACACATTAAATGATTTGTCGCAAATTCTCGTGAATCGTATGCAACAAACACCAGTGGCGCCGTCATGTTCCACGCTACCAATACCGCCATCTGCATCGCTCAGCATATCGGAACCGATAGCTGGGCCATCGAATCGCATTATTTCGCAATCGCCTGCACCTAGTTCCATTCATAGTCCGGCAATAAGAAATGGGCCGATATGCGACAAGCCGCCCATATTCAAATCACCAAATACCGTTTGCCCGATGGATGGAAAACTGCCTGTACCACCTCTTACGAATATCATCGAGACACGAGAATATCCATTCGAGAGTATGACACAGGCACGAGTAATTCATAGGCGAGAGAATACAATGGCAGTTGTAGCAGCACTTGGTGTCGGAGCTTCACCAACAGCGGTCGTTGCTGCCAATCCTCCATTAATTATTGGACAGCAGCAACAACAACAGCAACAACAAGTTACACCGCCACCACTTGCAATACCTGTTGTTCCGACACAACAGGAAACGCAGCAACAACAACCGGTTGTTAAGGCTCAATTTATGCAACCACCTCCCCCACCGTATCCAACAGCTGGAACAAATCATATTAAAGCGGCGGTGCATCCTATGCAACTGCAGCAGCAGCAACAACATCAACAGCAGCAGCAGCAGCAACAATCGAATGCAATAACATTACCTAATAACACTACAAACGCACTATCATCACCATTACTCGTCAATCTTCTACAAAACGATGGTGTTAGCCAAGTGAAGCCACCACCACCCACACAGTCTTCATCAGCAGTTATCCTACAACAACAGCAGCCATCGACGATAGTTTCCAATATTAGCAACAATCATACACAGAATGATGGTGTCTTACTTCTTAATAATGGTAGCAGTAGTATTAGTATAAGTCCTTCGTTGCCAGTGCCTTCTTCATCACAAACAATTTCGAATATTCCCAATAATCCCACAACGCCGCCAACTCCACCGACGGTTCTGAGTCAAAGCGTTATTGGTCCACTGCAGCAAAATGCCAGCATACGAATGCAACAGCAACGGTTTCCAATACAACAGACGCTAACACAGCAACAGCAAATGCAACAGCAGCAGCACTTATTGCGACAACAAATTCTTCATGCAGGAGGAGCTATACAAATGCAGCGGTTTCCACCGCAACAACAACAAATTATGGGTCCGGTAGGTCAACAAACATTTCGCCATCCGCCACAACAGGAGCAACCAGCTCTTCAGCAGCAATATAATGCTCCGCCTGCCTCTCCACATCCGAGTATGGCAACCCATTCGCAACAGCAAATTATATCAGCGAGTTACAATCATCCTCGGTGGCCTTTCAAACCAATGGACTCAGCTACAAAGTCGAGTTTCCAGGAATTTACTCGCTATCAACTTCAATATAACCTTCAGCAGCAAATGAATAATCAGTCGACAGGTGCTGGAGCGGGGCCCTCAAGAAGCAGTGGCCCCGGTGGCGATAAGGCGTCCGGAAACGATGCCTTAGGCTTGGGAAGTTACTTAGACGAGTTGACAAAAAATGATTTGGATTCGTTACTATTGCCTAGTTTGAATGTTACCGACTTGGATTCGGCTTTAGACTTGGACGGTAAAAATGCTCTTGAATCTCTATTGGATGCAAAGGATCTCGATTTAGATTTAATCGATCAGGACACGCCCGCTGTGCCTCCTCCATCAGCCATAACTTTGGGATCAAACCCTTCCTCCGTATCGCATGTGTTGCCGTCCCCAGCGCAACATCGGCAGCTTTCTCAACATCCGAAGCCTGAACACCCACCACCACAACCACAAAATAGCAACAGTAGTAATCGGGGCAATCCGAGCAAGAGTAATACTAATCAGTCCGGCATTGAACCAGCCCTGACCAGTACTGGAAAGCAGCGCCAATATCTAATAAATCCTTTGACGGGGGAGTTGGAGCCAATGCCGAGTGAGGAGAGCGACACCGAAGAACCGGTGCCCGAAAACATGGATGCCTTCAATGAATTCAATTCGGAAGTATCAAATTCGCTGTATTCCGACGACGATAATTCATGTAGCACGGCGTTTAGCAAAGCTTCGGATCATAGCGATACCGAACGATCGAGCAATTCAGAAGCATCGGGCCGTTCGCGGTTTTCCAAATCGAAAAAGGAACGAAAAGATTCGAATGGCGCTTCGATTAGTAAAAAGAGTAAACAAGGCCTTAAGAGTACGTTGTTACGTGAAAAGCTACAGCAGGGCATAAAAGACAAAATCAGCGGTAAAACAAAACAGCCAAAAGAGAAAATGGCTAAAGCGAAACTTATTTCAATCGATGGCAAAGATTCTCCGTCCGAGAAGATCAAGCTTCGATTGAAACTGGAGAAATCCGAACCGGTAACACCGGCCTACAAAGTGGACATAAGTTTCGTACAATCGCCGAAGCGCGCCCAAACGGCAGTCAGTACGGTCACAACGATGCCAGCATCTTTTACGTCGTTACAATCGTCGTCGCTGGCTATGACGCCGAATTCCAGTCCCACTCTAGTGCAGCAACAAAATTCTACTACATCACAACACAACCCGAATCAATCGCCGCACAGCGAAGAGCTTCGCGTTCCGCCACTACATATAAGTTTGCGTGGAAAGAACTCGATTGTCATAAAGAATTCGAAAAAAGATCGAAAGAAATCTCAAAGCGGTGGCGAAGAAGACGAGTCGTACATGAAGAAAAGTCAATTTAAGCGAAATAACAATACATTCGATGAACAGAACGTTGTAAATCGGTACTTGGCAGCAAATAATGATCACATCCTTCTAGCCAACAAGCTTATCAGTCAGGGGAAGCCCACAACGAGACAACCAAACGACGAGTATCCAGTGAGTAACAATCATTCGAAAATAATAATGGAGAATGGCGACGAAAGTGATAAAATAATGTCATCAAGTAAGCGCAATGCCTCGGATATTGTGCCCAGTCCGAACGGTTTGATTTGTCCGGAAACGAAACGACGACGAATGTCGCAAACCGTCGAACAGCAGCTACATTTACAGCAGACCGATAGTAATAAGGACAATTCTGAAACGTTTAATCATTTCAATGGACCGATCGGTTCAACGAACGTCGGAACATTGCCACAACATTCGTCGCTTTCAAAAAACCAGAAAGGTAACAACAACAATAATAACAATAGTCAAAATTATAGCAATAAAATTCATAAAAATTCAATTAAATCTGGCAAACCTCTAGTTGTTGTTAAGAGCTGTAAATCGCCAACCAATAATGTTGTCAAGGATCCGGGTAAAAGTCCGCCAGTCATTAATTCGGAACAATCATCTTCATCATCATCTCTGCCATCCACCACTACCACCCCACTATTGATATCAACAAACCCAGCGGCAGCTGTTCCAACGACGACGCATAAAACGGTGCCTGATTCGCCTATAATACCGTCGTCTACGGTGCCGCCGAAGACTAGCAATAGACAGACGATATGCCTTATGCCGCAAGGCAGTTCTGATGCAATCAGCGAGGAAAAGTTCAAACAGAAATTGTTGGAACTACAAAGCTCGGACAAACAACAGCCAGACAAAAATGTCGGCTGTAGCGGTAGTAGTAGAAGTAGTAATAATCCAACAGCCGAACAAATTCTACAGCCAGAAGAATCCAAAGGTAATTTAAAGTCCATAACGATCGTAGGCGGTGATAAGTCGTGCCCACCAGCATCACCGATAAATTCGCCGCCAGATCTACCGTCGTCTAGTAATAGTACAAATTTAGTTGACGATTTAACCGATAAAAAAATCGACGAACTGAAAGAGGAGAGTGCAATACAACAACAAGAGCAGCGGAAAACGCCGCCACAGCATCAATCAACCGATGTGGGTGTGAATTTAATAAACAACGGAAATGGCAATAGCAATAATGTTCGTAGTTCGCCCGGTTCACAAGCCCAAGGTGAAGACAGTGGCATCGAATCGATGGACGCATTATCGGAAAAAAGTCCTCATCAGTCGGCTAGTCCGCAACAGGGAGAAATTCATCAGCAACCGCCGCAGCAGCAGCAACAGCAAAAGCCGCAGGGAATTGTGCATAGCAAACCGAATGAGAAAATTTCTCTAGATTCGAAAGAAGATCACGAAGAAGAGATAACTAATATTAGTGACATTGAAGCAGCTCTGGCGAAAATGGAAGGCATCAACGAGCACTTTCTAACACCATGCGAAAGTCCTATGCAAAAATTGAACGGAGATCATTCAATGAAGGAAGAAAGTCTCCTTGAAAATTTGACCGACGAGAAAATCGTTCTGTGTGCTGCGAAAATCGAACAGGAAGAGGACTTGGCAGAAATGATGGGCAGTACCGACGACAAGCCGTTGTCATTGCCGTCACCACCGAAACTCGAGTGTCGTGATCTGAACGAGAATAAAGAAATCAGTACGAAAATATCACTCGACACTCAAATAATCGATGAATGTTGCAAGAAAAGCTTAAAACCAAATATTAAATTGGAGGACGAAAAAAGTACTCGAAGCACTTCATCAAATCCAGATGATAAATTCGATGAAAATGTGATAGAAACGGCAGCGTCTAGTGAAGTTGAGATGAAAGTCATCGAAAGTATAAAATCGGAGCCGCCGTTGATCAAAGAGGAACCGATCGATCCGACATTGTCCCACGCTTCGTCATCGTCAACGTCAGCATCATGTGATGAAATCACAGAAACCGATAAAGCTAACGCAACTGTAGTAGGTCCAAAGGAAATTCTAACGCCGATCACAATCGAAATTCCCGTGCACAACGATACCGAAATACCTCGCATACGAACCCGTGCTAGTAGTAAGTTGGAAAGTCCATTGGATGCCCCAAAACAAAGTCCACAATTGGACTCGCCAGCCAACAATTTAAAATCTAATTTAAGACTATCGTCAGCAGCCATAGATAGGTTAAGTCCAAAAATTAATGCGGGTAAGGGACCAGCAGCAGCAGCAGCAGCAGCAACACCGACAGCAGTAGCAAGTGTTGGTAATGTCAGCGGAAAACGAAAACGACAGGGATCGGAAAGCTCTACACAATCGTGTGTAAGCGACGATACACCGGGTCGAGGCAGTAGCTCGGCGAATAGTTCCGGAAGTAAGCGAAGTCGACCGAATTCTTCGGCGGGAGTAAGTAGCAGCAGCAATGAAAATCTTAATAATAATTGGACGACAGCAACTGCAACAGCAACAAAGTCGGCTAGCAATGTATCTAATAAAAAATCATCGACGGGAACTACAAGTAAAACGAAAAAAACACCCGACGAATCATCCGATTCGGATGAGCCGCTCATTGAAGTGGCCGGTAAAGTTCGTAACTCAAAATGTCCGGGAAAATCGGCTACAACTGAAATCGATAATAAAGTCTTACGTAATCATCGGTTATCAACACAAAATCGTAAATTATTCTCTTAACATTCACTGTCGAACACTACTTATCGATTACTTTATTTTTCCAGGAACTTCAGCTCATTCCACGACTCCGATAACTGCAAATATCGTTCAAAATGCGACAGTTCAAAATTCATCGACAAAGACAATCAGAGGTATTTCAGCCCCAAGCACTGCAGCATCTGGAACAACTGCAATAACAACTGCAACAATAACAACCGCAACAAATAACAATCAATTGACCAATAGTATCTCGCATTGTACAACAAGAGCGAGTAGTGTAACAGCAACGTCGGCAACAACACAACAAAATACATCGTCGACAGCTACTCTAACACCAACTACAAATCATGCTACACCATCGCCTGTTCCCGTTCACGACGATAAAATCGGCACAAGGCGTAGCGTTCGGGCGAGTGCAGCTGCTAATAAAATAATTTATTCGAAGGGCGGCATTATTAGTAGTAGCAATGATCTTAGTAAAGCGACTACAACAACTGGTAAAATTAACAGCAGTACATCGAACACTGATGTAGTTGAGCCGAGGAGAAAAACCAGAAGCGCAGGTAGGAATCACGTCCCTGGTGTTCTGAGTGAATTTTTCCTTCTTAAAATTCATCAACTAAATCCTCGCTTTTATAGTTGATTTGTCCATTTTACGCCATATTATCTAACCTGGTATTTTGTTTTAGCTGGTGTTGAAACATCAACAGAAGGACGAAGGCGTCGTGGTTCTCGTGATAGTAAGTGACCAAGCGCTTGCGTCTCAGCTGACACGGTGTGTACAGTGAATAGTCCGTTCTTGGCCGGGACGCAAACAATAACAATTTCCAGTAATGAAGATGATGATGGCGAAGACGACGATGATTACGATAATCGTGCTACCGAAAGTGATATCGACAATCTATTCCAGTCACATCGTACTTTATATCAGCAACAACAAGAGCAAGAACAACATCATCATAACAACAATTTTCAATACAATCATCGTTATCATATATCGAATCGACACAATCAGCTCCGTATAATCAATCACGATCGTCGTAACTACAACGGTCCGACAAAAGCAGTTATGCCGGACATGAGTACAGATGACGGTGCTGACGAAATGGAACCGAATTCGATTAGTGATTATGATTTATCGGACGACGAACTATCGCCAATGATGACATCAACTGACGAAGATTCGGATGACGATGCTATCGGTGCTAATGATGGAAATGTTGAAAATTCAACTGGAAATTGCAATGGTGGTGAGATCGATGAAAGCAATCGTGAAAATAGTGGTGGTAGCAACGGTGATGGTGGTCGATTTTCAGTACCATTAGTTGCTATACCAATTGTAATGAAACGGTAAAAAAAAATAGACAACAAGAAGAAAAGAACATTTCAAGCAAGTACACAATAACAATAATAATAATAATAAAAAAGGAAATATTCCCTTTTTGTTCGTAGCTATTTTTTCAAAGTCATACAAAAAAACATAAAGAAATTGATCAGAGAAATATAAAAAGTACATCCTCCCTCCCCATTGTTCATGCACACACACGTACACAAACTCCTCCCCCGAACAAATGAAATATTTTAAGTAAAAAGTGTCTTAATACAAAACAAAATAATAAATTTCGTAAATAAGAGAAAAATTTAATATTATTAAAAGCAACACATTTCTTTCAATAAATAACAAACTAAAAGTAAATTAAATTATAAAGTATATATCAATGATGATTATAAAAAAAAAAAATCAAGTTTGAAAAGAATATTTTTTTATATTTGTAAATTTCAAAAAATTTAAAATGTAATTTATATAGAATTGAAAAAAATTGAGAACAAATTACATGAAAGAAAAAAAAACAAAAAATAATATTTTAGAATATATAAAAATTTTGTTTAGTGTGAAAACTTGAAAGATATTTCTTAATAATAGGATTTCATAATCGTGTTTAGTCATTTCAGTTTTTGAATTGTGTTTGGTTCGTTTTATACTGCAGACCATTTTTACTCTTACACGGGATATTTGATATAAATTAACAACCAGGGACGCGGTCTAAGCGCGTATTTACTCGGTCCGAATTGCCCTCACAACACACGGTTTGCATGAAGGGGTAATTTTCTGGCGTTTATACTGCTCGCGGTTTCGAGGATAGGCATTCACTCTGTAAACATAATTGTTACGAATTGAAAGCGTACCAACAATTTGGACCGAACTTAAGCACTGTAAGGGCTCCCGAACACAGAAAGCAGAGCCCGGCTGATATTATCGACGTTTAAAAAATTTAAAGTACGAGCCCACAGAAGGCGGAGGTAAGCTGACGAAAAATTCAAAAATCAAGCAACAGTCAATAGCAGAGCTGATGAGCTCTGATACGCTCAGCTCCGCTCCGCTTGTGGTGTGTTTACTTCCATACTAATACATATGTTTGTTTTCAACGCGCTTATAAGCTCAGCTCCGCTTTCTGTGTGCGGGAGCCCTTAGAGATGTAAGCACCATGAGCGTAATTCGGGTCGCGGCGCAGTAAAACGATTTTAAAAAGAATGAAACATAATTCTGGTGACTTCTTGATGAATTTCTTCGTAAAAACCGCTCTAAATTTAAATCGCCAAACATACATAACACTAAATTCAGACATTGAGACTGCTGACAATTGTCTTGCAAACTCGCTTAACAATAGGCTTGTTTTTTGCTCCTTAATACTGTACAGAGCAGGTTAGCGAAATGCGAAAACAACAACAAAACGCAAAGTGAAGAAGAGCAACTACACCACCTCAAACAGTGGTGCAGCTATTCTGACTCATGACAAGTTCAAAGCTGAAACCTTCTATTCCGCTCTAGATAAAGTAACAAAAAAACGCGCCTAATATTAAAAAGAAGTAAAGAGCCATAGATGGAAGTCTATTGTATCTTCCAAGCGCTGCTGAGAAAGTGGAGAATATCCTGAAAGATTTTTGATTTCAAAGGAGTTGCTGTACCATCATATTCCTCTGGTAATATTTAACAAGCTTATCAGATCTCAAAATCTTTCTATTCCGAGTTCTAGTTTGTCTAGTACACGAAGTCGGGACTTGGCTCGACTGAATATCCACAAAAAAGATGAAAAATAGTCTCGCAGAAGATGAAAAATAGTCTCGCATTCATTCAGTCATTTTGTCCTGATTGGACCGAAAAATTCTTCCGAAATCTGCTTCTATGTTTCGCTTTATTTTTTCAGCGAGCGCAAGATGCTGTCTTTAGCTTTCGCTTATCAGATCTCCCAATCTTTTTCTTGTCTAGTACACAAAGACGACGGGGCTTGGCTGATGAAAAATAGTCTCGCTCTCATTCGCATCCCTAATAACTAGAATAATCGACGTCAAAGGTAAGACCTTGTCTTGATTGGACTGACAAATTCTTCCAAAATGTGCTCCGAGGTTTCGCTCTATTTTTCTCAGCGAGCGCAAGATGCTGTCTTGAGCTTTAGCTTATCAGATCTTCCAATCTTTCTGTTCTGAGTTCTAGTTTGTCTAGCACACTAATTCATGGCTTGGCTCGGCCGAACACCCACGAAGAAAATGAAAAATAGTCTTGTTCTCATTCGCATCCCTAACAACTAGAATAATCGACGTAAAAGGTAACACCTTGTCTTGAACTGACAAATTCTTCCGAAATCTGCTCCTATGTTTCACTCTATTTTTCTCAGCGAGTCCAGCTGTTTTTTATTATTTGGCTGTATCCTTTTTTAAGGTTCATGGTCTCAATTTTTTATAATACAGTAGAACAACCAGTGACCACCCAAGGGACTGTGCAAAACTGGTCACTTTACTCAATTGTTCAGATTATAAAAATAATTTAACAAATAAAATCTGTTTCTGATTTTACATCGGAACCGTAAAAAATAGCAACTTTAGGCTAGTGGTCAAGATAGAAAGGTGATCACAGGTTCTACTGTATTTGAAATTCATTTAACAAAAAATAATATTTATATGGGGATGGTCTTGAAATTATTTTCTGGTGCCTACATTTCAATCATTTTACACAAATTAAATATCAATTTTTGGTCTGCAGTATTTCATAGATTCAATTTTTATTTCCCTTCATACTCTATCCCTTTTTTTTATTATTATTATTTTCATTGTGCAATTGGTATCAAAAAAAAAAGTACTCATAGTCTTGGTATATTCAACACAATTATTTATTGCCGCACTTTATTATTTTTATACGTTTTTTTTTGATCATATTCATAACTATTGTTTCGAAGCTTAACTTATTTTCGTTCTAATCGATGTCTTTTACATTTCCGCCTTTTCAACAAACAAATTCATTTTGATTTCAAATGTACAGAAAGGTCGGACATCATCTGCATAAGAGCAATAAAATGTAGATTTGCTTTTCCTTAACAAAACAAAAAATTAAATAATACGAAAAAATTGCGTGTACATAAAATAGTTTTCTTTAATTAAGCAATGAATGAAAACAATAAAGAAATTTAAATCAAGAAAAACAATACAACGTGAATAATAACACTTAGTACATTAATATCCCGAGGTTTATTACATATAATTTACTTAGATTATTTAAATATTAATAAGAGCAGTACGTGTAAAAAAAAAATTAAAAAATAATTCAAGGATATCTAGTTTGATTTCTAATATTTGTTATTTCCATTCATATGATTTAACTTCTTCGATTAAATAGATCTTTTTCATTTTTATTATAATGATTATTATATTTTTATATATTGTGTAAAATAAAACATAAAATTTCTCGTAACATTAAAAAAAAATAATGAAGGAAAAAAAAAAATAAACAAATTATTAATTAGATTTTTATTCATATGCAATTCATCTCTTTTGTAATATTTCTTTTTTTTATATATATATAATTATTATTTATATTCCCGTGGGAATATTCATACTTCTCTAACTTTTGTATATTTGCATCATTAAAGTATTTAAAATTTAAAGAAGAAAAGGAAAAAAACAAAAAAAAAACACAACTATTATTTTTATTCATATATTTTATAATTAGATTTTAAGGTCACACGGAAAAATTAACTAAATAAAAAAAAAGAAAACTCAAAATAAAATATTAAAAAAAAAAAAATTATCTATTATTTCAATGAAAGTAAAAACAAAAAACTACATAAAACACGAGATATATATATATATATAAATATAACTTAGATTTATTATGTATACATAACAAGTGAGAGAGATAAATAAAAAACACATAAATGAAATTTATTACTTATTTATTATCAATTAAGAAAACAAGAAGAAGAAGAAATTTTGAAATACAATTATGTGAAACAGAAATGATTTTTTTTCTATTTTATTTGTTTTATCATATTATTAAATAATTATTTTCTAAAATGTGTATTGTAATTACTATTATTATTATATTATAAAAGAAAAGAAAAAAACAACATATATAATTATTAAAAAATATACATATACATCTATAAATATATTTAATTATTTCTTTTCAAATAAAAATGAAAACAAAACGAAAAATTACAAGCTCACATAAATCAATTTATTATTTTATAATATATAAATTAATTAATTTGATATTGAATAATGGACATTAAATTAAAGCAGAAAACAAATTTTTTTAGTTGGAAAATTTGAGTGTTATTATTTTTCTAGTATCAATCAAAAAATTTTTTTTTTGTATTTGACTGGTCCATGTTCATGATGGCAAAGCCGCAGATGTCTAAATGCTTGTGTTGGATAATGGGAGAAGCCAAGGAGGCGAAAGTGGTCCTTGTTCTTTCTTTTCAAATAGTTTGAAATGGGTAAGAGTTTTATTTGTAGCAAAAGAAAAATGCACGAAATCAATTCGTCGTGAAAAAATTGATTCTAATAAATTATATATTTTTTTTTAAATAGGATTCGATACATAGAGATATAAATACTGGAGACGACAAGTCGCCGTTTTCGTATGAAGCGTTTTGAAGCTAAATTGAACGTTTTTGTATGGAGCTTTTGATGCCAGGTGGCAGTGAAATTAAAATAGCCTAGTATTCAAATGTTTGGCGTTTCAAGACCGGAGTGTAACATAAATGTGAGTAAGATAGTAAAAGTAGCATAGTGTGTATTGCCGGTTCTTAGCGAGGAATCGTCCGGCTTTAAAACAGTCGCTGCTCGTCATCTCCAGTACATACATATCTATGATTCGACACAACATGAGAAAGGTAATGTTATCATCTTAGCTTGGTGCGAAAAATATAAACTCTTCAAGACGACCACTAAACCTTGTTGGTTTTAAATTAAATAGTTGTCTACCAATGGTTTTTTTAACGCCGTTTTGGCGGAATTTTCTGTGTTGTATGTCGGAACCCAAAACCATTAGAAAACTACTCACTACTTTTAACTCGTGCAAACTCCACTGAGCTCGCGACTTGTATAGGATAAGAAAAGTAGCTGCTGGACGTCTGTCTCACTTGAGCGGAACGACCGGAAAATTGTACTCGAAATTCTGTTTGGTACATCAAAGCTCCGCCTTCTGCTAATATGTTGTGTCCACTAGGGCGGACGGGCCGCATCGCAAAAATCTGCCTACCATACATTGTTATGGAAGTGCATTTTGCCCGCCTCAAGTGAGCACGTACCTTAACGTTGTTTGCGTGTTTGACGAGTAAAACGGATACGGTATTTACAGTCACCGCCTTTTGGATAGTAGCATTTTTTTCGAGCGCCGAACACAAAATTAATAGTTTTATTATTGATTGATTAACTGAATAAAATAGAACTACTAGAAACGGTGAAGTTCATACTACCTAAAAGAAAAGTAAATCTTCAGGAAAACAGTTCAGTCTCGAAAGTGGTAGAATTCATCGTGTACTTAATTTTACCCAAGGAAAATTTTGTTTCGATATTTCATGAAAGGGCTCGGCTTAATCAATGATAAATAATAAATTTGCGAATCGTTAAGTCTGCGGATATCCAATCCGTTTCCTTTGTTGCATTCTGCACGATTTTCTTATAAACGATGAAAAGAGGTAATTAATGTTTAGTTAGTAGTATTTATTACTAAATACACATTTCTTTATCGAGTGACTTATAAGTCATTTCATTTTGTAAAAACGGAAAAGTTTAATGGTCATCTACAATTTTTTCTTGCAGATCCTTTTTACATTTCCTCCCCTATTTGTTTTCTAAAATAATGCTAAAAACTTTCGTACTTTTCTATTCTATTTTTAACTTGATGGACATTTAAATTGAAGCCCTTGGTGGAATAAGGGGTCAACTCATTTTTGAAAAACATGAAAGAACTTGACTTTTCTGACCTCTAACAGCTTTCGGATGAAATTCAACTGATGCAGTTAGCCCCTTATGATTTAATATTATCCTTAATCATTTTAAAAAAATTCAATAAAATAATTTTAATCCAATAACGCTTCAGAAAAATCAAATTTCGTATGTTGTTGGAAAAACGAGTTGACCCCTTATTCCACCAAGGGGGGCTTCAATTTAGGCTTGAGAATTTTAGTTCACCACAGTGAGCGATCATTTCCGATTCCTTACGAACTAGTTTGTTCTTTTAGTTCACTAGTACGCGGGAGTTCAGTGATGAAAAAGGCATTGAAGTTTGGAACGACTCGTAGTCGTCATTATGGTAGAATGTTATGAGCAAAAAAAAAGTTTCTAGTCTGGTTATTCTGCTGTTTGATGACACAAAAAAAAATGGCAGTCTACAGTCTATTGTAGTATTGTTTTTCAAACGGTAATCAATGCATAGAAAGGAACTAGGAGCGGGTCTAACTGCGAACTAGTTCGCTCATTGCAGTGCTGGGAACGCTCTTCTGAACTAGTTCGTTCGCGAACTACACAAGCCTACTTCAATTGTTAAACAAGTTACTAAGTATGAGGTTTTGGACTCACCACAAGAACTTAAGACCTATATCAGAAGAGTTCGATTAAGAACTCAGTCTAGTCCGAAACGTAACACTTAAATACAACGTATTTTTTGCACGGAAATTGTTAAATTCGTATTTCTCGTTTAAATACTTTCGATTGATGTTGTTTTTTTTATTTTAAATAGTTGCTTTAATACTGATAAAATAATACGAATCGACCACAGCATAATTATACCAAAGAAACCATCCTGTAAATTAAATCTTTGGTCCCTTACTCAATTTAACTTAATGAAAGAGAAGACAAATAATTCGAAAGCAATTTATAAAATGATTTTCATCGTAATCTTTTAATGAGCAAAGAAATTATAGTTTACAATAAAAATAAGCATAATAAATCTGAGACACATAAATTAGATCGATAAGACTTTATTTATAGATGTTTTTCTTCTTCTTTTTTCTTATTTAATCTGATAAAAAAACAAACAGTTGAAATAATAAATAAACATAATAACTATAAGGAATATTGTTGCATAGATTATTATTGAATACATTATTTCTAAACAAACAAAAACAGTATGTTGTGTATTGTATAATAGAAAACATATTAGAGGCATATAAATTATGGATGGAAATAAATGTTACGACTTCTGACATAAAAATGAATATAATAGATTAACAGAAAACAATGCTAATGTTTAAATGATAAATGATAAAAAGTAATTTAAATATTGTGAATAGTTTATTTAAAAAAAAGAAAACAAACAACAAAAAAACACTGATAATGATATGAAAGGTAAAAATAACAAAACGGAAAAAATGTAATATTAATATTATGTAATGTATTATATATAGAAATTGTTTTATTTTACAAAAAATAAAAACTCACGACACAGATAGAAAAAAAAATTATCTGAAAAATATTTGAAAAATTATTTTTTTTATTAGAGAATTTTTTTTATGGTCCTTCTTGTGATCATCACAGCTGCTTACGGCTGAGCAAGTTTCAGTTTTTTTTGGTCAATGGCAAGCGGTGTGTTCGCTGTAACCTCTGATGATTTTTTTTTACGGCCGTCTGATGATCGGGAGATAAAGGACTGCCTAAATTTCAATGTTCTCCCCGAATGGGGCTCATCAAGGTTATTAAAGAAAGGTTTGCCTGGTACGCAAAGTTTGGCTTTAGCTAGGGCTGGATGGCCGCGAAGAAGGTGGATAACAGTTTTCCTCTTATTTACATCCCCACAATTGCGGCAATTGACGGTTAAAGAGAATATCCAGTCTAGCCGCGTGTTCGCCGATCGGCCAGTGACCTGTGCTGACTGCCGTGACTCTGGAGACGTTCACATGGCTCCTGGTCAGGAGTTCATCTGTTCTGCTCCGGCAGAATAAGCTTTGATGAATGCGAAACTTTATATTTCTAGCCAAGACCGTTTCATGATCGTGTAACGATTTTCTTTCTGTCTAGAGAAGTAACATGTTTTTGGGGTTACACCCTGGGATGATTGGTTTTATGCGTTGAGGGCATCCTAAGACAGAAATACTTACCTAGACAAACGCATAAAAACTAATAAGAAGAGCATGGTCTCAATTCTACCGAGAATATCCCCGCAACTGCTGAAAGATGGCAAAGGAATCAAAAGAAAATGCTTCAAGGTTATAACAAAAAAAAAAAAACATTTAATTCAGAAAAAATTTAGCGGAAATATTATACATAAAAATGCATCCCCTTTCACGGAACGGAATCTTTCGCAGCAAGAATATCCTTGGCTACTTTCGAAAGAACCTTCGGATTGATTTTATCGCTGTTCTTAATAACCCGAATGAACTGCATCAGAGCGTTACTCTCGTCAATCAACTCCTGTCGTTGCTGATCGAGAAATCGTCGCCACAATTCTTTCGGTTTTAGTTTCATGAGCGTTATAAGATTTCGATTGGCCGCCTCATAGGCACGTTTCTGGTTCGTTACATCAGCTTTCATCCGATCGAATTCGATATCGGTCTTTTTGGCGATGTAATTCAGACGAACGGATGCAATTGGCGATTCGTATTCTTCACATTCGACTTCTTCAAGTTCGGAATCGCTGCTAAGGATTGTATGACTGTCGGCTAGTGCAGGCGCCGGTTTGTTAGGGGTTGAGCTGTTTGTCGCCGCAGGAGAATTACCGAAGGACTTCGAAACGACTTTGTTGACTGGGTGCGAAGGACTTTTAGTCGAAACTGGCTTGGTTACTTGTGAGTTGTTATTCGGTGGCTGCAAGTAGATTTTGGTAGCAATTGCTGGAGGAGGTGGTGTGCTGGCCGGCTTGGTTTCAGGACTCTTCTCGGCTACACTTTCAATCTTCGATTCGGCTTCAAGCTCCATATCATCTTCGTCGTCGTCTAGCGTGATCACATTTTCGTCAGATTCGGTTGAAATTGATGTGGACACGGTTGTGGGGAGGAGGCCAGGGCCCGATTTGGACTGTCGCACCACTGATGATGATGATGCGGTGGTGGGGCTCGATGACTTTTGGGATCCATAGATACCAAGAATTTCGGTCAAATTTGGCTTACCGGTCTTCGACTTTTTTCGCTCCTGCCTGTAGAGAGTTTGAAGATCGTCAGCTGGCTCGCCATTTATATCGTAAAACGTATTGCCGAGTAGATTAAGAGCGATTTCGGTTAAAAGAACGTTCACTTCGTTCATTTCGACTTGTTTTGACAGTGGTGAAAAGTAAACAAACCATCAATTGGGTTTAAATGTCAAGAAACCAAGTTTGGATAGTACTAGAGATATTAAAAATCAATTGTCGATATTTCCTCAAAAATTTTAGTGGAATTTACCTGCAGTCTATTATAAAAGTACTATTTCTATTTTAAATAATATAAACAAATCTATACAGCGAAAAATTTCCAATTGATTATAATATTAACATAAATTCTGGTAAAAAAACACAACGTACTAGTTTCGACTAAACCAAACCCTGACATTTCTTTTGACAATTCTCAGTTGCACATTTTACAGCCGAGCAGCAGAAATCTTTCGTAGCACTGTGCAGGACTACTTCCGGAATTGGTGTAATATTATTTTTTTATTTTCCAGCGTACAAGTTATGAGTAAAGTGACGGAAATCGACTTGAGCGAAGCATTTGAGTTACTTTCGAATGAAGCAAGAGGTGAATCTATTTTATATATAAAAAATGTCATCATCTTTTAATTCCAGTCTATAAATAACTTAATAATAGCTGGCAGAATATAACACGCTTGATTCTCATGCAAATGTTTCTATTTTTTTCTTCCCCGTTTTATTTTTAGATTTGTATTTGGGCACCCGTTTACCGGAACTACTAGATCTGCCGTCACCGCTTGAATTCTCACGTGAATATGTCGCGAAAAATATGCCCGTTGTTATTCGCGGTTGCACTTTGCAATGGCCCGCTGTACTCAAGTGGAATTCAACGTTTTTCCGGTAAGTTAATGATAAAGTAACTTTGCATACATCTTGCCGACCCTGTACTTATTTAAATTCATCCATATCGCCCAGCAAAAGCTAATCAAATCGAAGAGCTGGAACGATTCCAACTCAAGACGGCGAATGAGAATATTGTCGTTAATTTATGGCCGTATAATCTGATGCTTGCTTAAGTCCTTGGCGGCATTTAATAAATTATTTAAATGTGTGGTCTCTCGTCCCTTTCACTGCATGCGTCTAGTCTTGTGCTCCATATACAAGACGAGCATCTCAGAGTATAAAGAACACGATTTACGAAGGTCGTGGACGATTGACTATCATGACTGCTGGGTCACCGTAGCTGCGACTATCATGTCTTCCAATTTAGAAGGGCCCTACCTGCTTAACTTTATAATAAACTTTCTTTTATGGTAGTCAAACTGGGTGTAATGGATTCTTGCATTTAAAGCATGTAGCTATGACAGTCTATTCTCTGCTGACTAATTTTAGGGCCAATCCTGTCGTTGTCCTTCGAGCTCTCGTCATGGCATTTTTTTTGTAAAGCCCGCAAACGAACGAGAAGCTCAACAGATGCTAAGAAATCCAAACAAAATTGAAATCCGATCAAAATTGGCGGAACGGTGGCCGAAAACGTCGAAGAAAAGGTGAAAATTCGCAACTCTTCTTTTGGCTCTCCTGGCCGCAAAAAATTTTATTTTTTCAATCTGTTTGCGGATTTGAAAAGAAGACACCCGCAGCTTTAATTTAAGCAGTAATTTGTCAAAATCGGACCATTGGGAGAGAATTTCGAAAAATCGACCTAAAAAAAAGCAAGGGGTTAAGTGGCATTTTTTTTTAAATCCAAAATTTTCGATTTTTCCAAATGAACATACAATGAAAGGGGAGCTCAACAGCTGCTCAAAAATACAAACCAAATTGAAATCCGATCAAAATTGGCGGAACGGTGATCTAAAACGTTGAAAAAACAGTGAAAATTCGCAACTCTTCTTTTGGCTCTCCTGGCCGCAAAAAATTTTATTTTTTCAATCTGTTTGCGGATTTCAAAAAAAGACACCCGTAGCTTTAAGCAGTAATTTGTCAAAATCGGACCATTGGGAGAGAATTTCGAAAAATCGCCCTTCAAAAAGGAAAGGCATTTTTTTTTTTTAAAAGTCAAAATTTCCGTATTTCGATTTTTCACCGCAAACGGAAGGGGAGCTCAAAAGATATCAAATTTCAAGTCCAGCACTTTTGATTTTAATTGTCACTTGTGTATATAATAGACTAGGAAAAAAATCCTTCCACACCGCAGTCTCCACTCCATTCAAGCTTACAATTTTTTTTTTAATATTACAAATTTTCTTTTTTGGTAGCGTCTGGTTATTCTTTATCATATGTAATCACATTTCTTTTCCATTATTTATATACACGTTTTACAAGAATTTATAGTGTTTAGTACCCTAGAACTACTATACCGAATAAGGAGGTGACAGTGGCCGTAACACCCAACGGATATGCCGATGGAATCGCTACAAAAGATGGAGAGGAATATTTTGTACTTCCTGAAGAGAAGACGATGACCGTATTGGAATTTCTGGATAATCTTAATGCCGACGGGTTTGTACAAAATACAGAATCAGTTTCACCAATTTCACTTATTTATAATTTGTTTATTTGTACTTTCAGACCAGTTCACTACGTCCAGAGGCAAAACTCCAATCTTACCGCAGACTGGAAGGAACTATTTCAGGATATCAACGGCGATACATTGAATTTTGCCCGTGAAGCGTTCAATAAGGATCCCGATGCTGTTAATTTTTGGATGGGCGATAAGCGTGCAGTATCATCGAGTAAGAACTTCTCAAAATATTCGAACCTATTATATTCATTTGTTGTTGTTTTTTTCAGTGCACAAAGATCCCTATGAGAATATTTACTGTGTTATATCCGGCTATAAGGATTTCATTTTAATTCCACCAGTTGATATGAGTTTTGTGCCTCGGAAAAAATATCCAACCGGAATCTATAGGACCGGTTCAGATGGAGAAATGCACATTGAACCAATGCTGGATGGTACGATATATGAACAAAAGAAAATTCATTCGTTTGTGTAACCGAACATTTTTTTTTACTACTACTTAGATTCCGAAAATGTTGTACAAACCGAGTGGGTTAGTATAGACCCTCTCGAACCAGATTTCAACACATATCCAAACTATGCAAAAACTTGTGCGTTCGAAGTGCGTGTTAACTCGGGTGATATTTTATATTTACCAAGCTTATGGTATCATCATGTTCGACAAAGTCATAAATGTATTGCCGTTAATTTTTGGTATGATATGGAATATGATGCGCGATATTGTTATTATAAAATGATGGAGAAATTATGTAAACTTCAATGTTAATACACTTTTTAATGTTAACATAGAAACGAAGTTTTATTAAAAATTCAAAGCTCCCAGTTACTGTCCGGTAAAAGTATGACCAATTAAATTTCTAAAAGAGTATTTGATCGTTATTTTGGAATGCAGCTACCTCAGGCGAAGGTAAACGATATTTTTGTGGTTTGCACTTTTTTTAAAAGTCCCTAGCTCTATACATAACCGGATCATTGTTCTCAAAACGGAGTGTTTAGGGGTTGAAACAACTTAGCCCAACGACTGGTAAGTAGTCGTAAAAAATTACGCTCCTTAGGTACCTACCTGTGGACGTAGCTAGTAAACACTATTTTCAATTGCAGCGCCTCCTCTTTCCTCTACTTTCATTGCGTTTATTTTTAGCTTTGCTTTTTTTAAAATCCCTTACTTATAAAATCTCTTACTTTTAAGATCTCTTACTTATAAAAGGTCCCTTACTTAAAATCCTAAAATATCGAAATACTTCAAAATTCAGTAAATTCTGTACTTATTGGCATCACATAAAATTATAGCAACTGAACTTTATGGTCTACTATTACATTTTCTATTTCCTGTTGATCTCGATTGCAAATCAGTCTGTGTTGTTCCGTCCTGTGTCGAAGAAGGAGATATTACAAAGATAAATATTAAAACGCATTTGTGTAGCTTGGTAAATAAATTTTAAAAATAAAAGAAAAATGGATATCTCAACTGCTGCCAACATTTACCCTAAGCAAGGTAAGAAATTCTTTATTGTATTATTTTATTGAATATTTTACTAGTGACTATTTTCTTTACGAAAATTGATTTCGATCTTTGTGTGCGAACCTTAGCGGTACATTTCTTTGTTCGGGGGTAAAGTACTGCAACGTGCAACGTGTTTAATTAAAAAAAAACGTTGGAATAATTTTTGTTGGAATAATTTTTGGTAAAATTTTAAGAGACTCATTTCACTTTATTATTTTTAAATAATAATGAATTTAAATGGTTTTTCTTTTTCGTTAAAAATTGCAATATTTTGCTTAGTATGTATGTTCTTTTTACTAATTTTGTAAGAACACAACTGATTAGAATATTTTGAAGAAGTTTTGTAGTACACATCAAAGGTACTTTCATTTGTGATTAAAATTTGTGAAATACCGTTTTCACCTTGATTTTGTATAACTGTGGTCGATCAAGCAATTACTAGTTTTTCGGAAAAATCGAGATTCCCAATTGTGGTGAATATTATTGCGTATCTGAACAGGCAAGTTTAAAACAACTAACGATATTGAATTTAATAAGAAATCCGGTTTTTTTTTCAGATAAGAAATGGATGGATAACTCAAACACGTATTATACTAGTCTCTTCGATACGTCCGAAAGTATGTACGATGAAAAAGTAATGGCAGCCATACGAAACCTTGATGCCGAAGATAAGCTAGCGAAATCTCTTCAAACCGGCTTACAAAATATTGATATCCCGACACCCAAATACAAATATCCCTACAGTGTAAATGAGGAGATTTTCTCAATTCCTCCGCCATCGACGCCACCCCCACCTAAGCCGCAACCGATCAGCAGCAGTCCTCATCTTTTAACTGAAGCAGCCAGCCAACATTTGCAGTTCTTGCGACATCAAGCGCTCAACTGTACCGACTATTACTACGGATATGACGGACATTTCGATATGAACTCGTTTGTTTTTCTGCGTGAGCAACCAGAGAAAAGTAGGTTCTCGAATTTCTTCAATCCGCAACGTCAAGCATCGGAAACGGCTGCAGCGGCTTCATGTTGTGTGGCGTCGACAACACCATCGGTACTGCACTCTGCAACGGTACCGTACGCTGTAACGGTACCGTACGCCACGGCTACACCATTGAATGTACCGTCAATGGTGTCGAAATCCACAGTACCGGCATTAACTCCACCACTATCCAAAGTGATTGCGTCGACTGTCTCCCAAAATAAGAAAATAGTACTTCCAAGAACCTTAGCTCCTCCTTTAAAACCAATATTTTCACAATTGGTATGCTTCAAACAACAGGTCGAAGAATTAATGACTGCCATTGCTGAGATCGTCATTGAACCAAAAGCCGTTGAAAATACTGATTTTAATAAAGAAATTGCCGAAAAATTCAGCTATTTATCGTATTTATTCGACTGAACGACGCAATCGTTACTTTTGCAATAAATTATCGGTGGTACACAGATAAACGTAATGCAGTGGCACACAAATCATCGTAAAATACTAAAAGTATTTAAACGTTTTTAATCATTTGTGTTTTATGTTAAAATTCTCATAGTCCTAAATTACATGTAAATCTATTTTATTTTCAACTTTAATTGTTCGAAAAAAGTATACGTACTTAACTAAGCTAATAGTGTACTAAAATCTTAAAAAAAAATTTATTCAGGGTAGCACACGTTTTTTCATAAAATTGATCACCATATCATTTCTTTGAATTTATCTTTTAATTGTTTTAACTTTACTTTAAGTAATTGATCGAAAAAGTACACGTTCTAAATTAAGTCAAGAGAAAAAATACTACATTATTAAATAATAAAGAAAACGTGATAAAAATTGTTGCTACCATACCAAAATAATAATTTTAAATATTCATTAAATCAAAACATTACTTTTCAAAGTAAAGTAAATTTGTTTATGTTGTCGTGTACTAATAGAATGTTGAAAAAATAAAGATCTGTCGACTATAAATTGAAGTTTTTGTTTAAGAGCGAATGATTCTGGACTTACTTATGAGTACCCTGTATGTAGGTGCTATTTCAGCTCATAAACGTTACTAAAAAATGTCTTGGTTCATGCATGTATATTACATTTAGATGATACAAATTAGTTATTATATTTTATTGTTTGTATAGTAATTCGTTATGCGAACTTAACTCAAGGGAATATATAGTTTTTTGCGTTTTTCAAAAGAGCCTTCAGATTGGGATTTAATTTAACTTTATTAGGTCTTTACAAATTTGTCTACAATATAATTTGTTGGTGATCATAAACCGAAATATTTCTATAAGGTCTTATTTCAAAAGAACTCTGCTACTTCTCTATTACGATTTGTTTAATATCAATTTGTAATTTTTAAAATGATTTTTAAGAAAATCTTCCAATGGTATGGGCGAAACTGTATTATTTTTGCGTTAAAGATCGGGACCGGTCTAAGTCGGAGTATATCATCAATTGTCTCTTGGAAACTTAGTTTTGCTCTTAAAAAAAAATATTTAAAGTAAAATTTTTAGCCGATTTAACATTGGAAAAGCCTGTGTAGTATTCGAATTTCGGTATACTATTTACACTAAAAGCCCATAGAAAATAAAATGAAATTGCTGTCTAATGAGAATTAAGAGTTATGACGAATTATTGGGGCTTGAATTTCGTAAAAAATTGTGAAAATCATAAGAAGCAAATTGATACGTACCTATATCTCATGAGAAACGACCCTTTTATACCCTCTTAAAGGCTGAAAAGGGAAAAACACTTAAAAGCAAGTTTTAGGCGATTTTTATTCCTAGTTGATTTACATATTAGAGATGGGTCGTTCATGAGTAAACTGTTCCAAAAGAGTAGTTCATTGAAGTGAGTGAGTGAAGTAAGTCACTCCTTTGGTGAACTGTAGTTCGTTTCGCCACGTGACACACCTTGAAAAGAACTAGTTCTTCCGTGACCTTTTTTTTTAGGTCCTCAAATTAACTCCGTACTTGAAAAGAACTACAGTGCAACCCGGTTATAACGTACCTTGAGGGGAACACAAAAGTAGAACGTTATAACCGATAGTACATTACAACCAACATAAGAACCTTTCACATTTGTGAATGAGGATTAAAGGTACGTTATAACCGAAAGTACGTTGTAAAAGTGCACTTTATAAGCGGGTTACACTGTAGCTCCCTCGTGAGTGAGGACCTTTTTTTTTAGGTCCCCACATTCACTCTGAACTTGAAAAAAACTACTAGTTCCTTCGCCGGCGAAGTGATCTTTAAAAGGAACTCGACTCAAACTAGTTAATTTCAGTGAATGAGTCGGAGTTCACTTCCTCACTAAAAGGAACTGCTCTGCCCATCTCTATAACATATACATCACGAGTTTCGACTTTCTAGCATAAGCCGTTCTAAAGTTAGGAAATGCACCCCCCAACCACGTACCATACTACCCCTATAAAAAATGTAATCTCTTGGTGGGGTCAACTCGTTTTTTAATTTCAATTGAATAGCTCAAAGGACTTGGGCACTGCGAACCTTTAAACGATTTTGCGTACACCAGTAGACGTAAAGCGGACAGACGGACTGGAATTTTTTTTTTAGCTTTTTTTGCGTCCACTAGTCATGACCGCAAAAAAAAAAAATCTCTCAGGTTAACAAAAAATTTAAATAATAAAGTAAAATGAGTAACTGTTTTAGGGAACACACAAGAAATTATTCAGTCACATATTAAAAGTTTTACACAAACCAATTTCGAGTGAAAAAGTTGAATCAAGTTTTTTAGTGAGTAAAACTTTTCAACACCAACGGATAGTTGCCATACAGAAGTCCTGAAATTGCACAAAACTATAGTATTTACTGCCACCCATAATTACTTGAGATTCTCCTTAAAGTATGTCCTTAAAAGATTTACTTTAAACTTTCCATTTGTTCACAACATTTCATTAAAACATTTTCTTTAATTTCTAGATATTTGGGAACAAGCATTTAATCCGCCAAGGTGCGTAGTTGAACTCAAGAAGGAAATTAAAGAAATCGTGAAAATAATGGATAGTCACGAGGAGATATACAGGACGGAATATATACAGAAAGAGTTGGCGAAGAGCGAGTTCAATGAAATTTATAATAGTTGGGAATATTGCGAGGAAACTTTTGAGTGGCGACAATATTTCAATGAAAATCGTAAAATAATTTTCATAACAAAACTTCTGAATGATCATACGATCAGACGTACCGACTACTACAATGAGATGATGGAACGTGATCGTAAAGCTATTCGAATTTTAGAAAATTTAATAGTAGAGTTGGGTGTCGTCAATATCGGATCGAATATGGATCGAAATATGAAATATAGAACAGCGAGCGAACTGATTGCAATGCGATTAAATGAAATCTGGTATATTGTAAATCGTGACGGTGAACAGATCAATTTATTCCAATGGGCGCTACCCGATCTTCTCGAGATCTTCAAATTGAGCTATACAGTCTCGGAAGGTTGTATTCGAAATTTGTGCAGGAAGTTGAACGAAGGCGTGGAAAATTTACGACAATTCGAATACCAGAAATATATAGCACGTGCAGTTCGAGATGTACCGATTGTATCCGCACCGATACTGAATGCGGAAAATAGTAATCACTATTTGAATCGACAGGAAAACGTTATTATTGGAGAATCAGACATGGACGCTGAAACAAACTCCAATCTAGTGCAGCAAACAGAGGATACAGATATTATAAAAGTTGTGGACACGGAGGCTGGAACTAACTCCAATTTAGCGAATCAAACAGACGATACAGATACAATAAAAGTTGTTGCCAAAAATACTCAAGTAAATTGCATGAGTGACTTGCTGCGCGACACAAATACGGAAGTAAATGTCCTTTTGGATAAAGATTTAAATTTAACGGAAATGGAAATTGAAAGAAAAATCATATACGAGTCGGAAACGAAGGTTGAATCTGCGCCGACTAAGAAAGGAATTTTAAAGGAGGTAAAAAATCATTCGGGCGATGATAATAAAAAGAAAGGAGTTACGCAAGAAATTGCGATTGATGAAAAATGTTCAAATCAAAACATAAATGTTGCTAGAAGTGGATGGAAAATATCGAACAAAATTGACAGTGCAAAAGAGAAGGTGCACAAAGCATGGCACCGGAGTTGTTTAGCAATTTCAATGGAAAAAATTACAAATACCTATGCGAAGAAAACTAGGTATAGAAAAAAATGGGCAAATACAAAAAAAACTAATATAATAAAAGAAAACGATAACTCTGATCAAAACGAATTGAAATCATACAATTCAACAAAATCGAAAAGACGTTACACATATCGTAAGTGGAACAGAAACAATCCAGCATATAATACCATTTCGTACTTGTCCAGACGAATTTAAATGTTTAATTTTAATAATATATGTATTGATCCTGTAAACGATTAATCGATTAGTCTTATTCAATCGAAATTTTAAAACTACTTATAACAAATAATGTTAGACTTATGATTTATAAATATTCCATTTGATTATTCTCGACATTCATTGCTTTTAATTGCATTGTCGACTTAAAATAATAATGAATAAATTGTTTAAAATTGTTTATTATTAAACAAAATCAAAAGAAATTAAACATTATAACTAAATAAAGTTATACCTAAATAAATTAATATTATTACTATTGCTCGATTAAATGTTTTTTTATTTTATATCCATGTAGGTTGTAGGATTGAGGTTTGGGTTTGACAATATCCTGAAAATTTTCAACAGATTTTAATTAAATTTGGTACACATGCAGATACTGATACTGTTAAATATGACGCTGTTTCATATCACGCTAAATGTAACTACAGTAGAACCTCTTTATCATAGAGCTATATGTATAATGGAGACAGCGTGCAGTGACTGCTTTGAAGCCGGAGGTTTTCTCGCAAAGGACCGGCGATATTCACTATGCTACTATCAGCATCTGACTCACATGTATGTTATACTCCGGTATTGAAAAGAAAAAAAGCCCAACCTTTAAATACTACGCTACTATTTGCATTTCACTGCCACCGGGCATGAAACGCTTCATACAAAAATGTTCAATTTTGCATCAAAATGCTTCAAAGTGCTTTATACAGAAACGGCGTCTTGCGATCTCCATTAGTTATAGCTCTATGCTCTTTATAGTTACCATCCAAGAAACTGTGCAAAACTTAGAGATGTGTCGTTCAGGAGTGGACTGTTACAAAAGAACACTTCATTGAAGTGATTGAGGGAAGTAAATCCTCTTGGTGAACAACAGTTCTATTGGACACGTGACAAAAAACTTGACCTCTTTGTTTTCATCATCTTTTAGATGTGCTGAGATCGGTCATTTCACTAATCCATTATGATTGAGTCATTTCCTTGAAGTGACCGAGTCAAATGAATCGGTCATTTACATGATTCGTATTGACTCACGACATCAGTGGCGGATCCCGCCATTTGAATTGATTTGAATTTTTTGCTTGATCAAGTTCTGTGTGATTTTAACTACAAAAAAAACGGTCATCTGATGACGGGATCATATAGTTTTCATTTTATTATGGGTTATTCCATCAAGAATCGCCAAAGCTGTGACTTTACCATCTCCGATTCATTTGAAAATTTTTGTAGTTGAAGAACTAGTGAAAAAAATAATGGAAATTCAAGTTTTTGATTCTATTCATTTTTTAACTAACAAAAAAAAAAAAAAACAATCTTTGAAATAAACTCTACTTGATTATCCAAGGACGAAAATTACCAGAGATATGAATTTTCAAAGAGAACTCGGACACAATTATTATAGTGAGATAGAATAAAAAAATTGACTTGACCCTATAACCTACGCAATATGTTGTCTTGTATAATTCACGGTTCTATTTACTACAGTAAATGCTTATTACAGTCCACATTGCAGTGTAGAAAAAAATCAGAGAACTCTAGGTGGACGGGGGCGTAGTGGGCGATCGCTTATTTATGTGTCCCAACAAGTTTTAAATGTTTGCGATTTGAGTCTCCGATAAGTCCTATCTCTGGTGTCAATCTAGCTCCCAATAGATAGCTCAAAATATATACTAAAGTGGCTGAAAACGTCGAAAAACAGTGAAAATTCGCTTCTTTTGGCTCTCCTGGCCGCAAAAAATTTTATTTTTTAAATCTGTTTGCGGATTTGAAAAGAAGACACCCGCAGCTTTCATTTAAGCGGTAATTTGTGAAAATCGGACCATTGGGAGTGAATTTCGAAAAATCGCCCTAAAAAATGGCAAGGGGTTTAGTGGCATTTTATTTGAAATCCAAAATTTTCGGTTTTTCCAAATGATATATAAAATGAAAGGGGAGCTCAACAGCTGCTCAAAAATGCAAACCAAATTGAAATCCGATCAAAATTGGCGGAATGGTGGCGCTGTATCCGCCAATGCACGACATTCGAAAAATAACAAGTCGGGCGATCTCGTATTCTCGTATAGTACCCGACGTTGATAGCCGACCGAAGCATGGATGTGACCGAACACCGAAGTTACCGAAATGTCTCAATTGAGTCATTTGAGTAATTTAGTTTCATTTCACATGACTCGAGTTAATTCGGCCATAGTACTGACCCGTTCATTTCGACCGAATCGTTCGCGACCGACCACTAACCTTCCTTTTTTTTGGTCTTTATCTTGTAGTTCTACTGACGAAACGATGGAACGAAGAGTTCCAAAACTACGTCACTGAACTCCTTCCTTAAAGTGAATGACTCGGAGTGAAGTACTTCACTGAAAGGAACTGCTTTGCCCATCTCTAGCAAAACTGGTCAGATTATAAAAATAATTTAACAAACAAAATAGAGTTTTTATTTACCGTAAAAAAATGTCAACTTTAGGCAAGTGGTCAAGATAGGAAGGTGGTCACTTCTTCAGGATCTACTACATGAAATTATTTATAAAAGAAACTACTTCGGTTAATTAGTAACAAATATAATTTTTATTATTGTATAATAATTTCCATTCTTTTGTTTTTGTAGGTATATCAATTTTTGTTTATATATTTAACACACAGAGATTTTAGTTAAAAAGTTTTTTTTTCTATTATATTTTTGTTTTTTATTGAAATTTCGTTCTATTTTCTTTTTGCTGTTTTTTTTTAAATAAACTGTAAATTTAGTTGACTGGTTCTAATCCATATATACTAATAAACATATTTGTCGTGTTTCGTTTCGTTTCACTGAATTTATTTTTATTTTTATAATTATGAAATAAACATGTATAATTAATTATATGTAATATATACAGTATAAAAAGAGCAAAAATAATAATAAAAAAATACTTAATAATATAAAAATTAAAATAATAAAAGATGAGAGAAACAATTTACAAGAGGTATATATCAAAGATAGAAAATAATAATATAATACGATTTAAAAAAAAAATAATAATAATAATTACCTCCCTTTCAATGCATTTCACCGGGTAGGCTTAGAGTTGAATTTAAAATCCATTCTCTATTTATTTTACTTTTAATAATATTTTGTATATAGAATAAACATTTAATAACTGCAGTATTTTTTTTTTTGTAATGCTTTACCACTAAATTTTTACACATTTTTATAATAATAATGTTATTCTTGTGTGTGGATGTTACTGCCATTATTTTATTTTGCACAAACAATTTTCGCTACAATTATTAGAACACTACTAATGATTTTTAAATTGTATTTTAGTTTTTTTGTTTTTATGTTTGTGAGAGAAAACTTTAGCGTTTTTATTTCTATTTAAGCTTCGAAACAAAACAAAAAAATCACTATCACATTTTCCTGTAATACTTTGGTTGATAAAACATTGAAAATTTATAATATAATAATATTTTAGTTTGCTGTTGCTTGGGTTTGTTGAGTACTGTTTTATTATTACATAGAATACTTTTACTTTTATTGGTTGCTATTGTGGATTGGATTGAAATTTACCAGTTTTGAACTGTCTTTCATATTGCTGAATGGTTTATTTAATTTTCTAGCTGTAAAAGAAAAGTACATATTGCTGTGTGTCATGGTAATGTTTTTTAAACAAATAAAATTAAATCGATGATGATGAGTAGTTGAACGAACTATTATTAAAAAAAAGCTCCAGATTAAATCGACTGTCGACTATCGAAGTGATCACCATCTCCTTATTGCACCCAAGATCGTAAAGCTCTACGAAAATAAAACGGTCTAATTCTTATAGCTAAAAATCAACCACATTCCTTTTTTTTGAACTGAATTCGCAATTCAAATTATTTTACTTAATCGTATTATAAATATTTTGCACACTAGCACCATTACTTTGTGTTGTCTGTAGATTCGAGTAGCCGCCGCTCGATGTTGAATGTGTTGTTGTTGTTGATAAATCGGTTGATTGTTGCGGCGAAATATAACATGTTATTTGTACTCGACTCACAGCTCCACCATCATTACAAATTTCGGCATAAATATTCTCCCTAGCATCAATATCACTCGAATTTGTTGTTGAATTACGTTTCGAACTACCGCCATTGGTCATGCCACCGCTTCTGCTACGAATATCGTCGTCGATCTGTTGATCGATTAGATTATCGTTGGGCAACAACGAATCCCGGACACTACTGTATGGTAGATCATCGATAATCGTTGGTGATGTTAAGTGCATTTCATCAATGTCTTCGTTTAGTGCGAATTCTAGTTTTTTTCGGTTCTGCTCGCTACCAAACTTTTGATTTGAATCCCTACTGGTTGATGATCGAATCGATAGCTGCTTCTTAGTTTCGACAATATTCATGCGTTGCGGTACGGCGAAATGGAGAAGTTGGTGTAGACTAGATGAAGATTTACTATACTGGCGTGTTTTTACATGAAATTCCGTGTACATTTTCGGGCTGATGAACGATTGCTGTTGCTGCGATTGAGTTAAATCGGAATCGGCTCCGTCGTGATCGTCGGCCAATTCGAACAGACTACCATCAACGTTCCGTTCCGAAAAGTTCTCGGGAACTAGATCGGGCTTATCGATAAAGTCGACTTCTTGCAGACTCAAACTCTTTTGGATTTGAGTCCGTGGCTTGTCCAAACAGCCAAGTTCAGAGGTTGGTCGCTCCGATATCGATTCGTTCAAATTATCGCCGAAACGTTCTTGCAGAAGCTTCGACATATCGTTGTATCGCTCCATGCTCATACGCTTGGCCTGTTCGTCTAAATCGAGACTGGTCAGCGATGTATGCTTGTCGCTCTTCTTGAACCACTTCTTCTTGCTCGGCTGGAACACCTTCATCCTATCCGATATTCTTGGCTGACTGTTCCTGTGCTCATCCTTCGACTCCAAATTGGCCAGATCATTTTTGCTTAGGAATATAATCGAGTCTTCCTTTTCATGCGCGATTGAGCTTTTTTCACGTCTAAGTAGTTTCGGGAAATTCAATGGTTTCAAGATTTTCAATCCATCGACTCGACTCCTACTGGAATTCCGTTCGGGTCGGCTTAGCGTTTCGAACTCGATCATTTTAATGAAATTGTCGCAATTGAACTGGCAGAATTTCAAAATGTTCTGAACGTTCTGATTGCCTAGCATTCGCTGTTCGTTTTCGAAACCTAGAAAGCATTTCATTAACGTCATTTCGGGTGTAACGAGCAGTTTTCTTAAATGAAGTGGTGATCTTGCTTCCACGTCCTCAATGGGACATGCGATCAAAACATTTTCAGCTGATATTCTGGTTACTGTTAAATTCTCTGGAACTATGTTCACAGTACCAGTGGGACCGGCTATAAATTTTACGTTCACAGGAAATTCCCGATCGGATTGTATCAGATTGCTGATACGATGGACACAGTCGGGATTCATTTTTCGCTGTTGCTCCTTCACCATTCCAGTTTTCTGAAGAATTTGCGGAATGCCCGGTTCAATTTCGTAGAATTTTCCTTTTGTTGTCAAGGAAACATACAAAATTTGTCGATTTTCATTAAGTAGTTGAGCATAACGTCCTTTCTCCTTTTCGCGGCCAGAACTACCCGAATTTTTACTGGTCGTTCCGCTATTGTCCTGTTTTCCATCTTCGAAAACGGCTAATAGTCGGAAAATTTGACCACCGCGTGCTGTACTTTTAACGTAGTGAGATCTCGGCGGAAATGTATCGGTACTTTGGGATTCGGTAAATGCTTGTAGATTATCAACGGAAATGAATTTGTAAACTCGTTCACGAACTAATTGAACGAGCGTTGTGTAGAGCGTTGCGCTCGGAGTGCCTTTGTCGTTCAGCAGCGAAAAGTACCCTGAAACGGAAAAAAGGACCCAATTAGTTTCAATTTAAACTCATATGTTTAAAGAGTATTGAACTAGTTTTTTGTTATGAAAAAAGGAAAAGACTTAAGTATTATTTTTGACAAAGCTTGAAATGTAAGACTTGATTTAGCAATTTTACTTTATTATTTTTTAATAATAAAGTATTGTGATCGACCTGAAATGAATAAAGAGCAATGGCGCAACAGCCCAAATTGGGCCTAGGCCCTAAAGTAATGATAGAGTTACTTCATTACGAGACCAACGGAACACTAGTGGTCAGCTACACGCTCGTCCGTGATTATTACCCCGATTTACACTCAGGTACTCATTTACAGCTGAGTGAACTGGTAGTTCGGCACCCAGTCCCATTTTCGAAAACTACTAGTCGCCAAGCAGATTCGAACTTGGTACCAGGTGCACCGAAGGCAAGTGCTCTAGCCACTAAGCCACCCAGACTACCTGACCTGAAATTAGCTACCCTGAAATTTTGAATTTTCACGTTTTAGGACTAGTAAACCTTAAAAAGGAAAGAAAATGTCTGTCTGTACGCCGTCCGCCGTACGCAAAATAGTTGTAAGGCGTAGCTCCCAAACCCGTTAAGGTATTATCATGAAATTTTCATGGTGGGTAGATTGGGTAAATCTCTACGACTGGTATTACTGGTTTTAGAGGGGTGTGGCGTGTGGGTATGAGGGGGAGGAGAGGGGAGCGTTTTAGACGAAAAATTTTGGTTTCTAGATCTCAGCAACCGCTTATGTTAGTAAGCTCAAACTTGGAATTTTCATAGACCTTCCCTAGTGAACCCATTTGCGAAAAAAAAATTGCTGATATAGGTGAAGGGGTGTAGAGGGTGAGGGTGGGTGAAAAGGAAAAACTTTTTATGTTTATATCTTTAGAACCTATAATGATATAAAGCTGAAACTAGGAATTTAAGTAGAGCTATAGTAGTGGCACGTTGGAAAAATATAATTTTTTTAGAAGTATTAAGGTACGGGTGTTTTTCCTGACTATAGAACGGCTTATACTAGAAAGTTGAAACTCGGTGTGTATATGTAAATAAACTAGAAAAGTAATTTTGATTAAAAAAAATTCGAATATCCATTGGCGTTCGGAAGGCGGGCAAACAAAAATTATCAGTGAAAATAGAATGCATATATTTTCACGATTTTCGTCATATCTACTAGGTCTTCCCAAATATCGAACTCATTTTTATTCTACGGATTCTTCATATGAATATCTAGAATGTGTTTTCAAGATTTTTTGAAATTCGACCCGTGTGAAGTGGTTGTATACTTTTTCATGAATTCTGCCATATCTCTCAGATCTGATCAGATATCGAATAGTATTTTCACTTCCATATGGGTTTGTTTAATAATCACCTATTTGTAAGTGTTTTCCTTCTGCAACCCCTAGACCGCATCCCGGAATATGACCCAATTATCTAATGCATATGTTATTCTAACCGCTTTCCAAACTTTTTGCTAGGATTTCAGTCACATAGCAACCTACACCGCATCTCAGAATGGAACGCGTTTCTTCTGTCGGGAAAATAATAAAGTTGCGCCCAGATTGTTGGCAAATTTTTTATGCAATACCTCAAATAATGTTACAAATTCACAGTTTCAATTGATAAATTGCGTCCTACTTATTAGTGCACGGACATGAACCTTAAATTGACCAAACATCACGTTATGTCCCAAACTTTTTAATTGAATTAATGCAATCATACATTGCACGGTTCAAATTTTAGCCACCGAATACAGATATAATTTGCTGGCAGTCTAACGATTTAACAACCCTCGAGAGTCGAGACTAATACGCCAATAAATTGAGTTGAACAAAAAAACAGCAAACTCCTACCAATTCGTCCGGTCTCTTGCTAAAACTTTGAGGTCAAACAGTAATTATTATAAACAACACGTTCCTCGTAATGTCCTATCTGTTTCTATACGGCGATATGCCACTAAACTCGTTATGTACGAGTATGTTTATAATAGAAGTTAAAAATCCCGACACCGTCAATATGTCGGTGGTACGGTCGTACAAGGTTTTTTTTTTGGAAGCACTTTTCATGTTTGTTTCCACAAGGCACGCTTTTATGTGATCTCCAGTTGTACGTTTTTTTTTATATTTTGTTTATACTAAAAAAAAAATAAGAATGAAACAACTTAAAGCCTTACCGCTATAGTTCGGCTCCGTCTTCGAAATGTTCTATTCGTTGTTATTAAAGCAATTCTGGGTTAATGGATGGAAAATAAGACAAGCAAAGAAAAAAATCAGAAGCGCTTAACGAAAACGTTAAGCGAGAAAGGCAAACATTTCTGTGACTGGCTTTTTTTACTATTATATACGAAAAGATATTAAGGAAACTTAAATAGCACGAATCCATTGCTGATGTATTGCCATATTCCCTTGGCATCATCTTCATAAAATTACGTTAAACGTGTTCGTGATTTCCAAGTTTGTTTTAATGGCTTTTAGAAGTTTTGCGAGGATTTCGTTCATTTAAAATCACGTACTTTTCACGCTTTGGCCAGCCGTTTGTTTATGGGGCAATAAAGTGATCAATATTCTTGCGAGAGAAAAAGAAGTCCGTTCCATCAGTTTCGAATATCGCCCATTGGGTTTATGATCATAGAACAAAACAGACATAAATCGATTTGTTGTAAAAATAGATACTCAAAAATTGGTTAGAAGTATGCTTTCATTGGGTCTACTACAAAATGTCTAGATTTAATATCCCTCGTTTTTATTTTGCTTGCAAAATTCCTATAACTTTTTTTTTAAAGTCGATAACAAGATCTACATAAATATAGTTATGGAAAATTTAAGAAGAAAAACAGTAAGAAGCCGGTAGAAGATTAAAAACATGTAAAATGTCATATCGGGTCTAAGCGAGATATGACGGAATTCGTTAAATAATATTCGAACCTTTTTCGAACCCGCTTTTTGAATAAAGAAAAGTTTTGAAATCAATTTTCAGCACGTACAAAGATTTAAAAACTGTTTCAGTATCGCATGATACCCTTTGGATTAGAGATGGGTCGTTCAGCAAGTGAACTGTTCCAAAAGAACATTTTTTTAGGTCCTTATGTTCTAGGTCGGAACGAGGGAATGAACAGCTCCGAAACTACATACTTCACGGAACTGTGCAGAGATTTTTTTAGGTCCTCATGTTCTAGATCGGAACGAGGAAATGAACAGCTCCGAAACTACATACTTCACGGAACTATGCAGAGCTTTTTTTAGGACCTCATGTTCTAGATCGGAACGAGGGAATGAACAGCTCTGAAACTAGGTCAATGAACTCGTTCCTACAAGTGAGTGACTAAAAGAGTGAAGTACTTCACTGAAAGGAACTGCTTTGCCCATCTCTACTTTGGATAGAAAAATTCCGAAATGCTGGCATGTCCAACTAGGCTTGTGTAGTTCGCGAAGGAACTAGTTCGGAAGAGCGTTCCCATAACTGAAATGAATGAACTAGTTTGCAGTGATTCCCGCTCCTAGTTCGTTTATATTCATGCATCGGCGTATAGGTGCCCACTGAGGAGGTTTTTTTGTTGTTGATTGTGATGACCTACATTGTAACTATGGTATGGTATGGTATACGGGGTGGTATTGCCGTCGTTAGACAAAAGGAATCAAGGGAATCCTGTTTTTCAAAAAATAAAATGTTTTGTATAAGGCCCTAAAACAATAAGTGGCCTAATTCTCATGTAGTAAAGTCTCGTAGTCGAAATTGACCAATTGATCGCGAACTCTATTGTCATGCATTTTCATACGTAAAGCGTACAATAGAAGGACGATCGTGTAACCCTTGCAAGCCGCAATAAACTTTTATCTGCATTCGATTAAATTATTGCATAAGGTGTATAGTACGCTTTAAACATTAATTACGAGAATTACGAGTATATTTGCCAATAGACTGCACACACGATACGAGTACGTTCATGTAATAAAATAATTAGTGTGGTTTACATATTCGTATAAGCTTAAATTTGATTTCATTATACCATTATGTGAAAATTTCTAGTTATATACCGGTGGAAAACAATAAAAACGGGGTAAAGATAGCACAAACTGCGAAATTTCTGTTTAACGTAAATGTGTGGAAAAACTTTGCTGAGAAATTTCGGACCCCTATAATGCACTAAACAATTGCTGAAATACGAAAATTTTTCTTTAGCTCATTAGCTTTATGCGGAATCCGTTCGTGTAACTTTTACTTTTTTCCCAGAGTTTCGTTACTATGACCGACAAATGTACAAAGTATCTATGTAGATACCATACAATTCTATGATTTTACCTGTGCATATTTTAAATCGAAACTGATAGGTACAGTTTGTGGTGTAATAATACGAATGCAGCTGTTCGGTAATATTTATTAAGTGCCATTAGATAACTAGTCCTTTTTCGATCGCAAACGCATGGCGTATGATTTCCTGGGGAACATTTTACCTATTATAGGTATCCGGCACTTATCGAAATTTCTATGAACAAATTACCTTACACGAGCAATTTTTCAAGCGATTGATTGCTTGACGACTATTGCCAAAACTTAAAGTGCTCTTAGACGAGCAATTTTTCATGTATTTGATTGTCCAACGACTATTGCCAAACCTAGTGAAACGATTAATGGAGAAATAGAGGTCAATATCATGCTAGTTGCTGCAATATTTCGGCAATGTGGCAATGTTTTCACAGATTGCCGGCATTTCTCGCACTATATTTGCAAATGTCCTTGTTTGGTGATATAATTGTCAAGTTTCGTTTTGAGTTTTAGATTTATTTGCCAAGTTTCGTGTAATAATTGCTTGGAGTTTAAATATGTATTTTTAAGTCTTATTTTAAGTCTTAGATTTATTTTCAAGTTTTCTTTCTTGTCCTCATTGCCAAATTGCTCCATATCGCTAGTCACTGCTTAGTAACGAGTTGACCACCAATTGATCCCTATCGTCAATTGCTGATGTTGCTGTTTGTTTTCGTGATGTCAAAATTGTCTGGAATTGCCGCAAATTTTGCAATTTTAATCGCTCATCTCAGAGTTCCTTAACTAAATGTGTCAAACGAATGAAAATTATCGCTTCAATCACATTATTTTTTACCCAACTCAATCCATATTTAACGACTCCCCAACCGAATGTAATACACAAAAAATTCTAATTCAAATCAAGAAATTCAAAGGCAAGATGAAAATAACACCTACCAATTTCCTCACAAAAAGGAAAATCATCAAGACAGATTGGGGTTTAACCCTCTTCCCCATAAATTATCTATTATGTAAGTAAAATTCTCGTGTATACTTATATAATGAACTTTTCGAATTAATTTCCTTCTCGTTTATTTTCAGCAATATTTCTCCTATTTTACGGATTTTTTTTCATGTAGCTTTTTAATAATCTCACTTCAGTTACAATCAGCCCGACTGATTAATCTAAGACTCCATCTTCAATGTCGACACAATTTTCAGGTTTTTTTCTTTTTCTTTGATTTATCTAGCAAGTCTCGAAAGACTCTTGAGAAGGTACGATCAAGTGGATCATTGTTTGAATTTAAAATGAGTCTAAGCATCATCTTTTGTGCGCTATTTTCATAGTGACCTGAGTGATGGTGTTGTAATTTATACAATTTCATATTATGTACGTACTATTACCTCGACGACCTGTAATTAGTATAATGCCAGTCGAATTATGGTAATTTCGAATTCACTTTCAATTCGGAGTAATCTCATCTAAGTGCTATGAAGTTGAGTTAATTTCTACGCCTCATATTAATAGTGGGGTGTGGGGTCCCACAAGGTTCAGTCAAGCGGCTAGTTTTGGTTATTGAATTTTTTCCCGAAAGCCTTATGATTAGGTACATACCTGGAAACTCTTGTGGAATCATAACACCTTTCTTCCGACTGTTCGTCCCTGATTTTGTATTATACCCGTGGTAGATTTTCCGTTGCCGGAGATACCTATAGAGTAAATATAGTTCGCCATTTGGTTTCGGAGTATCAGCACTGTTCTTATTTGTGGTTGATGTTAACGAATTTGTTGACGATGATCCATTTGATGAGGATGATTGCAGTGTTTCATTACTAAATTTCGGTTTATGCGATATGATTACAACTCTGGGTAACGGATATCGATCCAGAAATGCTTCAGCAGTAAGCGGTTCAGGCTGTGACTGAAATTTTTTATTGAAAGAAAAGTATTAGAGACTTATTGAGCTTAGTCAAATTATATTGTATTAATTTAGATTAATTTGATTTAATATTGAATCTGTATATAGGTATATCTTGTTTGATATATTGATAAATAAATAAATAAAATAAACTAAATAAATATTAAACCAGTGTAGATGAAATAAGACAAGAGTGGAAAAAATTAGGGGTGTTTTTTTGCGACTTTATCTAGAGCAGAGTAGAAACTTTGAGCTTTACATGAGCCAGAATAGCTGCACCACTGTATGAGGTGGTGTAGTTGTTTTTCTCTCTTTGCGCTTTGTTGTTGTTTTCGCATTTCGCTAACCTGCTCTGCTCTGGATAAAGGAACAAAAAATACTCCTATTGTTGAAATAAATAACTAATGAGCTAGAAATCAAAAAAATACGTAAATAAATAATAAGATTAGAAAAAAGTAGGGACTAGAGCCATAAGAATGCTAGTCTTGGGGATAACTTATAAAGGAAGGATATATTTCGAAGGATGAAAAAAAAATAGTAGGATATATATATATATAGGAAAACCTACCGATTGGGAATCGAAAAAATTGCTGAAAAGTATTGAAGTACTTACATCATTACTGTACTTAGATCCTTTACTATCACCCGTCGAACAATCGCCGCCCGAACTGAGCGAATTCATCTTAAGTCGCTGCTGTTGCCGCTGTTTCATTTCAATTTCATTTCGCCTTGCCAATCGTGCATTCTCGAAATCAGCTACCGAAAACATATTCGCACTTGTATCATGCGAATTGAAACGTCTTAGTTTCGGTTTGTGTCCTTCTTGTGACGATGACGTAACAATTTGCAACGGCAGGTTAGTTTGTGACGTGAAAATTTGTGATCTGGACAATGCTATACTGCCACCGGCAGCTAATTGTTGTGGCGCAGTCGTTGGTTTCTGTCCCGAAACTATAAAAAATAGCGGATTTGTTGTTGTTATTGTTCCATTCTTTGTACCAGATTTATGCGATTTAGTATTTAAATTGTTACCGCCACCACCACCATTGGGATTTAATGATGGCGGTGTTGCCATATGTTGACTACTTTTTATAAACCAATTGGCTAAGTGTCGTTGCCGTTCAAATTCAATACTTGTGCGTTGCATTTCAGCAAGTTTTAATGAGTCGGTCATCTTTTTCGCGTTATCATTGATACTAAAAAGTTTAAAAGAAAAAGCGAATTAGTTAGAAAAATATTGTTCTAGTATATCGAGGAAAATAAGGCGTTTTATTTAAAAAAAAAAATCTAGATTGTTGGCACACGCGATTTTAAGGTTTCTGGAATGCGTTTAAAATTGACAAACACAAATAAAGTGTCAAATTGGTATACAGATCATCAACTCCACCATAGCCGGTCACAAGCCCAGGTTGAGATAAGTAGGAGCGAGCAAACACATCATGAATGGCCAGTAACACCAGTGCGTCTCAGAAAGTAGGTCTGAAACTGGTGTTGTTGGACTCACTGCATAGCCAACACACCATAATCGGCTGAAAGTAGATCACATTAGAGATGGATCGTTCATGAGTGAACTGTTCCAAAAGAACACTTCATTGAAGTGAGTGGGTGAAGCAACTCACTCTATTTTGTGAACTGCAGTTCTATTGGATACGTGACAAAAAACTTTTCCAGCCTTTTTTTTGGTCATTATATTCGAGATCTACTGACCTTTACAAACCTTTTTATCCTCATCATTTTCTAGATGTACTGACCTTTTTTTTTGCTATCATCTTCTAGATGTACTGACAATTTTGCCATCATCTTCTCCTTACAAGTTGAACTATGAGTGAACTAATAGAACGAACTAGTTCGAGCAAACGAAGGAACAAAAACGAAGGAACGATGGAACAAAAACGAAGGAACTATGGAACGAAAACGAAGGAATGAAGAGTTCCGGAACTACTTCACTGAACTAGTTCCTTAAAGTGAGTGACTCGGAGTGAAATACTTCACTGAAAGGAACTGCTTTGCCCAGCTCTGGTATGTAGAGTGCACATGCCAGTTTGAACGATTTCGATGGCAGAAGGATTGAATTTGGGATACACGTATTCTGTTCAGCTCTATTTCACTTCATGTACGAACTTCATATTTAAATATGGCAATGGAATCAACCTCCAATAGGAGAAACACCCATAAGCAATGATCAATTGTAGCGATTAGTCACACACTTACTAGTGGCAATCTATATTACGTCTCGTGCCTTTAAGTGATTGAAGGAACGAACTTATACATAAGTCTTTAAGTAGCCAGCCAATTCAGAAGGGGCTTTAATCTATGCCAGCATATTGCACCCAGTTGCACTCACTATCCGATTTTTCCCATTAAAAAGTAATTAAGTTGTGAGAACACACATGCGATTGTTGAAGTATTACGAGTTATATCTTCAAAGTAAACCGCGCATATTGCTTGCTCAATTTAAGTAAAGTGATGGCAACTTTTTCAACCCATGTGCATCTTATGGACAAAATCGACGGTATTTTTTTTTTTGGACATGTTATGAAAAAAAAAAAAGTTGCGCAGTTTTTACACCTATTCCAGGTATTTGCTGCACCTCTTGTTTGTCCAGCGATAAGCGTTTTCACCTACGAAACAATCGAACATGGATGGGAGGCCTTACAGTGCGACTGATTGTATTCTAATGAAAAGTATCTACGGTATTAAAATCGCACATTTTATCTTTAATTCCGTAATATTTTCACACACTCCTTTACTTGTACTATTAGACCTAAAAACGTATGTTACCGCGGCAAATATTTAACCAAAGCGATAAATTTTTGTTTGGCATGATTAGAGTTTGTAGACAAATACAATCAGCGGCTAGAGTTTTATTTGAGTGCATTTCGAAACGATGCAGTGTGCCTTGCATTAAGCAAAGCTTAAGAATCGTTTCACGAAAATCACTCAAAAGAAAATAATGTTAAAAGAAGGCGACAATTCAATTATTTGTTATGCTTGAGATGCATTTTGTTTACGTTTTTAGTAGCAACTTCTTATAAGTTTTTTTTTGTTTTTTTGAGTGTGTTATTCAAATAGGAATACTTCTGGAATTACACATATGGTGGCCTACCGTACGTTTGGGAATTTCAATTCGAGTGGCAAGAGGTCGATGGCTTAGGGCCCTAATTCACTAGACTTAGCGCGAACAACGGGTGGCCACACACATTATTCCATTCATTGTTAGCCATTTATGAGTCGTAATGTTACTTACTGTAATTTTACTGTACACACCCAACATTTAGGTATATGGTGAAAGTTCAATTTTTTTATTCGTTTGGTTTTTGATCGCGTTATAAGACTTATGATCGGTCCGATCTCGCACAGATTGAAGGAGTGATTGATCGTATCAATGTTATATGCCGTACTATATAACAATTTAGTATAAATATAGACAGGTTTGATAACCACATGAGACTTGTAAATAAATGTTGGATATCAGTAACACTTTCCTTGCTGGGAACTTCCTTCTAATTTTTCACAATGATGTTATGTAACAATTTTTTGTTGCATTTTAAATTATAAATATAAGTAAGTTTGACGTCTATGATCCCAAGATCGTGTGTTCGTTCGTACCCCACCTGAGAACTATTTTGAATTTATATTTAAGGGATCTACCTGTCGAATATGACAGCGAGCAAATTCTTCTGTTTACGTTTTGTCAATATTCATATTGGACAAAATAGGTATGTACAGAATGGCTTTAGATTAGAGATTAGCAAAGCATTTCCTTTCAGTGAAGTACTTCACTCCGAGTCACTCACTTTAAGGAACGAGTTCAGTTAAGTATTATAGATCCGGAACTCTTCTTTTTATCTTTCCTTCCATGTAGAAGATGAGGACCAGAAAAAAAGGTCAGTAGAGTTCATCGAAGTAGTTCCGGAACTCTTCGCTTCATCGCTTCATAACTCTTCGTTCCATCGTTCCATCCTTTCGTTAGTAGATGTGAAGATGAGGACCAAATAAAAAATATCAGTACTGTTCAGTAAAGTAATTTCGAAACTCTTCGTTTCATCGTTTTGTCAGTAGATTTACAAGATGACATCTAAAAGATGCTGAAAAAAGGTGAAGATTGTTGTCAATGTCCAATAGAACTACAGTTCACCAAAAAGAATGAGTTACTTCACTCACTCACTTTAATTAAGTGTTCTTTTGGAACAGTTCACTCCTGAACGACCCATCTCTACTTCAGATTGAAAAATGCACACACAAATATAACTGAGTTTGAGTTTGTATGCTCAATAGTCAAAAAAATCGAAGAACATCAGTACCTACTTCTTAATTATGAGATAATTGTAATTTTTCTATAACATAATTGAAAAGCACTGATGTTCTTCGATTTTTTTTACCCCGATCCCCTTGAGATCCCAAGTTGATTTTTTGATATGTTTTAAAAAACAGTATAATACACAAAATATAAAAAAAAAGGAAAAAAAAAATTTGGCTTTTTGAGATATTCAAGGAAAAAGGACAAAATTGTTATCCTTGGGAAAAAAATTTTAAGGGAAAATTTGACTGGTATTTTTATTATTTTGCGACAACCTTCCCCGTTACAATAAGTCCTATTTTATTATTCTATGATAAAAATGAACAGAGATATGAATTTTCAAAGAGGAGTTAGACACCATTTTTGCCAAATCATTAACATACTATATCTAACAAAAACAATTAGATAGAAGAAAAAACTGAAATTATATTTTTCTTTTCACTAACTCTTCAAGTTCACAAATTTTCAAAGAAATTGGCGATGGTAAGGACACAAAATTGGCCTTTTTTTGCGATCCTTGATGTCCATTATAATTTCATGCAATTTTTGTTGCCTGTTTTTTAGCATTATGTCAAATATTGGATAGTATTTTAGTATAGTATATATAATATATAAGTCACTAGTCTATCATTACGGTTCTGAATTCATCCAATACATGGTCCTACGATTTTCTTAATTCCCAGTTGTTCCTAACAACCCATTCTCATAATAATGAACTAGCTCAGATCGGACCCAGAGAGAACTGGCGCAGAGTTCAAGCTTCGATTTGGGCTTGTGCGCTATAAAAGAAGATCTTATTCGTCTCGTGCAACAACTCCAGACCTGAAGATCTTCAATATTCCCTAAGCTACGTGGTCACGCTAGGTAGTGTCTGATATAAATTGGTACCAAGCACGAATCGTCTCAGATACTGACTACATTAGACATATACCTACTCAAGTAGGTTCTTCAAAAAAAAAAACGAAAACACGTTCAAAATAACGATGAAACAATCCATGAACTCTTGATCTAAGTCCACCACATATGCCCCATGTTCAAGTCCATAAACGGCCAACGGCGTAAAAAAGAAAATGGAATCGAATCAAATCGAATTGAAATTGCAATCAATCAAACTGATTTACTGTTAAGCCTGTGAACGAGTATATACAAGCTTCATGCATGCTCTTTTACTAGACTAGTCTACGGAACGAACTTCTAGGAGTATTACGCCAAAAACTATTCTGCCCTAGCCGGCCAATCGGTCCAACTACAGACTAACTATGAATTTTATCCATAAAAATATTGGACATTGGCCTTACTCCCTATATCGTACTACCTCATCCAAATATGGTCTGTTATGTTCGGAACGAAAGGGGCTGGGGACGGGGCGAAATTTGCATTTTAATTAAAATTTGCAGCCTAACCGTTCAATCAACTCCAAACTGACCAAACCAATTCCGGACGTAGCCAACCCAGAGCCAAAGCTGGAGGAAAATATGGGCGCGATGGTCATGTTGAGTTTTCCCTGTAAGCGCAATTGCACTCCCGCACATATACAGGAAGTTGGGACATGAAACCACCGTAGTACATAACATCGAGTACTGTAAACTGTTATGGTCAGCAGCCAGCATGAATAATAATAATGCCCCATCGAACCACCCACAATGCACTCCACATCACATTTTCACTCTTCTTGTTCAGCATATGGAGAAAATTCACCCAATTTACGTATAATTAGACAAGACTGGCTGGACCAGGTACCTATTGTTTTTAGAGATGGGTGATGAAAGGGAGCTTGTTGTGAGGTTAGGGTCATGTGAAACCAAAGCCAATAACAAACCATCCCCCGTCCATTCAGGATCCATGTAGTACATCCGGAGGAAGGATGAACGACTGACGATCACGTAGCTCTCTCTCGTTAAAAGGAAATTAAAGTTCAAAATTTCAAAGTAATTTCGTTACGAATAATAAGTCGATTAAATTTTCAGTAAGTCTAGGCAAGGCCGGGACAGCTTCAAATTATAATGCAATTTTGATGCTGGCCCAGACAAAGTTTGAATCCCATGAGTTTTCCCTTTTTGCTAACATCCAAACCCTCACTAATTCGGGGACGGGATAACCAAAGTGGTGGTATTTCTCAAGCTCCTTCGAGCTTCCAAATTTTATATCGCCCACCTACCATCAACCCACTCTGGTAGTATGGCTAAAAAGTTGACGATACAAGCGCTTGATAATTCTAATTAATCAAAATCGTTATTTCGGGAATCAATTTTAACAGATGTTGAGGTAGCTTGGTCGACTATCGAACCACTGAGTAAGATTCATCGACGCCTTGGTATCAGGTGAAAGAACTTTAAAGGAGTGCCCCCCCCCCCCAACCACCTCGGCCAAGCCCCAAGCCTGAGCTAGAACGAAAATTATAGTCAAATTTCATTGAGTTATTAGTGTAGCACATCTGTGCAAAGAATAAGTAAGCACTCTTATGTCCAAATCATCCGCGATGAAATATTACTTTGAAATTCATGACACTTGGGTGAGATCATATTATGTACATTGTCACTCATGCTATAGACCCGGAGAATGCCTTGAGGCGTCTTTTTCTAACTTATTCTCATAGGTGTTTTTTTGTCCGAGGTTTTGTTTCGACTTTGCAAACTACATACAAAGGTAGCGATGATTGTGGAATTTTGTATGAACTCTTTCGGCCAGAAAAAAAACAGGTATAAGAAAATATTTCCGTAATTTTTTGTTTTTTAGTTTTTGTGATTGATGCTTTCTTGTACCTACCTTATAAACAAAACAAAAAAAAAAGAATGGAATTATTAATTTTTAAGACACGTAGCGCAAAAAAACTTTTGAATAATAATAGGGCACTGTTAAAAGGTTATGAAGGCCCTTTTTTCTGGAAAATTATAGAACAAAACCACATCGAGAAATTGTAAACAACTTAATTATTCTGCATTATATCATAGACAATGTTGCTGACACTAATTGTAAGCGTTCACCTTACTTTACGTAAAGTGGTAAACCGAAAAAGACTTATTTCCGGCAATTTTAGAAATATAATTTCTGACGGAGAATAACAGAGAAGCGATTGATTGCAACTTCAGCACTACAAGCTCATACATTGCAAAAAATATATGCAGAAATATTATATTCGCCTTTTAATCGTTTTATTTACATATATAATGCAACTGTGTTCAGTTCAGTTCCTTTCAGTAAAGTACTTCACTCCGATTCACTCACTAGTTCGTTCATTTAGTTTATTCATAGTTCAACTTCAGTACGTCTAGAAGATGATAAGCACAAAAAATTCTTTCCCAATGGTCCGATTTTGCCAACCATTTAAATTAAAGGTGCAGGTGTCTCATTTTGGAATCTGTAACAGATTTAAGAAAAAAACTAAAATTTGCGGCCGGGAGAACTAAAAGAAGAGTTGCGAATTTTGACTACAATGTTTTCGACGTTTTTGGCCACCGTATTAGCCAGCTATTAACGCACAAATGTTTAACTTTGAAATTTCTTTGTGTGTTACACTTTTTTTTATCATATTATTCATCATATATTTTATTATATTGTTCGTCATATATTTAATCATATATTTCATCATATTATTCATCATATATTTCACTTCATTTCATCATACTTACATTTTTCATAGATTGTATGGGGCTTGTTTCTTTTCAAATTTCCAAAGAAATTTCTTACTCTTAACGAATTTGTCATTAAATCATAGTCCGATCTCATCTAAACCTTTGTGTATTATTTGAGACTCGGTATGTCTAAGGTAAACATTTTTTTTTGAATTTGATGTTTCCACCAAATTTGAATATTGTTTGCGCTGGTCAAAAGAGGCAATCAAAATAACATTAGACGGAAATGTCTTCATTGACCTGTTATTCTATACGTTCAACCCTCACACCGAAATGAATTAATGTTTCCTACTCCGCACTCCCCCAAAATTGATATCTTCAAGTTCTTTTGCTTATCTAAATCGTCGTCATCCTTGAAAGGACCATATATCTTGTAAATGATGCCATCACGATGTTATCTGTTGGTCGGACGTTGAATCCAGTAGCCGATACTCATCGCTATAATTGATTATGGTGGGTCCACCATGATGATGTTGCTTCCGATCCAACAACAACAGATATTCCGAAAAACCCGAAATAAAGGCCGGAATAATATGGAATTAGCCTTGCAGATGTCCTATTATCCTTTATCGAGTCATTTCGCTATAATGCATGGGGATATGTACATTCATATATATGTTTGTTCTATGCCACTACTACTATGCCGACGAAGTTGTTTTTCTTTTTCGGTTTGCGCGATTCTCATGCAATTTTCTTTTGGCTTTGGAAAATGTTTTCGTCGGTTTTCTTGGCACTGGGCCCTCAGTAACTCCTATGAAGCGAGACCAAGCGACTGGATTTATGTGTTATTAAATGTAACGATAATATTACATCAAAGCGTTTACGTTAAACGCCATCGCCTGCCAACGCAACCGAAGCCAGAGGATGGTGGTGGAGGCCTCGAGAATACGTAAGATGTCTTTACGTTATCCCTTGCTTACAGACATTAGTAATTTATGGTGATGGCGTTTTAAGTGATTTTTAACGAGTCACCATGATTTGTTGTTCTTTCGTTTCGCGGACAAGAGTGCTATTCCTTATCCCTTTTTCCTCTAAAAAGTTATGATGAGAATATCCTCCGTCGATTTTCTTTCGCCTGACTACAATTATCCAAGTAAAAGTTTTCCCAGTACACAGTTTCTCGTCGTCGTCGCCATAATTTTTTGTTAACAAATGAAACCAAAGTGTGATGCCAACTTATAAGTACATTGGTGCCGTAATATTCAACTCGGTTGAGATGATGCCATGATTGATGGATGGGTCATTAATTCGCGTAAAGTAAAAGTAAGTGATATCGTAAAAGGTATGGTATGCAGATCGGTAAGATCTGCATGCATTGATTTACGGCAATCCGTTCGAAACGTCCATATCTCAAGGATAGTACATACCACGGATTGTGATGGACAAATGGTTTTGACGCAAATTGCATACACAAATCTTCGAACCGAATTACAGTCCTAATTATTCGATTTGACTATTCGTATATCTCTGACAATGAAATCCCCAGAGGACTTCTAGATGGATTTGTGGTCACAGCACCGATTAATTCAGAATACATTCAACGGAAGACTTTGCGTGGGATATATTTGTAGCGTTTGTATAATTTACGTGTAATACAATTTATGACCACTTAAATTTATTACAATTAATTCGAGGAAAAATTAAATTAAAAAAAAAAAAAAATCTTCAAAGGAGTTTATTCTGGGATATTTTACTTGAAATATTGAAGAAATTGTTGTTGCACAAAATACGGTGTACCACTGTGAACTGCAGTCATTGAGTAGGCGCCTTATTACAGCAAAATAAAGAATGTTAAGCTTGAGGAATGAAATCGGTTTTAATTATGTATTAAGAAAAGTTTGATATTTTTGAAATCAAAAAAAGACAAAAAAGAAATATTTTTTTTTTTAAATGTTAACGCAAATATTAGCTTTTGAATAAGTCCAATATTTGTCAAAGTCAAATAGTGTGAAGAAAAATGATAAAATATTTAGGTAGTTGAGTTATAATATTTTGTAGAAGAAAATATACTGCCAAGGAATTTTCTTTAAAGAAAATTTATGTTACTGAAAACACTTTTTTTAATTGTTAATTTAAAATTAAAGAAGTACATATATTCGAAGAGTCTATCTCTCATAAACCAATTTTCTTCAACAATATTCGAGTTATAGAAAAATGCATGATCGAGCTAGAGAAGTTTCATTGTAGGGTGAAGTGGGCCGCGAAGGCTTGTACCGAGATTCTGTAAAAATTGTAGTTGTTATAAAATCCTTTCGACGCAAAATCCAAAGCTTAGGATGTTAGCTTCGTCACATATTTGTAAAATTAAATTAATGCTGCTGATAAAAAAGATATCCACTCATAATCCGTACGCGGATCTCAAGAATACTGTTCCCACTCGCCAACCATTTTTTTTAATGCAATTATTAAACACTGAGACATATTTACATCAGACGGTGCCAAAATCGTAATATGAGAATAATTCAAGGTGGGTTAAGTGAATTTCGTTTATAGAGCATGGTCAATTTATGAAGCTTTATCGTATAATTTATTTTGCTAAGAGATGGCGCTATTGCAAACTAGAAATTTTAAAGGGGCCCACTTGATCCCAATCTCACTCACATATTACGAAAGAGGATCATGTTTTGGAACTATTCAACCAGCCGTAAACTCGTAGAACTTACAAACATTCAGAAATTAATCTAAAATTAAATTATCACAACCATCAGAGTCTCTGTAGTCATTAATTATTGATTATCCACGAATGACTTCCACCCAAAAAGTTCAAACGATTTCTTTACATTGAAAGTTACGAGTACCTATATTTAATTCTTGAATTTCTTAAGTACCTCATTAGGAAGTTGACTCTATAGTATAAAGTACCACATATTCGAAGCCAATTTAGTTAAAATTTCGATTACGAACATCACAAAACACGAATATCTACTACCCCGGCTGGTTTTTAAACGCACATAACAAACTTTCCAGTTCATGTCGATGGCAATCAGAAAGCTAATTAGAAAGTTAAATTGTCTTTACCCGCCAGCTTAAAAGGGGATAAATAATTTCTATCAACCATTTGTCTCAAACCTCCTGCAATCACCATATTACCTATTTCGATTTTTATTGATTCATAAGCTGAAGACTTGGAGGACGCCGTATCCATTCGCGGTTAGCTGCATTTATGCTGCATTGTCGCGGCACTAAATCGATCAATCCATCATTGGACCGATTTGCAAACCTACCGTGCAACTTTGATTTAGTTTACGATTATATCGATCGATTGATTGATCTACAATGGATGTATTACTTTTTGCCGAGAAAAATCAGTTTCACAATTGTTAAGATCTCGATATACAGTGCATGATATTAGAGGCATCCGATCTACAGTTGATCTTATCTCGAGATCACTCCAATAGAGAGGTGTGGTCGAAAGCATCAAATAATTTGTAGGCTTTTATTGGACTAATACTCGCAATCGTAACTAGTTAACTAATTTGAAAGTTTTACAATTAACATCACTTGACTTCTACGTTTCAAACTGAACGAGTTCAATTGGCTTATGGCATCGGTGTTAAGAGCTACTTGGCGATGACATGAAACGCGGTATAGTCAGGGGGTGGGTGGTTCGGTGCGGACTATAAGACCACAACGAAACCGAACTGCAGCGGAAAAAGCGACAAATTTCGCAACTTTAGAGCGATTTATCGCACTTGGTAAAAATCAATTTCAGCGCATATTTCAGTACGTTTAAGTGTTGTGTCATCTTGAAACAGACACAAGTATCATCGAAGAAGACGGGTAGATCCAGGGGGACGGGCGGGCGAGGGTAGTGCAAAAAGAGTAATTTATAACAGTGTTGCTAAGTTGACTGGTTTTATTGCAAATCGCGGCTAAATGGACCTGTTCGACTGAGCACTCCACAGACTTACAGGTGGCTTGGCGGACTTTCTGCATGCAGAAATCCACTACATACAGTGAAACTCTTGAAAAATTTATGTGAAGGCAAATCGAAAGTCACTGGACTTTCAATTACAAAATATTTATAATAAAAGTTACGATTATACATCGAGAGCTAAGAGCTTTTTTCAAATTCAATTTCCAAATGCTATTACTGACTAGAAGTGAGCAGAAGACGAGATAAGTCAGCGTATCGACTGGTTTGTAGGTACGAACGAAGTAAGTGCGACCCTGGGTATGTTGCGATAATTGGCTTAGATTTTAGTGTAAATTAGTTTTGGACTGAGAGTTGGCTGGAGTATCAGAAGCAGTTTATAGGTCGATCAAAAAAAGTGCTTTTGAAATCTTGACCTTATAGTGCGGGCCAGGATGTGTTGCTTCTTAAAGTACTTCAGAAGAGAACGTGAAGAAGAAAGTTTTAATTTTTTAATTTTATTTTACAGTACTGTCTCCTTTCCACCCGAAGCTTGTTTTCCAATGTACCTATGTTATCAAATATTGGTTCAAAAAAATTATTGACAAACATCTATGTCAAATTTGACAAGGATCTATAGCAAATTTGACAAAGATATATGTCAAATTTGACAAAGATCTATGTCAAGTTTGACAAAGATCTATGTCAAATTTGAAAAAGATCTATGACAAATTTTTCAGGCAAGAAAAAACCGTGAAGAAAAATTTATAAGGAATATAGTTATATTAATAAAATCACCCAAGCAAGTCGTGTGACATCAATAACAGGGCGTTAATTGCCTTTCATATTAGTTACATAATCCATACAACAATTGTGTAGAGCTTTTGCTTATTTTTATTGTTCAAAATTCAATTTCAAGTAGCGCTGCACCTCTTAAATGAATCATTACACGCCCGCTAATCAATGTACAACTGCTAAAGCCATACGATTAACTCATCTCGCCCGCGACAACATACGTATTATAATAATTCAAGGTGAAGGTTTCAAATATACTTCCATACAACAGACAATACAAAACAGAATACAACAGATCGGTCGGAATATGAGGCTTGCTATTTATTGCACAATTAACTGCCGCGCTTGTAATTAACACAGAAAAAAAATATATATATTCTCAATTGCAATTTGCATGCTGTGTCGCAATAGTGTCGTATTATAAAGAGACTGAAATTAAAGCCGTGGGAGTAGCCACCCTCCATAAGAGCCTCTGTGACTGAGTTCATAGATGGCGCAAAGTCCAAATTACGTATGTACGATCAGTTGACGCATATGTGCCACAAGAGTATAAAGGCGACGACAATAATAATTATAGCTAGTGCACCCTGAAATATAATCGGTCGTTCGTGTCTAATGAGTCCACCAAAATGCTAATTGAATGCACAAACAAAAATAGACAACCAATGGTTGTTCCGATTTAGAATTCAAAACACGGGTGCGCCATCTTGACCATTACTTACCTGTCACGAAAGATAAATTGAACTATCGTTCAGTTGCGATCGGGTGCGATGCAAAAATTATTCGCGTCATGATCGCAGGGTGGCCTTGTTCCCGGTCACAAATCTTACAGTGCAGTTCTCCTAGCTCTGAACTGTGATCCAGACATAGAGCTGGGCTAGCTAGTAGTAGTTCCTCTTTAGCGCTTGAGTGCGTTAGCGTTTAGGTTACCACCAAACAGAAATTCAGTTGACAGTGGACAAATTGAGTTTTTCTCGGTTTTAATGTGCGATCACCACCCAGCAAATTCTATCATTAGTTTCATTATGTTTTTTTCGCCCGCTGGTTTCTTAAACAGGAAAACACATCGCACCACCTAGAAAAAGGAGTGTCATTGCGTGCCGCCCCAGCTGAACATTGAAGATTATTGTCTTGATAAGGCCGTACAGAGCTAAGCAATGTTCTCGCGTATGAAACTAACCGCTCTAAGCTTTGAATTAAAAAACGAAAAATAAAAAAAATTTCAAGCATTAAACAGAACATGAAAATTTTAGATAAGATTACGTTGGAATAATGTGGCTGGGCTTAAGGAACACGTTTCCCAAAACGAGCAGCTATTTACAATGCCCGCTCGTACAATTAATCATTTCTGTTGTTTTGTATAGCAGCAGTCCTTGAATGAGGTTCGATGTTCAGATGTTGTTCTACTCTTATAAGCGTTTTGATGCGAATCGTATCGTTGCTAATCTTAATGATGATCTTCAATTAATAATACCAGCAATTATGCAATTTGTCTTTTTCTGTTCTGTACCAATCAAATTGATTTCAATTAATTATTCATTGATAGTGCTTAAAAAATTAATTTAAAATGCAAATACGTTTCAATTGAGAATAATGCGCATTATTGGGGTGTCTATGACACTTTGTCAAACATTTAACTAAATGCAGTCATACAATTTAATTGTAAAATTTTTGTTTGTCAAACTTGCCAAATCCACTTGAGGTTCTAGTACCAAACCACTGAGAAATTTTCTGCCTAACAGGGTAGTGGATATTCGGAACAGCTTACCAAGGCTACGTCCTTCAATGCATTTAAGAATAGACTGGATACCTACATGACTATTTCATAAATTACTATAATTCTTATTACATATTTATAAAAAAAAAAAAGTTTTGTTTTTACTTATTTTTGTATTTCTTCAGCGCTTTTAAAAGTTTCTCTAACTTAACTTAATCTTCAATTTATTTATTTTTGATTGATAACTTGTTAAAATTTCACTGGGATATATTATTAATTAATAATTTACTTTTTTTAACTTTGTTTTGGTGAATTTTTTTGCACTTCATGTTGCATTATATATAAATTTGTACATAAGATACTAGGCATATCAGCAAACGTGCTGCCTACTTAATTAATATATAATAGTAATACCTGCAAAGTTTCAGTGAATTTGTTGTCAAAATTTGACCGAAATATTTGTCAATTTAAATGGATTAAATGTTTGAAAATTTGAACAATTTGAATGAATTTGTTGTCAAAATTTGATCGAAATTTTTGTCAATTTTTATGGATTAAATTTTTGGAAGTTTGATTGTTTGGATTTGTGTAGTAGAACGTTGGATAATTTTAATCAAACCAGAAGAGAATTTAATGTCATCGAAGCTTGATAGATTAGATAGATTAGAATAGAATTCAGTAAGACAGTAAGACAGTAAGAACCATTGGAAAATTTGATTGGTATTTTTCTCTATGTACAAAAACATATTATTCACTACTGAAGATCCAAAAGAGAAAATCAAAGGTACTCCTTTCGACTAACATTCAAAATGACTGCAGTTGCATGAGCGAATCTTATACCCGAAAATATTTTTGACTGTAATTAGTAATAGGTTTCTAAACTCGTTGTTAACTTAACTTCATAAAAGTCTATTGTTAATTCAAACCCCAATAAAAAAAAACACATCGTTAAAGAAAATCCTAATGACGCTTATTAAAGAAATTTTTTTCAGTCATTAAAATACCCACAGAAGACATGCCTTGAAATACCGATATAGTTCGGAACGCTTCAATAATTTCCTTTGATAAAATTCTCCTTAGATGAAACACATTATGTCAATCGAAATAGCACACAAAGATACGAAATTTCGCCATCATCAAAGGAACTTTAATTTACTCATCACCTGTGCTCTAAGTACAAACTGAGACTGACTTGACTTGACTTGGAAAGTTGATTAACCTTCACCTAAGAACTCTGCACCGAACAGGTAGTTCGAATTTGCGAGCATTTGAAAAGACGACATCATAATCCATAATATGAGGCGGGATGAGGTATGAGGATCGATAGAAAAAATCGCATAACATCTTTTAGATAATAATGCAATAAAATTCAACGGCCTTCTATGATTGCCCATCGAACGCCTCCACATAGAAATTTCTTTTCTTTTTTTTTCATGTCTCGAAACTGAACAATGATGAAAGAAATGGTGAATCATTTTCGCAAGTGATGACTTGACTAAAGAATCGAACACACCGCATCGATTTATTCATACATCGAAATCTCAATACCAAAGTCGGTACTACCCGATTAATTCATTCGTTATATCGGGGCTGAACATCTTACACATTTTTTTTTGTTCTGTCGTATCTGAAGTTCGGTTTTTTTGGCAAATTCTACTACGTTGAAAACCAAGACTGTAGGCATATCAACGAGTCCTGAAGATGACACTTATAAGAAGCCTCAGTATTGTTGTTCGAAATTCCACATAGCATTGGTATCTTATGGATTTCGACGAGTATTCCCTCCTCTAGAACAACTAGTTGTAGATGGCATAGGCATGCCATCTACGAAGAACCTCTTGAGATCATAAAGAAAGCGAGACTTGATGACACCAATGCCGTCAAGAGATGGCACTCGAAAATCATTTCGTGCGATGGACAACAAGTGTTACAATGAGTTGCCGAACTTCTTTTTGAGGGGAATTAAATCTTTTTGGCTTTTTTTGGCAGTTTTATTGATCGAATTGAAATGTAATTATTACGTACGCGAGCATAGATAAATAAATTCAAAGGAAATATATCTGATTGGTAGATACTTACTTTTTATTGGATCCTAATTCAGGCAGCAATCAGTCTGTAAATTAAAGAAAATATAAAAATTTTACAGATTCGCATATTTAATTCATTATTATTTTAATTATTTTAGATAATTTCAGGTAATTGCTAAAGCTTGCATTATACTGCATACTAGGTACTATTTCAAACATTGAACCATTTTTGCTAGTAAGATAGTGTAAGGATATAGACGATAGTAGCAAAATAAAATACAGTCTAACAATTTGTTTTAACAGTTGAATATTTAGACGACAGTTTCGCCAGTAGGTCACATGTGTGCAAAATGGCTAAACGAAATATAATAAAAACACCCTGGTAGTGAAATTAGAGGTCTGCAATTTAATTGACGACGTTCTGACATACAAATTTTGATGTCAATTTTATTTGCCATAGTTAGAAGGCGATTATTTCGATAGCAGATACATGGGGTTGCAAATGAGCACAAATTTCCGAAAAACAAAGTTTCAGTCCTGTGGAATAAAAGGTTTATTTATTTGAGACTTCATATATCAAACATTAAATTAATTCAAATTTATTATATCGTGAACCATATGATTACATGTACATGTAGTAGTAATAGTTTGTGATCAGGCTTGTATCTCTACAACAATGGTTGGAAACTTAAAACTAACAATGGCTGTATTGAAATAAAATTTAAAACATTAAATTAAATTCTATAGAAAATTTTTATTTTTTTTACGTTTGCCAAGATTGATTGATAGCTCAACGGCCGTAAAAGTAGTCAAGGCACGAACCGAAAAGCAATTGAAACATAGCTTTGCTATGTCTGACGTCATAAACTCTTATAACTAGACGTAGACGAAGCAAGGTATTCGAATATTACCTTAGTAAGTTTCATTTAGTTAACAATTTTCTTTATTTGCCGAGAAATTTAATTTCGTTGTAAACTAGATATCTTCTAAATCTTTTTTAGTTTCTTACTTAGTAATATGTTTTATTATTGAATTTAATTGTAAGTTTCATTTATCTTCAAATTTTATTGAGTTAGGTAGTGATAATTGTTATGTGGGTAATTTGATTTTTGTTTAGGTGGAAATTTCATATATGCGTTATATTGATTATCGTTATATTTTTTAATTTTTATTGAGTTGTAAGTTTCAAATTTTTAATATGAGGTATTCATGAACTTAAGTTACTAAAGGTGCTGTTACACGAGCGATTAAAGTTGCTCAATTTGCAGCAATATTCGTCAAATTTTTACGTCACGAAAATATTAAGCAACACATAGCAACAATAGCAACAGGCGATGTGGATTAACTTTTCATAAACTCGTTGCTACATTGTGATGAGCGATATTGACCAATATCTAGCAATTCGGCAATAACGGTATACACGACCAACTCAGTTTATAAAGAACACGAAAACAAATTTGACAAATAAATAAAAAACATAAACTGACAAATAAATCAAAAATAGAAAACTTTGAAATATTTTAATTCCAAGCAATTATAACACGGAACTTTTCAAATAAATGCAAAACTCAAAACAAAAGTTGACAATTGAATCACCAAACGAAGACAGTTGCTCGGAATTTTCCAATTTAGTGGAAATACAGCAACTATAGGGCGAGCAATACTAGCAATCTGCGAAAACATTGCCGAAATATTGCAGCAACTACCATGATATTGCCTGTATTTTCATTAATTGCTCCACTAGTTTTGGCAATAGTCGCCGGGCAATCAATTGCTTGAAAAATTGCTCGAGTAAGAGTAGCTCTAAAGATGTGCATATATGCACAAAGCTTAAACTTTTGTTTTAACGCAAATCAAAACTTCCAGATTAAACCAGGACAGGGAACAACTCCCATAAATGAAATCTAATTACTATGATGTCGGAATCCACAGAGTGGTGTGGTACTAAGCCAATAACTCGTAGATGCTGTATCAAATAACACTGTAAAGTTATTCGTATAGTTGCAAAAAAATTGCAGTCATATAAAATTTACTACCAATTCCACAAAAATTACTAGTCGTCTTGCATAACAAGATTGTTACCCACATGAGTTTTCAGTTTCTGAATACACAACAAAATTCCAAATTACACTTAACCAAACGTAAAACATTAAATATGCACTTTCTGTACGGCAAATTTGGTATCCAAACGTTAGATCCTAGGCCCCATACGGTCGGTGTCCCGCTGATATAAACCAGCATCGTTAATTCGATTTAATTACGCAATTAAAAGGATACGGTCAACCTAAAAATGGCAAAAATTAAGAAAAAAGGGAAATACGTAATAAAAAAATTATGTATATCCCGAAATGAAAAGATTAAAAATAAAAGGCAATTAGAAACGGCCACGGTTGATTGCATTTGAACATATTAAAGGACATTAAACCGCAAAGAAATCAAATTAATGATCTCTTTCTTTTTGGAAAAAAAGGGTTTTACCAACCGTAGACAACTTTTGATGAAAAACATTATTTACGACATTTTGAGACCGTAAAACCCAAACAAGTCGCCTTTTATTTATTTTTTAATTTCCTTCGTAATGACAAAATATTGGTGATACCGTACCAAAGCACCAGAGATAGAAAGATTTAAGGCAAATGTATCTATAGATAGAGCGCTGCGTTACACTATACGTATAATGGTTTTCGATGTTAGTTTGTCACTAAAAGGATCTTTCATTCTCTTCGGGGACGGGGATAATTAATGAAGGACATTTCCTAATCAACTTCGTAAAGTTCGACAATATATTGTTGTGCAAGGAGTAGGTTTCTAGCACAGATATCTATAGTTTGTAAATTAGTGGTAATGTTTTCTTGTTGTTGCTGCGAAGAGTGTAAAAAGCATTCTTATGTGAAGTTTAATAAACTTACTTGACGAAATAGCATTAGTTAATGACAAGGAGTCGTCGAAGATGTTAATTAAAGTCTTCTAGGATACGAGTACATTATGGGCTGGATAAAGGATGAAAGGTTTGCATAGGCCGACGAATGTGATTTTAATAGTACAATATTATCATTGAAATTTTATAGGCTAATACATTTCAATGAGCTTAATAATGATAGTTTTGATGATGTTAGTCTACTGATTTATTAGAATGAATGCATAATAAACAAATTTAATATTTGCCTATTTAATTAGTGAATAACTCGCCTGGAATAACGACTCAACATTCATAGATTGCGGCCTATCGGATAGTGGTAAAAAGTAGGCTTGTGTAGTTCGCGAACGAACTAGTTCGGAAGAGCGTTCCCATATGTGAAATGAACGAAGTAGTTCGGAAGAGCGTTCCCATAAGTAAAATGAACGAACTAGTTCCCTTAAGTGAAATTAACGAATTAGTTCGGTAGGGCGTTCTCATCATAAGTGAAATGAACGAACTAGTTCGCAGTGAGTTTTGCTCCTAGTACGTTTATATTCTTGCACTGGCTTAAAGTTCCATAGTTCGAAATGAAATGAACGAACTAGTTCGCAGTAAGTTTCGCTCCTAGTTCTTTGTATTCATGCATTTCGTATACTTGCACACTTTTTAGTTAGGTCATCGCATTGAAACTGTAATTAAGGAAGTAGTCGGCAGTGAGTTGCCGAGGATCTTTTTTTTAGGTCATAGGATTGTACCAGACTACGGTATTACACAGAGGACCTTTTTTTTAGGTCATTACATTTGCCTACACCATCTTTCACGGCACTCTTGCGAACTAGTGAATTAAAACAACGAACTAGTTCGCGACGGATCGGGAACCTCAACTGGTCTGGTACTGGTAATACGTCGGTATTACACAGAGGACAATTTTCTTAGGTCATCACATTTGACAACACCATCTTTTACTGCACTCTCGCGAACTAGTGAATTAAAACAATGAACTAGTTCGCCACGGATCGGGAATCCAAACTGGTCTTCACATTTTCCTACACGATCTTTCACTGAAATCCAGCGAACTAGTGAACTAAAAGAACGAACTAGTCGCAAGTGATCGGTTACTATAGTGAACTAAAATGTGCAAGCCCAGTAAAAACCAGTAAGGGATTTTCGCTGTTATTGAATGGAGAATAGTTTGAAATTCAGTATAGAAAAGAAATTACATAATTATAGATAGGAATTTATTTTAAACATTTATTTCGTATATTTTATACATTTCATGTTGCGGTTTTGTATAATACAAAAAATCAGCAATTCATCTCGTCGAGTATCTCGCGCGACTTCTGCCCTATCGTGACTACTGATCCGTTTATTATGTGGTTTTTCTATAAGAAAGAACATCCGGATGGACATTAATATTATGGCTTGGATTTTCCCTTTCACAAGAATGTAACAATTCGCGTACCGTTGTCTATACAATACAAATACCTACATACGTTATACACGAACTTTAGAAAATCATCGTACATCAGACTCACCTGAATGATGCATGCATAATTTCTGCATAACCAAACAACTCGTTAGTTGCAGTCGGGCCCCGTTCAGAGTTCCGCGACATGGTCTATAATCCACGGTATGGGCACGTATGGGTATAGGCTAAACAATTCATTTATGTTTGGAACGGCGTATGAAGGTAAGTTTCCGTTGGGGTATATATTGCACTATACCATTCGAAAATCTCATGGAAATGAGAGTTTTTGCATATAATGTACCGAATCGACCGCAGAAGGTACACAACTTTATAGCGCGGTGTTAATTTGACTAACCGTAACTCAGATGGTGAAAATTAATTATAGCGCAGTGTAAATCATTGTGAATTATGCAGGCATATATGCGTGCGTGCCAAACTTAAGTATGATCGGTTTAGATGGTGAGGCTTTTTTTCCGCAAGAACTAGAGAAGTCTGGTATCAATTTCATAAGTGTGACTATAAAAGTTCAAGGAAGAATTTCGCCTTTATTATTTTCGAGCCCAGAGTAAGGTAAAATTTCACGTACAACGTTATGATTTGTGTTAGACAATAATGAACGATACCGCATATATTCAACATTTCGAACAAAAATCATAATTTTTTTTTTAGGTTTTTTTTTTTGTTTGCAATGTGGGCAATTGAGCGCGCAGATTTGAATTGAATGATGGGCTTGTAAAAGGTTTGGCTGTTAGTTGCGTTGGTTGGTTCGCTACCAAATTGAGGCTAATTGGAGTTTCAACTTGAAAATTGTATAATTGCGCGCATAGCCTGACGATATTTGCATTGGACTGGATAATTCAACATGTTCATACAATAAGATGCCCAGTGCTTGTAAGACTACAATGGACGTTAAGTGAAGGACTTGATGAAATCAAATTTACAGAGTTAACTATTAATAAATCAATTTGTAAGAAGTAATTATTTTTGTTATTACAATGTTGTGAATATCGAAGGAATGCAGATAGCTCGCGTTGATGAATATTTGCAAGTCTTAAAGTAAAATTGTAAGGAACTTGTTACCGCGATATCTCCTACTAAAATAAAATATTAATATTTTCTTAAGAATTTCAGCAATTTTATTGTATGCTACACTTTCAGGTCCGTAAATATTGTAAGCTTTTAATTAAATTTTTAATTACGACAAAATTTCGTAGAAGTCAAACCAAAATGAAATCCGATCAAAATTGGGGGAGTGGTGGCCAAAAACGTTTGGTTTGAAATAATGACGTGTCCATCTTCGGTTAATTTTTAGCCTATTGTCTATCCGAAAGGGGGGGGGAGGGACAGAAGAGAGTACGACCATTAAATGATACCCGCAGATTGGCGTCACTGACACCAGGTCATCGACGGCACAATCAATTCGAGATAATAATTCAGTTCTGTATTCGGAAAACTGGGCAGTTGCCGGCCATGTGTGGTACCGACAGCAATGGCTGGCACGGGAACGATGTAGAAAGATTTGATCCCCGATTCGATTAACCGCAGCTATGCTTCTGTAACGCGCCACCAGTCATATGACGAGGATAGGATCTTGGAAACGCTCATTTTTTTTTTTTTTTTTTTTTTTTTTTTTTTTCAAAATCGGACAACTTTGAAAAAATTACCTCGATCTCGGCTTTATTACGTTTCAGACGCATTATTTTTCGTGTCCCCCCCCCCCCACTCTCGTACCCCTTCACCAATGTCGTTAATATTTTTGCAAATGGGTTCACTATCAAAGCTCTATGTAAATTCCAAATTTCAGCCTCCAAGCTTTAGGGGTTGCTGAGATCTAGAAACTAACATTTCCCTTCTAAAACGCTTCGCACCCTCCCCCCCCCCCCCCCTCACAACCCAACCCCTGAAAATATTGTCAATTCAAGTGATCTCCGAGACTATTCATAGAAAAAATTTCAATTTAATAGCTCCACTGGTTTTACAGTTACGAGCCTTCAAGGGATTTTGCGTGCGGAGGTCGGCGTACGGCGATAACAATACAATTTACAATACATAAGCAAGTGAAACCAGCTGGGGAAGGACACCGTTATTCTGTGAATGGCGAATGCAGTTTTTTTTGGCCCAAACACGGATTGTCTTCTCAAGCGAGGTGCAGTGCAGGCGATTAAAAAAAGTTATAGTATTCCATAGTGCCATCAAACTAAAATAATATCGATTTAAAGCTGAAATCTGAGTTTTACTTTATTATTTATTATATTGTTATCGATTTTTTTAATAGTAGATACCTACATACATACAGTGGTGGTCATTAAAATAGAGCCACGACTTTACATATGGTTCTTATATTAACTTTAAAACAAATTTATGCACTTACTCTTCTGCCATCTATGATACGAACTGAACACTAAGTTTAGTATAGCATACGATGAAAATTTCACTAAAAATGGATCTGCATTAGTTCGTTGAAACGCACTTTCCAGAAACCTGTCAATTTTGCCTGGTCAGATAAATAGAGCCAACGTGTTTATTTCGAGTGTCCTTGTTTAAAAGAAATTCTTGTCAGCATTTTTTCAATTGTTTTATCAGGTAATAGTGAATATTATTAAAAAATATCAAATTTAGGATATATCCAAATCGAATTTTAGTGAAAACGGGACGCGGAATACATTGTTCTTTGGAAGAAAGGACAAAAATATTAACACTGCAGGACGAAGGGAAAACTTAACGTGAAATAGCTAGAATTGCCGGCTGTTCGAAGAAAATAGTTGAAAATGCATTAAAACCAAAACCAACTGTAAAAAATCGTGGAGCAACAAAAAAACTACTGTCCAAACTGATCGACTCATTGCTCACACCTCACAAAGAGATCCCTTAAAGTCTTCTTAGAACATTAAGACTGAATTAAATCTTGACGTGAGTGCACGTACTCTTCGTAGAAGACTTCAAGAGCGTAGTTTAAATGGAAGAGTCGCCAGAAAGGTTCCTCTCTTATCTAAAAAAAAATATTAAAAACCGGCTTAAGTTTGCATCTGACCATATCAACTGGGATGGTCCTGATGGCCTGAAACGGATGAAACGAAAATAAATTTATTTGGTTCCGATGGTCGGAATTACGTTAGAAGACCCCTATTTTAATAAGATATGTGAACTTAAAAATTTAAATTTTTTTCACCATGTTAACCTTATAATAATTTTTCAAATTTACTCGGTTTTCAGCGTGTACAGGGGTATGTAAGCCCTTAAATTGTACATCAATGTGATGAACTTTTTAATAATTTCTGTAGAACTTGAAAAACATTCTAATCACTGTTCATATTTAAGAAACAACGATCGCATATATTATAACATGATTTCATGGACAGCCATAACAATTGTCGGTGCATTACATAACATAATTTTGTTTATTATTTCCGTTTTGTTTTCAGGTAAATAATAAACCTACCTGCTCAAACAATTAATTGACCCAATTCTACATTAATTTCTGGGCATTATATGATATTGGCATCGTAAACGAAATTAAGTGGTTTGATTTTTTCCTCCTACAATGGTTTTTATCGGTCGCGGGCCGTCCACCTTCTTGTTAAACGCAATTATTAATAAAATACAAAATTTCAATCAATACCAAGGTTGATATCGAATACCTGGGGCCGGTTACATTTCCTGCCATACCGCATAGCGCGCATTATTATTTTATTATTATAATCTGCGGTGCGGTGGTGGGTGAATTGACGACGGTATCACTGTACCTCGTACGGTACGGTAGATACGAATCAAATTGCTAGTGCGAAAAAAGTAGTACTCGCGTGCGCAATATCCCCGCATTACCATTTACTCTATACAACATTGTAAATATGTTTTTTCTTATTCCTATATATCGTTACGTTTTTTTTTTGTTAGTAGCATAAAGCATTTTGTTTAATTTGAAATTATTGCAAACACACCGGGTCGTGAAATTGAAACCTAAGCATGGCGAGTCATAGTTACAAAAAAAGTGGAAAACAAAAAGATTGTCCGCTGAGAGTAGCAAAGCTAAACAGTAAGGTTTTATACGATAGAAATACAGGTAAAGTGGTTTTACCTAGGTTAGTAACAAATAGCCGCGTACGTGAACGTGCATAAATGCCAACAAATTTAAATCGCTGCATATACCGCCGCGTGTCGCTTACAACTTGTACTGTTTCTTGTGTAGGGCTTGTGAGCGCGCGCGCGCGCGTATTTTTCAAATTATAATAAAGCCGATATGGAGCTATAAATCAAGCTGCGCGCGCATGCCGCCGTTACAAATATTTTCCGTATATCTTTAATCTTTTTTTTCGGTTTCCTTCGTGTCGCTTGAAACTTTTGAATTATTAAATTTTCAATTTGCGAGGGTCATAATGCAGAAAAACGGACACGACTGCCCCGGCCCGGACAGGTATAGGACGCGAAGACAGAGCGCTATAATTCCACTGATTGAATGATATGACACCTTGTATGAAATATTATAGGCATACAGTGTGTGACCTATACTTAACCGATTAATTTATGATCTTACGATATTTATTGCAATGAATTTTGTCCCTCCTGACGCTCCCTCTTTTTTTTTCGTCGAGTCGTTTTGCATTGAAATTTATAAACCTATCATTAAATTGGCTACCATTCAAGACAAGTCGAATATCCGGTTATTTATGATCCACCTAATTTTCCACATGAATACACATGCCAAACATCATCTTAGCTAAAGTTTTCTTAACTTAACCGCCCGAGAATTATATTATAATCGTGTGGCCAACAGCTGACAACATCAAAAGCGTATAAATAACGTACAAATTTTGAATTGTTGGCCTCGTCGTTAAGTTCTACAAACACGGGGAGAGTAGTAAAATTCAAAAATTTAATTCGATCAAAATAATGGTATAGTTGCTTTGATTCATCGACCTTTTGATGAAAGAGTTTTAGTATGTAGATACGTGTATGTTCTAGACACAAGAATGCCATAAAAATAGTTTTCCATTTTACAGAAAGAATTTTCTATTGGCCCGAAATTCGTAGAGGAGCTTTTTTCCATTTTGTCCTATCGTTTTTATGTCCTGTCTGCGCGTAATATACGAGTAGAATGTGCACAGCTCCTTTTTAATTTATCTGATTTCATTCTTGTTTTATTGCCGTACATTAAATTTATTATCCTTGAACGGGGAGAGTGTAGGTAATTTACTTTAGGATTCCATATGTAATATAGACGAGATATAATCTTGACAAGTTTCTTAAAAGTTTTCGGGGAAATTTGTTATTATCAGTTTATGTGCGGAATTTTTAGTAACGAGTCAACACATCTTAGCCAAATTGATGATTCGAGCATTACTTCCTTTCTCCCTGTGCACGAAAAATTTCAAAATTAGTGAATTTGAGAAAATTATCAATTCTTTAATTTTTAGTCAACATCAGTGATTCTCAACTATGTTATAATTGTAATTTTTCTACAAAATTAATTGAGAAGCACTGAAGAACATCAGTTCTTCTCAATTATGTTATAATTGCAATTTTTCTATAACATAATTGAGAAGCACTAATATTCTTCGTTTTTTTTGATCCCGATCCCATTCAGTTCTCATGTTAATTTTTTGGTATGTTTTGTAAAACAGTAGAAAATATGAAAAAATACAAAAAAATTGATTTTGAGATATTGAAGTATAAAGGACCAATCTGTATAATTTTTATTCGTATTCGGAGGGTATATCTTTGACTATGTTTCATAATTTTTTTACTGGAAAAAATTCACAAATGTAGCAGATATCGACTTACCAAGTTATTTCCTGTGACCACAGATAAATTCTGGGTAAAACCCCGATATCACACACAAGCGAAAATGTGATGTTCGAGATTTTTCCTATTTTTATATTACTTTGATATGTTTAAGTTTGTGGTCAACCAACATTTTTGACATTCGGGACGTAAAACGATAAAAAAAAATCCGATTTAAAATTTTTGATTTCACTCACCCAGTAATGTTCGAGCCACCATTATGTCAAAATCCCTTTAGACCCGCAGCATAGCGCCTATTTGCTGACCATGACTTAATGGCGGCTCGAACTATGAACTGGGTGAGTAAAATAAAAATTGTAACTTCGTTTTTTTTTTTATAGTGTCAAAATGAATGTCAAAAACTTTGGCTGACCCATTCTTAAAAATATTAAAGTTTAGGTTTGTAAAGTAATTTAAAAAATAGGGAAAATCTCTAACATCACTTTTTCGCTTGAGCGTGATATTGGAGTTTTTCCCTCTTCTGTTAGGAGCTAAAATATATTTTTCCTTTATTACTGTTTTATAAATTATTAGTATTAGCAAATAAAATTCCTGTACCGAAATATATTACTCTTCAGTTCCTCAAATAGAACACTGAGTCTCCCAGGATCATAGCAAAATTTTACAAAATTAAAAAAATAATAGGTAATTTAACCGAATTATTATTATTATTTAATTTTAGATCTATTTACTGTTTTCACCATGATTTCGTTTTGATTACTGATTTTTTCTGTGACAAGTATCACCACAAGTTTCTCTGTTCGTCTGCCAAAACCCGCCACAAATGTATGCAAATGTAACAAGGAGTAATAGGAAATTCAATTCCCCTTCATATTTCACAATTGTACAAAAGCTATTTATGTTCAAAATAAATCGTTACAAAGGATTACTTAAACTCATCACAACGTTGTAATTGGTAAAACTGGTGCTATCAAAAAAACAAGTGTAACATCTGTACAATAAATCTCACTTTCTTTACTTCTTCACATTAATTTTCACTAAGAAACTCCCGTAGCCGGTGCGACCAATAAAATCTTCTGTTTTATGTAACCACCCCTCCCCCCTCTTTACGTACATACCATAAACTTTATAGATAATTTCCTTAAGCTTTGGCAGTACTGTTCACCTGAGCATAATAACTCCAAAACTTTGTACCTGAAGCGGCTATAATTCACTCGGGGTGGTCTTTGTCGTAATTTACACTGACGATAAAACGATTTAGGACAAAAATTTTATTTTCATTTCATGTGGAAAACTTGACGATGAAATTAGTTTCCGGCACAAGCTCTACTTTTACTCGTAAAGACAAGAACCTATTTATTGATTTTAGACTAGCTTCTATGACTAAAAAAATCTTGCTTCTTCGACAGAAAATAGTCGCAATTAGTCTGTACCTTTAACAATTCCTCTATTGGATTTTTCCAGGAAAGTGTCAACGATGCAGCCGAAATTTGACCAATGTTGATAGCACTGTTTTTTTGTGGATCAACAAGCAAAAGAGAGCTGCTTGTTCTTTTCAAAATAGCACTGAATCTATCTGACAATAACACTAGTAATATCTTTTACTTTAAAATAACCCTTAAACTCAAGTTCTCTCAACTGTCCTAAGATTTTCTATCGGCAGTGTATATATGAACATAAATTGAACGATATGTGCTTCTTGAGCCAAAACAGCGTTTACCCTATTAAAAGCATTGGGTACCAAGAGGTAATCCGTTCCTTTGTCTTATTCTTCACCGGGCAATTATTCATCCGCGAATTAATAGCTCCTGTTTTCATATACCAAAGCACACACTAATAGTCACAGTATTGCACATTTGCCTAACAACAATAAGTACTACATATCTTACGAGCACTCGCGGTATCTTATGTTACGAGTGAATGCAAAAATTCATTGCAAAGAACTAAAAAGCTGTTTCGGAATTTATTGCGTTCACGAATGCGCTAACTGCAACAATTATTCATTCGTGTCCAGATGCAACAGAAAAATCATCAAATTAATTGCGCAACAACCATTTCGACTTTGAAAGACTTTTTCCACTTTTAATTAATGAAAAAAAAAATATTTTATATGATCTTATGTAGATATATGGGAGCGTGACTGCGATATTGTCATTTTGTTACAAAGTTATCAAAATTTTCGATCTATGCAATTCATGCTCCAATTACATTAGCTGAGAACAATGTTGACAATTAATTATTAAAAGGATCATTTTTTTTAAATAACATAACGCTCGCTGTATATGAGCTTATTCGTTCGTTATTTGTCATTTTAATTCTAATTTCTAAAAAAGGTTACCATGATCTCATCCAACTCACTCAGTCATGTCACACGTCAGTTTTGAGGCTAGAATGCATTAATAATTTTATTATTATTAGTAGAGATACTCGAGTTAATATGAGAAAGGTATGAATGGGACCAATTCAATTAAAACAAAAAACCATTGATATGAGTCAGAAGAGGATTAAATGATTTCGGGACAAAAAACCATTCAATCTTAAGTCCAGATCGTTTCCAATAGTAGCGCTTTGTGAAATAAATTAGCTGCATATGAAAACTCTGAAAGGACAGCACGAAATTCAGGAAAGGCCAATTGTCCTTATTATTACAATTATAAGACATAATGCCGCATTTATAGAGAACGTCTTGAGTTTCATATGCCATTATTGGTGACTCTTGACCAATAATGCCATGGATACACTATTGCATTGATATCATAATATCGTCAATACCAGCAGTGTATCACCCAATACAAAGCATATACGAGCTAAATAAACTGATATAAGTATATATCTAGTATTGAAGCCGATTCATGGGATACAAATTCGATAGTTTCACCTAGCATACTATGCAAGTTTCTGCTAGTAGTGCCATTCCCCAATTACGTGGCGAGTATCGCAACTAAATTTCGTCATTTGCTCATATCAGATACTGTCAAATCATATGTGCAGTGTATTATATGCAGCTAGTTTCAATACTATGATTTCAATACCATTGTTTGTATATTAGCTGTGTATCAATGGTATAAGATTCCGGATGATACTAGATTGGCCACCCTTCGATATTTTCACTATGCTATAAACAAGAGACCTACAGGCATATACTGTTAAGCAATTACTACACTAAACAAAATTATATTATAAATTTTTCGAAAGTTTTGCATACAATTTCCTCGAACAATTTCCAAGATCTATTGCCAATTTAGCCTTAAAAATAATGTTTGAATTTTTTCCACGTTTTAGACAAGTGTACAATACTTGTTCAAATTTCGCCATCAGGTATTTTCTTGACCGCGAATGACCGCTTATAGACTATTCGCATCATTAACTGAACAATAATTCAATGCTATCTTCATTTCTCGAATACAAAAAAAAAAATTCGGTTGTGCATTCATTGGATTAAAGAAATTAAATCGCTTCGGGTTTTATCATAAATTTAATGACTTTCTTCGAGTTGATTGGCAACACAAAGCGTCTGATTAGCCTGTATAAGTCGTCACGCGGGCTTAAAGTATCGTATGAGACGCACTCTGCTCTTATGCAATGGCATATATACCCGAAATAATTCAAAACCTCGATTTATTTATCACATACCATTTTTGGGTATGACTCCAGTAATAAACAATTTTATGTAGGCGTTGATTGTCGTACATGTCACATGCCTACCAATTGTATCAGATTATACCTTAGGCCCTAAGGGTGAACCTTTTGGTATCTCTGTGCAATATGTTTGTTGCAATTGGACGATAGCTTCACTAATGCATTTCGGGGATTTGGGAGTGTCGGGTTTTTCTTTCACAATCGAGCTTAATGTACTCGTATGTCGAAAGCACTTTGAAAGCGATTATAATAATAATAAAAAATTGAAACATTTTTTTATTTCTCGAGCGTAATACCAGGAAGGGTCAATTAAATGACTTTCAAATTCCCGGACAAACAAACCAAAGGTAATGTAATACGGAACAGCTTTCGCTATCAATCTAAAAAAAAAATTAAAAATTATCTAAATAAACGATTGCACCCAATGATATAGTAAATTGAAATTATAGATATTATTATCGAAAGATTTTAAAAATAATAACGAAAATTCGGACGGTGATGATTTGCAAGAAAGTCGTGAAACTTATGCGCAGTGAGTGATGGATCGAAAAATACGGATATAATTTTTCAATCTTCTTCTTATGTAAGATTTTTACCGTGAAAATCTGTCCATCATATTTGGAGGAATTTTTCAAAAATTGATTTTCTAACTTTCGTTTTAAAAGTTTTACTTGCTGCTGAGTTCTCGCAGTAGTCTATAGCTTATTCAACGCAATAGGCCACTTTCAACAACTGCAAACATTCACTACCTATATGTGATGTGATAAAACAGTTTAAACTTATGGGCCATTTTCATGCTTAGATATCAACATTGTTGCGCTTTATGTAACATGTATCTTACAGCATCATCTTACGAGTATACGTTTTCATATATCATCTATTGTTACAATTGAAGATAATGAGGTGCTATTGTTTTTCACCAGTCATAGATCAGAGAGCAAAATTGTAGCTAATGACGGAATAGGGCTGAATATTATGCGGACATAATAAATAATTCCTAAGGTCCTAAGTACTGTTTTACTATACACCGTTGCTTTTACTTTAAAATCTATTTGTTATGAATTTAATTTGAACTTGATTGTCGACAAGTATATCGAGATTGATTATATTGTTGGTAGTCAATTAAATCATAGTCGCTATAACGTCGTAGAGATGGGCAAAGTAGTTCATTTCAGTAAAGTACTTTACTCCGAGTCAGTCACTTTAAGGAACGAGTTCAGTGAAGTAGCTCCGGAAGTCTTCGTTCCTTTGAACTAGTTCCTTCTTTTAGTTGATTCATAGTTCAACTTGAGGGGAGAAGATGATGAATACATAAAACAGGTCAGTCGATGTAGAAGATGATAAGTAAAACAGAAAAAAGTTAAGTACCCAAAGGATCTCGAGCTATGATGCATTTCCAAAGCGGCCCGGAAATGCGTCATAGCTCCGCGGGCCACATATCATTATATATTCCCATATTAGATTTTCCTACTCCAAAAAATAGCCTCGCGGTAACATTGCAAACAATAAACTTTTCGTCAAAATATGGTGTCGCAAGAAATTTTTGCGGAAAAATAATCGTTGAAGATCACTGATCTAGAAGATTAAGACCAAAAAAAAAAATGTCAGTCAATCTAGGAGAAAAAAAATGATTGGTAAGGTTTTCAGTCACGTGTCCAATGTAACTGCAGTTCACAAAAAGGAGTGAGTTACTTCACTCATTCACTTCAATGAAGTGTTCCTTTGGAACAGTTCACTCGTGAAAGACCCTCATGTTAGAAATTTTTTAAAGAAAGACCTTATAATACTACATATGTCAAGAATTAGGTTTGCTTCTTTCTTGGAAAATTAGTTCGATTTTAGGAAATTGCTTCAATCTAGAGAGATGGGCAAAGCAGTTCCTTTTAGTGAGTGAGTGAACTCCGACTTACTGACTGAAATGAACTAGTTCAGTGAACGTGGCCAAACGAACCACAGTTCATCAAAAGGAGTGAGTTACATCACTCACTCACTTCAATGAACTGCTCTTTTGGAACAGTTCACCCATTAACGACCCATCTCTCTCGATTGAAGTTCAATCGTGTAAATTCGAAGTGAAAATTGAACTGAATTTTTTTCGGAAAATTCGCTATCGTTTTTTGTGACACTTACACCTAACATCGATGAGTAATTGGTGGTCTGTGCCCTCGATAAAAATGCATTTGTTTATTTACTGAAATAGCACGATTTGTTATTAGAAAATCGTCTTCTTAGAATGATTGTGTTGGCATAGGTTATGGCTTTGGTACAGTGTTGTCGATAAGATGCATTGCAAAATGATGCTTCTATGCAACGAAAAGGAAGTCTCCGATCTTATGAAAATTGTTTGTTTGGATTTTACTTCGATCAACATCAGATTGTTTTTGCAATATCGAACGATGTTTGTTTATAGTCGAACGACTGCAAAGTTTTTCGAAATTGCAAGGAGTTTATTAACGTCCGTTCCGAATTAAATTCCTTGGAAAATAAATACCCACATCCTTTTAGATAAAAGACACAAACGACACCTACTTTTTAGATCGTGGTTCGTAAAACCCAAAAAAACGGACGTTAAAGCCAATCGGGAGCACCAGCTTAATTTAATTAGTCGGTCGAAAATTCGAACTTATGCTCTGACCACTAAATAAGAAATAAATGCCACCGAACGAACAGCCGGCACATACGGCCTTTGAACAAAAGATACCGAAATTTCTGAATGGCAGAAGTTATAGTGCGATAGAGGTCTTCGTCTTCGACTGATTTTTACGATGGTCGTAAACAAAAAGAAGCTATTCTTGTATGCCATTTTTACGATCGAAACTTCCTTGACGCTTCGCTAAAGCGAACAGAGAAAAAGAAACACACTATGCGAATTTATGGCGTAATTCTCTTTGTGGGCCACTCATATTAAAATGCCAACGTGTTCTCTTGCGGAAAGTAAGTACTCGCTGAATTGTTAGATTTGTTTATCGAGTTATTCGAAATAAAATTAATGCGATAAATAAAATACATATTGCAATTCGTTATTGCGGCAATTTAATTGTTATGAATATAAAATGTTAAGATAAAGAGCACGTGAAAAAAATATTTGAAAGGAGTGGTTCAATGTTTTGAAGAAATTTTGGAGGAATGGTCAAAAAGTTTTTTTTGACGTAAATTTGGTTTAAATAATACTGAACTACTTAAGCATACCTGTTGAATACGAAATAAAAAATAATGATCTTATTTTTTTCCAAATTGTAGACATTATTAAAAAATCAGTGAAGATTGTATTTGACTGTTGTCAAATATTTAAATAAAAAAGTTGATAAAAATTCAAGTTAACTTTGTCATTTGTTACCTGTTGACAATGTAAACATGGTAGCACTTAATTTGTATCTGCATATAATACGATTTCAGTAACTAAAACATTTGTTATTGAGTCGTTCAAATAAACTGTTTAGGAAAAAAGAAAATCGGTCAGTCGAGCCGGATTGCAGTACAGAAATTCAATGGTGGAACATTGAATTAGGATTCCGATTTTGTATTTATTTATACTTATTAATTTTGTTGTTATCCTATTGTTGAGGAGTATTTCTTTCAATTTGTAAAGTTATATTTTAATTAAAAATTTTTTTTATTAAGAACACTTGAAAATTTGAAGGTGTAAATTTTGTTTGACAGTCCATTACATGTTTTTTTACATTATTTATCAGAAAAATAAAGTATATTCGCCATAACACATTTGTTTTCATAAATTTAACGGCTGCTATCTAAAAAAAATATAAATTTTAAGATCGCTTAAACATGTTTTTTTTACTTAGATATGTTGTTCTGTAACAACATATCTAAGTAAAAAAAACTCGTACCTTTTTATAGGGGATAAAATTAAATACATCCAATAATTTCCTACTAAAACACCGTCTCTCGCTAATACAAGACCTGCTTCGAAAAACTAACTCAGCCTAATGATCGAGACATCGATCAAATCCAAAAATATTGTGCTGAAAAAAATATCATATTTGGCTCCATTGCCGCCGCCCATAACTTCAAGATTTCAAAATTCTATTCGAATCCCTACGATTGAAACGTGGTAGTTAATTGCTACCACGATCAATCTCAATTCTAATTATTTGTGTATTAATGATCGTACTATAAGATACCGATTCAATTCGGAATTGTTGAGAGTTACCAACAGGTAGTTCACTACTAGTAGTCTTTTCTAGATCGAAATTAAGACGAAAAAAATTGGTTTTTTTAGCGATCGTGCGATCGTTTGCTATTAGCGCAATTACACAAAAAGATCTTCACTCTGGAAAAAAAACACGAAGTGATCAGTTTGCTTAAAAACCGCAGGTTATAAATTTTTGAACATCTTCCAAGAAATACATTATATTAAACGTTTTTTGAAAGATCGCGCGATCCTCACTCGTCAGTCGGTTCTTGAGACAATAATAGGTCTTGAATTCTAGATAATGTGGCTAGGCTGCTGCTGGCTTTAGGCCTTTTATATATATCAAGAAGACCAGAGTACAACATCCATACTTTTTTAATGATGAGATTTTAACAATTCGGCGGTTGTGATACCGTTGCGCGATCAGTTTGTGGCCTTATGACAGACAATTAACGTAAAAAATTGATTATTTCGGGTTGATTGGCATTGGACCGGGTTGATTCCGGCGGCTGTTTTTCGATTTTTTTCGGGGATAAAATCTTTACAGTTTAAGACGAGTTTTTCGATAGACCAACGTCGTAAAGTGGATAATGTATGACTTGCATTAATAATCCGATTCTCCACGACTAATAGCACTAATTCTATTTGTTAATAATATAACCAACACCCACCTGTTTACATTATGCATGCCAAATGGTACTCGATTTAATTTAATGTTAATCAGTTCAGCCTTCAGAGAAATACAAAGCATTGATCATTAGTGGCCCCTGATCGGGCGTACTAACTACTAAGGACGGTATATGCGCGAAATCAATGTAGGTACTTATTGTTTGTTGTCTGGCTGTTGTCTTTGTCGCGATAATCTCTAAAGTCAATACTCTTGACGCTATCTGAGAGTCAAGGAAGGTTATGATTAACATCTTGGACGAACTGGTCAACACTTTTTTCAAGTGAACTTCCGTATTTATCGCTTGATATCGCTCGGTTAACTCCTCTAATAACTTATCCGCACTTCAAACGTCGCTTTACCTTGAATCGATCGTACAAAGCGATTAATTATTATTATGACGATTGGCTTTAAATGCTTGAGCTCTGAAAACTTAAACCTCTCAGAAAGTGTCTTAAGTCTTGGACGCCCACTGAATCGTTATTACCGTCCCGTCCGGTCCAGGAAATGTGGTCAGCAATTTTCTTATCTGAATTATTTCTAATGGAAATTCTCTTCTATACCGCAACCCGCAAGATCAGTTTATAAAGTGCAACGTACAGAGAGACAAATAGCAGACGGGGGGTGCTCTTCGATTTTATTATTACATTTCATCATAAAACGATGACAGGAAATATTTTGATGTTCGGACGAAAAAAAAACAACAACATCCCATTCACTTACACGATATTAATGGCAAACCGAAAACGATTCGTGTATCGTGTAGTCTTGATATTGGTCAAGAAATGCACGAAAAATCTTCCAATTTCTCGGCACAGTATACGATTCTTTTCGATGCTAACTGTATAAAATAATTTAAAATTATGTATTATGCCATTATATAGCCTAACACCCCGGTAAAGCGTCAGCAAATCTATTGAAAATGCCAGTCGATCAAACTGATCAATGGTGCGATCAATCGATAGTTCTATTGAATCGATCACATTCCGTTTAGGTCGGGAACACCTACATTTCCGTACAAGGAAATTGAGTATGATCGTGCCATAATTCGAAAAAAATTTCGAACACGCGAGTAATGACCGATTGATGATGTGTCAATTTGTGACAATTGATCGACACATTTGGGTTGTGGCAGAACAATGCGGCCAAATAACGCTTCCATGATGAGAATCCCAGAGTCGATTTCGACGAATTTCGTATCGATTTAAAAACGAAACATATGCCATTTAGCTTAGATAGAACTTTTAGGCACGTGATGAGTGTGGCCGAAACGTTTTGATTCTGTTTAGAATTAATTTTATTGATGTTGACTTGCTCCATTTGAATTAGTGCCGGAATCTTGAAATTTGTTTCGAAATAAGTTTGTGTTTCAACTAAATTATAAATTCCAGATCGATTATTAGTTTTCCGGTATAATTTTAAAATTTTTGGGCCACGACCTCATCTGCCACTATTCATAAAATCAGGATAAGGTTTTTATGGATACGTGACTGGTTCGCGATGAATTTACCGACTGCCTAGTGAAGGAATCCAGTCAAATTCACGTTTTTTTAGGACTTTCTATATGACTTCCCTGATGCATCATAATTGGAGCATTCTTTCGACTATTTTTTAAGCGAAATAAAACTGAATTTTTGAAAATTTTTATTTTGCAAAACACGTTCAAGAGGATTTCAACTAAAACGACTTAAATATAATAAAGAAAAATTATAAATTTTATCGCTAAGTGCAGTTAAAAAATTGAAGATGTTTATGTTATTCCGATCCTAAAGGTTCTCGTACGCCAGCAATTTTTCAAGCAATTAATTGTCTGACGATTATTGCCGAAACTAGTGGAGCAATTTTTCAAGCAATTAATTGCCCAGCGATTATTGCCGAAACTAGTGGAGCGACTAATGGAGCAACACAGGGCAATATCTTCCTGATTGCGGCAATATGACATTGTTTCTTGGATTGCTGGTATTGCTTGAAAAAATATCAGTCATATTCTACCTACAGGTAGATGACAGAACCATTAAATCTTTTTTGGAAAGGATATGGAAATGGCTTGTCCTCTGGTATTGCAAACGGATTAAAGAATTTAAGTCGATATAATTTATAGAATTGCGACAAATATTAACCATGAAACAAAACCCGAAAAACTGCAGAACGAGATAAGCCTACTCCTTACCAAATAAGTACAAATTTGTCACCCTAATAACTTAAAGCGTTCCACCTCTGTAAATCGTACTCCTGGTACCATGTGGAACGAAAATAAAACATTACAATGGGCGACATGACAATATCGATAAGTACTTGACACATAAGCCATGTGCCTCGAGTCAAGCGGTACGTACGAGAAGTACCTTACCTCCTTACCTGACTGGAGGCTCATATGAAAACCAGTTTTCCCATAGAACATACTACGTCATGTCTAAATATGGCGATTAAAAGCCAGCCTTTGCCGTATTCTCTAGACGTACCAAACGTAATTCGAGGTAATTGATCATCGCAAGTTTTCCACCAAAGGCTGTTTTCTATCTGAAATCTGAATCTATCTGCCAGTATCTTTCCATTTTTTTCAGCGACTATGGGAGCATCATGTGGACCGAAAACGGGTTTTTCTCAGTTTGCATCTCGTGCGTATAACTGGGCGAAAAATGATCGTTGCAACACGGCATGTACGACGGACAATTGGGCCACGACCTCAAACTAATTACAGACCGATCTCAATATTCTTGTCTATTCATTCTTCCGATAGATAACTGTAGATATCAGTCAGATATAGGTAGGTCTTCCCCAAGGTGCCGGCACTGAACCTCAAAAAACTTCACCAACCTATCCACCTATCCCACCAATCCAGTCATCCAACCAAATCGCCCATAATTAGTTAGAATCGTTAGGAAACGATGTTTCAGACGTCCGAAAATTTGACTGAAAATTCTCACCATGATAATTGCATGTACCTATGGGATTTTCGACCCAAAACGTTACCTTAGATGTTATTTTTTTTTTTCGGTGCGTCAGTAGTACCGACAAAAATGCTGTCTGATTTCAAAAATTTCAGAGAGCACGCGCAACGGCATTGACCTTAAACATCTTTAGCGAAAATCTCTATACGATGCCTTCCAGATACACGTACAGCGGCCAACTTAAGATTAATTCCGCGATTTCATAGCCAACATTACAAAAAAGGCAAAAACAACTTAAACAAAAAGTAAGCAATCATTAACAATAATGTGACTATTATATTTGTTCTTGCCATATATTCGCAGCGTAGTATCGATAGTGCTAATTGATTGAAGTATGGGCTATATGATCTTCCAATCGTGGCTATGTTTTTGCTTTGACCATTGCAAACGGCGACCAAAATTTCAATGGCGAAGGTCACTCAAACGAATCGAACAAAAAATCACCAGAAACCTGTATCTTCAACTTTAAGATCTTGTCCAATTAATTTAGTAAAAAGAAAAAAAGATTTTTACATTTGTCATGGTAATTATTACGGAAGTTGACAGCAATTCATTTCGAACTAATCACCAAAAAAAAATTGTGAAGGAAGAATTAATTGATTTTACGCACCTTTTAGGACGTTTTGATGATTTGTGCTATGATTTGATGAGGTAATCCAAAACCTGAAAGCAAAAAAAAAATCGATTCTTAAGTGTTAAGTAGTAGAAAGTCGGTTACTATAAAAGCACATCCATCATATAAGCAATTAATCAAGTCCACTTCACTAACAGAGAGCATGTAAAAAATGAATTAAATGAAATTAAAAGAATTCATATGAAATACTTATATATAAAAAAAATAGCAGTACAATTAATAAATAAATAAAAAAAAATCAAACAAAATAATAAAAATAATAAATATAAAAAAAATCAAAAAAAAAAAAATAAATAAAATAATAAAAATAAAAAATCAAATAAAATAATATACCTACATAAAAAAAATCAAATAATAGAAATAAGAAATTAAATAAAATGAAATAAAAAAAAGTAAAGTAAAATCAAATAAAATAATAAAAAAAAAAATCAAATAAAATAATACAAATAAAAAAAATATAAAAAAAAAAAATGAAAATAAAAAGAAATCAAATAAAAATATTAAAAATAAAAAATCAAATACGGAATAAATAAAATAACAAATGAGTTTTGTTAAATTTTTAAAAAACAAATTTTATATGCTGAAATACCCTTGAAAATTAAAAAAAAATGATTTTTTGTTTCTTACAGATTTGCATTTGTTTATGTCAGTGTTATAGTCAGTTTTCAATATTTCTAAACTTTTTTTTTTAAATTATTTAATATTAGATATTTAATTTTCTCTGACGAAAGGTTTTTTAAATTTTTTGGTTGGAATTTTTTTTATTAATAAATTTAAAAAAAAAAACTGATTAGCTATTTAAGTTAAAAATACTGTAACTTCTTTATTTAACAAAAAAAAAATCCCTCCGTCACCCTATAACTACTATTATGTATACATTGTTTTAAAAGATTCTTTTTTAATTTTGCAAATTGAATTGTTTTTTATGAAGTTATGATGAGGACAAGGAGCTACCATTGTTTTTATCAGTAGTGCGTTTATACCCGTAAAAAATAATGTTAACATTTTTTTTTTATTATAGTTGAATAGTTAATAAGATATGTGAACTCACAATTTAAATTGTTACTCACCATGTAACCTTGATAATAATTTTTCCAACTTACTCGGTTTTCACGGCGCACAGGGGAGTGTGAGCCCATAAGGCTGTAAAATTGTTGAATTTTCCCTAAAAAAAAACGTTTGCTCCTTCGCAATCAACGCATCTGCTTTGTGTCAAACCAGGCAAACTCGAAAATTAACTTAATTTACAATTAAATCGAAAGGAAAAGAAAATCATAAGAACATCACAAGTTTGAATGGGACGCTGTATCAGATTAAAAGGATCATCTCCAAGAGATGTGCAAATTGTAAGTTTAAATGCGTAAAATATGTAAATTTACACGAATAGGTCATTAAAATGTCGTATCACGGACGTTAATCGGAACTCATTACGAACGTAACACGTCGGTAAGCATCTGGTAATATACAGAAATTATAACATATCCGAACCTGAACATCGGGGGGAGTGCACAAGGCGCATGACTATTAAAACAAGTTAAATATACTGCACAGCCAATCGACTATTTTCCTTTACAGGAAATATAAATTTTGTGTAATTAAATTCACTTGGAGCAGGTCGTGCAGTTTAGTGTGGTTTTTTATTAATTCATTCAGATGTGGTGTTACCCCCTTACTCTCCATCCCTTCGGAAAAGGTACACATTAACCATACGTTTCTGCATTGAAATCCCAACAGGAATCCCGTCTGTCAGTTTATTTGCCATCTGACGAGGGTAGTAACGTCAAATAACCTTCAATCTGCAAACGAAATGAGCCTTTACAGTGTTGCCTGCAGGCGGCGAATACAGAAAAATCTCATCAAAGATGAAACATACATTTTTGTAATAGGTTCGCATAAAAATGCATAAAAAATTGTATTCATGTTGTCGACTCTGACATACAGGCAACTTTTTCTTCAAGTGGTTCGCATCCTAATTAAAAAAAAATTGTAAAGACGAGAACAGAAAAAAAATTTGAAGTCTGTGTAAAATAAAAACAGGCGTTTTTTTTCGTTCCTCTGAACAGAAAAGAAGTCGTTAAACTTCTTTCCTTATCTTTTGCTTTTAGCCTCGTCACATATGTGGGCTGAATAAAAGTCTCAGTTAAAAGCCCTGCGTTGGGCGCCCAACTGAAAAGAAGAACACAAGGAATGGGAGCACCTTTAGAAGTAATGTAAAGCTGCTGCTAACCAGACGACTCTACGGTAAAAGTCATCCGGACAATTTTCCTGAGTGGATTTCATTCAAGTACTCCGTAGGCTTGGGATTTTCTATGAATATAAAGAATCTATAGAACAGTGATTTCTTTGGCACCGAAACCCCTATCTTAACCGGCATGTCCTCCTCTACGATAAATCTTAATTTTACGTCAGTTAAATGCGCTAAAAATCTATTTCAGTTATACGAGTACTTCTGAGCCAATAAATCGTCTCACAGCTCAAGAGCCAGGCTCGACTATACGACACACAAGTGCACTAATTAAGTGCAAAATCCTAGTCGTAAATTCAATTTCAGAGTGTCGGTTATTTATGATTTGGGGTGTTAAATTTTGTGCGTATACGAAACCGAGTGCCAGCCCCCATTCTGAATACAGGATCCTGTGCGCCGCCATTCGTCATATTTGAATAATTGTCTTCACTTCCAAACCGAAACACCTTAAATTGTTTATTATATGCAATTTCGAGAAAATTTACGACTATCGCCCCAGCAGTGCACACACTATTATTCGACGAATATAGCTTGCTGCAATTGGTTTTGCGCAAAATTTTATGATTGGCATATGTCGTGCTTTTATACGGCAATGTCGCCAGCACACTGCGAAAAAACCAACATCTCTTTGGTTGCGACGAACAATCGTAAAATTTAAAATTTTAGTAAGCAATTCTAAGATGCGCGAAAATAAGATTTTCATGGTCCATTTTTGGTTTGAAATTGGTTTTATTATAAAAAATTTTTTTCTGTCTTGGCTTTGTTTTATTGTAAATGATGCCACGATGCGCGGCACAATATATAAAATGCATAATATGAGCAATAAAGGTGAACGGTACTAGTGTTCGTAATAATGAGTTGCTGTTCTTTATCTTGTTCTTAGGGTCGTTAAAGGTAGTCATAAAGATTATTTAACGACCATTCGTTAGGATTTCTCGTGTTATTTGCGGATTTCTTTTCAGTAAAGTGGATGAGGAGATCTCTTAACTCTTCTGTCCGTTTATTTCTGACTTTTTTTTAATACTTTTGTTAATTTTTATTTGGGGTTTTTGTTCTAAGATGATTTTCCCATGAATCGAAGAGTGGGAAGTATAGACAGGTTTTTAATAAGCTCATTCTTTGATAGATTAATTATGAAAAATATTCGAGACAATTTAGAGATGTGTAATTTTAGGGTGAAAAAATAATACAATAAAAATTTAAGAACCGTTCTGGACACTGGGTCAAATTTGGGGAAAATCGTAAAAACTGCTAAAACGTAGAGAAAATATAGTGAATAAATTTCAGTATCTATCCACACAGTAAAAAATTTTCATTGAATTTGACATATTTTGAACAGTAGTCAAATATGCCTCACCTTTTAAGTAAATTTACATTGGGATGTAAATTGATAAAAATTTGAATGTAATTTCCAATTTTTGTCTGTAAATTTCAATTTGCAATCAGTATCTAAATTTCAACTTCGAAAGCAGCAAATTCACTGGATATTCTGTACCCTTCAGTTGAAAAGTACATGAATAATTTACTAATACCAGTAATTTCGTGTAAAATTGCTTGAAATAAGTACTTTTACTTGAAAAAATGAAATACCTATACTGACAATTTCAAGATTTTTTAAAACAGTGTCTAAATTGTTTCAGTGTCTAACTGTGATATCAATACGCTTTAAAGAGCCCAAAACACAAATATTAAATACAAAAAGATTTATCAATGTAGGAAACAAGTATGTAGTCATATTAATAGCAGGAAATGCATATTTTTATTTCGAGCAACTGATAGGCTTAGGGATCAACAAAGCCTTCGACACTAGAGACATGTATTCTTTGTTACCGTCAGACTGTCTGTCTAGCCCACTTAGCTAAGTACATTACAGTGCTCACTAGAAGCATAGAATTTATGTAAGACGAAATTCTTACCACACCAAACACACTTAATAGCCTTATCTCATCTATCACCTTAGGCTAGGAACGAAGGAAGGTGTACCTGGCAGAGGTGCTTCATCCATGGTTCAAATAACAATGTAAAATGTACGAGCTGTAAGCTTTGTTGCTAATTCTATTAGACAAATTACTACTCAATATGAATGCACAAATCAGCTTAACAGGTAAAGAACATATTTCTATTTAAAGAACCTTTCTTACTTGCAAACATCGAGAATAATTCGCATTGAAAAGCCAACCAAAGCCTCAATTATTTCTTTTTTCTTTCTTCCGAATCGGGTCCCTCTTTAACTGAATTTTATATTAATTTCCTTGGTAAAAATCTTAAGCAGTCTATTCGAGAAAAATAAAAAGCATACCACTTGAGTTATTTATGTATCATTCGAAAGGCCCATCAATTTCATCCCTCTAATCTTTATCCTGAAAGATTTGTCGATTCAAGCGAATCCGTGAAATGTTTTTCGGTTTTTTTTTCGCCCTGAATTTTATTTTCATGTTTCAAATTGACGTATACACTACTCCGGGCTGAATCGCGCGGTGGTTCTTCATAATTTTTTTATTAAATTTAAAAAATGATTGACACCCAGAGGATGGATATAGCAGAGAGATTTAAGAAAAATAACGCCGCGAAAATTATAAGCTGAATAAAGGCAAGTTTCGGTTGCCACTTAATAAATTTCAATAGGTTTTGAGCTTAGTCTGGACTTGATTTTGACCATGCAAATTCTTATTCCGTGCGGAAAATTTGCCGATAATCAGAGGCAAATTTTTATTATTCGAAAAAATAGTACCACCTAATTATTAAAATTGTATTTAATAATTGGATTGGCCATTTCTTTCACTTCACGTCGGTTTGGGAAAGTTTAATTCAATTAAATGGATGCGAGAGCGAGTGATTTGCATCTTTGGTTATTATCGAACTCAAACCGAATTAGATTAACAGTATAAAAATCGTCGGTAGCTTTTCATTATTAGATGCGGTCTGAAGATACTCGGGGTACGTACGCATTTTATAGTGGAAAGAAAATGCAATCAGAAGCGCCGTAATTGGTTAAGTTGAGTATGACGGGACGGATTATATGCATTAGCCATAAGGAACTCGTTTATCGCATTCAATTTCCGGGATTTCGATTTGATGGACTGTACGGCAGACCACACTCAAGAAAGATCTTAAAGATCAAATGTGTATCATATCAATATTAAAATGGGATGTTCTCTCAAATGAATATAAGATTTCATCTTCCACTTGACCACGTAATGAGCGTGTACTAAATATTGCTATATAAGATACATTTTTTTTAATTAAACAATTTAATGTTAGTTTGAATCAAGCGAAAAATGTTTACCGCCATAAGTACATTCACAATTTACTACCATATTAGTTCCTACCGCATAGAAAACTACTTTGTTGAAAAAAAAGAGTGGCTCTTGTAAAAATGGATAGCTTAGAAAGGATTTAAGCTAGACAAATAGATTTTTTCTTGAATGAAAGATGGTAAAATATACTTTGATAATACAAAAAAAAAATAATTATATTTGCCAGTATTTGGCATGAATTCTTTACTATTAAAAAATTTACTGGATTTTTGACAAATTTTTTTGATCAAATGTTTTGACAATAGTAGGTATTTAAAAATTTAACTGAATTTTTGTCAAATTTTGATGGTCAAACATTTTGACATTATTATTTAAAAATTGACTGGGTTTTTGTCAAATTTTTATGGTAAAATATTTTGGCAATATTATTTATAGTAGCCTAATTTATTACCTGGATTAATGATTCAACACCTACAGATTCTATCTATAGTGTAACAATATTGGGATGGACTGTACTTGTTGATGCTTTTGATAGATATAATTACAAAATTCAAAGCTACTGAAGGTCGTGTTTTATCTACTTAATTATATTTCTATTATAATTTATAAGTTGATATTTTAATGTGTAATTTTTTTTTTAAATTAGTTACCCGAAAACAAACATGCCTTAATATGAAATTATAATTAAATTAACGGCAATAACCGTATAAAATGTCGTTAATAAGCACATAGCTGTATCTTTAAGTGTGGATAATATTTCCTCAATTTTCGACAATGTAATTCGGGCGTACTTAATCTGAAACCTACCTCCGGGCGACGATTAGTGTAGTGTTCGGAAACAAAAATATTTCGTCAATTATCATAAGCCGTTCGCAAACCTTTGGGATATATCAAAAAATTAAGCGCACAATAGACCAATAGGTGTTCTGTCGTCTTTAAAACTTAATCGAACGTCTGATGTAAGAAGGGTCACGGTCAAGCGAATAGGAAAAATTGGCGCGTACATCATTCAATTGAATACCTCTGGATGCCTTTAACTCGCAAGTACTCGTATGTACGTTCGTCTGGGTATCTGCTACGTAAACTTTAAAACTTAATTACCCATGACCAGACGTTGTCAAGTTGCAATTATCCCATCTAAAAGGCTCTCAACAAAACCTCCACGTTTGCTATGACCTTTTGTGTCTGGTGTGCGTCAATATCGGATAAAATACAAAAGAACATTGTTGAAATGAAAAATGATTGGAATGGAGCAAAAAAAATTCCAAGTTAACATCACTGATAAATACATAAATTATTTATACTATAACCAGGCACAATTTACGAATCGCAATCACGGAAATAGAGCTATAGTAATTTGTAGCGACATATTAAAGAATCTAATTAAGAACGAAATAGATACTTCCAGTAATCTAAAGTTTGAGCTACTAGACAAATTCTCAATGAAAACACGGTTTCCAGAAAGATATACGGAAATTAAATTGATATTTTGCGATGCGTTACATGTAGTATAAAACAGCACATCTCACATACGATCAGTTTTGAATGAGAATACGATTAGAGATGAGAGTTGAGATGTTCACGAATGAACTGTTAAAAAATAACCCTTCATTGAAGTGAGTGAGTGAAGAAAGTAACTCCTTTTGGTGAACTGTAGTTCCATTGGACACGTGGCGAAAAACTTTACCAACCTTTATTTTGGTCATCATCTTCTAAGTTAAACTTCCTTTCAGTAAAGTACTACACTCCGAGGCACTCAACTTACTTTAAAGAAGAAGTTCAGTGAAGTAGTTCAAGAACTTCTCTTTCTATCTCGCGAACTATTTCTTATTTTAGTTCATTCATACTTCAACTTGAGGGTAGAAGATGATGAGCAAAAAAACTTTCTTCACTCACTCACTTCAATGAACTGTTCTTTTGGAACAGCTCACTCGTGAACGACCCATCACTAGCTCTTTTACTTTCTATAAGGTTAAACTTTTCAGTTCCTTCAAAGACGATCATTTGTATTTTCTGTGACACCTGCATAGTCGCAGTTAATTGGTTAAACTTACTTTGACCTCAATTTCTTGTGCAAACATAATATTGAAAAATGTGTTTTTATACGAAATTATATTTTGACTGCAACCTATCAAAATATGTAAACAAAATAAGCACTATTTTCGCTATCTGGATTGCAAATTCTTTTGTTTGTAAACAAGCCTTTTGCTATTTTTAGATCTTTCAGATTGTCTGTTATTAAATAAAAATCACCTGTACTATCGTTTTATTATTTTCCGTGGCGGGACCAGGGCGGTCACAACTAATATGCCAGGAAGTCTAGTCGTTTCTAGTATTAATATTTTCTCAGTACACAAAAGCAAAGCCGTGAAAAATTTAAATTCCAATCAACCATATTTTTAAACTTATTTCTAGTGATATAAAAAATAGAGAAAGAATTCGTCACCACTTTTATAAAGTTGATCAGATCCTATTTATCATAACAAAAGCAACATATGAAATGTTGTGTTATTTGATTAGAAACACCTGAATAACTCTTATATATAATATAATTTTGCATAGATATCATAAATGAAATCTACGCAACATAAGTTTTTACTAATTTAAAAAAACAAAATGTTGGTAGTTAAAATTGTTATAAGAATTCAAAAACTTATAAAGTGTGTAAAACTTTTCAATTTTAATTTATTAGATATTTATCAACTTGAAAATTTATTTCACATTTCCGCTTTAGTATCTTTTGTTTTAAATATATACATTAGATTAACTACCGTTAAGTATTCGTACAAACCATATATGTATTTGAGTTGTATACTTTAAATTTCAAAATTCGCAAACGAATCAAACAAATTAGATATCTAAATATAAAAAAATCGATATTAAAAATTCACACTTACATTCCAAAATATCTTGCACAAATCTCCAGGCTGCTCTCCCTGCAATAAAAGCAAACGATTTGATTATTCGTCAATTTAAATGTTGCTAATTAGAGTCACCTTTAATTTCGGTAAAACCAATTAACTATGCTAATTTCAAATGGTATAATTTATTCTAATTCAGTTTGTCGTTTGTATTAAAAACGTTTTAAAAATGTATTTTTTTTTAGAACTATATTTTGACCACCTTATTAAAAGCTGGTATGTTTACAACAGTCTACGTACTAAGATTACCGTTTACAAGCCTAAGATCAGAGGGAGCGAATTTGAATTTGATTTGTTTTTAATCCAAAAATCTTAATTTTTTATATTAGGCAATATTAACGATATTTTTTTGGCAAAGTCTAAAAAACCGAAATTAAATGTTCTTTCTTTTCGAAACTCTCTCACAACGAAAGGAATGTGAAGAATTTTTCCAATGACATTTTAATAACCACTTTGTGAATTTATGTGGTTTCGATAAATGTACGAGAATGTGTAGAACTGGTTTTTTTTCTTGAAAATACGTCGTTGTATGAATGAGAAAAACACAAGTCAGTTTTTGAGTGTGAGAAGATATTCAGCCACAATGTCAATGACTTGGAATAAATTTGACAAAAAAATAATCACTATACATATAATCTTATTATTATTATTTGATTTTGTGCACAAAATGCAGAATAGGACCGAACATGGAATATATCAAGACTCGTTTTGCACAAAAAATTATTGTATAAATAGATTTTGTGAAAATGGTAGCAAGTTTGATTAACTTAAGACCGGTTCGAAATTTTATTAAGATTTTGTTAAATATTTCTAGCGGGTGATATGACGTTTACCGCTACATGGTCAAATTATACTTAAATCTATTTTCTTACAAATATATGTCACGGAAGGGGATTAGATGAAGTGGAAGGAACTAAGATTTTTGTATAAAAGAGAAGTACCTACCTGGTTGTTCTCTGTTCTGAATGTAAGCCAATAACCTCTAAGTCTTAACGCTCAAACAGATTTCTTCAAATTGATTACAAGGATTGGCATAGAAGTGCGCTTTACGTATTTGTATGAAGGTTTCGTAACCACTTGAGCTTATCTGATGGGATTAGATGGACCACCCACTTACGATTGCGGTTAGAATTCGATTGAATTTAAGACGGTGCTTTAAGTTTCAATCGAATGAAATAATTAAATCGATCGATTGCTTATCAAGGAGAGGGTTCACCGACAATTTAAAGTATTTAGTTTGAATGACTTCGCGGTAACTGACCCCTCATTAATCTCACCCGGAATTACGTACCGTGAAATTGAGTGAAAATTTGATTTGCAAAAAAAAAGTCGGACAACAGTTACCGGTCACTTTTTATTATTTTTCGATCAGATGTGCTTAAATTTGAATTGTAATTGCCTCTTCCTCACCATTTTTAGAATTTACAAAATTTTTAACTTTTCTACGCGACTTCAATTATTTTTTAGGAGTTTCTAGAAGTCTTCAAAATAAAAAACAATTTGATATTTCATTAGATCTTAGAGATATTGAAGAATTCGTGAAAATATACTAAATTCCTTTTCAATCCATTGGATTAATGCCGAAAATTCCTGAAATCACTTTTTAGAAGTGAAAATCCAACTCGATACACAGAAAAGTTATTTGTAAATTTACAATATTTAATATACATAATAAGATTATCCCCATAGCATACGTAAAATTACCTTTTTCATGTAAAAACGCTAGTATAATAATAATCAATGGCACAACAGCGCAAATTGAGCCTAGGCCTTGAAGTAATGCTAAAGTTACTTCATTGCTAGACCAACACTAGGAGGTGAAGTGGTCAGCTTCACGTTTGTCCGTGATTATTACCCAGATTTTAACTCAGATACTCATTTAAAGCTGAGTGAAGTGGTAGTCCGGCACCCAATCCCATTTTGAAAAATGACTTGTTGCCAAGCAGTAAGAACGTTATAACCACTATGTTATAATTTTTTTACATGAAATATTATGTAAAATTACACAAAGATAAAAATTACAATAACTCGTACGGAAAACTACAGTTCTAAACATGGATGAATAGCATTAATCTATGTAAAATATAAAATTAATGTACGAACTTACAGTCAGTACCTACTTCAATGGAATTTTACATCTAGACATGCTAACATTCGCTAAACATCGCGATTAATATTTCTTATAATAGGTAGGAAATAACTGCTTCATTTGATTAAATGCTATTTTACATTATCTTATTTATCACGAAAATGTAATTTTTTTTTATTGTTTTTTTTATATTTTTGATAAGTAAAATACATTTTTTGGATATAAAACCTGGTTCTTGTTTATTTGCTATAGGTTACCACTTTTATTTATTACAAGTAAGTGTTACCATTTTGCTGTTTAAGTGTTTATAAAAAACAATATTAAAAAACATAGTTAGTTCGTGTAATTTTTCGCTCCAATAAATCTTAGTATTAGAATATAATTCTAAAACTATCGATTTAAATTAAGTATTCTGTAAATTAATTTACAAATTGAAATGTAGTTTTAAGTGTGGCTACTTCTACAATATACCCTTAAAGCGGTAAAGTTACATATTATAAATTACTTCAATGAAGGTAATTTCAACCTCTAAATTGTAATATTACATGTTCCATGTGATTTATGATTACTATCAAGCATGTGATTTTACATATATATTTATTACTTTTCCGAATTTTAATTTTACATTTGAAATGTAAGTGGTTTTGAGACATGAAAATTTACAATATTTGTTATTGGCACTTATGTAGTTGCCAACATTTAATGTTGAAAAATTTTTAACTGTGTATCTCATCGGTCTAAAAATATATTGAGAAATTCCTGAAATGGCTTCTAGTGCGGTGGTGGTTTAATGAGAACAAATTCTGTCAACATCATTGAAGGAACATATACTGAACAAAATTATGCTACTGAGTGCAGCGAGTTGGACTAATATATGACCCTACTCTTTCATGGAATATGTGAAGATTTTCTATGCGAAATGGAAAAGATTATTTTGACTCAGCAAATTTGTAATTTAATTATTTTGGATGCATGGAAAGTCGGAAAGTGAATAAAAAATATTAGGCGCAATACGGAGCCATGCGAGGACCGGCAGCTGTAAGAGTTTTGAGTCAGCGAATTTCCGGGGTAAAACAATTAAAATTCGAAAAGAAAAAGCAGAAATTATCACTTGCAATAAAATCAGTATCATCAATATCATTTTTCACCTATCATCAGAAATATATTGAAATAAATACTTGCATGATTTTAATAAAAAGAAAAAGCGAAATTTAAACTTTTATATCAACATGCATGATTCTTGGGGGAAAAAAAGAGTCAAAAGTGCGAATCATTAGCACCGACATTTTTTATAAAGCATATTCAGGACGCAATTCAGTGCATATATGCAACCGAAACGAAGGCATACAAGGTTATACAAAGCGTTTATAAAGTGAATGCTACTGGCTAGAGTAAAACGCTTCGTGAAAGCCAATTATTTTACACTAGATACGGTAGGTAACTGTGAAGTACTTGAGATAAAGGTAGTTGAATGGAAACCTGCTCAGTTTAATGATGACGGCTTCCAATCACTTTCGAAGGGCACTTACAGCGGGATGTAATCCGAAATTGAGCCCATTTCGCTTCTCATTTAGGCTCGCACATTTAAAGGCTACATTCCAAAAACTTTGTAAATTATCCAACATTCTGGTGCACAGAAACAGTGTCCTCGATTATGCCATTAATGCGCATAGTATTGCCAACAATAAATTTAATCAGCCATACGATTGTAGTACGAGGTTTCCATGTGGCATGGATTATCCACTTCTATGTCGATAGTAGGACCAATCCAGCTCCTAATTACCATTTCGAATTCAATCCGATGTATTCATTAGATCGATACTAACGTACATCGCATAATACTTGTTTCGAGTATCTATCTATAATGCAAGGCCGGGCAAAATTTCAAATCGATATTATGTGGATGAGAGGATGTGGAACTAAGCTACCCCCTTGCCGCCTTGTAACATAAATGAATGATGCAAAAGGCAATTTCGGAAACCTCTCATGCGAGTATATGCCAATAAAAAATGTAAAAGAAATGATTTTACGTCTTACTGTGACTTAACCGACCAGAAATCGATTTATATAACATTTTGTATTATTAGTCTTATAACATTGTCGAATTGTGGTAGTCTTCATACGATGTGTCGTTAATACCTAGGACTTATTGTACGGACGACTTGCTTAGCAACAAGTCCGAATTGTTCGGGTTCTCCCCAAAAGCGATTATATCGTGAGCGCTATGACGATTTTATGTGAAATTTTTCGTTTTGCTTGCGTGCCAGCGAATTAGAGTGCAATTAAGTGCAAGCCATTCGGTAAATGTCCGAAGAAAGAACACAACTTACATGGTTTCGAGTCGACAGGTAGGCAACAAGGTAAGGTACAATATGGCGAAAAAAGGGGCAAATACGAGCATAGGAGAGAAAAAAAATTATTTGACGAGAAAATTACGGAAAAGATAAGAGCCATGTGACAGTTTAATTTGCGATCATGGTCGGAACTACCCGTATGCCAAATATACGATGGCTCTGGGCCATTATTCTGATTACCTTTCCGGCACTATGAAGTACTTATTATGCCCTAATGCCTATGCATAGTAGGCATGTACCAAAGTAGATAAAAACTTTAATTTGATGAGGCAAATACAATTACATCTCATATTATTACCTCTCAACTATTGCTGCAGTGTCTGCCACATTAAAGAGAATTTAGCCATTCTGGCAATGGTACGATCATTACAGAAGCATCCAAGGCGTTCACTGAAGAGTAACTTGTTTCGGTCCATGAAAATAACGATATTCTTGTCAACGATACGTAAAAAATGCAGACATTACTGCAATACAGTCTTTATAAAGTCAAGCGCCTTCTCCGCATCGATTTTTTTTTGTTTGACACAAAAACTACGACCTTCTTCCTCTTCGCATTACCAGTAAGCAACTAATTCACGCATAAAAAAAAACCGACATCAAATTTCAAGCTTAGCGAACTAACTAGCCAATAACTGCTTTGGAAAAAAAAAACATTTTAATAAGCAGTCATTACCTTATGCAATACCTAAGAAGCGTTTGGTACTATTAAGGTAGTTGGGTAATGTGATCGGTAATGATTACTCATGCATTACACGCCAAGCGGTCAAATTTCAGGGCTGAAAAAATTAGTGCAAGTGTTAGTGCCTAAGGTAGCGTATTGATACATCAATTCATTTAATTCAATCGTTAGGAATTGATAAACTAGATTATGTGGAAACTTCTTGACGATTCGGGACAGAGTTAATCGACTGTTCACAGAATACATTTATATTTTATTGGGGATATGTATGTGTTTCTTATTTAATAATTACAAATATTTTTCCATTTGTCAGATGGATGCGACCATTATTATACTGGTGATCGTGAAATACATTTTTAAGTGATCGTTTTAATAAATTTATGATCTTTAAGCGTTTGTGGAGGATGAGTGATCGTTTTATCTGACGAGGATCACTTGAAGTTTGCTTATGCGAAATATTTCATAACGTCTTTAAGCTAGTTGCGAATTGAAATCGCGCGATCTTGATTATAACACAATACCTGCATTGCAATGAATCAATTAATCATCGAAATTCCCATTTATTTCGATCTTAATAACTTTTCGTTTACTTTACAACGATCAGCAAATTGATTTTAGTTCGAATAGAGTGCGATAACACATATCATAATTACAGTCGGAGACAACAACAATTCATGCCCTGACCTATGACAACTTCGCGACATGTGGTCGATCACGTATTCACGTGAAGCGCACGACAACGTACCAACCATTACTCGGTACATCGCAATTTTCTCCATATTGCTGACCACAAAACCTTTTTGCTGGTCTTAGCAATAAATTTAATGCAAAATGATGTTCCGATCGAACGGGGCGCGATCATTTTATATTAACGTCGTATTTATTTTCGATTTATGTTGCAGGTACGTTGTGTGGGTGGGTGCGGAATCGCAATATCTACACATAAGTTTTTAATGTTGTTTCATAAAATTCTTAAGTATCGCACCGATTTTATAATCATATACGAGCGCCGGGATACTTTCACTCGAACTAGCAGCTACGATCGGTTTTATAGGTACGTTGAATATTGAATTCTTCCGTGAGAAGGCGTTACGATCGTTGCCAACCAGTCAGATGGAAATATTCATATTTTATATAAGGAAAAAAAGTTATAAATTTCTTATTATTTGTCAGCACGTCGAGGTGAAAGGTTATCGATCGGCTTTTAGTAGTATTTTCTTTTTATATGATCGTTACAAAATATGCTTACATGAAAAAACATCATCAGTAAAGTGGGTACTTGGTACAATGAAGAAATATTCTGATTGTTCCTTAATCTTTTGAGCGCTTTACTCTAATGATCAAATCCAATACCATCCAACTCCCTCCTCCCCTCTCACACCCCATCCCTCTATAAGACACCACTCATAGGTGTTCACCCATTCTACCTACCATAAAAATTTCAACTGAATATATCAACGATTTGAGAGCTACGCACCTTCAAACGGTTTTGCGTACGGAGTCTACGGCGGTCAGACGGACATTTTCATTTTTTTTGTTCTAAAACGCGTAAATACAAAAATTGAGGGTAGCAAATTTTTTTGAAATATCAGGTCGATAACAATACTTTATTATTAAAAAATAATAAATAAATTTTACTAAAAATTTGAATAAATATGATAAATACTAATAATAAGCCTGTTTCAAATAAACCCCTATTTGATATTGATATCTATATATGAACACAATTTTTATGGGGGTTTGAGGGTTATGGTGTTTTGAGTAAATATCTAATTGGTGGTACTGCAATAAGTAGATATTACCCTTTTAATATAAGTTTTATACAACTCACTCGAAAATCTCGATATTTTTTAATTGAAGATCTGATGGAAACTTTTTTAAAAGCGGTTGCCATTAAAAGGATATTGTTTTCTTTCCAGAAAGTTAAGTAAAGATTTAAATTTGTCGACAAACTACTATGTATTGTCTCGATAATAATTTATGTGTAGTCTTCCCTCGTTATTTTGTTCGCGCAGCAATACAAATCCATTTCGATAGTCAAAAATTCCTATTTGCCCCCATTTCAACATGCAATCTCACCCTTGAGGCTTCGCAAACCGTACAATTTGTTATTTAAAATCGTATCACACGTCCAATTATTTCGGAAATTGACTAAAACTTTGTGTGAGCCCGTTTATGGATGGGGGATGTATGTACATGCCGTCTGCGCGGCCAATCCCACAGTCCCATGAATAGGGTTTTCGAGGGGTGCAAAATGTATCTCTAATCGATTATAAATGGGCCAAAACCTTATACCATATTCGTTTCCCTTCGTCGTTTCAATAGTCTGTCCCAACAGTTATCCATGTCATTCAGATCGCGATAGAAAGTAGCAATTTAGGCTTTCATTAGACTTTCAACTCCACGCTCGACGAGCACGCGTATTTTATTATTATCCTTGCAACTACCACCCACTAGAGGACTTGGGGTGGTTCAAATACAATACATTGAGAAAAACTGAACCATATACTCTTTTCGGACTTCTGCCACTTCGGTGTGATTAATTACCAACTTGGACAATCTCGATAATGAAAATTTTGTGGAACACGGGCTTCTTAGAAAATCCGAATCGGATACAGATCGAGAGGAAGCGAATTATATTTCGTTATATCCAAACGAAATCAGACATGCGGCTTGGCCAAGTAGTTTTTTACTAAAGATATTTCAGAAGAAAAAAATCTTGAAGGAAAAAAAACATACGCGTAAGCTGTAAAAGATGCCAAACCGGTTACTATTGTAGAGATTGGAAGATTGGAAGAAGCTTTTTTTCAATTTTTTCTTCTTTATACTGCTTAAGTTTTTTTCAGATCCAATGTCGCTTAAGACCGGTGTTAAGACATTTTGGTGTCTCGGGCTGCCAGATTAACATTAGTTTCGGCGACCTCACGCAGAACACAAGAATGTAGCTCATTAATAAGAACACGACTAATTTTAAACGATAAGACCCAGTTGTTTTAAAATTGTACGACCTTGTTTTTCTGCTATCTGCTGTGTTTAGAGATTAGGAAAAAATTTACATTGAGTTCTAATTATTTGAATTTAGGACGGAATTTTGGCAATTTACTTAAACAAAATTTTCACTAAAACGGAAATGTGTGTTTTGATCACAAATAACGAATAGAAAAAAAATCTTAATCTACAATCTGCTTTCTATTTTAAACAGAGTTAATGTCAGAACGAGAAAAATATCGGTTCAAATATCTGCAGCCATTCATCAGTACATTTCAGGCGTATTGGAATCATAGCTGAACAACTACAGGGATGTTCCACGGATCATTTATTCGTTGAAAACAAAATTAAAATCGGCCATATTACACTCTTTGGAGTTGAATATCAAAAAATCTTGACATGAGCTGTTAAATATATTTATATTAAGAAAGCCCGAGGAAGTAAAAACCACTCCGATATCTTGTCACTCCTAAGAGATATGGCGGAATTCGTGAAAACATAAATTTTTTATTTTCCAACCCCTAAGAGGGTTGAATCTTACGGGTTGAAAAATAAAAAATTTAAAAAACAAGTTTTAGGTTATTATAAAACAAGCACGTGTAAGTTAAAAGTTATTCGATATCTAATTAGATCGGAGGGATAGCGCTAAATTCGTGAAAATGAATACAACCTCTTTACACCACGGTAAGGTTCGAATTTAAAAAAATCCTGAAAACACTTTCTATATACTTATATGAAAAATACGTAAAATTAAAATATGTTCAATATAGTTCAGTCTACCATTAAAAAAACCCAACTTAATAGCTCATAGAATTTGAGAGATATAAGCTTTCAAACGTTTTGCACACGGAAGACGGCGCACAGACGGACTGAAATTTTTATTTGTTTTATTGATGTGTATTAGTCATGAAACGTAAGAAAATTTTTAGGGTAGCAATTTTTTTCTAATATCGCTAACAATGCTTTATTAATAAAATAATAACTCAAATTCAAACAATATTTATTTATAATAATTCAAAATGCATTAACAGAATAATATAGTTTTAAAGATAAGACTTACGAGTATCATCTTAATTATTAAAATAATAAAGTAAAATTAATAATAAAGAGGACTGTGGGTCAGATAATTTGACCAACAAAGAGTTGCCATCTAAATCATAGCGACGATTTGTTTTTACTTAAAACTATAGTCTATCCCCAAGCTTTCCATTCGGTGGTTTGGAAAAAATAAGAATAAATTACCCCTAAGACAAAAGTTAAATATTAATTTTTATTTTCATAATTTCTGAGATAAATACAAAGAAGTGAGAGTACTTTTCAGAAAAAAAATAATAATAATAATAACAATAACTCTGCATGTAATAAAATAAACAATTGTTACAAATAGGCTAATAACAATTTTACGATATTGTTATTTTTTTTTTTCAATTAAAGAAATGATAGAGCTTATTAAGAGAGCCAAAGTGAAAAATAGTATTGCTAACAAAACAGCAAAAATAATTAGGCCATACTGCCATTTGCATTACAATAACTCCACGGTTTTGTCGAAACTTTATACGAAATTAGAAAAAAAAACACTTTCTCGTTTTATAGCTGTGAAATTAAGTTTTATTTGTTGTTAATTTTTTCTCGCCAGTAGATCGATATACTTTTCTTTATTGGTTTATTTAGCGCTAGTTGATATCACAAGTGCGTCTTTCATGAATGAAAACAATGTGGGCTTAAGGTGTTTCGCTGGACATGTTCGGGGTAAAGCGAATACTACATTGCTCTTTAAGAAGTACACAAATGCCCTCCTCCTCTTTTTATCGCACATAAAATTATCAAAAGAAATAAAAAAAATATTTAAATTTTGTTTAAATTTTTGAAAGTTTTCAAAAATGTTTGACAATTTTCCAAACGTTTTTTTTATTTTCATATAGATATATGTAGGTATATACATATTTTATTATCATATATATGTATGACCACTTCTTGTATTACACTGTTTGACCAAGTGGTCAAATTGCAGTAATATGCAATGCGAAGTAGGCGAATACAAATAAACCTCACAGTATTCATTCGTTCAAATTCACTATTTTGCATTGCTTACTACTGCAATTTGACAGCGTAATTGTGTAATACTGGCTTTAGAAGTAGTCATGTTTAATATTCAAGAATCATACAATCGTTTTAAGTCATAGTCTTATTACTTTTTGGTACCTCTATTACCAAAAGGTTCAAGGACATACATACATATTTAAATGCACCTAAAATGGGTGAGATCCACTTAATCGGTTTTTTATGAAATTTTGAAAAGGTCTAAAATAATGGGCATTAATCACCAACTAGCCTTTCGAAGTCGAAGTGAATATACTAAGTTTAAAGTTTCTAGCATAAAATTTTGGTAATGATGTCTTAAGATAATAGATTCATAGATTTCATTTAATAGGTTCATAGATTCATTCAATTCACTCGGGACTAAACGACATAATATTTGCTGCTATAAACTGGTTCCTTTTTTTCCTAAATATAACGAATTTACAACTGAATAGCACAGTAGCAAGGTGTATAACTTGCAGAAATCCAGAATTAGGTCGATTTCTGATCGATTCTCATGACCTAGACCGGGGCCACACACTCAATCGGTTAGAAAGTAACACTTTTATTTGAAAATTTTTAAGATTTCGATTGGCAGAACAATCTCTTAAATTGGCTAAATATTTTCGCTATAGGTACTCAGACACAAAGTGCTAAAATATGAAACATGTTGAATTGTTGATATTGCAAATAGTCATTACATTGATTGACACCTCTAAGTACAGTATCGACGGATTTAATAAAACACTTTGCACGGTATTATAACAAGTTATTTTTCTGACCTCTTTTGTGCACATATCGCATACGTTTGTAGCGTCAGTAATCGCGATTGCATTTGTTAGTTAGCCGCGCTGGTGTAGGGGTGTCGCAAGCAAAATATGTCAAGCAATCAAACAATAGATTTTTCCTGACACCTGTCTGCAAAGTTAATTAGCAGTTGACATCAAATTAAAGGTGTGATTCTTCGACTGCATAAACCCTCTACGAAGCTTCGGGTCTTTAACTTAATAAAACCTAATGATCGATAGATCTCGACATTTAATGGGACCTCCAGCTATAACCAGGGTCCAATCAAATCCATTTAGTATCTTAAAGCATTTTCGTTAAGCTAGAATCTGATTATTTTCAGTGTCTGACTCGGTGAATATTCACCGAAAATTGTTGTTACGAATCAAATTGGTTTTGGCTTTTCGATGAAAAACTATGCAGGATTTTTGTATCTATTTAAGATAGAACCGGTTTGAAAAGATATTGAGACGAGGTCAGCATCCATCCATGATAGCACAATACCAACAACATCATCTCTCTATCATCTAATTCGTGTTGCAGATTATAAAGAAGTATGTAATAAGAAAAAAAAAAAAGAAATAATAAATAAGAGATTTGAATAACGTTAGACAATTTAAGATAGATAGGCTAGAGTGATAGTTGGGACGGGTAAGATAGGCTAGGTCGAGAGTATCTTGTAGAGGAGGAGGCGGCTGCCGGACAGTTAACTTGTAAATTAGGTTTTTATGTTGTATTTTCAGATTGACCGTGATATCATTTCGAACGATGTAGTAATAACCTTGAATTAGACTTGAGTTTTTATTTTGCTAATAATACTAACTAGTTGAACATTATGAAACTTAGTGTAGCGAATTTGGACTGATACTTGATGAAAACGATGTTGAATTAGATTGTATCTGGGTTCAATGTCATTGTTGCATGGGAGTGTATAATTTATCTTAGGTAGATATTTTATTAGACATTGTATCTATCTTCTTGATTGTGACGTATGTACGGTATACGAAAGAAACCACCCTCGCTTCCTGTCATCCTCTGGTCGAATCCCTGTACAATCACAAAGGGCATCAAAAATCAGTTGCCATGCCTTGGCCTGTCGAACACATCCTCTAATAAATTCTGTTCAAAGACTAACTACAGGGCTCCTAACCTTTTTCAGGATGTCTGTAGTTAAAACCTTCAGAACCTTAAATAACACACACTCTTATGAATTTAAAGCTCACAAAAGAAAACCTTAACAAAAATCCTAGGCATTCCATACATAAAACGCCTCTAGAAACCGAAAACGTCGGCAAAATATCCGCTTTATCGCTTTACTTCGGTTGGCAACCCTCCGAACGGAAATTCCATTGTCAATAACGCTCCACGGACAAAATACATGGCCTTGTCGGCTTTAATGCTCCAGAATCATCCAGAGAAGTACCCAAGCCGAATTCTATGCCTTGGGCTGAATATGGTTAACGTGTAACAAAAGTCAGGGACGAAAAACTCAGCGGGAAATTTAGAGAAAAAATTCCGATATTTATTGGCATCGTTATTTCCTCCCTGGCGTTTTCCGGTCGGCAGCCACAACGCATTTTGCCAGAGAAAAGTTCCGAAATCTGTACGAGGAAGCAATGCGTTCGATCAGTGGTGACATTTTTATTTGGCTACCATAAATACGGTAGCCTCTTCTAATGGCGATATCACTATTTTTGCAACCCTGGGGTGTAGTGTGCTAATCATGTTCGGGAGTCACGTTCTTGTTAACGTGACCAGTTTTATTGTGTATACCATAGGCGGCCTTCAGTGGCAACCAGCCAACCACCACCCTACCTACATCCACCTCAATCCCTTAACTTACGAATACTCCTAAGCACAGAAAAAGGCGATAGAGAACCCCCGCTAAGTAAAACCCCAGACAGCATGACGGCACAAACCACAAATCCCTGAAAATCAATTTTTACTAGAATTGGAAAAAAAGCGGATGGGGAGTGCGGCGGTCGATTGGCATGGGGTTGAAGTGGAACGATTTCATCGGTGACTAAAAAAACCTCCCCATTTTTAGGGTTGACGGCTTCTGAATAGCATGTGGACAGTATCCAAGTAACTCAAACGTGAAGTAATTGTGCCATGGAAGGTTCAAGTATGTGTACACGTTGAACGTGATACAAAACGCTAGGATGTGGAGAAACGATGCACACCAAAAAGGATTCGTGCTTCATCCCAGGAGCTAAAGGACGGAGAATACAGAGATGGCTGATTGAGGAATTTTCATTGTAATGCCTCCGGGCAATAACTCTTTTGAAGTCGAGAAGAAGTATGAGCGTTGTCGATGGGGTATCTTGAGCTCAATTTACCGCATACTGAATACAAGGCTTCAGGTTGATTAGAGCAACGAACGTTATCGAGAAAATTATGGTGAATCGGGGGTGAAGGAACGACAGTTTAGAGATTTTCTTAAGTTAGTGTCATCTGTTGGTATTTTATAGGGTTTTTGACTTTACCTTCTTTTCCCGGAAGGAAATTTAATTAGTTTCTTTCAGTCACATAGAACAGGCGACGGAACCGACCGGATACAAGATGAGAGTTCCTAGAATGAGGGTTTAATGTTGATATCGATGATAGTTCTGAATGGTTGATTAGGTTTTATGGGGTTTCTTCTAATTCAGGTGAAGAGATGTGAATAGAGTGAATGGTTTGAAGGGGGTGAGATAGGATTTTATTACAATGATGGGAGACAAGTTGGGATTTCATCATTTTAAACTTGTCAAGTTGCTCAACTAGCAAACATTTTGATTTTCCAGAGGCTATAACTTTGATAAGACTGTTGAGCTTAGGTTGTGAACTTTAAAATTCGATAAGGCTTCCGTAAGAGTTGCGAGGGAAGGTTGAACTTTCAAAAGCAATAGCTTCGGTAATAACCTCTGGGCCTTATGGAAGTGAGAACCAACAATCTTATGGAGGTTTGTGAACTTTTAACTTCGATAAAGCTTCCGTAAGACTTGCGAGCGAAGGTTTTCAAGCAAGCTTCGCTCGACATATCTAATACCAAGTGATTTAATAACTAAAGTACATCGAATTGATGTTACAGTCCTAATCAAGCTACTCTTTAGTAGAGAATTACCATTAAATTTATAATCAACAATCTAAATGTAATAATTAATGTATCTTTATATTGGCAATAAATTTGAATTGAATTGAATTGAAGTTAGTTTGCTAGTTGGGTTTGGAACTTAACGTTATTGCTTTTTCTTAATGAATATTTCAATCTTGTATTTAGAGGTTTTCGGGGCAGTACGCAGGAACACAAAAAAAAAAAAAAAAATCATTTGTCCGGTTTCGGTGTCTCATAATTCGACAAACAGAAGACGTCTATTTGGAACGTGGTGTCATTTTATCTGAATATCGCAATATTCCATGCAAATTGTGAAGCTGAATTACTTCAATGGTCAAAACTAACCCAAGACCACCAGTAAGGCCCACAATACACAATTAGTACGGCGTGAAACAAACACACATTATGTTTGCCAAACAAAAGAGCCATACAATTATCGCAGTCATTAACGTTTTCGCTTCTATGTCATCACAGAGTATTATACTTTATATCACAATGCTCCTAGACCTGAACGCCACGCCAACCCAAAACTACGGTTAAAAAATCATAGTATATTAAGTATATTGTAAAAAATAAAATCGAGACCTTCAACTCCTCATTTAAATATGCGCTTGCAAACAAACAATTTCTGTGTTCGAGGTGCCTCCTCCTTTTCGTACAAAAGACAATGCCATAAGATGTCATTAAAATTCATAAAACTTATCGCAACCATTAAGGCCACTTGTACGGTTCATTTGTTGTTAACTTACCTTGAAACCGCCGCACAAAACAACAAAAAAATTCACCTAGAGTTGCTTCAATGTTTAATTTCAGCAAAAGCGATGAGCACTGCTACTGATCGTTTTTATTATTATTAATATTATTGTACTATCGGGCGAGTACAACAAACAAAAATTAAAATAATAAATCGATCGTCAATTTGCGGCTTTGTTTCTTTCTGTCTTTCACCTCGACACAGTCCACCTGAAATAAAAGAGAAATTCAATTTTAGTAGAGTTAAACTATGGACTTAAGTTGTATAGATATGCAATGAGTAGTTCGGTCAGAAATCTTCCGATGTTGTTCACTATGCAAAAAAAAAATCAAATCCAAGATATAATCGATGAGTCACCAAGTACTCGATATAGAGAGTACTCAAGTATACTTACATACAACGAGTATATTGCAAAACGCCTACAAGTTCATCATCTTAAGGATGATTCAAAAGGAAACGTCTTCAGAAGAAGAGCAGAAAGCTAGGAGCATACTCTACATGCGCCAGTTGAATTTGAAATTACCAGTCGCTTCGGAGATCATTGAACATAACCGAAAAAAAAGAACCATGGACTTGACTTCATTAGAGCCTTTTTATATTCCTTGGTGAATCCTTATCTAGGACACAATTTCGAAATCTAGAACTAAAAACAGACAACATCCAGATAAGGCTTTTCAGCTGAAATGAAACATTTTTCAGAATGAGTTTATCCTAAAGATGGGCAAAGCAGTTCCTTTTAGTGAGTGAGTTTACTCCGACTCACATATATAAAGGAACTAGTTCCAGTTCCTTTTGAAGCTCACTTCGCCGGCGAAGAGAAAGTAGTTCCGAAGTTCAGAGTGAATGTGATGACCTAAAAACAAAAAAAAGGTCCTCACTTACCCGGCGAAGAGGAAGTAGTTCCATGTCAAGGTGGGAGTGAATGCAATGACCAAAAAAAAAAAAGGTCGTCACTCACAAAGGAACTAGTTAGATTGGTAACTTTTCGGAGTGAATGTGAGGACCTAAGAAAACAAAAAAAGGTCCTCACTCACGAAGGAACTAGTTCCTTTTCATGGTCGGAGTGAATGTGAGGACCTTAAAGAAAAGGTCCTCACTCACGAAGGCACTACTTTTAAGTTCGGAGTGAATGTGAGAACCTTAAAAAAAGATCCTCACTTACCCAGGAAAGGGACATCGCGAAGGAACTCATCGCGAAGGAACTCATCGCAAAGGAACTACTTCCTTTTCAAGCTGTGTCACGTTGCGAAACGAATTACAGTTCACCAAAAGGAGTGAGTTACATCACTCACTCACTTCAATGAACTGTTCTTTTGGAACAGTCCACTTATGAACGACCCATCACTAGTTTATCCACATCCAAATTTAATTAAAATTAGACTAACTTCGATCAATTAGCCACCTACTCAACATTGGGTAGGAATTCGAGGAATCATTTTTGCAGACAGAAGACCGCCAACTAATGTTCACTTATCGTGACTAGTTGCCACAATGACACCTAAATTGAATGGCCCAATGAATACACGTCTCCTCCTGAATGAGTAATTGGATGCAGTTTAGAATACCACATGTGGAAACTGTAGATTAAAGTGAAGATTGCATATATCACCTGGGCTGATGAGAACCCGCCTGCCCTAATAGGAAAATTTCGCATTACACGGTAGCGGTTCCACTTACAGCCATACCGTCGTTCAGGCGGTAACTCCTTGTAAGGTTTTTGTGATAATAACAAAGCCGTGGCGGCGGCTGTGTACTGTTTTTAATTAAACTTTTGCGGTCTAGCCGAAAACTTACATACATGTCCCCCTCGACGACGACAACGTATGTTTGTTTGTACAAACCATATTTGAAATTCGTATAGTCATTAAAGTACCGTTTCGGCAAGGTATGTGCATAGATAGGCAGTCTTTTGACACCTTTTCGCCAGGTAAGTACAGCGTACCGGGGAGACGCATATTTACTGAACAGTAGTTCGAAGTTGAGTTCACCGACAACACGAAGAGATTTCCAACATCTCAAGAAAAAAAGAAAGAAAGAAAATCCATTCAGCAAACATCCAGTTGGATGGGTTCCTTTCACGGTTTTATCGTAGCGACGATGCCTACTGTTGCTTCTTGTATTAACAACAACGAAAATCAATTACAGCGGAAATGCATGTGAGCAAGTTGATTAGAATTTCATATGTTATAGCAGCCGTATGGTCTCCTCGTCTAAGTAGGTTCTACGAAATGGTAACACAGAACTCTTTGGCCTAGCCGTGGTCGATCACTTGAAGATGGTGTACGCGAAAGATGCACGATTGCGTGATCTCTTCACCTAACGATCGCAACTCTGGACCCGGGGAGTCATAGATCGCGTACAGTCCCTCTACAATGGGGAAAGAAAATTTATAGTTTGATCGATTCGGGATTGTGTCAATAGATTCTCTGCATGTTGGTGTGATATCTGATCTGATTGAAGAAGAATTTACCGCTGAATGTTACGTAACTGTTGAATGATCTTCATCGCATCGATCTTATGTTGTTCGGTTGTTATTGTGCCTACTATATATTGGTAGCTACCAACCACTTCCATCCAGCTATCTTTCTTACAATTTACAACAATCTCTTGATTATTTGCTCCGATGAGATGTTATTGATGAGGAAGTTGTTTCTTCTTCTTTTTAATGCCGTTCAGGTTCTGTTACTTTGCAATTTTACGTTTTCCTATCATTTTCCATTCCTCATCATAATCTCGACTTCCATGATCCCATTATTGTGTTGCAGCCGTAATGAAATGATCATCAAACGAAACTCGGGGTTTTTTTCCGGCATTTCTGTAACAATGATTCGTTTCTGGCTTGTTTTCGCGATTTCACGTTATACACGGCAATCACATATGTGGTTTCGATTAAATCGTGTATATCACGCGAGTAAGTGGTTCGAAATTTATGAAGTTTCCGAAATGGTTGGTTGGGACAGTTAACCAGGTGAAACATAGTTTTCGAAAATTGGGTTCACAGATGATGTGACTTTATAGAAACGATCGTAATATTTGCTCATTAAGCTTAGTACATACTGTGTTTCGAGCGAAACGAAATAAACTGTCAAATTCAATTCAAACTCATATTTATTTCCAATAATGTAAATTTCTCTTAAATGAAACATTGCTTTAAGTGGTCAGGCTGTCGCCTCTTCAACTATTGGCTATATTAGTTTAGCATGAGCTAGTAAGTATAGTTTTTTGGTATTGATTAAAAATAAACTGTTAAATTCAATATAAAAAAAAAATGAAAATTTCGCTAATTTTTCACGACGAAATATTTCGTACGTTTTTCAGTACTGTGTTCATGGACGGAATGGACATTTGCAGTAGTCACTAATAATAGATGGCGACCGGTCTCGTTAGTTTTTTTTTTTCAAAGAAAAAAAATAAACAGAGAAAAAAAAAATAAAAAAAAAAATAAATAAAGAAGAAAAGAATTAAGTATATAAAGAAAAAAAAAAAATAAATAAATAAATAAAGAAGAAAACAATTAAGTAAGTAAAGAAAAAAAAATAATTTAAAAAAAAAACGATTAAAAACAGCGATCAACGAAAACGGTCAGAATTGGTCCATCGAAAGGAATCATGAAGTTGCCTTCTCCCCTCCTCTCACTAAAATAAATTGATGTTTCTCCTAAGTTAATTATTACTCATGTACTAACATTTATTTTATTTTTATCTAAATTATTCAATTTAAATTTTGTTTTCTCCGGAGGTAGAGTTGACAATAGTGCAAAGAAAAGAATTGATTTTAAAAATGAGAGCGATTTCCAGAAGAAAGATTTTGTTCTTGTTGAGATTCTGTTGTTATTGACAACAGCAACATTCGAAAGAAGAGATTGCCTCACTTGTGAACAGGCAAGTTGATTAGAACCTGTTCAGGTATTTCTGCATCAATTGATACTACCTCCAACAGAGATTCATTTATGCGCATATTTAAATCTAAATCTAGATAAATAATAAGATATCATGTTAATTAAAACAAAACATTGCAAATTAAGACAATCCTCGGGCAACCTTGTAGTAAATTGCCCAAACTAATAAACAACTCTCTTAACTAGCCTTCTCACCTGTCCGGAAATATTAACCCATAGACACAAGTCAGAAGCAATAAGACCGACTTTATGTCGTAATTTACCCTTTACCTGAAATCCGTATCGCCACGATGTGTCTCATGAATATTCAACGCTGTGAAACTTTTAATCCCCGAAAGGTATTACACTTGGGCGATATACACATAATTACGTGCATTCTCAATGATGTAACTTGAAATCGTTCCAAACGTAGGGTACTAGTCGTACTTAGAGACGCAATGACTTCTACGTGAAATTCAGGTCGAATCGCAAAGTCTTGAAAATTAAAAAAAATTGAATGCTTTACAAAACAACAACTGGACGCTCCAATCTTAGTAGCAAATTCGAACAAAAATCAAAATAAATTTTGCCAAAAAAAGCGCACAAAGTCATGAGAGCGAGCGCGTACATGCGATGCCGATTATGGTCACAACTTGACTTTGACGTGACTATCAAATTGTGTACGGAATGCGTTCTTCAAACGAAATTGGTCAAGCGAAATGCGCGTTCGGTCGTTCAACAAGTTCATAAAGTGGTTCAATGTTGCGATCGCGCACAGCTGCAATTTATTGCGTCAAAACGTCGACCGAAATTCCGTCGAGATGGACAAATTCGGACTAGCAACCGATTGCGGATGGTCAAACGTATACATACTCTGCAGTCGCTACGCACAATAAATTTTTTTTTATAGTAAAGTAGGACGCCAGATAAGTCACACAATCAATTAACGAAATGTATATGAGCCAATAATTGTCTATTGTTTACTAAAAAAAAGAAGACGTTTCAGAGTTTGTCGGATTTTCTAGGTCTGTTTTCACAATGGTCAATCAAGGTTATCGCCAAAGTACAAACCAGTGACCATAACCACCCTGGATTGAGGTGAATGTCTGTTTAGTATGCAAGAGACTATTCCCAACAAATATTTCTTTTTTTTGGAAATGATTCGAAAGTAAATCACTAAAGTGAATTAACTCGAAATTGAATTCGACTGCGAATCGAAATTCACTCCCTTGCATATCAACTTATTAATCTTTGTTACGATTAAAAATGCTACTCCAAGCCTTCAAATCGAGCATACATACCAACTCACTTTGGTGAAACTAAATCGAATCGTTTTTAACTCATTTTAAAGATTCGTTAATGAATGTGCTTTACATACCGCAAGAGAATCGATTTTATTTCTCAATCAACATCAGTTGCACCTGCTTTCACAAAACCACAGGTCGACTAATTTTTGATTCTTTCTATTCCAACGAATCTTGGCCAAATTATTTGTCGGGGCAAGTTTAAGATTTTCAACGATCAAAACTAATTTCAGAAGGATTTAGCTTTGACCGGTTATCTGAAAAGAAGCTGAACAACTAAAACGGTCAAAATCGAAAAGTCATTAGACATTTTTTTCCTACGGTTTAATTCAATCGTGTCCCGGGTAGTTTATTGAACTTGCCGATTGATTGATGACTGCGCGATTCGATCAATATTGCCTTGTTCTGCTAGTTTGGCTCCTACTGAGGATTTACTTCGACATCAGCGAAATTAATTATCGATTCGACCTGTTGTTGTCATGCAAATCGTTTCCAAGCTTGACCTTCTCGGCCGCTCTGAAATGGAGCACAAGTCCACGAAAAATGTACAAACAAAAAAAAAGAGTGGAGAACGTCTTTTGACTATACAACTACTCAATAATAGAACTACTTGAGTATAAAAAGAAATTATTCTTGAGCAGGTTTTTTTTTGCTGTCGTTGTTCTGTAGTGTTTGAGGCATTCTGTCTAGGCTAGAATCTGATTAAGTTTGGAAGTTATTGATGACTGTTTTGATGGCCAGACGGCTTCAATGTCAACATGTCGGCAGGGAACTAAGCCCACTTCATGTACCGGGGTATGAATTATATGGAGTACGGGCTTATTTCAGGGAGTTAAAGTTTGGCTATCGGAAAACTACTAGTTGCATATTTGGTAGCGTAAATGATTGATGGAATCGTACCAAAGGCTACACAACCCATTCCCGATTAATCTGTACATAGAAACAAGTTCATGAATTTCGGTAGGGTTTCATTTGCAGGATGAATAAATCTGAATCTAATTAGCTTTTTGTCTTTTAAACGTATATCTTGAATTATTTTCTTTATTTTCAGAATGTTAACATTGATTCAGGATATCATATTCCAAACAGCTTGAATTTCCCGAAACTAATCAGGTTTTTGATTCAACCCAATAACATTGGCAGCCTCGAAAAAATTTAATCAAGTTTATCTATTAGGGATGCAATCAAATGATGTCGTCAAATATTACATCAAATTTATTTTCAAACAGGCTTCATACACGTGTCTACATCATACATCAACCTACTTCAAATTTCCGATCCCGCGCTCTATAATTCCATCTATTATCGTCACTAATGGAATTCTTAAGTCCAAGGACTAGATAATCCTGCGCGAATAATTAAAACCGCTTTCGTTAATCCGACAAAGTCGCAACACAATGACGGCTTTTTGAATTCAATTTCGCATAAAAGTGTAATATATACATATATATTTTTTTAATTAAAAGCCGCTGACATTTTGTAATTTGAATTCTCCATTTGACTTAAACTCTCCTCGGTGTCATAGGGTGTAAAATTGTAAAAAAAAAGAACTACAACAAACTTTGCTGTCGTTGACATTTTTCTATTTTGTTAGCTTTATTCCAGTACTAAGCTCTTTGGCATACACCACTTGGTGTGCTAGACCTTAGCCTTAATCCTCTTATAATTCTTCCGTTCGCCGGTCTACACACTAGTTCCATACTGTCGAGCTATGAGCCATAATAGATACCAGGATAGGAAGGTGGATACCCCCCATCAGTAAACGAACGCCAAAGAGGATTATCAATTTCAGACGAAAGTACTCGATCATCGTTCAGGCTACAGACTTCATAGTACAATAGGCGACACTATATACAATATATAGTCTGTAGCGCTATTACTAGACCTAGAGCCATCCATAGTTGAACATTGCATCGGTATTATTACTGTGTTGCAGCTCCATTGCCGTACTGGGTATAGATTTCGCTGTATATGGGAAACTAAAGGGGAGCATAGAAAGTACCAAGACATGATGGCAAATTGTTAATGCTTACGTCTACGGAACTTATAATAACGTTAATTTACGTCCAAGAGAAATCAATTAATGATAGGCTTGTGGACTTGTGCAAGAATACAGAACTTTTCTATGGGACACTAGATGGAGCGCTATTATAGACATGGCCTCTAAGTTTCCGGGATCTTCGTAATTAGTGGGCTGCGACATCTTCCCGCAGCCATAAACATTATGTTTTAGATTTTTAGATCATTTCGTGTTGTTTGTTTATCTTAAAAAAAATTAACCGAGGAATGGATATAGAAAATTGAAATTAATTAAAATCCCATTTGGGAGGTCTTCTTATATAACGTTCAGAATGTTAAGCGGTTAAGTTCTGCGGTTAACAACAGAATTCTTCGATTATAAAACTTTAAAACATGCGAAGGAAACTTCGTAAGATAAAGCGAAATTATATGTGATTTAGTCAAGCTTAACTTGAATTATTTGCTTGCGGTATGCATTAAGATATAAATAAAAATCCCATTAACACATGAAGGTTATGCCTGAGACCAATCTGGATCAGATATAAATGAAAACTTAATTTGTGTTACTGAGTTTGAGGTTTATATTTGACCTTCCCAAGCGTCTAAGCCCTCTTTGGTTATTTTCATTGAACTGTCTATTCGGCTATTGTGTACCCTTGCATATCTGCTTTAAGTGTCAATTGTCAAAACTGGACCTGCCTTTTGAAGAATGTATCACGATCACGTGATGTAAATGATATAGACAGCAAAGTATGGAGAGATTTAACCGATAAAAACCTAATTTTTCTCACAGGTCTGTAGTATTTAGGGAGAATCTAAGGACGAAAAGATTAATTGAACAGCTTATACTAAAAAGTTTAAATTTGAAATAATGTATTATATACATTTAGTCAAAAAAAATCAATATTTGGTTTAATTTCAGTTATTAAAATTTTCTCGTTATAATTTAAATTTTTAAAAATTACTCGTAATTGTTTAAATTATTATATTATGCTGAGTTGATCTATAAGCGCAATTTCATTATCGTCAACAGCTAACGAAAATCTTCAGTTATTGATTCGTTGGAATTATTTAACCTATTCACAAGACACACTACCATTCGAACTAAAACATATTTTCTCGTATAGAAAGTTGTTAGTAACAGTTAAGTAACTATGATGTATTGCCATTATAGTGTCAAATGCAGACAACGTCAAAAATACTGAAACTTCATTAATTTTTTCGCTAATAAATCCTTCATTCATATTTCTCAATACCAGTAGCCTACTCAACCGACTTTTACTCTTTTCGAAACGAGGACAAAAACGCCCTTTTCTTGCATCAAAATTAAAAACGCAAAAACAATCAAATTTAAATAAAAATTCTTGTCTTCGCTTATAAATTACCGACATATTCAAATAATGAATTAATAAAAACAATAATAATTCATCACAACTAAAGCAGCGGGTTATAACAGATTGCAGCACTTAAAGCACAACAGAAAAAACAAGTCCAATATCATGATATCCAAAATATGTACCAATAAATAATTAATCGCATATTATTTATTATTTCATGAATTACAATGCTTTTTACCGAAATATAAATTTCAGCCAATTTATACAAGTTTTTATTGTACACAAAATTTCAAATTTTTTTTACGAAGCGTTTACAAATTGCTACAACAATTAATTATTGCGAAACGAAGAAAGAGCAAACCTGTAAAAACGCAGGCTCAAAATTTTTGCCCAAAAAGTTTTTTTGACCATAGTGAAATATGCCGAATTTATTATTAATAATTTGATATTGCAAATCCATTACAACTTCAGTTATAAGACGAAAAATTTAAATCAGTTTCACCTGATTTTAAACGAAATTCGCGCTAGATACCGGCCCGATTAGATGTGATTAAAAGTCGATTTCAAGAATGAATTGATTCGCCAGTGCTAAGCTAATCCGGTTGAATCAACAAAACTAGATTAATGCTGGTTTTAAAGCCTGACATATAGCCTATCCATAATTTCATCAAAAAATTCAAATTGCTGCCAATTCATTGTGGAGTTTTTGAATGCCGGTTGCTCGGTTTTATGTATGTTTTTTAGGAGTGTGGTTTCACCTATTCAAGTTGGTAATAATGTGCTTTACATTAGACCAATAACTTTCACTTTGCGGTTTTGTTGCAGTTTTCGTTTTTGTTTTGTTTTCATTCGGCCATACAAATGCAAACAATGAAACAAACAGGACAAGTCTTTTTCAGTGCGATTTATGAAGTTAAATTATATTATGATGTTAATTTGATGAGTAAATATGTCGTTAGCCTTTAGATAAACAAATCAAGAGTTCAGAGTTTATTTGGAGTAGAGACGGTATTTCCCAGGATTAAGTAATCATCAGTGTCATTAATCGGACTGAATAAGGTGGGTGAAACTCGTTTTGAACATTAATATATATATATTTTAATATATATTTAATACAGTACCTATTGTAATCGATTTAAAAAAAAGCTCTACCCTCAATTTTTTTCCACGGTTCAGTAGTAGACACGAAAAAAGAAAGAAAAATTTCAGTCCGTCTGTCCGGCGTACGTCGTGGGTGTTGTTCCTAACTATAGAACGGCTTATGCTACAAAATTGAAACTCGGTATGTATAATATATGTAAATCAACTGGAAAAGTAATTTATATAAAAAAAATCGAATATCCATATATTATTAGTGAAAATGGAATGCATATATTATAACGATTTACGTCATATCTTCTGGGTCTTCCCAAATATTGAATTTATTTTTATTCTACGGCTTTTTTATATAAATACTTAGAAAGTGTTTTCAGGATTTTTTGAAATTTTACCGCCAAAGGGGTGCAAGGGGGTTGTATTCTTTTTCACGAATTCTGCCATATTCCTCAGGCCTGATCAGATATCGAATATCATTTCACTTTTAAGGGCTTGCGTAACAATCGCCTTAAACTTGTTTTTAAGTTTTTTCCCTTTTCAGCCCCAAGAGGGTTGATCACGTTTTCACGAATTCCGTAATTTCTTTTTGAAGTTATAAGTACTGAATTGAATTGGTGTTTATTTTCTCGTGCTGTCTCTATATTTGTCTATTAATTCCTTTCAGGATTTTTGGATATTCAACCCCCAAGTGGGTTTAAGAAGGTGGTATATGTTTTCACAGATTCCTACATATTGCTTAAGTCTGATGATTTATCGAATTTCTTTTTACTTCTTAAGGTTTCCTATACAAGCGCCAAAAAGTCCATTTCATTATTTTTAGATATTTAATCCTAAGGGGTGTTAGGGGGTTGCATGCATTTCAAAGCTTAACATATTTCGTAGGACTGATGAGATATTTGAATACTTTTCATTTTCACATACTTTTTATATAATCGCCTACAAACCCATTTCTCATTTTTTCGATATTCAACTTCCAAGGGTTTGCATATATTTTCATTATTTTCCATCCCGCCATTGTCATTGCCAAATAAGTTATCAGTGTAGACGCAGGGTAACTCAAAAATATTGAACAATTTTTCCTTTCCCAAAAACTGAAATATAAGTTAGTTATACTGGGTGTAACGATATATTTCTGGACACTTGTCCAGAAAATAGTTAATTTTTCATTTCGACCTAAAAGCTAAAATTTATCGTATCAACTCTGAATCACCCTGTTTATTCCGAAAAGCTAATTTATAAGCCGACTTATAACCATTGGTACATTGTAATAAAAGTTCATTTTAGATACTAAAACGATCGATCTTCAGGACACCATTTATTTCCACCTATAATTGCACATTAGACACACAAAAATAGATTTCTAATAAACTAACATGCAAATTCTTCTCATCGTCTTCGTTCATAAATTTCACCGACATGTACTTACTTATCTCGAAAATTTCACAATTCAATCCCATTACGAGTGGTGCATTACAACAATGTAGCATTATCTATTTTTAGCATTAATTAATCGGCTAGTCAAAGTCTCGACTTTAAACTTCCTTTAAGTTGTTCGACCAGTGATCTTTTTGCTACGTCTTCATCGTTTAGATCGGCCGCCAGCCGACGACGCCTAGTCATACTTTTTTCGCACAAAGTTACAATCAATTTCACGTCAAAATTTAATCAAAAATCATTGGGTCATACTCGGTATCTTTAAGATACTAGTCAGCAGTTTGTACAAAATGCTGTACACTTTGGAATTCCGGGCGAAAAAAGCTTTTGGGGAAAATGAGTAATTGCATACCGAATACTGACGTCATGCTAGCAGCTAGAGCTAATCAGCTATAAAGTATTTCGCCATTAAATTCATCCAAACGAGCCGAAAGTAAAGGAAGGTCGTTCGCAAAAGTTTGATTGTGCGAAACATGTGGTGTACTATTTAGTTTTAGTATCTATACTCATATATGGGGGAGATATGGTTTTTTACTTTGTTGGCTTAACCGAGGGGGAAAAACGCAACTCGTTTGGAAAGCGATAAAAATTCTATTAGTCAAGGTGGCATGGTGAAGTGGTGTGCTTACCTGTGCGTAACCAGGTAGATTCCGATTGCAGACTAGCCCAAGTTTCAGTATTGCACGACAAGAAGTACCTCGAGTTTAAGAATTGCTTTTGCCTTAGAATTGCACATGGGCTGCTACATATGACTACGACCAGTCAGGCCAGTTTTTAAGAACAACCCATACACAGGTTTTTTACGCTTAAAGGTAGTCAAGTGGTGGTGAACTTTTTCTACAAGTTTTTTGATTTCTTTTAATCAGAAATTTTATGGCACAAGCCCAAGAAAAAATTGATGACGAGAAAAACGAAAAACAGCTTATGCTGTTGCTATTTATGAAAGCAGTGTAAAATTCGGCGAAAGCCACTTTGTGATAGGGCGCGTCATCGTTTTGAAAACGTCCTTCACCTAATACTTGCAAAATGAAGAAAGATCCCTCGGACAATTGAAGAAAAGAATGTCTTTCAATCTATGAAGTTGCTGCTTTGTGTAGAAACTTTTATTGCCATGCCGCTGGCTAAATTTAAAAAGTTAATTGCATCAAGTCGTTGTCGACGTCGTCGGTCGTCGTCTCCAGTTGATAATAAAACGTCTCAAGACTCTACTCCAGCAGTACAATTTCATTACTCAAAGCCAAAGCGAATCGCTCACTAAAAACCGACAAAAATACAGAGTGCCGGAAAAACAAGTTTTCCCCGTTCGTACTGTGAAGTTTTTCTCTATCTGACTTCGAAATTGTATTAGCGCTATTGCAAGCAGTTTGGCGAATCTTTGCAATAATGCAATCAATGTAGTGGCTTTGGCTTTTCTCGTCGCCCGTTTGATTTTTCACAGCCCCCATGGCCATGGAACGCGTCATAGCTTGATATATTTACAAGGCAAGAACACCAGCCTAGGCATCGCAAAAAACAAAAAAAAGATTTATTTTTAATTAATTTAATCGTTGAGGAGCATATTCTAATTTTACGGAAATTAGTTCAAGATCCGGTAAGATTTGCAGGACTTTCTAGAGAGACTTTTATGGCGCTACAAGTAGGAAGCCAGAACATACCACGTCCAAGAAAGACTTTGGATTGGAATTCATAAAAAAATTTACCAGAAATTTGAAACGAATAATCGAGGAGGCATTCAAAGAAGTTAACAAGTGTCCTGGTACAAGATGGTGATGTGCTTCTGCTCAAGAATTAAGTGTCTCTTTTGGGTACAGGTTACTTGAGACAATTCACGAATTCCGTCATATCTTTTAGGTGTGATATATCGAATTTATTTTTATTTCCACGTACATTTTATATAATTGCATCAACTCTGGTTAGATATCTAATTGATTTCTAATACTACAAATACTTTCTTATATGTGTTTTACAATAAGACTACTTTCACAGAAAAAAAAAAACATAATTCAAGCCTAATTTGAAACCCAATTAGTCGTGCCCAATTACTTCCATTTTTGTCATCGGTAAGGTCATTCCCAAATGAGATCAGATCACGCTAATAACTTTGGCTATAAATATTGTTCATGCTAAACACTAGATATACATAACTTTTACTAGGACAACGCTAATTATACCGTCAAAAGCTTATCGCCGCCTACCTTCGGTCTCCTTAGAAACGCCCCAGTTTTCTTTTTCTTCTTCCTTTTTTTTTAATTAAAAACAAACTTTCCAATCCCCATAAACATTGTAGACACCAATTTTTTTCCGACGAAACAAGCAATTTGCCATAAAAAGGAAACACCAGGACTAATATGCTATTTATATTTTGTTGTCTTTTCACATTTTACACTGCTATTTCACATATTATTACACCGTAGGAAAAGAAGGGAAATTTTCCGGGGGCACAAAAAAAATTATGACAAGAGTAAGGGTACCAAAAACAATATGAATAGCTACTTGTACTTTGGTGGCTGCGTTGCAGAATGTAAAATGGAAATTTTATGGTACAACAGAGACATTACAGGAAAAATGTAGGTACTCGCATTCACCCACCCCATTCCATACCGGAAAATATTTTCCTTACAAAGTGATATTATCTTGTCGGAAGATAAGCAGAACCGTGTCGGGACGTAATTTTTTTTTTTTTTGGAAAAAGAGCGAAAATTCAGATAATTTCTATAGTATAAGTATATTGCGAACTTGTAACCTTGAACTTTGAGGCTATAGTAGCCGAAAGTATTTTTGAAATATTTAGATTGTGTAGAGCATCTTATTTGGAGCGCGAGACCCAAAATACAAGATTCCGATCTAACGTATACAAGTTGAGGGGGTATTACTGCTTGTGAAAATTTATTTTACGCTAGGCATCATAAGATTATGGTGATTGTATCTAACTAGAAAAAGTTTTCTAGATAATGAGAAAGGCGATAAAACGATCTCGGAAATAACAATTTCAGTTTCGTAAATGCTATTAAAAGTTAAATGATATACAGGTGGAGATGTTTGCATGAACGACCTGTTACTTCTTCGAAGATAACACTATGGATCCGCTACCAAGTCAGATTTCAAAATAATAGTTCAGATTAATATTAGTTGGCAACTTTTCGACTGAACCTGACGGAGGTCTACATATTTTTGAGACCTCAATAATTTGACTGGAAATTTTGACAAATTTTGGTTGTCAAAGTTTTATTTGACAAATTTTTGTTTATCATATATTTATCAAATGTGTATTTGACAAATTTTTGTTTGTCTTATAATTGACAAGTTTTTGTTTGTCTTATATTTGACAAATTTTTGTTTGTCTTATATTTGACCAATTTTTATTTGTCTTATATTTGACAAATTTTTGTTTGTCAATTATTTGACAGTCTACCATACGATAAGCAATGTAATGTATAAGCCTGGACTAGAATGAACTTGAAGTAAAAAATTATCTCAAATTTTTGTTTAGTTCCAATTCACATGTCAAAACTCGAAATATTGAGCGATACTGGTGAAATAGATTTTTTTTTATAATGCACAATAACGAAGCTGATATAATAAACAAGTCACTCATTTCATATTGCCATATAGTTATAAATAATTTCAGAATAATATGCATTACACAATTTCCCTATCAACTCAACGACCTACACACATGTTGCCAATTTCTTAGGAAAACCATTTTCCGATTTATACCGCGCCCGACGACCTTCGGTTCGTGTAATATTTTAACAAACTGTTCCCGTCGCGATAACCCACGATATAAATACATACTACCGCATGAGTACCTTACATATAAAACGTGTGAGTTACGAAATTACTTTGCAACCCAGAAGCAATTCGTCGAGAACATACTGGAGTGGTTTTTTTCCCCCCTTCCAGGTGAATCACATCGATTCGATAGTGAAAATCGAAATCGATAAATGGAAAATAGACTAGCTACTCGGTAGCTATGCTAGTGCCAACTGCTTCCATATACTCGTGGCTCCCACCCGCTGTGAAGACATCAAACCATACAAGAGTCGCATACCTTCCTTCATCAAGCCAATGCACTCTGTAATAATTTTGAAATTTCAATCTGTCGAATCCGTTCGAAATTCGGTTCCGTTTCAACGAACATTTCATTGTGATTAAATTCAAATTCGTTTTTCACTTTGAACAATTTTTCATTATGCATACCGCGTAGATTTTTATCGACAATTTCTGATGATTGAAAGACAAAATTAAGCTCGTACGGGGTAATGGTGTCATATTTCGTACGTGTGGATTATTCAAATTTGTTCGGGCCCGATACCTCGGGATAAGGTAAGGCTGTATGTCGGCGATATGATTCAAAAGAAAATGCAGAACAGTTTGAAAATCTCGTGAAAGAAACTGAAAGAGTCACTTGGTAAAAATTTCACAATTTATGGTAGCATGGCACGACCGACACGAACTTTTCGGTAAATTGCCCCGCTTCAGAGGATGATGGGTGTGTTTGCGGCTAGGACAGGATGGTACCTATATACGGAAAATTCAGTTTTCCAGACTATTAAAGTGATATATGCGGTCATCTAAGGTTCTATCGAAATGCGGAAGAGCTAAGGTAGTGCAGGTTCCTTATTGCTTAGCACCCCTGGCCTTTATTATCGGGGTTCGAAATGAAATCGATTTAACAGAAACCACAACAATTTAGAGCAATGATGTAGTAAGGATCAAGGATTTTGGTTGATTTGAACTGCTCTAAGGCCGGCTACAGTCTTCTCCTGCTTTTCTTGTTTTTCACATTTGCGAGTTCTTCGTCCTGTTTCACACATGAAAAACGCGAGAAAGTCACGAAAAAATCGTCTCGCACATTTTTCGTCTGTGACTTGTCAAGCAAAACCCTTTGATATCCACCGCCAGTAGAGAAAACTCACGAATCGCGAATATTGAAACGCGAGAAACCCACGAAAAACCTCTACACACTATTTATGAGAAATACGCGAATGACACGAAATAGGCGAAACGCGATAAGTCTGTAGCCGGCTTAAAAGGAGTTACTTGAGAAATTTAGTTGAAGCGATCAGCTTTACATTTTTTGATGCGATAGGCCTTACAAGTTTGTTATCACAGTAATTTATAAGACAATAAATAGCCTAGTGATAAGCTTGCTGATATATCAATCCATCGACAGAGTGACTCCTCTATCAGTAACCTGCGTTCAGTCATACCGGAAATAGAACAACGTCTTGGATACGAATTGATTAAGAAAAGCTAAAAAAATTCAATGTAATAATGTAATAATTCTACAAACATTACTTTTTTATGCAAAGACTTTAAGATTATTTTAAAGAGAAAAAAAATCTCAAAAACTGTGTGACTGTACCTAACCCCTTAAACTAGGGTAATTTATTTAATTTCTACTTGTTTTTGTCTTGTCAAAATTTGTTCTTATTTTTTGGAATTTATCTTACTCACCCAAAACTTTTTGTTTAAAGTCCTGAAAAATAAAAAAGTAAATATTATTAAAATATAGTTTATGGAAAAATGTTGCTTTCAACTTAGAATAAAAGAATACATTAGCTCTATGGCTAGGTAGGTATTCTAACTAAATATATTTTTCTTCAAAATAAACGTAAAAACCGGTAAATGAAAATTATACGATAAAATTAAACCTTCTTTCAGTCTTTGAATGCACCAATATATATTTGTATATACGGGTACATGTACATATGTAGTCAAATTCCGCAGATTTGCCGGTTTCAAACCACAATCTTAATAAAAATACGCTAAAATATGATAAAATTATGATAATATTACGGTCGAGGTTACTACACAACGTCATACGTATGAATCTACCTATGTATGTCTTCGGGAAATTACACCTGCTCACGATACGTGCATCGTGACTTTATGCTCAGTAAAATTTTAAGAAATATCTTTATAAAAATTCCTTCACATGAAAAACACTTGGATCACCAAAAACCTGAAAAACATATACGAGTTATTGCATCATATTCAAGGCAAGCGATTTTTTTTTATTATATGTAGGTAAGGAATAAAAAATGTTGTTAGCGTTTCCGTGGAATTAATTTTAATCGGGGTGACATCCGTAATGCAAGCAAAAAATCGATACTACTCCTAAAAAAAAGAACTTTATTCTGCTTATATGAATATGTTGAAATTTGGCCCGGTAAACATATTTGATATTTTCATATTGCATCCCGTCGTACTATGACTACATAGTTCACCAAAGAATTAAACCATTTATCATAAAGTTTTCGGCCCGAATAATGTTAAACCTGTCCGATGATAAAATTCCGTCAAAATTTTTTGTGTATGTAATTTCAAGTGATAAAGTTAAAACACGTCTTCTTCATTCATACGACGATTGAGCACTTCCTCCACAGAGCAAAAAAATTATAATCTTACTTTTCCTTTTTGAAAAGACGCAATTTTCCAGTCAAGCAATTTTTTTTTACAAACTTGGAATATTCGATTGCGCTTCTTTCCATTTACATAATGTTAATTTATTGCATTTTATAGAATATGAGTTTATTATGACCGAATCATATTTCATAATATTAAAAGAAACTCTAGACTGGGCGCCATAGCTGGTTTCTTCTTCACACGAATTTGATTACGTATATTATTATTTTTCAATGGATGGTTTTTTATTTCAGTATTTAATTAATGGATTTACGGTTCTACTAATCAAAAGAAATAAAATTTGTATTCAAGATTTCTTATCACACGGGAATAGGAATAAGAACTACATGTGAAAAATAATACCTTAAAATACTAACGGAAATGGTGACCTAATGATTTGAAACCTATTCTAAAATGCCATTAAATTTGAGATATAGAATTAGCGATGAATATTAGGTTGGCCGTTTCTCATACGAGGTTGATGCCAAATGTATGAATGGGTGAATAGCCAGGTAAAATTCTGAGATTTCGAAAGTAAGATGTTGTCTGTTTTTTTGTTTTTTAATTTGTGTTAGGTTCTAGAGATTACTGTGGTGAAGAGAATATTGTCTTACCCTACAAAATTTTTCGACATTTTTAAATTTCTTTTAAAACACAAAAAAAAATGATTTGGAAGTCATGACTGGAAGGAGAAATTTTATATTTCATTTAATTTTTGGATTATATTATAGAATACAAGATGTTTCTCGACTTTAATTAACTTAGAGAACTTAATAGAAAAACTTTCACTAAAATTAAAAAAATATTGAATTTTTTATGGTCTTCGATCTTCAAGAGAAAATAAAATCAAATCAACCAAAAATAAAAATTCCCAATTAATTCAATTTAACATTTTATTAATTGTACACATTATTTAAAAAAAAAGTTCTAAAAGCAGAAAAGACTACAGAAAGTGAGATACCTTCTCTGGAAACTATTATTATTATTTTTATTGATAAACTTATATTTAGTTTAACAGAATGAAATAGATCATTAGAGAGTCTTCAGTCTTTAAAAAGAGCTTCTCAAAACATTAAAGGTCGATACTCAAAGCTTGTGTAGTTCGCGAACGAACTAGTTCGGAAAAGCGTTTCCATAAGTGAAATGAACGAACTAGTTCACAGTGAGTCTCGCTCCTAGTTCGTTTGTATTCATGAATTTTTTTTAACTCATCACGTTGTAACTTCTTCGGAAAGGAACTATGTAGTTCGTTTCTGAGGCCCTTTTGTTTTAAGCTTATTACATTCGGACACTGACGACCCTTTCTTCTTTAGGCCACACATTCATCACATTTTTCTACTCGATTTTACACTAGAACTCACTTTAAGGAAAGAGTTCAGTGAAGTAGTTCCGGAACTCTTCGTTCCTTCGTTTTAATTCGCTCGCGAACTAGTTCGCTCTTTTAGTTCATTCATAGTTTAACTTCTGGGGAAAAAATGATGAGCAAACAAAAAAGAGGACAGTAGTTGTAGAAGATGATGAGCAAAAATAATAAAAGGTCAGTAGATGTAGATGATGATGAACCAAAAAAAAGGTCAACAAAATAATAAAAGGTCAGTAGATGTAGATGTTTTTTTGGAACAGTTCACTCGTGAACGACTCATCTCTAATTCGGTTATACAAGAACGCATTTTCGCTGTACCTTTAATGATTTTGATTGTTACAAAAATAATATCAGTAATATTTATCGATGGGTTCCTACTAATTCACTTTTCATGTTCAATTAACAAAGTCGTTGCGACAAAATCCACTTAAGCCTCGCGATTGCAAACCATACTCTTTATCAAGTACAGCGAAATTTCGGTCAAACTACCCTATCGGCTTTCAAAAATCCACTTATTTATTAATCAGGGACTATCCTAACAATTAAGCAACGAATTTATATTGTTGCGAAACTGAAAAACCAAAAAGCACTTATCTTAATAACAGCGAAATTGCTATATGTTTTTCAGCTAATGTAGAAACTCCTTGAATCAGGTCATTAAACCATATTTAAGCAAGCTATTAAATACTGCAATAATTGAGGGCAATAAATTCGCAAGCGGTTGATTACAGCGAGGGAGGCCATCAACCGGCTAAAACTAGAGCATACATCTGAGCCAAAATTGCGACGAGCTTATCCAGTATCTACTCGACTTCGTAAGCAAAGCAAAGCCAACTAAAACACTCGTTTCAAAAATGCGATAAAACCCCATCGTTATCTGTTATTTTTCTTATTTTTTTTTTACAGCGACATCAAAGCGCATTTCAATGGCTGACATGCATTTTGTCCCCTGATAAGACGGGCAACTAAACGTACAAACTCTTGAGCTAGTTTTTATTTCATTTTATTTAAGCAGGGGCTTGCCGCTGATAGCTGACGTAAATTGGACAGATTCGCTTGTGAAAAAAAATTTTAAAAAAAAATCGAAACTCTTCTGGAATTTCGTAAATGCACATTAAAGTTGCCTTCGTGCTTAAGAATGACGAAAACTTAAGCAGAAAACTTAAGCAAACCTCTTAAGATCCCCCTTTTATCAGATCATTCGAAGACTGACATTTGCATCCGTTTCAATTAGACGATAAAAAATATAGAGGAAAATTCTCGTGAAAAAAAACGTCTCAATAAAACTGGAAAAAATTGCTCGTAAAATTGGCAATTTCGATCATCAACTTAACAATTTTCTAAGCGAAGCGATAAAAAAATTCCAATAGATATATTCAGTTTTTTCCTCACCATTGACCTTGGCTATTACTCACCCGCCCCATCGGCAAGGACGACTCATTGGGTTAATCGGTATTTGGCACATTTCCCACTGACAAGATGAAAAAAAAAACTCCAACCAGAAAACATGAAGAAATAACTCAGCCTATACCGTCCAGTTCGGACTGTCTGATCTCAAAGAGATTTTCTTCTCGAGGGAAAAGAAAATAAGATTTTCTTCTAACAAGTGGAAAATTAATTTTACAGTCGCTAAGACGACTGCGAAAGATGATAGACGTCTTTTCCAATTTTCCCTTTTCGAAAACCCGTCAAAACTAAACGGACCAAAAAACTACTTTGCTGCAAGAGAAGAAGCGCTTCAAATTATGGGGTCTCTGACAATTTCGATTGCGAGTTCGAAAAGTCCTCGTCTTCGCGAATATTTTTAGATATTATCGAAAATAGCCCCTCCCGAAAAAGTCAAATTCGGTCGGACTATTGCACACCATCTGTTTTATGTTTTTCACTCGATTGCGAATTTATTCACAACATTTCGGTGCCCGAGCCAGTTTCTGTTACGATGCAGAAACTTCTCGGCCAAGCGTTTTAAGTTTTTTCGGCATTTATGTCACTCAACTTGTCAATCATTTTAATTATTTTCTTTTTTTTCGAGCTATTCGGTTGTTGTATCTAACATATGAACAATTTGTTGGACTGTTTGTTGCGAAGTGTAACATAAGGAGGGCAATGACATTTAGTGAATGGGACGAGTGGAACCAACAGGAATGCAAAATTTAACTTAAGTATAATGGTTTAAAAAAATTTTGATTTTCAATCCAATCCACCCAGTATACATATATCATTTTTTCATGTAAAAGTACTAATTTCAAGCACTTTTACAAGAAATTACAAGTAAAATTACACATTTCAAGCACTTTTACACGGAATTATTGGTACTAGTAAATTATTCATGTACTTTTCATCTGAACTGCACTGTATTCAGTTTTTATTACTTTAAAAGTAAGCAACAGAGAATAACTAAGTAAGTCGAAAAATATTAAATTGGATAAGTGTATTGTGGCCACCTCCCAAGACTTACATGCACTGTAAAGATGTTATTGTTATATGTTATTTGATCACTGAGATGTTAAGAAATTTAATTTTTCCACAAAAACTGAATTTACAGGAATAGTTCAACATTAAAAATAGCTAGAAAGTGCTGCCCTGAATAGTTTCGTTTTTAGACTGTGACCAACGAATTATAGTAAAATTACACTGCATTGTGTACGCTAGACAATAGTGTGTTACAGATAAATATGTATTTCTTAATGCATGTTTATTTGTAATTTTACACTTCTCACATGTTAAGTATAATAGTAAATCATTTAGATAATAAACCCATCTGGTATGATGTAGCAGCCCTTCAGCGTGCATAATCTCATCACTGACATTTTGATCATTGTAAAACTACTGCACCACTTTAGAAAGATTTAATTTTATTACACTTTTGTTTTACGTGTACAACTCACTACACCGAATTAATACATAATAACATGTATAAAAAACACAGCACCATTGAATTCTGCACAACTTCATTTAAACTTACGTATTTTTATGCAATTTTTACAGAAACTACAACATTTACACATTTTATAGCAAATAAGCACATAAGTTCCTTAAATTTACGTTCCAATTGTAAAATTACATACTCAACAGTAAAAATCATTTTACAAAAAATAGTACTCTTATTGAATTTTTTTACTGTGTGTACAATTGACATGAAAAGGGCTCACAAAATTACTCAATATTTTGAGTAAAATTAACTATAGGTATTTATATATGAATTGAAAATTACATTCTTTTTCAAGTAATCCACGAAGTTAGACGATTCATTTGATTTTGTCTTTTACTGAAATGAAAATGAAACGCACTCGGTGGAGCAGTTTTGCTAGGCGCGCCAAATCTATATGCAGCAAAACCAGATTTGATCGCTGGTTTGATTCTTACCTACAGCCAAGTGATTTATTTAGAGTAAGTAAGAAATAATATTATAAGTAGAAATAGAGATGTATCTTGAAAAGTGCTAATTATACACTTTTTTTTAGAGAATATCTAGCGAATTTGGTGCTTTTGAAGTTGAAATTTACTGACCAAAACTTGAAAATTACATTCAAATTGACTATTACATCCCAATGTAAATTTACTTCAAAAGACAAGGTATATTTGCCTACCATCCAAAAGATGTAAAAGTCAATCGATTTTAATCGTAACAATTAGAGTTATATAATTTCAGCTTTATTTTTTTCCCCTCCAATCGTCCGCTGCGTACTTGCAATGAAGTTACAGGACACTTTCACAACTTAATCAATCAATTTATTCTGTCTTCGGGCATTTCTAAAGCGATCTGGACGATTAATTCGCATCGGAAGCGTCTTACAATAAAAAAAAAGTCGAACCATGGAGGACGATATGGCAGCAGAAAAATGACGCAAATATTTACGAAGTTAATTTTGAAAATTCATTGTACAACTTTTGATCAATGCGATTTTGTATTTAAGGCGAATGAATATTTTAATTTTTTTTTTTGGTATATTTAACTTGAGTATAATTTTTCGGTATTTATACATTCTTCATTTAAAAATGATTTCACAATTCTTTTTGGCTTATAAAAAATTATCTTGTGATTTTACCCACCGAAAAAAAAAAATAATTTCTATCACAAAAAAAATTTTAAAATGTCATCTGAAACATAAAAAAATTAGTGAAAAATAAACACGACATGAATCAGGTTACAATTACAATTTGCTTTAATCTGGCATCACACGTCATCGGTTTATAACACTTTTCATATCACGACGAATCCTTTCTCGGACAAAAGCACAAAATGGTTGCAAACTATTGATTCAATTGATTCCCCAGGATTTGTGGGTATAGTCCAATTATTCCGCTTGAAAGTAAGTTCTCTGAAAGGTTCGATTTCGAGCTTCTGGGGAATGTAAAAATAACTAAAGTAAACCGACAACGAAATCCATTAAACCAGAAAAATGTCATGAACAATAATTTGTTATTCTTTCGGATTCTTCGATAATCTCATCACGTCCCCGGCGAATATTTCAGAAAACATTTTGATTTTTTCATATTTTAGCCGGATTAGATACGAGGCGATGTCTTTCACTAGGCCGTCATATGATTTTAGTGAAATTATGTTTTTGCTAAGAGTTGTCTCGAGGCAAATTCTGTTGATGGCTTCTCCAATATTTCTCCATCGACCAGAAATTAGTGAAAATCTTTTTTGGTTCTCAGAAATAAGGAGGATATTTTGTTTGGGACAATGAGAAATAGAGATTGGCAAAGCAGCTTCTTTCAGTGAAATACTTCACTCACTTTAAGGAACGAGTTCAGTGAAGTAGTTCTGGAAGTCTTCCATCGTTCCTTGGAACTAGTTTCTTCTTTTGTTGATTCATAGTTCAACTTGAGGGAAGAAGATGATAAATACAAAAAAAAGGTTAATCGATGTAGAAGATGATGAGCAATCTAGAAGATGATGAGCAATCTAGAAGATGATCATCTAAAAAAAAGGTGAGTCAATCTAGAAGAAACAAAAAGGTTGATCAAGTTTTTAGTCACGTATCCAATGCAACTGCAGTTGATCAAGAGGAGTGAGTTACTTCACTCACTCAATGAAGTAAGTGTTCTTTTGGAACAGTTCACTCGTGAACGACCCATATCTAATGAGAAATGTCAATGTAATTCGCATATTTCGCTTAATTTCTGCATTTCTGCTTTTCAGTACTGATTTAGTGTCTCCAAGATTATTCATAAAACGAAAACATATGTTTTTTTATTTCTAATTGTCTGAAACGGCAGTAGAAAGGTTGAGATGATTTTTCAATATAATATTTCCTGGGAGTGTTTTCTTAAATAAGACGATTACTGACTATCCACAGTATTCTCCAAACTTAAAAAAATTTACTTAATCTTCTGAGAAGATCATAGTCGCTATATTCAATTGGTTCAAAAAAGTGAGTATGTTAAAGAAACGACTTTTCTGAAATCTAAACGATCAAATATTGTGAATTCTAAACCTATTAAGCCGGCTACCGACTTCTTCTGCTTTTCTTGTTTTTCACATTTCCAGAGTTTCTCGTCTTATTTCAAGAAACACATGAACCTTGCGAGAACACGAGAAAGAATTGTACACACAATTCGCAAGTTTCGCGTTTTCCCTACATTTCGTGAAGTTCACTTATTTTTAATTTCTGAGCTCATTCAAGTCCAAACCTTTTGACATTAACCACGAAAAACCAAAAACTCACGAGAAAGTCACGAAAAATCATCTCGCGTATTTTTCGTTACTTTCTCGTCAAGCAAAACCCTTTGGTATCGTGAAAAAACCGCCTCCAGCAGAGAAAACGCACCAATCGCGAACAACGAAACGCGAGAAACTCACGAGAAACCTCTACACACTATTCACGAGAAAGACGCGAATGACGCTAAAGACGCGTCTGTAGCCGGTTTTAAGGGTTCCTCTCGAGTCAATAATTAATCATAATTTTCCAACCCTTACTTCTTTCACCGGGAAACTTACTCCAAAATTCTCCAAAACACCGCAGAAAATAATTAATAAAGCATTTCCATATTTTTGTCGCCGTTGATACGAAAAACAACATTGTGTACTTTCAGCATGGAAACATTACTTTTGAAAATTGACAAACAATTCGTAACTTTTGGCTCGGAAAATTTTAAAGCAAGAAAAAGTTTTTCGAGTTTTTATTTATTTTATAGTCAAAGTGAAAAGTTTTAGCCCAGTCGGGTTTCCACCCCTTTACCTTGTTGCGCCGCCAAGAGAATTATAACTTTAGATTGGGGGTTGTAAAATGACGACGATTTTTACGCAGAGAATTCCAACCAAAATACCGAGATAGCATAAAAATGAAATGGTAAATTTTTTTCCCTGTAAAAATCTAAGTTGTTTTTATCATCGGCCTTGTGTTTATTTCAAGTCATAAATCACTGTGCAGACTTCTAGCGCTTCTTATACCCTTTTAGCTGGAATTTCTATGAACTAAACCTGAACTTTATTTCAATTTCATCCCTAAATTCTTATCAACCGTAAACAAATTGAAGATACAGTCAAATAAATCACGACAACCGAACGAAATGAAGGAATAACAAATATAAATTTTTATCGTAGTGTCGTTTTCGTATATAAATCACTTTTGGTTTATTCTGTTAAATATCGAAAGAATCGCGAGAAAGGGAAAACCTTTTAACATATCGAACAAAATGGGAATGGGGATAACATTATTCATCGGGCGCAAATATATCTTAGATCGTCTTGAGCTAAAATCACTTATAATACCATCGAAAACAATGTAAACTTCCGTTCAATAAAGCCCTGAAGAAATTCACCCGGTTCAAGGTTTTGGGGGGGGGGGGGGGGAATAAGGAACCCCGAGAACCTACTTCCTACTTTGTCTTGACTCTCGAGTGTATGTTAGGGGATGAAGAGTGATCAGGCAATTTTTTGTCATGTTCGGATGTTTACCTTCATGTCGTATTATAAACGAAATTCAATTCCATATAGAAACCTTATTTTCTTTCACAAATTGTCAAGTTGAATTCCTGTTTTGATTGATTGGGTTCATTGCACGTTCCTAAATTTTTCTTTAGGAGTTGTTTTTTTCCGACGAAAAGATGTAGAACAAAATTCAATTTATTACGGACAGAAATAGTAGTTGATTTTTATGTAAGGGCCGATATTTTTTGATGGAGAGATCCCAAATTCCTTTTAATTTTTTCCAAATATCGGATTTCAGCCATACCTACTTTAAGGGGTTAGGTGGGTTTGAAAATTTCTAAAAATGGATTTTTTGTTTTTCGTCTTATTAAATAATACAACATGTCTAGAATATTCTCTCAAAATTTTAAATCGATCCGAGTAAAATTCTAAGAGATGGAGCCATCGGAAGTTGCGCCCATCGGGCCACGTTAGCCTGGCACTTAAAACTTTAATCGCGTTTTTCTCGAAACTCTATTTTTGAAGTCGAAAAGTTATGAACCGACCTTGCTCAAATTTTGCACACTTCTTCAAAATAACAATATCTCATGCTTGAACGAAGGATTTTTTTTAAATTTTTATTACAACTTATTTTACGAGGCAAAACGTGGTGAAAATTTTCCAAAAAAATGGGATTTTTTGTTCACAACTCCGCCAAAAATTCAGACTAATTTTGTTTTTTTTTCCTTCGTTCAAGCACGAGGTCTACGCATGTACTAACAGGAAAATTTTTGGTTTTTTAATTTTGGATGAACCAGTCACGAGTTACCCTGTCCACGCCGATACGACTTTTTTTTGAGAGTTCAAGGGAAATGAGGTTCAAACGGATGAATTTCCAAATTTTTTTAACAAAATACTTATGAAATACGTATCTTTGATGTACTAAATTTTTCAAATAAAATATTTCATTAGATATATTAAAAAAAAATTAGTGAAAATACCATTTTTTTAGGCCTTTGAAACCCACCTAACCCCTTAAGGCTCCTGAATTATTAAAATTGAAAAACGTTTCGGATGCGGGAAAACTACCTTTAACCTTATTTTATTATTAAAACAAAATAAAAATAGCTTATTGCATTCGTATTGAACATAGCTAAGTGCAATCAAAATTAAAAAATACTCCTATGCCTAAAATATCGCAAAATTAGAAGTAATTTTGGATGAACGTTTGACCAAAAAGTTGGGACTACTTTCACAAGAAAGCGGGGAAAGCGGGCGTGCCGTGATAATCCAACAAGGGGAAGCAATTGGTCAATCAACAATATATTATTATTATTATTTCTACAAATTTACTGCGTATTAATTGAACCACTATCATAGTTCTACCTAAGTTTCAAGTTTTAGCCTTCTCGCGTAAGTGGTTCCTGAGACAGTTTTTCCTTCACTACCAATTTTAGCAACTTCTATTGTCACAACAGCAATGGCTAAAATTTGTAGTGAAGGAAAAACTATCATAAGTTCTTAGCTATTTGCAAAATTAAAGTCGGTGGCTCGGAATAGGCGCAGGGCTCACAACTGGGTACTTTACCGAATATATAAAGAAAGCCCGAGGAAAAGAAAACCAATCTGATGATTGGTGAAAATGTATACAACCCCTTTACACCACCTTAGAGGTCGAATTTCAAAAAATCCTGAAAACACTTTCTAGGAATTTATAAAAAGAAACCGTGGAATAAAAACGAATTCAATACTTGGAAAGACCTAATAGATATGACGAAAATCGTGAAAATGCATGGATTCTATTTTTATTGAGCCCCCAAAATCCACTCCCTGTGTGGAAATCTTTTGTTCAGGTCTCGTGGCTAGCTTTGCTCTTCTGGCATTGGGTAATCTTCGGTTTCTAGCGTAAGACCAGCCTCGATTTTTGAGCAACTTATTTACTTACTTACAACGACGCTACAGTCCAAATCGGATCTTGGCCTCCTGAATCTGCCGCCTCTAGCCTTCTTGGTTCAGAAACCTCGTCCTCCAGTTTCTGAATCTTAGCAGTGATTTGCTGTCTGCATCAATAAAATCCTCCCAGCGCTTTCGTGGTTTTTCAACTGGTCTTTGTCCTTAAACATTTCCCTTTAGTGTCCGTTTGGTGATTCTTCCGTCATCCATCCGGTACACATGACCATTGTAGTTTCTTGAATTTTTGAGGATCGATACTTCTGGATTATCGAAGATGGCATAATTTTCTATTGCATCGTATTCTCCAGATCGAGTCTTCTATCAAAGATCCGAGGATTCTTCTGAGGGCTTTTCTTTCAAAGGCTTTAACTAATTTTTCGGACACCTGAGTCAATGTCTACGTTTCCACGGGTTTTTTTATTTTTTACCAGCCTTGAATTCAATCATTGTGTAAGTTTTGGTTTCTGGAAATAACCCAGACTTTTGTTATTCATTGGTTTTTAGTATTAAAATCGGCTAGCCTGCAGACATTAGGTCAATAAACCTGCCTTGGTTTCCAGACTCGGGTTCCTTATTGTCCCAAGGTACGATCCAAATTGCGAAGTAAGCGATCCTGAAGGGTCTTAGCATGCTGAATCCATTGATCGAAATACTCCATTATCGTCAGGTTTACCAGAAGCGGCAGTTTTCCAGATAGATTCGAAAAGGAAGAGCGGAACATTGGGTCGTTGGCACCATTTTGGTAAAAATATGGCTTTCTGGGGATCAATGAAATTTATAATTTTAGAATCCATAAATTATGGACGGCTTCTTTTGGTGCCGATCAGATTAAAAGGCGAGCGGTTCCGCTTTATTTCTACGCCATGGCTAGCAGAAGCCGTGGTATAAAGGCCAGCCTAGAAGATCATCTCGTTTGGCAACCAACTTCCTTCATCTTCGCTGTGTGACCCACAGGTCTTTTGCCTTGAATGCGTTCATTGAAGACTTCCATCAACCCCAAGCGATTGCAAAATTCCGTCAATTTCGTAATGTGACCTACCCTAATTACCAACTATGTACATATGCTTGCTCCGAGCCTATAGTTCCTCAAACGTCCACTCGGCTGATTCTTCCGAGGGCAAGATAAGGTCAATTGCGAGGTGACCCTAAGCAACGTGAGCGATGAAAAATTACTAACAATAACCGCGACCCCACGACTTCAAGGTCAACACCGACAATCAGGCGGCTGGCTGCACAATGGACCAAAGCCTCATATTTTTCAATTATTGACCCCCATGGGCCCAAGGGAAGGTTGGGACGGGCAGCTGTCCGAGTCTTCTGCTCGGCATCACTTTTACCGCCGCGGTACGGAACGCCGAACGGTCGGAGTACAGTCACGTAGCTGTGATCTGTGATGCACCGCGTAAAAGTGCAGCAATGCCCCGTAAGCCCGCTTTGGTCAGTCGTCGCGCAATGGAGGAGGAGCCCCCCTAACTGGGAGCTCACCTGGCAATCCGCGCAATTTTTTTCCCCCTTTGAGACGGACCGCTTGGCGCAAAGTCGCGACTCGCGAATCAGGAAAAACAGGTACGCGTCGCAACCACTTGGGTCTCACATTCGTAGTGACTTTTAAAGTCGCGCTTACCTGGCACAAACACTGGCGCACGGTTCAATCCAGTTTTGCATACGAGACGGGTGCCGGACGAGTGCATCAGTTAAGGTACATTAAAAAAAAATGCAGTCGGGAAAAAACTGAAAAAAATGGACAAAACTCACCTTGGCGATTGGCTGCACTCGCGAGACGAAACGTGCGGCAAAATTCCGATCGGCAGTCGACAGTTGCAGTGGCGGTCGTCGTCGTTCTTTTTTCTCTTTTTCGATTTCCGCAACTTTTCTTCACCAATTTCTTTCGATTTTCACCTTTGCGAATTTTTTTCTCTCACTCATTCACACGCACGACGCACTGCAAGAAGAAGCACTCGGCAATCGAAAAAAAAACAACAACAAAACGCAGGTCAGCTAGTCTGCACCGAACCGCACTATACGACCATCTGATGATGCGGTGCTACGCTTCTGCTAAGCCCGATTGACGGCGGCAGTGGGTGGCGACGGGTCAAAGCTACGCTTTTCCACCTGGTCTCGCAAACGAGTGCAACGCACGCAAATTCACGGTCTTCGCAACACCTGAGAAAACGCAATAAATCCCGGATGGCAATTAACCACGCACGCACACACTTAAACGCACGCACCCGAACGGTAAACACTGGCCGGCACCCGGCTCTTTGCACCTTTCTGTTGCCGTTTCTGCTGCAAGCTGCTAAACCCGAAGGAGTCCTTCGGCCAAACTTGTCAAGGACGTTCTGCAGGAACAAATCACAGGGAAATCACGAAGCACTGAACTCGACGAAAAGCTTTAGTCGAAGGAAATGCGAAAACACACCGTCGAGCCTGCTGCGAACCGGCCTGTCTTTTGATTTTTTTCTTTTGATATTCCTCGAGTCCTCGCCGCGCGACTGCACAATGCAGCGTGAAAAGCGGCCGTAGAGACGGATTTTTTTTTAAGCTTCAATTACTCGACACACTCACGTTGGCGCAGGTTGACACAAGCGAAACTAAACGCGAACACGAAACGAACTCGGCCACGGCTGAACGTCGAATGGAGCAATCCCCCGAATCCCGTGATCAACTCGTTCGTCAGCAGCAGCAGATGCAGAAAAGCGAAAACAGAGCCGCGAACGGGGGAGTTGGCCCGGCGCGTCAGGCGCTGCGAAAGCCCCCACAAAGCCCCGTTTGCTTTTTTTGTTGGCTCAGGTTATGGTGGCGTGCAGCGGCAACCATTGCAGCCGCTTCGGTCGTTCACTTCCGCCGCTGTATCTTGCCATCCTGTTCGTGCAGGCCGTACAGCTGGTTGACGTATCGTCAGCACGTCACTTCGTCCCCAACGAAGGGAACAACAACAACATAAGCTTTCAATCGACTCTTGCATTTAGCATGTGATGAAGCTTGCTCTCAGCTGTTGTCCCCTTTGTGACCTTCGAGAAGCTTTTGCATCCCCCCTTCAGGAGCAGGAGGAGGTGTACAAGCGTCAGAACGAGTTGTTGAACGGCAGTGTACTAGAGTGCGAAGCTTTCGGTTAAGTGGTTTGTGTACGGAAAAACGAGTTAACTCGGCTTTAGGTTGTGTCTTTGATAAAGTTTGCGATTGCAGCGCTCGAAAGCACGAAAAGCTGTGCAACTGGTTTAAGCCTTTGGCCATGACATTAAGGTGTTCCGAGAAGTGAAACTTTTCGGCTTCTTTCCTCTACGAAATGGGCTTTATTTATGCCAATTCCTAAAACTAACATTATTTTAATTATTCTTCTTAATTCTAAAGCTTAAATTAATGATTTAATGACTAAACTTAAGACGCTAACTGCGAGTTAATATTTAAGAAACTTTTAAAATTTTTAGGTCTAAGATATTTATTCTTTGTGCTGTTTTCTTGTTGTTTTATTGAGTTGTATTATTAGTTTTAAGAGTAGAATTTAAGAATTTTTGTTTATATATATATTGTAAAATAGACTTTAATTGTCTACAAATAAATAAATAAAATTAATATCTTAAATGACACATGTAACAAATGTTGATCAATAAATAATGTATGTATGTACATACATATGTAAATTAATCTCAATTCTGCTACCGTTCTTAATGGGCTCAATGGGCACTCTAAGATATAAAATTTAGTGGGGGATGATTTGGGGAGGGATTTATTTACTGACGTCCATTGTACAGATAAACTTATCCAATTGCACAACAGAAAATACAGAAAAATACAAAATTAAAATAAAGAATAAAATAAATGAAAATTTAAAGAAATAAAAAATAAGAAAAAATAAAAATTAATAAAAGTAATAACAAAAGATTAGTAGAAGGCTATATAATTAAAATTTAGTTCAAGAAAAATAATAATTTAAGCTTTGATTTGAAAAGATGATACGATTGTTCAGAGGACCAATCTTGAGGAATAAGAATATCTTTATTTGTTCACAGTCTTAATATATAGGTATTTATCGTTAAGAATACCCACGAAGTTGGGTTCTGTTTGTTTTGCAACTATGCACCCGAATTAAAATTTGCAGAGTAGAATAATAAAAGTATGCCTGGAATGATCAAAGTTGTGCTCGACTACAGAAGCTTTTGCTGATTTTGAAGTAATGAATATTCGCCAAATCTACACTTTCACTGTACTAAAGTTTATATTTGTTCATCTTTCTGGTTTTGACTATCACCAATCATTTTATTATACGCACAGACAAAGAACAAAACCATTAATTATTTCATCTTTCGAAAAACTTTTACCTCTCATTCCACTAGATATTATCGGATCAATATTATAAATAATTTTTTACTATTGAAATCGTTAGGTTTTTGAGAGTTTTCCTCTTAAAAGAATTGAACTAGCTCTAAGACATTTCTTAACTATTTGTAAACGAGCAAATTGTATTCAACATTGAAGTTGTAAAGACAGTAGTGGTCTAATCACTGGAATTTTTCTTAACAGCATCTAAGCTATGTATATAATAATTAACAGATCAATAAATAATTATATGTATGTATGTAATTATACTATTGCACTACCACCCCTGCTGAGAATATGTCCATGTGTTAGGGGTGAGGAGTCTTCTTCAATTTAATATGAAAACATTCTAGATAGGTACCTGTCAATACTTTTAAAATTACATCTCTCATTTGATCGAATTCATCACAATACATATCAACAACTTCCTGTATTAACAATTCTTTTCTTACAATTTATGAACAAAGTTCAATTCAAAGTTAAACTAATATAATATAATTCAATAAATATAAATCAATGACTTAATATAATTCAATACGGTTCTTTTTCCTTAGTTAATTTCAGGGTAAAACTAATACAATCCATTAATTTTTTTAAATTCATTTTCAAATTAACATGGCTGTTGCTTTCTATATAACCTATATTACATTAACAATTTCTTTTCTTATTAAGGGGTAAGGTTTTTAAACATTTTTTTTGCTATTTATTTTTTATTTTTTTAAATGAATGTATAACATTGCAAGAATGTTGTGTCAAAATTTCAAGTCGATCGGAGCAAAATTAACGGAGTTATGAGCAGTTTAGAGGTGTACGCACTCGTATTTGATGCCTAGTGTACAAAACTTAAAAGCGTTTTTCTGAAACTTGTAATTTTTGAAGTCGGTGTACGTTGTAACTCTAAACGTAGTGCACCGATTCTTTTGAAATTTTTTTTACTATTTCTAAACATAAATCACCAGGTAGTGACTTCTAGTTTTTTTTAAATTTACAATTATTTTTTATTTTACAATAAGAAACTTAACAATTTTTTTTAGCGAAAATCGCGTTTTTGACTTTTAAGTGCTACCAAAAATGGAAAAATCGGTTAAAAAAAAAAAACTCGACGTCATTACATTGAGAAACGTCTCACCTAATAAACACAATTAGATTTTTTTGTTTCGCATCTAGTCACGAGTTGTAGCGTACACCGCAAAACAACTTTTTTTCGATACGCCTGCGGAGATTTGCTGCTAACGCCTTATTTATAAATATTTTGAAATGAAAATTTTTGAAAATGTAGTTCAGATGTTGTATTAAAATATAAAAATGAAATAAAACAATCCAGCATTGCCGGTATTGTCTAAAAAAATTCTTAAAAATATGCCTTATTTTCACCGAATTAACTTCACCCCGCCCTTAATAGTTGATGGCAAATTTTCTATTTCTGATTAAACTATTATAATGTAATCTACTATAATATTTTTATTTTTTTTAATTTACATACATTTTATTTATTGGCCGTATTATAATTTTATAACAATGATGATTATATTATAGATATTTGGAGGAGATCAGATAATAAATTTTTACAGCCTGAGTAATAGTAAGTGGCATGTAGCCGTATAATATGATTGTGTAATTAGTATATATGGTTTGAGGAAAATGGTCGGAAAAACCTATTTTTTTTTAACTTAATTTAAAAGTTAAACTAATATAATCCAGTAAAATAATTTTTTTTAAGTTCATTTTAAGGTTAACAACGTTGTTGCATAATAATCTGTGCTGTTAACAATACTTAAAGTGCTGTGCTGTTAACAATGGTTAAAGAGAATCTAACTGAATATAAATATAAATATATAATCTGTCTGATCTCTGATTATTTATAACACAAGTTTATCAATGAATAAATATTATTATTATTTTAAATTATAAAATCATGCTCAAGAAATATGTCTATGATAATCCTAGACTTTTAGATAGTATTATCGCCTAGATTTCTTAGTTGAAATTGTATTTCTTCGTTATTATTTTTGTTTTATTTTTCCTTGTATAAACTGTTTTTTTTTACTATCAAATGAATTATTAATCGTTACCTTTCGTTTTACTTCATAATTTTGCATTATTTTCCTTTTTACCTTTACAGGTACCTATGAATTTTCTTTGCCATGAATTCTTTTTCACCTTTACTTCCCACTTTTGCAATATTAGTCTTTTTTCTTAATTTTTCTTCTTTTTATATAGATTTATTTATATTGTTTTTGTAATTTTTGAATTAGAATTAGAATAAATGTACAATACGATAGTTTAATCCTTCGAACAGGGCCTTTCAACGCTCGCACACAAGCTCAGCTTCTGTGAGTAGTTACTTATATTGATTTTATGTACACCCTTTGTTTATAAATAATATGTAAGTGCAATATAAAAAATAAATATATAAAGGTCACAGGAGTTCATCATGTCCGACTGCGTTTTCGTGAGTACTTGCATTATTGGGAAAATAGCATTATACAATTACTTACTGTAGTGGCATTTAACATTATCTAAATTTTTCACCTTAATCAAGTAATGTTTTTGCCACTGTCAAATAATCATCAAAGTCAATCATAAGAGTTGTCAATGAATTAATTTTATTTTATTATTTTAATAATAAAGTATTTAAAAAGAAATGGAATCAATTTTTCAGTCAGAGGTTTTCACTGAATTGAAACGCATCATGTTTAACAATATATTGATTTTTAAGATTAATAAAGACATTTTATTATGAGCTTATCAATTGGATCCTCGACTTACTTACTCGCTGAGTATTAAAAGCAAAAATATATGAAACCTAACAATAGGATTCCCTACATTACATACTAACTTAGACCTAGGGTTTTGAGCCGAACTCTCCGCCGCCGGGACCAACATGCAAAATAAATCGAGATTCCAAAAACGGGTGTATGTAATACATATTACTGGTTGGTTTGTCTAGATGGCAGCTCTGTCGGTCCTCTAGACGAAGCTCAATTAACTCAATGGTCGTTTTCAAACGATTTTTGAAGGAATGACCCTAAAGTTAAAAATTAAAAACTTCAAAATATTTAGGCAATGTTCTTTGCATGGCACGGCAATGAAATTTTGGTTAATCTCTTTATTTACTTCGTTACTCTTTTTCTCAGTTTCTGACTTCTTTTATTGACCTTTTCTTTTTCCATTTTCTTTAATCTTTTTTCTGAGATGAAATTCCCAAGATGGAATTGCAGAGTCCTTAATTACCACCAGGAGTCTCAAGTAAAAATATAAAAACTGCATCATAATAATATTAATAATTCTTTTTTATTTAGATATTTTTCCATAAATACAGCAGTTTCCTTAAAATATTTGTTTGACATAGACTTTCAATAAGTTAATGAATCTGAATTCTGACTCTTGGTTTTTAATTTCACTCGGCAATGAGTTATACAATTTGATACCTCTATAAAATAGGGAATTTTGACTGCAGGCCATTGTTAAATTCGGTAAACTAATTTCATTGGCGTTTCTAAGCGTTCTAATTTGATTTTCGTTATTTAATTTAATTCGTTTGGTCAAATATGGGGGTGCCTGCCCATTTACTATTTTATGTATAAAGATCAAAGTTCTAAAATTAATTAATTGCACAATACTCATTAACTCGAACGCATGAAACTAGTAAATAGCTTTCTGTTTTCTACAACCTTTTGTGGAAAATTGAGACCAAATACCATCTACTAATAATTGGTTTTATTCAAAAACCCCTTTGCCAGCTTACTAATTTAAAACAAAGCTACGAAATTATAATAATTCCATTCAAAATAATTTCCAACTTTTCATTCGTAACCTGGCGTTAACGACTTTGAGAGGAAATGATTGATTTCCAAAAATTCAAATATAAGCCATTTATTACCCAGCTCCATTGACAAATATTCTGCCTATTTCCGCTCCCTACACAGGTAACTATCCTAATTAAAGGGTATTTATTTGCTTCGCAACAATTTACTCGAAAGACACATTGCTGAAGTTTATGAGACGTCTACCGAAATAAATTGATCACTTTTCCTCTTTCGAGGAACATCAAGACACGAGGTCCTTACACAATCCATTGGCAATTCTTCGGGGAATAAATTAGATGTAAGCTCCGGTTCCATAGGCACGACATTCCAGTAAAATTCTACAAAACAACCCCCTGAGATAATTTATTCGAGTGAACTCATCTTGAAATGACAAATTCATCAAATGGTATGTTAAGCCCCAAAAAAATATGAAGGTTGAGTCTATAGCTGGCTATTCGAGAAGGCGACGAGATGAAGACAGTTTATCTAACGACAATGGGATTTTTTTTAGTAAAAAACGGCAAAATTTAAGGTGTCCCTGCAACAGGAAATAATTAATTATGCTGACACGAGCCTTATTATATCCATTTCAATTAGTCAAAAAGATAAATTAATTAAATAGAAAAAAGTGAGCAGCAGACTTAAGTTGCATTGTCGCTATAGAAGGTTGTGAGCAGAATGGATGAGTGTATTATTTAAGGACATTGGGCAACTATAAAACTTTTAATTGCTATGAATTCCATACTACGTATTGAAAAAAGCGCTTTATTTAAAAATTTTATCGACTGGTCTCAAGTTCTCGTACAATAGGCGATACAAGACATTAGATAATTTTGTGAGAAGTGCAATCGTGGCAATCATATCAATTTAACAATATATTATACGAAAAAAACACTGTGACATCAAAAATCGTAAGCATCTCCGCTACCTTCAACCTTAAGATACAAAATTCATGAAGCATAAAAGGCTGGGAATGAATTTTTCTCAAGTCATAATTAATTTTTCCATAAGACACAAAATAAAAGAAGATGATCAAACAAACTCACAAACAAATATTTAAGATATATTTTTAAAATTAGATAGTGATAAAAAATTTTAAATTATTTAAATCAAAAAACATAAAAAAAAATTGTATTAGATAGTGTTAAATACTTTTAAATTATTTAAATTTATTTTTAGTCGAACAGTCGGTTGCCTAATTGAATTAAGATTTTTTTTCTTAAACAAGGATTTTTCTAAATTAATTCCTGTAGCCCAAGTTTCAGTTTGACAAAAGACTAATTCTGTTTCAAAACATTTCAAAATAAAATAATTGACAATGCTGAAAATCATTTTTTTCAGAATTTGTTAAGATAACTTTATTTATAGCTAATTTTGAAATTTTTAAACTTATTAGCCGCTATTCACAGTCGTCATAAAGTTGGCTTTAAGTTAAAGCTGACTTTAGTGTCATATTAATAATACGACAGCTCTAACTAAAAGCCAACTTTATGACGACTTTGAATAGCGGCCAATGTTTTTTATTAACAATTCAAACATCGTCTTCAATATTCAGTAGGTTTAGTATAGGTTGGCTACGAAATACCAAGGGTTATAGTTTCCAAACCAAACCCCTGCCAATATTTTTATGAATAAGTAAATAAATAAAGAAAATAACCCTTAATTAAAAATAAAATAAAAAAAAAACAATTTAACTGCTGGAATTTTATAAATAAAGTAAATAACCCCTAATTAATAAAAAATAAAATAAAAAACAATTTAACTGGTGGAATTTTAATTAAACAAAAAATAATATTTTTAATATTTTTTTTTTAAATTCAATAACAAAAACTTTAATTTAAAAAAATTTGATTTATTTGATTTCAAATTAAAATCGAATCAACTATAAGAAGTGAGTTTACTCTGATTAAGGACTCTACCGATTCCGAAATATAATTAATAAATTTAGCAAGATTTTTAAATAAAAATTTGTATTTCACTAATAATTTTCTTTGAAATGAGATCAGATAATGTACATATGTATATCGATTTTGTAGCATTGAAATAATCTCTTTTAATCGTTCTTGAAATTTTGATTAGTTTAAATTAAATATCTTGTTAATTTATTTACTGGTAAAACTAGGACAACTAACTAGGGAAATTATTAAAAATTAATAGGTCATAGGGTTTGGGAACTATAAGTCCTCAAACGATTTTGCGTACGGCGGACGGCGCACAGACGGACTGAAATTCGTTTTTGGTTTTTTGGCGTTTATCAGTCATAAAACGTGTAAAAAAAAATTTTCAGGGTATTAATTATTTTTTTTTTCTTAAATCGATAACAATACTTTATTATTAGTACCAATCAGTGGTTCCATTTCGCCATTAAAAAGTTATTGAACTAATCCGAAAAGTATTACCATAAATGCAAAAGATTACCAAAAATGTATTCTCTTTCAACGTCTTAATTTCTGTAAAAGCACTAATCCATTAGTACGCAATTTTCCTCTAATGCGACAAAAAAAAATTAAATAAGAGGTCCTTGTGGTTTTTCACTCCATCATTATTTCTAAACTTAACGCTGAACCTAATCCTTGTTCCTTTGATGTAAATCCTTTTCGCAAAACTGACGTTAATAGTGAAGCCCTAAATGACTCATTTTCGAGGAAAAAGAAAAAGAATTCCTTCCAAAGAACTTACAATATTAATGGAATGGTGTAAAGTTAAAGCAGTTGCGGTATTTTACGGGGCGCAAAAAATTTATAGGTGGAGTTGGATGATCCCTGAGATTTGAAGGCATACAAGAAAATTTTCCCCGTCATATGTACTTCCTGGGTTTAAAGGGATGCCCTGTGATTGGCGGTGGGGGTTAAAACCGCTGTATTTTTGATTTTAGGGGAGAAAACATCGCATTTCCCCGCGGTGGGGAATAGTCGGATAAACTCAGCTAAGAACAAAAAGCTGTATGGATAATATCTGGGTTTTAGTGAAGAAGCTGACATTTAAGAGTTATTTAATAGCTGCGAGGATTTCGAGGAACGTTTGTCGTCAAACTCTAGAGGATTTTCGATATTGCGGCACTATATGCGGTCCAGTTGCCATTATTTTGCGGTGTAAAGGAATTTAATGATTCGGGCATTAACCAGTGCAGGTTTTTTATTCGTGTATATTGAGCTAACCGAAGTTTTGACAGAATAACTCCATTAGAAAAGGAACAATGATCAGAAAGTATATCCATTATTCGATTTTTTTTTTGTTCAAAATCGAGCGATTAAGACCCTTTTCCAGAATGATGTTTTGATGATTTCGGTACGGTTTATGATATAAAGTTGAAATGCGATAATACATGAAATTGAGTTGTTTTTATATGTTCCAAGACAATTGAGATTTCTTTTGTATATCTCAAGGAAAATGTGATTACAAATTGATGTCCTTATCTGTAACAGTTGAAGTAAAGAGGTTGAAACATGTTTTGACCAAAAAATAATGAAGTTATAAGGTTTTTTAATTTAAAATATTATTTTATTAAACTCTTACATTTTTTATTTTAATTCAATTATCTTTTTTAAAGGTTGACACTTGATCGAATATTTTTTAGTTCTCATTAACACAATCAAATTCAAAGGCTACTACAACAAAATATTATTTTACAAATTTAAAATGAAATTGAGTTTGCTACTACAAAGTTACTAGTAGAATTTTAACAGGAATTTTAATAGGAACCAATTAATTTTACAACCAAGCATGTTCGTCGTGAGCAAGCGATTTATTGAATTTTTGGTTTGAATGAAAACACAGAATAGTGCTTTTAATTGAAATGATAAAATAGACCATTTAATTACATTTCATTTCTCATTTCATCTCCGGCTCCTCAAATCAAGCGTAGTTGTTGTTGTCAGCCATTCCATCGCTGAAACCACTTCTAACAGGTACGTATTAAGTTGATAAATTGTCCTTACGTCCTCATTCTTACCGAGAAGGACAGTAAGTACCATGCTTAAATTTATCAGTGTAAGTCATTTTATTTCAGCTGACTAATGGTTTCACTTAACACTAACTTATGAACGACGGAAGCAGCTACCTTCTGCCCGATCCCATATATTTCTTCCTCGAAACGAAGGATGGATGATTGTGAAAACTAGGAAATTGTAAAGCGCTCAAAAGACATTCTTTTTTCTTTCCGGACGATATGGTTGCGATGGATATTCATCTTAAAGATTTAAATTAAAACTTCGCATTAGTTATCATTAAAATTGATTTAATGTACTATAAAAACCGTGAGCCGGTAGAGAACTATTCCGTTTCAGATAGAACAGAATAAACTAGTTTAGATACGTAAGTCGAATGATTGCAGCTATGTATAAGAAAATTTTCTATCTCTGTGCAACAGCATCCCTATGTCAATGTATATATATAATTTAAGTTTTATTCAGTTTAATGGGAAACGATTTGACTTAGCTCCCAATTTTAGCTTCCTTTTCCACCGGGCAGAATAGATACGAATCGTAAATCTTGGAAATATCCGGAACCAGTTGCAATTAAAGTTTAAACCGGGAATTGCAAGGAGATGAGAAAGGAAAAGAAAATGCGGTAGAAGAGGAAATGAAAACAGTTAATAAAATTGCATAAGAAAGAAAGGATGTGGTCTAAGAGAAAATCATGTTATAGCCATAGTGTAATGAAAATTTTATTGGTGTGGTTTAAGTGCACTGTTAGCATTTTATGGAGTGGTGCAGCTAATGGTTTGTTTAGAGGATAGCGAAATTGTTGTAAAATGTTTGACTTAGTGGTAATGGAGTTCCGGATAGTGATGTATCTAAGGGTTTTTTTTTCTTCTTAATTTAAAATAAAAAAAAAAAAAACGAAAAAATAACTCTAAGGATCAGAAGACATCGTTCAAGCAAACGACCCAGAATTTAAGCATAATACCATGAATACACTGCTGGTATTGATATCATAATATCGTTGATACCAGCAGTGTATCACCCAACACTAAGCATATACGAGATAAACAAACTGGTATATGTATATTAGTATTGAACCTGTTTCATGATATACGAAATTCGATAATTTTTCCTAGTTTACTATGCATTTTACTGCTAGTAGTGCCATTCCCAATTGTGTGGCGAGTATCGCAACTAACTGTCAATGCTTGCTTATATCAGATACTGTCATATCATACCATATGTGTAGTGTATCATGTACAGCTAGTTCCAATACTATGATTTCAGCTTGTATACTAGCTGTGTATACATGGTATAAGCCGAATCCAGAATCAGTACAAATCACTTAGGCCCGTTCCTACGATCGTCAGTAACGTTCTAACTGAAACTTTTTACTGACAGATGCTGATACGAAACTTACAGTCAAAGTTCTGGTTAAATTTTAACTGAAGGTCGTAATAACGGCCCTAAGACTTCATTTCGTACAGCTTAGGAATGACTGCATACTTACTGATGCGTGGAGCCTTTCTAATTTTATAAAAACCAATATTTTATATGACCAGAAAATTGCTGTTACTTCCCAACCTGGTAAGCCCTCTTCTCTATTACTTAATTTCAAATAAACGGATCGTATTGAATACAGTTTGTTTCTTATTTTCACGACCACTTAATCATTCCTAGGTAATCTGTTGGATATCGACGATGAAAGGGATGAAGTACTTTACTATTAAAGTTGGTAAGATTTATACGAGTAGCCTTAAGGTTTTGATATCTTACAATCATTTTCACAGACAAACAAAGTTTCTTCTTCAAATTTTTTTTAAAGGGGATACTTTAATAGATTTTTTCTATTTTCGTCACCTGTAGTTCCTTTCAACTTGAGGCTTGTAATTAAAAAAAAAAAAACAAATCATACCCAACATCACTCCAAAAACATTCTTCTTTCTCTTCATTTTACTCCCATCATGAAATCAATTTCTAGGCCCCAGCTCCGAACAATATTAAGAAAGAATTTCAGTCGATACCGAAGAGCTTTATATGTAGAAGGAAAAGATGACAACGTTGGTATATCATTAGGGCCTGAAATGTCTACTAATTTTTTTTCCTTTTTGTCCCCATCATTAGAGCTCAATACTTAACCATAATTATATTAGCTCGTTAGTTCCACCACAGCCACAAGTAGTAAATGGAAATTGATATTAAATTCCAATTGAAGGTGCTGTTGACTAAAGCAAAAGGACCTTTCCCAAATGTTAAAAATGGCCATTATTTCGATCGAACGGCAAAGATTGTCCTTTACAACTTTTTTTTTAATAGATACCTTAACATACAATTCTTTGCGAGTCGGAAATGTTTTTAAAGTTTCGAATTTTTCAATAAAAATAGGGGGACTTTCGAAAATCTAATGACCTGAAAAGTTACTGCCGATATTGACCCTTCAAATCAATTAAATTCTGAAATCGTAGACATGTTCAGTTGTTTGGAGCCATGTTTTGGGAGAATCCCTGGATGATTTTGGTTCGATACACATACGTCATGGTAGACTTTGTTTCAATAAAAAATTATTGTTATTATTGTGTTAAAATGCGAAAAATGTATAATTTGGTTAGGGTTCAAGCTCATTAAATTTTAATTTTTCGGGATTTAAAAAAGAAAAAATACAACTAGACAATCGAATCACCGAACAAGGACAATTGCTCGGAATTTTCCAAGTTAGTGGAAATACAGTAACTATAGGGTGAGGAATGCCAGCAATATGTGAAAATATTGCCACATTGCCGACATATTGCCGCGACTAGCATGCCATTGCCGTGTATTGCTCCAATAATCGCTCCACTAGTCGTCGGCCGATCAATTGCTTGAAAAGTTGCTCGTGTAAGAGCAGCTTTAGGATGGAAAACTTGTTTTTTAATTAAAAACTGTACTATCGAAGCATTCCATTAATTAAATCAAAATTATTTTTATTTTTTTAACAAATATTTAGTTGCAGGATTAAATTAGATCTTATAATTTTATATCCATATGGTTGCAAGATTAATTTAGTTTTGACATTCAAATAAAATTTTATTTTTCTGAAGTTTCATTCAATTTTCTATTTTAACTTTCTAATTTCTTAACATTATGTCTTCAATTCTACACATTACTTAGCTATTAAGTTTTATGCAATTGTTAATTAATTTAATTTTTTATTTTTATTTTATTGGATTTTTTTATTTAGTAACCTCGTGTTTTAGTCAAAATTTCGGTCAATATTCTATACTCTTATTTAGTGGTGAGTCAATAAATACATTGAATACAATAATCAAGAATCAAACAAAAGGAGTGGACAAGTCCTTACGACAGGATCATGATTTTATTACTGAGGATTATTTTTGCCACTGGAAAAAAAAGGGTGGTTACAGTTTTCGTTAAGAAACTCGGCAACAACAAAAGCCCAGTCTCTTCAGTTACAAAACATAACAACAGTTTTGTAACAGTTTCTTGACATGTGATTTTTATTGGTAATGTTCTGCAGCAGCTAACTTTCTGGTGGTTTTACTCCTGACACATTTCCTTTTCGAACCATCCGAACTAACTTGATTGCGGATGATTGATGCACTACAAACAACGTCCATTAACAAATCTATGAGGAACATGTATGTTTCATATGTTGAGATTCTCTCATATAAAGGATAATTCTACAAGGTACGCGACCCACAAAAAGAATCAGCTAGCTTCCGCTTCACAAAGAGAACATGGAGTAAGAAATCGAGAAAATCCAGACAAAGTAAACAGAAAAATGTCATCAATCTAAACTTGTACTAAAGGTTATGATGCCATACATAAATCATCCTGACAGATAATTACTTAAAGTTCAAGTTGAAGTTTCCTTGAAACAAAAAGAAAATAAGACGAAAACACCAGCAAGAAGTAAGTCGGAAGCCTGGGAAATTTCTTGGTCTAGTCTTGACTACTTCCAAGCTGCTAATGGTTTCCCATCAAGACGTATCCTTTTTATGGTACGGAAGTTATTAAAACTAACAAGTACCAGGTTTGCATAGTTCAGAAGCATGCACTTGCTATAGTGGCCAGTTAGGACGACATGGTTGATATTATCCCCCACATACCTCCCATACCTCGAGCTTCCGTCTCGGCCGTACACTGAAAATTAACTAACTGCAGAGGCAAACTATTATATTTCCGAAATAAGTTGGGTACAGTGGAGCCTTCTGGCAAACATGCATATAATGTAAGTTTGGAAATATACGAGCTGGAGTCCTTTTACATTTTAGGATTTTCCCGGGAAAAGAGGTGGACCTATGGTTACTATAAGCCAGAATTCGTTGCATACATTTGGAGTTTTTTTCGGGGGAACTGTACACAGGATGGTTGAAATTCAAGGGTGTTTTGTTGGACTTCTGCCACAGGACTATACTTTTTACTTAGCTAGGTGTATGTATGGCCCCTGTTCGGGGTTTTTCCCTTCAACAAAAAACTCCATGGCAGACGTATTTAAGTTGATAAAATGTGGTGCCTTTTCTCGACTTGAACGTTGAAATTTGCCACTTGCTTTGTGCACGAATTTAATTCGGTCGTACACCACTTAGCAAGTCTGGTCGAAATTATTTCAAACAAACGAGTATACTTTTGGATAACAATGAACCAAGGACATTGAGATCAGTTTATCCTTTGATGCAAAGGTTAAAGTAAATAGTCCTTTATGAACTAGAAACTTGAAAGAAAATGTTTTTTAATTTCGGAAAAATAATGCTAAAGAAATTTTCACTTTTAATCAGTTTAGCATCTAGAACTTTATTCCACTCCTCACAGAGTTGATTATTTGTGTTAATGTTAAAAATTGTTTATTTTGGCAAGCAGTTTGTTTTTCTTGGCTTAATGGGAAAATGTTTATAGAAGATAGATATATAGTAGTCTGGGAAGGTAGGTTTAGTGGATAGAGGTTCAAATCTGCTCGACGACAAGTAATTTTCGAGAATGGGATTGGGTGTCGGACTACCAGTTCACTGAGCTGAAAATGAGTACGAGTTATGATCGGGGTAATAATCACGGACGTGCGTGTGGCTGACCACTTCAAAGCAGTTCCTTTTAGTGAGTGAGTGAACTCCGACTCACTCACTGACCTTTAAAAAAAAAAAAGGTTTACTCACGAAGGAACTAGTTCTTTTAAAGTTCGGAGTGAATGTGAGGACCTAAAACAAAAGGTCCTCGCTAACGAAAGAACTAGTTCTTTTAAAGTTCGGAGTGAAAAAAAGGTCCTTACTCACGAAGGAACTACTACTTATTTTCAAGTTCCGAGTGAATGTGACGACCTAAAAAAAGAAGGTCCTTACTTTCTCCTCACTCATTCCTTTTCAAGTTTCACATCGCAAAGGAACTACTTCCTTTCCAAGGTGTGTCGCATGGCGAAACGAACTACAATTCACCAAAAGGAGTGAGTTACTTCAATCATTCAATTCAATAACCTGCTCTTTTGAAACAGTTCACTCATGAACGACCCATCTCTAATCCGGACATTTGGACTGGAGTGACAAATTATTCTATCCATCCCCAAAAAAAGACAAATCTACTAACTTCTTTAGAATCTCGCAATCGAAAACAAGAGCAATCTGTCCGAAATAAGACCGTACAGGACCCAGGACACATGACTAACATTGAATCCGATATACGTGATTTGGTATTAGATCACGTCACTACGAAGAGTTTGATGCCAGAATAATCCCCAAAGATAGAAGGATACGTTCGTACGTGTCGTATAGTTGAGCACTTTCTTTGTCACATTTATGTCCTACGAAGGAACAGCCCCCACGTCCTTCCCTTCGACCTTTGAAAATATGGACTTTACGTCCGGGTTTATCACATGTGATTAGTGCGGTGTATTCGATTAGCTTCGATACAAATGTGAAGCGTACATCCTGAAATGCCGTAAGCCAAGAACCTGAAAAGGTGTCGTCTTTCAGGCGTATACGCTTTTAGACTTAGCCTATTTCATGAGGCTGGTATGGTAGTCGCTCGCCAGAGCATATTCAGAAGATTAATGAAATCGGTCAGCACTATCGGGTCCGGGTGGGACTGTTAACGAGTTTTCCGATTGGCTTTCGGGGGTCATCAAAGCAATTACGAGATTGTGACGATGACCATCTTATGGGAATGGACCTTTTGGGCAACTTTCACTCTACTCGGCAAAATGAATTTTAATAGCCACACGATGGACAATTGGTTTTAAGTCCTCCTAATTTCGGCTTTAAGGGCGTTTAGCAGATAGTTCCTTTTAACTCCGCTAAACTCGAAGTCAGGAGCTTTTTTTTCACCGAGCTCTTTAAAATCTCTTCAGGTGAAGTCCCGTAGGAGTGAAAAGGTTTCATACCTGGGACAGTCATGCGCTTGAATGTCCTTTCCCAGTCTCTCCACATGTGTGATTTTGTCGTCATCGGGAGCTTATTAATGTTTAATACGAAACGTACAGAACGGACTGGATGATCTGTGAAATCGCATAAATCAACAGCATTAACGAATGGACCAATTTTTCTAGAATCCCAAACGGATGAGGACGAGCTAGCCAGCGAAATTAGTCCAGTGATTTGTTGATTTTGCGACTTAGGTAAACTTTTTATCGCACACAAGAAGGCGTACGAATCAACAAAAACAAATTGAATTAATCGCAAGAATGCCTTTTAGTTTATGTAGATTTGATTTTAATCTGATTGCTTTTTTTATCGGGGGTTTGTTGTTTTAGGGCTGGCAGGAGATGAGACCAAGTAATCCACTTTTCTCCATATGTACAGACTTTTTGTTGATCACTCTTTCTCACTTTTTTTTTTGTGAAATAAGTGTTTTAAAAAATAAGAAAAATGGTGTTGTTAAAAAAATGGTGTTGACCAATAAAAAAGATCAGTACAGTCCAGCAATGTAGTTCCGGAACTCTTCGTTCATCGTTTCGCCAGTAGATCTAGAAGACAAAAAAGGTCAGTACAGTTCAGCGAAGTAGTTCCGGAAGTCTTCGTTTCAGAGTTCCGGAACTACTTTCTTCTACTGGCAGCAATGTAGTTCCGGAACTCTTCGTTCCTTCGTTTCGTCAGTAGGTCTACAAAATGACGATCAGAAAAAAAAGTCAGTACATTTAAAAGATGATGAAAACAAAAAGATCGGTCAAGTTTTTTGTCACTGCGGCTCACCAAAAGGAGTGAAGTAACTCACTCACTCACTTCAATGAAGTGTTCTTTTGGAACAGTTCACTCCTGAACGACCCACATCTTTTCAACCAAACGGGGGTTGAAGGTAGTTGAAAAGGTTTTCAAGGCTTCCGAAAAGCCTTTTTAGTATGATGGGATATGGAATTGTTTTTTGCTCAAATGTATTTAAATAATCGCCTAAGTCAAATACAGTATTTTTTTTAAATGTTAACCACCAGTTAGGATCAAAAAAGGAGTGGTGACGTGTCTCTTAGAATCGATGAATATTTAAAATATATTTTTATATATATTTTTCTTTTATTGAACAGTAGATAGTGATTCATTTGAAGGGATGGAAGGAGTGAGTCATTTTTCCCTTACTTCTTAGAATTGAAAGGACCTTTAATTTTTTCCTAGAAAGGCAATCGATAATGTATGCTCCTTGAACAATTTTGTATTATATGGGTCAAATGTTTGTTGTGGAAATAAGAAAATATTAATGTTTCAATATTTACATTAGTTTTTCAGTCGTATCTGTAGACCACTTAAAAAAAAACTGCATTCAGAACGCCTGGGTATTATTTGTGCACGTGAAAACGTATTGTATAATGTGATGAACTATTATGCACTCATCCAAATTCCACTAGGAAAACAGCTTTTTAAGCCCCAATTTATCGAGACTAAATAAAAACCTTTGCACTTCAAATCCCATTTAAATTCAGAGAGCGAAATCTGTATACCTGCATTAATGTTGCACCGATAGATAAACACAATTGCACCAATTATATTGGAACTAGGCATCCTGGAGCCCAGAGATATGTTTCTGTGCCTTCCACCGACACAATATGTAAAAGTCCACATGGCAGAGTATAATCAAATTGGTTGAACCAATGTTGATGACGGGCAAATGTGGGATGAAGTTTTATTGGCCGAAAATATCTGGCCGGGTAAAAGTGGCTATGAATTTATTTACATGATTGCAATTAAATACTAATGAGTAGAAAGTATTACAATTAATTATTTTAGAAAAAGTAAAAATTCATAATGGAGATTTTTTGGTGAGGGTATTTTAAAAATTGAATTTTCAATCCAAATTTTCCAGTATAATTCATTTTACACGATATTTCTGGTTTTACTAAATTATTCATGTACTTTTCAACTGAACTGTACAATTTACATGAAGAAATTCACAACATTTCGTGTAAAATTAACTATATTTAAATATGAATTGAAAATTACAAAATATGAAGTTGGACGCTTTGTTAGATTTTTTTTCTCTACTCAAATGAAAATTAAACGCCTTCGCTGACGCAGTGGCTACTTCGAGTAAGTAAACAATGAAATCAAATTAGAAATAGAAATAAGTGGATCTTAAAGAGTGCTTATTTTACAAAGTGTAAATTCAAGAGAACATCCAGTGAATTTGAATTAAATTTTACTGATTACAAACTGAAATTTACCGATCGAAAATTGAAAATTACATTCAAATTGACTATTACATTCCAATGTAAATTTACTTGGTGTGGCATTTTTGCCTACTACCCAAAAACGTGTAAAATTCTATGGACTTTTTGACTGTGTATAAAAACCCATTTTTTGATAGATTAGATTTTGAAGTGAATGTATAAGGGGTATTGTACAAGGTATTGTACCCGGTATTTTGATTGCTCGCACTATCTAAATTTTACAGAATTGATAATTTTGATATAATGTGTTATGTAATTTAAATGCATCTTATAACAGCTAGCTTTAATTTGAGTAGTGAATTTTAAGCAGTAAACTTTTTTCTCTAATATTTATTAAAAGTCTTAACAAACAGGTCTAACTCAAGCGTGTTGAAGTAAAATTAAAGTAGTCATGATTCATGTTCGTATAAAATATCTCGACATTAAAACGTGTGGTGTCTGTAAAGTTTTTTCACTCTTCATTTATGAAAATGGTTTACGTTGAGTTTCCGCCTCTTCTATATCACGAGAATGTATGTATTCTCTTACTGCTGGTGAAGTTAAGTTTACTTAGGAGCGCAATAAACGTGAACAGGAAAAGTTAGCGAATTTACGTTCAATAAAAAAACTGCACCATAAGAAGGTCGCGGCCGCAAAATGTACACCGATAAAAAGACACCGTACCGAAGAAAAGGATTATTTAGAACTTATTCAGTAAGATCTCTCCATTTTCAGGTATTACATTTTATTAAAGTTCTTAAAAGTTAAATCGTATTTCTTCAGTACACTCTACGGCGTGCTATATGAACGAAAATTACTTTTCAGCTTTAGATACTTTTTCACCGGTATATCTATACTTGTATCTGAAAAGTACTCGCTTTACCCATCTTCGCGCTGGAAGACTTTAAATAAATTATAAACCTACGGAGATAAATTCTCAACGTCTTCTACATGCTATCAAGTCGAAGCTTACAGGTAAACCTTATGGGTAAATGGGATTCTGCTAATTAGGGAAAGATTTCCGTAACAGCATATAGCAATGAACGCTTTTATGAAGAGCTTTCACGGGAAAATCTTGTATCTGTACTTGACAGGAAAATTAAAAAGAAATCAGACTTAGTTCGTTATTGGAAGGCACTTAATATTTTCATCTACTTATTGTAATACGGACTCGATAAAACAATTACGTGGAGAACTTATGGTAATTACATCTAAATGTAGAGAACACAAGCCATAATAGCGCAACGTTCGCGGGAAATCGAGCAGATATTGTAACGAAATTATAGCGTAGAGAATGGAAATTGATTGGTGGAAACTCGACATCAATGTTTACTTCTCGTTACAATAAATTGTAAATCTGAATGGATTTGGTTGTTAATATTGACTGGCGGTAGGAATGACATTGTGCTTTACAAATTATTATTGAAAAGATAGTTATAAAATAAATAATTATAGGTTGATTTAAAAAGAGGATAATCAATTGACGGTATGTCCATAAATGGAATTGTATTTCGTTGCATAAATATAAATCGGTTTCCAGAAAAAACATTTGTTTTGACGTCATTAAAGTTCTCTTTCCTCACCCGCATATCCAGGCAATGTGCGAGGAAAACCTCGCTCTGCACAAGGGAAATGTAAAAATTGGATATGAGTCAAATGGACACAGCTATGAAAAAATCAAAACTTCAAATCTTAAAAAAGTTAGACTTGAAATTTTAGATTTCCAGTCTTACGCTGGAATATTCAATGATTTTTATTTTTGGCTAATGGTTTTGTTTGCCTTTGACAAAGTCTGTTTAGATTATAAATGTTTAAACTATTTTTTTTGTCAAATTTTTGTTGTCAAATGTTTGACAGTATATTCTAGTCAAATTGTTCAGTTAAATTGTCCCGTAAACATGGCATACAGCTTGTATTAAACTGTATGCAGTTTTATCAAATCATTTTCGCAGACAAATTCCAGTAAAGTAATAATAACAAAAAATAATAATAATAAAATAATAATAATAACAAATTTGTTTACTAACTGATTTTATTTGACATACAGAAAAATGATTTACCTAAAATATTTCTCCAACAGTCAACGTAAAATTGTTATTATAATAGTTTTAATAAATATTAGAGAAAAAAATCGGAGCTAATCCGTCAAATTCGTCACATCGTACTATATGATTCAGACTTCAAATTACCTTTTCTTTTTTTCTCTTTATTTTTATCAAATTAGAAATGTGTTAAGTCTATACTCTATCGTTGACTTCGTCAACTGTCGTATAACTACAGAAGCAAAGAAAAGACACCAACCAAAATTAAACTGGGGTAGGAGTAAGCTCTGTAAGTTCTGTAAGCTATAGTTTTTAAAAAAAAAAAATTATTTAACAGAACCAGAACAGTCTTACATAGTGTTAGTTATTAGGAATTGATGGTGAGACACGTATAATATTTTTTTTTTTTTTTTGATGAATGTTTTCACAGTACATTTTGAATTGAAAATACAAGGTTTTCCGGTAAATACTGTTAAATTTATTTTGTGTGACGTTTCGGACTTATCAAACTTCACGTATAATATGTTCAGTTCTTGAAAAGGTTCCTATTAAACATCAGTTAGACAAGGTTTTCTAGGACATGTCTGAGAGCCAAAGTGTTTGTTTGGTAGCTGGCCCACAATTTTAAGTCAATTTTATATCAAAACTTTTGTTGGAAAGGCTATTTCGTGGCTAAACTTATAGCAGAAATAATGTTGAACCGAAAAAATATTTCTATTCTGAGCTATAAATACAGATTTTTTTAAATCAACTATAATAAAACCCACCAAGAAAGTTGTATATACTGTATAACAGTTTAAAGGCAAAAATATCGTACATCCCTTTTTATTTTTATCAAATATTTGAACCGAAAACTGTTCCCAATTTTCGTGTCCTGAAACCAATTTTCATCAGGGAAAATGACAGCAGATAGCGTCCTTGGTAGTAAGGAACACATAAAGTGATTGATTTAAATGATACTGATTCCTTACCTTTGAGATGAAATGGCGATGAAAATGAATATCCAGAGTATTTTAATTAAAGAGTCTCAGGAACCAGGAGACGAATGAACAGTTCGTATTCAAGTAGTTGTTCAAGTTTTTTTTTTAAAGGATTGTAGTGCAGGAATAAATTCCTTAGCTATCCGACAGCTAACACATATGTATATCAAAATTTAGATTTTAGAAAGAACTTTGTTTTAATGCCTAAAGATAACTCCTTAAAATTGCACACTGATTTAAAAAAAATTAATATTGAATCCATTTTTTACTTTAAGGAGTTATCTTTAGGGATTAAAACAAAGTTTTTTCTAAAATATAGATTTTAATATGGTGAGCTATTAAGTATGTATATTTATTTTTTTATATAATAGTACTCATTTCAAGCACTTTTACACGAAATTACAAGTAAAAGTACTCATTTCAAGCATTTTTACTTGAAATTATTGCTTTTAGTAAATTATTGTACTTTTCAAATGAAATTTAATTGAAAAGTCTGACAAAATTACGCAGCATGTCGAGTAATATTAACTATACTTACATATGAATTAAAAATTATGATTCACGTAACCCACGAAGTTGAACGCTTCGTTACATTTTGTCATCTACTGAAATGAAAAGCCTTTGGTGGCGCAGTGGCAAAACCAAAGCAAAACAATTAATCGCGGGTTCGATACTTATCTACAGCAATTTTATGGCTGCAAATTAAAATTTAATAATAATAATAATCAATGGCGCAACAGCCCAAATCGGGCCTAGGCCTTAAAGTAATGCTAGAGTTACTTCATTACGAGACCAACGGAACATTAGGAGGTGAAGTGGTCAGCTAACACGCTCGTCTGTGATTATTACCCCGATTTTAACTCAGGTACTCATTTACAGCTGAGTGAACTGGTAGTCCGGCACCCAATACCATTTTCGAAAATTACTTGTCACCAAGCAGATTCGAACCTGGTACCAGGTGCGCCGAAGGCAAGTGCACTAACCACTAAGCCACCCAGACTACCATTAAAACCAATTAAAATTTACTGAACAAAAATTGAAAATTACATTCAAATTGACTTTTACTTGTAAAGGTTAGGCGTATTTGCGTACTATCCAAAAGATGTAAAAGTCAATGGATTTTTTTTACTGTGCAGCTTGTTATATTAATATACCATGTTATATTAATAGAACAAGCCGTTTAGAAACTCAAATCCGTATTAGCTCCCTATGCAAAAATTTAAGATCTGTGAAACAGTTTCCATCCTTTACTATTACCTGTGGGACTGTTTTGGAATTAAGTTAATGAGTTTTTCGAACAATCGTCGAGGACGAGACAATGGAAACTTTTCACTAGTTCTTAGCTTTTCTCACAGAGAAAATTCAAGACCGCAACAAATATATTACAAATAAGACTTAACAAAACACTGGCTTTCTTGACACGATTGCGCAAAGATTCTGCTAAATGCTAATTAAGAAAAAATTGCTGTACCCATAATTCCAGTAATTCTTTAAAACGAATTTTCAGTTGCGGTTCCAATACCACCAAGACTTAAGAATTGGCGGCAAATTCCAGGTTACCAATACATCATTCGAATACAAGATATTTTCTCCAGAATATCCTGTTTTACTCGAAACGAGACGATAATCAAAAACTGCCAAAAAGGGTTGAACAATGCTTAAAATTGAAAACCGTTACAATGATCATGAAACTTGACCAAAATCCAGTCCTGCATCTCAAGTTCATCGGGCAGCTGATACTGCAAGTCTTCCAAACTAATGCGAAAAAGAAACTACAACAAAATGCCAACAAAAATATTCGTTAACTAACCTTTGACATATCCCATTAAAACCATAAAAATACTCCTCAACGTTCATCTGACCAACATCATCCCTTGTCCGATCTTCTCGTCCTTATTCTACAAGGACAACTTCGTAGACCCGGTGATTTTTATCTGGAACTAAAAGTTCATGAACTTTGGTCCAAAAAATCTGTCTCCGATGTCCTGTAGCTTTTCATCTCTCTAATGTAATCTTCACGTACGTAACCGTCCCGAAGGATGTTTAAGAACTGGTTTCTACCGATGTGGTCACCTAAGGGATGATTCTCTTCAAAGGTCCAGCATAAGATTACGATGGTCCAGTTTTAGGACGATGTTCGGGGGAAAAAATCCCAAGAGGGATAAAACAAGTTCTCTACGAACCGGAATTTTTGGTCCAACTTCGATTGATCTTAAAAATTTCGGTGAGTGCCAGCATTTAGAAGTTTTCATACAGAACTCTTCTAAATCGAAAAGATTTTTTCCAAATCGCCATTTATCGCGGCTTCCTTCTTCAAAAGTCACCATTTTGAGAGTCCCATTAAGTTAAAAAGTACCCACCCATTTTTTACCTGAAGGTAGAATTTGACAAGCCTGCTTAAGTGTACGCTATCCTTAAACTGATTTTTTGTTCTCGCATTGTAAGATGTATTTCAGTGGGACGGGACATTTTTTTCTTCTGCACATCCCAAAGGAAGAAAAAACCAAACCCCGAAATTGTTTGAGGGCTTATCGCTTTATAGGCACGTGTCCTGCTCTCAACTAGCGCGTAATATAATCACGTGCTGTATCTGAAGAATTTTTCCCGAAAAAATGGGGGAAGTATCTTAGCAAGCTGGGTTCAACGATATTGAAAGGAAACGTGATAAACACCCTTACAAATAGGAAAATTGCTCACTGATTCCATCCATATTTAGTTTCTTCTTTTGAAATTGTTCTTGAAAATAAGGAACATTATCGTGAAGTGATTTCCATGGATTTCGTTGTGGTAGGCTTTCTTGAAAGTTTTTTTTTAAAGCCTACCGGAGCTGTAACTGAACAGAATATTATCCCAAAAACCCTTTGACTTCTTAACGGAGTAAACGGAAAATTTATTCGACTGCAAAATAAAAGCATAAGTCTTCTGCTACAGCCAGCAAAAGGGGACAAAGACTCTGTATCAACGGAAAACAACTTTCCGACCAACTCTGAACATCTTCTCTAAACTCTAAGAACCGTAATATCCTGATTGCTTTTCTCATACCAAGGCGACTGATAAAGTGGAACATCCTGAAATATTGTACTCGAAAGTATAGTTAGTTTTAGGGGAGGGTGGGTATGAGGCTGCAGCTGAACGCCCCAAATTTTAAGAACAGCGGTGCCTTAGAGCTAGGTTTTTGTTGTGTGGTCCCAATATAAGAGGATTAAAAGGATTTAAAAAAATTTACAAGGACACAACAATTTTGCATCCCCTATTTGTTTGGTGCAATTTCTTCAACTCTCTTTGACCCATTGTCGTGTCAACAAGTGATTTAATTTTGTCACAAGAGAAAATACGTCGAATCTCAATAGAAACGGAAAAAAAATCATCCACCCACACCCCACATGAAATCAAAACTAATTCAGCCGGAACCCGTGCCCTCTTATTTCGCAAAATGTCAAACTCTCTTCGGGCTACAAGGACATAGAAGGTAAATTGGTTAGAGGGATTGATGAGTCTCAGCGAGGAACATAACTAACCCCGAATCTGTCATCAAGAATCCGTAAAACGAAGAAAGCAGGATACACGAGCTGGGATAGGATCGTCGTTTGTTGGGGGTGGGTTGGGTATAGTGGCTTTATATTGTCGCTGTAGAACCCTGCTTACTGCCACTATTTGGCCTGTCTACCCAGCTCAACATGCTTCTGTCTAGTCATTCAGGAGAGGATCCCAGTTTTCTGGTAGTCAACGGAAGGACAAAATGGTATCCTATTTTCCTTCGACCTAGAACCCTTACCCAAGCTTCGGGGTAGATTGAGGCCAGAAGTAAAGCTCTTCGTTCCTTCTTTTTTTTCGGTTTTCCATGTCTCTGTAGCACTATGTGCCCGTGGCAAGGGGATGGAGCTGTATATCGTTAGTTCTAGTCGGGTATCTTTTACTTTCCTTGACGTCGGTCGTCCTATCTAGCCCATATCGGATTTTTATGATTTCAGGCCAGAAAAGAAAAAAATTGGTAGCTGTTTTCGGAAGTTAGTCTGTCTAGAGTCGATTTTTTTTTTTTGTTTTTTAGGTTGGTTTGGGGGTGGAAGTAAGAAGATAGGTTTTATCTCGAAAGCTTTTAGACAAGCGGATCGCTAAGGAAAAATATTTTTTATTTTTTATTTTATGACCATTTTCAGTGTGATTCTTTCAGGAACGGACAACTTCGAGATTTTTCTTGTGGTTCGAAAAAACGATTTTTTGGGGAAATCAGCAATCAGGGCAAATGTAGACAAGCAGTAGGATATATTCAGAATTCAGATTTTTATTTCTCGAAAACCGCAAAGAATAGAAAGCTAAAATGTACGACTATATAGAGTCACGGTACATATCATAGAAAAATATAAATAAAAAACATTTTTTGATAGGAGTAGCAAGGTACGGGGTTGGGGTAGTTTTTCATAACTCAGAAACAGCGTATGCTAGAAAGTTGAAACTAAGTATGTATATGTGGAAGTACTACAGAAGTAATTAAAGCCAACAAAAAGTTAAAAATTTAATTTTTTATTTACCTAAAAAATAATAAAGTTGCGCCAAGACTGAGGGCCGATTTTTTTGATTTTTTTTTTTTTGGTTTTCCGTGCAGTTGTTAACCTCCCTTATCGTTTGCGTAGTTAATTGGGAAAATTTTGTCGTGCAAAATTTTAAGATGCGATAGCTACGTCTTGGCAAATTTTACCGATTTTTCCTATTTAGTATGAGTTCAAATGGCAACCCCTTTTAGCCATTGGGGGGTAGTTAATCGAAAACTCCTGAAACTGATAGCTGCAAGTGGATAGTGCAGTGATAGTGGAGGCAAGGATTTTTTTTGGAAGTCATAACAACAATTATACATTACAAAATTTAACCGAAAATAAATCACAAAAGTAAATTTCTGTTTCCATAATCTGATCTCTTGCCAGAAGCTATTATATTCAACGACAATTATCATCCACTAATTTCCCATCTATAAACCTCTACACAGTATAATCAATTTGTCATTCCATTAAAACCCAATTCCCATTAAATTTGTTCAATTATCGTCACAAACAAAATCGTCCTGTTGACGCCTAAAACTGCCATTGCAGGGCAAGCACATTGCGTAGAGAATCGACAAATTTTCCGCAGTATCTTATCGCAGTCGGTATCAAATAAAAAGGGGAGAAAATGGATAAAAACGGATGAAAATGAAGAGTCCTCCCTGCAGTGTGCTTGCGTGGTTTAGATTAAAAAAAAAACACCCGGAAAGAATTTGATATTGCGATTTATTCGAATGATAAATTATTGTAATTGGTGGCAGAACTGGGAGTAGTAGTTAACAAGTTTTAACTATTGTGAAGTCAGACCTTTGATTTAAAAGTCGATTAACTTCCTTGTGCTTCCTCGCTCACACGACCAATACACTCAATAAATAACTTCACCTTTCAATTACCTGTTTTTTTTCAACCATAACATTAATGACCATAATTACACCTACCAGGAATTATTACTTTCGAAATTTGTTTACATTTTTTCCGCCTGTGTTCCACCATGAAAAAACGTATCTTCAAGAGCACAACACACTCGCAGTTCGGCCAATTAACCGGCCAAGCCGAACAACATAAAACCAATCGCTTTGAAGAGCTGAAAATTTACCTAACCGCCATCAGCACTCAGTAGAGGCTAGCAAGCCCCAGCAACAACAATAACAACAGCAGCAGCAAGGACACAAAAAAGGCTCCATGCCGCGAATGGCAAATTTCATAAACGGCAATTGCAACAATAACAAGGGACCTACTCAACCCTTAAATTTAGTAAATTAATCCGCACATGAATATTCACGCATAAAAAATTAATTCCCATCCCTGCAGTTCTTAGTGTTGGATACTTTAGACAGGGGATGAGATGGGCCGAATTGGGTCCCATCCACCCACTCGTCGGGTCGTAGCCGTCACGTAAAGCAACATACAGAGACCCGCTGCCATCGACAAAAGTTACTCCGGAAAATACGACCCTTAAGCGTTCCCGCGCGACCAGCCTTAGGATGTCTCTGGCCGCGAGAGCAATAGGGGTGCAGAAAAAAAATAAAAAATAAAAATAAAAGGTTTTTCCCTACCGAAAAGGAGGGTTGAGGTTGTTCCTATCTGCCGGATCCCAACTACCACCACCCGCGCGTTTCATATTGCTCTTCCTAACGATCCGGCGTAGCCAACACCACATCGTGAGACATGAGATTGCATGTCAGTGGAGCACACCCCTGGGTGCAGAAAAACTGGATCGGAAGAGCAGCACAAGGACGCCGCGTAGTGGGTGGGTAGGTTAGCTCTGTGGGTTGGTGCGGGTGGCCCAAGTGGGTCGATTCAATGGTGCTGGTTGGATTGAAACCCTTGAATTGCCGTCGCATCTCAGCAGGCTACACGGGTAACTTCACCACCCCCGGGCTTGTTTTTGTGTACACACGAACCGGGTCCCTCATTACGTGTTTCAGTTGAGCTATATAAACCGGGGGCCTGACTGCGTCAAGGGATGGATACTGCCGTTTGCTTTTGGATGCGACGACTACTTTCCAAGGACGAGATACGCCGTATTTTTTTCGGGTTTGATGACGCTCTTCTACCCACCCCCCATGCCAAGCCTAGCGTTAGAGTCTTTCGTGCACACGTGACACATCAAAACAGACCGACACTGAGTCTCCTTTTTAGCTTTTATTATTATTATTTTTTTTCAACTCGGTTTCTTTGTTGTTGTTTTTTGTTTTGCGCCTTCCCACCTACAGGAACTGTATGATTTCCTCCTAAGTGGAAGGAAGGTCTTTTTTGTCGTTCGTTTTCGTAGTGTCAAGCTCCTTGCGATGGTTGGGTGGTTTGTGCTGTTCTTATTTAGGACAGTGGACTTCAATTAGTTTCGTAGAGGATTTCGAGGAGGTGCACAATGGGTGGTAGAAGTGACGAACTGTACACCAAGACACCTCTTTCGAGAGGGCGCAGATATGCCGTGGTGGCGGCATAAGGGTGACTCTGGGTGTTTTTTTTTTCTAAGTTTATCGCAGAGACTCCATTTAATTAGCTTAATAATTTTTTAATTGTTCTATGTGCTTTTGCTGAGTGTTCGTAATGACGGCTTTTGATTATTTCAGAGGTATTTCATGGATGTAGTTCTTTGAGAGAAGCAAGAACGGATTACCTAAAAGACGATAAATGATTAACAAAGGAAACGCTGAGAAAACCTAATTATAAATAGCTTACCACTGTGTCTGCAACTTAAACTTAATCGTATTTCACACTTAGTGCATCGAAAAGCATTAGGTATGTAGCATTTAGAAATAAACTGTGTAGGTAGGTAGGTAGGTAGGTACGCATGCATACCCGTGAGAGCACGGACACACTAAGCCCTATAAAGGAAAATAATAAATAGTGTAATGTCTTAAAAAAAACTTTCCTAGCTCAGAGTTTCGGTAAGTTCTGGGATATGAATCGCAAAATTTATCGAGATCATTTTTACGGACAATACATAAAGGTGCTCTTACACGAACGATTTTCTTAAAACTATAGCAAATTTCCGTTACACCTCGAATTCGTTACAGAGAAGTTTTTTGTTCATAGAGAAGTTTCACTTTAGTCCCAAATAAAACTTGTAGTTTTAGTTAATTTGACCACTGGTACATGGCTTCGTTAAAATGACCATAAAACTGATTTGGAAAACAAATGTATTGAAAATTTCTTAACATCTGTAATATCGACTTTTATAAACTGAAGTAAATCGAGAAAAAACTGGTTTAATGTCCAGTTTATGCAAGTAAATAAATTTGACCATCAGAAACAGCATTCGTTTTTGTCATTGTAAGGACCATACTGTTGGCAGTTGCATTTTTGGTCCAGGCAAAATTTATTCCCAGCTTTCCAAATCAGAGGGGTAAAACCTGATTTTTTACTTCCAAACTCACTTTGTTTTCATCTGAAAGAAGAGGAAATCGCCGGTAGACGTTACAAAATTTATATGGAAATTAGGAAGCGATTTAATACTATTCGTACTGTTTGATAACAGAAAGTTTTAAAGATTTTTACCGACTAGCAAAGGAGTGAATGAAATTTTTCTGGAAGATATTACACTCTTTGTTATTTTCTTTCATTATTTTCCTTTTTAGGTCTAAATGAGTCCGTGCTCTCAAAGGCAGTCACGCGTACCTACCTACCTACCTACCGACGTCTGCAGAAACATGGCGATCAGTACAGGCCACTGGCCAATTGGGAGTCATGCTGCCAAATTGAGCATTTCTAGTCAAATCTGGGGAGCTGATGAAAATTTTAAGGAAGAAAATTGGAGAGTTATTACTTTTCCTAAACAGCACAGGATGGTTATAACGATCAATTTTTTCCCCACATTCATCCCAAATCACAACAACCCCTAATATCCGGGTTTAACGCGAGTTTGTGGTTCCAAAACGGCCTTTGAGCTTATTGAGGTCTGTCTGGAGGACAGGGCTGCCACTTAAACCAACCAACAAGTAAAAAAATGTGTTCGACTTGCTTCGAAGGTCCAATTTGTAAACTTATTTCATTTTTAAACATTTTATTGGCGTCTTGTTAGATGCGCTCAGTGCTTGTGCTCTAACTTCTAGGTTCATACATCGAATATTGATATACTCATCTATGCATAGAGAAAGAAATTGATCAAATTAACTTCACTTATTAGCTATCCTAAATTAATACCACCCTTTGTCAAAAATAGGACACTCCTACTTTCAACGTCTACTGTCTTGTTCATTTCTTATTATCGTTCCGAACTTTCAATAGCACTTTAGACTGAGAAAAATGTATCAGCCCATCCTTACAATTGCCACTTATATAAGTGAAGTAGTCCACGTCCTTAAACACGATTGTCCTGTCATCCATTCAGCTGTTGTCCGGCATATGAAAAAAAAACTTGGACTAGCAAATGTGTGTCAGTCACGCACACACATCACATATCCTGGCGATTCAAAAATAAAAATAAAAATCCCGAACCTCCCCCCGACTAGAATGAGTTCTTTTTTCTGCTAAATTCCACCACCCCAAATAACATTGTTTTGGTTATGGAAGCGTTCAGTTTCACGTCCTGACATACAGTAAGAGTGTGAAAAAAATCCCTCTCACATACACACAAAATCCCCTAAATAAACCACGTGCCAAGACCTATTCATAAGAACTTTATCCACGTGGCTGTTGCCGACTGTTCCGAATAATTGGAATGTGAAATATTTGAGCGGAATCCTCTCCAGCCGCACCAAACCCTGCTAGAAAGGACACTTCGAAAAGCACGAGGAAAAGTTTAAAATGCGTCTGAGCAGAAACAACTCTGTAGTCGTCCTTTTCAATCCAACAGTTTGCCAATGAGAAAATATTGAGGTAGGACCTTATGAAAGGACTCTCGAAAGTTTTTCCACATCATACCTTCGGATTTTCCGTAGAGTTTCGATGTCGAGCCGAGAAATCCTGTTTCTTGTTTTTTTATCTTTTTTCGTTGTCGAGGACGATGAAAATATGCCGGGAAAATGGCACTTTTCAGTTCAGTCTGTTTCTGATGTTTGTGGTGTTATGATCCGCACCCGACGACCTGTGTGTGTGTCCTTACGAAGTTGCTCCCTAGCGAATTTCGACAATCTTACCGAGTTTTTCAATTGAAGAGTTTTCCTTTTGAATGCAGTATAGGCTACGATGGGCGAACGATTACGTAGCCGAGATCCACGAAATAATTCCAACAAGTGCTATGTCGTCTTTTTCAAGGACGAAAACAATTCGAGAGAGAATATTAGAAGCCCGCCAAAGAAAAGGGAATCCCCGACGAAAAAGAAGACGACTATGGATTCTGTGGTAGTGGGTGATGTGGAGTTGACGATGGACGCCTTCAAGGATACGACGGCGCCGAAAACAGCTACTGTCGAAGTAAAACCACGGGACGAGGTGACTGGGGATCTCGTGTTGGTGTTGAAGAATGAGGTAGAACATGTGGTGCCGCATGAAGTGAAAAGTGAAAGTTTCGATAGTAACAAACGGAAAATACCGGCCTCGAAATTCGATTTTCTTCAGACGGAAGCCGGCGATGTTCAAGTTAAAAAGTTGAAATTGTGCACGGAAAAGGATCAGATGTTTGAGGTGAGTCCTTTGCGTGAAAATTAAAAAAGTGTTTTGTGTTTTTAATCACACCCCCCCCCCCCCCCCAACTTTTCCACCGTGCAGACTTTTCAACCGTGGGCCTTGAGAACGTACGGTGATCAGGCGAAGACAAAAACAATTACGCGGAGAAAAAAGCACCGAATCCTGAAAGCACTCGATGGCAAGGAGCACAACAATCCGGACAGTTCGAAATTTCGATTCTGGGTGAAGTCAAAAGGTTAGGAGTTTTTCTTTAAGAAATTCCAATCAACTTAACGTTCTACTCACTCAAGGATTCTTAATTTCTTTTGAACAGGTTTCACAATACAACAACCAGAAAGCTTTTGCGATACTTTAACAGCGCGAACTGTTCAGGAGCAGGACACACCGAAGGATCAAGTAGATTTGTTTGTGGCTTCGACTATTAAGGTGAGTGCTTTAATTAGTTGTAATTAGATGTAATTAGGTTTAAATGGAGCATTGGAATTGTTAATTACAAGCTATTTTCATTTTTCATCCGTGATATGATTTGAAGTGTTGAAAAAAGGAAATAGTACTTTCGCTTCATTCGGTAGCTCAAAAATTGCATATTCCTTAAATTATTTCGGTTCAACTGGTTGAAAACAGTGTTTTAGTAAATACAATTTTTTTTAAAAATTTATTTTTAAGCAAAGTACAAGAAATTAATTAAAAAAATATTTTCAATTATCCTTTTAGGACTTTCGTGGTAAAACCTACCGAAAGGTTGCTGTAGTCGAGGATTTTTTTGAAATCATTTACAGCGTTCATGTGGAGCTAGGAGGGCGTAGTGGACGACATGCTGGCCAAAAACGAACCTATCGCATAGTGAGTAAATCTTTTAAATTTCTTCCAGAATTATATTTTAACTAAACTTGTAATTTATTTGTTGTAGATAACCGAAACCTACGCCTTTTTGCCGCGTGAAGCTGTAACGAAATTTCTAAGCAGCTGTCCAGCATGCAAAAAAAATCTTCGACCATTCACACCACTTGACGAAAGTTCGTCCGAATACGAAGCCCTTAATTACTCATCACAAACTGACAGTTCACTTGACAGCACTCAACTGGGACCGATAAGACGATTCCAGAAACAATCAAAAGCGGAAGGAAAAACATCACCGCTCGTAACAAACTCATGCATCGAATTATTAAAACCAATTACGAATTGTGATATAAAATCGGAATCAGTGAACTATTCTGATGAATACAGTACAAAACTGGACATTAGTTCAAAACTGAACGAAACAAAAACAACGACATCTGCCGGATCGTCGCCGAACTACTATCAATTTTTGAAGAAATTCTGCACAATCCCAAGCAGCCATACTCTTACCCCTAAGCTTGAAACTGAATGTGATAGAAATTCTAGTAAAACTACGAAAAACGATAGTTTAGATTTGATAGATCTAACCATAAATCAAGCGAATAGCATTAATATAAACATTGGCAATACGAAACCACCTGGAAGTTTAACGAAACCCGAAAAGGACGTTTTTATCAACTCAGTCGATGTTTCGATAAACATGTCAAATTCGAGCAATGAGTTGAAAATTTTGTGCAAAACTACCCCGCCTAAGAAACGGTATAGCGTGTTTATACCATCCGCGCCATCACCACCACCACCACCACCACCAATAGCGCCTTCAACTTCCGAATCCGTGGAGGAAAGTTGTGCAATGAATTTGAGCAAGAACCTTAACAGGACGACGAGAGTGGAAGAGAGTAATGTTGCTCCCTTTGAACGAAACCAAGTCGATTTGCGGAAGGTCAAACCAATTACATCAACTTATTTGAGAATGACACGCAGCTTTGGACTTAGTGATGAAGATGCACTCAAGATTGATGATTTGGTGAGTAAGGACTTTAAGTATTCGTTGTAGAACTTCAATTTGTAGTAATCAGTTAAACAACTTAATTCATATCTAAGGCCTTAGTTAATTAGATAAAAGACTTAATTTTTAAGTTATCCTCTTAGAATTATTGATAATTTTTTCTATTAGTTTTTCATTTGTTGGAAGGATCTACTAAGGTCATATTTCAATTCAATTGGGATAATTAAAAAAAAATGCATTCTAAAAAATTTCAACTTTGTGGCTGAACAGTTCGCTAGTTATTGTGGTTTCCAGAAGAACAATACACAAAATTTTTCAAGACATTTGTATGGCAGCTCTACGAATTATTATTAGCTTGATTTTAAACATATTCATAGCTTCAACTACTAGAAGAGAAATTTGGGTAGCATTTCAAACTACTAGCTTCAAGTAGTATTCACAAATATATGTTTAAAGGACTTTTGTCTGTGAGCTTAAGGATTTCTCTATTTCTTATTACATTTGATACATTAAGTTATCGTACGAACGGACGGACACCAAACACATTTGGGGGGTTCGAAACATCTAAACAAAATACTATTTCAAATACTTTTATTTGTCATACTTATTCGTTATTCATACTTTTAGAGAAAACTAGTATGATAATTTCTATAGATACACCTATGAGGAAATACCTAAGTGTAAGAGTTGCAGATGAGTTAAACCATCGAAAAATTGTTTATTACTACAAATTAGTAGTAAGTAAAATAAACAAATGGCTTATGTTGAATAATCAGAGGTTTACACTATATCTAACCCTAAAAATTTGGAAACATATGTTTTGGTCATACTTTCGGATGATACATACCCAATAACCGGCTATGCGAAAAAATGTGGCATGTGAGAATTAATTGTTCATTTATATTGAACTTAATGATCTAATATACGAAATTTTTACAACAGCAGAGCCATGAATATGGTTCAAACAAACACATAACATAGCTATATTTTATGTCTACAAATATCACTTCAGATTGAATTGCTTTATTAAAGTAATTTTTGTTGTAGATTCAGATCTTATTTCATTCCAAGCGTGAAAGCTTTTATTAAAATTATTTAGTTACCCGTAGATTCAAACCAATATTTATCCAAGACACGATAGCTAAAAATGTTTGTAGCTAATTTTCAAAAAAAAATTTATAAACATTTCTACTATGGCATTCGTTCGCTGGGTTTTATATTGTCTTTGGTTTTATTTTTTATATTTTTTTTTAAGTATTTTGTTTGTATTTCTTAACTGTTTTGTTTTGTATTATAATAATATCGTAATAAAGTTTTGTTTGATTAATTACATAAAATAATAAATTTAATTTTGTGTAAACTTTAAAAATTAATTAGATTAAAAAAAAAATAGGTTTGCCTGAATGTGCTGAATTAGAAGATATTTTTGATATTTTCAATATTAAATAATTTTTTAAGGAGTCAATAGGTGTGTTTTTTTCAACTGGATCAGATCACGATCGAAAAAAACTATGTGGATCATCCCAAAAGCTAATTTAGCAGGGTTAACAATCCTGTTGGTAGTGCCTCAGATAAATTGTCGGCAGGAAAAGTTTCTTATACTATACGACGATATCCAGTTAAAAAAACACACCTAATGTCTTGGGTGATTCAGGTGAACAAGGTGTGTATGAAATACGCAGAAAAAGGAGCGAAACACCTATGTAAGTTGTAAAAGTTCGTTAGCAAAATTATTACAATTGGAATTTGTCGAATTAAATTGAAAGTCCCTTTCAGTCATTAGTTACACCACATCCAAAAGGACGACCACTACAGAGTTTTTCGAATGCGACCTTCATTCCAGCTTTCTCTAATGGATCCAAGAGCCTAACCGCTAGATAAAATTAATATGAAGAAGAAGATGGAGATGAACAAAAAAAAATAAGTTTTTATCCCTCTTGGTCCCTTTATTCACCCTCCGCCTCCCACTTTGCTCAGACATTACCATTTAACAAAAAGACTACTACGCTACCCTTTACTTTCTCAACCTAATTCCAAAAACTTCATTGCTCTGGTGTGTCCCTTTCAAGTTTGTTTCAAGGAGCCAAGTGTGTTTAATTTGAGGATCCTGATCCCTTTTCAAGATGTTACTCGACGTACAGAACAACGTTGCTGGCAGCCAAGAACAAAGGCTCCGGGTATATTATGAGAAGGATGTTCGTATGTATTTACGTAGATACCTCGAAGCTTCTGGGGCTTCCGTGCTAAAGCAAAAGATGTACCCCCAGAGGAGGAGAAGCCATTTCTTAGAAATTGGTTAGATGGTAAAACGGGAACCCCATTATCATCTTCGTCTATGTCGGTCCCCTAGTCGTATCCTCTGTCGTCCTAGGTATCGTCTTCGTTGTCGTCTAGGGTACTTGTCCTTACGTAAGACGTTCGTTCTACTTAGACCCAAAATCAGATTGGATGGCTAAAGGAATTCCTTCGTACCCATTTAGGTATATGTCACGACAAAGTTGACTATGCGAAGATGTGGACTTAATGGTGTAAAGGGAAGGTGGATGCAATCCTTATAGGGAGAGAGGAGCACATTGCAAAGTTCACCTCTTCAACAGCTCTTTTGGCTTTAAAGTTTTTCATATACGGTGGAATCGAGCGTCCAAAATGATAGAGGTCAATTGGTTTGGATTATCGGAACTTTGTGCAAGTGGAATTTAATTTAGTTAGATGCACTCGAGTAGTATCAATTTTACAAAGGGACAAAAATTCAATGATTGAATTTCGACCATTTTCCAGTACAAATAAAATTACATTCGTACCAATATAATTTTTATTAAGTAGGCATGGATTTGAACTCATTGAAATCATCAAGGTGGTGAAAAAGAATAAAACGTAATTTGTCTAAACTACATAAAATTTTTTCCAATGTAGTTAAAAAGATTTAAATGTGTTCTCACAAATTCTTAAATATTTCTCACCGTAGAATATCGAATTTGTTTTCAATCAAACGCCTTAAATTCTTTTGCTGGAATTTTTTCGATATTCAACCCTTATAACCCCCGTAAGAATAGGGTTTATACATGATTTCATAAATACTTCAATATCTCTAAGTCCGTATGAAATATCAAATTGGTTCTCCTTTCGCTGGCTATATTTAAATTAATATCTAAAAATTCAGGTTCGAAACTTCGAATCAGCCTAGTTATAGAAAACGCCCAAAAATCAATTTCGGTATTTTTCAAAGTTCAACCCCCAAATAAGGTAAAAATGGTTGAAATTTTGTTCATGAAAATTCCAACTAGAGGCTTTTCGATGTTCAACCCACAAATTGATGAACAGGGGCTAAGTTTGTTTAACTACATTAAATTCGCTTATGCAGTGTAGTTATAGAAACGTCTTAAAATCAATTTCGGGGTATTTCAAAGTTCAGCCCCCGAAAAGGGTGCAAAGGGATTAAACGATTGTTCACGAATATTCCTACGTGAAACTTTTCGATATTTAACCCACAAATTGATGAAAAGGGGTTAAGTTTGTTTGATTAAGTTTATTATTACATTAAATTCGCTTATGCATTCGCCTAAAACCAATTTCGGTATTTTTGAAACCATTTTTGGGATTTTTAAAACCAATTTCGGGATATTTCAAAGTTCAACCCCCAAAAAGGGTGAAAAGGGTTTAAATTTAGTTCACGAATATTTATTCCTACGTGAGACTTTTCGCTTTTCAACCCACGAATTGATGAAAAGGAGTTAAGTTCGTTTAACTAAATTCATCAGTACATTAAATTCGCTCACGCAGCCTAGTTCTAGAAACGACTAAAAACTTATTTCGGGATTTTTTAAAATTTAACCCCCAAATGAGGTGAAAAGGGATTAAGTTTTGTTCACAAATATTCCTACTGACTGGTAATTTTCTGGAAAATTCAGGTCGATCACTAAGAAAGAAAATTTGGACGCTCTGCATTTAATAGTGAGATTCCGTTTTCTTAAAGTTTGTATCACGTTCTCTGTGGTCGGAGTAAATGTACTTTTCATTTAACGTTCCTTGGGAAAGCAGTTTTCCGGGAAAAAATTTAAATTTTCACGAAAGTCTGCATGAATATTTCAATTGTCAACGGCGTATTTAGTACTCGTATATAAATACCTTATTATTAAAAAAATAATAAAATTTAATCAAAAGGAGACAATTCGGGTATTGTCTTAAATTAGCCAACATCTTAAAGCGATTTCCACCCACTATCCTCACAAGTCCTGCAATTTATTTGTTGCGACAATTCGAATACAGCCGAACACATCCACTGGGTATTTTTAGCTTTAGTCGAGAGACAGAGTATTGGTTGATGACAGCTTTTAGGAAAAATGTTTTTAACACCATCCGCAGTAAGCCGAAAAGAATGAGTTTCGTATATAGGTAGGATTCAGATCTTTCGAAGGACGGATTCTAGCATCCCACTGTCATGGATGTTACCTTTACGAAACGTAACCATCCTGACTGGCATAGACTTTTACCTTAACACCCGAAGCGATGTTCTTCTCGTTTATATTCCGTGGGTTGATTTTGGTGAGGGTCGTAAGGAAGGTAGCTCGTAGACATTCGAGGAACGGCAGGGCAAAGTATGGCATGACAAGGTACGTAGGTAGGATAGGAATGTTTCTGTCGTTAGTAAGACCCCAGTTTCGATTCAACCGTCGGTACTCCCTACTGAGAGTAGGCAGCCATGGAGAAGGATGGCAGTCTGAGGCTCTAGAAAGTTTTACCTTTTACCGAAAACACCCCTTGGAAAAGCCTTGGATTTATGTTTAGTACACACACAGAACGGTATTCTTCCATCCATCCGTTTGTCGTCGGTCGGTTCCTCCTTTGCTATACTACGCTTTGGGGTTACTACTTTTGTACCCGGGGAGCCATCCCATCAGACCATCATCACCCACATCCAATCCATAGTGAAACTCTCCAACTACATGGCGAACCTTTCGCCAGAACATAGGGATGGGAAAGGATCATTTCGGGGGACGTTCGTAACAGACATAGCTGCACAGAATGCCCTACATAGCTACCGACCTACTCAGAAGAGATATATACTGAAAAGGACAGGCCATCCCTGAACCCCCACGTTCCAATCTTATCCCATCAAACCTTCAAGTCCTTCTCATTCCAATTTCCAATCTTTAGGGAGTTTTCCATTTTTTTCTTCTTTCGGTCGGTGCTTTTCGTGTCCATTTTCCCGTAGACTTGAGATGATGTCTTCAGGGTTCAGGTTTCGGAAAGATTTTGGGGTGAGTTTATGGTATAGTCCGATGAGAATGAGACATGGTGTTGGTAAGGGATTCATTCTTCTCTGTGGTGATTTGGCCGTAAGGTTTTCCTTTTGCTGCTTTTTTTTGGGTATTAGGAATCGGTCGGCATGAGAAAAGATGTGATGGGATCTTAACGTTCGGGGTGCCTTTTTAGTACTTTTGGATGGACGAACGGATGGGTTGGTACGTATATTCGGTACTCCTGAAAATATGTTTTCAAGGATCGTATCATGGTATGGCTGTTTAATGCTGTACTTTCAACAGCGTCGACTGTTGTAGTCGTCATCGTTCGTTCAGAACTTCGTCGCCGTGGTGGTTTAAATCCTGATCTGTGGTCTTTCGTACCCTATCTCTTTATGGAAATGTATTTTTTACGAGGAGTTTATATCCTGTGAGGGAAGATTATGGTTTTACTAATGTTTTTCGAAGGTTCACGATCTTTCTGACTGAATCGGCAGACGAGAGAGTGTTAAGGTTAGTCAGGTTAGTGGTTTCATTTCAGACTATAGAATTCAATAGGGTATTTTTGATTGAAACGCCGAAAATTTAGTTATTCCAGGAAATTAGTGGTTACAACGTAAAGCCAGAAGTTCTTTCGAAAAGAAATTCTAAGTTAAGTTCTAGATGAATATTTTATTTAGAAAATTGTTTCAAGTTTTTGATGTGAATGAAATGCACTTTGAGACGAAAGCTTTCTTCAATAACAAATGATATGTTTTTAGTAAAAGCTTTCAAAAATGATCAATCCGTTCTTCACGATAATTCGATGAATTTATGTTTCCTTGATATTTTCAGAAAAGGAACAACAAAATAAAGGGGCTGCCGCTGGTAAGATGATTGCGATGAGGAGACTTTTCATGAATTTTCTAAATCGTATTATCATGGACTGCTTGTCCCAGAAATTTTGACTTTGAATAGTAGCGTTTGGGGATGAAGCTTAACAGAGTATCTCGAACACTCGCAGAAGGGATGGACGCAACATAGCTTACAAGTTTCCTAGGCAATCCTTTCATTCCAAGTTTCTGAGTTACTAGTTTTCGCACGAGATTCCCATTGTCTTGGTAGCAACATACTCCAATTTACATACGACATTCCTCCTGTTGTATTTGACTAAATGTCTTCATTAGAATGGGGTTTTATGTACCATACCTTAATTTAAAATTTGCTTTACGTTATAATGTTTCTGTTCTCTATAAGTTCGAGGATAAAAACGTGACTCTTTGGTCGTCTTTCAATTTAGACTTAAACGGAATTTCGGAAAGTTACATTAAGGACAACGAACAGAATGTTCTCCTCTCTAAGATGTAACCCTTTTGCTTTCTTAAATCACGGCCCTTACAGAATTTTTTCCCTTTTATTTTGCCTCTATAATTCTGTATGAATAAGAAAGTATACCCGACCTTACTATTGCCGCTAGGACGAAATTTTGTCAACCTTGTCCACTGCTTCGCAGTTCATTAAACTTCTTCGTTGCCGACCTGAAAATTACTCTCTCGAGTGTGGAAAATTAGTTGTTTTGGTCTCTTCCTGAATCAACCGGTATTAAACTTTATGGAAATCCCCATCCTAGAAGTCGTCCACCTTAAAAAAAAAAATCTCGCTCCCTGGTAACCTGGCATATCCTTGCAAAGGCAACGAACACGTTTCTGTCACAGAGATCCCAACCAACTTTGAACATTTGACGTTGTCGAGGCTTGGACTGGGGATGTTCTATAACCATTCTCACCCCCGACACCCCGATGGCAATGAGAAATCCTTCAAGAGGAGCCCAAAGGTATGAGTCCAAACAAGCTAGAAGACCTCCAGCGGTTGCGAGAAGTAGGAAAAAATGGAAAAAAGGCAAACACCTATATTACGAGTAGCTGCTTGTATCCATCCCAGTATTGAATCATTTCTGGGGGTAGATTCCGAGGTAGAACGTTGTATATATTATGAAAAAGCCGGCAAAGGAAATTAATGGTAGCCATAGAGGGAGTGATGGTAGTTTCGAAAGCGACCGACATTCCAACCGCCACACTATGCTGTGTACGGCACGGTATATACGTAGAGACGTGAAATCTATAAAAGGGGCCGAAAAATGGATGGGGGATGGATAAATGATCACGAGAAATTTTCTTAGCAAATTCCACCTAATGGAACACAGAAACCAGAACCGAATAGAGTGTAGAATGTGGGGGTGCAGGTCGTAAGAGTGTTATATGTGTTTGGGGCGGGGATGGTGTGTCGGGCCTGACGGGTCGGATTTGAGGTCGTTTGGGAGTTTGGGGCATAAGAAAAGATTCAGACTTTGGAACGAAAATGAACGTCGTTCTTCGAATGGTTTGAGGGTGGGATATGGCGCCAAGTCTACCCTTGTACTGTATACGACCCACGTTTTGATATCAACGTCGTAACACACAAAACCCGAGAAGGTCTCTCTGCTGGCACAAGAACTAACAAATACTTTGAGGCTTCGCCCACAAATAAGAAGAGTGTGTGTATATATAGCGACGAGCCACGTTCAGCCTTTCCTTAGAGCCTCATGCCATGATAATTTCATGGCGAACATATCCTCCCCATCTACAGAGTAGCCGTATCCGTTCCCTTTTATAAGCGACTCCAAAAGGCATACACATGTAGAAGCGGTAAGGCCTTGCCTTTGCTTCAAACAAGGATATGAAACTCAGCCGCTATTCGCACTCCCCTACCCCATCCCCAAATCAAGAAGTGAGTGCCTCGAAACAGAGCGTTTTCCCTCACAACATTTTCGTTTTGTTGTTTTCTATTTTCGTGTCAGGACATGGAGGTTTCTTACGCTTCCCAACCGCCATCGTCATCATAATCATCTCCGGAGTATGGTGTTTTCGGCTCCATTCAAAATATCCTTCAACAGGATTTCAGAGGTTATAGCGTCACTCAGAAGACCCATGTATCCTATCCTCAACGCTCCTAGAGGTTTTCCTCCATCCTAGAATAGAAAGAAAGGATTGGGTATGCTCGGTGCTGCTATGTTCCTTGAAAACGGATTTTCTCAGAAGGTTTGAAGGTTCAATTCATTTCTGTGGGTGTACATATTTGTCTGTGATAAGGGTGTAATCCTGTTCCATGCTGTTGCTTAACTCCCGTCCCAAAGTAAAAGGGAAAAAAATAAATGGGGCTTCTGTTATTCGTCGAGGATATCTTTGCACGTTTTCGGGAAAATGTTATTCTACTTTCGGGAGGCTAGAAACAAAAGAGGAAGCTATCGAGTACGGTGCCTTTTTTTGAGGCCCCTGAATCCCGTTTTATTATTTGGGATTTTTTCCTTTTGCTTGCGGACCTTTTTCGAAAAAGTTTATTAGACCCAGGACTAACCCTTTTTTTTTGCCTCTTACTCATGACCCACAACTTAAAACGGAAAATGTGTGAGGGTTGATTTGGGGAACATGAAAGGGACCATGGTATGATTTTTTTTTATTCGGTCATTTTCTTTTTTCCCATTTACCGGGAACGAAGTATATTCGAGGAATTAAGGGATATCAGTGGGGATGGAGGTAAGCAAGAATTTTGTTTCATATTTTCCCGATTTTATGTTTAACTATAATTAGAATAAGAATAATTACAACAAGATACTTTAATAGTGTTCAAATGCAAGAGAGTTGAATTGATATGATTCCCAACATTAGAATCGCTATAACGACGCACCATCACATCACACACAAAAAGTAAAACACGCTCAAACGATTTTAACTGACGAAAGAATATAAAAATTCGCAACTGTCAATCATTTAAATTTCAATTGATTTTAGTAACAGATGGCGCTGATGGCAGTTAAAAGAAAGCTCTATTAGGTAAAATTAATGAATTTATATACAAGGGAACAGGTTGGATATTACGTTGATATCAGCTCGTTGACGTAATACATATATGCACATTTTTGGGTGATACACTGGTGACGATATTATGATTTGACGATATTGTGATTTGTATACGAGCTGTGTATCCAAGATTGCTCTTGTCCGTGCGGTGTTTTCATTTCACCGTGAAGTCCTGCAGTGCTCCTTTTGAAATTTTCTGCCAGTGACGAATTTTTTTGAATATCGAAATGGGTTTCTTTTAGTTCTGATTTTAATTTTGGATACGCAACAAAAATCTTCAGTCATTGGGTAAGTGCTAAGGGGGCGAACGAACCCTGACTCAATATCTGCAAATAATACACTCAGAAATATCTACAGTAGGTCCAGGTGTATATATGCTCGATAGGCATCGATGCGTACCTACCCCACCTTAAACCGTTTTAAGTTTGTATCAGATTTCTGCTCCGAAAATCTCAACTAGAAGGATACAAATCGTATTCTATACCGTGAACGTCTCGCCGACTCTCTTATCACACCTCCCATTCAAATTCTTCTCGTCCTTTTTCGTTGGAATTTTCGAAATAGCAAGGTCGTTTCGGAAAACTTAAGGCAAATGTATTTCCAGTTTTGAATCCTTTCACCTTCTTCTTCACCATCAGAACATTTGCATTATGATCAATTGCAAACACTTAAATACAATCACACGACAATATAAAAAAACTGGTTAATCCATCATCAAAACAGCCACCCCTAAATAATAATAAATTTCCCCTGTTCTCATCCCTGCACATATTCTCAGTGTTTTATTGCCTGGACACCTGTTGCATTTAAATTTTCGTTTGCCTCGTCAAAATTGTATATCAATCGGTTGAGTATATGGAACCACATACGTCACACATTTTCACGTATTCAATAAAAATGCCGCTCTTTTACTCACAATTTTCCTCTATGGACGCGCAATATCATTTCTCATATACTCGTACATATTCTTCTCGCGGGGGATTAAAATTTCCCTAATAGTATTGGTAGGGATGATTTTCCATATTGCATCAAAGCGGATTTTCCTCCATTTTCCCCTACAATATATGCCATGATGAAAAACACCACACATGCAAAAAAAAAACCGTGTACGCTCTCAGTGTTACTCTCGCGATGTCTTGGCTGCTATACAACGCTTAGGCGGAGAGTAAGTGAAAAGTTGAGAGAAAATTTAGTAAAAGAGTATAGTCCTGCGAATTTTCTTGGGAGTTGTGAGAAGATTTTCCAGGGGGTGTAGAATAATTGCTCGGCATCGTGTGTATCGGAGTTGTTGCTGTTGTTTTTTCTTGTTAGCCGGAGATTTTCCACGCTTTCAACTACTCGCACGTGTAGTATCTTTGACAGCTGATTTTCGCACTGTTCCTCCTCAGCCATGCTTTTGCTTACAGGACACACAGGCTTGGGCTCTTTTGAATTTGAAATTTTCCTTTTGCAGAGCGAAAGGAGGGCCTCATTGTCTGTCTGCCAGCTGATGTTGTTGCGAATTTTCTTTTTGTTTGTCATAGCGTTTTCGCTGATGTCGGGAGTAATTCGATTTTCAAAGGGAAAAGGATATTTTTCCGTTTTTTTATTTGAAAAGCGGATAAAAAGAAGGAGGAAGATTTGTTTGTTTGCTTCTCTCGCTCTCATTTTGTTCTTTGTTCGGGCAAATAAATAATTTCCGAGGGAAATATAAGAAAAACCACTTGTTTGATTTTGGCTTGGACATGTTTTTGATAGTGGGTGGTTGGGTTGGGCGACGTAAAGTGTTCGCTCTCGACAATTGGCTGTTTTATTTAACAGGTCGTTATTACGGAATTTAAAGGTAATAATTACGTTTAGTATTTTTTCTCCAAGTAGAGACAGGAAGTTGTGAAAATAGACTGTGTGTATAGAACCTTTTGAGGACATTAGAGTTCTTTAATATTTTTTTAGTATCTTAAGCTCATCTTTTCAGAAAAAAATGTATTTCCTATCGAGAAAGTTGAACGATTGAGTCATCATGAACCTGAAAATGAAAGAAAAACTGTACAAGGCTACTGAAACCAACCCAATTCGAAACCTGAGAGCCACCCTCTATCGAAGCATAGAGCTGTAGGAGTTTTTGGTGTTCCTTGAGTAAAAACGACAACAAAATATGAACAAAAAAAACGAGCGATCTTTTCAGGATGGAACCTTCTCACCCGTGGTTAGGATGTCCTTCATGACGTCCTCCTCCCCCAGCATAGCTCCTGCCACTCTTACCAGGCATTTTTCTTCCTTCGTCTGTTATATCGAACGTTGGACTATCCTAGGGCCACCATCCATCTCCTTGGTAATCATTTTTTTTCCCTAACTTCGGTCGCCGGTGGTCGGGTTCCCTGAATTTTAGTACCATAAGCCCAAGTCGTAGTGGTGTCTTTAACTCACCCACCACTCCTGGCGTCGTCCTTGTAATTTTCCCCGACTCTGCGATGTTGCACCCGGTTGTCGATTAGAATGAAACGAGTCCGGGGGGGGGGGGATGGTGTGTCTATGTTCCCATGTTCCCTTAGTTAAATTTTGGTCCTTTCGATAGGGTTTGCAATGGAAGCTTGAATACACTTTTTCAAGGGTGGTGGTGCGGCTACGAAGAAGACGTCGACATCGTCGGTATGGACAAACACAGGGGGTGGAATGCAAGTTACAAATAACAACTCAACCCACTCAAAGCCGAGTTGGATGGGCGAATGTGAACAATCTACCCTTCCTCCGGCCGGAATGGTGTGTGATTCCAGTGAAACCCGGCTCCAGGACTCGAAGGCCATATATAGATAAATACGAAGGATATCTGAAATTCTTCTTCTTTCATTTTTTTTGAACTCGAAGTGATTCTATTGGTTTTTTTTTCGGCTTTTTGTTTTCTCTCCTCAAAGGTTTGCAGAGTTTTTGGGAACCCGACATACCCGGTCGAGTTTGTCCGATGATGAGGGAACCGAAACCCATCGATGCGATTCTTTTGGATCAAGGATCCCTTTTTCCATTTCTTTCTGGTGGTTTTTGTTGGAGGGTCGTAGCGTCAATTTTCTTTTTCCCAACCTAGTTGTGTGAGACTTGTGTATGGTGTTGTTCCAATACCCTCATCGACAGGATATTCAGTAAGACCCGAACTGATATGCTTTGTCATTTTGGGTACATGGAACACGATGGTTTTGGATACAATCGCCCAGAGGGGGTTTCCGACTGTATAGAAGTGGGTGTTGAGCATGGTTTGGAGTTTGCAAGATTCTCCTCGGTCGATATGGGGAGTTGAATAGTATATCCTTATCCTTAAGGCAATGCTATAATGCGGATGATGATAAGAAATTGTAGCCTACATACTGCGGTATATATAATTATGATAATGTACTTCCAAATGCTACGTATATACAAAAGCTAGTTCGCAGGACGAGTTATGTTTGAGTTAAAGTGACCTTTAAGGTGCTGACTGTGAAGAAAACATTACGTACTCTGAATTACATAGACATACATAATTAATTACGCTTATGGCATAACCAAAGGTAAACTGATTTATAATTTTATATTGAATTAACTGTGGCAGCAGCTCCTTATATTATAATTTTTTTTAATTAAGGGTTTGTTCTCTATCAAGGACATAACTTCCGATTTATCTTTCCATGCTCTTATATTTATGGTGTAAGCAACAATCAAGCATAGTTTAATAAGTAAACCAATTGGTTTAGATTCGCTTGACGATATTCTTTCTAGGAAAAAATTATGTTGTACAATTTCCAGGAATTTGACATTTGATTTGACAAAAACCCACGACTCATACCACCGTTTCAAAAAAATTTTCATTTGCCATTTCAAGAAGCTATTGGAAAATCTGGACTAGGCATAGTTTTACTCTGAGGCTTTGCCAACCCCGACGCTTGGCACGCAATTCAAAAAGTACTAAGACTTTTTGATCACCACTCCATATGTCCCATACCTTACTTAAGGACATCACTCGACAGTGTTCTCCTCATATCCATGGTGATGACTTACATGCATTCTAGTTTTGCAGATTTGAGTGAAGGCTTTGCTTTACTATCACCAATAAAAGCTAAAATTCACTTTATTACCATGTGGTTCTAATCGCTTCGAAAAGGACATCAATTTTGCAATTAGCTCCGTCGCAAATATCAAAACAAAGTTTACGGAAAGGTTTTGATTTCGTGTTTTCGTAATTTTAATGCTGATTGTTTTCGCTTTTTTAGTTCTTCTACTGTCAGAATTCATACGTAAGACTAAAGATATGAAAAAAAATCCAAAAATAGTAAGAAAAAACGAACTGCTGCCTACGTTCGGTTTCAAAGGACCTTCTTGTGTACCATTATCGGATTACACCAAATAATTTACGATATTTCCATGCGTAAAGGCTTATTTTTACCGAAACTAAAAATGTCCTCGATGCACAATCCTCATGGCATATATTTGAAATTATATGAACAAGGACAATCAGTCTGTCGGACCGTATTATCAATCGGGGTGAAAAAAAAATTAAGACAATAAATGACCATTAACAATGATACCATTCTTTCCACACCCGATAATAAGACGGGGTAAGTGTCACACACGCAGCTCCCCTGCTAGTTGATTGTAGTTCCGTTCACACAAAGTGTTACGGCAACACGGGATCATACCGTGCAGGACATACGGGAAAAAAATGTGGCCTTCCGATATAATTGTAATATAGGACCAACATCGAAAATAAGAGAGTTGTACACGAAACAACCCGCTTGCTACCCTCTCCGGGCGCATATATCCTCGACATTATGGTCAAAATTGGTATATTGTTCGAAAACAACTTATACGCCAATGTTCACTTGGCATAAGGACGACGGTGCGGATGAGCCGCCTCATCATCAAATGTTAGGGTGCCGTTAAGGGATGGGCGCCATGAGTGAATAGTCGTCCACAGCTTGGTCTCCCCGTTATTGCCCGAAAAAGTATAGTTTGCGCCCGTTTGGGAAAAAAAATATAAGAAGGAACAAAGGAACATAGAAAATACTTACCACCCGGAGGGTTGGGGTTAACGATGGGTAATGGAAATGCAGGATGGGGTGCGCTCCTCACCCCTTTTCCGGTCGAGTGAACGGAAGATAGCGGATATAGGCAGCGTGTATATCCTCCAACCTTCCCACTCCCAATACCCAAGCTTTGTAATAAATGTATGTGATGGGTATGTGCTCTGCTCTTGAAGGACCTTTTTTGTTGGTGGCACTCTGAGTTAGGGTGGTAGGGATGGTGGTAGTGATGCCTTTCTCTGTGTCTGTTCCCTTAGATTCTGTTCGGGTGGGTAGGGGTTTTTTTTTTGTGACTCGTCTTCCTCTGTTGGCGTTTCTCGGGGACTGTGGGTATAAGAGCCTGAGGTAACGTTGAAGGATACGGAACTGCTTTTTGGGGGTATTATACTATCCCAGAACAGGGAAGAGCTCCTTTATAACTTTCTGTACTGTACTTAGGTTGTCTATATCTATAGGTCTATGTGAGGTGGGGTTAAAGGTTTGTTGGGTGATGTCCTCTATTCGAATAGACGCATCACTATGCTGGGGGTAAGGTCGCAAACTATAAGACTCGATATCTACACAGCTTAGGACTTAGCACCGTAGTCCTATCAACGTATCTAGAAGAGTACATCATTCGGCAGATGAATATATAGGATATAGGTAGGTACGTACGTCAACTATTAAGGGCCCTTTCCTAGGATGATGATATGTAAGACGATGTGTGCTCGCCTTGTTTTGATGTTCATCGTACACCCTGGGAGGATTTCATACTTACTCATCGTCCTTTCGGTCATGTCGTAATAGCATCGAGGGAGTCTCTTCCTATATCGTCTTTTGTCGATATGGGGGGTCGGTAACTATTTTGAAGTGAAGATATTAATTTGTTATGCTGGTCTATTAACTTGTGTTATGTTGTGAGACAGTGTGAAATAATATAAAATTCACTTATCAAGTGGTTACTCTCGAATAACAACCTTAATCCTGTTAAAGATGTTCTAATAGATACTTTCCCGTTCTAGGCTGACAAAATTGTCAAAAAAGGATTTACTATTGAATCGTATCCAATAATAACACCTTAGCAATGAGCATGGTTATATCGTACACAATATGGTACATATTTGGTCAAATTTCCCTTTTTTCTACTAATGCCTTTTCAGACCAATTCGGGACCAGAGTCACAAGTCACAAGTCACAAGTCACAAAAGTCACAATTAATTCAAAATTCATAGAAAATTGTGACACTCGGCCTATTTTGTGACTCGATCCGTTTTTCACTTTAAAAGTCAAAGTGTTGTTGTAGTTTCAAACTGTCGCTTACCACTAACTAGCAAACGATTGCCAACTAATTATCAAAAATTGGTATCGTTGTTTTTGTTTATTGTATTAATAATCAGTTGAATCAATAGTCAAAGTGACTTGTCTACTTATTTCTATTCAAAAAATTCAATTAGGAGTTGTTAAAATAAAATCAAGTGCATGAAAAGGACTTGAAGCTGAAAGTAGACAAACTTTATAACTCTTGAGTTCCGGTTGTACATCCCCTTGAGTGTAATTAGTCTTCAACATCGTAAAAAGATGTCCTCAACATCGTAAAAAGGCAAAGAAAAATTACTAAATAAAAAATATACCCCATTATAGTTGCTGTAGTCGTCCGGAATTAAAAAAACCATGTTCCCTAGTTCTTCGCTAGTCCAACACATGCTTATTGTCTTTTCACCTAATTTTCTCATGTGTCCTAGATCAGGCATACTTAATTATATAGGAAGCGTTCAAAATCATACACATACATACCTAAGACTTACCCGTATCCATCCAATTTCAGCTTAATCCTGACCAAACACCATCCCATCATCCTTCGTGCAATCATCCCTTCGTCCGATTCCATGCCCCAGCGAACCTCTTCATTAGTTTTCCCTTGGCCACCCATAATCTAAAAGACACCCATCACCCCCATACGATATACAAACCATCTCTCATCCAAATAGTCTACATGGTGCAAGGCACACACGCGTCCTTATCTCACCCCGAAATTCCAAAGTCCCTTTCATCGGTTCCCATCAAACTAGACGAAAGCTGTCACACGACCGGGAAAAAAAGGACCCAAAACGCGAGGACTTTTTTTTATGAGTTCCTTCTACGACAACGTACTATTGTTGTTGGCGCTGTACATCAGACAGCATATCCCTTAGCCACCCTACTCCATAAGTCCACGTCCAAACTCGTTGTCGTCGTCCCTTTTGCCAAAGGATCTCCCAAGGATATCAACAACCCCCTGCAGGTTCTATTCGGTACCTTACGGTTCCCTTTTAGGTTGAATTCGTTTTTTTTTTGCTTCTTTTTGCTCCCGTCCTTCTTCTAATGTCCTGATATTTTCGTTAGGGGTACGTTCTGAGAATGTTCCGCACTCTCGAAACACATTTCGTGTTCTCGCCCCTATTCACAACGGTGGAGGGTATCCTTTTTGGGATATCCACAGCTGTGCTTGTGGTTGTGTGTATTATCATCATCATAGGACAGGATGAGAGGAATAGCAGGCGAGAGCAGTCGTACAGACAGACATACTCTATACTCCTTCCTTGTAGAAGGGCGCCCTTAAAACCTTCTCGATACGAAGGCTATAAAGGTATACTGCGACTATATAGCCTTGGTGCGGCGTATAGTGCAAGGACTATCTTCTCCGTGACGGGGTTTTTCATCGTGTAGATGTATGAGTGTGCCATGGATTCGAAGTGTTTCATTGAATACGTGGGGTCACATTTCTGTTTTGGTCAGTCAAAAGTTGATTCTGGTTCCAGTAGCATCGTCTCCTTTTTAGATTAAATTGGGGGATACAGTTTGTGTGTTATTGACAATTTTGTGAAAGTTATTAAAAAGTAACAAAAATTATTAGTGATGTACTTTTAATTGGACTGCCGAGTATTGGCCAAAGTGATCGGATTTAAGTGGTTTACGTAAAGTATTGTGTTTTTGAGTGCCAAATAAAAATTTCAGGACAATATTTGGCCAGACAGGATAATAGATAAAGATTTTTTTTATAGTATAAAAATACTGTGAAGTGTTAATAACGTTTTCGAAATAAACTTGCCTGTGTTTCTTTAATACTCGACGAAATTAAGAAAATAATCTTGAAGATGGCAGCAAAGAGGAAAGCATCGGTGTTGCTGCACAAGGTAGAACATTTTTATTTATTTATTCTAAATTTATAGATTCAATAACTTTTAAGTAAGAGATAAAAAAAACATTTTAAATAATAGTTCATAATTTGGTATGATTAAAAATACGAAACAAATATTAACCTTTACTATTTTAGTCATAAAGTAGTAAAATCGACCGTAAATTTAAAAAACCGTCTGTCTATCGCCATCCGCAATAGTCAAAGGTCTTAAGCCATATTTTTGTGATATCAGGAAGGTCATTAATTTAATGAAATTAAATGGCATCTATTAGGAGTGAACATAAAATTTTATTCCTCAGGAACAAATTATACTAGAAAGTTGAAACCAAGATCATCTCATTAGTAAAACTACTTGAGAATTTAAAAAAAAATATCGAGAAAACCAGTTGCGTACAAAAAAGAGAGCGATAAAAAAATATTTAGGATTTGAATAAATTAGTTTTAATTTGACGTGCGGCAAGACTACAATGTAATGAAAAATATAGTTCAAAGTTAAATCTTGATAAAATTGGGCACATTCTAAGATCATGTTTTTTACGAGCGTGTGAAGCTGTTATTCTATGACTTGTGCTAGAAACTTGAAATTTAAAAGCTACATGTAACACAACGAGACAATTTTTTTGGATTTCAATTTTTTTTTGACAATGGTGTCCTGCAGTGCAGTGGCAAATCAATATGATGAAAATTAAGCCCCCTATAATATTCTTATTTTCTCAATAAATATACTTGGTGGACTCTTTTTTCAGTACTGTTTAGGTTAGGTTAAGATAGGTTGAGAATAAGGATGGTCTGAAGCATTGTGCCACAGTCCATCACGAGAGATCGCTGCGGATCAATTCTGGTCCCTTCGTTAAAAACTGGGCTCTAGACTACTGATTCAGTACTGTAATTTTCGGGAGTGGAAGTATCTCGCGTTTGTACCATCTTGCGATGCACAAAATTTAAGTCAAAATTTAGTTTGAATTTTTCTTAAATTGCATCATTTTTTCAACTTTATGGTGTTCTAGAGGGTGAATTGCTTGTAAAAACAAAAATGATAGATCTAAAGGGCAGAGGAACGATCAGTTGTCAACCGTTCTTTGAAAAAAATACCAAGTTTTTGCACTTCTTTCATTTTTATTTATAAGGTTCCAACAAAAAAATGTTATTCGGAAAAATTACCTAGTAAAATGTATTTATCCACGCACAATTTCGGTTCCCTGATCCTGGGAACCGAACGCACCACTCTTGTTAAGGTACTAGAGGCGGTGTGTTCCACCCTAGAAATTTCCATTGACCTTTTTCTTAGAGAATGTTCAGGTGAATATTGCAATCAATCTGCGAAATCAGAGGTCTTGGATGCCTATGCCATTCGTCTCACTTTTAGAGGACAATAGGCCACCATTGTTAACATGGCTAATAATAAAACTGACCTCAAATCGCGCAATCCATAAACTTCAATATGTTCTTTTGTTCCTTCAATTTTACATTCCTTCCACTCCTCACATCCAACTCTACATTAATTACGCATGAGGTTGAAACGCACCTAGCTTCGCACTACTGTGCTACTGTGAAAAAGCACCACCATCCCCCTTACCCCATTAGTACAAAACTGAACGGAAGCATAAGGGAGTGGAACGATAAGGTAACCCACCATCAACCCTACCAAACCAATTTAAGCTCGCCGTACCTCTAGAAGTGGCGCTACACTTTCCAGATAGCATATCCTTGGGGTAAACGGCAACAGCAAACAAGATACGCTAACTATCCTTCGACTGATGATGACCACCTTAAAATTGCGTGTTTCGACTTCCAAGAGTAGTAGTACTTCTGCGTAGCGGGGGCTAACTATTTACCACGCTCCTATTATCGTTAAATAAGCGACACTTAAATTAATTGTGAGTCCTTATGTGTTTAATCCGAATAAGCGTAAATTATTGAATCCTGTGTAATTTGATGGTCACTGCACTCTTTAGGGAAAATATTGACGGTCTACTATGTCTAATTAAAGTTAAAGCTAGGTTATAGCATATCTACGTAGATAACAATTATTCTGTACATGACTACGAGGCCTGTGCTATTATAGCGAAATAAAATGCTCTACAAAGCGACCAATAAACACAAAAACAGTACCAGGATCCATCCAGGATGATGTTGTGCTAACTGATGATGCCCAGGTAATTAATTTGGAACTATAGCTAGGCTCGTATTTGTAGTGCGTGTGCGGGTGGGAAGGGGGTGCGTTGGATTTTGCTCTACCTATTTTCCTTTTTTTTTGTTTTGTTTTAATTTCTCTATATTTTCGTATTTTTGCTGTTCATCCGGACTATCCATTATGCAATCCGAACATACTGTGGATAACGTACTACCGTCCAACAATTTACTCCAGTTTGTCACAAATAGTTTCGTAAACTGAGTACCGGAGTTGAAAAGTTGGTTGAATGGTCCGTGTGGATGGATGGTAGATTTCTACCCTTGCCTATCAGGATCGACCCCTCCGCAATGCTATGATTTTTTGTTTGTGTTCAACCATAAAAGTATCCCCGGGTATGTCGGCTGGCGGAATGTACAAAACGAAAATATACCATATATAGGAAAAAAAAAGTTTTGTATTTTGCGTGTGTATATTCTGCGAAACATCAGGGTGCGTCATCATCATAGTTCCATGCACCCCGTTACCTATTTTCCGAGCCCCATTCCGAAGTATGTCCATTACACCATACCATCACCACCCCCAGGAGTACAGACCATAGTGCCCCATGGAAGGCCGATCCTAGTCGAATTGGCGGTGGGTGGGTATCGTGTTGAGGCATCGAGTACAGCGACTATGAAAGCAGGGTTCTAGCTATGGACCCCCTTGGTTTTCGCAGGCAAATGGAACTGGCAACTGTTGTATATATATGTCGTTTTTTGCACACCCTACATGAAGCTCTTCCACCCTGCGGGAGTACACTGGGATGGATGGTGCGTATACGCTCCAGTAGCTTGAATACTACATGCTGCACCCTATAAAAGTTTCGCTGTACTATACACCGAACCACCACCACCACCCCCATCCATATATGGAGGGCACGCGGAATATAGTCACACCAAAGAAAAGAATTATTTTTGGCTTGATGAATGCCGAGGGTTAAATATGAGAGAAGTACGTGGCGCGCTCGTTTCGTGGGAAGAGGATGAGATATCCTGTCATGCGAATTTTCTATCCATATTAACGCACTCGGTGTACGTACATCTATACGTATAAATGGGGGCGAAAGATATATACGACGAGCGTGATGTTTGGGGGTGAATTCAATGTGTGTGCATCGCCCGACGAGGGTTTTATGTGCACGATGCGTTTTTAATATTACGGTTTCGTTGCCAATGTGCGGTACGTATACGCTACCCTAGCCCCCATGAAATCCTGCCAGATGGTTTATAGTGGAGTTCTAAAAGGGTTGAAAATAAGCAAAGGGGGAGAGTAGAACGTTACGCTCTATCATCATCCGCTAGACTAGGACCAACCTCTTACGAGTGAAACTAGTGCAAATAATATTCAAGGGATCGTGTACAATCTACGTGTGGTGCTTTCTTAGATGAAATTAAAAATGACTTGGATATACAATGGAAGTCCTTTTGGTTCATACGAGAGAGATAATTTGGATTAATTAGAAGCCGCTTTTGTAATTAAAATTATTATTACATACCGGCAATGTAAACAATTCAGGATGTACTCATTAGTGATATGAAAGCTAATTGGATTGATTTTTTTTTTTCAATGTTAAGAAAATGGTTATTTAGTGGATCTTCCTCGACTAGCGGTTAGTTCAGCCAAATTATTAAAATTAAATAAGGGAAAATAGGTTAATGATGATTGTGTTAATTTCAAAATTCAGTAAGTCAAAATTTGAAAATATTCAGTAACAGACTGTTCGCGCAAAATTTATTTCTCGATTTTTTCATTTCTGCGTTTTTACTTTCAAGATTTTTCATCCCCCAACTTAATTTCAATAGAATGTCTGCGTATAGTTATAAAGTTTCAATTTTGTGGCATGAACCGTTCAGGAGATGAATTGCATTGAATTTTAGAATAAATTCATTTCATATTTTTCGTGCTCGCCATGTCAATTACTTTAACCGACTCTTCGGTAGTCTGTCGCTCATTGTTTCTAAATAGCCCCTCTTATATTTTTAGGTTATAAAGATCGCGACACGCACGCGTTAAGTGTTGCGACGCGATGGCAGATGCATTAGAATGTAAAATGCATTAGGATGTAAAACATAATTATAATCTTTCTCTTTAGTTGGTTTTTAACGAAGTGCATTATTTTTTCAACAAATAGGTATAACTAGGGAAATATAAATATAAAAAATACTTTATTATTAAAAAAATAATAAAGTAATTATGTTATAATTCAAGAAAAATATCGGTTCGATATACTTCTACAGAAAGACATCTGAAATCAGTCTTGCCTAAAGTTATTAGGAAACAACAGACTTTTTATTAGGACGGAATGGAAACAGGAAAAAATCGTCGGTAGAGATATGAAGGAAATGTACGAAAGCGAGTTTTCGAAATCAGGATTAATTTCCAAATAAAATAAGTACTGTACACTTAGGTATCTATATAGTTTGAAGAGAAATAAGATACAATTGAAATCCCGATATGAATTGATCTCTTCTTTTACCTGTAGACATTCTGCTTGATAATAAAGCCAGACGTTGACCAATAATTTTGCTTTAAAACGAAAGGATTTTAGGACATTCGTTTTACCCGATTTCATCCCCATATCGTTATATGTGTTCCGATGGTTTCTTGAAATCGCCCCAACTGATGAACTTGAGGCAAAATCCTAGCGACAAGGTAGATAGAGTGTCTTTAAGGTAGAAACAAACAAACAAGCAAATATCGGAAAAAATACGCCAAACCCCTTACTCGAAACCTACTCTACAGCCTTTCCGCTCACATATCATTTTGGTCGGACGGTTTCTAGATTGTGAGTGGGTGGCGCGGTGAAAAAAATAGCAAAGAGTTTGATAAACTAGGACAGACTAACCATCGTGGGATGAAACTCATTTCTTTTCTTATTTCGGGAGTAGGTAGAGTCTTCATCCCCGTTGGATGGAGTCGAGCACGTAACGTAGGCTAGAGAGGAGCGCCACCCAACATCCGCTTCTTCGAATTGCTTGTGTTTTTTTTACTTTGCTGGCTCTGACTGCTACGTTTTGGAAACGGTAATGTCTGCATATAGCCAGAAGCATAGAGGGAAGCACTCAACAGAAGCATCCAAGGAAGCAGTCGTAGTAAAAAAAATAAAGAATGAAAGCACAGATAGTCGGTCCGAAAAGGCTCCAAGAGTATAAGATGGCAATGGCTTGAAGAAGGATCACTTTTGGCTCTAAAAGGAAACTCCTACCCCCTTCTCGATAGGATACTCTCGGCCCTGTTTTGTGACTTCCCTTAAGATACACATTTTCTTGCCGTTTTTGCCTGACGTGGGTGATGTTATTCGAGCAGTGGATGGAAGTCATGGGTGGCCTGACTTATCTGGCATGTGTACAAGTGTGGGTGGTAGCGAATCGGATGATGGAAGTTTGAAGGATAAAACCAACGCCACCACAATACCCATCATTGCTAGCGCTACATAGAAGACACACCACCCCCCTTCACGTGCCCCTTTCCACCGTTCGGTTCGGTATCTTTGAAACTTAACAGTCTTGAAGAACCACAAGATGCCCTGAAACCCAGAAAATTGACGTCGGATCGTTCTGTTCTTTTCGATAGGTGGGTGGGTGGGCTGGTGTCCGGAATAGAGAAATGTTTTCTGGCAAGAAAAAAAAATTTTTTTTTTCTTCTTAACATTGCGTTCGTTTGTGCGTCGTCTGCTTCTTCGAAGTTCAGCGTAGTGGGTATGAAGGGTGGCAGTTTGTTTGTGTGTTTCACAGTCAAGGCGCCTTAATTTGTTACCACTCCCAAAATCCGTTCGTCCTCGAACGCCAACCCCCCTACATTGTCGTCCCAGCCAAGGTTGTTATTTTATTTTGTACGGGTGCTTGGGGAGTTTTATGCTTGGATTGCCTCTGTTTCAGTTGCTGTTGTTGTTGTTGTTCTCATTCGGCGTCCCTTCTGATGGATCATCCGTTGTCCAAAAACTCGGGGATTTTTATGTCGTTTCAGTTCCTTTTTCTGTGGAGACGAGTTGTATGAGGTGATGACAGGGTGTGAGTGTTTCTCGGTTGCAAGTCCATTCTTTCTTAGTTATTTTCATCTTATCAGGACTGGCGAACACAGTGAAAGTAGTAGTACAGTTCGCTTAGAAGGATTCTTTCTTCCTGGCCATACTCATTCCAGAACTCCTGTAATTTAGGGACGATAGTTTTCCTTAAATTGGTTTTTGCTGGAAGGCAAAGTATATTGGTGTGGTGACGGTGGCGCTATTCGTCTACAAAGAGGGTGCAACGAAGCATGGTTTGTTATTTTTGGTGGAAGTCTGAGAGGATACTTATTTGAGGGTAGAGGAAATAGAGTCGGAAAAAATTGGATTTTTGTTCTGGTTTCGTCCTGTTTTAATCGTCGTCCCCTTCATTTTGGTGTCGTTCGACCGTAGTATGGAAGGAACTTTAGGAGCGCTGCTGGTTTTAAGCTTAATTAGTTTAATCATTCTAATTGGAAATGAAATAGAAGGAAGTGAAAGTAGTGTACGTCAGATCGGTCAGAAGATTGAAGTGAAAATTGGATGAAGTTCAAGTTGTATGGCTTTTCTCAGTCCGTCACGTATTTTGTTAATATTAACGCGATAGTATTTTGATGAAGCCCTTTTCTAATATGGGCTTTGGGTTTATTCAGGAATAAACCAAATTTGAAGAGTATTATTGATTTAAGATTGAAATCCACACTCAAAGAACAAAAATCATCAGCTCGTCCTAAGTTTTGGCTATGTAGAGCAATTTGAAGGAGTCTACTTAATAATAATAAAAATGTTTTAGCAGAGCTAAGAAAAATGAAACAGTCAAAACAACTTTACCCCTGCCATTACAAACCCCTTCAGCAATTTCATTTCAAATATGGTCAATTGGAATTCAATTTCAACTGAAGTAGTTTCCACTAGAGATAGACAAAGCAGTTCCTTTTAGTGAGTGAGTGAACTCCGACTCACTCACTGAAATGACCTAGTTCAGTGAACTAGTTCGAGTTCCTTTTGAAGATCCAATTACCCGGCGAAGGAACTATGTACTTCTTTTCAAGTTCGGACTGAATGTGAGGACCTAAAAAAAAAGAAAAAAAGAAGGTCCTTACTCACGATGGAACTACTTCTTTTCAAGTTCGTAGTAGACTTTAACGAAAAGTACTAGTACTTTTCACGCTGTATCACGTGGCGAAACGAACTACAGTTCGCCAAAAGGAGTGAGTTAATTCACTCACTCACTTCAATGAACTGCTCTTTGGAACATGAACAACCCATTTCTAGTTTCCACAGCATCAGTTAAAGTTTCCATTAAAACCTGCATTCTACTGCCATTTTTTTCAAAATTAAATTTTATACCTACCTATATGCATTTTGAATTTTTGACAAACTAGTTCGATTCCTCAAAATTTGGAGCTGACAATTTCGACATTAAAAAAGAATGGCTAAAAAGCATCTAAAAGTCTTGGATTAGAAAAAACGGCAGAGCTTCAATCCTAAAGAAAATAAGGTTTCTGTCTTGGAAAGGGTTAGTATGCGATAACTTCAACTTTATGTCAATTGTGCTAAAATTGTTTTTTTCTTTATCTACTTCATATCGAATTTTATACTTCACCCAATTCCCACAAAAACATTAAACTCAATTATAAAAATGACGGAAATTCCCAAAATAGTTTAGTCGCTAGCATTCTACCAGTGTCCTGGCAAAGCCCTACGAAACTTTAAGAAAAAAACACTGAGAAAATTCTCTGCATTCCAAAATGTTAAGTTGTACGTAAAGTCCGAAACCGTTGGCCTGCAGAGTCCCCTCTCTCTAATTAATTTTCTCCAAGAAGATTAACTTGCCATCTTACATGAGTTTATATCTCTGGTATCCTTCGAACTCATATGGACGAAAATACGGGACTATAGAATCACTAAAGTTAGTATTTATCATTCTTCGTCCAGTTCTTTATCTCCCCTATGGAATGGGTGTTTAGTCCTTTCTTGGCACCATCCCACAAACCATACTATCAACTTCAACGCCATTTAAGGATTCCGTACTATAACGTTATTTCCTCTTATTTTTTTTCGAGTCGGTCTCGTTTCTGTGTATAAAGTCTTAAAGAAAAGGGATCAAATCCTTCATAGAGAGAGTCCCTACAGAGTTCAGACCTTTCACAAAACTTTTCAGATATACGATGTGTACCACGATGGGGTGGATGGGTAAGGAGTCAGAAAGTGCCTGTGAAAGAATATGGAGGAGGAGGAGGCGAAAGAGAGAAGAGCATATCGAAGACCTAGGATAGAATGTCGTCCTTTTATCATCTTATAGAGAGATTGCTAGTACCCGAACATCACAACTTTGCGACGAAAATCGGGTCCAACTTCATACCCATAATCCTACGGCAAAAAGACTACGGTGGGAGTTAGCAAAGTACCCTCTTGACAAGTCACTTGTATATTCCACCTACATAAAGGACATATAGGGCTGTGGGATGTATTAGACTGCATACCCGAAACTAGTCCATTGTATATATATGCGAGATGATAGTCAAGGATATCCTTCTGCATGTACCGCCGTTTATATTAGTGGAGTAGAATTTGGTAGAATCTTTCCCAAGAAACCCTTGTCAATTGATTTACCCACACTCGCCCATCAAATATAAACCCACACCGGAGGTTTTTTCCTCTTGCTCCAAGGGTAACATGTCTTGAATTTTTCCAACCCAGATGAGAACATTACGAGAACGGAAAAAAGGAGTCTATTGTCGTCCTTCGACTATACAGCCTAGTCTACATTAAAGAGTTCCCGTTAACGAATTGCCCGTTATACCCGTTCCGCCACATATTCATGGCGGCCTTTAATGCTCATTATGGAGTGTTCCTAATGGTGGACCCTCACAAGCCGTCTAAGTACACATTCGTGTGCAAATGAGTACACCACGTCCCACGGGGAGTATTTGGAACGTAGGTAGACCACCCACCGACCGTGTGTATGTTGTATGGATGTTTTAGCGGTGCGGCTGCTGATGACAATATCCGTGGACATACTCGCGCGTATATTTCTGGCCTATATTGTGCCATATATGGGGGATGATGGAAAAGTAGAGAGCTCGCACCCTGTTTGTTTTATTTTGGGTAATTCATATATGCTAGTCGCAATTCAAGTATATGCACTTCCTACACTCGAAAAGGTCATCAGCGTACCGCATCGCAGAGGGTTGAGGAAGAGCGTGTGAAAATTGTGAAATTATATTTTTGAACTAAATAAAACCCCCTGTAGCCATGAATAGTCCAATTTTCGCAGGGGTGGTAGTACTGTGAGCAAACTCGATGATTTTTGGTTAGTCGATGAGGTCCCATTTTTTTTAACGAACATCAATAATTGTACCGCTTTGAGATAACTATTCTGTTCGGTACTATTCACCCTGAATTTGTTCCCTATTTGGCATACAAGGAATAATTAGGGTTGCGAAAATAAGATAGATAGTTTCCGACGGGTAACGATAAAAGAGTACGTGGTGGTCATAGGGGGATTAGCGTATTGGTAATTGAATGAAATAGGAATGTGGTAAATTGGGTTTTGTCTTGATAGAACGTATCAGGTCAAATAGTTATCCTAAATGGGGTAAAATCAGTTCTCAGAATTTTATGGGGTGTTTTCAGCAATACCTTAGCTTTATACAAAATTGCAAAGCCATTTAAAATAATGGAACATCGTTCTACTATACTCGATCCAGAAACATTCAAATTTAGAATAGTTTTCTGGGAAAAAAGTAAACCTTTCAAAACGAACCCATTTTTTTGAATTTATAGGAAAGTCTGCCGACATCAGCGCCCGAACCAATGCTTCCAGATCCAAGTCCTGACGATGCATACGCCGGACTCATGAAAGATGCCGACAAATTGAAACTAATGCTTCTGGCATGGAACTACCAAAATTCAAATGCAGTTCGTAATGGTTCAGAAGGACCTGACCTAGGAGTTGTTGGCGGATTGTGGGCACAATATCAAAATGCGTTGGCCTTAAATTCCAAGCAACCCTCGGTATCGCCTGTTAATCGGGCCGAACAGTCTTCACCGATCGAAAATCAAGACGAAACTAACTCGTCGGGACAAAAGGACGAAGATGACGGTTCCGAAGACGATTCCGACGATAAGCTGGATCAAAACGCACAAGATCCCGAAAGGCTGAAGGCATTTAATGTAAGTGAGGGTAGCATTGGCGTATAGGTTGGGTTTTGATTGTGGCGTTTCTATCAATCATTGCAGATGTTTGTACGATTGTTTGTCGACGAAAATCTCGATCGCATGATTCCAATCTCGAAGCAGCCCAAGGAGAAAATCCAAGCTATAATCGACTCGTGTGCTCGACAGTTCCCCGAGTTTTGCGAAAGATCGCGAAAGAGGATTCGAACCTACTTGAAGTCTTGCAGGCGCAACAAGAAAGCCAGAGAAGGATGGGATAACACCGTAAGTGAAATTGTATTAAGTCAAACCCCAATCTTGAAAATTTCTAAATCCCCATTACTTCTCCAGTCTCGTCCTACTCCAGCCCATCTGACATCAGTACAGGCCGAACAGATCCTTGCAATCGCATGCGAAAACGAAAGTATGAATGCGAAACGGATGCGAATCGGTTTGGATCCAATAAGTCAGACACTTCCGATGCCCAGTAATAGCATGGTAACTTGCGATTCGATAGCTCCATCGATAACTTATCCCGGTTTTCGAACGACACCGAATCCAACAGTCAGTACAAGTGGTGAAATGGACACGACGCTACCGTCGACAACCGTTCAGACAATTCCGTCGGCACGAATTTCACCGCTCGGATTGACCAGCAGTTCGTCCTCGGCGGACACAAAACCGAATTCGACGACAATCATTAATGGAACTGTGAACAGTCAGATTGCAAGTCCTTTGTATCGTCCTACGGAGTTCACATCGCCATCATCGACTTCTTCGCCGTATTCGACGTCACGGCCACCACCATCCTATCCGACATTTTTCTCAAGCTCGGCCTCTTCCAACGGTGAGTAGATAGATTTAATTTAAAAGATCTGGGGACGTAGGTTCCAAGAAATTCTTGAATGGTTCTCCTTCATTATTCCTGCAATAACTCTAACTTCCAACTCTCATCAATAGCAACGCCAACTGATCTCTCGATGAAACAGCATGTTCAGCCGTCACCTCAACAGTCCAATCAGCCGCTGCAGCCGCTCTCATCGTCCGATACCGGACCAGCTACAGGTGGCGGTCGTCCACCGATCCTCTCGCACAAACTCAACTCCAACGAAATGAGCGCAGTTCGTACACTAATCACCGGCTATCGGGAGAGTGCAGCTTTTCTGCTCAGATCGGCAGACGAGCTCGAACAATTGCTCTTACAGCAGCAGTAAGCCAATTTATCTACAAACCGACTAATTCTACAGGGTGGTCAACAAATCGATTTAAAATTTGTAAGCACAGATAAAATTCTTATATTAAAAACCTGCATGTATTTCTTGTCATAAAATTAATTTTTATTTTGCTGTGCTACTAGCTTTAGTTGTATGAAAATTAAAAATAATAAAAAAAATATATAATTTTTCTATTTCGGAAATAATTTTAATTTTTTACGTTTAATTTATCAAAAACAGGGTGATAACGAATAATACAAACTATTTTTATTTTATTTGTTCATATAGATACTTTGGTATAATTCCATACTTCTAAAGTAAATAATTTCAAACGCCAAACACGGTGTAATATTATAAATCGATGTCTCTATATAAAAGACAATTTAAAATAGGAATATTTAAACTTAAATATTACATTTAAAACAATTAACAAATAATTTAAAAAAAAAACTACAAACGGGTGATTAAAAACAAACAAAAAATTATATAAAACATTGTTAAACAACTGAATTTATATTTATATATTTATTAATATTAAAATTGCTATTTTTAATTTTATTTTTTTGTAAAACTGTACATTATTATTTTGCTTTATTTATTTATTAATTTTTTTTTAAATATAAGTCAAGAAACTTTAATGTAAGATTAATATATTGTAGAATTTAATAAAATAAAAATTTAAAAATTAGAAATAAATTAAAAATTTAAATAAAATCGAAATCAGGGCACGTTTAAAATACTATAAAGTAATATTAAAATTTTTTCGTTATTTATTTCAATACTATTGTTTTATTTTTTAGTTTATTTTATTCAAATTCTTCTAAGAATATTAAAAAAAAAAAAAATAAAGTAAACATTTTTAGATTTAAGGAAATTATAATCAAAATAAGTCAATAAAAACAATTGCTGAACTATGAGAAGAAAATAAATTGGAATGAGTTTAATTTGACGGTTTGAAAGTGTTTGTGGGGTTCGTTTAAAAAGGCAAATCAAAAGAATTATATTGTTGAAGGTGAGTATCGTTAAAAATCTTTTTTAAAATATCGTCAAACATAGCTTGGGGTCGGTGGTGAACCGGATTTTTCGTCTTAAATTTGTAAGCTATTTAATCTTTGATATGGACACCCTACTCCAGACAAATCCAATTATGTGAACATAATATTTCGGTTTGCTCAGAACCTCACTTGTTTGGAGATCACCAAAATGCCACAAAAAAGCAACACATGAGTTTGAGCCATCCTTACGATAATTAAACTATCAAACAAATTAATGGATGCCTTTTTTTCTACAAAGAATTGAATATTTTTTGGTCCGTCGAGTCGGATAGTAGTTTTTTTTCGCTCCTCTTTTTTAAGGGTTATTGTAGCCTATGTCAAAAATTGTTCGTGAATAGGATTTTTATTGTTAAACCTTTGCTTCTTCTGCACCGCAACACCTCAGAATCGGACCTTGGCTTCTAGTAGAATAATATTTCTAAGAGTGAATTTTCGATATCGCGGTTACCGGTTTCCTTCGACCTGAGTTTTTTCCAGACGATCAAATTTTTTTTTCTAACAGATTGTTAGCCTATCGATCGAATGTTTTCAATTTACGGAAAAGGTCCAAACTATCAAACTTTGCTATACCATTGTATGAAGACGGGGAATTTAACATTGACGTGCACCAGATTTGCTTTTTGACAGAGACTTACTACATTAACACTTTGACTTGGCCCGTATTTCAAGAAGACTGTGCTGCATTTTAAATCTAACGAATTTATATAACGGATCATCTGATACAAATAAAAAAAAAACCGAAAAATTTCTTGAAATACGCAAATATGACGAAACAAACTAGAATTAACAGAGCTTGAATGTGTTGATTCGATAATTTTACATTTCAAGAGCAATAATTTGAATAAACCACAACCTGTTGAATATCAACATGAGCTCAACTTCTCTTTCTATGGATTTTCCTTCTTACAATTGAAGTCTTAACGGAGAGTTTCTTCCCTATCCTTCGTAAGTATTTTCTCTGTCAACAAAAGCCTGGGTATTAAAAACCCTCGTATTGTGAAAGTGTTTGCTTCAACTTCGCATTTTTCACTCTTTTGCCGGGTGTTGGATTTGTATTTCGCATACCCTGAAGGTATTAATTTTTGAACAGTATTTTTAATGGTTATTAAAGGGAGGGGGAAATTGATATTTAACTGGTATGAGAATGGGTAAAAAGATGAAGAGTCCTTGTCGTAGACCGAAAAAGAAGAACGACTATAATGGTCGAAAGAAAGAACCTTTGCGAAAAAAAACTTCGTTTCTTTCGCTCAAACGTGAGACGTAGCCGAAAAAGGTTTTCACTTCTAAAAACAAAAATATTGAGGAAAAAAATCAATCGCCTGAACCGAATCATGGTTGCTTCTTTATGCCGTAGAAATCAATTTTGCGTAAGGACATATACCTTGAATTAGATCGCTCTGACCTTCGTACCCGCTCCTCAAACTCTTATCCAATTTAATTTCAATTAGGGAACCATTGCTAATTCCACGTCCCATCTGTCACCTTTAGCTAGTTATCCGAAGAATTCGTTTTTCGCAAGGACGGTTCTTCTCAACGGGTCCCTTCGGATATATCACCCGATCCTTGTTCCAAGGTATGCTACTGTCGTAGTACCCAACAAACAGAACGGAGAGAACCTGTGACTCCACAGGGGGCTTAGTACTCTTATACACACCGAACGGTCGGAGCAATTTTTTTTTCTTTTCCTTTTTTTTTTAGATAGGAAAAACTCCAGGAGCCCGAAAAACCCTTAACAATAGCAACAAGAAGGAAAGAACGAAATGGGAGCAAAGAAAAAAGCGTCGTGCAAGGATACTACACCATCCAGAAAAAGTCTTCGCTTCCATGCACTTGGATACCGGGTTCACGAAAATTATATCTATACATCCCTGTGGGTGTTTCGCACTATAAGCCTCCTTTAACATCTCTTAATACATCTCGCTCCAGCCATGCTACAGCCGGCAAGGATACCCAGTGCTATAGGGGTGTATCTAATATCTATATAGGGTATATCTGTATAGTGAGCTATGGGGAACATAAAAAATTATGTACGTTGGGATATCCTAAGTCCTCTAGGATGCCCGTGAGGATGAGATTGAGGAATGAAGGGCACATACCGAAAAAAAGAGGACAAGGTTTTAGAGGTTCAAATGTAAGCTCGACTGGGTTCCCCATTTTTTTCCTTTTTTTCTTTTTTTTTTTTTGCTTTCTTGGGAGTGGAGCCAGTTGAGTAGTTGTACCCGTTTGACTGTCCGGACATTGGAATCTACCGGAATAGCCCCCGGGTGGGTGGTTGAGGTCTCACCCTCATAGTCCCGACCCATAGTCCCGTCATCTAGTTTCCGAGTCATTTTCATTTCTTGCCTTTTGTGCGATATGGCCCCCCTGGTACGGACAACTTTTCCAACTTTCTTTTTCCTGTGCCCACCCACTCTTACACCATTCACAACCTCTCATCTCATCCACCCAACAGCCCTCATCGGCCTTTCCTTCCTGTCACTATAACGATACGAAATGGATGACTATGTGGGTTACGAGTTCTTTTTTTTCCTTTTTCGGATACCTCGTCCTCTAAGGGTTCGCCTGGAATGAATAAAACGGACATCTCGGACTACCACCGATAGATGGGGATGGGTGGATCCTTTTCGGGAATATTCGATGCTACAGTAGAAAGTGCTTCAATGGGAAAACAACAACAACATGACTTGGACTTGGACGATATAAAGGAAAGCAACGTCAAATACTGAAGAAGGTTGACAGCCCTTTGCGGTAGGTTTCCGACTCGCCGTGGAGGTTGGGGTTGAATAGATGGTCGGCGAGGGTGGATATAACCCAGAGAGATACAAGAAACGTAAAAATTCGTAGCGGATGTTCTATACTCCGGAATCGCTGGGGGGTTCTGATGAGCAGGACTACTAGCGGGACTTAGTTGTTGACGATGAAACGGGTAGAAGAGTGGGTGGTGAAGGGCGACCGAGGAAAAGAAAGAAATTGAGGAATAAAAAACCTATTACTCGTTGGGCAGAATAGAATCCGGTGCCATCAACTTTGTTTGGATGTTGGGCATTACTCCGGCTCCTCAATTCCGAACAAGTCCTGAATTGCCTGAAGCCCCCGAAGCGATATAGTATAAGACAAGTCGGAGGGAGGTCCAATGACGGACGATTCATCAGAAAGAAAGAAATTGTACGGCACTGATGATAAAGAAGGTGGATTATTTCCAAGAAAATGAATTAGTTTGGGTGCCGGCTGGACTGGCTGATGGTTTCTTCCTTTTCCAGATCACTAGCTGCACCCGGACCCCGATATCGCATAAAAGTAAAACGAAGACGCTATAGGTAACAAGGTGAAAAAACTATTGCCAGATTGGATTTGAGACGAAATGTTACGACTTAGATGAATGAGATCTGAATTTTCGGCTATAGTAAAAGAAATTGGTGGGTGGGTATAGATAGATTCGTGGGATACACTTTGGGTAATGTTAACTGTTGCTAAGAAATGATAGCAATGAACTGACTGAATAATTAAGTTGGACTATACGATCGAATGTAGAGTGGTTGGTATCTGATGAGGTTTGTTTAACAACAGCTCAAACAGGATACAAAAATTAACAAAATCATCTTAAGACTTCAAGTTACTGGATACTGGCATCAATGTTCCTGGATACATTCCAAGCAATCGGACTGGTAAGATTAAAAGGCTAAAAAAAACATCGGCACATCACGGAGAATTTGGTTCTCGGCACTCCACGGAGGAATTTGGCTCTCTGGTACTGAAATTTTTAGATATCTAGCTGTACTAGCAGTACTGCTAAATATTATTCATTCATATTGAACAGGAATGTCACTTCACTATTACGAATTGAGTACCAAATTTTATGACAATAACAAAAATAATTTTAATTTTATTATCTATAGCACTTTTTACATTGATTATTTATCTTTTATATTTATAAGACGGTCTAGATCAACCGAAGACCATTTTGAAGACGATACTCTACCACAGAATCTTCTAAATGTTACGAATTTTAAGATTTATTCAGTACTGTCTCAGTACTAATTTCTGACTTTTTACAGTTCAAATTTGGTTCAGTATTAGCAGGTAAATGCTGATGTACGTGCTTGGTACGTTTGGGGTACGTTCGTAACCACCACGTACCTCCCCAACGTACCTATCCAGCCTCCGCTTTCCTGGGCGCAACTTTTTGTTGAAATCTGTTTGCGGATTTTAAATATGTTTGCAAAAATTCAAATCTGCAAATGTATTTAAAAAAAAATTGCGTCCAGGAGAGCGGAAGTCTGGATGGATACGTTAGAAGGGTTCGTGGCCGGAACGAACGTACCCCCAACGTACCCATAACCAAATAGGCAGAGATTTTGACAAGTGACCACTTAAATTAAAATTAAAATTAACTTTAAATCCGCAAACAGATTTAAAAAAAATATTGCGCCCAGGAGAGCGGAAGTCTGGATGGATACGTTCGGGGGTATGTTCGTATAATAATTTCGTAGAAATTATTTATCTACACATACTTTCGTCCTTAGAAAAAAATATGCCTGTTTTTTAAAACCACCAGAACATAGTTAGTAACGGTTTTCTACTTATTGTAACTAGTGTGATCTGTAGGAAAATACTGAAATTAATGAAAGTCGAAAAGCTCTGGACAAAAATGGTGTCAAAAAAGTTTTCAACTTCTGAAAAGTGAGGCCAGTTTCCATGGTTTGAGTCCATGCTAGAATTTCTACGATAAAATTAATTTCACTTACCACGTGGTGATAAACAAACCGAATATATCTCGAAGGAAAAAGTCAACAGTCATGAGGACCTTATCTTACAAAATACTCTATATAAATCTTGTCGTGGCTATTAATTATTGGGCTTTCATTTCCTGCGTGACTCCATGGAAATCCTTGTGTTAATACTGTTTAATCTGATTCTATTTACAACTGTGTGAAGATCATTAGGCTTCACGAAATTGCTCAAGTAGGTTTAGGATATCATCGTAACTTGATAATACATTTAGTGACGATGGTTACTCTAATGTTAAAGTTTTAATTAATTAAGGATACTAAGAAGTGCACATGTTTTGAAAATTTATTGGCTTTGCTTCTTAACACTAACCTTTAATTAATTTCAATTTTTTTGAAGTAATTAAATTCACTGGAGCATAGATAGCACTAATATTTGTGAATTTCTTTCCCTGAAGTAGCATTGGTAACCAAAGCAAAGGTTTGGTAATTAATATATGGTTGTTCCAATCTTATCCATATTGTGTCTATTATCTATATCCTAGAAATACTTCCAGGCCAACTTACTAGGCTCAAAAAGGGTTGAAATTCCCGGAAAACAAAATCCAATAGGCTACATTCACTCGTTTCTAAAAGCAGACTTTCTAAACTTCGCCAAGCTTTTAACAGCACCTGTTTTCGTTACTTAACATCCTAGTATCAACATAATCCCCGTAATACTTTTCCCCAAACAAAATACTAAACTTCCCGATATTCCCCAGAATATGCCGCTGTGAACACACTCATTCTCTTAAAGTTTTGCTTCTTCGGTGCGCAAATCCTTTTCCCCTGCCGGTCTCTTTCAAAAGATAGACCTGTCAAAAACGGATACTTCTGGGGCCATAAAGTCTGCAGTATTTTCCATCACTGACATATCTTTTCAGATTTTATGTCGGTCAAAGACATCTCTTAAAGCTGCTGGCAGTTTGGTTGCATCGTATAAAAAGTTTTGTGGGTCAAGCTAGGACTTTGCGACTACTTTAGTGAAAAAGGATTACAGCTAAAACGACTTTTCACCTGTGTGAATTATTTAAAGTGGTCATTAAGTTGACTAAACTAAAAAAAAAAAAGAGTAATAGTATGTGTTCATTAAGTTGACTAAACTCAACAAAAAACTAGTAGTTCCACCGGTTTAGAAATTTGTTAGATCTTTGTATTTAGAAAATTCTTCTTTGAGCCAGAACTGAGTCCACTTGATGATTTTATTGGAACCGAGAGTGGATTGCTTGCCTACTAGTAGTTCCACCGGTTTAGAAATTTGTTAGATCTTTGTATTTAGAAAATTCTTCTTTGAGCCAGAACTGAGTCCACTTGATGATTTTATTGGAACCGAGAGTGGATTGAATACTACTTGTCCAACCTTCAGCACGAAAATGATACTAGCCACCTTCTGAAAATTACCTACAATATTCCTACTACCCATATATTGACATTAAATACATAGCCTTAAACTAGTTGCTCACCTCTTCCCTTCCATTAACAATATGATTTAAATTTCAATTTGCCTTGTTGATTTCCTTACGGTCACCTTGTCTCAAATACAATTATCTCAATTTTGAAACTTGCCTCTATTAACTTTGCCATTTGTCTTTTCTCGTTTCCCACTTGGTTGTGATCCTCTTCTATTCGCATTGGTCTGAATTTGATCTCGTTACTGTTTTTGGTTCATGTTGTAAGTTAACCGTTCCATCATGGCCTGAGGATGTTTTCTCGTTGTCCTTTTCAAAGTGGAAATTATGCAAACGATAATCTTTCGATTCCGTTTGGAATTCTTGCGTCAGTATATTGCAAGAACCCCTTGCTGCATGTAGTTGGCGAAGAGGACGAGAGAATCCTTTTGTAATAAATGTATATTAGATATTCTGATAGATGCGAATTAGAAAGTGTATTTGAAGTTTCTTCTATAGTCTTGGAATACAGACAATCTTATTATTTAGTTGTTAGATTCAAACCAGGCGTTTTTGTCCTTTTAGTTTAGTCCCCTTTGTACTTACGGTCGAGAACCTTTTTGTTTCGAGTATCCACCTACGACATGGGGTCTTTTGTATACCGAACTATGCGTTTGTGCTTTTGGATTATTCAGGTGAAGGCCTTTAAGGATTTACTGGACTGTTTTTCATATTTAATGTCTCTTAACAGAGGATTTTCTGTTGTTGTTGTTTTCAGTCCTTGTTTTTGTAACAAGCTTATGTATTATAGAGACGATACAATGGCAAACGGAATAAGATTGTTTTTTTGCTGGGGAAATGTCAAGTGGGACCGTCAATTGAGATCTTAAATTCTTTTAGGTGAAGTGGAATCGAAGATTTTATTTCATCGATTTTATTTCATCGCTTTTGAAGAAAAAAAAAAATAAAAACAGTAGCGTCCTTTTATGAAAGGACTTGTTCATCTTAAGACAACCAAATGAAGTGTTCTTTTGCCATAAGTCTGCAGCGATATGAAGAACGTCGAGGAAGCAGTTGTTATTATCATTTCAAATATTAACTAGGTACATAAATATGTAATAAATACTAGCAGCTTTAATTCTTGTTAAATTGAATGTAGAATTATAAAAGAATTAAAAAAAAAAATTAAGACTTTTAAAATTTTCTATTTTTAGTAAAAACAAAATTTGCAGCTTTATTATTTTGTGGGTAGAAGTTCGGATGCGTTCTTTGAGAATACCATTGATACACAACCTTGGTATTGAAAGTATAGCTGCATATGATACACAGAACATATAGTATGATTTGACAGTATCCGATATGAGCAAACAACGACATTTAGTTGCGATACTCGCCACACAGGCAAATGGCACTACTAGCAGCAAAATGCATAGTATACTAGGTAAAACTATCTAATTTGTATACCATGAAACAAGTTCAATACTATAAACCATATATACCACTTCGTTTATCTGGTATTCGCTTAGTATTGGTTGATACACTGCTGATATTGACGTTATTTATTATAATATCAGTACCAGCAGTGTATCCACGCGTTGTATAGCCATGTGACTGACAACTTAAAAACATGACATTCCAAATACTCTCGGGGTTATTTTTATCCAAATTTTTAAAAAAGTTTTCTAATCTACACCCTTCATGAGCACAAAATAACATTATTCATTATTCTGTTTCGATTCGTTTGCCAGTTAACTTTTTCTGCGGATCTTTTGAATTCGTCTACTTTGTAATTTACTATGTAACTCATTTGCTTATTTCATCTTTGCCATTTCCTAACAAATTTGTCGCAAATTAAATGCTAAATAAATTTGTTCAAACTTCCGACTTCAACTTCGAAGCGAGTAGACTTATGTCATAAATTAAATGTAATCCGGAAGTTGTTACTCCATCCAGAGTTTCTCTTCAGCAAATTTCTATCTTCCGATTTAAATACTTTCAACTTTAATTTGTTTCCAAACGAGAAGGACTCGAAATGTAATCCTGTCCGATTGAATCCCAACAAACAAGCGTCCTTTCGCGTAGAATCCTTTTTTTTTCATCTTTTGTACTCCTCGTCATGTCGTTGAATAGAGTCAACATGGAGCCATCGTCCTTCAGTCCGTTGGTTGTTTTCGTCCATTCTCTTTCCGAAATGGAAACCGTAAATTTAGCACTCAGGAACGTCAAAAAGGACAGACCTATTTGATTTGGGTACTTCTCGATTGAAATTCAGGGATTAAATCTAAAGACGATATGTCAAGAGGCTGGGAGTATTGGTGAATAGAGACATCGATCAGAAAAATAAAAAGGACGATAATTGGGAAGTGTTAAATGGACTTTTCTGGTCAGTTAATTAATTAGGTGGTGCGATATTTTAAAGATTTATGGAAGTCAAATTTTTTCAGGTAATTAATAGCAAAAGTTTGTTTCAATCGGAATTAGAGATTCCTGCAGTCCGTTTCGCCACGTGATATAGCTTAAAAAGAAGTAGTTCTTTCTGAGTGAGGACCTTTTTTTTAGGTCCTCACATTCAATCCGAACTTGAAAAATATTTAAACTATTTGTAAATCAGTCAATTAGATGTACAGCCTTGAAACAAGTACTGATGTCCCGAACCAAACTATATACCATCCAAATCAAGCCCCAGATTCAAGGTTGCAGTAAAGCATTTTCCCATATTGCAAATGTAATTATTCGGTATATCCTGCACACAGTCAGTGGTATAATTTCCCATGTAATTATCTCCTCAGAGACCACTAATAGATGTCATTATCAGCCATAAATCACAACAAACCGGTACTAGTAAACGCATCCAATCAATTGCTAACTACCCCAAAAACCGCATTGCAGATTGGCGATAACATCCTTCATATAAGCCCTCCAGTCTGATACTCAGCTACAACCCTGTTCCATACCCTCCATCATAAGGATAATAATGTAATAACGTTGATACCTACAAGAAATGCTTCCTTGGTTAGATTCCAATACATTGCGAACGGTTTATCCCAACAATTCTATCATACCGAAGTACAACTACTCCCCAACTTGGGTAAAAGGATTTCCTTGTATCTGGCAGCTTTACCGCTTCCGGGTAACAACATTCAAGCGGTTTTCATTTATCCATTTTACGAATCGCACCAACATCGGCACTGCGATATATTGCTTGTGATGAAATTATTACATGTGCTTCAAACCACACATATGAACATCCCGGAACGGAGCACTCACTAAACGAAATAAATTAAACAAAATTGGAAAAATAAAATCCAATATATAGATAGTTGATAGGAAACTTAATAATTGTTACCGCCATTTGGTAAATTGTATTGCCAATTTCGATCAAAATGGATTGCCATCCACAATGTTTCCATTCACTGGAGAACGAGTATGTGAATTTCACTTATACGAGTATGGAACTTAGAGGATCGTCATGATAAAGTATTTTCAATTTTGTTGACATTTTCACAATAAATCTTATTCCTTTTTCGACTTTTATTCATTGACTGTGTTCCAACATTTTTCGGAAATGTGTGACTAATGCTGAATTTAGTGTTTGAGATATGCAGCCACAGATTTGTATGGATTCAGACACTTCTGCTCATCACTACATCTCAGAGGAACATACAAAAAATAAGTTCACAGGAATATGTATGTAAATTTACAAATCTTTTTGGTAAAATTCTCAACAAAAAAATTTAAATATCAGGCAGCTCAATGTGTTTAATTCTTTTTCGTAATGAATGAAACTATTTGAACGTATAATAAAAATTTTGCCTCAGAAACACACTGTATGCTCTAAAATGCTCTTGTTTACACTATGGTTATTAGTGACTAGAATTCAACACACGAAAATTTTAAGTAATAATTACTCAAATTTCTCCAAGCATGTAAATTTCAACATTTCCCATGTTATTCCACAGACATTTAATTCACTAAGCTAATTTACAAAAAAGACCACTTTCGTGAATGTTTTTCTGTTCAATTTTCCGTGACAAGAAATAGCAAATAGGAAAATTAGAATGGTCATTTGATGTTGAATAGTCGTCATCCATAAGAAAAGGCAAAAACAACCGGTAAGGAATTCCGAATGACTAGTGTAAAATTTGATGGCTTTTTTTTCCCCTGTTCCAAAACCCGGTTAATGTTAAGTGACAACATCCGGAACTTTCTTTGAAAAATTGGATAATTCAATTCATGGTTCAGCTTCTTACCTTTTTCATTTGAAATTTGAATTTCAAATGACCTGACCCTACCACTAACACGGCTATTTTATACGTGATAATAGCATAGAAGGTCGTCACTGAATAAAAAGATGTCGGATAAAAAGTAGAATCCTTGCGATTAACGAAGAAGGAAAATTATTTAGAATTCTTCGTGGAGTTTTAGCTCTTCGTTTTTCAAAAGGACTTCCGACATTGGTTGTCCGATTAGCAAACTTCGGAAGCCAATAGACACTTTCTTCGGTTTTGGTTAGTGTTAATTTGCTTTTCTCGTTCCACTAAAGTTAAACACAAATGGAAAATCAATTCCATTATTGAGGACTAACGTTTTTCAAATTAGCTCTCTTTAATTCCACTCCACCTCAGGGAAATTAATCGTATACTGCAGTAGTCTGCCTGTGCCTGAAACTCTCTACTTTTTGTCCAATTTACTCAATTTCACGTTTTAATTAATTTTATGTCCCCATTCCATGTCCTCGTAGCAGGACTCGATAACACAGTGTTCCGCAAAATCACTTTAACAAGTAAAGTTTGTGTGTTAATTTTCTTTTTTTTTGTTGTTCGGTTCGAGCTTGGTTGTTGAATCCGACAGACCTAAAGCAAGACTGCTTCGCGCTGTTGGTATAACCGCAAGGATGCAAGGATACGCTGCCCACAAACCGAAATAATTCAATTAGCCGACAAACGAGCGAACGGCAACAAAAAATAAAAGAAAAAACCTGCTAAGGATGCATGCACGATTAACATGGTAAGCGCTTAAGCGCTCTCTACTCAGTAGCTATCTAAGGCTATCTAGGCACTAGAGCACTTTTCTATTAAACTGGTGAAAATGAAGGAAATTGGATGTTTCCGTGCGAGATTGTAATCGTCTTTGAATGGGGTCTAAGGGCGGTCGGATACAGTAAAAGAGATAGTGAGAGAAGTATTCAGCAGGTTTATAGAATCAACTATAGATACTTCTATCTATAGCAGATCTCTTTAATGGCTCTTTTTTCATAGCATTTTATGAGAATCGACATTCATCCGGTAGCAACTACAATCTTGAACCTTCCCTCGCGGTGTTAAATTTATGAATGCAAAATGTAAAAAAACATGTGAAGTATCCTAGAAGCCTAATCCTTGTCACTGACAAGGATACATCACATATGTTAAATGGTGAAAACCGCAATGAGCTCAGAAACTGATTCAATGCTTAGCAAGCCGGAATTCGCAATGACCGGCTCATTAATTCGAAATGTATGCGGTGGATCCGTAGGAAGCTTTGCACTGGAGTTAATTGGGTTTGTGGGCTAAAGTTGGATCGATTTAACTTACTGCGGATCATATAAATTAATTGTAAGCAACACGGTCACGCAATAAAACAATCTTGTTCAAGAGGGTTCATACATTCACTGAAGATGGCAAGGAAATGCCAAAAATATGCCAACAATTTGGACGCAACCTGTAGTATAGAGATGAGATGGGACTATACAAATTAACTTTTCTTAGCCACTCAAAATTATCTTGATAAGATGCGTGAGTAAGTATTAAAATTATAACTTTAATATCTAATACAGAGATATGTATAAGACCTATTGTCAAATCAACCATTATTCTTCTGTATCAAGTCTCAAACAAAAACATAGTGCGAAATTTTAAAGTTCGTACCATGATGTTGTTAGTAAGAACAATGTATTAATAATCAAAGTTTCAACTATTTAGTTCACACTCTTACTGCGGGTGAGCGGGTGTAATCCAGTGATAGTGTACTAGGTATGAAAAACATTGCTTCCACGAGGTCGTGGGTGCAATTCCCACTCAACGCATAAATTATTTATAGGAATTTTCCAGTTGCTATTGGTTTCAAAATATTAATATTAATAGTGAACAGTGCGGAATGACTGATTAGACTGTAGACCGAATGAGTGTGTACTACAGTGTAATAAAGGCTAACCTTTTAAGTCCAGTTCGGTATCCTTAAAAAAAAGATATGAGAAAAATTGTACCTTTAATTTATTTCCGACTCTCTACTCTTTATTCCTTTAATTGTACTTTGGGGTACAATATAATTTTTAAGCAGTGTATTGAGAGAAATAGATAATAACATAAATGTAATACTGCATCTTACATAGATTGCCATCTACAGCCTCTTTTGAATTTAGCAAATTGAATAGTGATCGATATAGCAAAAATTGAATTTTTTAACACTACACAGAACAGATAACTTTGCGAGTCAATTTCATTTTCCACATTTCGCTTCAACTTTTCATCGACCAATCTTCATTACTGTCAAAATTACTTTACTTACTGTACCCTTTTTCTTATAAAGTGGGCTAGTAATCATCCATCATACAGCCTACTCGAACGCCTCCCCCCCCCCCCCCCCCCAAAAAAAACAAAGATATCCGAAAATCCATCATAATCTTGAAAACTTTCTACCACGGAACACACTCTTCCTTGTTAGAATTCAAACCTTGACCCTTAATCCTGAGCATATCTCTTATCTTATCCATATACAAAAATTGTGTTTTTTTTCCCCTATTAACATTTCATCGTTTCAGTCAAAAATTTTAAGCTCGAAAATAGAAAAAGGATGTGCGCTCCCAAGGTTCCATCTCACACCACAGATACTTGTCGTAGTAGCGAATAATTTATAGTAGCTATGCTGAGATGTTAAACGTTCACCTGTTGAGTTATCTCTCACCGGCAATCTACAGAAGAATTTTTCACCATAATGGGTAATCCGCGTAATAAATTAAAATGGTCGGCGGGTTCTTTTATCAGGACAACTTGATGGGAAAAACTAAGAGGACGATGAGAGTGGTGGGTGAATGGCGAGGTCCTCTTCGGTCCGGTCAGAAAGTGATCGTTAATTGAAATGACCATAAAATAGCAAACCGCGATTCGACTAACCTCCCTTTCGACCCAACCCCTTTCAACCCCACCCTTTTTTAACCCACCGAAGGACTTGTTGCTTCGGAAGCGTGATGAAAGAAAATGCTGGCACTTTACTCAGTAAGATTTATGATAGGAGAAAATTGACCCGTTTCAGGTTGTGTGCTATAAAGGAAAATAAATCGCTGGAATTGCTGGAGGGTTTTCGGCATTCGCGATAATCAAGTATCAATACTTGAAATCACAGGAAATCAATTTACAAACAAAATACAAATTGAAATAATTTTTATTTTAATAAAGAAATTTAATTTTTTGATGGAATAATTTAAAGCTTTAATTTTAATTGTAGAAATTATTTTATTACTTTTTTCTCATAGCTTACGAAAATTTTCATATTAAATTTCTCTTACAAAACGAAAATCAGCTAGTAAGTTTCCACAATATTGAAACCATTTTTCATTAAATAGGATCCATGTACCTATTTTGATTCCAGCAGAATTTCCCACTTCCCTTCCGAAACATAAACTGCATTTAATTTAAGTCGAGATGGTGCTAATGTAGAGGACAGCCTTCGGCTACTTCACCTGTCACCATTTCAACTTTTAATTTGTCGGAAAATTTCTGATTTTCATTTCATTTTACAACACTCTACTTCTCGGGGGAAAAATCGCGCGCCGCGAAAAATTCTTACAGCATTGCTACTTTGTAAACGTTTAGAGGGTCTAAGGTGCGATAAATTGAAAATTTCGCTCGGGGATAATTTTCGCAGCACGTGTGTTTGCGAATGTTTGTCGGTAATTTACTTCTGGGGAAAAGACACCATCGTGAATATTGCTTGCTGATATTACGAATAGCTTTAAGGTATACGACATCACTGAATTTTATTTACTTATTAATATGAGAGTGACGTGGATTAGATCAGGGTTTTCACTCCTTCGAAACTTATAATGTAAATTGTTCTATACAAAACTTGTTATATCGCGCTTACAGCACTAACAAATTATTAACACCTCCTAGTGGACTGACATACCCGGCCCGATTTCTGACCTCCCATCCCTAAGCAGACTGGACTGTATGAAGGTACACTACAGTTTATTAAAGGCTAACCTCCTAAAACCAGTTCGGCATCCTTAAAAAAAACTAAATAATATGAAACTATGTAAGCTATGTATTAATATTGTTACACATGAATCAATCAGATTTTTTCCAGGAAATAAGGAATGAAAAAATTAACTAGGCTTTGAAATCGCGTACACTCAACAGGACAAGGTGTTAGCAATTGAAAATTGTGAAATTTTTTGTCTAAGTGAAAGATATGGAAAGAAATCTAATGTTGCAAGTTGACTATAAGTTCAGCATATTGCAGAAGTTTTCGAAGATAAACGTGAACGTAATCAACGTCAATACATGCATACATATATTTATTGAACTGTTAAGTATTAAATAGCTTACTTGCTGTTTAGAATTGAATTCAAGTGATTAGACTAGAACTGTCTTTACAACTGCAATGTTGAATAAAATTTGCTTGATTACAAAGTTCATTTCTTTTTAGGGAAAAACCTCTCTCTAATGTAATCAACGTCAATACATTCTAATTGTATTTAATCTCACAACGTCACGTCACAGTAACACATTGATTTAATAAACCTCAATCAACAACTCTTCAAAAATAAAAAATAAAACGAACAAAATCTCTACCATTAATGAAAAGCTGCTCTCAATAGGGACAATAAGCTCTTATACAAGAATGTTCCATCCAGAGCTCAAATATGTGTATGCACAGCAAAACATACGTGTAACATTTCCCTAGTGCCACTATTACGTTCAACTAGCTTCTACGAACTTTATTTAATTTAAAACTTTTTCGATTGTAACGTACAGATACCAGCATTTTAAAATTGTTCACTGCGGATTTTAATGAATATAGGTACTTGAAGCAGAAGTTCTTTCATTACATTCCCTTAATGATTTATAGATTTTACCTTTTTTAGATGGAATAGTTTTATAGCGATGAAAAGTGAAAAGGTTAAGTTGAAAAGTTTATCTTTAATTAAAAAGTATGAACTTTTGCAATTTGTTAATGACATATTTTTTTTTAACTTAATTGCACATCATTAAAATTATGGAGTATCAGAACCATTTTGCTTCAGTATTTTATAAATAAGTGTTGAAGTTCAAAAAAGCTAATTCCATTTCCACTTGTCCCGTATTTAAATCATTAAAAGGTAGTAGATCTGACGAGGCTTACAATCTTAAGCCACCTACAGACTACTTCTCCTTTTCTTGTTTTTCGCATCTCGTGAGTTTCTCGTCTTATTTCACGAAACACACGATACTTGGAACAACACGAGAAAGAATTGTACACACAATTTGCAAGTTTCGCGTTTTCGTGGTCTCTCTACATTTCGTGAAGTATTTTCGTGGAAAACCAGCTGAGCATTTCTTTTGATATTAACCACAAGAAACCAAAAACTCACGATAAAGACACGAAAAATCGTCTCGCGTATTTTTCGTCACTTTTAATTCAATTATTTCTTTTCCTCATTGCCTAAGTGCTATAAATTTTACAACTTAGCTGTTAAGATGATAAGTCTAATTTCTAAAACATTATTGCTCTGTTAATGCATTTTGAATTATTATAAATAAATATTGTTTCAGTTTGAGTTTTCGTCACTTTCTCGTCAAGCAAAACTCTTTGATGTCGTGTAAAAACTGCCTCCAGCTGAGAAAACGCACGAATCGCGAACAACGAAACGCGAGAAACTCACGAAAACCTTCTACACACTATTCACGGGAAAGACGCGAATGACGCAAAATAGGCGAAACGCGTCAAGTCTGTAGCCGGCTCTATGGTTGTAATAGACTGGAAGCTATTGACTTCAAATATTCGAGCAAACAAATTTCGAAAAAAATTAAATCATATTTTTCAGAGGCTATGTATCAGTAAAAAAAAAATTTACGATTGCACTATTTGATACCAGCGATAAAAGAAAAATATATTTTTTTAACTGGTCAAATTTTTGACCATATACCAAGCCATACAACGATATCATTAAAATCTCAAAATTATTTTATTTGACTATGTAAAACTTTACTTTTATTACTGAAAATATTTGATTTAATTTTTTCCAATATATTTTGTCAAATATTTGACGATGTAGTCATATATTTGACGGTGTAGTCGAATATTTATCTACACCGTCAAATATTTAGGAGCAATATAACTCAATTGTCCTTTAATCTTGATAACAATGTCGGATACATTTAACATTCATATTATTCGATTCCTTTGAAACTTGACCTTCCTGACGGTAAAACTTTCGCACAACATGCGAATCAATTCCCAAACAAAATTATTGCTAAACTAATTGCTCGCTATATTAAACGTCTGTATAAAAAGTCGAAACTTTCTCGTCCAATAATTTATTTCTTTTGCGTTCTTCGGAAAAATGTTTAAGGCGTTTAACTCGGACTAATACGAGTATCGGAAAGTTGAAAACTATTAGAGAAGTGGAAGGAAATCAAATTGTATCGTTGTGGACAATTGGGAATTGGGTTCCGATTTATTCCTTTATCACTGATTTCGACTACATAGAAAACATGACCATTTGTGAAATGTTTTTCAATTTCTCTTTAGAATATTGTGAGTTTTTATTTCGAGACGAAAATAAGGGAAAGTCTTGAATAGAAAATACGAATTTCGTACACCATGGAAATAAGAAAAAACGCTTTTCGTTTTTCATAGCGATTGTTCGAATGTTAATTGTATTCGAAGGGAACAAACTGGACCATTTGTTTTGTTAAACTGGAATGTAGTTAGTTACACACAGGTTCTAGTATTTTATTCTGTTTTGAAGGTAGCAACTCCCGATTTGAAAGAAAAGCTACTCGGTTAAATTATTTAAACTAGAGATGGGTCGTGAATGAGTGAACTGTTCCTAAAGAGCAGTTCATTGAAGTGAGTGAGTAAAGTAGCTCACTCCTTTTGGGGAACTATAGTCCGTTTCACCACGTGACACAGCTTGAAAAGAACTACTTTTTTAGTGAGTGACGCCTTTTTCTTTTTCTTTTTCAGTTTAGGTCGTCACATTCACTACGAACTTTAAAAGAACTAGTTCCTTCGTGAGTGAGGACCTTTTTCTCTTTCTTTTTAGGTCTTCACATTCACTCTGAATTTTAAAAGAACTCGTTACTTCGTCGGTTAAGTGATCTTCAAAAGGAACTCGAACTAGTTCCCTAAGCTAGTTCATTTCAGTGAGTGAGTCGAAGTTCACTCACTCACCAAAAGGAATTGCTTGGCCCATCTCTAATTTGAACTATACTTTCGGTTTTATCGAATGGATCATTGTCTCATCTTCCAATACTTTCTGTGATATCCTAGACTATCTTTTGGACTGAGTAGGATGGGAAGTTCTCTTAAGTATATACATGGAATTATCCCAACCTTGACTTTTCAATTGTGATAGATCTAAAACATTAAATACACCGAAAATATCGATTTCGATACATAGAAAAAATTATCGACAGGATATCCATGTATCCATACGGATTTTGTTTACCCTGACGCACAGAAAAAAGGAAGATAATAATAAAACTGTAGAGCACATAAATTGGATACAGCGGCAGAAACTTTTTTCTGAAATTCTGCCAAAAAGTGACAAAACCAATGAGAATTTTGTCCTTCAGCCCGAGATTCCTAAGCGTAGATATTCACTCGGAGCCCATTCTAGCTAGCGTTGTTGTTAATTCTGCTTCGTATTGAATGTGTCAAATATAGTGGGACTTTATGGCGACAGGCATCCTAAATTCGTAGCCTTTTAAATGGGAAAAAACCAATACTAACGTCACACAATGAAAACTATCTGCAAGGAAGAACTTTATGAATGGAATAATGATTAGCTATGAATTGCGATAGTTGGAGCTATTACATTTTGCTCTATGATTAGTCTTTTTCTATCAGCAGGAAAACATCCTGTAATATATATACATATGTCCATAAATAACAAAATTTAAATCGAGTGTCGTAGAGTAGTAAGACTTAGCTTCAAGGACAATAAATTATTCAGTATTCATGAACATCAAGATTGCTTACAATCCTTGAAAGCATTGCCAGCAGTTCCTGGCTATAGTAACATCGAGGAGTTACTACATACGTAAGCAATATTTTGGACAAAGCTACCACTAGGTTAGAATGAAGCACACTCTGTTGAATTGATGTGAAAACAATCTCGAAGTGCTTTTAATTTACTACATGAAGGAGTCTACTGAATGCTTCACCACATTTTGACTTTAGTTGTTTATGTGAATTCGTATAAAAGTTGGTTCTGAACATACCTACATATTTTCGACTGCAACTCATAGAGGTGTAAATTTTGCTTTGTGCCCTTTTAATTAAAATGTCCTTTGCATACATAGCGAGTTGTTCTTTTTTCTATTGTAGTTTGTGGACTACAGAAAATAATAGGAGCGTAAAAGCGATTATTTTTGTTTTTGTGCTCAAAAAGACGTTTTTTGATAAATAAATACAACAGTTTTTTGTTGGGGTCGAATGGAAATCTACAGCTGTGAACCATTCCCTCCGAAATTTTGCATGTGCTTTCTCGAGACTACCGGAAAGGTCGAGAACATTATTATATTCCCGAAATTTGGTTCGTATATATGTTATAAACAGTTTAATTTTCCATAAGATTAGCATTGGCGTGAGTAGGGCCTCCACTCAACAGAGACGGGAGTAACAGGGGCGATGGAACAACGTGAGTGTAGCGAGCATAGCCGTGATACGCGGCTAGTAAACAATAAATGAACAATATTTACTAGAACAAATTTAACGTTGTTTGACTGGAATCAACCTCTGAAAATAACTTCTAAAAATCTACCTACCTACAACGGTTGGCGGCGCTACAACGCAATGTTATCAGATGAAAGAACATTTAAAGGTTAAACGTTGGACGTCATAATAGCTCAATACACCTAAATATTGTATTAGGGCTCTCCGTTGGGAGTAGCAAATAATTGGGCGCCACTAGAACTCAATAAAAATAGTATTAAAGGAAATACAACGCATTTTCCGAGATCCTACGTTAGTCGCCAACGTAATCCCACTATTATATTCCCAACCTTTGTCGTCTTATCTAAGCAATCACACTAAAGTATTTCGCCTGAACTATATCTTGGACGGACATAAAAAACAATTACGCAAATTCAATTAGAGTGGCAAACAAAGGCGAATGGATAGCACTGAGCTCTGTAGCTCCCTGCTATTCAAAGCTAACTGCTAATTCGAAAACGTTTTCGGGAAAAGGTCCACGTAATCGGTTCAAATTCCAAAACATTTCAATGGATTTACTTCCATTTGTCAATATTGTTCTTGCACTCATTTTCATAACACGTCAATCTGATCAAAACTAGCGAAAATCATTAAACCTATCATGTTTCTAGCATCAAGTGAAATATGAGTAAGGTACTTACAAACGAACAACCCAAGAACTCAAGTAGGTTCCCGGTTCCGGAAGCTTTTAGATGAGATCAAATGCACACATTAGCTTATGTTACGTTCGTCCTACTAAACAGTCTCACACTAAGATACCACGGGGGAAAAACGAACAAGATATTAAGGATAACAACGGCATCCTGTTGACTGATATATTTAAAGCACAAACCTATCGTTAAGGAACAGCTCTCGTTCGACAATATATGTACCACCGTTGCTACCATAGTAGCACATAACTTCAGCTAGAAAGTCAACATATTTTCACAATTCGTGTAATATGTAAAGTGCTGGGTGAGTTTAGTGTTAAATTACAGGGATGTGTTATGCGAGCAAATATTTACTCAAAAGGACCGGAAGGTTTTCTAAGCATGACATTTGTGAAATTAATTAATTGCTCCTAACTACAGATTCTTGCATATATTTATGTACCTCTTCTTTAATGTACCTACGAGCAGATAATTATTTCGTGTGAGATGTTATTCTAGATCCATAAAAAAATAACCTCCCGACTTATTCTCATATTATTTCATAAGAATTGCGAAATGAGATACTTTAGCTGAGGTTATTATAGGCTACAACAAAAATCAACCAACAGTCTGGGTGCATCTTTATTATTTTATGGGTAGAAGTCCGAAACGTGTTTAAAACTGACAGGCGGTGTAGGTTACTATGCGACTGACAACCTAGAAAATAACGTTCCAAATAGCCTCCTAATTACTCCTTAGGTTGTCAGTGGCATAGTACCCTACACCACATCTCAGCATTGTAACGTTTCGGACTTCTACACAAAAAATAATAAAGTTTGGCCCAGACTGTTGGCTGATTTTCTTATTAGTTTTAATTACTCTGGTAGCATTATATGTATATCTATATATATATACTAAGTTTCAACTTTCTAGCATAAGCCGTTCTTGAGATATGAAATAACACGATATTGTAATTCAAAGATTTTCACCACACCTCCCCCAACCAACATACTTCACCACTCTCTTTAAAATTGTTAACTCTTTTTTAATTTCTTAGTATCTATCTGTTAAGACAACTACAAAGTTTCAGCAGTCTGAGATCAATCGTTCAGGAGATATACATTTTAGAATGTTTCAATACTAACTTTTAAGTGTTTTGGACGAATTGTTTTCCACCCACTCGCACACCCCTCAACCCCTATAGACCATTTTCTTGCAAAAAATTCCACGTTTATAGTACTACATAGTGTCTTCCCCACACCAAACACAACGCAACACAATAGTACTACATAAGTTCCAAATTTCAGCCTCCTAGCATAAGTGGTTTCTGAGATCTAGAAACCAAAATTTTTCATCTAAAAATCTCACCTCTCCTCCTCACACTCTCACCCATCCAAAGTATACCACTCATAGAGGCTCACCCATTCTACCTTCCATCAAAATTTCAGCTTAATATCTCAAGGGGTTTGAGAGCTACGCGTCTTCAAACAGTTTTGCGTATGGCATACGGCGGGCGTACGTCGTCTACGGCGGACAGACGGATATTTTTTTAATGCTTTTTTGAAGTTTACTAGTCCTAAAACGTGAAAATACAAAATTTCAGGATAGCAAATTTTTTTGAAATTTCAGGTCGATCACAATACTTCTATTAAAAAATAATAAAGTAAAATGATATTAATTAGTGCAAGCGCACAGTAAATAAAATTCGCGTCGAAGTTTTAAGAGCAGCTTAGAAGTTGGAATTATCTTATTTTTTTTTTTTTATTTTATTCATGTCTTAGTCCATATACTTTTTAATATGATAAATCAATGAATCAAATTAAACTATAAAATGCCGCCAAAACTATGGAATATTATTTTTTGTTTCAAATTTAGTTACACAAGAACCCACAAATAATTCGCATACAAATATCTTTATTTCCTTCTGCATAAAGATTAATTTAACCTGCCAAATATTCGACTAATTGTGCTGGAAACGCAATGTTAAACTTGTCTTACGACTCTATGCCGTGGTGCCAAGTAAAAGTTTTTCAAACAATTTGGTGATGTATGATTTCAATCGAAATCGACAAATCATTTAATAAAAATTTGACGACACTGTTTGAGAGCAAATAGTGACATATTTCACAATACCTTACTGTGTTTGAAGCCTGATTTACCTGAAAAATTTGACAATATTTTTGTTAAATTTCTCTGTCAAATTTGGTAGCCGAAATTCGCCGCAGGACCTTCATCCTTGTTTTGTATTCACTACCATATTTTTCAAATTAGTCTCTTGATTGCGATTTCTTTCATAAAGTATTCTTGAGTTAATACCCTTTTCACTTAAAATTGATCTGAAAAAGCATTAGAGATATCACAGAATCAAGATAAATGTTTTCATAGATATAGCTTCTATTCCGTGCTATAACAAAAACGTAATTACCCAGAATAGGACAAATTGCTTTTCTAAACTTTATACAAAATTTAAACTCATCTAAAATTCTATCAATAAGTCCAATCAATCGTAAACTTAATCAAATCCATCAATCAAAATTTGATTGAACGTTTTCAATCACTACAATCTCAATCTCTCGTCGTGTTTTCATACCACCAAAATGCCGCCGGCACTGAAATCGTAATGATGAAATGAAAACCGTTTCCGACACTTGCTCACACATCATAGAACATACGTTAGTATCATTAAACAGGACTAGTTGTTCTTCCTACAATGGCAGGATTCATTGTTAAGCTGTCAAGAGTCGCCATTATTATTGCCAGGCAAGTTAAAGTGGCTGTCAAATAATGGAAATGGTAAAGTCGGTGGTGGCAAACGTTATTTAACCGCTTTTATTTTCGTTTGTTTAACTTAACCATTCCAATGGAGGAGCCAATCAGTGCTGCTGCACCCCCAGGGAATCAAACGATAGCGCAATATTTCTTTCCATTCAATTTCATTATCGGTCTCATAAATTCTTAATGATTCTCTGCTCCACCAAACTGAAGGGATACAGGCTCCGGAATGAATCTGATTTCCCCAGTGTTGAAAGCGACGAGTGTGTATGAAAATCGATTTCTTGAATCCACAGATTAAATTTCTTTTGATACGGTAGCGGTTATAGGCGCTGGGTTATCTGACACAGGGATAATAAATGGAGTGAACCGGGATGGCATGTAATGCACCAAGCACGGAATCTTTCTCTATGCAGGCAGCTGGAATTTGAACAGTACCACACCAAGGGACGGTATCGCAAAAAGGATAGAAAAGTTTCCGGGATTATTGCATTTCGAATTCATTAATGTCTGTAGCATGCAATTATCAATAAATCCTTTTAAACTTTGGACTATAGTCAGACGTTATTAAGGAGAACATTAAAAGATTGCGAGCTATAGATTGTTTGCTCTGAACGGATATAGTCTTCGTGTGCATCCCATACTTGAGAATATCCTTCTGCATTTTATACGTAACGTTTCCGATGGCTTTTCGCCAACATTTTCCCGCTTAGCCTCTACACCGTGCGATAAAACCGAATTCATGGGAAATGAAAAAATAATAACTTTGTTCGAGATTATTTTCATGAGCGTAAGGAGTCAAGAAGGTGGATATTGAAGTGGAGAATAATTTAACTGACAAGGGCTTCGGTTAAGCTTGGCAAATTCATCTGCTGCTATCAAAGTTGTGATTTTCTCGTATATAACAAAAAAAATTTGCAAATTTTATAATACAAAATTCAAGAAAAACTAGTTAAGATTTACATATAACCGAAATAAGAGAAATAAGAGGCGACTGTATGGCCGGAAGTGTAGCAGGGAAAAAATATAACCATATAAGCGTGGCCTTGTACTTTGGGAGCTGGGCGATGGGCCAACAACGTACTCGAAGGCTTTGTAGATGTGATGATTTGTTTATTCTTTCGCATATAGGAATAAGAAGCGAGAATAAAAAAACGCAGTTTTCCAGAATATTCGTGAGATTAATTTTTACATGCTACAACTGTTTTTCCGACTTGAGAAAATGTTTCGCCGGTCACAGCCTTCTGTATCGGAACTTTGGCTTCGACAACAAAAAACCAAAAACAATCGAATTTATCAATTAGATTTTCCGAGTCATTTTAATTAAAATTAGCATGCGTATTAGTTCTTAAACAAACGACGGTGAACTTTTAGATTCGAGCACAAGCAAAAAAAGGATGAAAAATATTTTTCGTATTTTTTATACCTAAACTAAACTTTGATATGTTCCAGTTTGTGGTCAACCGAAATATATGACATTTTCCACATATAACGACAAAAAAAAATCGATTTCAAATTTTGAATTTAGCTCACCCAGTACATTTTATTCGAACCGCCATGACGGTTCCATTTGACGTTTCTCATCACACATGAACGTGAAAAAGGTTTAAACCCCTTTAGCCTTGCAGGGCTGCACGAAAGGTACTATAGTTGGAGCGTAGTGCGCGTCTACCAAGCATGGCGGCACGAATTGTACTGGCTGGATGAAATCTTAAATTTTAAAACGTTTTTATTCTTTGTTTTACGTCTCAAAAGTCAAAAAATTTTATTGTCCACATCCTAAAACATACCAAAGTTTCAGTTAGAAAGTAAATGCAAAATATGTCTTTACAAATATGAGTGTAACTTCGAGAATATTTGTCAAATTGATATGAAACTTTCTGTGAATATACAAATATTCGATGGGTAAAAGCACACATATAGTATGTCCACTTTTGGAAAACGTCTCTTATGTCGCTTAAAATGTCAAAATTCGGCTATACATACTTTATATTGCACAAACCTTTTATGTCCTAACTATCAAACAGAGCATGTTATGCTTTTTTCAAAAATGGACATCGTATAGTAGAGTATGTGTGCTTTAAGCCATCATTATGTACATTACTAAATATTAAAAAAATAAAATCTTAAATACAGGCGTGTCTACAATTTACTTATTAATTTTTTCAGTTTTTAAAAAATATTTGGAATTAAGAAAAATTATGATTTATGTCCTTAAATGGAAAAATTTCTTTAAACGCCTACATTTCGACATTTCCCACACTTTCAACTCTTTCAAGACATTACAATCAAAATTCAAATTCACCATACCATTGTATAAGATCATGAAACCAATGAAGAAACATAACGTAAAACTTATAAGGCGCTTCCCGCATACAATTTAAATAATTCCAGTCACGCTTATTAAAACTTTGAAAAGCCAACAAAGAAAGAAGAACAAGAACTTTCCCTAAAATAATTCGCTCAAAATGAAAGGGAAGAAAATATCCGCTTCTTTGCAGCAGTCAAAAAGTCAAAGGTTCTGCGTCCTAAGACAGTGGTAAAAACAATTTTCAATTTACCCTGAGCGGGAATTTTTTACCCGCTTCTTGTTTCCAGAGTAGTCCTCGTTGGGAGTGTGAATCCTCTCAAGATAAAACCCATTTCTTAGGAAGCTTGGGCTTGTTTTCTTTTTTTGCTGATCGGATTAAGACCTTCTAAAAATGGCTTCGGGATGCCGCCAAACCAATCTCAACTTTATATTTCTAGTGGAAGCCCAATATGAAAACAAACTTATTGTGGAACAAAAAAGAAGCTGTATCTACAAGATAGAAATCGGGTATTTAAGTTTAATTTCGGAAAGGACAATTTCGATTTCCATAGTGAAAGACCGGCCGAATTTGAATTTAAGTGAAGGCTATATGCGAAAAGGATAAGCCGAACAGAAAATGTGTCTAACATGTTTCAGACATTGAATGGTAAGTGGAAATTGGCATCGTGCCAGTCGTAGAGAGCGAAATCTTTGCGCCATGTATGTATGTCTTCATTAGTTGAGTGCTCCATTAGACCCTTCCCTCCTGAAGGAGCAACTAAATAAGTAAAGGGCTTAAGGCTGATACTTTATATCACTCGCCTCAATGCTAAAATACGAATACGAGTATCACGGGCTTTAATCGTTGAAAACTCACTGCCGACAGCCAAGTGAAAGTTACTTAGAATTTTACATGAACATCTTTTCAACCCTCCGGGGAGCTTTTTTTTATCATGCTGTTCATTTTATATTTCGCCTGAATCCTTCGCCTTATTTGCGGGCTTTTTGTCGGATTAACGTAATCTGATTACAAAACAGAAACGAGGAGACTCGGGATCAAAGGGCGCAACCAGTTAACAATCCATAAAACAAGAAATCGTCCTGTAGAAGGAGTTGTACGCGCGTGCAAGAGAAAGCTGTGTGAAATTTATTGGTATAATTTTTCAACGTGCGTGCAAGAATGAAAGGTTCATTTTTGGTAATTTATAGATAGGAGGCTCCATCACAACCGCGTTGAGATGGAGTCTTCTTCCTTTATCACAGAACATTCTAAGTATTATGAATCACGTTTTCTGGTTACATAGCTGTCGCATTTTGTTTGCAGCCTGTAACCACAATATTTGATCCTGGAAGAATGGCAAAGATGCCACAAAATTTGATTTATGAGGTGACGATATCATAATATATGAAAATATTAAAATCTATACTTGATGTCGTTAGCGTGAGACGACATGAATTAGCATAGCAATCCACCTCATACAAAAGTAGGTACATGAAGATCTTTCCTATTTTATTTAACGTTACGGCCAACACGTGTTTCTCTAAGAAACCGGATGACGGGAACAAAATGATGAAAAGATTTTCTCGTCAAGATTGAGATGTCGTTTGGCTACTGAATCTCAATTTTGTTCACGTACCTATCAGCCTATCACCAACCTTAAGTGACATACGACACAATAGAAGTTAAGGACTTGGAGGTGTGAGCTCGAGTGTCATACAGTCAGCAATGAATAGAAGATTTCTGGAGCGTGTTCCAGGGAACAATGGAAAAGTTTTGAATAAATGTTGGCAATCATTACGGAAACTCCAAGTCCTTGTACGTAGAAATCGAGTATGCTATTCAGATTATGTAACATAATGTCGTTAGCTGGAATATAATTCACATATGTGTTTTCTTGCCTTCGGCGCACCTGATGCCAGGTTCGAATCTGCTTGGCGACAAGTAATTTTCGAGAATGGGATTGGGTGCCGGACTACCAGTTCACTCAGCTGTAAATGAGTACCTAAGTTAAAATCGGAGTAATAATCACGGACAAGTGTGTGGCTGACCACTTCACCTCCTATTGTTTCGTTGGTCTAACTCTATAGCATTACTTCAAGGCCTAGGTTCGATTTGGGCTGTTGCGCCATTGATTATTATTATGTGTTTTCAGAGATGACAATGTGTTGCAAATCATTTTCATACAAAATTTTTTTTAAGCAATTATAGTGGAAAATTGAGTACAAGATCCCATGTGAATTACACTTTATTATTTCGAGACAAAAAATTTAATGCAACATTGTTAAAAGAAAAATGTACTATTTTATTTTTTGGAAGATGGAGCCCCGGCTGCTCTAGAAGCACTAAAGTCATTGGATCGAATCCCAATTTAATCGAATCATCGGCAAATCATCGACTAATCATCGACTAATCATCGACTAACCATCGGCTAATCATCGTTGTTCAAGAAAAGACATTGGAAGCAGAAATAGTTTTTCGAAGCGTATTTTTTTTAATGCCAATTATCCTGAAATCGGTCGTGTACGAACTAAGGACTATTAAAATAAAACTTTCGATTTTCAAACATCAAGAATAATACGAATATCATAGTCCCTGCATCCCAATAGGGTTGATTTTTTCCAGGGATAAGTTGTTAGCGTATCGCACAGCCTCAGAATGGAGGCACATAATTTCCAATCATGGTTATTTTCACGGAATTTTTGATAGAATTGAACGTGTATCTAGAAAACACAAACATGTTGCATTCAAAACGTTCGTTCAACAACTTCTCCCTATGGACTACAAAATCCCAATTGCAAACCTAGTTAAAATTTTATTATTACATAATCCCTGCATCATTTTCATTTGGAAAAGGTATCGGACAACTGCCCAGTAACCACATTGAAAATTTGCTCCATTATCCCAACCAACATATCAGTGGTTCGTTGAAATTAAATTTTCGGTTGATGAAAGTACTATCCTTTGGGCGGAGGTGAAAACTTCTAACCACACTTCTGATGCTTGTGGCCATATCACCATTTCCATTATGAAATCACTCATGAACGTAGTTTTTGGTTAGGTACGACAAGTATCTTTTTTTTCGTCAAGGAACTTTCCCAACAATTTTTTCTGCACTTTTCTCCCGCAAGTTTTGATATAGAGTAGCGAGGTAAATTGAGTTTTCTGTTGAGTTGTGATGCTTAGTTTGACCCAGTTTTAAACCATTTTATTTTGCGAACAGAGTATAGAGTTGATAACAATTAGTTCTGACTAGTTGGTTTTTTTTTATCGGGAAATTCATATTGAGGTGAAATTGTATTTGATATTGTTGGATGTTTGTTGATGGTTTGATATTAATAATCGAAACTGGTTTACATAAATTTGCTGGAGGAGGACATTATCGGCGAGAAGTATCGAAAGCCTTTTTAAATATTTTATTGCGGTAGTGATTTGTAATATTCGCCTTCCCCTATTGTGGAATAAGTAGGCCAGAATCATGGTTTAAGCAAAATGTTCATCGTTCGTTAGAAATTAAATCATAAAGCACACCATTTTCAATAGTTAGGTTGGTCATTCTTTTAGCGAAATCTTAGACTGAGAAATGTAGAAACATTTCCTTACAGCAATTTCTCCACTTTTCTCACATTCAATGAATTTTCTCCACCAAAGGCTACCGTGTACGATTTTTTTTTTATTATTTTTGTCGAATACCCAAAATAACTACAATATATTCTGACTACTTCTGCTATTCGCACTGATGTTCTTTATTTCCTTCCCATCAGCAATCCCAAAATATTTACTTCAATTTCTCTTGTAAAAAATTTCAAGAATGTTTTTTCCATAGCAATAACCTGGCATCATATGGTACTAGGATCAGAAAAAATCCGGTAAAATTCATAACATAGATTCTGATATAAAGAAAAATTTTTCGCCATTGACATGAAAGATATATCTATAGATATTGTTTTGTGTATAGATCATAAGAATATGGAAGAGTTTGTATACATGGGGGAGGAAGATTGTAAAATTATAGCCGGAAAGGGATAGTATATTTCTGTGACATGGACTGTAAACTAAAGCCTGAAAAGTTTTGTATACAGGAAATGGTCCCGAACACAACAAACTATTCTGAAATTAAATAATAAAGTTTGAAAAATATTTTGATTAATATACTTTTTTAAAACGGAAGGATCAAGGTCGACAAACAACCACCAAGTAAATCACACATCTGGCGGACTAGTGAAAAGGGCGGATTACAGTGTATTTGTGCGATAAATGAATGAATAGGGTATTATAAGAACTCATTTTCGAAAGTTGATATAGTAGATGGGTGAATTTAGTCGTGAATTGCTGACTATTACACTCAAGATTTAGAAAATCAGTGTATTTCAGAGATTTATTGCTGAAATCTAGCGTTCATTAATATTAGCAACCTTTCAAGCCTACAACTTACAAATGTTGAAAAATATTTTTTTAATACATATATCGCAACTTGAAATATGTTGAATTTTATTTGCATTTTTGGAAGACCCCAGATTTTACAACACAGCAGAATTGAGACACTCCAGCGTATCGGTGAGCCCATGTATGTACTACTAAAATGGATTTGATTAACGTTATTTTTATAAATCCAAACTCTATTATTATCAATTTGATTGCGTTCGATATAGTTTAATGCGTAAAACTAATTTTGTGTATTGCGATAGTCGGCAAAAATAGAAATCTCAAAGTAATTCCACCACCTCCCTCAGTCATTTAATTAGTCGCATCATTTCTCTTCAAAAGACTATCCCCGAAGGTATTTATAATTATCTTTAATCACGTACACAACCCCCTACACATTTTCCACGTTATAAATAGTAAAATTGATGCATTATTTTTAAGTTTTAACTGCTTCAACCTTCAGATAAAGCGCGAGTCGATGCTAAATTTTAACGTGAAATACGTCAACCAATTTAATCCAATAACCAGATACCGCAGATATTCATCACAACTCATCTACTTAATACTGTAAAATATAATCAACTTTGGAATGTACATAAACATTTTTCCCACTATAAAAAAACGTAGTCCCAGGCTCATTAAAATGAAAAATCTATAGAAATGATTTTTATTTAATTTTATGAGCATAGGGTGGTTCGAAAGTGAATTTTAAATTAAAAGGAAAATAATTTGGTGGGTAGATTTTCATATTCGGATTTATACAAATTTTTTTGTGGATGGGGGGGGGGTATGTTTGTTCTCGTACGTTTCGAAAATATTGGTTTGAGAATTTTTTTAATCAGGACTGGTTTTAATTTGAAATTGCTGAAAATGAAGTACTTCACTCTTTTAAGGAACTCACTCACTTTAAGGAACGAGTTCCGTGACGTAGTTCCATCGTTCCTTTGTTGTTTGTTCTTTTTAGTTTACTGATAGTTCAACTTGAGGGAAGAAGATGATCAACAAAAAAAAGGATCAGTAGATGTACAAGGTAATGATCAAAAAAGGGTCAGTAGATCTACAAGATGATGACCAAAAAAAAAAGGTTGGTTAAGTTTTTTATCACGTGTCCAATAGAACTGCAGTTCACCAAAAGGAGTGAATTATTACAATAGATCTGTAGTTCACCAAAAAGAGTGAGTTACTCCACTCACTCACTTTACTGAAGTATTCTTTTGGACCAGTTCACTTGTGAACGACCCTTCTCAATCTTTAAATAATGTTTTCAGATTCTAATACTCTGCAGATGATGTTCTTCGCAAAAATCACTCCACCTACAACCGGACAGAAATAAAAATAATGATGTTCCATTTATGCTGATGGTTACGATGATAAATATTTCTCGCAATCTATCGATTTCACTTATCATTGATATGAACGCGTAACGATGATCTAAGATAGGAGCATGATAACTCACTGGGAAGAAAATTGTAGGCATCATTGGATATCGAAATGTGACATCATTAAAATCTCATTATGTCGAATGGAGTTTCATGTCGACTATCATTTTATCGTTGTTGGTTCTTTTTTCACAGTCAGATTTGTCCACTCGTTCAGATACCTAATAGCCATGAAAATTTCACCACCCTCTGAAAAGTCATAAAGAATTCTCGTTTTTTTTGTAATGGTAATTTTGTTGAGAGTAGTGGTCAAATAGTTGAGATCTTTTTTTCTTCCTTTTTGTCTTGTCGTGAGAATTCAATTTTCCGGAAGTCACGTTACGTAACAATAAGGTTAATAGAGAATTTCTCGGGTTTTTTTTTTGGTAGAATGAAAAATGTACGCCGAAGGAAAGAGATTCCTTGGGGATGATTTGATGGAATCTCCAAGGCAATGTGCCAGAAAGGTTATAATGGATGCTGATGAGAATTGGGAATATTATATTATATTTGGCGTAGATACATCCCTAGGATTTTATACGTTCGTGAAGCATTTTGGCGTACCGATCTATGGAAAAAAGTTATTGCTGGTATTAAATTTTTAGTATGCTGTTGGTATTTTTATGGTGAAGGATGTGAGCTAGATATGAGGAATGGTGGCGTTTATTTAAAATGGGGTGAAATTTTGAGAAATAAATATTTAAGTGTTACAGCTGCCATGAACGAATTTTCGTAAAAGAACCTGTGATAGTTATTAGCCAGCAATAACTACAGGACGGTTGATTATAGCCTTATAGAAATCGCGGAAAACTTCCTTTTAATATTGATTTTTACGGAATATGTAATACCATAAATACACTGCTAATACACAAATCATGATATTGATATCATAGTATTGAAACTAGCTGCATATGATGCACTGTACATTTGGTATGATTTGACAGTATCTAATATTAGTAAGCTTTGTCATTTAGTTGCGATACTCTCCACAAAATTGGGGAATGGCGCAACTAGCAGTAAAATGCATAGTAGTATACCAGGTAAAATTATCGAATTTGTATACTATGAAACAGGTTCAATATTACATAGTTCGTTTATCTCGTCTATCTCGTATTGGGTGATACACTGCTGGTATTGACTATATTATGATGTCAATACCAGTATAAGAAACAATTCTTTTTCCAAATTAGCTCACCAGTGGAAATAGTACCAGTGGAAATTGATTTTAATCCACCCAATTTCACAAAATAAGAAAAACAAAACCTTCTGGTTTTAATTCAAGAAAGGCTAGTTCCACCAATTTCAAAGTATCAATTTATTTTCCACTTTTAATAAATTGCAACAATATCGACACTGTCATTCCCAAGTTATTCCGAGCTCACTCTCCGAATGATTCCAATTTCCCCCCAAAAAAAAAATCCAAATAACCAATACTCAAGTGTAAACAAAATTCTAAATTTGTTATCAATTTTAAAATTTTCCGGTGTAGCCACCCGAAAGGTTCTTTACTGAACCATAAGCTGGAAAAATATCGCCGGGCCTTAATGGAAAATTCGTGTCCCGAAATTCAAGGTTGACATGTTTTTTTTTGCTGTGCGAAAGGGCTTAGCATGTTGTGGGTGGTTGGGGATGATGGTGGTGACTCGTTACAATAGAACATACATGACTATTTCGGTTTTTGTGTCTGGTCCAGTCCTTAAACTCTTTGAAGCCTATTATAACTCCGAACAGTACAGCGAACGACTTTTTGTTATTTTTTTCCCTCGGCTACAAAAATAAAACTTTGTCCTTGCCAGCGGGCAATTCACCGATAAATTTTCCTGCAACCCTTTGATGTGAAATATGACGCCTCGCACCAGGCGGCTTTTAAGGGCCATTTTAAATTTTTTTTTAATTTCAAAAAGGATTTAAATAACAAGTAGAAGGCTTAATTACTAGCAGCGTGACTGAAGTAATGTTGTTTTCAGGAGAATTTTTTGTTTAATTTGTGGGAGAAGGTCCTTTCGGACGGAATTGTGTTCCTATGTCCGTAACACTTGGCAATTTTTTAACGAATTTAACGCATAACGAAGCATAAAATTGATGACTGTTGTTGGCGTTGCTGAATACTCCGAAAGGATCAGTGCATAGTGGACTATTATAACGAAATTAAATTTTAATTTGTTTGTATGAATGCAGTTTTAAAAACGGAAAAAAAATCCTCTCCCTTGTTCTTTCCAGCAAGATGTTGCTCAAAAATGTTGCGGAAAAAAAAACCCTAAAAATTTAAGTTAATAGGTAATTGCACGCAAGTACACTTTACGAAATATTGTTCGGCTTTATTAAAATTAGCCGTGTTGTAATTTGCGTGCTATAATTTTATTACCTGTGCTAATGTGAAAAGTTTATTTCACAGTGCCACATAATATGGCGGCATATCGTTCGTTTTATCTTAAGTTGTTGTATAGTCGAGTTTAAAGTGTACCATACATTTATGCAATCTTCAAGGTACTTATACATTACTCAAGGTTATTGTTTGTTTGCGACCTAAGCTAATGCTGCGGTTAAATTTTCTTCAGGTGCTATATAAACAAAATTTCCATTCCGAATTAGATTTCGTGCGTTGAAAAGTTTGGATATTAAATTGCTCCCTCCCGCGAAAAGGTAATGAAATAAGGCGAATTTAATGTGAATCTATGATGAGATTGTGAAAAATTACAATAATATTTCATTTCAGAATCCGGATTTGTTTCAATACCAGTAGAGTAGAGAATTTGCGTTAATGTTTTAGAACTGTCTGCTGGAAATAAGTGTCTAGACAAAACAAGGCCTTCATAAATCCTCGCCTAAATCGTTTTCAACAAAACTTAATGCCTCGGAAACGACTGTATAAACATTGCCTGTTCGGATACGCTAGATTCGCACTCTAGGCCATTATAGAACCTTCCACATACGAACTAACTCCACAAATTGTCCTAGTCCACAAATTGCCCTGGCATTCTCACGAATAACTACAACTATGGCTTGTAAATACCCACTTTGCTGTACTGTACATCAAATGGCTCTGTAGTCATCGCCCGCAAGTACAACATATTCCCACGTATAAAGTTTCCGACTATTAGTTCCGAGTCGGGAGCGAAACGAATATGCAAATTTCACCATGGGGCAATTTGCTTTAATATTGTTGTAATAAAATATTGTGATCAACCCCGAAAATCTCCTTTTCGAAACTTGAAATTGTGCATGTTGGAGATCTAGGGGAGTATTCAAAAAATACTAAAATAATTTATAGTACGGAAATTGAACGGTCTAGTCAGAATACACACAAAAAACTAGTTTTAGTTGTTTTTTGAAGTATACAATGATGTTGCAAAAGTAAATTTTGATTTAAATAATATTTTTGAGTATCACTTTATGAGCTTTAGTTTCATTTTAATTTCCGATTTTTTTGTGATCGAAAGATTTTCTATTCTTTACTTTGATTTGATACGGGTAATTTCATCAAGAATCGCCAAAAGAGTACCTATCTTCACTATTTTTATTTTTGTATATTGTGTATATTATATACTGTTCTTCAAAACATATCAAAAAATTAACTTGGGATCTCAAGGGGATCGGGAACAAAAAAAATTATTAGTGAACTAAACTAGCCGTAAAGAAGAACAACTAATCTTCTTCGATTTTTTTGACTCGATCCTCTTGAGCTCCGAAGTTAATTTTTTAATATGATTTTAAAAACAGTATCTAGTATAATATACATAATATAAAAAAATAAAAATTAAAAAAATATTTTTTCAGATATTCAAGGATATAGGACAAGTTTGCACGATAACTCAAGAACGCGTTGACCTAGGAAGTTGAAATTTTGTCACAACTTGTAAAATCGAAAAATTAAGGCTAAATTCGTTAATGGGTGATATCCTTCCACTCCTTCGGGTACCTCTCATACAACAGTCCTTGAAACACGTTTTTACAATTATTGTTCGAATGCTTCAAGTTAGGAACTTGCAATTTTGCATACTTAAAGTTTACAATGTTTGGAGCAAAAGTTCAGAAAATGATACAAATCGAATGAGTCCTTCGTGTAGCAGCTAGAGAAGTCCTTCAAAAGTTATAGAACCTACTATAGCTCTAGTACGAGTTAAAGCAGGGATTCAAAATTTTACAGGAATTAGTTTTATATCAAAAGCAAGACTGAGCTCATTAGTTGGCGCCATCCATCGACTCCTTTGAGTAGCTGTCATACAAAAGTCCTTAAGACACGTGTTCACCAATATTGAACGATAACTTTAAAACGCTTTACGTTACGACTTTGACATTTTGTATACGTTGATTTTATAATAGTCGCAACTAAAACTATTGATGTGAAAAATACCCCATAAGTCCTTCATGTAGTCGCCATACAAAAATTCTGTAAAGTGTCCTAACTTAATTTAAGAACTCACTATAAATCAAGAAATCGAGTAGCCACTATACACTTGTTTCTACCTGTAAGTAAAAAGTCATGTGATAAATGTTTGTGCACTCCTCATTCTTTTGATATATTTTCAACTAGAATAATAAGAGTTCAGTATTTCATCTAGAGTATCATACGATTGGCTTGGAGCCAGCCGATCGTGACTGCGTTATGTTTTTACTTTATTATTTTTTAATAATAAAGTATTTTATACTGCGACAGTTTTTAAACAACAATCTTTAAAATAAGCCTTACTTTATTACTCTAGGATAAAAAAAGCAGAGACATGAATTTTCATATGTATGAATTTTCATAGATATGAATTTCTTTTTGCGAAATCTTAAACATACTATGACTAACAAAAAAATGAGATAAAAATAAAAAATTGAAACTATATATATATTTTTTCACCAATTCTTCGAGTACAAACAACATTTTCCAAAGAATTAACGATAGTAAGGTCACACTTTTTCGACTTAATGTGATCTATTCAAAGATACGAATTCAGAAGATTTAAGAATTATATAAAATTTAAATACCAAGGAAATACATTTAATGTACATATATATGCTATACCAAACACATTTACTACTATGCATTACAGATTAATATATGATTTAAAAAGGCTTTAAAGAATATCCAAACAAAATTTCATCTTCGAATCATCCTTGTAACTTAATTCACGAAGTCGATAAAGATCAAAAAATATTTGCTCAGAATTCTAAAGGTCAATAAAATATGTTTGCCCCAAATTATATTTGAGGTCGACTAAATCATCATCCGGAAGCTAACCTCATTTGATTTTTCATATACGAAGGCACCTCTGTTAAGTAATTTATAAATAAACTTTCAAAATTAGATTTAAGTACACCCACAAAAATGAATTGCATGCAGTTTTCCAACAAAATTTATGTACTTGTTGTACATTCTTCATCATATCCCATAAATAAATCTTAAAGTGAATTTTCTTCTTTACTAGACGTCTTGAAGAGTAAAACCCTTGAACTACTACAAAAGAATCGAAAAGAAAATAAACATTTTCTCTTTGAGCTGGAAGTTTTCGTCAAAATTAAAATCTTGAATGTACTCGTGCTACTTGTAATATGCCAGAATTTTGATTAGAAAAATAACATATGTTTTGAATTAAAAATCATTGATTCTCATTGAACATGATTATGTTGATGAATATACCAGTACTTTTGTCGGAACTATTTTATGAAGCTCAGATTCAAATATCCTGGACTAATTTGTAGAACTATTCTGATGACCACGATATAACGACATAAAATGTCTCTTAAACTTAATAAAAACAATCATGAAAATCGCATAAATATCCTTAAGTTGGACATGTTCCAACTAACAAAAAGAAAACAATTGCACCTCCTCCAACAAATTTCTATTTCCATATCAAACCATCTTTCAACTTAATTGTTTATTTCCTACTAAAAATAAAATCAACCACTTGTTCTAATCTGCAAAAGCAGTTTATCTTTCTCCCCGACTGACTACCTACTGAATATTTCCACTAAAACTAAAGCCCCCTGTCGCAAAAAACATTTTTCTCATTTTCTTCATGTTGGAGAAAAACATCGAATTTTCCTGTCTACTTTCGGAATCCGGAAAATTGTTTCTGCGCAATCGAAAAAATCCCTAGATATACTCTTCGAAATGGACGAGAAAATTCTCTTATCGTTGTCGGTATTCTGGATGATTATTACTTGGAAAAGCCCCATCGGAAAATTCGCTCAGTTTCATATGAAACGCGAAAGAAATTAGTCGAAAAGAAATTCTACTTGTGAAAAATTTAATTTCCACATAACATATTTCACTGCTATAAATTCATAAATTTTCCTAGATAGTGTCACATTTATTTAATCGTTTCTCTGCAAAAGAAAAAAACATGTAAATAAAATTAAATTAGTCCGCACGCAAATAGTTTTTCCGAAAATAAAGAAAATGAGTTAATTTCGCGAGTGTCAGTTGGTGTCCGGTACAAATTAAATATTAATTTTAAGCGTCGTGTAAAGTGCTAGTGTTAATAGTTTGAAAATTAATGAATGAACTAGTGATAGTGTTCTTTTTTTAATTTGTTGAATTATTCAATATAATAGATATTCATATTCAATTGGAGTAGTCGATATTAAATCCCAGAAAGGGATAAATGATCATGGAACAGATTATCGTCGTTACTCCTCGTGCTAGGTAATACGGCTTACCTGGCATCTTGTTCCTCATATTCCCGACGGGATGAATGTGTCAAAGAGCCCGTACAATAGCTCACTATTCCCCATTATCCTTGGTATCATCAACATCTAACTAAAGTGCTTCAAGAAAGTACAAATCCTAATTCCCTAGTGTTTATATATATTTTTTTTTTGTATTTCCCGACAAAAGTGTGACAGTTTTGTGCCAAACACGAATAACTAGAACCCGTAAAAGTGATGGTAATTTAAAATTTTAGCTTGAACACGTTTTCTATGTTTATGTCGCCCCGACACCCACCACCCACAATATCATCATCCAACGTCTTCACTTTGCAAAAAAAAAAGAGTTAATATTAATATTAATATCTCTATATGTAGCTTATGCTTCTGTCCATGTTTAACTTATTTTGTGTTGTTCTTATGTCCCTGTGTACAGATACGCTTTCTATGTGCGTTTACTTAGCTTAACTTCCTTAAATGTCGCCTTTTTTGTACATATACTCCTAATACCTTCGTATGCTTATTTTTCTTCTTAGATGTTTACAATCGCAGGATTAAATGTCGCTGAATGAAGCGGGTTACTTTGAACGAACGTTAGGAATTTTTAATAATTTGGAATTTTTGTTGGGAACGTTTACGAACAAGATAAGCAAAATTTATTGTTATTTTTTTTTATGAATATGTAAGAAAAAAAAAGAAAAAAGTTCGCAGAAATTATATTGGATTGGAAACTTATTTGGTTTAAAATTGATTTTGATGGCTTCCGCAGAAGAAAATCTTGTCAAAAGAGATGATACCTTGAAATTCTGGATATGAAAGGGTTTTTAATACTGTGGTGGATTACGAAGCATATTACATTAATATGAAATTCTTGTGTTCCTTGATATTTGAAATTTTATAGTGTATCTTAAATTCTTTTGGATCAAAAGAGACTTGACTTTGAGGATCTGGTAACTTCAAAACACAAAACTTGAAGTCCAACATTAGGTGCCAAAGATATGATATCTTAGACTTAGTGCATATTGTGTAGGTAGCTAATAACTCCCAGTTCGTAGGGCAAAAATACGTTCAATGTCTGAACGACGATTAAACATTCTATAGTTAAGTTCTAATAAAATAGGCATTTCTAATACCACTTTTAACATACAAATAAAGAATGTATCTTGCTAGTTTCCGTTAAGATCTCTTTCATTGGCAAACAAGATTTTTTTTATATGACCTTCACTATATCAATATGACGATAAACTAAGCAATGCGTCTATATCATTAAAAATCCGACATGGTATTGCCCATCCGTCTTAATTACTAATCATCTCACCCCATGCCATTATGATGTTAAAAATTTATATTAAACAGAAGCATTCAATCTACGTATTTTTAATCTCGAGAAGATGTACTAAAACAGTTAACGGAGCTAGAACTGTATCATAAACCAGATTTTTTGATGAAGTAATTATTAGTTAAAAATAAGCAAAAACTAAAAATAACAATTCGGGGATTCCTCTGAATAAAAAACAAAGTAGGTACGTCCAATTCAAATGTTATAACTGCCAAGAGCTAGCAAGTGTAAAATGGATTAACTCTACAGCTTGATGATTGATCGCATCTTACATTTTTTTAAACAGTCAAAGTTTTAGATATTTACTAACAATACAACGGAAATAATAAAAAAAAGATGTCTTATGCAGAGTTATTTTTTAAATAGAAACAAATTTTTATTTTTCTATACATTTTTATTTAAAGGAGTTTCGAATTGCATCTGATTAAACCCAAGAGATTTTCGAAATTCGTGAAAATTTGAATAATACATTACACTACCAGGGTGTAAGAATCGTAAAAATATTTAAATTGGGTGTTCCCTGATTGTATTTAAAGGTTTAAGAAGTGAAAGTGAGTTTGCTATCTTATTATGCATATGAAATATATCGGAATTCGTGAATATGTACCCAATCACTTTACACCCCACCCCCTTAGAGGTTGGATAAGAAAAAATTGGGAAAACATTTCTAGAAGCTTATATAAAGAGATGTAGAAGTAAAATTAAATTGATAGCTAGGTCTATCTAAAAGATTCAACGAAATTTGTGAAAATGTGATACAACCAGGCCCGTGCGCAGGGTTGTATATTTTGGGGGGGGGGGGGATATGAAGTTTCCACCATACGGAATGTGATGACCTAAAAAAAAGGTCCTCACTTCCCTATAAAAATAGGCCAATGGCGGGGTGTTTAACCCCCAAAGCCACCCCCACCCCGTGCGCACGGGCTTGGATACAACCCTTTTCGCTGACATTTTTCTTACTCTACCTTTGTACGCCAATGAAAATCTGAACTTTTTCCGGCTTCAATAATTCTAGTAGCACATCTTCAACTTTCTAGCGTAAGCCGTGTCTGAGATACCCCCAACACCCATTCCTTTCTAACCCCTATCAAAAATATATGGTCATGCTGCAGGAAATTTTTTAGATTTTTATCCTTAGCATTAAATAAATAAAATAAAAATATAAATAAAAATTTGAATATATTCATTTCCACTCCTTCCTACTGTCAACCCCTTTTTTCAAAATATACATATAAAGTTCAAACTCCCGAAAACAAACTCATTCCTGCGACCGAAAAATCACATGCTTTTGATTTAAATCCTTTTCTAATCGCTTATATAAAATAATATAATATTAAAATCGTCAATATCTGAAAACTAGAATATATATTCATTATTCAGACCATATTTATTATTAATCCCCCAATTAGAATTACGTAGAATCATAACAGCGTAATCCTTTTCCTCGTTGCCTTTGTTTAAATTAAACGATCAGAAGTTAATAGGAATCAATTTTAGTTTAGTTTAGTTATCTTTAAGTTTTTAACTTTAAATCAGTAAAATAACTTTGAGCTATCTGAATTTATTAAAAACTATATCATTACCCATTATGGTGCATCGGTCTGAATCAATTTCAAGCTGCAAAACTTCTCTCAAATTTCAGTGAAAACTTCGACGTCCCGAAAATTGAAAAATATCTAAGAGACTTGTTGCAAAACTTTAAAATAAATTAAATTGATCTCATCACAATATCGATTCTATCAACAAAAAAAAAAAAAAGTTCGTCACCATTGTTCCACTTCGTTGTTATTCCTACCCACCTACAGGAAGTTTCTAAGTAAATATTTAGTTTTATTTGGTAAGCTTTTGTTTGCTTTTATATCGACCATTGATTGGTATTATTGAAATAAATAAATCTGAACAGAAAAGGTGGATAGAAAAAACTCACGTTGATTTATCGCAAAATTTTTATTGTTCGTTCAATCGATGTAAATCGATTCGAAAACAAAAACAACCACAAACGAAAATGTTTATTGATAAATTACAAAGTTTCTTTAATTTCAAGCAATTGGTGGTTTGAAAAATGATTGGATTTACCAAATTGATTTCTATAGCAAATTCATCGGTTATTAACCCAAAAATACATTAAGAAGGGAAGTTTACGTATTTTTCGATTTTGCTAAATTCGCAATGTAAAGTAAACAGACAAAAAGAATTATTGGCTTTCGGGGTGGCTTCCAACTGTTTCGAGTTGTTTATTAGTCTGGAAAATTTTATTACGAACAATTAACCTAATTGGTAAATTTGATTAGATGGTGATCCATATTTTTTCCACTTTTAATATTGTAATTTCAACTGTCTTTAATTATCTGTGTCATTCTTAGTTCAGTGGAATAAAATAACAAGTTAGTTGGTATTTGATCAAATTTATAAATTAGGAAAAACTAATTCCCGACAAGAATTTTTATACAAAGTTTGTATTGACGTATCTACCGTTTATGTGACGACTTTGTTAAATATTTATAGCATTGCGTGCTGTTTACTACAAGATTAAGAAACGTGTAAATAAAAAATGCACTATCCCTCAACCATGCGGACTTAAGTAAGACATATCCAACCTTTTATCATTCATAGTTTGACCCGATTGTGAACCAACACCCAAAAAAGGATTCAAAATCAAATACTCTGTTCTATATCCATGTCTTTTCTCAGCAATTGAAAGAATAACTCTACTTTCATCTTGTTTTCTTTACTTTCTTACTTTCACCAAACATTAAAAAATAGTTAAAATTATTTTCAGGGTTAAATTTCAAGTAATATTTAAAAAATGTTATATTTTTCGAAACTACGATATTTCGAATACACCCTAAATTTTTATTATAAAGAAAAACCTTCTGAAAATTTCACAGAACTGCAATAATAAAATTCAATGATCCTAGAACCGCATAGCTTTTAAATTAAATATTAAAAGGGGATTGCTCAGCTGAATAAATACAGCACATTATCCGTTTGGCAAAAATCCAAACATATTAAGCTGAAACGAACTAGTTTTGCGGTTTTTGCAATAAATTTTATTCTCCTTGTGAGGTGCAATATTTATACGGAAAAATATCGAACTTTAATGGAAAGCTGCAACGACAATACTCTCGGATAGTACATTTCCTTCTGAACAAGCTCTCGAAATTTTATTGATTTTATTAAAGAAAACAAACGGGAATAGATTTAATTGGTTGGTAACATGCAGTTTAAATTGTGGACTATACTTGTCGTTATTTATCGTATTTAATTATTTCTAGATAATGCTAAATTATTTGAAGATAAAACTGACTGAATAATAGTGTGAAGTAAAATAAACTCTATAATCGTTTAATTCATACATAATCGTAAATAATACAATCGCACTAATTAAGTAGATTAAGTTTGTAATTTTTCATATTTATTTATAGTACTATAGTACATGATTTCTTATCAATTTCGTTTTATTGAAAATTGGATATCTTCATACAATCAGAATACTGAGTTGGTCTTTGCTATGAAAATATGAATTTTTCAATATATTTCGAAAATCGCTTAAGTTTCTTGCCTTAAGCGAGCCTGTGTTATATATTTCTTCTTTCGTATATTTTCTGGCACGTGTTAAATACTTCTACTTACTGTTTCGATTGGTAAAAGTTGACGGTCAAGACTGAAACAATAGTCAATGCATAATTTTCTGTGTTTACAGGCAATGGTGCCCCAGATAGAAGTTATTACAATACTATAACAATATATCAAACTACATTCGTTTATCTATAGCAGCACATTGAAACAGCAACCAGTTAATTATTTTATTATTAATCGCCAAATATTTGACTATTTTCGGCAAATGTTAGTGAAATTGTCAAATTTTTGGTATGACAAATAATTTTATTTGTTCTTCACATTATGTATAGAGTCAATTTGACAGTATGACGAACAGTTTTTTTTTCGGAAATAAGTTAAAGTTGTTAAAATCAAAAAATGTTATTGCTGTGTCATTTAGTTTAATAAAATAGTTTGTAACAGAACTTATAAAAAATTCGGTACTAGATGAACCCGAACATTGGGAGTACGGTGGAGAAAATTAATCAAGCAATTTGGATGACTTAGCAGACTAGCGTCCGAAAACGGACCTTTAATGGAGTACAGGAAAAGTTTTTTTTATGTAATTATTAAGTTCTTTAGTTATGTTTTATACTGTTAAGTAGAAGAAATCTTTAGGTTTTTATTAAAAATATATTAAAATGCAGTGATGTCTTAAAACCATAAACTCCATTCCATAAGATGCTGAGGTCTTATTCGCTTGTGTAGCAATCTTCTTCTAAAGATTTCCTTACGAAATTTTGCTTAAGACCCTATGAGTCCGGTGCGAAAATTTTGTATCAAATTTTGTGTTTTCGCTTTAGAGAGGGGAAAAGTCAATTTAAATCGTATTTCGTTCATGTAATTTGGCGTGGACAATACGTCTGCATCGTCCGCTGTCTATCAGCGAACTAATTTTGAATTTAAAGAATAAATAGTGTTACAGGTTTTCAAATTATTTGAAACGGATATCTATTTAAAACCAATAATTTGTTCATTGATTTATCGTCTTGATATACCAATTAATTATAATATCTATAATACTTTTCAATGACATGCGGTTTCCTTATGAAATTTCTCTCATGAAAATCGTGAAAAATTACTTCAGTTTGGCTTGGTACATCAGTAACAAAAATGAAAATTTTTTGTAATTTGACTTATGGAAGATATTCTTTAAGATTTTTTCAACCATTATATTAATGAAAATGACATGTTAACCATTCAAGAAATAGGATTCGGATTCGGATTTATACATTTTAAAAAATGTTTAAGGGTTGTTCCTCTAGTAGCTATTTTTTCAAAGAAAATTTTAAATTTTTTCTTAATGGGAGACCTAGTTTACATACCAGCTAATAAAGTAGTGTTATTTTATTTTGTTTTTTTATTGCTAATAAAGTGGAAAATTCACATGAAAACATTTTTAAATCAACAAAATCGCATTTAACGTGCACATGGGACCTTAAATTCAAAAAAGAAAAAATACAAGCAGAAATTTTCAATTTTTCTTGGTTAAAATTTTGTCATCATACTTATTCGATTTAAATTTTGTGACTGCAACACTATTGATATTTTCTAGGGATAAGCGAAATAATTATATTTTCATATTCAACGTGTGCAGAGAATGATAAGTTCTAATTGTCCCATTGTCACAACGAATTCAATAGCTCTTAGCTTCCAGTGAAATTATCATTTCAACAATTCGCTCAATTATCAGAAGGTTACACAATAGTCGAAAGGATTTACGTATGGTACGTAGATCTCAACACTAATCAACGTAGCATCCATCATGAAGATAAATTGATGCTTTTCATATGAACATAAACTTTGAATAGAAACCTCGATTTATTCCATGTTCTATACACACACTCGTAATAACTGCAACATTTCGTAATACCAGCAAGTAGTCCTTGGGGCTATTTAATGTCTACTAAATTCTCAGTTCACTGGAGAAAATACCTTCAGTGGTAGCGTGTATTAAACCCAAAATATATAATATTAAGGTCCATTAAATAAAATACCTGTTTCATTTACAACCTTTTTACAGGAGATGGAAATGCCGGAAGTCGAAGAGACGGAGGTACATCCGGGCCAAGTGTGGTGTTAATTCTGAAAAAGATCCCCAAGCATATTTCGATTTCAAAAGGGCTGCAAAAGACCATTCACTTCCATTTCCCAACAAAGAAAATTCCGAACAGAAAAACTTTTAGGCCGGAATAAGAACCTAGGATCCATCCACGAGGAAGGTGTTGTGTACGCTATCTAAAGTATGGGTGATAGGGTAATTTTCCTTATTCTTTTTTTTTTTCTTCTCTTTTTACTATATTCTATTTCGTTTTATTTCCCTTGATTGTTAACATGCTGGGGTAAAATGTTCAGATTGTGAGAAAATAGATTGCAAACTATTTTCTAAGTGAAAGTAAACAGCGACAAAAGGATACCACCTACAATCGAGCCTTTAACCTTAATACCGAGGTTTTTTTTTTAGGGTTATTGCAGAAAATTCTGAATGTTGTATTGTAATCGTTATGCTTTAATAAACTGAGGCTATAGATATTCCGCAACACCCTATAGGTTTCTAGGCTGCGGGCGAATCGGCTGGGGAGGAGAACGAAAGGCTTTTGTGATATTCTGGAAAAAATTTAGGTAGAACCACAAACTGATGAAGAAATGATATCTTACTGAAAAAAAGGATTTTCCACGGTGCCATTGAAATCATTGGATGTAATATACACCTACGACACGGCTTTATAGCAAAAACCATCCACCGAAATACAATAGAAACTATTCAACTGGTATTTTTTCCTATGGCGATAGAGATTTCCACCATATTACTTTCAACTTTGTTATTGTTGATTTTATGGTCGGATACTGCTTTAGGGATATACTGAAATGAAATAAGGGTGTTTTTGGGTGGCTTTGGTTGAGGTTAGTGCTTCGAATTTTAAAAATATGTATTTAGGCAGGAGGTATCGGGTAACGCAGGACGGGTTGGAAGAGGGGGTTCAAAACAAATATACTGGAAATCGAGTAAGTCCTTCCTGCATCTTCCATGTGAAAGTTAGTTTCACTTACGGAGATTTTCCTATTTCCATGTATGAAATTGGACACAGAGTCTTTAATAACGGACTGACTACATGCGCACTCCTACAGTAGATTTTCAAAAGGGGTTGGTATGGTTAACCGCTGTCACTGAAGCCACAGTTGGTCCTATTGTGACGTCCATCCGAATCGACTTTGATTCCTCTTCAATCCCTGCGCGTTCAATGAAGCTTAGTATTTTGTGAAGAGGAATGGTCATTCCGATGGTTCCATGAAACCCTTACCGAAGTTACGAACCGAAGTGACGAACCGAAGTGACGAAGTCTTTTAAGAGTAAACACATTCACAGAGGATATGCTCTGGTTTTTCGTCTTCATTATTACATATTCTGCAAATTTTAGTCTCAGGCCAAAGAGCTTTGAGTGCCTGTTGCCCGTTGCCAAGTCCCAGTAAATGCGATTTTTGCCACATTCGGATGTTCATTCTGGCTGTACTTAATGGTATATCCCACAGAATGGATATGGTCACTATGCGCTCTCCTTATTCTACTTTATTTCCAACTACAATATAAAACGGATTGGCGTGCAACCGTGACTACGTTATGTTTTTTACTTTATTACTTTTTAAATAATAAAGTATTTAAATTTTGTACTGCTAGGATCATGGACCAAAGGAGTAAAAAGTTTAAGAACTATATTTCAAAAATCATTAAATTAAGTGTAAAAAAGGAATAAGTGCATGAATGCGAAAATTTCAACTAAGAGACATTGTACGACTATCAAGTGGAACTCTCAAATTAATTGATTCACTAAAGGTCACATATCCTTTCACCAACCAGAGTGACATCGATTAGCATACAACTTTTTCAACCCGTTCTCCTCAAATATCGCGTAAATTTTCTATTTTACGACAAATAAATTAACAATTCTGTCATGGCTTCATTTAGTAGGTGTCTCCTTTCGGCTCGTACGAATAACTAAGCCTGAATTTCGCTACAATAATCCTAACGTAATTGCTCAATCGGTCTCCCTTCCCATCCCCTTCATCATTAGCATCTCGTTCGCTAATAACGCCTATACAGCAAGGTCACATACTCGTATATCCTCCCTATCACTTCTGTGCATTATACCCGCTCGTCAAGGCCTTAATCATCGCGTTGCGTTAATCAATCAAACGAAAACCGAAAGCACTTTGTATGCCTGTATGAAGCGCTTTAATCGAACCGTAATGTTGGTTAAAGGCTCTGAGAATGGCATCCGTGTCATAAATAAATCATTAGATTGCCACTCAATATATCAATCGGTTAGGTGGAAATTGAAGAGGAAATTACAAAAAGAAAACTAGGACACCAACCCTGAGATTTTTCCATATTCCAATACTTGGACCCAGTTTGTCCTGTGTCCAGTTTTTACTCGGTATACTACTCGCCAATAAAACATGCCATTTCAAAAACCCTTCGTGTCAATTTTTTTCCATTATTACGTCATGGACGGCAGAGCATTAAATCGCAATAAGTCTTTAGTCCTTGCTATCAGGAATCTTGATTGCGGGTATTAAAAAAAAGTATGACTGTAACATAACCACAAATTATCTGAACAATGTCCTCAAGTTATTCGTACTATTATGTAAGGTAAGTAAATAAAGGCGTACGAGTATGGGCGATTATTATTGAATTATGCAGTAGATTCACGTAAATACCGACTCATGTTGATTGTATAAGCCATAGAGCTATATGTATAATGGAGATGGCGTGCAGCGATTCTTTTGACGCTGGAGGTTTTCTCGCAAAGGACCGGCGATATTCACTATGCTACTATCAGCATCTTACTCACATATATGTTAAACCCCGGTATTGAAAAGAAAAAAAGCCCAACCTTTAAATACTAGGCTAATATTTGCATTTCACTGCCACCGGGCATGAAACGCTCCACACAAAACAGTCGCTTAAACTTCAAAATGCTTCACAGTGCTTTATACAGAAACGGAGTGTTGCCATCTCCGTTATATATAGCTCCATGGTATAAGCAAACAATTGAGTCTGGCATAGAGATGGGCGTGAACTGTTCCAAAAGAATACTTCATTGAAGTGAATGAGTGAAGTAACCCACTCCTTTTGGTGAACTGCAGTTCCATTGGATACGTGACATTAAACTGGACCAACCATTGTGCGAACGATGGAACTTACAGTTCCGGAACTACTTCACTGAACTCGTTCCTTGTAGATCTAGTGTCCGTTTTTTTGGTCATCATCTAATTAAAAGAACGAACAAGCTCGCAAGCAAAGAAAGGATTGAAAACGAAGGAACGATGGAACTAATAGTTCCGGAACTACTTCACTGAACCTGTTCCTTGTTGATCTAGTGACCTTTTTTGTGGTCATCATCTAATTAAAAGTAGGAACTCGTTCGCGAGTGAAGGATGGAATGAAAAGGACGGAACGATGGAACCAATAGTTCCGGCGCTACTTCACTGAACTAGTTCTTTAGGGAGAGTGACTCGAAGTGAAGTACTTCACTGAAAGGAACTGCTTTACCCATCTCTAGTCTGGCATCTCAGTTATCTTTTCAACCCAACTCAGGCCTAGAACTTCTCGGTAATTCTCATTCAAATTTTTTTTAATAGAGTCATCGCTCCTTCATCTGATCTATGATTTAAGCCGGATATGTTGGGTTTTTCTAGGGATAAGATTTGATCTTTTCTGAAGTGAGGTATGGCTTTTTCTGTGGCGCGACAGCCCAAATTTGGTATTGACTTCTTCGAATTTAATATACATAGTTCAATGCACCAAATATGTTCATATCTGGGACGAAGAAGAAACCCCCTGTTTGTGTATAATACATTCGATCGGCAATAATCTTGTCAACAACGAAAATAACCAAAGTCTAACCATGTCTTTATACTCTTGAACATTATTCCCTACCATCAGTTGAAATATTGACTTGAAATCGCTTAGACTCTTCCAAAAGAAGTCTAGAAATAAATGTTTTCATCTATCAAAATAAACTCTTTCAGAAAGTCCCCGAAGGCATATAAAACTGCTTTAACTTCTCCTATACAAACTGCTGACATCATCGACATGGAAGACACGTCAAGATGAATCGCATCCCATATCCTTCACAAAAAAAAAACGGGAGTAAAATAAGACAGAGCTCCTTCAGGACTTAAAAACCAGCAAGTGAAAAGTCGTCCATAAAATTGTGCTCACGGAAGTTTTCAACTAATGGACAAGTCGGCGTTTGCCAAGGGAAACCACATGACGAAAACTTATGTCCTTAATATTACGACAATATGATAAAAGGCCTGAAATTGTTTGGCCTATTTTCTCCACCATTAGGCCAAATACATAAAGTGTCGCGTCGCGGTAGCAAACTTTTGCAACCAGCTAGCTCCTTGTTTTCACGCCAACTTTTCGTTCGATTTTCCCAGCGAAGAATAGGGGATGAAGGGATGCTGTGTGTACTCACTCAACAACCAGCCCCACCAAACATTTATTCGCATAAACATTGCGACGAAAATCGGCTTGCGGTAGAGGCATAAGAATTTGTCGAGGAACGCGATAGCATGAAAACTAAATTTTCACACGGTAGCTGGTTAAGCTGGTTAAAGAAACGTTCTGGAAAATGTCAACCGAATCGGAAAATATTATGAGCCTCAGGGAATAAAGAAAGTAATGGCCTTTTCTACCTTTACCGCCCCCTTGAATATTTTCGCTGGAGAATACGGCGACATTACTTGCGTGACTTGTTATATATGTATGTATACAACTAAGTCATTAGAAATGATTGACATGTTATGAAAATGAAAAAAATAATTCAATAAAATATTATGATTCCGCAAATGTCACAACGAAACCAAGCGTGCAACAGAAAATATTACTAATATTTAGATAGTCCGAAAGTTAGTGCAATTAGCGTAGTAGCTACCTTTCTGTAGAAAAATTAGTTACAGCAGCAAACTCCAATACACTTTCACCAATAGACACTAGTGCACTTCGAGTATTGACTGATTTCTACTTCTTCTAGAGAAAAAACACTTTATTTATTCACCTACACTTTCACCAATATCTTTCTTTTTTAACACTTTAATACTTTCTTTGGTAGTGCAACACGCAAACAATAATCACTATATTTTTCCCCAGCACACAACGCACCATGCAAAACACTTTCACCAATACTTCACCACCAACAAATCATCTTCTCAACTCACCGCCAAACCAATCATCTTCTCAACTCCATATTAGCCATAGTTATTATTCTACCATCAATCACAACAACATTATTCTCAACTATTTCCAGGAGATCAAAGTAACCCAATTAGCCGTATGCAGCAGTGAGTGTTGTACAATTGGTGTAATGTGATTGATATCGAAAGTGTGTCTCAAAATGTTCGACCCAGCCACATTTGTCTTGCATCATTACTGAAATATTCTTTGAGTAAATAAAGCTGGTGTAGTAAAATCTGTAAAAAAAAAGTATTCATCATTACACCAACTTCGAGTTACGGAATCGTCTTCTACACCAACACGATAAAAAGTAAACCATAAGTTTCGCTTAATATCTTTAAAAAAATATTCAACAAAAACAGAAATGACTGAACAGGACAATTATGATGATGAGGTAATTTTAATTTTTTTAATTTTTATGATTTTTGTTTGAATGTGTAATGTGTTAATAGTTTGACTGCATTCGTTATGAAATGATAGTAAAATACTTTGTTATTAAAATAATAAAGTAAAATAGTTATGCACGTACTTTGTTTATTGTAGTTTAGAAATATGTTTTAGAAAAAAAATGCTCTCTGTTTTTAACGCCCAGCATTTTGTGTTGTTCGTAGATACAATTTAGAAAATTTAAAAATAACCTCCAGGCGAAATAAATTATATAAAAATAATTTTTATTTTAGTGAAGTTATAACGCTTTTTTCAGTATTAATAAAATATTTAGAAAACAATTTAGTAAAGGAAGTTTTTAAACTATAGCTTGTGAAATTAAATTATAATAAATAAATAAGTTTAGACACTTTTTCCGTCGGTATTTATTGTTGTTAATTGACGCGGTAATATTTGAAACATTTTTTAATTTTTTTTTTATTCAATCCTTCCAACAAGTTTTGATTGCATATTTGGTTCTACGGAAATTTCGGGTTATTGCCAGGACTGACTTAATCATATAGCATATTTTAAGATTACTAAATAGAATATCTATCTTTATCTTTTTATTATCATTGCCAAATAGTGTTTTGGAAATTGCGGGAAGGAGTGCTTCGCGCTCATTATAACTGGTGTTGCGATATGTCGCGCGATGCGGTTGGGTCTTCGCGTGCATTGTTGTCATTGTAGTACAACTTCAAGTCTTGAAGGCTTAATATTCAGTTTGAGCTAACTCTGCGTTTACACTGATAATTTATCTGTCAATGACAATGGCAATATTGCCATTGAGTTAAATGTCAAATCGCAATGAGGGGGCAATTGATTGCCAGGCAATTTTCATTTTAGCGAGTGAATTCGAAGTGTCGAGTTGTGAAGCAAAGCAATCGTAATTTCATTTCGCGATCAAACCACAATATTGTAAGTCTACCTGTTGACAGGCGACGCTGTGTCAAATGATTCGTTTTCTGGCAATATTACCCTCAAAATTGCCATGACAATGATGGGAGCAATATTGCCATATGCGTTTGGTGCGTCCACACTTTCAATTTGTGTATGGCAATAATGCCCTTGCCATTGCAATTCCCATTGCCATATAAATGGTCAATGTAGATGGGTAAAGGCCTAGTGTCTAATGTTTATTAAATTTTACATCATCTAAACCACCTTTCCCATCCACTTTTCAAAAATAAAATCGATTGCAATAAAATGCGACAAATTTGGCACAATTTCTGCATACCATTATATTTGCTGAGTTCGAATTTACAAATTCATCGAATAACGTTTGATTGCACGAAGTTCGATGAATGATATACATATTATTTGCAGACATATGCAAGTGTCGCAATCTGTCTTTATTCTATTCATGCGTAGCAGCAATTTCCTGTCGTCAACAGATTTGTATTCATGGATTTTTTGATTGTGTAGAATATGTAGAAATAAAAATCCACCTACCGACTCCAGCAATAATTTTGTTAATCTTTTTATACAAATTTACTACTTTATTATGTGAAGGAAGATGACAACATCACCACCCCACACATCATATTATACCATAGATACAAATTTCAAATAGGGGAAAAGGCCAGGAAGTAGACACGCTTTGTTATGTCTCGAAACGATTATGGTCGGGTCGGTCGAATCTTTTACATATTATTGCGACCTAGTGGATCACCGGGACTTCAAGTAAAACGAAATTCATTTAAAATCAATAATGTCAAGTTTCATTAATAATCGCACTACTGGCAACGCTCTCCGATTTTACGTACTACTTGATCCCTGCTTCGAATCAAAATCGCTTTGCAAAAACTTTCGCGTTGAACTGACCGTCGTTTCGCTTCACTGTAGTAGAAACTGTGTTTCATTCAAGCTTTGAGTCATACTTATATATTGCATGTGTTGAGCTTTCTCTTTCGGTGGGGTATGTGATATATGCGGGAAATGCTAAAAAAAACGAGAATGGAAAATGTTTGTATTGGTTCCCAGATTTTCCGAGTACTTATCAACATCACTGGCGCGACAGCCCAAGTCGGGTGTTGGCCTCCTGCAGACAATCCTTTCCGAAGATATTTTCCAGGTTTCTGGACAGTAGTATTTTTTCCGGTGATGCGTTGTCGGCGTCTCGCCAGCCCCCGACTTGGAGAGCCAGTCCTACTTATTTATTACACCCCGGTAGAAAAAGGGTGGGAGTCGGGGAGTTTTCAGCTAACTATGACATGTTGGAGTTCTCTCAGCTATGCTGCGAGTTCAACTATGTTATACTCTTTGCCTACTCCCTGAGACGCACAAATAAAGTTGTTCTGATGGCGTTGTTTTCTTTATTTTTACATTGACTGAATCAATCGACTACCATCGAATTGACGTACGTGTAGTAACAAGCGTTAAAGCCTAACTGTAGTATTCTACTCTAAATTCAATGCATCGAAAACACAAGACTGTTTTCTACTATTGTAATGTATTCTATGCATAGTAAGCTTTATCAAGTCTATTCTAAATTCTGTTTTATTCGAATTCGGAGTCCGGTGTTGCTTATTCGTTTTTCCATAAAAATTTAATAGTCTATTTCAAGACGTTCCATTATAATTTATACGAAATATATTCAAAATATTTCTGGTCCGTTAAGAAGTATCCAATTCGACACAGAGATAGAAATTGGAGTCCTTGGAAAGGCTGTAAATTTCATAACAAATTGTGTATACATTTTCCCAGGAACGACAGAAGAGTCGACAAATCCAAATCACACGGTAATACACCCTCGGAAAATTTTATCAAGAGTTTCTTACTTTCCCTTTGGAGTATGGATGGTATTTGAGGGATTTTCATCGAATTTATGGGACCCCTGGATCTACTTTCGGGATACGGGTGACTGTTCTCCGCATCGATTGGAACCGGTTAAAATTCTCCAACTCAGATGGGGATTTAGTAGATACAAAACTGTGGCAATTCGTCAAGGGTCTATGAATCCTGCACGTCTGACAGGCATAAATTATGAATGCTTCAGTTAGATCCCAATAGACGAAAGAAGACATCACGAAATTTCGAGTCCTTTCGGATTCACTTCATACTTTTTAGTATAGTATCTCATTAGGCAGCTCTATCTAGAAACATAGCACCGACTGCATCGACTTGTGAATATGATGAAGTTCATTGCACATATGTGTGGATATTCTTATGATTTTGAATTTGATGTCCAAGCCGGATAATAGAAATGCTACGTGAACGTATTACTCATAAGCTCCCTGGAGGATAACAGTTTGAAATAATGATAAGCTCTCGTATATGGAAGACTCTTATTTCTGGTATTTTTGTAGTTTCGTTGCAGAGTAATACGAAAGTATTGGTAATTTATTCATAAAGTTTTATGGGTAGTACTTTTCCAGAGATTTACTTTGAATGTGTACAGTTTGACCGGCAGCATTATATCATGGTTCAAATGCTCTAGAATGCATTGAATTTAATCACACTATGGAAGCTTATTTATATTTCATGACTTTCTGTAGGAAAAAACTTGATGTTCGTGTGTAAGAAAAACCCTTGAATACCCAGTAATACACAACAGACAGCTGAAGAAAAACAGAGCAAGGATATATGTATGTATGATGTTTTTGCAGTCGACTAGTTCGAAACTAAATGGATGAAAACAAATCTTTTCAGCAACACGCTAGAGTTGAAATTTTTTAGAATTTCGTTTAGAATTATAGTAGATATTGATTCTATTTCTGAATTGGAAATTAACAAAGACATACCCTCATGGTTATTTGCAGGTCCAATCTATTTGTTTCTCTTATATGATCAATTTCTTTTATATGGGAATATCCTAGACTCAGCGTACTTATCTCAAAATGCTCTTATACACGAGCAATTTTTCAAGCGATTGATTGCCCAACGACTATTGCCAAAACTAGTGGAGCGGTTAATGGAGCAATATTATGGGTAATAGCCTAGTTTCGGCAATGTGGCAATATTTTGACAGATTGCTGGTATTGCTCGCCCTAAAGTTGCTGTATTTCCACTGACTTGGAAAATTTCGAGTAATTGTTTTGCATTTATTTGTCAAGTTTCGTGTTATAATGGCTTGGAATTCAAATATTCCCAAGTTTTATTTTAAGTTTTATATTTGTTTATCAAGTTTGCTTTCGTGTTGTTCATAGACTGAATTGTTCGTGTGTGATCTTATTGCCAAATTGCAAAATATTTCTCAATATCGCTAGTCACTGCTGAGCAACGAATTGTTCACCAGTTGATGCATATCGTCAATTGATGATGTTGCGGAAAAGTCATTGCAAGAGCACCTTCAGGCATACCTTCAAAATTAAAATCAGATTAAAAACTTAGTGAACTTATACTAAACTTTGTCACCTTGGTAATCATTACATCATGAAGAGTTTATTACCTGTTGCTTTACCTGGCCATCAGATTAAATTTAAGCGCAAAAACTCAATACAGGTCTAAGCGCTTTTTAAATTGCCTAGTGTGAGTCGCAAAGAAAAGAAGAGAATAAAAGTGTGTGGTGAAAACTATTTTTTGCTGCATAGGTTTTCCAGATAAGTCTTATCGATTGCCTCCAACATCTTTTTTTCTCTAATGTGTTAGTTTTTATTGAGGTTTAAATTTTTGCAAGGCAGCACAAAGCTTTTGTTTCTTTGGTCTTTGGAATTCTTTTTAAATTCGATCTTAGACTATTTAAGGGGCAAAGAAATGTGAACTATTTTTTTTATTTATTACAAAAGGACCATCAAAATACTCTACTCCAAGAAATCTTTAAATTTTAAAACTGTTCCAACAAATTTTTTATTGTCGTATTTTTGAAGCGACAACTTTGACTTTTCCTATTAGTCCTTCACTCCAAATATATCCTTCTCATTCTTCGACCTTTTTTTCAGCATAAAAAGATAATGGTGCTATATAATTCAACGTACAAAATAAATTATTTACATACCTACCTTTTTCGATTCAGGCTAGTCGTAGAAATTAAACGACAGATGCCAAGCTGGCATAAAATTTAATTAATTTTTGTATTCGATTAAAATCATTTTAATGTTCCTTTCAACTGTTCCGAAAATTTAAGTTGCAAAATCTTTTTTAATAGAAAATAGGAAAACGCAATTTTATATAATGAAAAGTCAGCAACAATGCCGGGAGTATCAAACGCACGAAGTGATATCTGAAACAAAAACTTTTGATTGTTTTACGAGAGTTTCTAGAAAAGAGATTTCATTCGGAAAGCGTATAAAATGCAATTAAGTTGATGAATTGCTCTAATAAATCGTTGAGATAAATTTCGTGTTGGGTTTCACGAATGAAATTTTATTGATTTGCAGAAAATTACGCTAATGGATGGGTTATTGCAGTGGAACTGAAATAAATATTGAAATTTCTATTTGGAAGTTTTGAATCTTAGATTTGAGTTGTACCTATTTGAAAAAAAACTGCCCAACTCAAAATAGATATAATAAAATTAAAATAGATATAAATCCTCCCGGATAACATTCCTAGTTACAAGTCGTGCAGTACTGCGAGAGTTTCATATGATTTAAGTACTGAAAAACATCAGAATGAGTTCCGTCAAACAGAATTCCTTGATACCAATCATGCCAATTCATATTCTAACGTTTCCACGTTAGAAAGAAAACCCAAGTTTCAGAATTAATAATTTTTTCTCTTTCTAAGGATAAAATTTTGTTCTGGTGAAATTCTGCATGCTTCAATATTGAAAGTGGAAAAGAGCTTCGCTTAAATTTCGCTGCTGTAGTTTCAGGGGGCTTCTGTCTAAAACTTCTAGGAAAGAAATAGTTTGTAGTTGACTAAGTTATGGCAAAAAAAGTATTTTATCAAAAAACACTCAACATACGCCCTCACTTGTTTACCTTTCCTTGAACTAAGTAAATTTGTTCTCAAAGAATCCATTATCCTTATTTAGTGTCTATTCCGCGTAAACCACTCCTTCCAATCCTTGTTTCATCACTGTTTCATTGAGTTAGCCCGATGGCACAGTAAGCCGCACTGGGTATTTCGAAAATTATTCAGATCTTTTAAGTTATAATCGAATAAACGATAAATGTTTCTTCCTTGAAACTCGTCTAACAATATAACTCAATTATTAGCTTTTACATCAATAACTAACAGCTAATTAAAATATATTTTGAGACTATATGGATATAACAAAAAGATATTTCCATTTCTTTGCGAGATGGATTTTATGTCCTCGTAAACAAATGGAAATTAGTTGCGAGATTAATGACTGAAATATATTTTCCGGGAGAATGAACACTGGCATCAAAGCGCTATATCTTGAGATTCGGATTATTCTGTCCCTTCTGCCAAAATGTTCTCTCCAAAAATAGGTACTGCAAAAGGTAGATATTGCCAACATCAAAAGATACCCATCCTGACACTACGAACGCTTCAGTATCGCGTCCATATTGCGTCCATATTTGCTGAAATTTATTCGACGAAACCACCGGCCATCTCTATGTTCTAATGTGGTAGCGTCTTCGCATAAAACCTTAGTTAATTCCTGATAATTACAAGCTTTCTATGGTTCTGTTCGTTCTTCGTCCTCACTTCCATTCCAGCGCGGTCGCGCTCATCATCATCACCTGCCCCGTAATATGGATCCCTCTAGGCACTTCATTTATAAAATGTTGGAATGTTATGGCCCACCCGGACGCCCCCACACTCCGTAACGACGATAATTTCGTGCGTTCTCCAGACACCATAACCACTCCTCGAGTTCCCAGCAGAATCCCAACGATGACACAAGAAAAATTGCTCGGGGACATGGAAGTCTAAAGGACTCACATAATTACTCCTGTTGTAGTTCATTTTTCATTTGATGTGTAAATCGAGGCTTTGCTTATGGGGTTGAGGTGGTGCTCTTAGGCGTCCATTATATGAAACCCCTGGGGTTGCTTACTCTAAAATATATAACAGTCCTACACAAAAAGGAATATACCTATTGTACCAGTGGTCGATTTGGTATACGTACCTAAAATTGTTTTAATGGACAATTACACCCCCTTAGTTAGCTGGGTTCTTTCAAGACGCAACCCCACCACCATTTTTTGTTCACTTCGCTCCAGAATCGTTAAGATAGACTCGATGTTCTGTCAGAATATTGTAAAATTTATTTATATTTTTAGAGGGAGAAAAAGTTCACGTGCCTATTGTTCAGGTGGAAGAAATACCATAGACGACGTGTTTTGGTTTTTGGTTGGATTTTTTTCGATGAGGGTAGTCGGTAGACTATGGCTTTGATACCGATGCGAAGTAATCTGTACAGCTTCTAGCCTCTAAATAATGCATGGCGTAGATTGGATTTTCACCAGTACGTGAGGAAGAAATGAATTTCACATATGTGATCCACCGCTATCCTATTCCCATTCATCATGGTTTTTTCCCAAAGCTGTTTTCGAGCCATTTGGTGGTATCGTTATTTTTTTTTATCTTTTTCCAATGTTTTTTTTTTTAATGTTAATCGAGCAAAATAGCTTTAAAAATTGTTTGGGCTTTTCGCTTTAACATGTGTTTCAGCCAAATGTATGATAATTTCCATTCAAGTCGTCAAGTCGTTTGAGCCATTCTTTTACTATGTTTCAATGTTTTGCAACTTATTGTTATTTTCAAATTTTTTACTGTCAACCCGTTGTCTATGTCTATATCATTCCTAATTTGACGAGCAATTGACTAATTTCTCTGCCAAATATAAAATTTAGTATTTCAACCTCTCAATGATATGATATGACGATATGGTATGAAGGAAAATAAAGTATAGAAAAAACTGATGATACTAAATCTTTTTTCTAGAATTTGTAACTGCTCATTTTAATTAAACTTTCATTAAAACTGTATAATTACAGAAATGCCCAAAAATCACGTCTATAAGAAAAGTTTCTTAAAGAAGAATAATTGATGCAATTAGTAAATGCGACGCACTAAAGTTCTGCCATTCCTGTTTAAAAGATGTTAAAGGAACTACACATGCATATATAACTGCACGCTTACTTTATAATCAATACAATACTTTTTCCTCTTGCTACAATCTTTGCTCTTCTTCAAATACCCCATCTGCATATATGTGCCGTTATGTGTCTACCGGTGAAAAATAATTAAACAAAAAAATCAGGTCAAGTGTAATGAAGAAGTTTAACATGTCACCTCCACTATGCTGTCCTATATGTGTCCTATCCACCTCCCTAAGTAACTGTGTTCACAATTTCTCGTAATTTCAGTTGACATTCAAATTGTGTAGTTTATGTATGTCAACTGGTAAAGGCTTGCCTACAGAGAATTTACTGTCTATGAAAGGGTATGTAGATTGGTCCATAGATGTGATTCGCAGTTGTTGCAACCACTTGTTAAAGTCGACATTATTCTGTTGTTCAAATGTTCAAGGAACATAGTTGATCCAAAATTAGAGAGACGACCTTCCGATACATTTTGACCAATTTCCGGGATCAACAGTACATTCAGCCATTGTGGAACAATGTTTGTCGGTGGAGTAATTGTTTTGTAGAGAATCTGTAATCTGAAGCGAGAGAATTTTTGGAATTTATTACTATTTCTAAACATACTACTGAAACTAATTAACACCACATACATACCTTAAAGGTGAAAAGCAAAATTGAAGAAAATCTTGAAAAAAGCACCACATTGAAAATAGAGAGAAGTTTCAAAAAAATGAAAGAAAAAAATTAGAAAATATTAAAAAATCTATACATAAATGCCCGTAAAAAACATCAATTTTTATACTTACATACTTTTGAAAATATAATCGAAAATATTAGGAAAATACCCTTTTAAAAAATTGACGCAAAACACAAAATAATTAATATATTGTCTAGAAATTCAAATAAAGATAATACTGTAGCAAAAAAATTCAAATAAAAATGGCAACCTTAAAAATAAAAAAAATTGTCAATTGCCATGTCCTCAAGGACAGCGATTAATCACCAGTCGGGGATTTTGTATGGGGGTTTCACTCCACTGACGCCGGAAAACAACAAACATTTAATCAAAATTGCTTCTATGGTAGCTTACCATGAAAAAAAAGGTTAAAATTCTGGAGAAGATTCTAAAGCAAAGTACTTTATTATTTAAGTATTGAAAAAAATTAAATCGGAGAAAGAATAAGGTTTATAATTTTGAAACGTAAAAATTGAAAAAGTCTGAAAAAGTATTTAAAAAGTCTGATTCAAAAGAGACTTTAAAAAAAGTCTTGAAAGAACGATAAGGAAAAAACTGAAATCGAGAAAGAAATTAAAAAGATTTAATCTCTAAATTTTCGTAAGTTGAAAAAAATATTAGCATTAAATAAGTACCCAGAAAAAACCTTTAAAAATATTCACCTAAAAAAACAAAATATTTTAAAAATAATATTTAAATCAGGATCGGGGTAATAATCACGGACGAGCGTGTAGCTGACCACTTCACCTTTTAGTGTTCCGCTGGTCTCGTAATGAAGTAACTCTAGCATTACTTCAAGGCCTAGGCCCGATTTGGGCTGTTGCGCCATTGTTTATTATTATTAATATTGAAAAAAAAAATCGGATCAAGTTCTTACACAACTTTTAATTTTCCTCTCCAGTAGAAAAATTGTCTGCATTTTTTACTCAGTGGTCCAGAAATTCATTAAAAATTAAAAAAAAATTGTTATATAAAATCATCTATTAAATAATAATAAATTGGATCCTTAGGTCCATTAAGACTGAATCTAGAAAAAGTCATGAAAAAATCTTCAAGAAGAGGTAGGTAAATTGAACTTAAATGGCAAAGAAAAAACGCTTTAAAACCAAATTGCCACTTTGTAAAGTACTAAGAATTTAATTAACTGCTATAAGCACTCCCCTAAATCTCAAATCCTTAAATTATTGCCAACTCAAATGTCTCAAATCAAAAACACAATTCTACTTTAAACCAATGTTACAAGATATTATAAAAGTAGGACAAACAATCACTTAACACTTTTGTATTATGGCTGGCAATTCGCATTTTATGTAACCCATTATCACTTTAAGAGTGTATTATGTTCTATCGCTCCAAAAATTGCTTCCTATTATTCTTCAGGGTGATGTCCATCCTGCATGATACAAGAAGTTGTTAAGGCCTCCTTTATGCTTACTGTGTGTTCTTTCATTTCATGGTACGTTAACAATTCCAAAACATATTCGCTAAGGTTTACCTCGTTCTCCCTTGCGTTGGAGTATATCTTTGTGACTTCGTATTGGGCAGCATATGTGATATGGGCCACTATATGTTACGAGATGAACCTTTCAAACGGTGATCTGCAAAGAGAACCTGACGGTCTAACAAAACTAGTGCTTTGAATAAATGATGCTTTAAATTTTTAAGACTGTGTTTTTTCCTCGGCAGAAAGGCACAACCTTTTTAAGTTCTTGCCATGTCAATCGTTTGTATCCTAGCTGCAGTATAATAGAGAATTTATCGATGGTACGACACTAGAACACTATATGGCTACTTTATTATTTATGAAGTTGATGCGTATTACAAGGAAAAAGTCGATTGGAAAGTGGTTGTCGTAATAGAAACTATTATTTTAGTGTTGAACGTAACTGTGAATTGGAATTATCAATTTCTTATTGTTGGATAGTCTTATAAACCCATTCCACTTTTTTACGAAATACATTAGCCTGTAGATGAACCACTTAAAGAAGTATTATTTCATCCCACATTACAATTTTTTCTTTGCGTCAATCGAGTTAAACAAGTAAGTGCTTGGAAGACAGTAAAGTCTGGTGGCGCCATAGAAAAATTAAGAGAGAACTTAAACCGAAATTAATATTAATATCGCAATTCCGTCAAGCAGTTTCGAATAGGCAACATCCTACACAATCATAAATACTTCAATAAATAAAACTTAATATTCACTAATGGCCATCAATGTTTGCCGAATATTATAAATCACTTTAAACATTGATAATATTATGTACATATATCCGGACAGTGAATATGTCACTTCTGCTCCAGTTCAGCAAGTCAACGAACCAACCCAAACCGCACCACCTACACTGCTACGCCCCAACTCAATCCCGTCATTCATCTTTCTTTCAGAAGAGATCCTTTTTAGCATTCCGAATATATCCGACATGCCCCTATATGCTATGACATCATCTATTTAAAATTCCAGTGTACCCCAGACATGGCATTTCCACTCTATACTTCCGTCTATTTACATCAACGAGCAAACAGATTTCGAAACGTCTCCTTTTCCACAAAACTGAAGAAGAAAAAAATACCAACTTGAAGGAATAATACTTGTCGACGACAAGGACACAACTCCAAGACAAGAGTAGAAAAAAAACCGAAACGGAAAAACAGCGTATATAAATTAAATCAAGTGTTACCCTTAAAAGTCTGACAGGAGGTTCAAGTATTCTTGTCTCGAAAAACAAGACGCGAAGGATTCATTCACTTGAAGAAGCACCAATTCTAGCGAGATCTAAAGCACTAACATCACGTGCTGCCGAAGTCACGTCCGACGTTGGCCATCAGGAACTGAAATCCCCCAAGGATGGTTGGGGCTATAGCGTCATAATGGACGAAATCAACTTAAATCCCGTCATAGTTCGTATAATCCATTCCTTGCGGAGCAAACGCATTATCTGGCTGCTATTTTTTCCGTCTTTTCGCATCCTGTGTTCCAGTCCGGATTATCTCTTCTTGTCCAAGAACCACTAGTTGCAAAGTTTCATCCTCATGGGTATTTAACTTCTACATCCTAAGTTTGCCGTATATACATACGTCGATCTTGGACTTTGGACACACAAAAAGTTCGACGTTAGTCCTGAAGGACGAACTTCTTATCAGGACAGTTTAAATGTTAAGCTTCTCTCTACACACTTGGTACTACATATATGTGTTTATTTTCACTGTCGTTACTTGGCGTTTAAATGGCAACTTAAACAATTTCCTAATTGTTTAGATAGCTTTCTTTTCAATTAGACAAGTCGTTATTGACTCACTATTGGTTTACTTAACTCTTGCTATTTGCGAAGGACAAGACACCGTGAACTTGAAGATTGTTCAGGTAGCAAACCGATAAAATGTAATTTGTGTATTTAGGTTATTTTGAAACTAGAAGTCGGGAATGGGATTCCAGTGAGCAACAGTTTCGGCTCCACTATACAATTGAGATCACAAAAAATACTCGCAAAAGTACTTAAGAAATTTAAAAGTAAAATAAACAATTAAATTATTACCGTTGAAACCGACCTACGTTTGGCGCTAGTTATAGCACTTTACTGTGGGCAAAGCAGTGTGAGTGAACTCCGACTCACTCACTGAAAGGAACTAGTTCGAGTTCCTTTTGAAGATCACTTCTCCGGCGAAGGAACTAGTTTTTTTCAAGTTCAGAGTGAATGTAAGAACCTAAAAAAAAGGTCCTCACTCACGAAGGAACTAGTTCTTTTCAAGTTCGGAGTCAAAATAAAAAGGTCCTCACTCACGAAGGCACTCATTCCTTTTCAAGCTTTTCGCATCGTAAAGGAACTACTTCCTTTCCAAGCTGTATCACGAAGCGAAACGAACTACAGTTCACCAAAAGGAGTGAGTTAGTTCACTCACTCACTTCAATGAACTGCTCTTTTGGAACAGTTCTCTAGTGTGATGTTCATGTGTGGACGCGCCATGTAATTAAATTTTTCTCCCCGTTGGATGGCACTGAGTTTAACCCCACTTCAACCCTCAATTATTATTGTTAATCAAACACTATGTTTAGTCCCAATTATTACAGATAGGGTCAATCAAGTCGGTAAAAAAAATGTTCTGTGAGCCACCTTTTACAGTTAACAAACCCTACGTTGGGCGCCAACGATTATTATTTAAAAACAAATACACGTTGGGCAATGAGAGTTAGCTTTCATGCTGGCCAAGTGAAAAACCTTACGCTGGGCGCCAATTGATGAAGTCGACCTGGTAAGAAGAGTGCGGTAGGAAATCCAAATCCAATTCACTCCAAATCTCACTCATCAACACAATTAAGCGATAGGTTATAGCAATTGGAAGGAATATCTTACTGCTATCTGGATAAGTTTAATCCGTCAGTTTGATGTTGTTATTGTTGCTTGGCGCAGTGGATATTGAACATTCAGACATAGATTGCCCATTGTACTAGAGCCCCTAATCTCTACACCAACTTTCTAGTCCTCCTCACGGATTTCAAGAGCTTAGGCAGGGAGCGAGAACGGAGTTCTTTCATCCTCATAACATCAACGCCGTATACGTGCGTTCTCGCGAAAGAGTAAGGTGAACACTCGAGACGGAAATGTTTCGTTGTATCGTCGCTCTCGTCGCAAGCAGTGCACATGAGGTCGTCAATGATTCTCAATCTGACCAGATGTAGGCCACACGAGTTAAGCCGTATGAGGTCACCAACCATGGTAGCAATTTGAGAAGAAAAGCAGCACTTGGTCTCTTAACAAGGTTTCTGGTTTGCCGCATTCCTGGAAGAAGCAGCCATCTCACAATATGTGATTTACTCACCCACTCAGCAATGGCAGCTCTAACTGAGGCAACAGGCACACCGAAAACTGATTCTGGTCCGACCATGGCTGAGTCCCATCCAGCCCTTCCTGGTAGCCTGTAACTCATATGAGCTTTAAGTCATTGAATTTGCCAACAGAATTCAACCGTTCTTTACACTCACGTACCATCTTCGAAAAGACGATTGGATTATCTAAGGATTGTTGAGCGGCCTGATTGTTGCTGCAAAAGGGGAACATCCTGCCTCATCTTCCCTATATGATCCGTTCTACTTAACGATCGCATAAACTTCAGCTTGAAATACCGAAGAATGTTTACCTAGGACGAAAGAGTACCTGAGATCTTCAGTCTGCAGATACATTCAGGCTCCAGACCCGTCAGTTTGAGTTGACCAGTTGATTGCTCTTTTCGTTAATCTAGGAATCTCTGTGTCGTCCTTTCAATCTAAAGTTGAGTCTAAGATTAATAGCTCCCGTACGTCTATAAAATCTTCGCAGTTGTCTAAAATTCCTCCACTTTTTATCCAGTCCGAACTAATTAAAATTTCCTCGCCGAAATCTTTTCAACTACGCCAAACAAAATTCCTCTTTCGGAGAAAAAAAAGCATTGACACAATTTATTATCATAATTGAAAACGCCGTAATCACCTTACCTGCTCCATAAGCGCGCTAAAGTTTTGAAACCTGGAAAATTCACCCAAATCTCCGACGACAAAAAACTTTTCCGCACAAAAGAATAAAATTCATTTCGCCGACGTAACCAAAGGCACGAAGTCAATTTTGGGCTCATTCATGCCAAAAAGTGAAAAGTTTTTCTATGGCCTTTTCTTCATCACTAGAATACGAAACATCCTCGAACCTAAGGAACTACACAGGATCCGACATCGTCAAGTTTAAAAAACTTGTCTCGCAACATCTAGCATAAATTTGTTGCTTGTTAGGACAAAAATCATGAAAAATTTAAAATGGTAGACCCACCGACAATCTTCGAGAAAATAAAACTTTCGTGTTTTATATTTTTCACAGGACCTCGCCCGACAATATTTCGTGCCAAGTGGATGTTTCATTTCTTTGCAAACTCGACAAATTCTTATGAAATTTAAATATTTTATGTTGACTCCTATGAGTGGGTGAGTCGGCAGATTTTTGCATGAAAAAGGAGGAAACTTATGTAGATTTTTACTGTATGACTTTATTGGGTAGATAGAATCATCCCTTAATATCGAGTTCGCACAAGGATCCCGACGGAAACATTCGGACGCTAATAATTCCCATTAAAATGCTATCCAATTTGAATAGATCCTGTCAAATATGCTTCAACACTTTCCATCCTTTATCCTGGCGATCCTAAACTGGCTGCCATAGAACCGGGCAGACAATAGCTTAACAAATAACCTAACCACTTTCCGCCCATAACTCCTCTTAATTGTCCTCCTGCTTATATGCTATATGTGTGCTGTTCCACTTTCATTATGCCGTCTAATAAAATTCCGAATGGCTGAGAAAATTTCTTGTTGAATAAGAGGCAGAAACATTTTCGGTCTAATTATTCTTTAAGAATTTATGAGTCTTGTAACTGGCACAAAATTACCCGTTTATCCAGTGAGGATTTCGTCTATATTTAGTGTTCTATACTTTTCAGAGTCCGTTCATCAGTGGAATAGTTGAGCCGCATGAACCGCTAAAAAAAATCAGTGTTTACTGCGCTTTGATATAAAATAAATGTTTTTCGTCCTTGAAGGCTTAGTATTGAATTTATAGTTAGTTTTTCTTGGTTGGTTTTGGTACTTATGAGTATTTATGCTACTTAAAGCTAGAAAAATTTTTATGTTAATCACATCCTTAATTTTACCATTTCCTTTTTCCGCTTTATTACAGTTGGTATCAAGCAACCCGAATCAAAGGAATTGGCGAGGAATTCTTATAGCACTCTTGGTTATTGTTATTGTGTTAGCGCTCATTGTTACATCGGTGGTAAGTATGTTACCTTAAGAAATTAGTTGTGATTTCGTATATGGCTAAGTGTGACGTGATAAGTCTGGATAGCGTGAGAGAATTCCGTGAACATTATACGGTTTTGCATTTATATGAGGAGATGTGAAGTTAATGCATATAGAGCTCGTGAGTAAGGAATAATCATCTGTATTTTCGTTTTATGTGTACTGATTTTAAAGAGGCAAGCTAAAGTCCTCCTTTCATTGAATTTTCTTTCCTTAAATGGTCTGATTTACCCCAAACAATATAGTACCTTTGAAACGAGCAATTTTTTAAGCAATTGATTGCCAAAACTAGTGGAGCAATTAATGGAGCAATACAGGGTAATAGCATGCTAGTTGCGGCAATATTTCGGCAGAGGGGCAATGTTCTCACAGATTGCTGGTATTGCTCGCAACCGAGTAAGCTGCTTTTGTTGCTGTCTGTTGCTTCATATTTTCGTGATGTCGAATTTTAATCACTTGAGTGTGCATTAAAGCCGAAGTTCACTTAAAAATAGCCATAAATCAACAAATTCCTGTTTAACGTGTACACCTTCATATTGCTCAAATACTTTATTAAAGAAATTTTTCTTTTTAATGAACATTGATTACTTTCATAGATCCAAACCTGACTCAACACTGTAAATGATATCTTTGATATGATCCAAACAGTTCAGAAAAACTTATATATTTTTTTTAAGAAAACTTCTAAAATCAAGGAATCAAACGTAAGCAAATGAAAATTACAAAAAGAATTGTGTTCAATGTTTATTCAGAATCCTAATAAATTAGCTGAGCTTTTAGCAAAGTTGTCTCCAACATGGCTGGTTTCAGGGCGAAGTAATAATCGAAAATTCCCAGAATCCATTTGGCCAACTGTCGAAACAATCAATACTGGAAAAACAAAAAGAGCCAATAAGACAAAAACCGAATATATAAACTGAAACGTACAGAAATTGACTGTAAGACATATTGCCTTTGTCGTCATTGACGACGAACATCCGATAAAACAAACATCTGTTGACCATCCTTTTGGCCTATCGAAGATGCTGAATTTCAATTAGCTTGGTTATGTGAATCTTAGCCAACTTTTATCATAGCTTTGATGCGAGTCTATTTCTTTTGGTATTGTAAGAAACCGCAAATAAAAACTTTTCTACTTTTAAACAAACCTTGTTTCATTGAATTTCACGGAAAAAATCAAAGCGTATTTTTCGCATTTATTGGATTGGAAATTGCAATGACGATTCATACGAAACTCCCTCTCATAGATTTGATTTTGATCTAAATTTCTCTAAAAATTACAAGAGATAAAATTCCGAATTTATAATAGGGAATTGGTTATCATGGCTAAAGGTAGATTTACAGTGCGCAAGAAAAGCGCGACACGCAGGATGATCCAATCGCATCGCCCGCGTCAAATGGCAACACCACTTATTGTGAGTGAAACCAGATATATACAGATTCAACATTAACCCAGATTACTCTAATTTAATACAATACAGTATATAGATGGGCAAAACAGCTCCTTTTCGTGAAGTTCTTCACTCCGAGTTACCCACTTTAAGGAACGAGTTCAGTGAAGTACTAGTTCCGGAACTCTTCGTTCCATCGTTCCTTCGTTCGCTCGCGAACTAGTCCGTTCTTTTAGTTCATTCTTTTAGTTCATTCTTTTAGTTCATTCATAGTTCAACTTGAGGGGAGAAGATGATGAGCAAAAAAAAAGGGCAGTACATCCAATAGATGATGAACAAAAAAAAAGATCTCGAAGATGATGACTAAAAAAAAGATCAGAACATCTAGAAGATTATTACCAAAAATAAAAAGGTCAGTCCATCTAAAAGATCATGCCCAAAAAAATCAAAAAAAGTTCAGTCCATCTAGAGTTCATCAAAGAGAGAGAGAGTTACTTCACTCACTCACTTCAATGAAGTGTTCCTTTGGAACAGTTCACTCGTGAACGACCCATCTCTAATGCAATATGACTTTATTTAATTAATATAATTTACTTTAGTTAGAGGCAGTAGTTGGTCGGTTAAACGGGATGAGGGGGAGCTGATAAATGGAACGAAGTTTCAGTTTGTACATGCATGTCATCGCGTTGCATTGCTTAAGGAGTGCGAGTTGCGTTCACTATTATTTCTTCACTCTAAAAATTTCTTTGATGTTATTTTCGTCGGAAAAATAGCATATGCAATGCCAAAAAACCATCTGCAAGAGCAATTAAGTATCACCCAACATAGCAAATGATACTTCATAAAATCGTCCTTGATAGTCCAATTACATGCAGAGTCTCTTTAAAGAAAAGAAATCTTAACAAAAATCGACTGGGGAAAAAACTATCGGTGATGCTATCAACAACCATTTTCTAAGAGTCTGTGATAATGCACTTCATGAACACTTTGGGTTAGGTGATGTAAGAAAAATGAGTAGCTATCTTTCACAAAAAAAAAACCAACTCTAATACGAAGGATGAAAAGTTTTCTTATCCAATAAGTAGACAAACTTAACCTTGTTGTCTCGTCTTAATGAAACGTAGTTTCTTCTGAAGACCTTCCTTTATCCTCCTATTTGAGTTTTCGAAAAAGTTATTGTTTGCTGTTATTATGTCGGATATACTAATGTGAATATGGAGGATACTGTTCCTTTGTCTCTGCTATTTGCACTTTTTTCTAGTTTATTTAAACTTTTACGGAATAATGTAGATATTAAGAAATAATAGGACTGATGAGGACACTCATAATTTTCTTTTCTATAGCAGAGGGAAATACAACTTAAACAGCATCAAAGAAATTTTTCTGACACTGTTAAGTATCGAGTACTCATATTAAGTATCACCCTCATAAGCTTTTGATGAAGTGTCGCCTATTGTTCGAAAGCGTTGCTACTTCTTATGGCATGAACATTAGCAATTTTTCTTTGAAAAGTTGTTAGTATTGTGAATGAGAGGATTATGATTTTTTTTTCATACACCTAATAGTACCGACGGAAGCTAAAATTGCAAATAAATATATTTGGTAGTAGAGAAGACATAATGAACTTAAGTGGAGTAGCCTGAAGTTGCAGAGCTAAGAGTTCAAATATTTCCAGGGACTGTTATCCTTGAAAGAGTAGTGAACATCTGTATCAACTCCAACTCCATCCACAAGTAACTGATACCTCCAAGCGCACTCGACAATCCGAAACGGACATAATAACCCGGGTGTCTGAAATCGTACGAAAGTTTATAAGTCTTGGGACTTGAATTGAAATAAAAGTTATTCCGAAAAAGGACATCAATTTTCTCGAAGTCCTTGTTGCCTTCCAGGTATTCAGCAGACAACATGAAATCCGAATCATTCCCCAGTAAAAAAAACCAACAAAATTACAGATCCCGGGAAATGTTCTAGATCGGATGGAACAAGAATAATTTCCGATGTCAGACTCTATCGTTAGCAAACTGGATCTAGTGACTTATGAAAGTTTAAGAAACATAAATAAATACAAAACTCCTGTAATCATATTTTTCCCCAAAATCTTTGCCATCTTTAAAAATGTATCCCCGTCCCAAGACATACCGTACACACTATCGATAGATGCAAAGAGTAGCTCACATCTAGGGTACATTCCATACGCACTAACAGCTATTAAATTACTTTTATTACGGCCCTAAAATAAATATTACCACATCCTTTAGTTCGATTTCGACAAGAAAACAAGCCTATATACACGACAGGAGACCAAAACAAATCCGATTCATTCGTAAGCGCCCATAAATTTTGCAATCCTCCCATAGCGTTTCGATTTATTGCCACATTTTCGGTTTTTGGGTAGTAGCAACAATGAAATCCTTGTCGTACAAGTCCTTGAATTATTGCAACATGTTTACAATATACTTCCCATTATGAGTATGAATATTGACCATAACGTTATTTATTTAGATATTCTATCGATACTCGTACCAATTTCATTTCGTCCTTTTCAGGTCCTCCTAACGCCTCCTGATGAAGGGCCACGTGTAAAAGGTCAACGCATAAAATTGCAAGATATCGTCGATGGTCATTATCTGCCGCAAAGAGTTAATGGTACATGGATTGGCGGTAAGTAGACAGAGAGCCACACAATTTCGATATGATATTTCACGCATGTAAAGACAATATTAGAGCCAACGTTAAACCAGCCTTGAACGTGTTCCTGATTTCATCCTTTAGACAACACCACCGCCACCCACCCACCAATACTCTCGACGAATTGATATGTTGCCTTAACTCAAATGTCTTTAATTTTCAGCCGAGGAATTCCTTTATCAGGATCAATGGGGCGGAATAAGTTTATTGAATGTCGGAAATTTATCGGAGAGGGTTTTGATGTCCAATACAACATACGTAAGTATTTCAAATGAAGTTATATATATGGATATGTTTCGTAACAGATTCTTATCTTACGTCGTTAACTGGTTTATATGCGATCGAACGGAACCGGTAGAGTAGTAGCCCCTAAATAGGATCCTGTATTATGCTAAAATGAAAGATTATTGACAAAAGGATACTGTACAATTTTAGATTCTGACAGCAATCTCTCGATTGTATTCAAATACCTTTTAGACGTTATAAAGGCCGGCTATCGTATAGCGAATACTTCAAGGATGGAATCTTATGGGGCAATAAAAAAAAACTGGATTTATTTTATGTGTTGGGATAGGAAGCTAATTGAAATCAATTGGCTATTGTTTTGAGCAAATTATGAGTCGTAATTTTTGTCATTAGAACTTATTATGAGTCTAATGATAACCCCGAAATAATGATGACACTTGAAAATAAGGGATAATGTGAATAGCCCCTTCAGTGTGTCACATTTACGCACAGTGTAGCTATGAGAGTCGTAAAACGTGATTGAATAATGAATAATTAAAATTCTTCTATGTTATTAATGTAGTGAAATTTAATGCTTTGGATTATGTTTTTGGAAATTAACTCTTTATACTATAATTGGAGCTTGGTGGCGAATACAGGACGCGTATTATTTAGAAAATATCACTACTCTGTATAAGGCTCTCCAAACAAACAGCTGGATTAATGTTCTCTATCCTACTTGTTTCATGACACTATAGTCAAAACAGGGTCCTCCAAAAGGACACCGGTCTTACTTCCAATCAGTATGTTCGGCGAGTAACTTTCAAGAATTGGAAAGCTAAAATTCAAATGGGTCTAATTTTTTTTTTTTTTCTTAGTTTTTCCATTTAAAGTACTCTATAAGCAAGCTCCAATCACATTCCAAAGACTTTATGAGACAAACCTAGATGCTGTAGTTTCTATAAAAAAAAAATGTATTTAATGCAAAAACAGAATCTTCAAGCATAATTCGCAGGTTTGTACACATTTTTCTCATTTTCCTAGGAATCATATTTTTAGCACTTCTGAATTTCAACTCTTCAATTATAAAACCCGCTACAGACTTCTTCTGCTTTTCTTGTTTTTCACGTTTCGCGAGTTTTTCGTTTTGTTCCACGAAACGCATGAAACTCGCGAGAAAACATTGCGCACACTATTCGCAATTTTTCCGTTTTCGTTTATTAAATTTAACACTTCGCTGTCCGTCCTCATTTCAAATATGTTTCTGAACGTAACCTGTAAATACAAACTGCCAACACACCACGCGAAACAAGAAACTCGAGAAAGTCAAGAGAAAATCGTCTCGCACAATTCTAGTTAAGCAAAACCCTTTGATGTTGTCAAAAAACCGCTTCTAATAGAGAAAACTCACGAATTGCAAAACGTGAATAACGAAACGCGAGAAACTCACGAAAAACCTGTACACACTATTCACGAGAAAAACGCGAATGACGCGAAATAGGTGAAATGGGCGAAATCTGTAACCGGCTTTAAATTCATCTTATTTCCCTGTCGCTAGTTTCATGTTGACAACAAACATATTTCGTTTCACAAAAATAGCAGAATTGGCTTATGTGCGTTATATGTAGGTACCTACAACTAAAATTGCCTAAAATTGATATATGGTTAGAACCTTACTGAAACAAGCCTTTGACTTATGCCATGCCGTCAAATATTTGAACAAACATTTTTTTATTTGACAAAAAAAAATACTAAATTCTTTTCGGTAATACAGGGCTTGTTTAGACTAAACAAAATATTTTGACGATTAGGTACAGAATCTGAATGCATTTTTCGGTTAAGTAGATCAAGTTTTGGTTTTTGATTTCATATAAGCAGCTACAACTAATAATTAAAAGTAACAATTTTGCTCCAGATTCGAGATTTATAAATTTTAGACATCATATTTTAATTTTCGACAGCGTTGCTTTAAAACTTTTTATTTACTTACTTACGATGGCGCTACAGTCCAAAGCGAACCTTGGCCTCCTGAATGTGCTGCCTGCAATTCAGTCCAAGACGGTAGATCAAGTTTCGAAACTAGGTTGATTTTCCGAGGATGGGTTGTTACTACATCGCTCAACCCCCGAGCCTGGAGGGCCAGTCCTACTTCTTTACCATATTACACACTGGCAGGAAAAGGGTGGAAGTTTTCAGCTGGAGTTCTCGCAGCTATGCTATGAGTCCAGCTATGTCATACATACCTACTTTTTGAGACGCACTGGTGTTCCCAGCCATTCAGGATAACTCCATTCTCCTCCTCTTTTCTCAACCGGGCATGGGACCGACTATGGCGGAGTTAAAACTTTTTAATTAATCTTAAGACCCCATGTGTCCAGTGCGACAATTTTTATTCCCATTTTGATTTTTCTTTCTTGAGAAGAAAAACGTCATATTAAAACGTTTTTCGTTCGTGTGAGGTTTCTGCATCGTTCGCTGTCTATCAGCGAACTACTTTTGAATTTACAGAAAAAATAGATTTATGGGTTCTCAAATTGTTTGAAACGCATAACTTTTAAAAATCAATAATACGTTCATTGATTTATCTTTAAGATATACCTATTAATTATACTATCTATGATACTTTTCAATGAAATGCGGTCTCCTTATGTAATTTCTCTCATGAAAATCGTGAAAAATTACTTCAGTTTGATTTCATATATTATTAACAAAAATGAACATTTTTTGTAATTTGCTTTATGGAAGATATTCTTTAAGATGTTTTCTACCATTATATTGACATGTTAACCATTCAAGAAATAGGTAATAAATGCACACAAAGAACTCGGCTTTACACACTTTAAAAAATGTTTAAGGGTTATTCCTCTAATAGCTATTTTTTCAAATACAATTTTGAATTTTTTCTTAATGGGCGACCTAGGTTAGGTAGGTTAGGTTGCAGTGGCGGCCAAAGGCCTCACATAGACCCACGAGGGTCCATAGTGATACCACACAAAAACAGGAGGCCCGATGTACTTATGTAGGTAAGGTGTGCTAGAGTTTCGATCTGTGTAGAGAGCTCCTCGTTTAATTCGAAGGTCCCTGTGACCTTAGCAAAGTTGAGCATGGGCGACCTAGTTTATATACCAGCTAATAAAATAATGTTATTTTATTTTGTTTTTTTTTGCTATTAAAGTGGAAAATTCACATGAAAACAGCGCATTTAACGTGCACATATCAATTATATCAATTTCGGGAAGGACCAGTAGCAGGCGATGTGTTTGGGAGTTGGGAATTTAAAAGGACTTACTTATTAAGGTTACAATTTTTTGAACTTAAGCTGCCAACAACCTTCTCTCTAGCAAACAACTGTGAAGGATATATTTTACTGAGCAATGCATAAACTTCAAAAAAGAAGGATATCCCAATTTAATGTTATTTTCTTTCCTCGTTCTAATTTCAGAAAACACTAGCACCAATCAAATTTTCAATATCGCCAGACAAACGTTACCTTCTACTCGCTCAGAACGTCAAGAAGCTATTTCGTCACTCTTATCTGGCACAATACACAGTGTTTGATATTCAAACAAGGTAAGTGGAGTATTCTGGTTCTATTATTATTAACTCAATCCGGTTTCGATTTTCCATCGTTGTCCGGCTTTATTTTTGCCTTGATCAAGGTAAACCATATACAAAACTAATGCAACACACTAACTTCTATCATCGTTTCTATTTAGTGAAAGCCTAAAACTAACAACAAAGTCGGATGGTAATGAATGGCCGTACCTGCATTTCGCTCAGTTCACTCCATCAGGAAGTGCCCTAGTTATGGTATACAACTACGACATATTCTATAGTCCTGGACCCCGATCGCAAAACGTATACCGGATAACAAAGGATGCGATACCAGGTGTTGTGTACAACGGAATACCGGATTGGCTGTATGAAGGTGAGATTAGATTTATAAGTGTAAATTTGTCTGAATTTTTTCGTTCATTTTCACTTTGAAAATCGGGACAAAGTTCAACAAATTTTTTTTATGTAGTTCCGGGAATAATTCAATTGCAATAAAAAAGTTTTATGTACCTTTAAAGCAGTAACTTAAATTTTGCGAAAATTAAATTAAATCGGTCCAAGTGTTCCGCCATATGTTACACAGAATCAACCATCAGATCCAATGAACCACAGTTGGGATACAGTAGATCATCCTTTTATGCTACGACAAATGCTACGTAGCTGCATGTCGCCTGTGCAATGAAAATAAAATAGGAAAACTCTACATTTTCTTCATATTTTTTTTCCCATCCTGCTTTCGTCTCTAGAGGAAATTCTTGGATCGAATCATGCAATTTGGATGTCTGCCGATGGCTATCTCATGCTCTACAGCTCGTTTAACGATTCAATGGTGCAGGAGCAGAAATTTGCTTGGTACGGTACGATGAATCCTTCGAATGGAAATGCATACTTATATCCGGAAATAAGATCCTTACGGTAAGTTGAATTAACTGCATAAAATTTTCTTATTTTTTCGGAACCAATCTCCAGTTTTCTTACAAAACCCGGAGACCATCCAGGGAGCTAGAAAATAAAATAGCCGGATGAAAATTGAACCTGTAGTCCGTTTACGAGAGTCCAGGGCGAAGATAAAATACTCAATAGAAGCTTTGCGACAAGTGTTTCCGACTTTTTTATACCGGGGTCTCGTGCCCTAGTTTGTATAGAGTATAGAGTATCCTATCGTATTATATAGCAGCACTGTTTTATGCAGGCAAAAGTTTACTATAAACGAAATGTTTGTATGTTTACCAGGTAAATAAATTTTTAATCAGGTAATGTGATTGCGTAGAGCGCTTGTTGCTGAATCAGATAGAGGGCAAAGAACACCATCAATGCAGCAAAAGCTTTGGCTTTGTTTATGCAAATTAAGTTTGTAGAAGTGGAAATATAATCCTGAATAAGCAGATTACGAGTAGGGGCGTATTGTGTGGAGCCGGACAGACTTGCTTTTGATATTAATTTTGCGACTAATTGTATTCCATGTTCTATGATCATGATTTAATATTAAAGGATATTGTCATCGTCATCTCCATGTCATTCTCATCGCTATGACCTGCAATGAATCATTGGATTAATTATATTGCTTGTTGTGAGGATACTTATCAAAGGCAAATATCTGAGATGTACTTCAAAATGACCTTTAGCCCCGTACCTACGGAATGTAGGTGATGTTTATACAGATGGGATGATGTATGCAAAAGAAAAGGTTCGAATTTAATCTAGTCATAGACTTACGGCAATTCCAGCTGAATGGAAGGAATAATTTGTCTCGGAGGGTATACCATAAAAAAAACTAGAACAGTGACGCACCCAGAGCTCAGCCATTGATTTTGGAAAGTTTAGACCCTTTCCAAAATCAATGGCTGAGCTCTGGGTGCGTCACTGTTCTAGTTTTTTTTATGGTATACTATGTAGTAAATGTTTTAGATTTTATTCAGAATGGTTTTTAGTCTACCACCTCTCTTTTTTGATAATTGATAAAAACATGGTTTCTATTTAACATTACTCTTACAAAATATTTTCAAACAACATGTTTCACGACAGGGATATTTTTTGTTAGAGTAAAAACTAGGTTAAGCGATAAAGGCCCTATGAGAACATTAAATGTGGTTCAAAATGGGACTCATGGAGTCTTAAAAACGCGACGCGTTGTGATATTGCATAGCTTTATTCGATGAGAGCGTTTTTTTTTTAATTTCGTCGAGCGTGTGACGCGGGAAGTAATTCCGCGCGGTTACTATAAATGCTGTAGGAATATGGCGTGTACAATGTGAATGGATCTTCAAGGTGCACACTAATAGTATACTTAAACATAAATCTATTAACATTAATTGTTGGAAATTTTAACTATTTTTCATTTTTATGAAAATAACCCTTCTCTGTCGAAAAAACAGGGATTTGAGGCTGAAATTCCTTTCCACAAACTAATCAATTAATAAAAAATCATTTCAGTTTAATTGCAGTTCTTTATTCCAATATTAATCATGCAAAGTAATTAATTAATAGATATAAATATAAATTATCTTATTTAATTCAAAACAACAAACACAACTATCATAAAAACGACAATAACCAGCAACAATATAATATCAAATATTACCTCCTCATTTTTTTTATCGGCATTTACTTCAGTGAAATCTTCAGCATCTTTGACACAACCAGCTTTAAAAAATTTCAACATTTTACGAAATACTTTGAATTTTTTCAATTCTTTTGCCTTCGAAACTGGTCCATTTTGAGGCGTCTCTTCGATATCAATTGCAAAAGGATTTTCCGCTTCTGCTAATAAATTTTCATCCTCATCTGGTGGAGTTAATGGTTTATTTTCGGCGTTTCTATTCTGCAGCGGAGTCAAAAACAGCACATCCTCATCAGACGAAGTTGAAGTAAACGAAATATTTTCCGATGAAATTTGCGGTTCAGATAGTTTCGAAACAGGCACCATAATTTTGATTAGCTATGAACTTTACACTTTGCGAATAGTTTGCGAACTAACTGATGAAGGTTTGATCCTTCCGAATTTATAGTCATTTTTCCGGAATATCATTTAAACGAGATAGGCATAGTGAACAGGACACTTTGTTCGTGATCCTAAATTCTTGCCTCCATCCGTTCATTCGAAAATTTTACCTGACTCACAAGCAATTACCATTTAAATGGGTCTATAGTAAATCTAAGAGGTTTTCGAATAGATTACTAAGAGACCTTCTACGAAATATAAAACAAACCGAACGTGTTTAATTGATGTATAAACTTCGTTATTGGTGAAAAATGAAAATTGCAATACTGTAAAAATACCTGCAGACTGACCCGAAATTGTAAAGGACTTAGATCTAGTTTTAGAAAAGAAAATCATTCCACTTCTATTAAGCGTATAGCCCGCAGTCAGAAGACTGAAAAAAGGCTGTTTTTCCTGTGAAGCCATTTCAATTTATTAACGTAAAAATTTATAGATATATGTACATATATGGTAACTTTTAAATTTATTTCGATATTTTTTTTTTTTTTTTCAAAAAAAATGATTTTTAAAACTGCTATTGCTAATTGCCGAGGGCTCCTTTAAAAAAAGTTTTTTGCGGTGATCTCGATATGTCTAGATAGGATCATCTTAAATAAAAAAACAAAAAAGATTTCGATAGTATAATATATTATCTATAAATAAATCGAAGGACTGCGCAAAATATAAATGTTTAACAAAATGGCTTTTAAAAAAAAAATTTTGTTTTTCGAGGAAAATGGTAAAAAACATTTTTTTTTTTAATGGGAAGTTGAGACTTCGTATAACCCCTTAAATTCTCTAGGATATCAATTTTTATCTCAAACTTACCTTGAAAAAAAAACCACCAACGGCTAATACTTTCTGTGTCAATCCAAATTTCCCGACTGATAAGTCTGGCGAATAAAATTGGCCCCATAAATCCTATGCTGGAACATCGCAGGCCAAATGGCATTCATTCGATATTCGTCCGACATTAATTAGCCATTATTTGGATTGAATCAATAAATGTAAATCCAAAATTATTTTAATCCGCTTTTGATTCAATTAATTATTTTTTTAATTGATTAAATAATACAAATAATGGTGGAGGTGGATATAATACTTAGTAGTTTATCACACAATTACAATTCTTCTCAATTTTATAGAAAAGCTATACAATATTAAAACTATTTTTCATGATAAGTCGTGAAATCCATTTTACAATTTGTTTAAACACTCATTACAAAATTCAAAACTCATTTTTGCAGATATCCAAAACCTGGCACTCAAAATCCCATTGTAACACTACGAGTTTCGGACTTAGCAGACCCCAAAAATGTTCGAACGAGAAATTTAAAGCCGCCGGCAATCCTTCTAAATGAGTAAGTTGTTCTAACATTCGCGTAATAACAATTTCATTTTGTAATCAATTAAATTGTCCTTAACCCGAATAAATACGAAACGAAACCATTTTGCTATATCTTGAAATTTACATTTTCTTGCAGAGATCACTACTTTACAAGTGCCAGTTGGGTTAGTCAAACGGAAGTCTGTGTCGTATGGTTAAATCGGCCACAAAATATTTCTGTTGTTACAATATGCAAGAGTCCCATGTGGCAATGTCTCGAGGTTAGTATATGGGAAACGAGGGTGGTTGAGAAGGGCCCAGAATGGTCGTCAATCAAGCTCTGATCCATTTATAATTGTGTCATCCTCATTTGTACCGAACGCACAATTTATTACTCAAATGAGGTGAAGTATAGTTCCGTCCGGAGTTTGATCAGTTCCGTGATTTCGCCCATTCGCTTACTGACACTATTCTCCATTTCGGATTGAAATTGATGTACTATCAATAACCCATTAATTAATTTTGTTTTTCTTGTTCTATTTTTACTACCTTGTACAGACACATCGAGTTAGTGGTGATGGGCGAGGGTGGGTTGATATTCTTTCAGTTCCTGTTTTTGCAGCCAATGGTACTTCGTATATTGCCATTTCGCCACTGAGGGATGGTTTATCAGGTTTGTATGATAATTGAGTTAATTTTTTTGAAGTATCCCTTTTTTTACAATGTCTATTATAGGATATTTTCGACATCTGGTTCACGTTCATGTGGCGAGAAAACGAGTCCTTCCACTAACACACGGTCGATATGAAGTCACGAAAATCATTCACTGGGATCAAATCAACAATTTCATGTAGGCTTAACCATTTTTTGTGATTTTCAAAGCTTTTTTTTACAAAAAATTCAAATATGGACTTCTTATCCTTTTTATCGGCATTTTCTTCAGTGAAATCTTTAGCATCTTTACCACATTAAAAAATTTGAACATTTTACGAAACACTTTGAATTTTTTCAGATACTACCTAGGAACACCGGAACGATTACCGTCCCAGCAACACTTGTATCGGGTCTCATCGATTCCGCCAAAATTCGGAGCCTCACTACGCCAACCGTCCTGTCTAACGTGTACGCAAAGCACGGATTCCGAAAATTGGCCAACCACAACAAAAGCACCACCAAAATTAGTGACAGCATGGGACGATGATTGGGAAGACGAGGCCCAAACTTTGCCACCACCGACACCGCCGACCGCCAAAAAGAAACGCAAACGTCAAGCATCGCCGCAAGGACCACCCCCATGTCTTTATCATAATGCCTTGTTTCCTCCATCGCTCGGAGGCGATTTCGTACTAATCGAATGCCTTGGTCCTGTGATACCTTCCAGTGCTATTTACTCGATATCATCGGACACTACCAATAAGCCCCTAGATCTAGTCCTCACCATTCAAAATAACACAAGACTGCGTCAGAAAATATCAAAAACAGCATTGCCACAGGTGAAGGCATTCCCTGTGATGATATCGGGCGGATATCATGCTCAAGTTCGACTCTTTCTTCCACCCGGACTTCGAGAGGACGAAATCACCAGATATCCTACCATACTACATGTGTAAGTGTCCTTAATATCCTGCGCTTGCAAAAACTACCACTTCTACATATCGTTCAGATATTCCGGACCAGGAAGCCAACTGGTCACCGACAAATGGCGAGTTGACTGGAATACCTACTTGTCCGGTACCAAAGACTATATCGTTGTCCAGATTGATGGTCGAGGATCGAGCGGTCAAGGTTATCAGCTACTGCACGAAGTTTATCGAAGACTCGGAACCGTCGAAGTATCCGATCAATTAGAAGTCAGCGAGTATCTTAGGGATAATCTTCACTTTATCGACGGACGTCGTATGGCTGTTTGGGGTTGGAGTTACGGTGGATATACATCCGCTTTGTCCTTAGCAAGTACGCAATCAATCTTCCAATGTGGAATTAGTGTAGCACCGATAACAAATTGGAAATTGTATGGTATGACCTCAGATTCAATAATCGATTGAATTCTTTGAAATTAATTAGCTACACTTTATTTCAGATTCAACGTATTCGGAACGATATCTGAGCTTTCCAAATGTAACGGATAACTATAAAGGATATGAGGAAGGAGACCTTACGAAACATGTGGATTACTTGAGGGATAAACAATTCCTATTGGTACATGGAACTGCCGATGATAATGTTCATGTACAGCAAACGATGGGACTGGCGAGAGCACTTGCCTCGAAAGGAGCACTTTTCAAGCAACAAATCTATCCAGACGAAGGTCATAGTTTATCGGGAGTTAAACGACATTTGTATCGATCTATGACCGGATTTTTTGAAGAATGCTTTAGGAAATTGGTAAGTTACTTATATCTTGTAATTTATTATTTTTTGAAGTAGATCACGGGTTCAACTATAGATTTATTGATATTTTAAACTCTGGCGTCGATGATTAGATGGCGAAGTTTCGAATCTCATCTATTCCATGGTCATATGTTTTTTTTACAATCAATTTTCCACCATATTCATTTATATTCTTACATACACCATTTTTTCAATGAGAATATACATGAAAAAGTACACATACGAGTCACTTACGTTTCACCCAGGAGATTCACTTACGACAAAACAATGAGCATAGTGAGCCACTAGAGAATTCTCTTTTGAATACAATCACATAAATAAATCGTTAGGGATTCGACTGCGACACTTTTGTAGACAGTATTATAGTTTTCCTTCAAATCGAACAACAAAAAAAGGTAGGTGGGGACGAAAATCAAAATACAAGGCTTAATACAACTTTCATATTTTAAGAATTAAAACTACTTTTACTCAATTGTGTTAAAAAAAAAGTCGCGAATTTTTTTCTCACTATGAATTCAATTTTTTCAGATTCTAAAAGTTAAAAAGCAATTCATCATCTATTTAAATAAGAAAAAAAACATTTTTATTAAATAATTCTGCTATAATATTTAACGATATTTAAATTTAAATTTAAATACGATATTTACTTTTTGATTCTCGATGTCAATATTTAAATAATTTTCTTTTCTTGGTCTTTTTTGTACCCTAGAAATTATGGACTAACTAATGTAGTACATCATTTTTTTTACCTTAATATATTTATATAATTAAAAATTTAATCAAATTTTAGATTACACACAATTATTATACTTTATTTTACAGTCAACAAATCTAACCGAAAATAAATCACAACTATTTCATAAATGGTTTACACGTAATGAAAATTCGAATAATACACGTTGGACAAACTGGGGCTTACAATTTATTTTTGGCGATTAAGGATAATAAAACCAAAAAATAACAAACAAAAAAAAATAAAATAATAATGATAATGATATAAAGAAATCAAATAGAAAATGATCAGAAAAGAAAAACCGTGATTCTTTTATCAACAAAATAATAAAAAGTAAAGTTCAAATAAATTTTTTTCCATTATTATAATCGTATTTTACTAAATGTGTCAACATAAATCTGATTTATCGCACATATTGTTGTAAATACATATAATTAATTAAAATTAATATCACACCCTTATAAAAATATGCTCAATAATTTTTTGTAAGCTCAATGTTTATTCAGTTTAGTTGTCAAGTATGTTTTTGTTTAAAAGAAAACCACACAAATGAATAGCATGAATATTTAATCTGAAATTTTTAATGAGCGCAGCACACTATAATCGTATAAGCATATAATCTTATGGATGTTATTTGTTTTCATTTGTATAAAGATCATTCATGCATGTTGAGCATGTTTACTATTTGCAATATTTTGCAACACCTGGATTTTGAAAATGATGGCCATTTTAATTTTTGTTGACAACAATCTTAATGTGATTACACTAATAAACTGAAAGTAGCTTGGCAGAACTGTAACATGTTTTATGTTTTGCGTTCGAGGAATTTATCAGAATTTTTAATAAATCAAAACAGAAGTTTTGATGTTTATAACAGAGGTTCGAATGGTCAATGGTTTATTTGAGTGGAAAGAAAAAAATATTTATCCTTTCTGTCCCGTATTATATGTACAAAAAATTATAGTATTTGTCAATACTAGTGTAGGATTGGGAGGAAAATATCGAAAATAAAATTTTAGAAGAGAAACTTTTCAATAATTTTATGTAGGTGCAGAGAGCTGATCCCCAAAATTTTCATTCTCCTTCCGAGCTTTTGAAGAACACTGTAGCTATTAATTAATAACATGGAAAAAACTATGTATTTTTGAAATACAGTAAAATTTCGTGTTCCTTCCTGTTTTTCACAATTCAACGAATTTGCATTATGATAATATACCGATCATATCCCGAAACTAATTACTTATCGAAGGTATGTTCATTTTAACATAAGTTAAATTGAGCCTAATTTAACGAGGCTCAATACCGCCGATTTTTTAAAAATCTCTTGATTTTATATCTCTACTACAAATGTGTAATAATAACGAATCTTATACGTTCCTAGCTAATCATTACTGTTTTATATTTATCAAACAACTCAAGCATGTAATTTTATCATTATATCGATGGAAAACGACATTATAATCGTAAATTTACATCAATACTTTCTTTACAACCCCTCACAATTTTTACCCTACATAGAGTTTAGGTGAAGTGGCGATCCGAATATTATTTAAAAGCTACTTCTGCAACAATTATTATCCGCTTAAATGATTTTCAATGTGAAAATCACAAAACTAAATCAATATTAACGGCTAATTTGCAAAATCATCACTAGTTATTTTTGTACATAAAAAATTTCAGTAATTAAAGCACCAAAATGAGTAATATATGTTTTATAAATAAATGAATTGAATAAAAATCTATAACTAACGAACTTAAAAGCAAAATCTAAAATTCTATTTTCAGGTACCGCCCGAAACAAAAGCTGGACTCGGTAATGGTGGCGCATCAGACTAGGACACTACATTCAACTGAATTATTTAAAAATTATTTAATATGACACCAAAATCTCATAATTCCTTTAAAACATCTTAGAAATTTACTGAAACTAACAACTAAAGCAGACGTATAGGTAAAAAGAAAAAAATAATAATCAATGGTTGTGAAGACACTCTTTTAAACTATGGTCAGAAAAATTATAAACAAAATTTTATTTCTTAGATTTGATTGTGTCCTTGCCAGTTATTCGGTTATCTATAAAAAAAATATAGGATGCTTCAGAGTCGATAGAAAAAAATTATTTATTTTAATTTAGGTCAAATAAGAAGAGTACGACCGTTACGCTCCATGTAGCTCATTTAAATTCTTCAACTAGGTTTAATGGAAATCATTTAAATTCAGCAATCTAAAGATACAGATTTTTGTGCTTCAAAAGACACTAAATCTCTTTATAGTTTACTATTTTTTTTATGTGTGTAATTATTCCAAGCCCGATTCCACTAAAAAAAATTTATTTAAAAATTTTATTTCAACCAGAATGTGAACACCGCTTTTATCTAAAAAAAAAACACAACATATCATTACCCTAATTCTAAAACCTCGTACAAATTTTTCAGGAGAGACAAAAAACTATTTTTCTCTATATTTTTAAATTGTTATTGTTACATTATAAATATTTGGAGGAGATCAGATAATAAACCTTTTCAGCCTGGGTAATAGTAGGTGGCATGCAGCCGTAGGATATGATTGAGTAATTAATAGAGTCGGTTTGAGGAAAATGGTCGAAAATTTTATTTCTTATTTTATTTAGGTATATTTTTATTTCGTTTATGTTTGTTTGTGGTTGTTTGTGGAAATATTCCTTTTTATTATTTTAGGATTTTCTTAAAGTTACAATATTTTATCAGCACATGTGTCATACATATGTTTACCTTTCAGAATCAACAATTATGAAAAATTTTCAAAAATTGGAGTTACGAGTTTTTAGAATTAGGGTGACGATATAACAATGTTTTTTTAGTACCCGTGAATAAATAAAAGCTAAAAATCAGAAAATGTTGCTCGTAAAATAGTTCGACTATTATTCAAAAATATTGGACTCCGTTTTAAAGGAGGGGTTCAGTATTTTTCACATACGTCCAAAATTGTAGTTTTGATTGCGCTGAACCCAAAGGTGAAAATGAAAAATTTTTGGGGGTTATACTGGGTGTGATCGGAACATTAATTTTGAGCAAGTTTTTACTCATATTTGACCTAACTTCTTACTATATTAAATTGATTGCCCTATCGAGTAGGAATCACTCTGTAGCTACATTAGAAAACGTTTGATATTGAAAAAGATAACATTTTGAAAAAAATGAATTTCCTAAGCGATCGATTTTGAAATTCGAAAACTTTTGTAGAAAACTTAGTATTAGACTCAATGCCATAGGGTAAACCTTTTGACGAAAAAAATTAGCTCAAATGTCCGTTTGAAATGCTATCAAAAATCTGACCGGCCTTGTCTCAAGCAAGTTTGATCAAACAAATGTTTGACTAGCTTAAGTCAACCTGTGTGACTTTTTAAAGTGTGGTCGAAATGTGAATAAATATGTGGTTAAAATGAGCATAAATATGTACTCAAAATTTCACAGTTGTATCTTTATTGACTACTCCAAAACAAATTTCCAAAAAAGCATAAAAAAAAGCCTTCGCACGTGATGACCCCCTTAAGCTTATATTAGGGTACTCATAATTTTTTTTAGACTATGTTATTTCTGCTACACAAGGCCTGCCGGTTAAATATTTTGATCTAATACAAACTTCAGCGACTTTTTAAAAAAATATTCTTTCAAACAGTTATCAAAGTTATTTGAGATCTTTCCGCTATGTTGACTATTGGCCGAAATTTTTTATTTGAAACCAGAATATTTATAAATATTTAAAAGAAATAAACATTTAATAAAAACGGTTTACTTTAAAAAATCAATAAAGAAAGAACACAACTGAATACCATTTTAAGTTAACTCAATCAAAAAGCAATTGAAATAAGCCAAACAGTGATAAATATTGTAAATTTTTTGTCAAATTTTTCCTTAAGCTTTTTTTCAATTTTCTCCAAATTTTAACTAATTATTAAAACTTTTCTTCAAATGGTGATATATTTAAGTGCCAAAAATTTAACGTTTGTGTAAGAAATTGAATGAGAGAAATTTCAATAATTTAATAATTCACTTGGAAAAAGACTACTCTTTAAAAATGCCACAACTTCATTGATTTTCCCTCATCAAGGTGAAATGATAGAGACGTGCGATTTTCCTATCTGCCTATTTTTAACGACATATGCCCTTTAAGAAATCAAGACGAGACTCCTTTCATTGACAGAGGTTCACATTCTTAATAAGTGCCTACTCAATGAGGAAATATAAGGACAATGATAATGGCCTTTACCTGACCGAAGGATAGATTTTTACCTTTGCTTCACCACGCAGAAAATCGATTAGTTAAACCAAACGATATCATTAGAGGAGGAAAATGAATGTGGGCTTGGAGTAGTTTTAATCGTGTAGGGAAGGTCGTATCTTATTGCTTCAAGTGTTTGTTGTCTTTGGTATTTGAAAATAAATTTCAAATGGTCAAAATTAATAGACCATCATTAAAGTTATTCAAGCACTCCTTTACTTGCTAATTGAATCCAGCGCCAGCTGTATTTTTACACAAGTCCTGGCTGTGTTTTAACATTTCATATATCAAGACTACACTAATTGATTTTCGTCAATTATGCAGGCAAATTGGTTTCGGAAAAATCATATTTTTCAGCTTTACTTTCCACCGACAAGCTATTGTCTTCGAAATAAACTAACATTAATTTAGATTCGAAAAAAGGGTACTTTCCAAACTATGGCCTCTAAAATAATGTAAAGTTTACACTGGGTTGAATTCAATGCATCTAAAAGTTAATTCTGTTTCAAATGACCAAAAACAATCGACCGTGTATTGGAAGATTTTTCCATTGGATTGAAAATTAAATTTTTTTTTTATATATCAATTTTTTATCTGCTTTATAAATATTATCAAATTCCAGCATTTAATGCATTTAAAAAAAAACTATTCGCAGTTTCAAACGAAATGTGATCATTATGTGTATCTTCTGACCCGTAGTAAATTTTTTATATTGTGGATCTTTTATATTTTATTCATCTTACATATTAATATTCACCATTAAAAAAAAAAATTGGGGTCTTCTAAATAAAATTATCTGTTATTATTAATTCTGAATTACTAAAAAATAAACACATGTTATAAAATCTTTCTCCGTTATAGGAAAAAAAGTTATTATTAAAATAAGTATATTAAAGTATAATACCTCTGTTCTGTAGCAGTATATTAAGCTGTGCCTTTATAATGTCGTGTTTTATGTTTTAAAATTTAATAAAAAATATATATTTTGAATTAAATTTGAATATTCACGCAATTACGCTTCCCCCTCTTTCTTTAGGCTGAATAATAAATTTATTTAAATGTAAAACATAAAGAAACAATAACCAATAAGTATTAAAAATATTGCACTCATCGTAAAATCACCACGTCATATAAAAATTAAAAAGTATTTAACGTTAAGAAAATTTTGTGAAGATTTCAAGTAAATCCTAGATAGTTTAAATCTTCCCCCCAATGTATATTTTTTCCCGATAGTCCAGGCAACTGCTATAACAGTTACAATCTATTTGATTTGATCTTCGCTTTGTCTCAAGTAGGAATTAAGGGTCCAATAATTGTTCAACTTTTGACTACTCCGTAATAATAGAAATGTCTGTATTCAAATTCAACAACATTTTCACTCAAAGCTGAGTAGTAATTGTAATTATTAAATACGAACAATAAAAATTAAAACATTGTAGATCAAAAAAAAAAAAACTTAACGCTATAGCAATAACTGAATATCAGAGGAAATAAATCTTTAACTTAAAACTTAGAGTAATCTACTATTTAAATGGTGTATAGCAAATTGCAATTGTAATTATGTATGATAAGAAAAAGAAGCCTGAAATTATTAAGAAAAAAATTATCAAGAGATTTGTGAAACGTACATATTAAAACAAAAGTATATTTTTATTTCGTAGTCGAAATCTAACTGCTGAAACCTTTTAAGAATAATGAAAATAAAATCTTGCAAATAAATACACTTATAATAATATAAGCAAACTCATCTGAAGCAATAACTCTATTGTTATATTCTACTAAGAAATATTTAAAAAGAAATGAAAGTAACTAGTTTATTGTTTGAGCAGCTTTTTAATTTAAAAAAAAAAACAAATTGGTTCACATTTTACTACAACATTATTTTTTCTGGTTTTATAAACTTTCGAATAAATTAATAAAACTATTAGCTAGAAATTTTTCTGAATAACAATTATGCGAATAATGTAATAAATGCAATATCAAATTTTACTATAATAATTTCTTAGTTTTGTCAACCAAAAAAAACTTACTATATAATAATTACTGCAATATAATAAGCAATTATTATGAATAAATTTATTTGCAAAATATCTTGTAGAAAGAAAGGAAAAGAAAGATTATTGACGAATGTAAAAAATAACGATTTATGAAATCGATGAAAAAACTTGATACAAAAATTTGTGATTTTCTCTACTATTAACTAATTCTTAAAAAATTATAAAATAATTAAAAAATAAAAAATTTAAGTAAGAAGAATCTAATAAAATTGGGGTTTTGTTTTGTTGTTGTCGGTAGAAAGGTGGGAACGGATTTCAAATGTGGAACCGCTTGAACTCGGATGTAGCAATGATTAAGAACAATTAAAGACGCTAGAATGCCCACTAGTTCACTCAACTGTAAATGAGTACCTGAGTTAAAATTGGGGTAATAATCACGGACGAGCGTGTGGCTGACCTCCTAGTGTTCCGTTGGTCTCGTAATGAAGTAACTCTAGCATTACTTCAAGGCTTAGGCCCAATTTGGGCTGTTGCGCCATTGATTATTATTATTATTTATTTGTTTATATTTTAGTAAAGGTATATAAATATACACAATTATTCCTTAAGAACTAGTGACTTAGACGATCATCTTATTATTATTATTATCAGAATGCCCCATAAATAACATAGACGCAAGACACGAACGCTCTTATTATTTATATTTTTTCAGACACTTCTGCTTATCTGTGACCCAAAGATTGGTTGGTTTTATGGAAAGAAGGATTGGAGGTAATCCCTCGTGCCCACTTTTCAAAAAGAAATAATTTTTTTTGTAAAAATTGGTTTGGTTTTATCAGATCCTTGTTTAACATTAGCAGCTCCTTCCGCTTTCCGGACCGCTGCAGTGTCTATCAGGCGGAGCTTATGGCGATCAAGGTGGCCTTGTCCTGGCTGATGTGTAATGTAATATCTACTAGCATTAGCATTTTCACAGACAGTTAAGCGAGAGTCAAATCCTTGGCCACGACAACATCAAAGACCTTGGTAGAATGTCGATCATCTCTTACGGAGATGGCTGAACAGTTTCGTCTGTGCTGGGTGCCAGCCAGGACACAGGAATATTCCAGGGAAATGCATGGCTGACGAACCACCCTTCAGATTATGCCAGAACATCGAAATCTGGATGCGCCTCTCTTTACATGTAAACTGCTGTGGGGATTGAACTCAATAGAGAAAACTAATTTAAGATGGACAGACGGTATTACATGCCACACTGCGAGACAGATCTGGGTGAAGGTGGATCTAAAACGCTCTTAATATATATTAGATCCAACGTGTTTTATAGGTCGACATGCTAAAAGACCCGGCCTCTTCTCAAACGACTTCTGTAGAAGGTGGCTGGAAGAGTAGAAGGAGGAGACAGACCTTCATCTTCTTAGTACCTGCCTAGTTCTATCCGCTAGAAGGAAAGTTCATCTTGGAGTTTACTCCTTCAACAGTCTTAGAGACCTTGCCGCAATGAAGATCTCGAGAATCCATCGTTTCATTGGAAGCTCTAATAGGTTTGACGAGTAGGACCCGATTCGATGATCCTGTGGTCACAAAACGGACCCTTTTGTCAGGTCTAAGTGTGCAGCCACGTGTACCTATCTACATACCAGATCCTTACGGGGTGAACAAATCGACGAACATCAGTTACAATTATTTCTAAGAAAAATTACAATTTTTTGAATTACCTGCTTACGTTTAATTTAAGGGCGCCAAGTACAGCAGCTCGTAAAATCATAAATAAAAGCTAGCTATCATCAGTTCTGGCCTACCTACCTACCTACCCACTGAGTATACTGGTAGTGACGACTTTGCCTTGGGTTTTTTCCAGACACTTCGGCTTCACTGTAATCCCATTTTAAGGTGTCTGGAGGCAGATTTAGGGTTTAAAATTTGAATATATCCAGAACCATCGAAGGTCGGAAACGTCGAAAGAAAATAAAAATATTTGCGACTTTTCTATTGCATCTCCTGGCCGAAAATTTTTAAATTTTTTATATCTGTAATTGGATTTGAAAAGGAGGCACCCGCAGCTTTAATTTAAGTGGTCACATGTTAAAATCGGACAATTGGGAGAGAATTTGAAAAAATGGCCCTAAAAAAAGTCAAGGGGCTACATAGCATTTTTTTGAAAAGTCTAAATTTTTGGTTTTCGAGTTTTTCAAACGAAAGGGAGTCCCAGCAGATGCTCAAAAATTCAAACAAAACTAAAATCGGATAAAAAATGGGAGAATGGTGGCCGAAAATGTCGAAAAAAACAGTCAAAGTTTGCAACTCTTCTTTTGGCTCTCCTGGCCCCAAAAAATTTTATTTTTAAAATCAGGTTGCGGATTTGAAAAGGATACACCCGCACCTTCAATTTAAGCGGTAATTTGTCGAAATCGGATCATTGGTAGAGAATTTCGAAAAATCATCCAAAAAAAGTCAAGGGGTTAAGTGGCATTTTTTTTAAATCCAAAATTTTTAATTTTTCTAAATGATACATAAGATGAAAGGAGAGCTCAACAGCTGCTCAAAAATGCAAGCCAAATTGAAATCCGATCAAAATTGGAGGTACGGTGGCCAAAAGCCTAGAGAAAAATCAGTGAAAATTTAAAAGTACCCGCCAAGTCTCATTTCCGTGTCTCAACAAATTTGAATTGTTTTCGGTTTGAGTCCCCGATTAGTTCTAGATCTGGTATCAATCGTTTTTTCGATAGATGGCGCAAAATATGTATTAAGGGCGATAATGGACGAAAAAAATCAGTAATAATTTCCATATCTTTTTTTGGCTCTACTGGGTGTAAATTATTTTATTTTTTAATTTTGTTTGCGAATTTGAAAAGGAGACACCCGCAGCTTTAAATTAAGTGGTAGTTTGTCAAAATCGAACCATTGGTAGAGAATTTCGAAAAATCGTCCAAAAAAAGTCAAGAGTGGCATTTTTTTTAAATCCAAAAATTTCGATTTTCCACATGATACATAAAATGAAAGGAGAGCTCAACAGCTGCTCAGAAATCCAAACCAAATTGAAATCCGGTCAAAATTAGGGGAACTGTGGCCAAAAACGTCGAAAAAACAGTGAAAATTAGCAACTCTTCTTTTGGTTCTCCTGGCCGCAAAAAATTTTATTTTTTAAATCCGTTTGCGGATTTGAAAGGGAGACCCGTACCTTAAATTTAAGCGGTAATTTGTCAAAATCGGATCATTGAGAGATAATTTCGAAAAACGCCCTAAAAAAGTCAAGGGGTTAATTGGCAGTTTTTCTTAAATCCAAAATTTTAAATTTTTCTAAATGATACATAAAATGAAAGGGGAGGCCACCAAGATCACACCCCGATGGATTTTTTTCTGTTGCAGTAACTCAAGAATAAAGTTTATGATAAAAATCCCATCAATATCTGAAATCTCTTTTTTACTTATTCTAAGACTTCTTTTTTTTTGCGGTTTAAAAGTTAGTCATGTAAAATGCACTGCGTGCTAATTGGCGTACGTGACTAACCACATTGACTGTAAGCAAAAAGCTTTGCAAGCGTTTTATCGATTTATCTCAATCGCATATCACACAAACATTCAACCAGTTGCGATAATCTCCCTTCTCTGCAACAAGAAAACTCCAATGATAGTGTGGACAACACAAATCATTTTTATTTGATGAATGCCTAGCTCCTATTACATCACGAATACTTGCATTAAATTATAGGAAACTAAGTGAAGAACTTGGTGAAAAAAAATTATGCGCACTGACTAGTTTGGAATTGGAAGGTTCTGTTTATTGCGAGCCTAACCTCATACATACAAGTCGGAATTAAATACATACAGAGCGTTCCGTTTTTTCTGTTTTTTTCCTTCTCAATTAATTTAACAACACATCGGTTTAATTATTACAACGGAATTGCAGCACAACTTCCTCTAGTTCTTCCACTTGTTGTTCTCGTAGTCCCAGTTCGACGTGAGACCGGTCACAGGGTTAACTTCGAGTGCAATCATACGCTTAAGTTGGGCCTTTCGGTGATCTTCGTCGAAGGTGATTGGCATTTCGTCGTAAACTGGATAAGAAAATATAAGACGTTAGGCACGGTGGATAGATGATTCGGCCCAAGGGCAGGGTTAGAAAACTTACCGAAAGCGTTCATCAGCAAACAAACGAAGATTGCGGCCGATGCGAAAATGCAGACCATACCGGCGTGCAATTTCCATTGACCGTCGCCGGCTTGCATTTCGGAGAATGTTTGGCAAAACGACGCCCGGTAGAGAGCCTTTTTCTCCTCGAGCGACAGCTTCTTCCAGTCGTTCTTCTCCTTTTCGCGGAGCGCAACAATTTCCGGGGTGTTCTCCCTGAAACGGACGGCGGGCATTGGATAGTCTGCACGATCGGCATAGCAGGCGGTACCGTTCCAGCCGTATCCAACAACTTCCCGATTGCCGATCTTGTCGAGCGTGTGAACGGATGCGATTTGACCCTGTTGCGGTGCTCGTGCCACGGCCTGTTTCATGGCGAATCCGAGCAACCTGAGTGCCATTCTTCGGTTCTTTTATCTGTTTCTAATTAGTCGGAATTTAAAGGGGGCAGGCGAGCTGAAACGAGAAAAAGGCGGAGTTAAGGAAAAACTATGCAAATTGGAAATTTTCTGCAGCCACTATGAAACGTCATTCGAAATTCTGACATTTGGCCGATGCGTTACATAACCCGAAAAATTTTCATCCATTGCGGAAAAAACTCTTTACATTAATTAAATTCATGAGATATCCAGACGGAGTTTTGAGCGACTTAAAAAGGACAGAATTTACAAACTAGAAACAGGAAAAACGAACGGGCAAGACGATTTGTTGTCTGTCCAGCACGCGTTGACGGAGTTACGTCAATCCCACCGGGGTGCACAATTTCGCCACAATTTCCGATTTCATGATTAAATTAAAGCACAGAATTACCGCAATGGAAACGTGAATTTTTCGAGTTTTATATAATCAAGAACAGAGGAAGAAAAATTGTTTCGATCACCCACCTTCGTCCTAGGCAACTGCTGTAAAAGTCAAAATGGCAGAGCGAACGAATCGAGACAGTTCGGAAACTGCTCGAACGGCTACAGACCGGAATTGCCATACGCCTTAATGGTTTGATTGACTAATAGATAGCACCACCGCTGCAAAGGAGACTACGGAAGCAGACAAAGTCGTTTTGGAAAGAAAATGTAACTGCCTACGCACAGTTAAAAGTCTAGTGTAAACTGGAAACAACTTTAAATTGCGGAATCAGTTGTTGACGAATCAGCTATCGATCGGGACAAAGGATAAAGTGGGGACTCGAACGGAAAACAGAATAAATCCGTTAGGACACCGGAAATGGATTTTAATGGGGATTTTTAAATTTTTTTTTTTTCGATGTTTTTGGCCACCATTTCCCCAGTTTTGGTCCGATTTTAATTTTGTTTGAATTTTTGAGCAGAAGTTGAGCTCCCCTTTCATTTTATGTATTATTTGGAAAAATCGAAAATTTTGGATTTAAATTTATGTCCTAAAAAATGCCACTTGCCTTTTTTAGGGCGAATGGTCCGATTTTGACAAATTAACGCTTAAATTAAGGGTACGGATGTCTTCAAATCTGTTTCAAATCTGCAAACAGATTTAAAAAATAATTTTTTTTTGCGGCCAGGAGAGCCAAACGAAGAGTTGCTAATTTTCAATTTGGTTTAGATTTCTGAGCAGCTGTTGAGCTCCTCTTTCATTTTGTGTATCATGTGGAAAATCGAAAATTTTGGATTTAAAAAAAAAGCCACTTGCCATTTTTAGGGCGATTTTTCGAAATTCTCTCCCAATTGTCTGATTTTGACAAAATACCGCTTAAATTAAAGGTACGGGTGTCTTCTTTTCAAATCCGCAAACAGATTTAAAAAATAAAATTTTTTTCCGGCCAGGAGAGCCTAAAGAAGCGAATTTTGACTGTTTTTTCGACGTTTTTCCCACCGTTCCCTCGGTTTAGATCAGATTTCAATTTGGTTTGCATTTTTGGACAGCTGTTGAGGTCCCCTTTTCATTTTATGTATCATGTGGAAAATCGAAAATTTTGGATTTAAAAAAAAATGTCACTGGGGCGATTTTTTGAAACTCTCTTCCAAGACAAATGACCACTTAAATTAAAGCTGCGGGTATCTCCTTTTCAAATCCGCAAACAGATTTAAAAATAAAATTTTTTGCGGCCAGGAGAGCCAAACGAAGAGTTGCGAATTTTCACTGTTTTTTGTTTATTGATATATCGACGAATTATCATTTTTTAAAAAAAAAATTCCATGTAACCCTTCTAGGGTCATTTTTTCGAATTCTCTCCTAATTGTCCGATTTTAACAAGTGACCACTTAAATTGAAGGTGCGAGTATCTCCTTTCCAAATACGTAAACAGATTTAAAAAATTTAATAATTTACGCCCAGGAGAGCAGTTTCGTTTTTTTTATTTAAGCTACTATATATCACATAAAAAGCGGGAGTTTTCGAAAGAAATCTAATTTTCTTTTAATCCACTTTTTTAAAGCTTTCTACAGATGCGAACAAAACATTTGCAACTGCGATACTAGTATTTATTTAATGTTCAATTTTATTTGGAAATAATAATTCAAAAATCTTGATTTTAATTCATTTTGTTGTCCAAAGTGTATTTAATACAAAGATTAAAAACAAATGCATTCGCTCAAATACAAACAAAAAGCTGAAACACGTTCATGATGATACCCTAATTCTGTGGTAACAAAACATTTGCAACTCCAAGATTACATTGTACTGATGGGTCGTTTGGTTGAGTTTTGGTTAGTAATTCGTACTATACTTTTTTTTTTGTAGTAGCTTCCATAAATCCTCTAGGCATCAATTCAATTAATCTTGCTATTGCCTTTGTTGGTATCCTTTTCCACCCCCTTTTAATTGCTCGGTATAACTCCTTCTTTTTACGATAAATATTTGGTAGAAGCTGTTGTTTAACAATATGCCTCAATCGTGTTGAGAACTGGAGATAGTGCTGGTCATTTCATTAAAATGATATTCTTATCCTCTAGTCAACCTAACACTGGCACTGAAGTGTGTCATTGTCTAGCTGGAAGATCCATAGCTAAAGCATTTCTTCTTCAGCATAGGAAAGCATAGTACTTTCGAGAATATCTTTGTGCATTTGAGCTTTCATAATTCCGCTAATCCCATCAAAAGGGGATCCGCTATCGCTGCGGAAATGCATTCCTATACCAGTACATTACCTCCTCCGTATTTTACCGTCATATTACCTCCACCGTATTTCTTGTACGAGTATATCTTGGACTGTAGCGTTGTCCAGATGGTCTTCTAATAGTAGCTGATCCATCCGATCCTCTTGAATTAAATTTAGACTCATCAGAAAAAACGAAACATTAAATAATTACTAGTATCAGTTGCAAATGTTTTGTTCGCTACTAGATGTCATAAATCTAATCCAAATGTGTAATAATCCAATAATTAAATACCTACTTTTTAATTATTCAAAACTCTCAGCAGAAAACAATCAATCCAATTTAAAATATGAAATTTTTATTTTATTTTTTTCAGATTACATAAATTATTTTTGTTCTTCTTTTTTTTCTATATATTTAGTGCATGTTGTTTTTGTTCTTTCTTAATTGTACGCCTATTGATAATATAACTGTTTTTTATTATAATAATAATAATTAATATTTCTAGTTTAAAACATTTTCTTTTACATTTTGTTTTAAATATTTTTGATCACTGGTATTTTTACGAAATAGTACGCTTTTCTTTCTTAAAGTTAATTTAAATTTATTTCTACTAAATTTCTTGTGTTTCGTCAGCTAATTAATTTTAAAAAAAGGACGCGAAACAAAATTGAAATGTAAAATACAACTTTCTAGGATTACGTGGTAAAAATTATTGACAAAATTAAATTCTATAAGAGTAGAGTGAAAAAAAACAACGAAATAGTGTTTGAAATTTTACAATTCAAATTTCTTTTTCTTATTCTCGTAATTTTTTTTAATTATTTGTATTTTTTTTTATTATTTTGTACAAGGATAAATTACATAATTATAATCAATTAGTGGTGAGAAAAAAGTCTTTTGTTTGTTTTGCTGTGTACACGGGGAGGAGGTCCTTCTCCTTAAAAAATAGCGCTGTATTTAGGGCCTGGCGATCAGCCGGATGTTTTCATAAGAATCCCATGTCTAAGGCTGTGTAAAGGGCTCTTATGTCGCTATGACTTGATATACGCCAAAAAGGAAAATTTAGATTTTTCGCGGCTGTTTCCTCGTCTGGACCATCGCCGATCACAACGTACGTACTTTTTCGTCCAAATCGCGTTACGATCCGTTCGAAACATGATTCCTGACCTAGACGGTAAAAAATGGCGTTGTTTTAAAATTTGAAATAAATTTTGGAAGAGTAGAAAAGTTGACTGCAGGCGAAGAAACCGATCCTTTTTACTCACCTACTTTATGTGCGCTATAAATATTTTCAATGGAAAATATTTGTCCCAATCCGAATAGTAGAACTTTGGCTAATGCTGGAGCTAATTGTGTCGTTGTTACCAGAACATTAACACAATTTTCCCGTTGTGCTATCATATTTAGGCATTTTGTTGCTAGGCTTGCCCAATTGTCGGTTGCTATTTCAATTTCCGACCGAACTTGAAGCCATTGATCACGTTTTTGCTGTCCGAGAAGACCGCCAACACTGAAACGATCAATCGAAGTTAAAATTTGAATTTTAAAAGAACACGTCCATTATTGTTGATATAGAGGGACTACTGTGTCCTTTCAAATGCTTACGGCAATATTTGACAATATTTCCATTTGAGATAATCAGATATAATACATACATCGTCAAATATACCAGGTGTATAAGCTTAAAACGATCGTTGGCACATAATGGCGCTAGTGAGCGTGTTAAGCAACCTAGGGACGCCATTTTTTTATTTAAGGGTTGGTTAGTTGTTAACATTAATCAGTTCACATCGTTACAAATTTCTTTCAACAAAATATAGTATGCTTGTCCTGTGCTGATCATGTCTAGTTCTTAGCCAGAAAGCAGGGCTTGGATTCGTCGATTCAAGGACGGAGAAGAAGCGCGTTTGGTGGGATCAGCAGGGTATCGTCTACTATGAGCTCTTAAAACCAGGTGAAATTGTCGATGCCAACCGCTACCACCAACGATTGATCAAATTGCACCGTGCTCTGCGTGAAAAAAGGCCGGAGTATCAACAAAGACATGACAAGGTGATTTTCCTCCACGACAACACACCATCGCACACACTCAACTGGGAGGTGCTACCTCCTCCCGCTAATTCATTAGACCTGGCCGCTTCTGACTACCACTTGATTTCGTCGATGGGCCACGCGCTCGCTGAGCAGCACTTCGGTTACTTACGAAGACGTCCGAAAATGGCTTGATAAGTGGTTTGCTTCGAAAGAAAAGGATTTATTTTGGCGTGGCATTCACAAATTGCGCGAGAGATGAAAGAAATGTGTAGCTAGCGAGGGTTAGTACATCGAATAAATTTTTTTTTTGTTTTCTTTGAAGAAAAAAAACATGTGTTTTTCTGACTAAAAAACCATCGTTTTAAGCTTATACACCTGATAACGTACAGCAAATACATGAACCCAAAAGGAGCAAGGCAGTTAAATCACCAGTTTCGATTATGAAAATTACTTACTTATTCCTAAACGCATTATACGTATCCTTAATTTTCCTATAGCGAAATGCCAGCTTTCGCATCCAATCGACGCCGCCTCGTACACCCGTCGGCAAACATAAATTTGGCGGTGCACCTTGCTGCGTCCCGTTATGAAAGCCGTCTGTCGTAAAATTGTAATTGGTTAAGTCCTGTCCATTATCGTCCGACGAAACATCGTCGATATGAACTTGATCACAGTCTTCGATTTCATTGAAAAAGAAATGCGTATCGGCCATATTGAAGATCAACTCTTCCATCCGGAAGGCGAGCTGTAACAGATGGTTCGGATCTTTGGTATAGCGATTCGCGAATGAGCCGGACAGTAAGGTGTGAAAGATGATGATCGTTTCGTCCAGATCCCAGACGAAAACTCGTTCCGGCGTTTTCACATTGTCCGGTACACCGGAATCGGAAGTTGTACTACGTGTAGGGCTCGGATGAGCGTGTCGTCGTCCGCGCGCTCGTCCTGTTTTACTAGTTGGCGTTGTCTTGGCTGTGAGTACTGTGTTTGGAGAGATCGCGATTGGCGAGCTTGGGGAGTGTGTGTGAAGGATCGGCGTAGTCGGATGTCCATCAGATGGACTCTCCGAAAGGCCGGATGCAACGTGGAAGCCATGACTTGCACTCGATCCGGGCGAACTAACGTAGGTGGAGTAGTTGGCAGGACTGTAGTAGTTGCTGTATTGGTCGTTATAGTAGCCAGTATAGTCCTGCTGCGTCGTTCCGAACTGGCTAAAATTGTTGTAGCCATAGGACGAGTACAGCTGCGATGAGTTGTTGTTGGTGGCAGCAGCCGCTGCGGTATAGCTCGAGGTCAGATAGGAGTTGGGCGATTGTATTTTTGCAGGTGTTCTCGTCGTATATGGTGATCCATACGATGGATAAAACGATGGAGTATATTGCTGCATGCTGTTGTAATAGCTATAGTATTCCTGCTTATGGTCGTACGCACTACCCGACACGTTTGCACCCTGTACCGACGAGCCGCTCGTACCATCGACCAGTCCAACGCCCGTATTCGTACAGAACAAGGCTGGATCCAAGTGCGCTCCACTACCGATCAGACCCGATGATGCCGAAACACCAGGTGCTCCTGACGCAACAACAACTGAATCTATGCTTGGACTACGATTTTCCGATTTCACAGCATTCGTTTCGGTCAGCCAATGTGACATTCCCAGGTCGGAATGTGTTCGTCCGCCGACACTACCGCCGGACGATGTTAAGTTAATACCAGAACCGATGGGCAGATTATCGCTGGTGGCCCCGACATCGATGGCAGATAAGTTGATTCCACCGAGAAGAGATGTACCTGGCGGTCCACCGCCGGATTGTATCGAGCCGGACGATGAATTTGTGCTATTTCCCGGTGATGTAAGATTTAGTCCGCTATTAACGGACACACCTGTATCTAGATTTGAATTTGGCGCAACCAACTGCTGCTGATTGTTGTTCAGGTGCGATAGATTCGATTGTGCAAAAGACACCGACGACGATGCCGGAAGTATTAAGCCGCCACTGCTCGTAGTGCTGTTGTTGTTGCCAGCGTTTATGCTGGGACTACATTGACCGCTCGATATTGCGGTAGTGCATAATCTGAAATGACAAGAACAGAATCGAAGAAAATCGTTAATATGAATCGAGCATAACATGAACCGCACTAAGCACACTTTTAACGACTCTCGAGTCCCCGTCTCATTTCGATCTCAAGAAGCCGAACGACCGAATTCAAGGGTCTAAAAAAAGCAAAGCCGGACGACCGACGGAGCAGTGTGGCATGTCTTTCGGATTAGGAAATTTCGGAATTGTACAGTTTCTTATAAAAGGCCATCTCTTGCATATTAGCCGTGAGGACGGACGGCAAGGCCCCCGAGCCAAAAGACCATCCATCCATTTGTGGCCCATATGTGTGCAATTTTTTTCTCATGGCTCTTCCAATAACATTTATTTTTTTCATCAATTTTTTGACTATTAGTAGAGTATACACTTGACTTTTAAGAGCACACCCGAAATATGGTTCCTGTTGTGTTTTTTTAAACGAAATTTCGGGTGTCGTGACCATCTAATAAGAAACGAACGAATAGGTCAAAAGGAACGTGTGTGTAATTTCGTTTGGCGGTTTATTTTAGTCTTTAACTATTCGGAGAAATAAAAAAGGAATCAGTCCCGGACCGGCACTGAAGAAGAGGATGAAAAAAAAAATACCGAATTTTTGGGTGACTGTTTTTCGAATATCCCGTGCTTAATGAAGCATTTTGAAATGTGTCACAAGGATTTTGAATTCGAGTATGAGGAAAATATGGGCTGTGAAAATTTTATTAGAATGAATTTATTTATTTTTCGGAGCAGTTAATTGAAAATCAAAGAGTTCGGCTTCTTCAATCGAAGTGGTTTCTTGATAGGTAGGGATATGGAAGAGATTAAGATTTGACGACAGTACCAAGAACAAGAACATTGCTTCGTCCACAACATCCAACAGTCTGGGCGCCAACTTGTATATGCGGGAAAAAAAGGTGGACGAACAAGAACAAAGCTTCCTCATTTCCGGTCTCATATTAGAGGAGCATTCACTTCAAAAAAGGGTAAGAAAATATTATGGTCGATTTTGTCATGTACTAAGCACAATATTGTACTTGCAAAGGCTCCAGTCTACTCTCTAAAATAATTACAAACTGTGTCTATATATATATATATATATATATATATATATATATATATATATATATAAATATTATTGAAATAAATGAACTATGAAAGACCTCCCCCGCTAGAATACCGGCTGTAGAATACATCGACAGTATGCACTGATTTTCCTAAGGATGGTAAATAAAGACTTAGAGAATTTTCAGCTATAGCCGAAAAAATCAAACGATACTTGAAACAGTACCCTTTTCACAGGCTTGTATTTGGTGGTAGAGTGCTTTTTCGACCCTTTACAACCAATAATTAGGAATCTGTGAAAACATATGCAACCTTCTTAAATTCACTCGTGGGTTGAATATCCAAAAATCCTGAAAGGAGTTAATCGATAAATATGAAGACAGCACGAGCAAGTTAAAACCAATTCAATTTCTTATCACTTCTAAAAGAAATTACGGAATTCGTGAAAACGTATTCAACCCTTTTATACCCTCTTAGGGACTGAAAAAGGAAAAAAAAATAACCTTTTTTAGGCTATTATTATACAAGCTGAAGAGATATTCGATTTCTTATCAGGCTTGGGTGAAATGGCCGAATTCGTGAAAAAGTATACAACCCCCTTGCACCCTCTTAGGGGTAAAATTTCAGAAAATACTGAAAACACTTTCTAGGTACTTATATGAAAAGGCCGTGGAATAAAAATGAATTCAATATTTGCGAAGACATAATAGATATGACGGAAATCGTGAAAATGGATACATATATGCATTCCATTTTCACTGAGCATTTTTTTCGACCCGTTTCAAAATACGAATGGAAAATTTGTTTTATCTTGATTACTTTTCTAGTTGATTTACATATATATACCGAGTTTCAAATTTGTACCATAAGCCATTGTAACCACCCTCGTAATGAACTACCTCAATAAGAAATTATTTTTTCCAAATATTGATATTTAGATACAGTAGTGGCAGCTCTATCTAAATATCAATATTTCAGCTTTTTATCATTATAGGCTCTCGAGATATACAATAATATAGAGATATAATCAGCACCATTTTCATTTCCATCTCCCTCACACTCACCCTCACCATCAACATTTCTTTTTCTCCTAGGCATCTACTATGCCTCCTTCTGGTAAAAATTTTAAACACCTACCTTAGGTGCTGAACACATTGCACACGACCAAACGAATTTTCCGATACGAATTTTCGTTTTTCTGCTTATTGTCAAATCTTCAGTTATTAGGAAACTAGTTGAAAATGTTAATAATATCATTTTCAAGAATATTATAAGAGAAAATTTCTAAGGACTTGGATTTTGATAGATAATATTAAAAGAGGTCCGTCTGTCGGTACGAATATTTTTAGTCGCACGACGGATTCATTTTTTCTTTTATTATTAATAAAAAGTACAAAGTCCTGGATATTTTCATTCATTTTCATATTTACATTTTTGAAAATGTTTTAATTTACGATCATAACTAATCTTATAATAACGAACGATTTCACAATAAGTCGTTCGTTCGTATGCAATGTGTACAGCACCTAACACTGTTCTTGAAATATGCGACTTGACTTTTTAGGAAAATTCTTATCCCCTCACTGGCCCTTTAAACAATTTTATTTTCGCCAAACATTATTTGTCAACCTTTATATAGAAACTGATTTATATTTTTCTAGTGCAATTGGTTTTATAAAATTGGGTCATTATATGCATTCCAATTTTCGAAATTTCTCACAAACTCCCACCGAAATTCCTAAGAAAAACGTTAAAAACACTTTCTAAGAATCGGACGCAGTTTTAGTACCTCCTTAAAACTCTTGCTTTAAGCAAGTTTAAGAAAAAAAATTTTATTTCATCCCCTTGGTAAGTACTTCTACAAAATACAGGCAAGTGGGTACTTAATCGTTTCGAGTAAAACAAATTTTGGAATAAAGCCACTTGCAACCATTTGTTGTTTCACTTTCAAATTTTATCACTTGGAGAATAAACAACAAAATTTTGGTGAATAAAAGACTTGTAGGAGCACGGAAAAAACGGTGTGAATTCGGCTGTGTGATAGCGTGGGGCGTCTTCAACCGAAAAAGAATCTGAACAAGATTAACATAAACATATCACACATTAGTCTTATCAACAGCATCTGGTGTTTGGTCGTCATGTTAATCTAAAGAGTCGATCGCTTCTAGGAAACGAAGACAATAATTTGTCGACTGTGTCAATTAATTTTGTCAGAATTCCAATTTGATGATGAAAAATTCTGATTTCAGATACAAGAAGCGAGCAGATATGAAATTATCTAAACGTTTTATTTTGAATGGCATCGGTGATACATTGCCTATTAATTATGGCCCCGAATCGCGTCAAAATTTTTATTTCAAATTCAAACAATAGTCGACCGAAAGTTACGATTATTGACCAAAATATATGGTTAAATATATATATATATATATATATATATGTACAAAAGGCTCTTCGATCGATTTGATCAGATTATTTAGGAATAACAGAAAAATGTTATTTTGGATATTCCGAACGGCCTACACTATAAATTTTAAAAACGATGGGAATATTTTGGTCAATAGAATCGAGGGGGATATTTTTATTTGGTTGTTATTTATGGGAATTTAAATACAAATATTGGGTAAATATAGAATTAATTTGTCTGTGTTCATATTATACATACATACTATATGTTCATCTGTGACCTCATGTGTCTACCACCGAAATGATTGGCTTACTGCCCTCTAAGAATGGCAAATAACATGTCGATTGAAATTTATCTGATTGTATTTTTTTTCCGGACATTTCAACTCATCTGTGACCACATGCATATGCAATCAATGATAGTAGTTTGAATGCTCTCTGAATATATTGCGAAAAACATGAACATCAGAAATTTTAGTCTAAACTCTAAGGATTGAATGAGTTTTTTAGAGATGAGTCGTTCAGGAGTGAACTGTTTCAAATGAAGTGAAGTGAGTGAGTGAAGTAACTCATCCCTTTTGGTGAACTGCAGCTCCATTGGACACGTGACAAAATACCTTTTTTTTCATCATCTTCTAGATGTACATACCTACCTTCTTTGTTGGTCCTCATCTTCTAGATCTACAGACGAAACGAAGGAACGATGGAACGAAGAGTTCAGGAATTACTTCACTGAACTCTACTGACTAATTTTCTTTGTCCTCATGTTATACATCTACTGACGAAACGAAGAGTTACGGAACTACTTCACTGAACTCCTTCCTTAAAGTGAGTTACTCGAAGTTAAGTACTTCACTGGAAGGAACTGCTGTGCCCATCTCTATAGTTCTACTTCCCGACATAAATGAAAAACAACTCATAAAAGTACTTGAACTGAGCTTGAAAAAGACCATTCCAAAAAAAAACTGGAGTATGGAAAGCCTTCTCCAGATCGAACCTTAGACGCAGCCAATCAGACTATACAGATCGCTGATTTCTCCCAAACTAAACCGAAAAAAATACGTTTCCCACCTTCGCGGAAAATTTCATAAATCAAAGCGGAATTTGAGTAATTTTTGAACAATTTCTCGGAATTTCATTTTGAATAAAAAAAATATAAATCCCAAATATCTTTATTTAAGTTGTAAACTATGCACTAACATCCTAAGGGATTAACCTTTCCCAATGTGACACAGAAGGCATTAATCAGTTAATGAGCAATGAAGAGGGGTGTCTTAACGACAAAACATGTGTTCCCGAATAGGCTAACTTTTTTTGTGGTGATTCTTAACAAACATAATTGTCATAGTAACGACTTAAAAAAACATGATTTTTGGCATGTGGTCTATTCTTCACACATGATTGTTATTTGAGATGTAGAAGTGCATATATAGATTGAAATAAAAAAAATATCTAAAGAAAGAGATAAGGAATTAAAGGCTTTACATAAATAGCATCATAGGTGGAGAAAATTGCAATAGATCGAATCCAAATGTTATGTAATAGTGAGTTTAAGTAGTCGCCAATTAATTCATAAAATCTAACGCTCCCCATTCTCGCGACACTGACCTACCATCGATCGATAAACTCAATTAATCACCTCTTTATTACTCTTCCGATGAAAAAACAAAATGCTTTTCAATAATCCTTTCAAACATCAAAAATCAATTTATATTGAAATGAATAAAAATAACCTTCTTCTGCACCACACTCGATCAGACCACCTAGAGTCCACCAGAAGAAGAATCCGAGGAGTGGTAGGTGGAATCGAAGCATTAAAACGATAAGATAATCAGCTGTCGGTAAAATTTCGACATTTTGAATAGTGCATGGTCATAATAAAAATTTAGCATAAAAAATAATTTATATTAAAACAGAATATCCCTGAAAAAATTATTAGCATCACGATAAACTGATTATCATGATGAACTTTCGAACTCAATTCAGAATTTAATTTATTTTTATTGTTGTTATTCAATTTTTTCTCTCAATTGTTGAGTGTATTCGGATTACACAATATCAATAATAATAAAAATACAAATTAAAATTAAAAAAGTAAAAAAAAAAACAGTGTTAATTTAATAACAAAGCTCACCTGTTACGTTCACTAGAGTCTGTCGTCTCGGTTTTGGGCCGTTTAACCTGTAACAAGAAAAAGACACGTGAAAGACGAATCAAATCTCGACGATTTTAAAAAATATTTTACGATTTATTATTGAGAAAAAAAAAAATTATTTTTATGTCAAATTAAGAATAATGTATGGATTCGGTTTTTGATTATTGGCAAAACTATGGGTGGTATTCGAAGACTATTGTAAGCTAGATTTGACCGATTTTCTTTTAGTTTGTCAAAGAATTTTGACAACATAATAAGATTTTGGAGCATGAGTGATGCCTTTATTTAATTTCGGTCTTTGATGAAAGACCTGTTTGGAACTTTTGACTGTGGTTGTTAACAACATGACTCTTTGATGTTTGTTGTTCTCAAAATAGTTTAATACGAATTGGACAGCAATACAAATAGCTGCAATTTTATATAAATCAACAATAAAAAGAAATCTTTTATCTGAGAAATGAGGGTCCAAGACAATTAGCCACTAGGTTCTAGGTTACCTTTGATCTTTGAATTTTTACTATCCTCGCTCTAAAAAGTAGATATTTAAATATTTCTTTACCAGATGTTTGATACTTTTATTTGAAGATGAAATAAATAATTATATTCAAATCGTAACTACCTTGCTTAATAAAAATGCAAAACGGTTTGGGCCGGTGAATTAACATTCTTTTCATCTAATTGATAGAAAATAGAATTAGATGAAAATAATGTCAATTCATTGTTTGGATAAAAAACGGTATTTTACACTCTACAAAGAATCTATTCAAAAAAACGGCCATCCGCCATTGAAATATTGCCAAATTTAGTGTAAATAATAATGTTTAAGAAAATTTAGAGAAATGCAACTATGTATATGACAAAAAAAATATTTTTGCTGTATAATCGTTCTGAAGATCATTTTAACTCTCAGGATTAAAATTAACATCAGGATTACAGCTTAAATTATTTTTTTTTCACCTGTGACTTCAATATGTAGGTTAATTTTTATACGAAAATCGTCATTTACAAAAAAAAAAGTTGTATGTCACATTTCCAAAATTGTATGTCAAATATCCAAAATTTTATCTCACGGATTTTTTATTGTATTTTTTTTTAACTACGAATTAGGAATTGGATTCTGAACAAACACGCCTAATATCTATAGCTCAAAGATATGTAAAGATTTACATAATAAATACATACATAAAAAATAATAAGGAAAGCTTTTGTTTAAGACGATTTGAAAATGATTCACATACGGTCCAATATATTTAATAAGACAGGACGCACAATGATTCGCCTATGAATCGTTAGTGAATGATTGATTCACTTAGGGTGTATGCTTGAAACAATCACTTTTCATTTTCGACCAAAAAAAACCAAACACTTTCTTCTCTTCAAAAGAATGTCAAGGTTTACTTCGTCTAAAACTCATTATTATCCCATAATCTGCCAATATACAAATTAATTGCGGCTATAGCACACACAAATTAAATTTTACGTGATAAAAATTAACTAAACGACATAAAATGTAACAATTAAAGACCCTAACCAACAGTTTATTAAATTTTATCGTCCTACATCCCACCAGCCAAGAGATTCAAATTATGGTAACATTTTTACAAATTCCACAAGGAAAATCATAACGTGGGATCAGCAGGCATTAACATTTAAAAAAAAATCATCTTAACGTAGGATACCATCAAATTAAGGTGTCTATAAAACGTTTCGTCCGAAGCGGGAACAGATTTCTCTCATATGAAAATCATCAGGTAAATCTCAACTATACCACCTTGCCACGATTTTTCCTTCAAGGTAAAGTTAGTGGCAATTGTCTGGTCACGTTATCTTGTACCGAGCATAGATAAATGACACAAAAACAACACGACACTAAAGATGTAAAACAAAAAGGCCACACATACATGATAGTGACGATAATGTCATATAAAATATAGAGAGAAGTCAAAGTGGACATCATTCTAACCAACAACAACACTACACCATTAACATTTTATATTGTACGATTATAAAACAACTAACAAGAATAAATAACACCGAAGAGAAAAATAAAAACGAAAAGACATGGTCACATCTTCAAACAAACCTATAAGAAGAAAATTGAAGGGAATTCTCAATCTCGATGACCAGGTGTAATTTATGATGAGACACATATACACACTAGCGATCGTGGATGCCCGTGATCATCTCTCTCCTGACTCGAAAGATAATGATAAGATCTTTTAAACCCATAATAAGAACGGAGAACTCAGTGTGCTTATATGGACGATCTGAAAACGGGGAAAAATAATACAAGAAAAAAATCAAATCAAATACAAAATAAAAGATTTAATTTTGAATTTCAACGATCTTCCACGGAGAAACAAAACCAAAAAAACACGACAGTTTTACTGGCAACGGAATGCCGTTTTACACACAAAATTTACGAGATATACACCTAGATGGAATGATGTTAACTACTACCGAAGCGATAACGGAATCAGAAGTTGATATTTTCGTTTAGTCCCGTGATATTGATCGGACTTTGATTTCATTTTTATCATTATTTTCGCAATTACATAGTCTACTATGTACTCTAATTACAATGCGAATATTAGCGCGATTCTTGAAAAATTTCGAATCCAACAGCGCATAGGCATACCTAAAGTTTTGATTTGAATGAAAATTTCGATCAAAGCTTTTTGGGTTCGGGTATCGGATACATGGCCATGAGCTTTGATGCTTTTCTCAAAAATAATTCACTGATTTTTGATTTATTTGAATGGTCCTTTTATAGGAGTTTCATTCATTCGGCCAATCTGGCCAGTTGCGAGACTATCGAGATACGGTCCACATTTTCTCCTAATGTCTCATGTCGGAAGTTACGAATTACTAATATAAAATAGGAAAGAGTCGGAAAAAGAATTAATTTGTTTACGCCAGAATCACAATTATATTATAATTTATACCACAACCAAGCCTAAGGAACAGCATAATCAAATGTCTAATGTCTAAATCGTTCTTAACAAAATATTTAAAAAAAAAATTCCAGGCACATAGTTTTGCTTATTAGCGAAACATCTTCAAGACAAATCACTCATCAGTAAGTGCGTGCCACTTTGTCTCCATCGACTTAATTTCTTGCGTAATTGCAGCCACATGCTTAACATTAAACGAAAGTGTGACTCTATTTGAACTGGGGTAACAACGCATAAATTGCCACGACTTGTAAGTTATGGATGGTCAAAAAGGAAAATGTTTAAAAAGAAAATTATCGTGCTAGGGATTAGAAGTTGGTAGGTACTCGGTTTTGAACTCGAAACAAAAAATAATATGAAAGATTTCTTAAAAGGTAGCGAAAAAACTCTTCTTAGGCAAGTGCCATAACGAAACACAAATCCTTTGAAATGGGACACTTGTAAGGTTCACACGTGTCAGTTTGATGTGATTCTTTGTCAAATCGTGCTTAAATTTGAATGATGTATAGTAGACACTTGTGCAAGATGTGAATGGTTGGAGGAATAAAGCTCAACAGGACTTTTCTTAGATATTTTTCATTTTTTTCTGGGGGATAAGGCAGGTGATCCTTAGCACCAATCTGATAGTATTTCAGGATCGTATGCATTGAGTTTGTACTATAAAGTAAGTACCAAAAGGGAAGCGTCGAAATCTGCCGTAGATTTAGAAGGTTGGACAAATGGGAAGTCCTTTATAAGCCTAGGGGTCCACGCTGTTATCACATTTTAAAGGGTCTCGATTATTTATCAGCCATTATCATCGGTACTGGTTGAAAGGTGAATTAGGTCTCACTAGAAAGAAAGTTGTTCAGTTGTTCTACATGGAAGATTATCCTAGAACCCATAGAGATAAAAAATCGAGAAGTAAGCTCTGGCGGCAGGTAAACGCTATTGCCCAAAATCGGATATTGTGGAGGAGCATTATAGGTGCTTTATGCCCACACCGAGGTTCACATGGTAGCTAAGGATTACGGTCAAAACTAACCCATTAATAAATAGATGATGTAGAACATTTAACAATTTCAGCGTACATTTCACACCTCCAATAACTAAGCCGACATACAAACTGAAACTTCGTTTGGTCTTATCAGCTCATCCTCATCCCATTTAACCAACCAACCAGTGCCTCTAATTAAGGTATACTAAAATAATTAAATTAACTAAAATTTTGTTGTATTAAATTAGATCAATTTGTGTTAATGTTGAATCTGTATATAGCTTGTTTGATAAATAAATAAATAATTAAGGAAATGAATTTAAAACTAGATTGTTGAAGATGTCTTGGAAAAGGTATTTCCTCAATTTAGGGCATATTTCAATAATGTTGACTATAGCCTATCACCATTTGTCGTTTTAGAAAAATTTTGCTAATCCGTCCAAATAGTGTGCTACTTACTTCAAGATTAAGACGTCTAAAGTCAAAGTGCAAATTACGCAATACTGGAAGTTTTCGCTTGGTTTTGACAAATTTTTGCATGGAAATTCCCTGCAAAAATATATTTATCTTCACAAAATTTAAATTGAGTTTTTTTTATACAATATTTCTATTGTTTCTAAGTTTCAAGTATTTTCTCTTGTTAACTTCGTCCGCTGATGTAAATCGAGTTAAGATAAGCTAAGATACCAACTAACATTTAATTAGGATTGGAATTTGCTATGCATGACGTCGAAAACCGTTGACCTGCCTATTAGAGATTACTATTAACAGATCTTTAGGATGAAAAAAAAACTTAAAAATTACGTAATTTCGCTGAGTAACGCTAAAATTGGATAGAAAATTAGAAGACTATATTCATCAAATAAATACCAATGCATAGGTGTCTTAAGATCTCCCTTTGGTTTGACGATATTCCTCTTATAATCGGCACCGAGGTCTTCTAATCTTTTTTACACCTTTATAAAGATCTGTTCTAAACTGTTCACGATAGGTTTCTTTCAAGAGTAGATGTTTTGGCTAGAGATGGTCAAAGAGATGGTCAAAGCAGTTCCTTTCAGCCGGGTTGGCACGTTACGAGTGGATTCGGAACGAACGAACTCCGAACGTCACTCGTATCGTGTTCTCGTGTTAAAATCCCATACGAGTAAAGTCGGACAGTGCTCAACTTGTCCGAGTAACTGTCAGAGGGAGTTAAGTCGTCTATCGGAGTTCACTCGTTCCGATTCCACTCGTAACGTGTCAACCCGGCTTTCAGTGAAGTTCTTGAATCCGAGTCACTCACTTTTAGCAACAAGTTCAGTGAAGCAGTTCCGGAACTGTTCGTTCCTTCTTTTTGTTCCAACGTTTCTTCGTTTTCGTTCCTTCGTTCGCTCGCGAATTAGTTCGTACTTTTAGTTCATTCATAGTTCATTCATAGTTCAACTTGAGGGGAGAAGATGATGAGCGCAAAAAGGAGAGTAGATCTAGAAGATGATGACCCAAAAAAAAAGAAAGCTCAGATCTCGAAGATGATGACCAAAACAAAAAAGAGGTCAGTCGATCTAGAAAATGATGACCACCAAAAGGGCGGTAAAGTTTTTTGTCATGTGTCCAATAGAAGTGCAGTTCACCAAAAGGAGTGAGTTACTTCACTCAGTCATTTTAATTGGAACAGTTCACTCGTGAGGGACCCATCTCTGGTTTTGCCTACCTAAGTACGTGTTTTTTGATCAGTTCCAAAATATTGCGATTTAAATTGAACACTCGACCGTCAAAAAGAGTATTCGAATTATTTTCGTGCTATTGCCTGCTTCGAACCTTGTACATACTTTCTTCGAAGTTTAGTACCACAGAATAGAATAATTTTGATATTCTTTCAAAAATCGACTTCACCAAATATTTGACTATTTTCAGTATTAAATACGGATAAGATAAGGTATTTTTTTAAATTTATTAAGAACAGGGAAGGAAACCACAAAAAATCTTGTTCTGGATACATGATTAAAGTATTTAGCTATCGGCGGACAAATTATATGAGACTTCTTTTTTAGTAGTAGTCCGGATCGCTTTTCCCCGTACTATTCCACTCTGTTCTGGATATATGTAGGTAGTTAGCATTATCAAATTTTTGTTTGTCACATTTTGTCTGAAAAAATTGACTGTTTGTTTTTCAAATTTTTGACAAGGTGAGTAATACAAGCTTAACATTTCTTAGAGCTTGATCCACAGCTTTCTTTGTACTTTTCTTGATCCATTTTCATAGAAATTATATTATTTAATCCCAATTCTGCTTCATTCAACACAACACACGAATATAGCTATCACAAATCACACTGTTACACCAATTACAAAAAAATTATACTTGTACACCTATGCATGTAAGAAATATCACTAAGAAGTTTGATGTAAAGATGTAAAAGATGTAAAGTCTATTGTCTAATCTATGATAACATAAGTTTATACTAGAAATCATCACCGAATAAATATTATTATTTTTATAGCTTGTTGATTTCAAGGATATTGCGTGCCTTATGTATCTGAGTACTCTTTAGTCCAGTTTTCAAATAAGGTTCTCTTTTTTCTTAAATAATATTTTCGCACTTATTTTTTCTACATCCTTCTTTTTTCAACTATAGTTTTAGAGGTACATACAAGACACACAAAAAATTTAAAAAATTTTAAAACTACAGACTGAAAATGGCCGTCGGTAAAGTAGAAACAAATTAAATTTTTTAAATACCACAAATCTACATTACTTTCATTAAAAACATCTCTATAATGTAATAAACAACTGATTTAGCACCATTGTTTAAAAATAACAACAAAAAAAAACAATTTGTACCTTTGGCTCCATCATTTTATCAATAAGACCACATCTTGGCCGTACCGAATAACCGTACGGTAATAATGTTACCATTTTTTTTAAATGATATTTTTATGTTTAATTCTTGTCAAGTTGTGAGCTACACCAAACAACAAAATCAGTTCCTACAAAAATTTTACTCCAAACAACAAACAAACAAACTATTAAAAAACAAAACCGAAAAAACACAGCGCCTTAAACTTAGCTTATCCGAATTTTAAGCTTAGTTCACACTTTTGCACAAAACTCATTATTATGAAGTTGTAGTAAACATAAAATAAACAATTCTAAACTTATGATGATTATTACAAAAAAAAAAATGCCACTACATGCCAATATTACCTTTTAATATTCGAATTTGTTGTTATTTTCTTTTTTTGGTTTATTCATTTTTAATTATGTGCATAAATCCACTGTAACTTTAATTTTAATAATGAACAATTATCATATTAACACTATTGATAAATAAAATAATAACGAAGGGTTGTATAATACACCGAGTGTTTCATTTCTTTTTAATATCTCGAATTTTTTGTAAAATAAATTATTATAAGTTTAAAAAGCCGCCGGCACAAAATAACTTTTTAACGAAATTTTCGAATACGATACCCTCACAATGCACAAGACACCGACCGACTGAATTCAGGTTCAAAATATGGGCATGGACTATGGTGAAAACCATGTTTCAGCTAAGTAGTGTCATCTCGTTTTTTCCTGTATGCCGAAGATTGTATTTCCTTGTTTTGACTCGAGGGACAGCCCTTTTTTCGGGGTGTCGGTCTCCCGTATTTTGTCTTCTTTTCGAACGGAACGAACCCTACAATTATCCCGGTTTTTCAGTGTATTTTCTGTCATATTGGCGTTTTTTTTTCTTTCTTCAACTGCCCTTACAATTTGTCATCATAACATAAAACGATTAATACGATAAAAATGTACAGTGGCGTAGGTGGCGCCCAGCTTAAATCGCCATATCCGGTTGAGTGAGGCGAACTTTTGCAAATTTTACGCGCAGACTATTAGATGACTAGATTTATGTCGAGTAATTGAAAGATTATCGAATTTTCATATTAAAGCTGCTGGATTTAGTATAAAGTAAGTTGTTGATTTTTTATGTTTGCTCTAAAACATAATAAGCGATATTAAAATTTAAATTGGAAGCGTATACTTTGGAGGAATTTTATTCAGTCACTATGCTAATTGATTGGATTTGTGCGAATATAATTTCGGAATTAAATGGTTTGTGTGGGAAGTGGTTAATGAATGATGTTACGAGCAGTTAGACGTGAAGTAGCGAGCTGATGGTTTTGAGGTAGCGCGGTTAGTATTAAAATATTGAAGTGTGGTGTTGATAATGCGAGACGTTATTAGGTTTTTTTTTCGAAAGGTGTGAATTGAATAGAGGACCACCTAGAATTAACCAAAAAAAATCCGGCATAGTTAATATATACTATGATAATTCTGGTGTCATTTTCAAGTACCACTCTATCTTTGCTAGTCTCACAATAACAATTAATTGATTTTATCGTTAAATATTCGAATACATAATTCAAAATAGATACAAGGCAATAGTTTTGCAATATTATCACTACTCGTTCACCTACCACCCGTTTATAACGAAAGTCGAATTTAGCCTTTAAATAAGGAAATAAACAAAAGTAAGTGTCTAATAAGCACAATGTCCTCGTACTTACCATAAAAAAACATGTAAAACCAGATTGAATTATCCGGCCAGTGTGTACAAAACAAAAAACATAATTTCTGGCAAAATTCTATTAATGCAAATTTTGTATTTATGTATATGTATTCGATTTATTAATGATCGAAATTTTATATACCTACTATCAGATATTATTATCCACACTATTATTCATCAATATGTCCATTATTTTAAATAAAAATAGGTGACAAATGAGAAGTATCTATTTAATTCGATATCTTAGTCAAATGGCAAAATCCTAGGCTAAATATCAAAGTCGTGATTGGACGGACCATTGTACAAAATCTTTTAAAGATTGAAGTCGAACGATAAGTAGTTTTTGGGGCGTTGTAAAAATTTCTAGGTTGCTTTGATTATGGAAATTATATTGAAAGATACCTACATTTTTTTTTTTTTTAAGTATAGATGAGAATAATCCAGGAACCAGATAACATAAACAAAATAAAATAATTGATTTATTGTAGATTCACTAACAATATCATAAACTTAAGACTGTGAAAAGGTGCGAAATTGACAATTATTTTATTAATTTACTAGTTAATTTATTTCAATGGATTTTATTTAGATGCTATGAATATTGGCCCAGTAAGTCTTCGTTGGATTTAAGGAACAAGGATTCAAACCAAAATTTTTTTTATTGTTATACTTGAAAGATGATGTAAGTGAAGACCAATGAAGTTAAAATTTGGTTTTGAAATACAAATTCCTAGTTTAGCTACACAGTAACAAATTTTTTATTTAAATTTACACTGGAATAATAGTCAATTTGAATGTAATTTTAAATTTTCAGTCAGTAAATTTCAATTTGCAATCAGTAAATTTTAACTTTGAAAGCAGGAAGCAGCTCTTGAATTTACACTTTGAAAACAGGTGTATAATTAACACTCTTCAAGATACACTTATTTCTACACTTGGCTGTATGTAAGAAACGAACCCACGATTAATTCTGGCGTTTAATTTTCATTTCAGTAGAAAATAAAATCGAACGAAGCGTTCAACTTCGTGGTTTATATGAAAATTAACGCAATTTTAAATTCGTAAATAAATATAGCCTATTTTACACGAAATGTTGTGTAATTTCAGTTGAAAAGTACTTAAATAACTTACTAATTCCATGAATTTCGTGTAAAATCCATTTTTTTTTAAACAGTGTAGTTATACATAATTACTTTTAATCCTTTTCAAAACCAACCAGTTCAGACTTCTTCGACATTTGTCGATCTTTAAATCCACATCGATCCTATTGTTATCGTTAAATTTTGAAAACACCTAACTCATTTATACAGTTCGCAAAATGCTCCTCTCATGGTGTTGTTTTTTCAGTGCATCGAACCTAAGGCTCGAGGGCCGAAAAATCAAAACAACGCTACTTTATTAAGCGAACAACATCTTATCCTGGACGGTGTTTATTTATGGCTTGCGAATGACCACGGGTAAATAATGGATAAAAATTAGCCAGTAGTCGTATCTATAGCAACTTTGAATTGGACATAACTAAAACGATAACTTGACGCGTATTTGTTTTGTCTGAGGCGCCTGAAATCGGTCGTTATCAATAAATTTTTTCCCTTCTCGATGGTTTTAAGATCGCAAGGTAGGAATGGAAACAATGTTTCTTAAACAAGTGGACGTATTTTTAGAAGTAGTTTGCAGTTTTAGCAGTTTACCGGATAAGAAATGATAGAAATCGCTCTCCATTGTGCATATACACGAGATAGTACACAATTTCAGCTACCACGTACAAATTCCCAGTTTCAAAAGTAAAAGCATCTCGGACACTAAAATTTCAAAACATGAGACGTTTTCCAAGAAAAATTATGATAAAGATCACATGGATTTTGGCTGGCATTAGAAAATTCCGTGATCACACACATGGCAACCGGAGACGTCTGATTTAAACAGTGCTTTCCCGAGGAGGAGCACTTCAACGGTCAATACCGATCGCATCCATGCATTCGCCACGTTATTTGATCAAAATAGAAATACAAAGTAACGATAATTTTATGTAATAATGGCGTGCATATTTGGTTTTGAACGATCGCTTCAGCTCCCTAAGACCAAGATAGACTGCTTGACGTTTTGTGAAAGCCGAACTTAGTCTACATTCATCCAAACGCTGTTTCTAGAAGCAAAAATATTTCCCACATGTTTTTAAAGTTCCATCCAATTGTTTTGACGCGATCATATTTCCATATCGTCAGATTGGCATTTAAGGCTTCCTTTTAGTGCACTATGAACGTTAGTACAGCAAGTAGAAAACTTATGGGGGTAGCTACTTGTAGAGATTGACGGCTCACTTGCGCTTAAATTGAAAGAGAGATTGTGCTGTGGAAGTGTCCGAATTCCAGCATGTACATATGTGTGGATTGTTTTGATAGTACTTTAGATCGGTAGACTAAATAATAAGTATTCCATATTACGAGTTAAGACGATTACCCAAAAAGATGGTTCTCGTTTCAGTTTTCTCCATAAGAAAGAATTAAATAGTAAATACATTAAGTAAATAAAAAATAAGTTTTTGACTATTTCTCACGATCACATCCCTTCCACAATCGAGTACAACAAAATAAATTCTATCGATTTATGTTCAGTCTAATGTTGTCAAATCAAAGGTCACACAAGATCTCATGATGATGTGCAAGAAAAAATATATTCGACTTTCTATTAAAATTTATTCACCATTCCTTTAAAAATCTGACCATTACTATCAGATAATTCTAAAAAACCAGAACTTAAATTTAAAAAATCCATGTTTAATATTTTTAGTGAATTTCAATATTTTTCGCATTAAAAAAAATCTATATCTAATACTTTTGTATAAGTGAAGAAATTGATTAATGCTTTGGAGAGCTCGAATAACAGATTTTTTTTTATATATAATATGTATTTATTTTTTAACAACTTCTAATTTTTTATAATTTTAATTAATGAAATAATATATATAAATTTGTATTTTCTTCTTTTAATTGATTAAAAAAAATATAAACCCATCGGTTTTTTTTTAGATTTGTTGGCTACAGCTTACAATACCTACTAAAGCTTGTAGGAACTATCTCACACTGTCAAATCTTTGTTTGTCAAATTATTTTCATTGTAGGGGAAGGTTGGGCAAAGTGAGCCCTCTAAGGTGTGTACCGAAATTCTGTAAAATGAGTAATAGTTATAAAATCCTTATCACGAAAAATCGATAGATTAGGAGTTAGCTTAGTCATATATTCATTTATATAATATTACAATTTTATTTGTATAGTATAATTTCACCCAAAAGTGGAGCGAAAGAATATGGCGATGGATCAATTAAGACAAGCAATATGATTTTAATAAATTCAAGCGAAATTAAGTCTGTTGCGAATGTAATTTATTTCGCTTGGAGATTGGTCTTTTGCAAACTAGAAATTTTACCTTGCTGGCCCACTCTCCCCTACTACTAAAGTTTGTTTTTTCATACATTGAGATATTTAAAATTTTACGTTTGAAATAATTTAAAAATATTGGTATGCGTTAATATAATACAGGTGATGTTTTAACACTATAATCCCATTAAATTTTATTATGCAGTAATAATCATTAAAATTGTTAAAGAAAATAAGTGATTTTTTTTAGCTCCAAATGGACTTACCATACTATATACCACTTTCAAAAATAGCTTGTTATGAGAAATAAAAACAATAGGAAATTTAAGTCCATATTTTTATTGATATTGACTTTATTAAAATTGACTTTTTAATGAAAAAAATAATAATTAAAAATAAAACTTTTTTTTGCCGATGGACTTAAGTATACCACTTTCAAAAAACGACTCATATCAACCTCTTGGTAAATTTTAGGAACTTAAGATATATATTGCTTAAAAAATATACGTAATTAACTAAAACGATTCAGTAATTAAATATGTCCCTGTCCTTATCAAATTTTCATCTACTTTCTAGAAATCCTTATATAGCAGAATGTCTGAAGAAATCAAATCCAAGATTTCTTTTTAAATACTTTGACTTTACGATTCTTTTTGATGGATTGGACCTCAGATTGCTGATAAACACTATAAAATCGCAATACGTCCGCATTAAATTATTTTTCCGTACAATTTTTCCTCCACAAAAAAGCAATTTACAACTTTTAATTATACTTGAACGTAATTTCATGCTCAATTAAAACCAAAATATTTCAATGGAAAAATTCCGGGAAAATTTAAATGCTGCAAATTGAACATGAATATCAACACTTAGCGAAACAGAATGCCATTACACAGTTCGTCATAAACAGAACAAATAAATTATCACAACATTGATGATGAGCTTCGGGATTAAACGAAAAAAAGGTGTCGGGAAGTACGTAATGAAAATGAGAACTTCTTCAGAACAGCCGCATTAACCCTTTAACTGGGAAAATAAAACATTATGCACTCACTCGGTTACGTAATTATTATGAAAAATAAAATGAAGAAAAGTCTGCAATTTGCACTTGCCGAGAATATAAATTACGACTAATTGCACGCAATTAATTGGCTGGCCCGAAGGCAGTTCGAATTAATGACAAATGGTAAAGTCAACATATTGTTTGTTTTTTTTTCTATATCCTGATATTTATAGCAATTTCGTTAATAGAGTTCCTTTGTAAAGAATTCGATTATTTTTATAAATAAACTAAAAATAAATCAAAAGAAGAAAAACATATAATGCTGAAATAATAATAGAAAGAAAAAATCAATGAAGAAAATTTTTATTATAAAATAGAAATCCAAAAAATCTTTAATAATTACTTACAAAAAATGAAAGCCGAATAAAATACAAAATTAAATTATAAATCGACTTACTATTAATATTTTATAATGATTAGGTCGGTAGGTACATGATATTTTTGGTAAAAGTGTATTTAAGTCAAAAACTACAGATAAGTCAGGAATAATTTGAAAAGGTTTCTTGTTTTTTCAAAAATTAAAATTAAATACTTTTACGATTACTACCGGACAATTACCAAATACCGACAAAAATTACAATTAGTTGTGTACATGGAGGCACAAGATGTTGTTCTCAAAAATATTAATTCAAATTTTTTTTCGTCACATCGTGGTCGGTTTTATTTACCGGACCAGTGAGCTGATACAGTAAACACGTGGTTACGATCAAAATCGTATAAACATATGTATTTTTGTTTATGGAATATTTTAATGGTATATTTTGGCGATAAGAAATAGCTTAGTATTTCATAGCACGCATTTGCCTAGTGGTTACAAAATACAACATTAGCAATATAAGAATCGATAAATTGTTTAAAGAATCGGTAGTTATTACGCGCCACTGCTGTTCTGTTCTGTTCTATTTAACACATAGGTAATTACGTATACTTTTTAAATCGTGTAAGATATGATATTAACAACATTTTTTTTAAAAAATTTTGGTCGAAACCAATCGTGTCGTTAATTTGGACTACAGCCCAAAAAAAGGAATCAAGTCATAATCCAGAGTAGAAAAAAATCCAGGAATAAAATTCCAAAGATCAGATAAATAAAAATTTAAAATGTAAATACAAAGAAAAGAGGAAATGATTTAAATGGTGAACAAATAATTATTATTTTTAATATTATTTATTTTAACTATTGAGCTTAACTTTATTTTTTCCCTGTGATCTTTGTCGCTCTTCACTGTTAAAAATCCAATGGTAAGTATTATCAGAAAATACCTAAAAATTAATTTTTAAAATTTTTAATATTTTTATTTTTCAAACTTTTGGTTTAGTTAAAAACTATTATAATAATTCTATTTCATTGGACATTTTTTAAAAACACTTTCAAGATGTTATAATACATATTATAAATATGGAAAAGTCTGGTCAGTCAGTGTCCATCTTTGATCTTTGTTGTTCTTCACTATTAAAAATACAAAGGTAAGTATTATCAGAAAATACTTAAAAATTCATTTTTAAAATTTTTAATATTTTTATTTTTCAAAATTTTGGTTTAGTTAAAAATTATTATAATAATTCTATTGGACATTTTTCAAAGACACTTTCAAGATGTTATAATACATATTATGTATAAATATTGTTAAGTCTGGTCAGTCAGTGTCCATGGATTTTATGTTGTACACTAATTGAGGATTATTGCGGTCGGGTATTAACGGGGTGAAATATCCTTCTCTGCCAAGAAGAGAATGAATGTGCGACTTGAACTCCTGAAATCTTATTTGGTATTGTACCACCTCTTTCACTAGCTAATAAGCAATAAATGTTCTATTTTTTTAATAGTGTTTTAGTCGTGCCAAATGAATTGTTCGTTCGTATGCGACGTAACCAGTAAACCATCCTGTCACGGTCTAAGAACCGTACAACAATTCATCGTGGGTGTTCCATCGTCAACTTGACATTTTCTCAAGCCACTGATCAATCATCACCGTCCTCATCATCATATAGTCCGACTATTATACTGAAAGTAAAAGCATTCAAATGGAATTTACGACGTCTTCAAAACCCCATAAAATCGATACGAAAAATCACCAAGAAACCCAGAACAGTAAAACGAAACAAATTACACTATTTAAAGTTCTCCACACTTGGCACAATGTCAAGGTTAATCCGATCCACATTAGCACCATCTCCAGCCTTTTCGATCCGCCCTATAAAGTGGCCAACAAGTCTTCGAATCCGCTGCACCTTCCTACGTTTGTACAACTCGTTACACATTTGCGCTGCGTGCCCACTACTTGTCCCGATTGCAAAAATTCTGCAAAAAACACTCGCGTTTTAAGCGACGTGACTTAATTTCTGAGAGCACGAATAAAACTCAGAAACAAAAGGGAAAAATGAATTAAATTAACACTAGGGAGGTCTCACGGATCAATCGGATCATAAATCTTAGCCGGGAGATGCTGTGGAGCTTGGAGGTTCCTCGTCTCCCTATTGTACGTATTCTGTAGGTCTGAAGATTTTCAAGTGTTTGCGCAACCAACGTCTTTAATAAACGATACGTTAAGAAGTCTGGACTTAGTTCGAGACCCCGTATGCTACAACCGCTGGCCATCATCGATTCAGGAAGATGAGGGCGACCTCTGTTCCGTTTCGACAAGCGACCAAAACGCTTTCGCGTACAACATGACAAGAAACAGGTACGTTAAGATGTGTCTCCCGAACGTGGTGTTTAAAAAAATCGAAGAACAGGTAAATATTGTTTAGCATTAAGGAAAAGCAAAAAAAAAAATCACAAAAATAAATACACATCATAAGCAAGCAAACAAGGTGGCAAAGATGGAAAATTCTGCACGTAATAATAAAAGACGATAACTTACGCTATAAATCCGCAAAATGTCATAGCATTGCGAAAAAATGGAAATACAATTAATTTTGGCACGTCACGGAGTGTCGCAGGGAACCGAAAGAGTCGTTTGTTCTTTTCCAGCCTGAACTACCAAGGTAATAGGCATATCGATAAAACAAAACTTTTAATTTCAATTCTGAAGAGTAATAAATCTTCGGGCATGATTTTCGGGAACTAATATCGGTAGCCCAGAGTTAACGCGTTAGTCCATTATTCTAGAGGTCGTGGGTTCGAGTCCCACTCATGACATTCATTTTGTATACAATGTTCCTTATTTGTCAACATTTTTAAACTTCTTATTCCCCATTTTCCCCTCTCTTATTGGCGGTTGAATTAGGGCTAATATAACTGGACAACAAAATAATGATTTTTGAAATCATACACTAAATCCAAAACCAGTGTGAATTAGCCGCCATTTTAAAAAAAAATTGAAATGAAAGAGTTTAAAATGTTCTAATTAATATTTGTTATACTAAACGCACATTAACTGTCATACCCGGTACAGACTATACGTTTTAAACGCGTTTAAGTAGGCGTGTTAAAAAAGTAGTGTTCAGACTAGACACTTTATTTTATTTTGATACTTGATGGCTTGATTTGTTTTGACAAGTAGACATTCAGCTTGTTTTAGCAAATTTATGATTTCTTAATTATTTGAAACAAAAATGTTTGTATAGCAGTATTGAAAAGTTAATTAATTAGCTAATGCAGTCGTTGTACAAGCAAAAAATTGAGTTTCGACAGCATTAAATAGTTTCTTGCAAAGCTTACTTCGACTTCCGCCAGGGTAGCAGTACATGTTTTCGGTTTAACGCGTTGTAGCTGTTTTCGTAAACGCGTTCGGGAAGTGTTTTAGATAACCCGATTTACACGCGTTAATCTCGTAGTCCGAATAAAGTATTAGGCTCGAATTGAAGTAAAAATATCATATCAGGACCAGATAGATATCGATAAAAATTTTTCGTTATTATGTTAATTTTAATTTCTCAAACATCCTAATTTTCACATGTTTGAGTAAACCTTCAAATTTTTTTCATTAACATTAAATCAATAATATTTCTTTTCCTATCTGAACAAATTAAGCGCTTTCGGGTAATATTATTGCAATAAATTTTGTCTAACGAAAAAAGTTTTGAAGGAAACAGTTTTTTTTGAAAAAACCAAGTAGATGGTAGAAGAAATTATGTTAAAAAATTGTATAAAAAAAAATCACATCGATAACGGGAAGATGGTAAAGTCAAAAAAGCGTACAAAACGTTCAATAGAACTTGTTCTTAATTAATTAAAATGAAACAGATGTGTTTCATATAATTTCAATCGCATCGACTAATCCTTTAATTGAAACTCTCTCTAAATTTATTATCCACCCATATTTTTAGCCAGACATTTCATATAACTCTGCAAAATTTCACCCCTTTACTGATTCGAATATATGAATGAAGCCTCTGCCTAGACGCCATGATCTGCAATCTACTCATACCATATATCCGATTACAATCCGCCATCCCATTCAAAGCTTGTTATCGGTATTTTGTCGGCGTTCACTTTAACAAATCGCCAACTATAAACAGCTTTACATCAACTATTTTTCACATTTCACGCGAATTTGTTCGCATAAAAATCCCAACACACCCTAAAATAAATCTTCGACTTACCTACCCCAAAATTTTTGCCGCCTAAAAAAAAATCCTATCACAAAATAATAAAACTATCGACGAGGAGAAAATTCACTTGGACAACATCGCAATATATCTCCGATGTAATTTGATATTACTTGCAACCCCAATCTGACTCAAGAACACCCCATTAATGAGAATTCCGGAAGGTCGAAGGCAAATAGGTCGTCGTTATATTGTCGCAAATTACATCGACCTTTTTCCGTCTACTGAACTGCAACGAAGATATTTATTTGTCGAGAATATTTTATAAGGTCACTTTGATAATTTACACATTTATCGAAGAAAAAAAGGTCTTTTTTGCAACTCGAAAAATCTTTGTCCGAGCGTAACCCTTTTTTTTAGTAATTTTCGGAAAATTCAGCATTTTCTCTGTCGTAATATTCCGTGGGAAACTTAAATTTTCGATTAAGAATTTAATTAAATCAAAAAAAATTAACCCTTTCGAAAGCACAATGCAACCCTTTTCGTAGAAGCCAAGACATTTATATGATATTGGGAAATAGTTCATCAGTGAACGGTATAGTCAACAATGAAGCAATAGACGGGCCTTAAAAAAAGGTTTAAAACCGTCGCGTTTTTATGTTTTAATGAAGCAGTTCATCGCGAACTAAAGAAAATTTAATAAATTATTAAAATTTAAAAAAACTTCTTCAACGGATTTCGAAAATTTCTCACCATTTGCAATTTATAGAACTTCTACTGTCCTGTTCGTTGAAGGGATAGTGAAGGGATGTTACGTATTGACCATCGTCGATAAACAATCGTGTTATAGAATTGGGTTGACCTTAGATCACAGCATACCAAAATATAAATCTGTCGAAAAAAGCAAGTTTGTAGAAAATTAAAAAGGACAGAGTGGGCCAAACTTGTATTTGATGGACCAACTGGGTGGCTAGCGAGAGATCTAAGGACTTGAACCTTGTTTGTGTAAAAAAGACAAGCTTCAAGTCCTCCCCTGGTAGAGATAAAATCATTCTTGAGAGATCTCATGAATTGGGTGATAAAGCGGCATCAAAATATGCGAACGCTAGGTTTTTATACAAGCTAAGCCTTAAATATCTAGGAAGTTTTTGCTAAAACGTAATTGTAGATTGACCCTTTAAACTTTTTTGGCAACTGAATAACTTCACCGCAGACTAAATTAGCAAGGAGTTTAACCCAAAAAATTATATTAGCAACTCCAAGTTTTCCTCAGCAAATACCTAACATAATATACGAATGTATAGCGTCAAAAACAAATTTGAAGAACTTGTAGGTCACACTAAAGTTAAAGGTCAACAGTTTTATTTAAATTTACTTGAAAAAAAAAATCCAGTCAAATTGTTCAACAAATAAAGACAATTGGACAAAAAAAACGTTACATACACATGAGGAAACGGGAGGTCATAATTCAGGTACGCCATTTTTTCAAATATTATATTTTATAGTGAAAATGTAGTCAGCTACTATAAATGTAACATTTTTGTTTGTCAAACAGTTTTATATGGCTGTTTGACAAGATCGCACTTAGCTGAAAAATTGAACTTGATTATTGGTCAAACATTTTTGGTCAAAAATATTGGTCAGTCTGTTGCGAGCATAGTACCTAAAAAAATCATAACTAACGAATATTTATTATACAAAAGTTAACCAAAATATTCTGCAATCAAACATAAACGCCAGACTAGACTAGACTAATCAAATTGATTGGAGAATCGTCTGCACTCTATATAAACTTTCCTTGACCAAGCAATTTTCTAAAATTGTTTTCTTATTATATTTTGTAAATAAACTAATTTTTTATAACATGACTCACAAAGGAAAAAGAAGACACGATTAAATGCAAGAATCTCAGACCCATCAAAACTCACAGAAAAAAAAAGCAATTCGCAAAGCCAGCTTTAGGTCACGCCACATAATCATGCTACGCTAAATCACGTATTATGTCGAATCGGAGACTCACATGCTAAATAATAATTTTGCATACGTAGCATTCCACATATCACGGCAAACATGCCTTTAATTATGTCTCGAACGCTATTGTGGGATTTTTGTAGCAAAAATTTTTCTCGAAAATAAGGATTTTGTTGTTGTTCAGTTTTATTTTGAAATCAACATCGTTTAGTGATTTCTGATTTCCAAACACCCCATTGTGATAAGACAAGTCCCTAATGGAGCTTCCCTCAAATGCGTTCATTTTACAACAAAAATACAACGGACACAATATTTTGACCGAATTGTTTATTTTGGCTATTTTTTTCGATCGAGTTGCCACGATACGTATCACGCTGTTTATTTGATTTGTGAAGCGATAATTAGTCGTTTGATACTGCCAATTTATCGTAACACACGTTCCAATTTGACGCCCCTTTGGTTTATTTGAAGTTGTGAATTTTTACGGCGACGATGGCTTCTGTAGTTCTCAGATAAGTGGAACGTTTATTTTTATTTATACAATTCGATTAAAATTTTGAAACTTAAGGGAAAAAAGTAGATAAGCTTTTTAACTGAGAAAAAGGGGGAATATGATGAAAAACTAATTAAACTAAAATCTCATACTTCAATGATAGTGTTCTTAGACAAAAAGGAAAACACTCATCCAACAATCATTTTTTAAAACATCTATTAGGCTGTAATCCATACTGTCAAAATTTTGACCAAAAACTTTTGGATTAAAATCATTGACTTGATTAATCAAAAAAAAAATTGGCATGCATAATTTGATGATTGCAAAAACATACTGTATTTGCTAGTAAACAATTTGATAGCATCGATTAGACTATCTGCAAACGAAAACATCTTAAGATTATAAAAATAAAATTATATTTTAGCAAAAACGTCCATCGTGATGATATGGTGAAATTCATAGAAAACAAAGTGGTTGGTTGGTTCTTTGGCATATTATTAATTTTAACAAAAATATCGATTCAGTTCACAATATTTATTGTTTTTATCACTTGCTGTTGCTGATACGAATGCTCCATGTATATTTAGGTAATATTTCAATAAACGTTACTTATTAGCTGTGTTTTTTATTCCCGGTTAACCATAAAGCTCGACAAAATTGCATGGCAAAACAACAACAGTGCGGTTATGGTAAGCGCACTGTTGTTGTTTTGCCGTGCAGTTTTGTCAAGCTTTATGGTTAACCGGGAATAAAAAACACAGCTATTATATAATTTATATATTTAGTTCAAATATTCTTCAGTGCCACCTTCCTTTAGTATAAGGTTGCGATGGCAAGAATTTGACATTTAAACTTCGCAGAAATTTGTTTGGCATATTATTAATTTTAACAAAAATATCGAGGGAAAAAAAGTTTGGGGGTGTGGGTGTAGAGGGTGAGGGTGGGGAAGGATGAGAAAGAAAAAGTTCCGATGCTTATATCTTAAGAATTTATAATGATAGGAAGCTGAAACTTGGTATTTAGATAAAGCTATAGTAGTGGCATGGTGGAAAAATAAATTTTTTTTTAGGGGTAGTATGGTACGGTGGTGGGGGGTGTTTTCCCTAACTTCAGAACGGCTTATGCTAGGAAGTTGAAACTCGGTACGTATATGTAAATCAACTAGAAAAGTAATTCTGATAAAAAAAAATTCAAATATTCATTGGCGTTCAGAAGGGGGGGGCAAAAAAAAAATATCGGTTAATATAAAATGCATATATTTTCACGATTTTCGTCATATCTACTAGGTCTTTCGAAAGATTGAATTCATTTTTATTCTACGAATTCTTCATGTGAATACATAGAATGTGTTTTCAAGATTTTTTGAAATTCGACTCCTAAGAGGGTGTAAACTGGTTGTATACTTTTTCATGAATTCCACCATGTTTCTCAGGTCTGATCAGATATCGAATATCTTTTCACTTCCCCAGGTTTGTTTAATAATCACATATTTTTAAGTTTTGTTTTTTTCAACCTCTAGACCGCATCCCGGAATATGACCCAATTATTTAATTCATATGTTACACCCTTTTCTAACCGCTTCCCGAACTTTTTGTTAGGTTTTCAGTCACATAGTAACATACACCGCATCCCCGAATTGAACGCGTTCTGAACTTCTGCCGGAAAAATAATACAGTTGCGCCCAGACTGTTGGCAGATTTTTTATATTCAATGATCCCAATTGACAAGCCAGACTAAAAAAAATCGGTTCTTCGAAAGCTAAAGTCTGAAGCTTATATAACATATGGAAGACCAATACTGCAAGCCAATGCTCATTCCAGGATCACACAGGAATAAATCGATGATGATTTTGAGCTACCGCAATAATACCGATAAAATTACGAGAACTCGATAGTTTGAAAGGTAGAAAATTCACCTGAATTTTAATAGGTGAAAAACTTTGTATGCACGTTGTTCTGAAGGTCGTATGCATACTCTCCGTTTTTTTTCATAACTTCGAAAGTTCTTTCCATTTTAAAAATCGATAAAAAATTAAATCAAGTTCGTGTCCATATCGACCATATTTCATCGTCCTTCTCTCTGAACTTCGTGTATCTCGCTTAAATGCAAAATTTCCGGAATTCGTGCTGTACATAGAATCATAGAGGGTAGAGGGTAAATTGCATGTACACAAACGCCATCAAGGGTAGAATAAGAGGGTATATATACGTGGCGTTGTCATGGCCTCTACTTGGTTTTCCCAAGCATACTAACATAAATTTGTGGTGTATTTGTTACGTTCGGAATATTTTTCGCCCCCGGTTTGAACACGGAAAACTGGGTTTGGTCGATATTTGATCCGCCTTTTGCCGTTTGCCATCGTTGTCTGATGTCTGGTTACTCTGTAGCAAACAAGAGATAGCACTTTGATTTTCGTCTGACTCGTTTTACCCTGCAGACGGACTATAAACAATAACAACAAAAATAGAGAGAACGACACAAGACTTCTTGCTTTTTACTTGTGTTAAGGTGGTGCGGTTGCAGCATCTTCTTGAAAAACATCTTTAAGACAAATTCTCATTCTCTCTACAGTCATCTCGCTTTTCAAGTTTACAAGCCTTCGATGTGAACAATTCCAATTAAAAAAATTGAAAAGATATTCTACAAGACGGGGTGCCTGTCTTTATGTTTTCTACGAGTCTTGGAAGTCTTTTGGACTTGTTTTCATGATTTTTGCAAAGTGTTCTGCGAAACGGGTTTTAAAGACTGCCCCCTCAAACCATTACTGACTGCTATGAGGTCTCAGAATAAGCGAAGGTATGGTTCAAGTGTGCTTACCTGTCTTATGACGGGATGACGATGATGATGGTACGCGGGAGCCACATTGCTTCTTATTTTTTGTGCTTTTAGGCATCTTGTCAACTATTTTGAGACGATATTTATGGGTGTCTAAAAGCTTATCTTCGATTGATTTTATGGGAGTATTTTGACATTTTTGTGGGGTATTCTGAGGGAATTGACAACATTGATAAAAATGTATGGTATCTATTTTCGATATTTGGACTGTCGTGGGAAACTTTTGGAGAATTTTTTTCTTTTCAACAAGGAGCATTCTATTCCTCTTTTTAATTATAGATTTTGATAATTGGTCGGGTGTATCTGAGTAAAACGTCATACCTACAAAAAGGGCTCCCACCTGCGCTAACTATTTAAACAAAGGTTTCGTTATTCGTTCAGTTAGATGTAATGTCTAATTGTCAAGAAATCGTGTAAACAAGAGGTATAGTAGGTACCCAATATGAATCAGGTGGTCATGCTTAGACCAATAACTTAATATTTCATTGCTGAGTGCGGACTTGAAAAGTATCTCCGCACGGTATCCTATTCTGATGATAGAAAGACGCAATATTTCCTTTAAGAAAAGTGTAGAAAAAAATGCATTTGATAGAGGTCAGCTAATATTTCCACTAATCACTTAGTAGAGCCGTGCAAGAAAACATTCGGCGATTGAGAAAAGGCCGAAAACCTGATAAATTTCCTAGTCCGAGCAGCTGTACTATATTTTATTTGTTGTCAGCATACGAGGGAAGGTAAATATTGAAGGAAACATTACTTACGTCCTTAACATCGTTTCATATTGTCAACCATCATATGTCCTGGAAGTGAAACAAAGACTTCCACTAGTCCTTCACCAATACAATAGCCCGTTCTACTATACAATTTTTCCTTTCACAAGACCATTACTAGTGCACAGTATCCCGAATTTTAGTTAGTTTAGATGAAGAACGTGTAGCCGATTGACTGACATCACCCCCATTAATTCGCTTCAATAATGAGGGCTTATGAAAGGTTGTAAGGACACCATCGAATCGACAACAAACAAAAGTAATCCTTGATGAAATGGCGTCGTTCTAAGTAGTTGGTGTGGTGTGGTCTCGTCTATAACAAACACGTTATAATGGCGAGAAATATTTGAATTCTGGCTGTTATTGTGTTATGAAATGATCCATCATAAACGAGATAGCTTCTTGGATTTATGTACCCAGGCGATGAGCCACTATATGCAGCACAATAGCAGCTCCATCCAAGAATGTCAATATAGCGAAGAGAGCAGAAAAAGTGCAATCACGACATAAACAAAAAAGAAATTACTCTGAGGGCTGCTTAATGCAGTAGCATATGGAACCTATGGGATGGACGCTGAGATGATCCAAAGCCCTGGGCGAAAGATTCTTCATACAGGACGACAATGGATCGTGAAGAGAAATACACATTTTGTGATATCGAATTTCAAAACGGTACAGAGATCCCGGGTATGAAGGTTTGGTATGTAGAGCCCTCTTCAACTCAGCAGAATAGCAGCCACCAGAAGTTCGGAGCATTTAATGCCACGATACCGAACAATGGGAATCTCAAAACTATACCGACAGTGAATACTATCGAAAATATAGTACCGAGTTGGTACCCTATATAGGAACTACACTATGCTTTTTTGCTGATGCCTCAAAAATGGCGATTCGGGCTGAGTTGTGGAACAGCACTTTTGATTGTTGGAATGAAATAATTGTCTATTTGGCGTTATAGCATTTGAGGAAGATATCTTTTGATTTGTTGTTAAAGTGTACAAAACACGAAGTAGAAGTCAAAATGCTGTTGATTTCAATACCAGTAAGATCGCTTGCTTTACAATATGCTAAAAGTTTTTACTACCATACTATCAAGCCAAATACATTTGTTTTTATATAGCCTTGTTTAATTTTGTATCCCTCGCTACCAAATATTAGTCCAAAGAAATTTAATACAAATTTAGTAAAATTTTTCATCAAAAATAGGCCTGGTTAAATAATGTTAAATTCTCATTTAACATTACATATTTGTTTTTTTTTTCTCTCGAACTAAACAATTTAACAAATATAAATCACACTATTCTAATATGATTGCATTTGGCAGCGAAAATAGTCTGTAAGAAAGTCTATATAAAAATTTTCAGAAATTAAAATTAATAGAAGAAAAGACTGATCAAAACTTCGACAAAAATATTTTGGATAAAAATTATACTTGAAAAGACCGAGAAAACAAACAAAAAACATTATACACCTGACTGTTAATGTTAAACTAAATCTCGACTAGATAGCATCTTGATATCAAATAAGAGAAATGGATGCATTGCCAGTGCACTTACTAGCAGTAGGAAGCCCACTCTCCAACTAGCAAATAAACTTCGCATTTTTCCGGAGGCTATAACTTCGATAAGGCTTCGATAAGACTGTTGAGCGAAAGTTAACCTCTATAAGACCTTATAGAAGTAAGTACCAACAGTCTTATGGAGCTTTGTGAACTTTTAAAGCTTCTGTAAAGCCGGCTACAGACATTTCCTGCTTTTCTTGTTTTTCGCATTTCGTGAGTTTCTCGTCTTATTTCAAGAATTACATGAACCTTGCGAGAACACGAGAGAGAATTGTACACACAATTCGCAAGTTTCGAGTTTTCGTGGTTTCTCTACATATCGTGAAGTTCACTTATTTTCAATTTCTGAACTAGCAAGTCCAAACTTTTGACATTAACCACGAAAAAATAAAAACTCACGAGAAAGCCACGAAAAATCGTCTCGCATATTTTTCGTTACATTCTCGTCAAGCAAAACCCTTTGACGTCGTGCTTCCAGCAGAGAAAACGCACGAATCACGAATCGCGAACAACGAAACGCGAATCGCGAACAACGAAACGCGAATCGCGAACAACGAAACGCGAGAAACTCACAAGATATCTCTATACACTATTCACGAGAAAGACGCGAATGACGCGAAATGAGCGAGACGCGATAAGTTGTAGCCGTCTTAAGACTTTCGAGCGGACATGCCTAATTGGAAACATCAATTGATTCGGCTTCAACCCTACTATGAAAATATTTCAGATTGGCCTAGTGGGGTAGCGCAGCGGATTAATGTGTAACGGGACGTTGGTTCGAATCCGAGAGAGTGCAAGTTGTAAGTAAGTAAAATCAATTCGCATTTTTCAAACAAAGAAATAGTAATTTACAGGAAAATAAATTCGCAGGTGAAAGAAAACAAAAGTAAAAAATTTTATATTATTTTTCGTTTTTTTTTTTTGTAAGCTTCCGTACGGAAGGAAGAACAGCTTCGATAAGGCCTTATACCAACTATTGGAGGTTGGATATTGCTGTTGAAATATGGAGAAATGTGCAGTAGTGCGGTAAGACCTTATCGAAGCTTTATCGAGGTTCAAGAATAGCTTCGATAAGGCCTTATGAAAGTTAGTTTGGTAGTAAAATCTCTACCCATTTATCTAAGCTGCATTATACACCCGCAGGATTCAGAATTAGTTCGGCTAGACAACTTTCCACTCGAGTAAACTTGCTGCTATATATAATTGAAGTCTCAGATCAAACATTGAAACGTAGGGGACAATCCTTTAATGTATAATAGTTTGCATGTTATCTCCACAAATAGGTAGATAGAGATGCAAAGGGTTAAAAACAATAAAAGTGGAACAAAACCCCACGATTTTTTTAAGATACTGCCAAACTTATTATTTCCGGAAATCAAACTTATTCCATCCACGGCTATTTCAGTATCTACCGAATTCGGATCAATTCTACGAACAAACCCAACTCGAATCGTACCTCCATCACGCTACTAAACATTTGTGTGAAAAATTTCATTTTGTGGCTAAACTAAATAGACATGTCATCGAATGTGACAGTTTATATTTAAATGGCCTCCTCGTACAATAAAGGGATCACATAAGGTGAGCCTCTTCATCATCATCATCAACATCAGGGATCTATCGTCTTCATCGTGTCCTTCCTCGGGTATATCGCAATCCAACATTTACCTGCTTCGCAAATAGAACCACGATAAAAAAAAACAACGACAAATTCTCGTAACACGGCAGTAGCAACAAAGCCAGAAGTGCTACTCCCTTATACCGTGATCCCAAGAATTTTCATGCATCCTGAATAAGAAGTGAGTCCTCCTTTTCAATCTACAAAAGACCATCTTCTATACGGTCTTTTTCATTCTGACGATGATAAGAAACGAGTGGGTACTTCTGCTGGATGATCCAGTCCTCGGCATCATTCATTCAATTTCATACGACAGAAGAAGAAAAAGTTTATAAACCGCTCAAGCGTTGAGGATAAAGGTGGACCCAGATTAAAGGTCGGAGCGAAATACTCGTATGTTGTCACCGATTTTCTTCTATTACGGCCTGATGATCTATCGGATTTGGTCCATTCATATGATGGGTGTACCCATAATGCGAGAAAAAAAAATTATGTCGTTGACTCGGATTCAAAGTAGACTTATCGGGCTTAAGTGATGCTTAACTTGTTATAAAGCTATGAGAGAGGTGTTCAACAAGTTTTTTAAGAGGCCAAGATCCCATCGTTTATATCATACAGAAGTGGATGCACAACTACTTAAGGTGCGTGCGCATTTTGTATTGATAATGGTTAATGGGATTTAGTAGCTAAGACTAGGTATTTAATTGCCTACCTGTGATTGTAACATTGTTCTGAAGTATTCACATAATCATTTGTGATAAATTGTACTAACATTTGAATGGCTCTATGCTAAACGGTCATCAGTCCAATTTTTTTATATAATCAAATATTTTTCAAACAAGAAACTTAATGAATGCAAGGTTCGAAACAAAATTTGACAGGTCATTTGCTCGGAATTTTCCAAGTCAGTGGAAATACAGCAAGTACAGGATGAACTATACCAGCAATCTGAAAACATTGCCGACATATTGCCGCAACTAGCATGATATTGCCCTGTACTGCTTCATTAATCGCTCAACTAGATTTGGCAATACTCGTCGGGCAATTAATTGCTTGAACCTTTACATATCAGAAATTGCAAAAATTAGTTTCATCAAGCTAAGAATACTCAGCCACAAAAACAAAAACATCTCTGATCAAATCAATCATCAGACCCATATGCAATATTATGATCAAATCGATGAATCCGAATCCCCGAAGCAAAACCACTACACCCAACTGTAAGATGATATCCCTAAGCAACCACATTGGCCGTAGCTAGTACCTTCTCTAGGTTACGTAAAAGCATATTCATATGTACGAAAAAAAAAAAAATCTGTGCAAATATGAATACCTGCATTACTTACTAAAACCTACCTCTATACAAGGTACAAGGTAATAATTGAATTAGAAAAAAATTTCATCAGAGAATCGAAGAATTTCTTAACGGCTAGCGCTCACTGATAGTATGGCTTCTGTGTTGCTAGACAGCTCAGAACAAAAACGCGACGTCCTTGCTATATAGAAAGAACCAGCTCTGCCACCCGGTGAAGTACAACAACTTCACGTAAGTCGGTACAATGTAAATATGATTTCCTGTCGAATTACATACGCTCAGTGAACTGACATTGGAAGGCCCTTCGCCTTCGTGCAGGCCAAACACACTCACTATACGCTAGATTAAAAGTTCATTGGTAAGACTTCATGGTGCTTCCGTTAAAAAAAAATTTCTGAGAGAAGACGTTCATTAACGGAATTCACCTGGTGTATTTACCTGACCATACGCACGGAACTGTACTTGAGTGGATAATGTAAAATTATCCAAATTTCGACGAAGGAATTGGTTTTATAGATCAGTGATTATGGAGGTCGTCGTTTCCACGTTGAGAACATAGAACGTTGTTGTTATTGATTTGTTTAAAACTATTATTAGGAGTTTAAGACAAATAAACAACCATGAGAGTCACAAACCACAGTCAGTGGCACTATCAAATAAAAACGATGGGCATTTCGCTTAAATCAGAAGTTTTGGATTCGAACACAGCCGTACACAAAGTGCGGACCTCAGATTCTAAGATACAAAGTGCGTGTATTTTTTCCAGATACTGAACTACTGATACTGACTGAATTCATTTAAGTATTATCGAAATATTTACCTGAATTCGATCTAAAATTAGATAAAAACAATTTTAGGGTAGGAATTAGAGATGGGCAAAGCAGTTTCTTTTAATAGGTGAGTTAACTCCGACTCACTCACTTGAAGGAACTAGTTCCAGTTCCTTTTGAAGTTCATGGGGAATATGATGACCTAAAAAAGATTTTCACTTCCCCAGCGAAGATGAAGTAGTTCCTAAAAAAAGGACCTAACTCACGAAGGAACAACTTTTCAAGAGCTTCAAATCGCAAAAGAACTAGTTCCTTTTGAAGTTGTGTTAGGTGGCGATAGGAAGTACAGTTCATCAAAAGGAGTTAGTTCACTTACTTAAAGTGTGAATGTGATGACCTAAAAAAAAAAAAAAAAAAAATTTCTCACTTCCGCGGCGAAGAGCAAGTTCTTCCGAAGTCAATAAAAAAAAGGTCATCACTTCCGCAGCCAATGACTTCCGAAGTCAATAAGAAAAAGTTCCTCAATTTCTCAGGAAAGGAACTCATTCCTTTTCAAGCTGTGTCACGTGGCGAAAGGAACTACAGTTCACCAATACGAGTGAGTTCACTCATGAATGACCCATCTCTAGTAGGTACATAAGCCCCAATTTCATATCATTTAATCTTTGTAATGTTTCTCAGATAATATCGCTCATCTGTGACCCATTGACGTATGTAGATACTTTCAAAATGTACGCCTGGAGTCGCTCTGGAATTATCGGAATTTCTAGGATAGGATGGAAAAAAATTACCAAACTATTTAATTTTAATTTTAAGAAGCAGACAGTACATTTACAGAGAAACAGGTGTCTTTTCCAAAATAATTTGAAATTTGATACTACAGCATTTCATTCTTTTATCAAAAAAGATCGAAAATGAGCATTCGTTCAATCGTCAAAAGAAAATCGTCCATTCATGGAGAAAATTCCGTCTTTAGAAGAAAAATTTCTTTAGCAATTATTTTCGATAATTTTCCGAGTAATCCACGTTCGAAACTTATCCTCCTTCGTATCCTGGGCCAGATAAAGGTCTTGTTATCCGATATCGTACTCGAAGATGAACTACCTACGTACGCTGAAAGGACTACCAAGGTATGATGCTCATTTCTTGATCCGTTGATGTCAAGGACTGATACGGTTTTTTTAATCCCGACTGCAGAAGCGTAGTGACCTGGATAATAGGAATCTGGAGCAAAAGATTCAAATCTTGACTTTGACTATAACGTAAGCGGATGTGTCGATTTTTTTTTATTTCGAAAAGCTGATAGTGCTGGTGCATCATCAAAGTGCAGGGATTAAAACGAACTATACAAACAGTGGTTATACCTGTGGAGGCGAATGGACACAAGGGTGCAGTACGTTAAGGTGATGGGACAGACAACGATAATCAAGTCTCGGAGGAAGAAGAAAGTGCCTTTTTTTGGAAGCCTTTTAAGTACGTTCTTTGGGAGTAAATCTGCTTAAGTCGCTTCTCGCTTATCCTTTTCTTCCTTCTTTGCCCGATTGCATTTTGCTCGACGCATCTTACTGCTGCTGTTTGCTTTCAGCTTCAAATATAATTTCATAAGACTTGAATATTTTTTTTCTTTCGCTCTTTGCTACTATTGCTCCTTCCTTTCAAGAAATTACTTCTGAGACTTTATTGCGATTATGCTTTAGTCTTGAGATGTGAGGTAAGCTCATCGTGCAGCCTGTGTTTTGTTTGGGCATGTGCAGTGATTCCGACTGATAATCTGGCAAAACGGATTAAAATATTATGTTTGTTGCTTTTCCGAACGGATTGTATAGAGGGTTAAGGCGGGACGTTCAATGTTTATAGTGTTTTGTTGCTAAAACTTTAACCGAAAATAATTTCAGGAAAGGCGGATTTATTTGAGTAATCGAGTAAAGGTTTATAAACAAAAGATTTAGGAACATGTTTCTTTGTTCTTTTAAAAATGAAGAAGATTTGTTCCTTATTTCGGATCCTTCTCTATACTTTAGACTTTCAGAGAAGGGAAAGACTCTATTCCTGTAAAAAAGCTACTTGCTAAGAATGAGTCAATGGAGGTGACACTTTCAACCTGATTTGATGAAAACTGGTACTGATCACTAAGATTATGAGTTCTGATAATGAATCAATCACACATTCCGTTTCTAAGGAGGCTGGAATCAGGTAAGTAATTCGGTTCAACTATCATAGCGTCTTTCCAACCTTTAGAAAAGTTAGTATTTGTGTGCCCAACAACGTTGCAGATGTCCTGTGACCGCGTCCATCTAATTTGGGACATGATCCTGAAGCATCCCGAAAACATCGACCCTGTACCGACCCCCATTCGACTATTGTATATCCTTCTCGTTATGCTGCTTAGCTTCCGTATTTTTATTTTGATTTTTGGCACAATTAAGGGATGCAAAACCCTTGACCATGAGGAACCGGGACCACCTTAGATCACTCAACCTATAAAATTTACGCATTTGGTAAATCCTTTTTCCTTACACGACTTTTGAAAGTCATTCATACCATTTTCAGTGCGAGCATCAGGAAACATCCTCTTTCCTTACACGACTTTGAAAGGATACGTCCGGGAAATCGTTCTAAGAACAAGCATTTACAGTCGCCCTAATGATAGATAAATGTATCTTAATTTCATGATCACAATTACGAGGAGGACCACTTTTCAACTATTCCACTACATACCACATTAAATTCCGAATCACATTACCCACCGCGATACTGGCACACGTCTAATTAATTTAAATTTCACAGGGCAACGAATAAAAAACAAACCCCGTATACTATAAAAACGTATCGGTACCGCTCAAAAGTGGCCTTTCAATTAAATTAAAGCAAATAAACGCGGTGAAAATCCGATGCAAGGGGACATCCTCCCCATGACTTACGAGGTGAAAGATCCGTACGGCTCGTTACAGTGCCGCTGACAACAACAAAAACACATCAGGGGAGCTCAAGTTACACCAAAAAATACCCCCGAAGTACTAGGGCGAACAGTAAAAATAGCAACGACGTCACACTATACATCAACGAAAAATGGGGGTTGCTTTTTACCCCGAAAAAACCTAGCATATGTTCTCGGCGAAAGTTCATAAACTACTCTTACATAATACCGATCGGTATAGTAGCGGCCGAATCTCATTCTGCAGAAGGGAATATAACAGTGGATCGGATAACCGACATCTACACAATTTAATTATCACGTCCCTCCCGGATACTTAAAGGATTTGAAATTACGGACATAGATGTTGTTGTCGACAGTGTGTAGTAGTTGAGGGGTGGTACTGTTTGCAACCCCGGCTCCTGGATCACCCACAGAGCGAAAGAGTTAGAGTGCAATAACGTTCACTATATAATTTCGAATTGTTCATCCGTTTGTTCGCAAAGGACTATCCAATAATTTTATAAGGCCAACAAGTTTTATGCACTGATTAGACACGGTACACCTAATTGGGTTTCTGGGTTAATTAATTACGGAGTTATAATGCCACGAAGAATGTGTCGTGTCCTTTTTTGGTTTCAACTAATTACAACAATTGCTTTTCAGTTCTTAGCACAAAAAATAAATAGAAAACTGTCAGTCAAACTAATGGGCTACCGTTCTCCGAAATTATTGTAAGATTCTTGAATACCTGAAAATCCTTAATAGGAAACAGTAGCTATGTCGTTTCGATTCAATTTCGATTTTGACCATATCCCCCGCTGAGGATGTTATCTTCAATGTGTGGGCCGATAGAATATACCAACGTTGGTTGCTCTGGAATCCCTCAAGGATGATTAATTCAATTAGCAGATAATCCTTGTGGAAAGTTAAGTGGAATGTTCGACCAGAATGTACGATCCTTTTCAGCTTTTGGTTAGAAGGTTTCTTCACAATCGACTTTTTATCTTTTCTTTATTTTTTCGGCTCAGTGAACACAAAAATGAAGTGAACATCTTCGAGAAAATTAAAATTCCTTTTTTTTTGCGTCTTCTTTCGAGTGGTTTTATAAAGGTAAGAATATGCATGTGTGGGCTGAATATGACCAAACCTTATGGACATTGCGTAATCCTGTTCTGAAGATTAGTTGCAGGAGAAATATTTTTTTTTTGGTTTATAAATAAAATTAAGGTCACCAGTAAAAAATGTTTGAAAATTTTTAGTACATTAAAATTCGTTTTAGAATTATAAAAATTCTTTAAATTTCTAACGAATTGCCCAGAAATTCAGACAATTTAATTAGTAAGGGATCAAATTTATTATTTTTCTGGTGATATTTGAAATGTGTAACCGAAGAGGGTAATTACTTTCCAATTAAGCTTAAATATGTTTGATAAATACGAAGCGAATATTTTTTTAAACATTAGAAGTTCACTAGGAGTCTCATTTACTTAACTAATATAATTCCACACATGTACTAAGTTTTAACTATTTAGCATAAGCCTCAACTAAATACCCACTATAAGGAAGATAACTTTGTAGTAGAGATGGGTCGTTCATGAGTAAACTGTGTCCGGCCATGGAAAAACGGAGAAGTCATTGCAAAAACGCTACACATCCGCCATTTTGAATTTAATCTTTTTAAAAAAATTACTGTACATAGTCAATAACAAGTATTATAAATATCCATTTTTGCAATATCGATTTATTTTGTAGTTTTTTTAAAAAAAAATCAGAAAATGGCCTATTTTTCAGCCTTTAAAGTGGCATAACCCCTTAAAAAGAACTACTTCTTTGTTGTTTCGTTCGTGAGTGTGAGCCTTTTTTTTAGGTCCTCACATTCAATCCGAACTTTAAAAGAACTAGTTCCTTCGTGAGTGAGGCACCTTATTTTTAGGTCCTCACATTTACTTTCAACTTGAAAAGAACTAGTTCCTTCGCCGGGTAAGAGATCTTCAAAAGGAACTCGAACTAGTGCACTGAACTAGTTCATTTCAGTGAGTGAGTCGGAGTTCACTGACTCACTAAAAGGAACTGCTTTACCCATCTCTACTATGTAGTGTACGTCGATTGTATGGTTATAAAATTAGCAATATGCTTTTCGATCCCTAAACAAGAACCAAGAAAAACCGGACCGACCATTAAGTAACCATGCCATTGGCAAAAACGAAGGAAATATAAATATACTTCAACCCTGTTTCTACATCACTTCACCGGAAAGGGAACCTGACAAGGGTGTTGCCATACCAACTTCAGCTCTACTCTCACATATTGCGATATTTACAACCTTCATTAAACCGATCTTTATGTTGAGTCTAGGAAAGTTATTCTTACGAATTAATTTGTGTCGCCTTTTCTCCTGCCCTACCCTATCCTAGCCTACCAACCCATTAATTTTACAAGGTGAACCGCCTGAAGTGAACCAACCTCCTTCCACCTCTAATACTCATCATTCCGAGAATCACCTCGAAACACGTGTCACTGTCGTTATTTTAATTAAATCACCAACAATAGGGAACAACACGAAGTTTGATCCTATCTGTTCGAATCATCGTCACAACCGTTTGATGGATTTCCTACGGAAGGGATGCGAATAACCCTGAAATGTTATTAGGGTCTTATATTCTTTTCCTCCTCGGTTTGACCGGGAGTTGTTGTTTAAAAATCACTAATTGCACATATTCTCAGAGGACCGAAGCGCTAGTTCTTAATGTAGCGCATCTTTTACCAATTATCTGGTTGTAAGTGGGTGGTTTTCGCTTTATTTTCGGCCAATACTCTTCAACCCCTAATACGACAAGTTGATAATAAATTCAATCATGTCGGAATTTTTATATCAGTCGTAACAGTTTTATATAGGAGCCCCTGGGGTTGAGTTTGTTCTTTTTAACATGTCACGAGTGATATTTTACATTTATAGAGTCCCAGGGGATCAAATTAGCTGCAAAAGTGGGTTTATAGCACTACGCGCTTCCTTAGGTCGTATCGAATTAAATCGAATTGATGAAATGTGTAGATAAGATAGAAATTTTCGCATTTGTTGGTTATTGACGAAAATTTTATTAGTAGCGGAAGGCGGAATATTTTGAAAGGGTGTATGACAGGATTTTTGTCAGTAGCATTAGTACCGGAAATCTTGACTCTCCTAGAAGAGAATCATTTTTTTTCTGTTTGCCATATAACGGCCTAGACATATCAGGTTTTTTTTCTCGTTTTTGACATCCACTCATAATGCCGACCGCCACACTGTTAGACCTAAAAATACTTGAAAATTTCTTGGGATGAAATTCACTTTGTCATGTTGCGGCATCATCTCAACTAACATTTGTATCATATCATCGAAATTCTGGATACTGGGCGAGATGCTTTCACATCTTTGGAGTTTGAATTTGGACACTTCTCAAGGAGCGTGCAACTTTCAAGATCACAAGGGGAAATGACATTGAGTAGTTTCATGCTATGATCTATGTCGTCTGGTTGCTCTTAGGTGATAGTGTAATGTCTTAGATGATAAAGCACTGATTTTAAATACACTTGTGTTGAAGATGTAGGCTAAATAAATTCAAATTAAATAATAATAACAAATAATAATTAGATCGATTCTCAACAAAATTGTATCAATTAAGAAATATGTTTTTGCTAGAAGTGTAATTCTTGACTGAAAATAATCTAGTCCATCATCCAGGGTAAAAACTGCACTCAGATCATGTCCTAAGAACAAGTTGTCTTAAGGTGCTCTTACAAGAGCGATTAAAATTGCTCAATTTGCAGCAATATTCGTCAATTTTAAAGTCCCGAAAAGATGGAGCAACACACAGTAACAATAGCAACAGGAGCGATATTGACCAATATCTAGCAATTCAGCAATAAGGGCTTACACGAGCAATTAAATCTATGAACAACACGAAAGCAAACTTGACAAACAAATCTTAAACTTAAAATAAAACATGAAAAAAATTTGAGTTCCAAGCCAACATGAAACTTGACAAATAAATGAAAAATTGAAAACGAAAACTTGGCAATTAAATCAGCGAACAAGGACAATTTCTCGGATTTTTCCAAGTCAGTGGAATAGGGCGAACAATACTAACAGTCTATGAAAACATTACCACATTGCCGCAACTAGCATGATATATTGCCTGTATTGCTCCATTAATTGCTCTTCTAGTTTTGTCAATAGTCGTCGGGTAATTAATTGCTTGAAAAATTCCTCGTGTAAGACAGCAAACTTTTAAACATTTGCCCGTATTGCGGATGTCGTAGACGTAGTCGTATCGAATTGTGAATGTCGTTTTCATACGACATTTGTCGAAAAAAACGACACTTCTGTCGTCAAGACGGAAGGTCATCGACAGAAGTGTCGTTTTTTTCGACAAATGTCGTATGAAAACGACATTGACAATACAGAATTTGACTGTCGATTTCGATACGACTACGACTACGACAACCGCAATACGGGTAATTATCTAGTAGTATATTTTTTTTTTCCGCCTCCCATACCCAATCTAAAAGGTGTCCATCGAATCTACCTATCGTACACATTTTAAAATCATATCTCAAAAATTCGAAAGGTATTATTTATGGTTTCTAGATAGTTCGTTTTAGCCCCATTTGGCGTGGCACTGCTCTCGTCAAAAAATAAGTTCGATACATTTAAATTCTGCACTTTGATATAAACAAATAAAATTTCAAATTTCTGTTTCACACTCAGGCAATTTATTTTATTCACCAAGTGTATCTCAGATCCAGAGTTAATCGTACTACACATTTTAATCCGCCCCTTTCGTGCGCTACTGCATTTCTCAATCAATTTTTATCGATTAGGATTTAGTTAATCTGGTAACCATTTCATATGAACATCAGCGTACAAATTTTACTGCAGTAGAATTTAAATATTTGCGCTAAGCATTTGAACGTTATCTTTCGCCTTTAAAACGTCTACAAGATTAATCTTATCACTGCGCCGACTTGAGCTGTCATGAAAGTATGTATGTATGTTATAATATACAGTAAATACATTTAATCTCAAAAGATTGTCAGTATAGTTCTGGTCTTCTCTCGTTACTAGCAAAAATTAGAATGTCAAAAGTTTCCTTCAATTTCAAGGGCCTTATGGCACCAGTATTTACATCCTTCAACAACGATAAGTAAGTACACTGTTATTGCAATTAGGGTACAACATAAGTATATTCTTAAATTTATGTCGTTTGCAGTGCTAAAAGTGTGAATGTAAACAACATAAACAGCTATGCCAAATTTTTGAAAAAGAATTCTATAAATGGTGTTTTGGGTAAAATTTGTTCAAATTGTTTTCTATTTAATTATATTTGATAAATTTACTGTATTAAGTTAATGGAACCTCTGGAGAAGGCACTGTGATGTCTGTAGTTGAAAGAAAAGCGGTAGCCGAAGCGTGGTCAACTGCATGCAAGAAGCACAAGCTAACTCTGATGGTACAGATAGGCGGAGCTCCACTATGTGATGTTTTAGAACTAGCAGAACATGCGCAAAATTTGAAAGTGGATGCCGTTCTATGCCTTCCAGAACTGTACTTTAAACCAAAAACGGCACAACATCTTGTTGGCTATCTAAAGGAAATTGGTGAACGCTGTAAGACCACGCCGCTCCTCTATTATCATATTCCAATGTTCACAGGAATGTCATGTAAGAAACTATAATTTATATTCATTACTGATTCTAAGCCAATATTTCCAAAAACTACATTTTTATAAAGTCCCTATGCCTGCATTTTGCGATTTGGCGGAAAAACAAATACCAAATTTCGTTGGATTGAAGTATACTTCGGGCGATTTGGCCGAAGGATCTGATTGCTTGAAGGACGGGCGAAGTGTCTTCTTGGGAGCCGATACTATTTTATCGGCCGCTTTAACGCTTGGTTTCGATTCGGCTATCATGACTACTCTGAGTATTTGTCCCGAACTATCCACGGAAATTATGGAATCTATGCAACGTGGTGCACTTATTGAAGCTGCAGCAGCCCAGAGTCAGCTTACCATACGAGTAAAAGAAATTTTAGCCTTAGGAGGTATTGTAGTTTGTTCTTAAAGACTGTATTGCCACGTTGCCAAATAATTTATCATCATAAATTGTACAAGGACTTGAGTCAAATTTTTCGGAAAAAAAGCATTAGAATATTTGACGAAAAAAAATTGCGATTACACAAATGATCAAATATTTGACAAAGTGGCATATAGTAGTCTGATACAAGATGAAGAAATGGTTCTTATTTTCAATTATCAACAGGAGGTGACTGGGTTCCATCTATGAAGTTGGCATTCAACAATATGAAAGTTTCTGATTTAAATGCTGGATCTACACGATTCCCTTCTAATAATTGAATTTGAAATATATATGTACTATATCAAATGTGTACTGGGTTTTCATTTTCAAAACTAAGAATACTGACTATAAATCATAAAATGTGTGAGCATAAAGGAGAAAACACTGTGATCAAATGTGGTTGATTTTTTTTTAAAAAAATAAATGACCTGTATATCTACATACGTGTGAGGCTCATAAAGCGATCCTTGAAAATTGGCTAGCATACAAGATCAAGATTAATACTATGAGCTGTTGTATTTGAAAGTGTTATAAGTCCATTTTTTCATACAATGAAATATTTAAGGATTTACATTTGAAATAATTTAAAAATATTGGTTGATATAAGTTAATATAATTCTTGTGACGTTTTAACACTACAAACCTGTTCAATTTTCTTAAGCAATAAAAATTATTAAAATTGTTACAGAAAATAAACGATTTTTTGGTTCCAAATGGACTTACCACTTTCAAAAATAACATATTATAAGACATAAAAACAAATAACATATTCTAAGAAATAAGAACAATAAGACATAAAACAAGAAAATTTATTAATCTATATTTTTAATTAATATTGATTTTATTGAAATGGGCTTTTTAATGTAAAAAATATTAATTAAAAATATAACTTTTTTCGTCCGGTGGACTTATACCATTTTCAAAAAAAAAAAATCGGCTCACTTGTATGTTCACAAACTTGTGGGTAAAATCAAGAAAATTATATTGCTCATTGCAGGAATAAATTTTCGGTTTACGAAAAGGACTTTTGATCTAGTAAAAAATATGTAAAAAGCTAAAAACAAAAATTAACAATGAGCAGTTAAATAAAAAAAAATAGGAGGTAGTCGAAAAATATATAATAATTGCTTCAGAGGACGTGTGGCAATAGGAACGAGAAACGACCAGTCGCGGCTGAGCCTCACTATTATACAGAGAAAAAAATTAATTCACGCGTGATTTTTTGTTTTGAAAATGTTACTTAATGACTTTCCGCAGTAAACCGATGCCTTTACTCATATAGTTTTAGTCCGACCGACAAAGTCGTGTTTTATTATTCCAATTCAGCCACACCTGTTAAGAAAGGCACGAGCCGCCACTGGAAACGACATGATGTATGTATGTACGACAAATTGACTAAAGAGAATTGATTAAAAATGATTTTTTTTTTCAATTCACTATTAATAGTCTCCGCCGATTCGAATCTAAGTTCATTTGATTTTCAGAATTATTTATATTTGTTTAAACCTTAGGGTTTTATTTTAATATTTATTTTCGTGTCTTATTTTATTTATTAAATTAAAGTTTTGTGTTTTATTTAATTATCTAAGTTTTATGCTCTACTCTGAATGCTTTCAGAACTATAATGCGCTTAGTTATTTTAATAATTTCAAATTGTAATTTTAAAATTTGTTTACTATATATTTAAGTTTATATTTCTATTTTTTACTTCATATTTAGTTCTCACAATAAAATTTTAGGAAATGTTATCCTTTTCAGTTTCAGTGCTATTGAGATTTAAAGCTTTACGTGTTTAAATACATAGGTACAAAATATATATTTTTTTACAATATTTGAAATTCAGTGTTAAGTATTTACGTTCTCTTTGGATTTAAATCTTAATTAATTTATTTCAGTTGATTATTTAATCATAAATTTTATCGAGATTGTTATAATTTGAAACAAATCTTCCACCGGTTTTAGTAACCCAAGTACACAATCTCCTCCTGATTTATTATCTAAAATTGCAATTTAAACATAAATTTAGTATACTCTAGAAGAGACTAAATACCTAGCTGTTTTGTTTCTAATTACTCTCACAATTTTGATCCAATTTTAAAGAAAACTTTTTGATATAATATACATATGTTGTCAAAATTTACAACAAACAACCAAAGTAAAATTGATACAAAAATCCTAATTTAAAAACGAACTTTTTAGAATAATGAATTAATGACTTTTTGAAAGGACTAAATAAAGTATGTTTTAAGTTGAAACATTATTTTGTTTGGAATACACCCACACCCGGTTAATCTAGATTAAAATATCGAATCCAACAATAATATGAATTTTGTCTTCTTTGTAGATTCTTCAGTTCTTCAGTGTAGATACTGAAATTTATTAAAAGTAACAACTACAAACCTTAAAGTAATCCAGTGTAGAAAAGTTGTTGTAACAGGGTACATTATACAACATTATATCGATGCGAGAATAAATTCTATTCTCCTACTTTAATGTTGCTTATGTCTCCTTCTAATAGGAACAGAAATAATATTGATTCACTATAAATTCATGTTTAAGCCTTACAGAGCTCACTTTTCGAAATCACTAAAACACCGATTCACCACGAATTGAGCAAAAATATTGCCTACCGACGGCAAAATAGTGTCCTTTCGATTTGAATTTTTCACGTGTTATAATTCCACCTTAATCGCATCACGAAACAATTACACTATAACTACGTTATCTATTTACTAACTGGCGTTCAAACCAGATCTGTCCGAGTTAATTTATCGTGTACTAATCCGTCGACATCTACCTTACGATATGCGAGGATTATGAATATTTTTTTTTGTCTTAAAATGTTGATTTGCCAGGTGAATATGCCAAAACGCTGACAAAAGGAAGTTGAGCGATGAAATAAACCGATGGCAGACAGCACGTAGTATTAACCCACGGATTATGTCAGTTTTGCCTTTTTCCACCGGTTTTTTCAAACCCGACTCAGGGCTCAATTGGAGGGAAAAAGCAGCACATCAAGAGAAAAAAAATGCGCCTTATACCTTATACGAGTTATGATATGATGATGACGGCAATGACGATATGCATAGGTGTATTCTATACGTAACATATGTGTGGGGGGATATGCTTTAAGCCCCGTTTTGTTATTTAAAAAAGAAAAAGACGAAGAAACGCAGAAACCAAACCAACAAAGTGAAATAAAAGCAAACAAAAAAATGGTAAGTTGTCCCGCCGTATGTGGTTGTGATTGGACGCCTATAGAATCAGCACACATCCCTGAAAATCCGGCGTGCGCCGGTGGTATGTGCTTCACAGTATATAACAAAATAACAACAAAAAAAAAACAACATTAAAAATAAGCGTATTTATTACAATAAATTTTCAAACATACCCATACACAGTCCGCTAGTATGGTTACGTTCGATACTAACAAAACCAAGGAGATAACCCACGAGGGGTACTGCGATGGATATGAGGTAGACTATGGAAGGTGATAATTTATGTGTAGTAAGGAGGCGGTCATTGCAAGCATTAAAGGTGTAAATCACCGATGCCAGATACGTTCAGATGAAATTTTTCACTTAAAATTTAAATTGATTGATTGATTTTTGCTTTACATTACGAGTGACGGATTAATCTGAGTTGTTTTGACGATGGGGTTGATATAAAGGGGAATTTTTACTCCTTTTAATACCAACCATTGTGTTTTGAAAGTATAAAATTTTAATACAGGTGTTTTTTCAGCAAAGAAGGAAAGAAATTCAGCATGGAGTAACCTTTCTGGAAGTAATCGAAATTTAGGAATTTTTTAAGCATCTTGTAAAAAATGTAATGATAGTCAACATGTATTTTTTCAGTTTTTCGATAGCTTTGATAATTGCAGCTTACTGAAATATATTAAAAAACAATAATGGTAGGATTAAAATAAATTAATTTGCGTTTTACTAAATGGTCTCAATGGCACTCAAAGTTATAAATTATTTTGAAAATAAATCAAACGAAATCGGGTGTTTTTTGCGAGATTAGGCTCGATAGAATGAATGCAGACAGTCAAAATGTTACTGGAGCATCACTTGATTTTGACGAAACCTCATCATCTAATGTCGAGCATTTTTTAATCCAAATATTTTGATTTTTAAGATTTCGAAAATGATTTTAGATAGTTTCTAAACAGAATTTTAATTTTTATTCATATTTCTATGGTAAACACAGTAATCGATTTATTTGTGTTATATTCTATTCTATTCTATTTTTTATTTTATAAGGTAACTTAACCTAGTGCAATATTTAATAGGTACTTATGAAGTCACACACTATACTCTGATCAATGACAACGAGCTTCCCCAATACTGCAATCGTCAACATTTATCCATTCTCAGCCGTATCAAAATTCAATTTGACCTGAAGCACTGCAACTAAACATGAAGCACACAATTTTAACCGTAGGTAATACTCTGACCCTTCCCAGGACCTTTACTTACTTTACCCTAAATTCCTATAAAAAAATTCATTAATTCAGAAAACAGGACAAATTTTCAAGCTGGACAATTTCTAATGAAAATCGACCAATATCTACTCCTACCTGTCGATAACAAAGAGAAGGAACTATTCAAGGAAACTTCCTTTTGTCTCCGATTACACGGCGTGGTATAAAGTTTGTAGTATCTAAATATTTTGCTTATTGAAAAATTGTCAAACAATTTTCGGTTTTAGGTATAGTGGCAGTGAGCAGTACATGGCGACTCTAAGAATGAATAAATATAGTAATAATGTCTATTAATAGAAAAATAATAATTATATAATTAATATAGAAAAATTAGTATAGAAAAATTCTTGCAAATCAAATTAAGAAAGGGAAAGATTAAAAAAAAATTATATAAATATTACAATAATTACATTTCGATGGTGATGAATAGAAACCTCTTAAGTCTGTACGAACTTCTTACTCACTAAGGAGTAGGCTTGCGCACTTTAGTTCACTACAGTGACCGATCATTTTCGGATCCGTCGTGATCTCGTTAGTTCTTTTAGTTCACTAGTTCCAGTAAGTGCAAAATAAAATAGTGTAGGAAAACTTGATAACCTAAGAATAAATAAAGTCGTCAGTGTCCGAGAATGTGATGAGCAAAAAAAAGGTCCTCACTGTTCGTTCATTTTATTTATGGCAACGCTCTTGCGAGCTAGTTCTTTCGCGAACTACACAAATCTATCAAGGAGGTGGCAATCCTTCATCATCGATTTACTGGATTTTTTTTAATTAGATATTTCCGTAGATCTCTCTGGTGTTTCCAAGGTGTAACAGTATGCATGTATACATATCGTCAATATTGACTGAGGATAGGGGGGAAGTTCTGGGCATAAATGGCATAAATTTCGAATATCGTTACAACTTTATGAGGAGGACGTGATTTAAATCTCACATATGAAATTCGTAAAATGAATTTTTGGGTATAAAATTTTCGAAACAACTGCTTGCTTCGTTTCTTCAACAACCGTTTGACCTAAATTTCTATTCATTTGAAGCTTATAGTAAGCTCGATCCAGTTTAGTAACGATTTCAAATCTAATTCTTCCTCACTGAATCATTAAGTGAATTTCTCTCTGTCAGCAAAAATTTTATTCGCATGACAAACTGTTAGGGTTTGACCTGTTTAAAAATAATAAAAATTATATTTTACTTATCATTTGTTATGTCTTTTCATTATCTACATACCCAGTGCGCTCTGTAACTGATGCGGTACTCGGCGAACGACAACTACTTTTAAAAACCGCAAAAAGATACACGGATTTCAATCAACGGCAAATTACAATAACAACCAAATGACAACAGTTGACGGCAAACTTTTCAAAGCGATCATACCTTAGTGACAAACTAGAAAACGGCAGCCATAGAGTTCCACTTACTCACTATACTGCTATAGCCTATTATCTGCCATACATTGAATAAAATGGAGGAAAAAAAATTATTTTATTTCGAGATTTTCAGGCGGACACGCTCGCTGAATTTGCGGTTTTATCGCGAGTAATCCTAGACCTGTGAGACGCAAATCATAAACCAAAACAAAAACCAGCGGCCGATGTAGTTGACGGATTTTTTTTATGAAATAATAAAATGTAATAAGTCGCCATGTGGGTATAGTGATACTGCCACTAGAAGTAATATAAAGTCTAAATTGAAGACAACACCACAATTACTAGTTGAGACTATGTACATACTTTTGCTGGACATATCGTCTATCTGGGAGAGCAAAAGATAAGAAAATTGTTCAGGTGACGACTTCCACGTTTTCGAAGTTACAAAGTAACCAGAGCGACACGAAGAAGACAAACAAACAAACAATGTATCTTGTATCTAAATCGTTCGAAAGTTATAGACGTGAATTTTCGAAAACTGTATTATCGTTGGATTAGTACGCGATGGATTCGTCCTTCCCACTTTCGTAGACTTTGTCTATATACCAACTCGCCGAAGGGGTAGTTTTTGGCCAATAAGAACTCTAATCGATATGTAGAAAATCTTGTGCAGGATGACTTCTGCGCATCAAGGACATCTATTAAAATGGTCGTTCAAATAAAATTCCTGTAACCTTGCTAGCGTTCAAGTTGTTGTGGGGATGTAAATGCGACTATTAAGTGAAAATATTCGAAGAATTTGCACAATAACTGTGGATGAAACAAAACAAAACAAGGAAAATAAAAAAAATGGTATTGATTCTTTAAAACGAGGATTTCCTTTCTGAAAACGAATTGGTTACGGATAATCATTGAAACATACCCACCTTAATTTTATGTATTTAGAAAAGGACGAGTAGGTGCGATAGTATCAAACTTTAAAAATCGAGCCCACTATTGTTATAGTACTTACTTCCAAACTCTTTTCAAGTTCTTTAAAATATCCGAGAAAAAAAAGAAAAAAAATTTATCCGTACCAAAAATATTCCATGCAAGGGCCGGAATAAGAGATGGAAAAAGCAGTTCATTTCCGAGTCCCTCACTTTAAGAAACGAGTTCAGAAAAGTAGTTCCGGAACTCTTCGTTCCTTCGATTTCGTTCATTCATAGATCATCTTCAGGGAAGAAGATGATGAGCAAAAAAAGGTCAGGAGATCTCGAAGATGATGACAAAAAAAATTGGTACAGTTTTTTGTCAAGTGTCCAATAGTAGTTCCTGCAAAAGGAGTGACTTTCTTCACTCACTCGCTTCACTTATTTAAATTAAAATATTCTGGAAAGCGAAAAAGTGTATGAGAATAAAATATCCCTTATTTTTAATTATAAAAATATTTCTCTTTCATTGATTTAATTTCTTAATTCTGTTTTAGACCAATTTTAAATCTTTTTTTTAATATCTACAATATTTTGATAAAAAAAATTATTTTTATTTTATTCTAATTTATATATAATATGTGTACTGAATTTATTTATTTAAAGTCGTTTGAATTTTTTTTTTGACTGTTTTAGTATTCAGATTTTAAAAAACAAATGAAAAATTAAGAATTTTCTTCTCAATAAGATTTGGAAAAACTACAAACGCAAACATCAGAAGTTATCCTTAGACCAAACCTAACAAATTTTTCTTTTGTAACTTTGTAACATTATTTAAGTACATACATATGTACAATGTACAAATTCATAAAATATAAATTTTGCGAAGCTCTCTATACATAAAAAAAACAATAACAACAAATCAAGAAATAAATTTCACCTTCAACTTTAATAACCTTATCTAATAAAATTCAGAACACGCTTTTTCGCACATTGCAGACTCAATTTAGAGCCTAATAATTTCGAATCGTAAACGTGAAAAGTATAGTAAAATAAACGCTTAACTAGACACATAGGAGGTACACTAAACGACACGCTATATCAATAAATTTAAATTGCACTAAAACGACATATTATTACCCAAGATTCCCTTCAGTAATTGCTTGTTTACGCTATAAATTACAAAACAAATGAAAATTAGATAGACCTCAACATCTAACGTATTAAGACTTCTTCTTACATTTCAGCTACATCTAGTCAAAACATTTCATGCGATAGCATAAAAAAATACCACACTCATCTTGAGATGTGATTAGGAAGGAGGGAAAAAAACTGAACCAAGACTCAATGTCTCGTGGGTCCATCTGAAAAGTATCAAATTTGCTTGTCTAGATCCGTATATTTAAAATTCAAGGAAAATTCGTTAAAAAAACTTTACTTCCAGGATCACTTTTTTTTAAGTATCACTCACAAGGTGTCGTTTGGTTTGAGGTGAGTGGTTTTTTGGGTATTACCCACTGAAAATAAAATTATCTACATCTATTTATGGTTGATCATTAATTAGGGTTTTATTCGAATTACCCATGGGAATTTGTTAATTATATACTTGAAAGTATTTCGAAAACTGTATAAAGAATTGGAATGGGATAGTCGATAAAAGTAGGTCAGGGTTTGGACTTTTTTTGAGACTATTAACTTTGTGGCGGGAATAGTTTAAAGCCCTCCCCACATTTCAACAGGAAGTACAGAATATTGCACAGGAAAAACAAGAGCCTTCAGATAGCCCATAGTAATGATGCTTCAGTTTTTGTCGTTACTAAAATTATAACAATAGCAATTTCTTTTCTTACATAAAATAAAAGTATGGATTCTAAGCACTGAACAATTTTCTGTATTCAATTTAAGAAGCATTCTATAATTTGGATGAATAATTTCGCTAGCATATTTGAGAAAATTCACCGAGCACATGAATACATATTTTATTTATTACCAAATAAATTTACAAATGACTATTCTAACTATTATTTATTTCGACCTGCTAGTAAACATATGCACCACACAAATAATTCATAGTATGTAATATAAGCAGCAAATTATGTAACATGAAAATTAGGAAGCTTTGTTCAAATTTCACTAAAAGATGTGACATTCTAATTTATTTATCTAACTATGAGGTTTTAAAAATTTTCCTAAGTGAAGTAATAATTTAATTTAATTAATAATATAATTTGTCAACATATACATATAGAATTACCAGACCATAAATGTAAGGACAATAATTTCTTCTTGTCTGATCTCTACAAATTTTGGTCAAGGATGCCATTCTATTTAAATGAATACAATAGATACTACATACTTATTTATTTATTGCAATTATTCTATAAGAATATTTTTATAGATATACATAGTTGCAATAAATAAATTCTTGACCAAAATTTGCAATTATCCATCTTGTAATTTATCTATTAATGGTCAACTTTCAGAGATTTATGATTGATTGATTTCTAATAGGCTTGCACACTTTAGTTCACTATAGTGACCGATAGTTTGCAGTTCGCGATCCGTCGCGAACTAGTTCGTTCTTTTAGTTGACTAGTTCGCGTCAATTCATTGAAAGATGGTGTAGGCTAAATATCCTCTGTTTAATAAGGTCCTCCGTGTCGAAGTATAAGGCAATGAGTAGGTACTGCCCTCACTCATTTCAGTTTCAATGTGTTCACCTAAAAAAAGTTCACAACTTGGAAATATACGAGTAGGACTCACTGCTAACTGCTTCCTTCATTTCACTTGGAACTAGGTAATACAAAGCAACTAGGAGCGGAACTAGCTGGGAACTAGTTCGTTCATTTCACTTACGGGAACACTCTTTTGAACTACTTCGTTCACGATCTACCAAAGCCTAATTTCCAACTCTTTATAGAAGCATCAAAAGGATGCATATCTATGGATAAACAAATTACAGATTTTATCCGTTCCAGTTCAGATGAACTCAGATTTCGAAAACCAGTTGACCAACTCCTTTTTAAACCAAATCGGAATCTGTATCCTTACTGCTGATATGAGTCATATTAGCTTGACCCGTCAAACTGCTTCTCGAAACTATTTTAATCCTCTACCTTGTTATGAAATTAATTTGTATATACCTGTAATTAAGATCTGCTCTTACGATACCTACTCCACATATACCCAATGAAATATTCGAACATATGATAATAATAATACCAAAAAAATTACTGAGCTAACCAAATTGGATAGATCGTCGACAAACACCTCAATATATCGAAAAACTTATCACAGGCAATTTATCTTTGGTAGGATCTTCATCTTACTACCTATGGGTCTATTGATTTGAATAAATTTATTAGAAGACGATTGAAACGATGGAATTCGAAATATTTTCGATCGTGCGTGTTTTGAGGATCGGATTGGTCTTGGTCTTCGAAATTCATCTTCTCAAGAAATGATACAGCCCGACGTTTGGGATCAATGACATCTACACAATTTTTTGTATATATAGTTAGGATCATTTTTATGGAGTACCAAAACGAAACGATCTTGACCATTATTATTGGTCATTTAACACGATCATAATTCATCACCTTCTCTTCTCATTTTCCATTGTAATTTACACGTAACAATTTCATAAATTTCTTAAACAATAATTTCCAACATATGGTAAAGATCGTGTGATCGGATGGAAATTGATCTTTTACTGATAATTTCTTCTTATTTTTTATGATGTTTTTCGATATTTTTACAAATCAAAAATTTTTATTGGTGAGAAATTTGTGAGTAGTTTTCGAAGGAGTTAATCAGGTCACGTATGCGAGAACGAGTGTAGGCAATATTATCTGATTTATCCTTCTTACAATTTAACGCTACTATTTGAATTTCACAAAGTGTTTAGTAGAACGCTAATTCTGTTAATTTATGGCAACAACAGAAGGTCGCCACGATCGTTCAAAAAACATGAACACAAATTTGTTCGGTTTGGGTTGACAACGATCATTCGATCTTGTATACGTACCGAATCCCATTGGGACGATCGCGCGCATATGAGATAACAATCATGTTAAACAACTTGTCTTACTTGCACCTTCTTCGATATTTATTGATTCTGGATAATTTGTTAGCATTTTGTATGTTTTATTTTGTTCGGCCTTTTTAACTCCGTACACAGCATACAAAGATTCGATGTTATTTTGCCGAGTTGGTTATCATCGGACAGGTTAAAAAACCATCATCAAATTCAGATGTGTGTCTTACATGAACCGTGAAACATCTTGTTACAGGAAGATTTTTCTTTTTCTTTTTCTTGATTTTATTTGACCCTTGTTATTTTTTTTTCATTATTTTTTTTAGTGTCCTTTCAATTGTTCTTTACCTGATCTAAAATATTTATTTATAGTTTGTTCTTATTACCCCATATTGCTACTTGTAAGAAAACGACTCCAGTATCATATTTAAGGATCTTTCTTTTCGAGGCCTAGATTTCTTCCTGTTTACCCTGCCCAATGGGAAGAGACATTGTAATTAACACAGAAAATATTAATTCAAGACAATGCGTTTGTAATCCTTCATGATTTGGACATTTTCGGTATCATTACCGACAGCAGATTTTTTCAATAATCACTACCTACTATGAAATCATCTCAGACTGAAACACTTAACTTTCGGCCATTTCACATATCAAAAGCAAATAAATCGAAACAAAAAGGGAAAATCTGTAGTCGAGGAAAAGTAAAATACAGCCTGGTTAGATACTTATTTGCTTTCTAAACAAAGTCAAACCACTCGATTGACTTTTTCAGCTATTAACCGAATGGTAAGGAGAGCGCCTACGCCGCACAATATGCCTATAGTGTGTATGTATGTTTGCTCGAACTTCAAAAGGGAAACTGACAAATCTAGTTGACTGCAACACTTGAAAATATCCACAGTTCCCTTGAGCTTGTTGGAACCTAAGACAACAAAGGACATCTGTAAATGACGCTTCGGGTCCCAAGAATATAAAGTAGCAGCTGCTGGATAAATATTTGAATATGCTTAATATTTGCCGGCTTTATATTTTACCGTAATTTTTTTTACTACAAACCTAAAAATTATTATTCAAATTTTCCAAAATTTTTTGAAAATATCTTTAGACACCAATTTGAGCTTTTAACTTCTATTCAAATTTGGCAACTTTTGCAACAATTTTGGGAAGAGTTGAGAATTAACAAACGACATCTGTTAATATAAGGTATCAGCTACTGGATAATTATTTAAATATGGTTAATATTTCCAAAAAAAAATTCATCAAATTTTACAATATTTCTTAAAATTATATTTGATTGGCTTTGTAGCTAGCGCTTAAGAATAACTGTGTGTATTTATATACCTTTTATTAATATATAATAATAATAATAATATTTCATCATCAGATTCGGAAATTGATTACAGAATTTCAAATTTGTCAAATTTTTGCCAAAATTTTGGCAGAAAATTCAAACCACGTCAAAACTTTCGATTTCAAAAGAATATGCATAAAGTGTTCTTGATACATCAACAAAAAATCTATCTTCGGATATCCAGGCGCAGAGCGGAATAACAAATGTGATAAAAATTAGTTCTCTGGCGAATTCTCTGCATGATATTATGACGAACCCTTCTATTCATCCACCGCACAGGTAAATACGTAGAAAAGATACTAAAAAAACCGTTCAAACTGTTACAATCAATTAACGAGACAGTCGAAAAGATACACAGGGGTCATTATAACTCGCTACAGGAACGCATTTATTATCGCGACAATAAGTTCGATAAACCAAAAAAAAAAAATATAACGAATCCAAGATTTCAAATCACTGGCTATAAAGTCCCCAATCCCAAAACGTCGCAGACGACAACATCACCTCTTGGTCTACCGAGCCCACCATAAGCTTCCTTATCTCTTTTCATCTCAATAAAACGAATGCCACCTCAGAGCTGAAAACAAATTACAAAGAATTAAAGATCAGACCAAATAAAGAACACTGGCCCGTACCTGGATCCAGGTACGAGGTCTCCTCGCGAAGAAATTATCGAATTTGTCACCTGGCCGGGACCGACACTCTGTACGTGGACAGTGGACAGTGGACACTTTGGACACTTTGGTATTGCAAACTGTGAGAGCTGGAATTTCATATAGTGGTCATATAGTCCATAGCGAACCCTGGAGTCCTTCCAAACAGATTGCCCTGGTCCTGTCCTCGACCATAACTCATTGAAGGTGTCCTAAGCAAATAATTTTATGGAGGCCTTAGGTAAAATGTATAAGAGAAATATTTGTGGGTCTTGATCGGTATATTGTTTTTTTTCTTCTGGTTTTTGATTTATGGAAATTTAAGCGCCACATGACTGGCCAATGGATACTCTGCGTGTGTGAACAACACCGTATGAAAACTTGGTATCGTAAGAAGTAGATGAAGAAGATTTAATGGACACCATTTACATCTCTTTTTGGGAAGTTGTCTGCCGGACCAGACGAAAATTGTGCGGGAGGACGTATAAATTCGACTTAACAGTCCTATATACCATTTCAGTTTATTTGTAGTACTATCGTTTGGTGACAGATTCCATATAGCGGCTTCACAACATTTTGTAATGATCAGCGAAATTAAAATTTTTTATTCGAACAAATTGATTTATAGAGTCGTAATATTTCGACAATATAAAATGCTGTTAGGGTTCTTAATGTTCAAAACTTTCTCATTTAATTGCCTTATGATAAAAATTCAGATCGAGCATGCAGATAGTCCTTTTTCGAAACCAATTTAAAAGTAGTAAAAATGGATCGAAAAATTAGTGTTAGATATTTTGCTGCATGTCGATAAACACCATAGAAAAGGGCTTTCTTATAGTGAAGAAATTGTACAGCTTAAAAAAAAATAGCCATAAGCCCTGACTGTTGAAGACGATACTAGTTTAAGTATAGCGAAGTAGGTGAAAAAGAGTCACTAGAAAAAATTGTAAGAAATCTTTTTTATTACTATGGTGGCATCTACAGAATCCAGAAGTTTTTCCACATTGTGATTGTCTCGATTCCCAAACAATCTGCGTAGCTTGCATATCGGTATGAGGCAAATTAACGGAAAAACAACCAAATTTTTTTGAAGAATTGAAAAATGTACCCAATTTTAAGAAGCTCCTACACGAGCAATTTTTTAAGCAGTTGATTGCCCGACCACTATTGCCAAAACTTTTGTAGCGATTAATGGAGCAATACAGGGCAGTATCATGTTAGTTGCGGCAATATTTCGGAAATTTGGCAATGTTTTCACAGATTGACTGGTATTGCTCGCCCTATAGTTGCTACATTTCCAGTATCTTGGAAAATTCCGAGCTTTTGTGCTCGTTCGGTGATTCATTTGTCAAGTTTTGTTTTGAGTCTTGGATTTATTTGTCAAGTTTTGTGTTATAGTGGCTTGGAGTTTAAATATTTCCAAGTTTTATTTAAAGTTTTATATTTGTTTGTCAAGTTTGCTTTCGTGTTTTTAGAGTGAACTGTTCGTGTATGATCTTATTGCCAAATTGTATTGCAATTGTATTGCTCCATATCGCTAGTCACTGCTGAGCAACCAGTTGACCACAAATTGATCGATATCGTCAATTGCTGATGTTGCTGAATGTTGCTGTATGTTTTCGAGACGTCAAAATTGACTGGAATTGCTGCAAATTGAGCAATTTTAATCGTTCATGTAAAAGCTTCTTAGTACTCCAGCAGCGATACTGTTCATCGCAAAAAAAAATAACAAAGGATAAATTATAAATTATGCCTCTATAATTAAATTGCCGATTTTTTAATTTTTTTTTTTTTAAATTTTAGCCACACAATGTGACCACGAAAAGAGATCCTCTCCGGTAGGAATAAGAAAAGATTATCGAAAAATGTTAAAGAGCCTTCATATATCAGCAAAGTATGTAGTCATATGCAATAAATTTACGGAAAAGGCTCAATTTCACCTTGAATACGATATAATACAAATCCCACGAAAGTTAATCGTCTATATATAAAAAATATCACACCTTTATTTCCCATACTTTCAGATATCATCCACAATGCTCGATGACAAGATCCGTTTGTTTTCAAATAAAAAATATCAAATAAGTATATAAAAATGATTGATATACAACCATGTGATTTAATTTCCTATTAAAAAAAAATCATGTTGACAAATTCTGATTTGTTCGGATCACATTACAACAACTTTAGCTCTAATCTCGGGAAAGGTTTGAATACAACAATTTAATTGCTAAATCGATGTAATGTGCGTTCATGATTTACCTCACAATAGAACACACGCGACATTCATCACAGCCGAACAATTCACAAAACTATTAACACATTTCTCAAATTATAGTATCGAATTACTTTCGATATTCGTTGATTCTAGTCGATAAGAACAGAGACAGTTTTGCACTGTGACTCTTATAACTACGCTATAACTTATTTGCATATTAATGGCCTAATAAGACCACATACTGTGCCCGAAATTTAATCGGCATCAGTAATCCGGGAATTCTGATTAGGCTCAACTTTTGGCCTGAGAAAGTTCTATATTAGATTTGAATCTTGTCTATATCGTAAATAACAGCAAAAGTCGATACTATACAAAAGATTTCAATTAGAAGTGGAATCATTAATTATTATTGAAACTAGACTGATCCAAGCAGATATAAATAAATTTTTACTAATTGTATAAATATTCTTCATGGTTTGTATCTCTATCCAGCCTTAATTACTGGTAAATGTAAAGAATCTCTTTTTTTCTTGTGGTATCTGCATTCTTTAAATCTTTCAAGAATTCTTCTTTCACAAGGTGAGAATTTTATGATGTTGGGGACTGATTTCAGATTATAGTGAGTTAGTATACGCATTGTACCATCTTTCTTACGTTTACGAGAATAGCCTGTTATTTTCTGAACGTTTAAATATTATAATAACGTTCAGCGATCTGAAATCAAATTAAATTTGTCAGATTGATTATCTGTTTAATTTGTTTGTAATAAAATTTTATTTTATTTAATTTCCCACTTTATATATTATGTAATTTATATGGAAATCACTAAATTATCGATGAAAGCTATATTCTTTCGTATTTTAATTTTAAATATGAATTTTTGTTGATTTCCTTTTAAGAAAGGCTACTTTAACAGGTACTGGAAGTTTCAAAAGAATATTGGCATCCACAAAACCAAGTTTGAGAAATGGTAAATATTAGTTAGTCCATATTAGCTAGTCCTGGAGTTGATTAATTTGATTTAAAAATTTCTAGGACTTGAACCGAAATTCCTTCATAAATTTCACTCCTTGCTCTAGGGAATCTCTACCGTATAAGTGGTTCCTCGTGTTCAAAATAAATCATCCCTCCACCATAGTCGAGCTGGGGTACGCCACAAGATTATAAAAAATTCAAATAATTTCAGAACATAGAAGAAATTAAACAGACTACACAGTAAAAAAAATTCTATGCAAATAAATTTTCAAGTAAATTTACATTGGAATTTAATAGTCAATTTGAATGTAATTTTCAATTTTCGGTCAGTCAATTTCAATTTGCAATCAGTAAACTCAACTTTGAAAGCAGCAAGTTCACTGAATATTCTCTTAAATTTAGTCTCTATAAAAAGTATATAGTTAGCACTCTTTAAGATACACTAAGGCCCGTTCCTACGATGTTCACTTATGTTATAACTGGGACTTTAACTTACAGGCTTTCATACACAACTTCCAGTTAAAGTTCCATTTAGAAAGCTCTTATTTATACTTTTAACACTATTTCTTTCTTACTTACTCTTAATAAAATACTTAGCTGCGGGTAGTCATCGAACAATAGTTTTATATTCATATTATATGTGTTTCGCCGTAAAATTCAAATAGATAAGTAAAATTACACGAAAAAGAACGTAATTTTCAATATAAATGAAAATATAGTTAACTTTTTGCGAAATGTTGCGTAATCTTGTGAGCTTTTTCATGTAAAGGCCGGCTTACATGATCACTGCAAACAATTTTTACTAAGATTGTGAGTGAGAGAGAAGTAAGATCTCGTATGAGAAACTGATCAGGAGTGAAACGTACCGATATTATATTCAAAACAAAATATTGACGATATTTGTGTGAATGTAATTTTTTGCAGTGGTTGTTTTCTACTCCATTGAAAATTCGATAAGCTAGCTCTCTCACAATAGTAGACACTCTAAAAACAAATTAGTCATCAAAATGGATTATGGTCTTATCATCACAAATCAAATTGGGATTTATTAAATTTCCAATTAGTTAGTCGTTTGTTGTGTTTACCTCGGTATTCTGAGAGTTCCTAGTAGAAATATTATTAAATCACACACTGTACAAATACGTTGGGATTCGAACCTACGACCTCTTGATTAGTACTCCCAACCAGCACCACTAAGCTACCATGACTCCATTGCTGAATGGTTGTTTTAGTCTCTTTATTAATATGAAGCATGTCACTTCGTATTTTTCCCTTTTTTTACCCATTGTTCCATATTTAACGAGGACAATCTGCCAAATTTTTCTGATGTCCTTCATCAATTGTTTTTTTTCAGAATTTTTCTTAATTTATGTCTCCGAGACTATAACAGTCTTGTCCGATGATCATCATTCCGACATCTCTAGACAAAGTTTTTACCTTATTTCTTAGCCACAGCCACACACTTGACTTTACCTTCCTAATTTGAAATGTTCAATACTGAAATGACGTTGATTTTTGGTGGAGCCAATTAATTTCCAGTTGATTGATTCCATGTCACTTTTAATTTTCTTTAAAAATATGCTTCTTTTCAAGTTACCTTTTGGAACAATGGACAAGATGTGAAGACTTTCATTGACATTTTCATCGTTAAGTAGACTGAAGAGACGAAGAGTAGCATCGGATGGTATAATTATGGGTGCCAAAAAAAAATTGTCTGGGTTTTCTTGTTAAAATGTCTGATTGGTACAGTTCAACGGAATGAAGAATAAGAAAAGAAGAAGGTTACCACGTCAAAATATTTTGGAGATTTTTTTAGCAAAAAAAAGAGTTTATTTTACGTTGAAGTCAAAGTGTAACCAATTGGGTGTTGTATGGAAAGTGATCGAGAACAAATTAGAAATCGGAATACTGCTTGTTAGATTTCAGACTGGAAGAATTTGAACGATATAAACTAGAAGCAACATAGAGGCAGCATTATGAAATTTGAACAGCTTATTTTTTTTTGAAATCGTTAGGTCAACGCAATCAAACTCAACAAATTTGATCAAATTGTGTATTTGACAAAAGCCCAAAAATATTTCTAGTTTAATGCAGAGTATTTCCTAATGTGTTTTATTTACTCAAATTAATTTCTATATACGCAATACCTTTTTAGACTATTTCAGTCCTTTCCGCAATTCCAACCTGTAAGCGATCCTGTGATCAAAAATAAGGTTAAAATTTTTGAAGCTTTATTTCAGTATCTATTTATAATTTTTCTCCGAATAGCTAAGTAATTGGTAGGCTGCCAAATTGTCATTAGCCAATTTACTGATACCATAACGAAATTTTTAAGTGATAGTTAGAGTATTTTTCGCTTAGCCGAAATTAAGTGCATTTAAAAAATTCAAACGATCCTTTAAATACGTCGGATTTTCACAGAAGCAAATTTAAAGAAAACTCGGTGTTTACGCACTAATTACCAAAAATTAACATCAAAACAACACGCTCTTAAGAGTTTGAATTGGTATAGGTACTCCTTGATAGACTTTTGATAGATTTTATAAAAAAAACTAAAACCACACTTTCGTGAACCTGTTCACTTAATTTACTCCTTCAATTTCCATGACTTTTCTAAAATAGATCAACTGTGTTTTCCTTCTTTCATTTTTTCACATTTTCGAAGGTTGCTCAAAATGTAAAATGAACATTTTTAAAAATTTGAAACTAAAAATGAACATTTTTAAAAATTTGAAATTTAAAATGAAAATTTTAAAAAATTTGAAAATACAAAACTCCTACAGCTTTCACCTAAAAAACAAGTTTTATTAATATTAATTTTACATTTTTTTTTATATTGCATAAATCATTTTTGTAATTTTAATTTTAATCATTAATCATCATTAATACAATTTTTTTTTTATTATTTTCATTAATTACGTTAAAGAAATCATATACAGGTTAGTCCGAGGCAGGTATTACAGATTTGGTGGTGATGATAGCTCGGTTTATTTTCTTTATGAGAAGGCCTATCTCCCTTCAACTTCTACCCTGTGAGGGACTTAGGACCGTTCCTACAATCGTCAGTTACGTTCTAACTGGAACTTTAACTTTTCGTACTAAACTTCCAGTTAAAGTTCCGGTTAGAATTTAACTGACGATCGTATGTCTGATGGGCTTTAATGTACGCTGAAATTAGCAAAAAGTAATATATTTTAAGAATCGCAGCCAAAAAAAGGACCCGTGGATCCGCTGCGAGTAAGTATGTACTACTACATGTTATATATTCACCCCAATTGAGGTGAAAACTATAGTCACTGTGTATTTACCATTTGAAAAGCGACAGTTGCTCCTAGCAACTAGTACACAACACTCCATGCCGTAAATTCTTCATAATTCTGTTCATAGTCCGGCAGTAAAAACGTCCACAAAACGAAGTAAAAATGAAAACGAATACACAAAAGGGAACAATTTCATTTAATATCTCGAAAAATGAGATGTTCTTGTTGATCGACAATTACAAAACGCTACATCGGAAGCTGAAGGCCAATTGGAAAGTTGAACAGTAAGTGCTAGATTGTGTTACTGTGACGAAAAACTGTGCAACAATTAATTTACTTCTTTCATATCCAGAAATGATACCGAACTTAAAAAAGAGAAACTGGCTAATGTTAACATATTTGTCATACCAGGACCACAAGATAAATTTACCGAGGACGAATTTAAAGTTTTGAAGGTAAGGCTGCATTTTACTTTAGGTACGAAAAATACGCGCTACTCTAAATCACCTTTTTAAAAATTCAGTCATAATTGATTTTGTCAAATGTGTTACTAAAATAGATAAAGATACACTGAACCAGTTTCCACTTTATATTACAGTTCAAAGTGTGTATTTAGGATTTTTAAAACAGTGTTATTGATTTTTCTCTAGGAATTTATCGAAAACGGTGGCAAACTGATGGTCATGCTTGGTGAAGGTGGTGAAAATGACTTTAATACAAATATCAACTTCTTTTTGGAAGACTATGGGATGTCGATTAACAGCGGTAAGAAGAATTCTAGAAGTATCCTTGCGATCAATTTCATGACGATTTTTCTCCTGCTTTAGATAACGTCGTTCGTCCACACTACTTTAAAAACTACCACCCGAAAGAGTGTGTTATCGGTGGCGGAATTGTCTGTGAGTCGATGTGTCGACACCTTCTATCGCAGAAAATCGAAAAAATCGATTATACTTTCACCGACGATAAATTCAAAATTCACTTTCAATATCCCTACGGAGCAACGCTTAATGTTGTCGAACCGGCCAATATTCTGATGACTACAGGACCAGTGGTATATCCTTTCAATCGGCCACTTATTGGCTACTACTGCAACGATAAGGGTGGAAAAATACTGGCTATCGGATCGGGGCATATGTTCCTGGACAAGTATTTAAGTGATAATACGAACGAAGCAATTTTTGATTATTTTATGAACTTGCTCGGCAACGATGATATTAAATTCAGCCATTTGGATTTCAATGATATCGAGGTGGGTTTCAGATTAAAGGTAATAACAAGACAATACAGAATTTACTTTTCAGATAAACGACAATAAAATCATTTCGGACATATCCTTTATAGCGGAGCAGCCCAAACCGTGCCTGGTTGAGTCGACAGCTTTCGATATTCCGGCCGATTTTAAGAAAATGTTCAACGTAAAATTGCACTCGCTGAATAACGATCTGCTTAGAGAAGTCACCGATACGTATCTGAAACTAAACGTTCAGTACGAACCGCTTAAGATAATAAAACCACAATTTGATATACCATTACCGCCGCTGCAACTTGCGGTACGTTGGTTGCAGTTTCTTTCACTTCTTTTGCAACCACTCTATGAGCAAAGAAAAATTTATGCAATTTTTTCTTTCAGGTATTTCCACCGATTTTCAGTGATTTGCCGCAACCGAGCTTGGAACTTTTCGATCTGGACGAAGCATTCAGTTCGTCACGGACACAAATTACTCAGCTAACGAATAAATGTATTGCAGCAGCAGACGACAAGGATCACAAGAAACCGGTGAATGAGAAGGACTTGGAGTATTTTATTAGGGAGTGCGGAAGGATTGTAGGAATCTGTCCAGATGGACAGGACATCAATGCGAGGGAAATATTGTATACGATTGGTGTTAAAATCGCGCAGTATAAGAAACTCGATAGGGAATAGAGTCATGGTTTGTTTATTTAAATTACAGTATTTTACCGTATTAAATAGAGTAGAAAATAAAAAAATTAAATACTAAATCAGAAGCAAAACTAAGTGTTTAAAATAGCGTAAAAGCGACACAAAAAACAGATCAGAAACTAAGTAATAATGTAAAACATATTTTTAAAAAAAATCTGTCAACAGTCTGTGTGAAACTTTATTATTTTTAGGTGAAAGACGAGTTAACTAACCTGCTTATAAAAGGATATTCAAATAATATTGCTTTCTACGACATAAAATTAAAAAGTTCTTAGATAAAGATATACAATTTAAGGATGTTAGATTTAAAGTCGTGTGTAACTAAATATATCATCCAGGTCCAGCTTGACAGTCTAAGTTCATTGTTTTGGCAACATTTTTTAAATTTAAAAATAAAAATCAAAGTTTATTCTCTTCATTTAAATGAGGTGAATTTTCCTATATATATTTTACCTTAGAATAAATCTACTAATATCACTGGCCAGTAATTAGAAATCCAATTTGACCGGTTTACCCATTTCCGACCTATAGTAGCTGTTCAGTCGGATAACAAGTTTACTCAGTGGCAATTATATTTTAATTTTGCGTCTTATCTAATAAAATTAAACATTCATATCTATAATATATATAAAATAATTAATGTTTGTTTGTTTGCCCCGTATACGTTCCTGTACCATTCATCTGATTGTGATGTAACTTTGGTGTTGTTGTGCGCACGCCCGCAAAGGTTTCTGAATTAGTAAAATCGTTTTACAATTAATTGGTGGTACGCGAGTCGTTTCAATAGTTGAGTGTTTTTCAAATACATATTGTAGTTTAGCGGCATTTTGGGGGTTTTCGGTGTATTAGTTATGCCATGGTAAAGTTGGAGATTTCAGCCTGGCTGAAATGTGGCTATCAGTGCAACAGTGGCCTAACCCACAAAATCATAAAAACTGAAAAAATGATTTTTCTAGAATCTATACTTGCATTCTGTTGTCATTAGATAATTTTAAAAAATAGTTTCATATACTGCGGACAGATAACTGAAAATCTTATTATTGAGGAACATTTGTATAAAATGTTATGGAAAAAATATTGCATCTAGATCCATTGATTTTGCTTGTGGGTAGGCCACTGTTGCACTGATAGCCTCAAATTAAAACAACCATCCAACCAGGGATGTCATTTATGGGTGGGCAAAGAATGCATTTGCCCCCCCCCCCTGAATTTTGTGCTTTCATATTTTATACCTATTATGTATACTTTAATATAAAAATATATACATTCAAAACATCTTGTCCCACCCCCCTCTAGAAAAAACTGAAATGACGTCGCTGCCTCCAACATAGACAAATTTTTGGCAGCTGACTGTTGCATGACGGTTCGTATGTAATTTTATGAACAGGACCACTTTTGATTGTTTTTCTGTCCCCCATTCAAAAGGGCAACGAGAATAATACGGGCACCGGTGCCACGAGAGTAATGGAAGTAACGAAGCAACGGAAGTAATGGAAGCAACGGGAGCAACTGTGGACAGACTCAAAACCGCTCGTATTGCAACACATATCTGGGATATGTATTTATTTCGTTGATGGAAAGCAGTAAAATAATGCAGATCGTCGTAGAATGTTCTTTAATATAGTTTTGGAGGTGTTGCACCATACACACGTGAGCTTAGTCACGGTACGCGGCTAGTATAGTATATTTGGAATTGCAGTTGATTGTGTTCAGGTTCCAAAATTGAATTGAGGTATCTGTAGCACGTTATGAGTCCGTAAGCAAATTATTTAAGAAGAAACAAATAATTGTTTGCTCTATACGAAAAAAAAAATATCTGCAGGTTCCTGGGTGGTCGGAAATAGGTTATTATACATTATCCCACCAATTTGTTCATTGTTCCATAAAAATTGTACTTCTGCCAATAATATTTCTTTCCAAGTTATTATTTTCAGCGTTTCATTCGGATTCGTAAGTTTCACGTGAAAGTGATTTGAAAATTTAAATGACACTCAATGACTTCCGTTTCCACGATGCCTCCCGCTCGCCATCTCTCTTTCAAAAATCCAACTACTTCCACCGGGCATTACCCGAATTGCACATCGACCGCAACACTCTCTCGCATCCAACTTCACACCGATCACGACCTACTACTGTCAAATTTACGCAGAGCGAGCGGCTGCCGTGAGAGATTTTTTTCCGAACGAAAGTTTTCTTTTGATCGTACCCTCGACGGGAATTTAGTGCAAAGTATAAGACTAGAAAATAAAACGAAAATGGCATCGATTTGTACACGTCTGGCAGTCCGGGCGGCCCGCAAAAATGTCACCTACACGCCCGTGCGGTTTTGCAAGAGTAAGTAGACGGGGTAATAAAAAATGGCCATGCAGCGCCGAGCTGCGAAATGGTCACGACCATGGCGCTGTCATTTTTTGCAGCCGCGACGGGGTCTTGGGTACCCAAATGCGAGTTACGTAATGAAAATTTTTCACCGTTTTGAATAGGATTGGGAATGATTCGCGAACTTAATTCGAATGAAAAAAGGGTGTTGAAGGGGATTGATTAAATTTTCGGGGAAAAACTAGAAAATTTTGATGTAATTTACGACGTAAGTCACATGCAGGGTGGTTGCAGTTGAGAGGTCCGAAAGCGACGGGTTTTTTTTGAAAATTTAAATATTAGCGAAGTAGTCAAACTGCCGAAAAGTAGCAGTGCCGAGTTAGTGAAAAGCTGACCATCTTCCTAACCTCGAAAATCCCCTTGTTGTCAGTTTACATAACAAATTTCATTGAAATGAAAAAAGAAAATCTCTTTCCCTTCCGCAGTGATGAACGACCCCATGGAACATGCCACCGGTATCGAGAAACGTGAACTCCTAGCTAAAGCTGCCGGCAACGACAATCCCTTCGACATGAAAGTGTTCAAACGCGGCGCAGGAAGCAAGGACGTGCCCAACCTAATTCCGTCAGCATTCGAGGCCCGTATCGTCGGGTGCATTTGTAAGTAGAAAACAAACAGCTTAGTTCAATTAGGAAATTAACTCCCTTAAATTCCAGGCGAAGAAGATCAAACCTTCGTGCAGTGGATGTGGCTCCAGAAGGGAAACCCAAAACGATGCGAGTGCGGCCACTGGTTCAAATTGGTCGAGAAGGCACCCGTATAAAAAGACGGACACAACATCAAAATTTGTTCTTTCCTTAGCAGAGTAATTGTGAAAATGATTTAAAGAAGAAACTAAAGAAAAAGTTTTAGAACTAAACGGAGAAAATTGTTACTTAAGCCGCGGCGGATTTTGTTTTCACTCCCCCAAGTCCGTGTAATCCACTTTTTTGCTCATTTTCCATTTGCACATAGTCTGGGCGTTCTTATCCAACAAAGTGAGTGCCATAATTAAACGAAATAAAAATTTCACGCGGTTTTTATTTTAACGTGCGTGCAGTTCGTGAGAGTGAACAGGTGGGGTGCATTTTGTAGCCTGCTTTGCGTATTGACTGTATTTCTCTTCACTCCTTCAGGAACATGCGAAGAGCCCCAAATAGTGGGAACCGTTTGAATGTTGTTAACGAGTTCGTCGGTCTTCATTGGTGTCCTCTCTCATAGCAGGTCCATTTCAATGTCTTTTTTTATGTGGAATAGATTAGATTTATTCAGGAGGAGCTTCCATTAAACCCTTAAGGTCCTTGGATCCTTAATATCTCCCTAAAACGCCCCCACTTCCGAACCGTGTTTAAATTTTTCATGACTACTTAATTTCGTAGCGCTCTGGATGCAAACCTAAGCTTATTAACCGCAATGGGACCCATAATTTATTTTATTACGAAATGAAATCATTTTCCTTTAATAAAAAAACAGGAAATCGTTGCAAATTCAATTAAAAAAAAAATTTAAATCTCTCCCACTCAAGCCACAAACCTCTGTCCCGTTTTCCATCGATTTTCTATCAAACGTACAGCACGCACTGGCAACCCCGACAACCCAAACTTTATTGTTTTTGTTTTCTTCGTGGGCTCGAATTTTTCTGTCATCGTTGAAAATTGAACGACAATGACAATATGGCGGAAATTGTCGAAGTGAGAAGTTGTCGGTCGTTCGTGCAACAGTGACGAATTTGTGATGTTTTTGGCACGATACAAATATCAGTTCGTAATCAAGTGAATAGTGAAATAAATAGTTGGAAAAGTTCGTCAAAATCGTACAGAATCGTGTCGAAATTGCCAGTGATCCGGAAAAGTTTTCTCTAAACAAATTGACGTCGTTTTACTGCACCATTCGACCGTGTCGACCTACCCTCTATGAAAGACCAGACAAGGTATGTATTTTTAAGTTTTGAATCACATGTGCAATTGCATAAATCCGATTGTTTCTGGTTTGTCGAGATGTAGGGCGGAATATTTTCGGTTGTTTCACACAAACAATGGGCTCGCTATCACTCAGCACATACTTTCAATTGAGCCGTCCCCCATCTCCGCGCTTGATTTTCATTGTTTTGTTTGTGTTGTCCCCCGCTTTACACTGTGTGTAGCGAAAAACCTCTGCTCGGTGCAAACACGAGACTTTTAAGTGCACTTGCACGGAGAATGTACTCAACTCTTGGAATCATCAAACCCGCTTCATGACGCATGACGGATTCATCGCGGATTCCCCGCAATTCCGAGAGCTATTAGGAACGTCGCTCGGTACACGACCTGAACTAAACATTCATAGTGCAGCTGATGTGCAGTTCAATGAAGCTACCGCGGTGTTCTAATTATTGTAATCTATTCCCGTTCGCGAGTTCGGGAAATGCTTAACATAATCGAACGAAAACGAGGTGAGAGTCCACCTGGTTTGTTGCGAGTGGTGTACTGTTTTGTTTTGGGAAGACGACTGAAGCTGATTTTGGGTCAGGTTTCATTAATTGTGTACAAATACGGTGCCGTTTCTTTTGTACGAGCAATCCGTATCCATTTTCAGGCAGCTGTGCAAGTAAAGTGAATGAATCGCTCAAACGATATGACCTTGCTGCGTTGCGCGAATGAAAAGCCTTGGATGCGAAGCCTATCGTTTACGAAAATGGGTGAGAAAAAATTAAACTCCCTATTGATTGAACTAGCAATCCAATTGGATTTTATATCGCACTTTCACTGTAAAGGTTTTCGGTTGATTCAGTCTTAAAGTACCTACTTCCTCCATTTTATAGAAAAACCTTCCCACGTACGAATTGCGAAGTGGATCGTTGGTAGCGAAAAGCATTCAGTACGGAGCGAGTTGGCTTATTTTGTCACAACATAAAGCAAAATACCATGATTCGGACACCCAGCTAAATTTAAACAAGCCAACCAATTCCTAAAACTGCCCCATACAGGTTATAAGTCGTGGAACTTAGGCTTGGCAACGGTTGATGGAGAAAAAACAAGGCAGCAAAGTTCAAACCAGTTGCTTGAACAACCCAAGGTTACTGAAATCGAAAATAGCTCTTGGTAGATTTTGCAGAAGAAATCCATTGGCTCAAAATTAATAATGAAAACAGTTCGTTGAATGATTTGACAAAATTCATTAGGAGAACGAAGAAAAAATGTGATACTACCTTTTATTTGACGAACAAATTTTGAGTATTGTAAGATTCAAACCAGGCAGACAAGCACGCCAGAAGGGGGTCTGAGATGGGCATAGAGCTGGCCAATGAATCGGTTCTATGTCCCATTGAACGTGTAAAGCGAATGATTGATAGTGAAGCGCTCAGACAGACGAAGGGGGCCTGGGTGAATCTCTCAGGATGCCGACAATCTGTTGGACGAAATTGATAAAAGGAACTCTAGCTTCATTAACGGGACACTGTCCTTTTGGGAGATATGGAGAAAGACTGGGAATACCCTTGGCTGATCTGTGCCGCTCTGGTGATAAGAATGCTGAACCGACACTGGAGCATCTAATGTTTGATCTATCAGAACTTGCGATGATTCCTTTATGGAGAACTACTCCCTTCATAAGGAAGAGCAATATTTGGAATCTGTAGTCTAGAGCTCATCTTATACTTACTTACTTACTTATACTTAGATTGTGGTCCCCTCCACAATCGATCCGCAGTGATCTGTTTGCAGATTTGAAAAGGAGACACTCGCATTTTCAATTTAAGTAGTCACTTTTCAAATCGGGCAATTGGGAGAAAATTTGGAAAAATTGTCCTAAGCAAACCCAAGGTATTTTTTTAAAAAAAAGTAATTTTTTTCGGTTTTCGATTCTTTACCGCAAACGAAAGGGGAGCTCAACAGATGCTCCAAAATCCAAACAATATTAAAACAGGATCAAAAACTGGGAGAACAAAAATGAAAAAAGGAAAAAAAATTAAAAATTTGCGACTTTTCTTTTGCCTCTTCTGGTCGCCAATTTTAACTTTTTTTAGATCTGTTTGCGGATTTGCAGACATCCGCACCTTTAATTTAAGTGGTCACTTGTCAAAATCGGACAATCGGGAGAAAATTTGGAAAAACGTGGCATTTTTTTGAAAAGTAAAAATTCGGTTTTTGCAAGTGACAAACCAAATGAAAGGGAAGGTCAACAGATGCTCAAAAAATCAAACTAAATTGAAATCGGATCAAAATTGGGGGAATGGGGTCCAAAAACGTCGAAAAAACAGTAAAAATTTGCAACTATTTTCTAGGCTCAAATTTTTTAATTTTTTAAATCTGTTATCGGAATTGAAAAGAAGACACCCGCACCTTTAATTGAAGTGGTCACTTGCTAAACTCGGACAATTAGGAGAGAATTCGAAAAAATGGCCCTAAAAAAGCCAAGGATACTCGTAAGTGGCATTTTTTTTTAAATCCAAAATTTTCGATTTTTCCAAATGATACTTAAAACGAAAAGGGGAGCTCAGCAGCTGCTCAAAATTGCAAACCAAATTGAAATCTGATCTAAACTGAGGGAACAGTGGCCGAAAACGTCGAAAAAAACAGTGAAAATTCGCAACTCTTCTTTTGGCTCTCCTGGCCGCAAAAATTTTTTTTTTTTAAATCTATTTGCGGATTTGAAAAGGAAACACCCACACCTTTAATTTGAGTAGATGAGTAGATTTGAGAGATGTTAAAATCGTACAATAAGAATCAAGATCAAAATCATTGGTTATACATTGAAAACAACAAAGATCCAAAATCAACATGGGATCAAAGTTGGATCCGTTTTTCGCTATTAAAACTGCTTCTCAATTCATCTAAATGTTTACTATTTTAGCATTTCCACAGATGGCGCCCTGCGATTTAGCTCAATTTGTAGCAGGTATTTGCACCCAATAGTCTAGAATAGTCGTGGTAACTCAATACATTTTGCACAAAAATTAAAGTCTATGTGTAATATAGAGAGAACATGTTAAAAATATTGGAAAAGTGCATTTTCTACAGAGTCTCGCCGCTACATGCAATAAAAGAAAACTATACGTAGCCCTGCCCATACAGTTGATCCAAGGCATTCACCAAGAGGATTGTTAACCCTGCTAAACTAGCTTTTGGGTTGATCCAGTTCGTTCTTTTTTCAATTGTGATCTGATCCAGTTGAAAAAACACACCTTTCGTTGAAAAATAAAAATTAAATACGCTTTTCTTTCATTTAATGTCTTAGGCCTCGGACTTATCAACCACCCTCCGTCGTCCTTGTTAAGAAGAGCAATAAAAATCAAAAGAAAACGAAGCATAAACATTACCGAGGCTAGATCTTGACTGTAGGATGGTTTATAAATTGAAGCCGAATTTGTACCCAATTCTATTTAAAATGTTCGATCCTGGTGGCCGCTACAGATCACATTAAATTTTTACCGATCGTGTGGCACGGTTTTTTTCTTAAGTTTTTTCGGAAGCATTCTCGAGACCGATGTAGGGGTTTTTTTTTTATGTTCAGATCAAAATTTTTGTAGCTTCCTGCGAGTTGGTTCTTTAAACGAACATATTTGTTTTTAGTTCTGTTGATAGGGTTGATAACAAGGATCAAGTATGTCTTTTTCACAAATTCTTCCAGATCTCTTTAACTCGATGAAATACTAAAAAGGATGTCATAAACAAGATTGAGGAACATAGTCGCGAAATAAACCTATGCTTTGAGTAATTGCCATTGAAATATTCTTCATAAATTGGGACTCATTAATGCGATTGTGGATTTTCTATAAAATTGTAACCATAACTTTTTAATGCCTATCTAAATGAATTTTCTTGGATAAAATTTAACTTGAATAAATTTAGATAAAACATTTGAACTACAAGTCTTACAATATCCGGAAAAAAACAACAGAAAAAATCTGAAAAAATTTCGCTATGTACCACCATGTCATGAGAAGAAAGAACACACCGATTTGACCTAAATTTTATCGATTCCATGCCTGGATCAATAATGTTATAAAATTCCGTTAAAAGCTCAATAAAACTATTTCCTGTATTTTCTTATAGGCAAACGTTTTCGCGCATTACGTATACAAATTATGCTGTCGAAGTGAACTAACAGAATTTGTCCAATTGTTCCTGCTTAGAATTCTAATTAAGCACTTCCACTAATCTAGTCGTGAGCCTCGCTGCTTTAAATGTAGCAATGTCTACTTTACTGACAATTCGGTAGAGAGATATTGGAAATTTGTCCACGTATTTTTCAGTTTAGCATATTTTGCTCCTCGGAACTTCAGCACTGCGTCAAAACGGTTACAGGAGTTGATAGGTTGCATTTGAAGTGGTTTGCTCTATCCCGCGACTATTATATGATGTGCTTACAAATTCAATTAACACGCAATATTTTTCATGCATACTTGGCGGTAATGAGATAACCAACTTTGTCGAATAAGCAGTAGACTTGAAGTTGACTTGAAGGTGCAACTGAAGGTTTTCAGTTCTGAAAAGTCTCGCATTATTTACTATAATCTTCATTTCCTATGTGACTCCTTGTGGGGCATAGGGCAGTAACAACAGTACTTAGATTACAAGTACGATTCAAATCCAACAACCTTAAAGTTTTGTAGACTAAGGTTCTTAGCTACTGTACTACCGAGAAACTCGCTGAGCCGGTTGTTCTACAAATAAGAATAGAGGTCAAGCTTTGAACGTACTATAATTTAAAGGCATGTTAAACTATTGAGATTCTTAATTGAGAAAATTCAAATCTATATTCCGACAAAAAAGGTCACACTTTCACTCCAAAATTTTGTATAAGCTTCGAACTGAAAACGGCTTACTTCAACATAGTAAATAAAGGTCCTGCCTAGCTTGGGAGAAAATTACAGGAATGAACCAATTTTATTTGTATGTCCTGTTTCGCATAGACCCACCCTATACCCGGCATTCTGTTACAAAAACTATGAATTCTCTAACATAAATTTATTAGCGCAGAGACAGAAGTAACGTGCCATTAACTAGTGTGGGTTGCAAGATCAATGTGAAATTCAAATATGAAATACTTTTTTTTTATTTTAAATTCAGCATAATTTATGCAAAGATGAAAAGAAGAACCGGTACTTGGTTGTCTCTCTCTATAGAAGCTCTTCTAGAGTATACAACAATATTCTATTTTAGTGTTATAACTCTATCGTCTATCTAACGAACACACATGGCATATGGCATCATTAGATTTTGCTTCGTTTTTATTTGTATAGTTTTCTTGGTGATGTCTTAGATGCCATCTGCCATACAAAAGATTTCAAAGCCAAACGTACACAGATAAAATCGTAAAATTTTGGCATTATACTCTGTTAGTGAATGCTCCATCATTTTTTTTTTTCGTAAGAGTTAACAGATACTTTTTTTTTAGTTTCGACATACTAGTCGCAACTAAAGTCCCACATGAAACGCGAGTATTCTTCGTATATTTGTAGTTTTGGAAAGTGAAATTTAGTTTTCAAATTTTGGAATATTATGTGCATCTACTGACAGGCAGGCTCAGACTTAGAATCCGTAGGGAAAATTATTCCATTTCTCCAGAGGGAAATTTAAAGAGTACATAAACCAGGAGGACACCTATCGCCCAAAATCGTATTTTGTGCAGGATTGTTGTCCTGTTTCCATTGGTGATCAGTGATCATAAATTGTTCAGAAACGAAAGGAACAGCACCTTGAGAAAAAAGATGAGTTGGGAAAGTCAAAAAGGCAATAAGTTCTGCCTGTCTCTCGGAACTCCTCCCAGACAGAAATATTTAGGAAGCGCTTCCTTCAATGCGTTCTAAATATTTCGACGATTTTATAGATTCCTTATGTTTAATAGACATATGCCAACTATATAGGTTGCCAGGGGTATCAACCTATTTCCCACGACGACAAGAACAGCCTTAGCGTGATGATTGAATGAATCATTTTGTCTATAGATTTAAGGGCGCTACGTTCGTGTAAATAACTTTTTATCACTCAGTTCTCGTGTCAGAAGCTATAATTCAGGCATACTGCATAAATGTTTTATCTTATCTCGTACTGCAGCTTACTGATATCTAAACCTACAGCGACGGTATTTGCTAAATCTAAAAAATTTTTGTAATTGTTACTCAGTCCGTCCAACCGGAGCAGAGAATCTCGTTACTGCACTTGATAGTGAAAAAATTTGCATATGATTTCTTGAACCAACGGTGCTGCCTTCAAGCTTCCACGGTGTAGGCAATTTGAGAATTTCTCGAAACTAAAACACATTTAAATTCGACCCAGTGTACCTCTAGACAAATTCTAATAGCAAATGAGTCACACTTGTACATATCGATCGATCGAATCAAGTACCACCGTCTTATTCAAATTAATACAATATGTACATACATTATCCATTTTTTTTTTCACCCGAATTGTCCGCGTTGAATTTGTATTTTCGATTCAGTTCGCCGATCGATTAGAAGACTGTTAGCATAAACACGCCATTCACAAAAGGCAATTCTTCTGACCTTCAAATTGTACGGCAATTGAGTTTTATTTGAACGGAAAACATTATGCTAATTTCCATTTAAAGAAATTCTACGTAGAAATCCAAATTAAATTTGGTTTTTATGATTTCATTATTTAAAGTGAACAAAATAGACTGAGTAGGTTGATGAAGAAGTTTTTTTTTCCCTGCGCATTCGAACAAACTTTTCCTTCGAGTTATTGGACGAATGATAAGTTTTTAATTGTAGCATCCTTAATTAGTTCCAATGAGAGATGGACAAAGCCGTGTTCCTTTCAGTGAAGTACTTCACTCCGAGTCACTCATTTTAAGGAACGAGTTCAGTGAAGTAGTTCCGGGGCTCGTCGTTCAATCGTTCGCTCGCGAGTTAGTTCGTTGTTTTAGTTCATTCATAGTTCAACATGAGGGGAGAAGATGATGAGCAAAAAAAAAAGGTCCGTAGATCTAGAAGATGATGAGCAGAAAAAGATCTAGTTCGTTGTTTTAGTTCATTCATAGTTCAACTTGAGGTGAGAAGATGATGAGCAAAATAAAAGTCAGGAAGTCTAAAAGTTGATGGGCAAAAAAAAATTCGGTAAAGTTTTTTGTCACGTGTCCAATGGAACTGCAGTTCACCAAAAGGAGTGAGTTACTTCACTCACTCAATTTAATGAAGTGTTCTTTTCGAACAGTTCACTCGTGAACGACCCATCTTTAGTTCTAATGCGCTATTCGTTACTGACTTAAATGCGAAAGAAAGAACGCGATAAAACTAGAAAAACGAGTAGGGTTTAAGTCGACAATTCGATTGACGAACAAAAGAAGAAATCTATCCAGTTTAGTATGCGATAGAACTGATTTAAAGGATCGATGACGGGATTTTTAGGTTGAAACAATTCGGTATAGGAGGATCTACTGCGAAATGACCGATTAATCAATTTTGAAAAAAAAAAAGATTGCAATGTAAATACCGAATCTGAATTAGATAATCGGGGCGAAATTTCTTTCAAGCTCTGTAATAATAATTTGATTAAATTAATATTTTCAGACGATCTGCAAAAATCTTTGAGGAATGTGCTCCCGGTTTCGCAAACAATAGCGTTTAACTTGCTCTCAATTATTCCGTAATATTGATCATTAAAAACATTGATCAGTGTGCATTTTATTTTATTAGCTGCTTTTATGTGATTATCTATTTTTAAAATTCTTACGGGTACGGCTAATAGCGGTAGAGAATTAAAGCTAGCCTATTTGAGGCATTAGACACACTTAAACGAACCTCGTAAAATTTTTATTTTGAAACTTAATTTTCTCTCTGCGGATAATTGTTAAGCGCAAATCTATTTATTGTTTACTAGCCATTGCGAAACCTCTGACAGGAATAAAACCGATTGCAATTAATCGTACAGAAGGTGGGTTTAGAAATTCTTTAAATTAATTAAAAGCCTGAGTTTTATCTACAACAATGATAAACATTTTCAGTAATGTGAATAATTGTCACATTTCAATATTAATTTAATTACATAATCCATCAACTTCGACTCTTAACTAAAAATGTTTTCGGTTACCGCGTGTGTTAAGCAGTTCAGTGACATCATTAGGTCTTAAAATAAATAATTTTTTGACGAATTTTCTGTGCACTTTCGTCACGAGATACAAGAAGAAAATTCTCGTGGTGCGTTTTACAAGAATTTGAAGAAAATAATTTCGAGTTGAAAAACCGAAAATATTTAATTGAAAAGTTACATAAAATTAGGGAAAAAAATCACCCATTGCAGACAGTGCTGATAGCAAAAATAAACGCGAATAATCATTTAAATATTTATCCAATTTGTAATGCCATTTACACAAATTAAGATATTTTCGATATTTACATTTCGCATTTGAACGCCGGTGTAAAAAAATGTAGATTAGTTTAATTTTCAATATAATGGAAATCTCTCTTATCGGAAACTGTGTGCAGTACCCGAATCGATCAAACACAAGGATCTTAACAAGAAAACTCTTTATTCCAATGTCCGAATGGTATAAACAGAAAACATCAATAAAACTGTTGAGTTACACAAGAATTAAAAAATAATGAAAATTTTTATGCGTGCGTGAGCTCAATCCTAAAATTAATTTTTATCTGTTTGCGATAAATAATTATTTAACTTATCATAATTTTTTGTTTTTTTTCTATTGTTAGTCGAGATATGGCTGCGTAAAAAAAAATCTGAGAAATCATTCACGGCATCTTTTTAAATATTTACTTTTTTGTTAACATTCAAAAATTTGAGAAAGAAATTTTGAAATAGAGAAGCAGCAGGTTGATGTAGCATTGAGATGATCTACATATTATATTACAAAAAATAACTAAACGGAATTTTGAGAGTTGAGGTGCATTTACGCGTTCGATGCTACTACCAAATATTTAAGAGTGGAATTGGGGGAAAGGTTGATAGATAGCTTGAAGGTTTAGAACTACTAATGATGAAAAGTTGAACATTTAGGGACACGCTGTTTTTTTTTAACTCTGGAATGGCTTATTACAGGAAGTTGAAACTTCGTGCATATATACAAGTAGATATTCCCGGAAAAGTAATATAAGAAAAAAGACAGGACAGCTTGATTTTGCCGGCAGTTACGGTCGACCGCGACAGTTGGCAGTTCCAGATTTATTAATACTTGTATAATTTTTCTGAGGCTTGGTTGTTACTAGTCTATCGGTCAACCTCTGGTGGAGAATAGGTATGGTTGCGGACCCCGACCTCTAGTATACACTAGAATACCCTAAATTTGCTACTGAAGCTACACAGTTTAGTTTAGTTTGTACCAATTTTTACTTTTGGTCTCTATTATTTTTGTTTACTTTTTATGTTTTCCATTGATATTTAAAAATCATATTCCAGGCGCCATCTGATTAAGCCTACTTTAAAATTCATCTCAATAGTCGCAATGAACTTTGAATACTAAAATTTTTTTTTTCTTTTCTAGGTCTGAGTTTTGCATATTTTAGTCATAAAAAACCCAAGCCTATACTCGTACAGTCGCTAAACAAGGTGTTGTGAATTGTTGTTGTATATGCCCGGGATCGTTTTAGCACTTTAGACTTTTTGTCTACCGCATCCGACTGTTCAGTATTGTTTTTTTTAATACACAGGCTCGCATTTCCGTCCCGTGCGAACATTATTCAGTAACACAGTGGATCCGTTTGTATGCGGACTGATTAAAACGCGAACGTGAAAGACTTACATACGTGTATTAACTCCCTTATCAGTATACTGCGCACCTAGTCGCTTTGCACAAAATATTATAACTAAAACTACGAGTGCAAGCTCTCTCGATGTACTTGAAATGCCATCAAGTATGTTTTCAGACTTCCAGCAGCAGTAGTCTTTTAATTTGATATTGTTCTTATCGCGGAAGCTTTTACGCCGTGTCTGGTTTTCACGTTGAAATGAAATTAAAAAATTTTAAAAAACCATAGTTAGTTAGTTGTGCTAGTTTAAAGTTTGTTGTACTTCTCTATCACAAAGAGGTTTAAGTGCATCGAAAGTGTTTTGTTTAAGCTGTTGGTGAAACTTAACTATCCCGTGTGCAATGATAAAATGTACTTAGTATTTTAATTTCAAAGGTGCAGCAACTTTTTAAGGTATAATGAACTCTGTAGTAAATTTGTAAAAATTTTATACATTGTTGCCACAACAAATCTTGTTATCAAGGCCGCCAATACGTGCATAATTAAATATTAAAAAAAAAATGAACTTGTGCTTAAAAAAAATGAACCTGTGATTAAAAAAAAGAGCGCGTGAAACTTGGTATGATGAAAGATCAAGTGAAGGATGCGGTTTTGAATAAAAAACTCCCAATTTCTTTATGCAATTTAAATTTAATTAATTTTAATTGGGAATAAAATATTTTATAATATTTATTTGCCAGATTAGAAGCAAGACAGCAAAAAATGTATACCAAAACCATAAATAATTTTTGATTAGGAATGGGTTCATAATGTGTAGATATTATATCGCTCAGAATTAAAGTTCAGTAAGTAAAGTTGATAAGGTAGCCGTATGTGTTAATATTGCACTTGAGTTTAATACAAATCTATATATTTTGAATTTCAAGCAAATGCACTTGGAGATAAAAATACATATTTATAGAATACCTACCTGTATTACTGTAGACACATGTATCGTAACCATTAAGTCAAAATTTCATCGTCTTTTTGACTTTAGATAAGAGCAACAGTAGAATTATTTGTATCAAGTTCGTTGTTTGTAATGTTTAAAACGGAGTTTCGAAACCGAAACCCCCACAAATCCCGTTTGATGTCCATTCGTTTGTCGGAACACACGATAACTCAAGAAGGCGTTTAGCTAGGGCATTGAAATTTGATACACACTCGTTAAATAGAGCTTACAGTTTTCTCTACCGGAAAAAAATTGACCTTATTCTTTGAGTAGCTGACATAGAAAAGTCGTTAAAGAATAACTTCACGAATATTGACCGATAACTTCACGTCGCTTCAAGCTAGAAATTTTGAATTTACAATGCCTTAATTTTCGATACATAGTTGCAGCTAAAAGATAGAATGCGGAGAAAATCGAACAAGTTCACCGTATAGCCGAGACATAAAAGTCCTTGAAGAATTTTGAGCCCATTACGACAGAATTTTGAGCCCATTAAGACAGGAATTCAAATTTTGATCAATACGGTTTTTTAACTCCTTTTTCCGTAAATGAATTAATGCCAGAAGAAAAGGATTAGAAACAAATATAAATTCAATTATTACATATAAATTATAAAGGATGTAAAGATTTCGAATTAGTCTCACCACCGAACCATTAAAATTAGCTTAAGTTAAAAAATGTATATATTGAAGGAATAAAGACAATTTCAAATTTCAAATTTCAAATTTTGATCACATAATTTTTTTCAAAGTACCTACGGGAAAAGGAACAAGGCAAATTGAAGAACTCCTTTAAAAGTGGCCCTTTGATATGTAAGTCGCATCACACTTTTAGTTATGGGTGCTACAAACTAGAGATGGGCAAAGCCGTTCCTTTCAGTGAAGTACTTCATTCCGAGTCACTCACTTTAAGGAACGAGTTCAGTGAAGTAGTTCCGCATCTTTCCCAGTCAAGTAGTTCCGGTTCTCTTCGTTCCATCGTTCGTTTTCATCGTTAAGCAAACAAAAAAGGTCAGTAGATCTAAAAGATGATGAGCTAGTCAGTAGATCTAGAAGATGATGACCATCAAAAAAAGATCAGTAAAATGTTTTTCACGTGTCCAATGGAACTGCAGTTCACCAAAAGGAGAGAGTTACTTCACTCATTCACTTCAATGAAGTGTTCTTTTGCAACAGTTCACTCGTGAACGACCCATCTCTACAACAAACAAGTCAATGTCTCTACAGAAATTTGATATGAGGTTCTGAGTTCACTGATTCGATTATAAAAGTATTCCCTGATTCTTTGCCACTTATTCTCAAATAGTATTTGACAGCGAACCATTTTGTAGTTCTTTTGCCGCAGATTCAACATAATTGATACACATATCGATTGCAGATGATAAAATGAGATCCGAGTTGTGATTTTAAAATGCTTATAATTTTCGATGCGGTAAAGTTGCACCTCGTGAGAAACAAATAGTTCTTTGGATAAAACAAACCGATGCTTCTACCTGACTACCTAGCATTGGTTTGTTACCTTAGTATCTCAATATTTCTAGCAATGTTTTCTTCGTGGTTTTCTTATTAAATTACCGTGATTGTGTTGGAACACACATTAGCTTATTTCGATTAGCATAGCCGCCAAATTTTTGAGATTAACAATACTCATTGCAAGCTATCGACCCATATGGGAAAAACTGAAAGAATATTTTTCCGTTGATAAGCACGCTGTATCACGTCATCCATATGGAAATCCGCGGCTTTAAAAATTAACTGGATTATTTAACTTAATCGTATAAAATTTTACTCATTTTAAGTACATTGTCGCATAGTTCCAAAACTTACCCCTCCATACAAGCTCGAAAAATCCAAATGAAAAAATATAATTAATAACAAACCAGACATAAAAAAAATCAATTGTTAACCGAACTATTATTGTCCATCTAGACCCCTTCAAACCCCATTATCTACATTCAGTTCGGCTTTATTTCGAAAGTGATAAATTAAATGCCGATTTTTTTCGCATTGATATAGTGAAAAGTGTAGAAAAAATTTTTAAGGCTTATCAATTTCAAGATAACCGTGTATGTGTTTTTTTCCGCGAAATTAAAATCAACACTGCATTGACGAGCACAAGATTTATAAGCTTCGACTATTTAAATTTAGAAAAAAAAAAAAAAACACACACACACTTTTTTCGACAATTCTTAACTCAACTGTGCCGGTTTCGCGTTAACGCAAAAAAAAAACTTTATAATTTGCGATAATTATCAGGACTGTTGACAATAAATAAAATATATGACCTCTTGGTTAATCGCTCGCTTCAAGTTATCTTCGAGTTTCATGGCTTCTGGTTTACTAAATTTTAATTAATCCGTTCAGTCTGTCCATGTATTTCGATTGGAGTGTAGTGTAGATTAGTAAGGCCTATTTTGCATACTTTAGAATCGACGAACAAAGGCTAAGAATCATGTAAATATTCTTGTGGAACAAATTTAAAGAACATCGAAATTTTTGCAAACAAAAATTCGAATTTTAAAAACCGATCTGTTTTCTTTTTCTTTACAGGTCGATTTTGTAAAAGAGGATGTTATCACACTTTCATAATTTGATGAGGTGCTCGAAGAGAGTGTTTGATAATGCCCCTCCTGGAGATGATAGTGCAACATGTTCGGGCAGGGGCGATTGTTTAAATGGTACTTGCTTATGCGAGATACGATATAGTGGCGATGAATGTTCTGGTTTTAATTTACCATATCATGCTGGTATATCGGCCGTATTCTATTTCGTCGCACTAATATCCGTAATACAATTGATGCTCTGTATCGTTGCGGAATATCAGCGACTAAAGCAGCCATCCTTGCTTCGAGCATGCCGTCTTACAGCACAAAAACTATTGTATTTTATTGTATTTATTGCTGCATCGTTACGCGGAGCATATTTTACAACACCGGTATGTGCACTTTTTTTCCTTTTTGATTTTCGAATAAAAATATCAATTTTTTTTATCCCAATTGCAGGAAGTCTTACAGCCAGGATGGGCCTCAACTCTAATGTCAGCATATTATCCGCTTTTAATGACGTGCGCATCATTGGTTGTCTGCCTTTGGGCTGAGGTATGTCTATTTTCTGTAGAATAGTTTAACGAAAAATCTATGCTTTCTTTCAACAAAAAAAATATTTCGTCTTGAACGGAAAAACTTTTTATTCGATTCTATTTTTAGCGGTCGCGTCTATGTAGTAAAATTTCTAAGTTTCTAGACAATACATAAAGGCCCGCTTCTTATGAGTCATAAGAACCTAGATATAATAAGTTCTGATAAACGTGCGCTGCTATCATCTTCAATATGCTGTTTGTTACAATTTTAATTCAACTCATTCAGAGTTCAATATTTTAAACGAAGTTCAAGTGGATTAACGAGAATTTTATACAGCAAATAATATTGAGGACAAAAACGATCACAACATGGATATTTGTGCTCGGTTTTCAAAACTTATTTCTTTGCAGTTTTGTGATGTGTTGCATAGGTTTTTTTTTTTACTTTAATTTTTTTTCTTGCAATCGATTTCCAGTAGAGTAAGTTCCACGTATTTGTGTCAAATTCAGTGAAGAAAATTAGCGAAACATTTCATTTGTTCAGCTCTTCAATTAGATCAACAGGCCTATTCAGGACCAGAGTCACAACTCACAAAGTAGGTCGAGAGTAACAATTTTGTATTAATTTTGAATTACTGACTTTCCACCTACTTTGTGGCTTGTGACTCTGGCGCTGAATAGGCCTGCTAATTAGATTAAATTTTGAGACATTAGTTTGATTTTAAAAGCAATGTATTTGTCTAGTTTCTCTCGATCTGCGAATGCAAAGAATTTAGCGTAGCGTAGGGAACAAATGCGCAATACAACTGATCGACATTGTTAAGTCTCGACAACGTTTCTTGCTTGCATCAATCTAAATTCGTACTGAAATGCGATCACAAATTTTCTAATCATCCGTACCAGATGTTTCTGTTAGTTTATTTTTAATATTTGTTGGATTAATTTATGGAAAATAACTTTTTTATGAGTGTTGATTAGCTTTATACTTGAATAGAACTGCAGTGCAAATAAATCACATGTAATCACTTTTCAAACAAGTTTAATAGCCGCAAAGTACTTTGCTATTTATTTTATTATACAAACAAAAGCTTTTAAATTTTTTTTTAAATTAAATTTGCAATATCAAAAGAACGTTGGACAACAAATTGTGAATATCTGAGTGTACGTGTGTTAGCTTTAAACTTCTACCTAATATTACCAGCGAACTCTCCTTAATAATTAATATTCGTAGGCGACTAGCGCCATTCAATAATAAAGTCTGATTTGTTCTGTTAATCTATATTACAACTATTAGCAAGAAACAATTTTATATATGTAGGTGCACGCTCGTAGTTCCGTCGGTTACGCGTTAGGTTAATCCGGAGTCGCAATAACTGTCTTCCATCCCCATTTGTGTTGATATTAGAAATAAAATTTATTAGAACACTATCGGTCCACGTGATTGGATAATGATCACTTTTTCATTATTAAAATTGCAATCCGACGCTGATTCATTCGTCATACTTTCAGTTTTCGTACAAACGCTGTAATATTTTTAATCGAAAGTGCAATTTAATTTACAAATTAATCGAGCAAATTGTGCGTCAAAAAAATCTAAAGCAACATGTCATTTAATCGATAAATAATAGATAAATTTGGTTGCTATAATAAATTTGCTAGAAAACATTTAAACTTTTCGATAAAAGCTGTTGCTAAGATATAAAAACCAATTTATGAGCGGCCTATTTCACTCATCATTATCATCAATGGCGCGACAGCCCAAATCGGGCCAGGGCCTGCAGGATGACGTGTCTGAAGTCATCTCGGTTCAGCGCCCGCGTCCTCCAATTTGTGCATCTAAGAAGCGATTTGCCATCTGCGTCAACTGAGTCCTCGTATCTTTTTCGCGGTTCTCCCACCGGTCGCTTGCCATAAGCTCTACCTTTCAATGTGCGCTTGGGAATTCTTCCCGTCATCCATTCGCTCTACATGACCTGCCCATTGCAGCTTACGGAATTTTATAAGAGTCGATGCGGCTGGGTGGTCATAGATGTTACACAACTCGTTGTTGTACCGAATACGCCATTCAGTGCCTTTTCTTACTGGTCCCAAAATTCTTCGAAGAATTCGTCGTTCAAAAGCGTCTATTGATTTTTCAGACGCTTGAGTGAGAGTCCACGTTTCACTTGCATATAGTAGCACAGGTCTTATTACAGTTTTGTATATGCGAAGCTTGCTCAGCCTGTGCACTTTTTTCGATTTTAAGATCGGAAGAACCGTGAAATATGCCTTATTTGCTAGTGTGATCCGTTGATTTACTTCGTCCCGTTCGTTGCCGTCACTTACAAGGTGTGATCCCAAGTATGAGAAATGCCCTATTCCACTACAGTAAATGATTAGCATCTCAATCATCCTTCTAATTCGGTTTTTATGTTCCGTGTATTACTCACCGAAACATATTTGATATCGAAACATAAACAGACAATATGATTAGGTTACTCACTCTGTGATTGTCGCCAATCGTAAAGATATGCAAGTCAATTTTTGCCTGTTGCTGTTTAAAGTACACTGAGTCATTTCGCTGTAATCTTTTATCTAGCCAATAGAACCAAATGCAATGATTCTTTATTTTACTTACAATTCATGATCTGACGATCATAGCACCTAACCAGTCAGTCATTCATTGATTATGCATACATACGACATCGTATCGACTTCGATTAAAAATTTAAAATTGTAATTCACCAAATAACTCAATCGACCTACTGCCTATTTATATCGAATTGAATTAACAAACTATTACTGCTTTTTAATGTCGATAAATAATCTAAATGAACTTGCTTGCATGTTCTAAATAATCAGATAAATTGGAACAATTTAAATTGTCTGCGCGTTGATAACGTTGCTAATCATCACACCGATGATATCGCAAATTGTTGTTGGTAAATAACCAATCTGATCATAAACACCAACGAATTGATGTATAAAATTTTGCACTTAACGTGCTTATCACTTTGCGTGCAAATGTACTAAAAGTTGTTTTTGTTTTCTCAGTTTTATTTTATTTCGAATAGCAAAAAATTGGTGCATGATGTTGAGACTTGCATGGAAACAGGCCGAACGTATTTCTTAGAATTAAATTACGTACTTTACTCTTGTCAATATTTTGAAGATCGTTCATCGATAACTGACTTTGAATTTTTTCAAAACATAAAAAAATAATTATTCAGTAGCCCCAAAGAGCAATTTAAAATTCGGTCGTGATTGTTTTTAATAAATCCATATCTACGTAAATCTGAAAGTGTTTTTTGGGAATTATGTCAGTTCCATCATCAATATGCAGTACATAGAGTCAAACCAAGTTGAAAACTTAAAGCATATAAAATTCAGATTTAAACGCTCATCGGTAGAATAAAGTTATCAATCGAATTCACTTTTCTACTAGTAAGTTATATTCGAGTTGTGAGTGAAGTGATTAGTCCTTGAGCCGATAACATCATTAGGTAACAATTGATATTAGTTATATTTCTGCAATGTCCGAGTGTCAATCAAATCGTTGATAAAGTGTACCTATTTGGCCTATCGAATTTGACCAAGCCGGTTACAACATACCGAAACTATTGTAGTCCTTCAACTCTGATTTAGTTCGATCTAAAAATAGTTAAAATAATGTGAATTGAAATCGATTTTTTTAACTGAGTGGCTACTTCCCCCGAAAAGGGAAGCATTTGTTGCTTCTTCTTTTGAAAATATTTTGATTTCGAATTCAACGATTATTTAGCAATTACCAACGCCTGGCTCTAATCGACTTCTATCGTATAAAACACATTTTGGTTTTAATTAGTTGTTTAAATAACATTGCATGCTTCACATTCTCTTGAGTAGAATGTTTGTTGGTGTTTCAAATGTAATTGGAAATAAACTTAAATTAAAAAGTAATGGGTATGATCTGCTTGTCACGCAACTTTGTGTTCGGTTGTGGGTTGTGATCGTATCAGTTAATAGGCTTATTTTGATAATGTTTTTATTGATAATTTCACTTTGTTTTTCTTAATAATGGTGTGTTAAAAAAGACTGTTCGCCGTACGCAAACATCTTTCGAGACGTGAAATTTTCACAGTGGATAGACTGGATGCATCCAACTCTATAGGTGAAATTAGTACAGGCGGTCAAGATTGTCACTGAGTTAATAGGCGATACCACTTGAGGCAGTTTGGGATACTATCCAGAGATAAAAGTATCGACTAGTTTAAGCAGCGCACTTTAGTAAACAAAAAAGCAGTTCTCCCTGTTCCCTAGCTGCACGAAAGGACGAAATTATTCAATTCAGAACAATTTCGTATTTGTGAATCGCAAATATCATTAACCGTAAGACAGGCGGAAGTTCCTTCAATCCAGAAAATGCATTTCAAATGGCAAGAAAGACAATAATCATTTGCAGATGGGATCAACAATTTTATTTATTTTTTCAAAGCCCAATCTCTAATTAAAATGGAGCAAAAAAAACACAGCTATCACACTCTGTTTGATATATTTCACAGCTTGTGATCCAATTGTAAATAGCGAGCTGCTCTAAATATTTCCTCACATTCTTCTCCTTCAATCTTATCAGAACTAAAGAAAAAAATATCTAAATTGCCTAAATTAAAAAAGATCTTGTCGGCAAAGAATTAATTTATCATGTTCCATATGTTTCTATGCCAGCACACTAACTCAACCTTCTATACCTTTTTTTTTTTTAGATATTTCACTTGCGCGATATTCGCTGGGAAAAGTCACAATTTTTATCGAAAAGTTTCTTAGGATTTCTTGCGTTCAACGTTTTCCTGTACAGTCTATTTGGCGCTGAAGTATTCTCGTCGTTTGTAATATCGGATCGTCAAACATATGCGCACATATTTAACGGATGCTATGCAGCATTGCTACTTATTGTAGTTGTCTTCTTTCTGATTTATGGAGTTGAAGTATTCTTCAAGCTTCGCGGTGCTTTCGTCTACGATCAAGGTGGCAATTGTGTTGGACCTGACGATCATAATGTCATAAATGCATCACAATTACATCAATCACGAATCGGATTATTAAGTCAAGCAATTATGCTGATTGTGATTGTCGGTTTCTTAACATCGGAAACGTTGGGAGGTTTTTGGAAGAACAAGTAAGTAGTTTGTTTGTTTCTTTTGCAGGTGGTATGGAACAAAATTTTTATTCTGACTTTTTGCAGAGTTCCAGTTTATTCACGAAATTGGCATGATATTGTCTTCCGGATTGCTGAAATTGGTGTTGCAATTTGGTTTCCGTGTTGCTTGTGGAACTCTATGGCACCGGAACAATTGTGGATATTAAATCCACGAAAATTGTTAAGTCGACAAATTGATCCTTCGATACAAGCGACATCGATCGAAAAACGAACATTTTCAGCCGAAGAAGGACAATCGTTTTTAACGAAGAAAGACTGCTGGATTTGCTACGATTCGGATAAAACGGAACCGCTTATTCAGCCATGCAAATGTACCGGCGACGTTAGTTCCGTACATCACGAATGCCTAAGACGATGGCTGGTTGAAAGTTGCGGCAAATCCGATACAGTATTACAGTGTAAAGTTTGCGGATCGCCGTACGAAATTGAGAGGACAAAGAAGTAAGTAGTTTTCTACCAGTTTTTATTTTATCACTTGCCATTGTCAACAACAAAACTTGTGGGGCAATAACCGATAAGAATACCACCATTTCATTTAGATACAAATAATCATCAGGTTTAGTTTTTTTTATAGATAGATGTTTCTAGTTTGTTTTTCTATTTAATAGGGAGCAAACCGAAAATAAAAGATCACAATAATTGTTGGGTTTGGATTTTAGTTAATCCCTTAAAGACTGGGCATACTTCTGGCAAAATATTGAAATACAAATCTCCTAACAATACCGAAAATTGAGATTAAAGATTATTTTTTCTGTTGTTCAATTTTTTCTTGACATTTAGTTGTGATTATAAAGCCAGCGTAAAAATCCTACAATTTAGCTAATTGGGAATATAGCAGTCAACGCACATGACATGAAAATTGGTAATTGTCGCCAAGTAACTTTAATTTGATCCCTGGGACTTAGCGCATTCAAGTGTAATGAACTCGCTCGGGAAAGAAACCATAAAAAGCTGACTTCATTCATAACAAGTACATATCCAAATGTTAGCGAGTAGTTCACAATTTATCTTCGGATGGAACGAAATTGTAAGTTGTGTTTAAACGAATATGTGGAACGAAGGGGAAATTCATTGTTGATTGAACAATTTTTACAAGAACAGCGAAGCAATTCTTTAAAATGAAAATCTGATTGATTGACTTCGCCACAAGCCGATAAATTTGGTAGATTACCTTCTCAATTTTTTTTATAAGAATATGTATCGTATATTAGGCTTCAGTAGCAGCTTGAGCGATTAGATTAGAGAAGAGTAACCGTTTTGGTCATCAATCTACTTAATCTGGAGGACTTCTGATACTCTCTCTTGCTTCTGATATAAGAGCCGTTTATTTTGAAGGTGGACTAAATCATTTTCGTCTTTAAATCGACATGCTTAAGGGTTTGCGTTTTAACATGTTAAAAAATATTCATGCCAACTTTCAGGAAAATTTACTTGTATTTGTTAGAAGTGTGATGAAATAATTACATCAATAGATTCTCAGGAAGTTGCTTCGTGTTGTTTAAAACATTGTTACAATGTTTTTTTTAAAGTGACTTACGACCTTGATCAAAAAGTTCCCGGAATTTATTGAGAAAATTAAAAATACAAGTTTATTCATTTAAATCTATATTGTCCCCTTCAAAGTAATCCCCATCGACTGCAACACTCTTATGCCAGCGCCTGATCCAATCCTCGAAACATTTTTTATATTCGGTTTTCGGTATGACCATCAGTGCTCCCTGTGATTTTTCCATTACTTCCTCTCGGCTGCTGAAACGCGTTCCCCGTAGTGGTTTTTTAACTCGATTGAACAGAAAGAAGTCACAGGGAGCCAAATCAGGTGAATTCGGTGGCTGTTGGATGGTATTTGTTGCTTTTTTCGTCATTTACGAATAACGATGGCACTGTGCGACGGTGCGTTATCATGGTGCAAAATCCACGAGTTTTTTGCCCACAATTCTTGCTTTACGCAAACGTCTCATAACCCCCAAATAATACTCTTTGTTTACCGTCTGGCCTTCTGGCAAAAATTCATGATGCGCTACACCGTTGTAATCCATGAAAACCGTGAGCATTGCCTTCTCTTTTGAACTTTTGAACCGCTCGTGCCCCCGGTAAACGACCGTTTTCTTTAGAGAATCGTTGCCGAAACACTTTTCCAACATTTCCAACGTTCGCGCACCACTAAATCCGTTTTTTACGCAAAATTTAATGCAAGTTCGTTGTTGCAAATTTAAATCCATTTCTAAAATTGTAAAAAATCGCCAACACACACAGAGATAAATGTACTCTTGGCTACGTAACTTTTACAAATGTCAACCTATGACCCTAAGATTTAGAGGGAATGTCAACAACAGATGTACCAACTGAACAAAAAAAAAAACAGAACTCAAATCTGAATAATAAAAGCGCCACATACATTCCGGGAAGTTTTTGATCAAAGTGGTATTTCACCTTCAAAATCAACGTCTCATACGTATAGTCTTTTTTTTTAATTTTTTCCGGAAACTACAGTGCTATATTCTCTCCGCACTACATTGCTTAAAAAATATTCGAAGAGAACTCTAAAATATCTAGACCACCTTTATATCGCTGTTTTTTTTTTCTCCTCGGTTCCTCACATTCCTTACGGGATCTAGATGTCTATCGTATAGCTTCAATGCCTTACCTGAATCTTTAGCTTAAATTGCTCATTATACTCATAGTAATAAATCTACGTTATCTGCAATATTTTCTTTGTATGAAAGTGACGGTTGTAAAATGTTAGGAACTAGTTTCTAATGAAAGTAGCATGTTATGTGTTTATGGTAATAGCGGAAAAAACATTGACTTAATTCGTTTGCCGCAGTTTTATGAACAGTGGCTTATAGATAAAAGGGTTTTAATGTGGTTATAAATGCTACGTGATTCTGCTAGCGCATCGCGATAACGCTCGTACAAATTGATTAGCATACTTTTGATTCTAGTATTTCGGAAAGACGGCAACAGCATTTCTTCAAGATGCACGACCTTGATATCAGTCCTTAATTGACCGAAAAAAATTTCACATTAGTTTTATCACTCCACAGCTCGTTTTTCGATTCAATTCAAGTGTCGTGTTTGTAATACTTTCTTTTGTTCTCCTCATGGTTCAATCCACTTCGTCTGAATTGTGAGAACGTCACCAGAACAGAACAAGGGTTCGGTTTGATATCGAGACTCTAGTGAATCCTCACGAACAAAAAATCATCTGCTTGATGAATAAGTATAGAATATCGAAAAAAATAAAATCTCACTTGCCTTATTTCGCCAATAAATTGAGCCGATTCGAAGCAATGAAAGAGGATGTTTCAGAGCATAAAGATGATTTCCTTAATTCAAAAGGGATTTATTGATTTAAGACTTCAATTTTTGAAGCCCCTTGCTCAGCTATCTGAATCAATTTTGTTGTGGTCTATTGTAGCTTCCTTTGAACTGTTCTATTAACTTACGCGATGAGTTTAGTTATTGTGTAGTTTAGTTTTAGTTTTGAAAAAGGACGAAGCTTCCAGCCATTGCGCACACTAGGCACCAGAAGGGCCCATATCGATCCCTTCAGACTCTCGTAGGTCACCAAATATCTCCTAAGCAACCCAGATCCCTAAAGACTTAGTTATCGTGCCCTATCGGCCTCAGGTCCAACCACCTCATGTGTAAGTTTCTTACACACAAATTGTTCGTACAATCTCCGAGACCAACGAATGCGAAACCATTTGTTGTAGGTCTTATCAAAAACGTTTAATCTGGGCAAGAAAAGCTCAGTTTACGATTAAACTTGTTTTTGTTTATCTTTGCTCAGAAAAGAAATACAGTTTGCTTTAGCATAGTAGTTTTGTAATCGCTATTAATAAATTTTAAATTTTCTTTACTTTACAGACTTGATTGGGAGAAAGGCTTCACAATACAGCATTGGGCCAAAACCGTTATTCTGATAACATTAATGTGCGTAACGGGAGCATGCGCCTGGGTTATAATACAACTCTACGTCGATCCAATAATTCGAATATTAACCGCCGGTACAGGTGTTCTAATTGGGTACGTATGCATTAAATTGCTGGGTGAAAATACCGTTGTTGCGTATCAACGGGCCAAAGTCAGTTCAATTAATATTGTCACAAACGAAATGCCACTCGACGTCGCAGGCGGTCAAAAGCTTCAAACCATTTGCGAAGATGTCGGCACCAAATGAATTGAATCGAGACCATTTTTGCGACATGGGTCAGGATGAAAATATTTTACATATTCATAGCGTTACATATTGTAGTGAAAAAGATTCATTGACATCACGCGTATTCTCTAAAGCAGTAGAGAAAAATCCTCACATTAGAAGTAAACATAAAGATGAAATAAATTGTGAAATAAAAATTTGTCATTTGCAATTATTATATTCTTATCATCTAGTAAATTTATTATTTAACCATGGAAAAAACAAGCTAATGGGTTAATTTACTAATAATAAACATAATATTAAATATAATGAAAAACATGATTGTGATATAAGTTTTGAAGCAGAAACGTAAAGATAAGAAAAGAAAATGTGTGTAATTTGTCTCCCCAATTTATGTTTAGATTTTAAGTGATATCAGTTTATTTTTAACAGCGACAAGTCTTTCTGTTTAATTAAGAGATTTTTGATTTCCCCCAAACACTTATTATTGACCGTAAATGATTACCTGATTTTATTTTAACTGTTAGAATATTTATTATTGCGTACCTTACTATAACTTTATAATTTCTTTATTGTATTTTACATGGCCAAGAATAATTTTATTCAAAATAAAAAAAAAAAACAAAGTCAGTCGAAACAAATGTGCTGTACACAAATGTGTACATGATATCTGAAGAAAAACAATCAGCAAATTTTCAATTCAATTCAAACGAAAATAAGATAAGGAAAAATTAAACAAAACGAAATCAACATTTGATTTGTTTTCCTAGTTCAGATTTTTATTAGCAACGTAAGTATGTTATCAATTAAAATAAATTGCTCTTAAAATTAAAAAAAAAAACGATTTCGATTCGCTCCTTAAGCCAAAATAGAAGTAACAAAGCAATGTTCAAGTAGACACTGTAAAATTTAGAAAGCAAAATTATGAACTAATTATTGCATGAATAAAAATACGATAAATCTCGGTTTTGTAAAAAAAATTGAAAAAAAACGCGTTTTGTGTAACATTTCGATGAAGTAGTAGTCAACTTTGTTTTGTTTTCTGTTTGATTTGTAAATTGTGCCGATTTCCCAACCCAAGGACTAGAAAACAAAGTCTATTCAATTATTTAAAGATAAAACCGATTATTTTTCGTAGAGTTTATATTTACATTTAACTTGTAGAAAATTTATACAAATTATATTTTAATGATTTTATGTGAGAAATTGATTTTGAAATAACAAAATATGAATGAAAAAAATACATATTGTATAATTAAAGAAAAATTTTATGGTGTTTTATTTTCATCTTGAATTATAGAGTTGTCCACAATAAAGTAAAGTTGTTATCGGATTAAAATTGTACGTAAACGTTAAGAAATTGGTTTACCTAGTCCAACGTTACTCTGTCTTAAATGTTTTCAAATGAAAGAGGAGCTCAGCAGATGCTCAAAAATTGGCACAAAATTAAAATCGGATCCCCATTGAGGGAATGGTGGCCGAAAACGTCGAAAAAAAAGGTAAAATTTGCGACTCTTGGCTCTCCTGGCCGGAAAAATTTTTATTTTTTTAAATCTGTTTGTGGATTTGAAAAGGAGACATCCGTACCTTTAATTTAAGCCAACATTTGTCAAAATCGGACAATTGGGAGAGAATTTCGAAAAATCGCCCTAAAAAATGGCAAGGGTAAGTGGCATTTTTTTTTAAATCCAAAATTTTCGGTTTTTCCAAATGATACATAAAATGAAAGGGGAGCTCAACAGTTGCTCAAAAATTCAAACCAAATTGAAATCCGATCAAAATTAGCGGAACGGTGGCCTAAAACGTCGAACGAAGTAAAGGTTTAAAAATCTCCGCTTATTTATGTGTCCCAAAGGATTTCAAATATTTGCGGTTTGAGTCCTCGATAGGTCCCAAGTCTTGTGTCAATCTTGTTCCCGATAGATGGCGCAAAATATGCTCTACAGTGGCTGAAAACGTCGAAAAATCAGTGCAAATTCGCTTCTTTTGGCTCTCCTGGCCTCAAAAAATTTTATTTTTTAAATCTGTTTGCGGATTTGAAGAGGAGACACCCGCAGCTTTAATTTAAGCGGTATTTTGTCAAAATCGGACAATTGGGAGAGAATTTTGAAAAATCGCCCTAAAAAATGGCAATGGGTTAAGTGGCATTTTTTTCAAATCCAAAATTTTCGGTTTTTCCAAATGATACAAAAATGAAAGGGGAGCTCAACAGCTGCTCAAAAATTCAAACCAAATTGAAATCCGATCAAAATTGGCGGAACGGTGGCCTAAAACGTCGAAAATATGTGAAGGTTTAAAAATCTTCGCTTATTTATTTATGTGTCCCAACAGATTTATGTGTCCCAAAAGGTTTCAAATATTTGCGGTTTGAGTCCTCGATAGGTCCCAAGTCTTGTGTCAATCTAGTTCTCGATAGATGGCGCAAAAAATGTACTAAAGTGGCTGAAAACGTCGCTTCTTTTGGCTCTTCTGGTCGCAAACAATTTTATTTTTTAAATCTGTTTGCGGATTAAGAAAAGGAGACACCCGCAGCTTTAATTTAAGCGGTAATTTGTCAAAATCGGACCATGGGGAGTGAATTTCGAAAAATCGCTCTGAAAAAAGGAAAGTGAAATTTTTTTGAAAAATGGAAATTTTCGATTTTTCCAAATGTTACATGAAATGAAAAGGTAGCTCAACAGCTGCTCACAAATCCAAACCAAATTGAAATCCGATCAAAAGTAGGGAAACTGTGGCCAAAAACGTCGAAAAAACAGTGAAAATTAGCAACTAGCACAATTTTTTACACACTTGATATTTGGCATTCGAACCGCTGTAAACCGCCAACCAACTTCACACGTAATTTATATCAGAAAAATACTGAACACATGGCCAATCCATGCGCGCGCATCGCATCGATAACGCAGTGCCAACTTCCCTATCGCCAACGGCACCCACACAACCCAAGCTTCCCGTTCGCATAGCATAGCAATCCAATTTGAATTTCAGTTCAGAGTTCAGTTCACATTCGTCAATCGTTCTGGAACGTCGTGTCTGCTCGTTTGACGTGAGCGCACTTTTTTTGTTGGATGTGCCATTGAATAATCATGCAATTTGTTTTAAATAAAAATAATTTACCATTAAAAAATCACCGACGTGTTAGATTATGTGCGAAAAGTGTTAACCGAAGCCCATGTACTTTTGAATTGAATCGCAGCCACAAGAACAACATAAAAGTGAGAAATTCTATAAAGCCGATATCGCCGTCTTGATTGCGGGCCAGCTCTGTCGAGTCCAAAAAAAAAACTAGGGAAATTAATTAAAGAAAAATAAGTAATAGGCGAGAGTAACCGCGTCACAGTTAGGATAAAAAAACAAAAAAAAAAAAGAAGAAATTAAATCCCGTTCCTCAGTTTCATTTTGTTTCCGATTGAATAACCAAAAAAAAATTAATTTGTGATTTTTTCGCTTATTAAAAAAGAAGGCGAAATCGCCAGGTTATCGAATCGTGTGTGCGGTCAGTGTGTCGCGATAAGAAGCGAATAAAGTCCTTTGTGAATTCGAAATAAAAACGTGGTCCGGGGCCCTCCTAGAAAGGTTTCAGCTTTCTGCCAAGCTTGTCGGCTATTTCGAGCGAAATTCGATTCAGGCCTTGTCCTGGCTTCCATCCTGGACGAACCGTATACAAAAACGAGGAAAATGCCGCGAAGGAACAACAATAAGAAGGGAAAAGGTAAGTGCTAAATTCGAATTGATGGTGACAGCAATACCACCTTGTCGGTCCAGCTTTTTTGACAGTTGGAAATTTTCGTCTGGCATTCTTTCGGTGCATACACGCGCGGCACACTCGACATGTTCGATGATGACGCGTTTGAGCGAAGGTCGTCGGCAAAACCGATTGTGACGAAATCAAATTTGTGGTGCTGCCAGATTCGAGCTGTTTCGTTTGTTATGAAATTGCATTTATCATCGATGAGGGGGTTTTTTTTTTGATTTCACAATTTCCGGTAATTGACGAGTGCAACGATTAGTCAGAATTTCTAAGAAAATATTGTTGCTTTGTTTTTCCAATTTTATCTTGCTCTTGAACAGTACACTTCTAAGACTATCTCTTTTCGATTAAATAACCTGTCACCGGGAAAATCAAGAATTCTGTAGAGCTGAAGGATCGATAGAAATGATCAGGTTCAGGTACATGTACTATAGTGTTCCTTACTGCAGGCTGACCGAACATCTGTAGAGAATGAATCCACAAGTTCTCCTAAGGTTGGAGTCCGGTTGTGTGAATGCCCAGCATTTGATCGAACACGACTGGCTACAAAACGTGTTTACTTCACAACGAGCGAGGACCATATAGATCCCGAACTAGCCAAGGTCCTGTCCCTCCTAAAACGTCCCCCGATAATATTTATATCTTACGAGTTACCATTGAAGCCATTAAGAACGTTAGCAGCTTAGATATACAGACCTATTCAGGACCACACACACACAACTCAAAAAAGTCACAATTAATTCAAAACTCATACAAAATTGTGACTCTCGACCTACTTTGTGACTTGTGACTCGGTCCTGAATAGGCCTGATAGATTAATTTAGGATTGAGACAGAAAAACTGTTGGATTTAAGGCACATTTTAAAACTTAAAAAAATCTGCCAACAATCTGTGCGTAACTTTATTGTTTTTCCGGCACAAGTTCTAGGTATTGATACGAAGAATCCGTAGAATAAAATTAAATTCAATATTTGGGACGAGCTAGTAGATATGACGAAAATCGTGGAAAAATATGCATTCTATTTTCACAGATAATTTTGTTTGCCCCCCCCCCCCCCTTCTGAACGCCAATGGATATTTGAATTTTTTTTAATCAAAATTGCTTTTCTAGTTGATTTACATATACACACCGAGTTTCAACTTTCTAGCATGAACCGTTTAATAGTTAGGAAAAACATCCCCTACCCCCGTACCATACTACCCCTAAAAAAAAATATATTTTTCCAACATGCCGCTACTATAGCTCTATCTAAATACCATGTTTATGGTATATATCATTACAGGTTCTTCAGATATAAGCATCGGAACTTTTTCCTTTTCACCCTCACCCTCTACACCCTCAACCCCAAAACTTTTTTCCCTACTAGGGTGTAATTAGCACTACTTCTGGTAAAAATTCTAAGCATCTATCTTACACTATTCTTCAGATATGAAATGTGTTTGATTTGAAAAATTCTTATCCCCTCCACTTCTATGCTCCACCTCCCACTTAAAAAATTTCACTTTGATCAAACTTTATTTGTCGACCTTTATACCCAAACCGAATTTTATTTTTCTAGAGCAATTGGTTCATGAGATATCGTAATCTAAAGTTTTTCACCCCCACCCCATACACAACTTTCCCCACCCAAATTTTTTTTTTTTTCAATCTGTTCTCTTAGTATATTTACAAATATTTCTTAAGTTTGAATAGTGTGCCATTAACGGTTTAGGAGATATGGATTTTAGAATGTGTCTATCTCGCCTTTTTTGGGTTTCGGACGCATTTTATTTCCCCCCACTCCCACACCCCTTGATCAATATTGACAATTTTTATGCAAATAGGTTACTATCAGAGCTCTATAGAAATTTCAGTTTCAGCTTCCTATCATAAGCGGTTACTGAGATCTAGAAACCAAAATTTTCGGTCTAAAACACTTCCCCCTCACACCCCCACCCCTAAAAATTTGGTCACTTCAAGAAGCCTTCCCCGTCTATTCGTAAAAAAAAAATTCAATTTAATGTCTCAAAGCGTTTGGGAGCTACGAGCCTCCAAACAATTTTGCGTACGGCGGACTGAACATTTTTATAGCTTTTTTCGCGTCTACTAGTTATGAAACGTGAAAATACAAATTTTGAGGGTAGCAAATTTTTTTTTTTTTTAAAAATCAATCACATTACTTAATTATTAAAATAATAAAGTAATTATTAAAATAATAAAGTAAAACTAGCCAAGGTGCTGAACTAAAACAAGAAGTCGAAGGGGAACAGGAAGCGAAGGATTCACAGACCTTGACCTTTTTCGCCAAAAGGTACCATATAATCGACTTAGGGGAAAGTGAAAGAAGAATGTATAACTTATTTTGATGAAGAAAGAGTTCACAACCAGCTCCCAGTCAGGGTATGAATTCTTACGAAATAAGGCAGGCTAGGCTTGGCGAACGTGCATGAGTTTTACTAAGTTCCTTAACGAAGAAACAGGGTTTTAAAAAAAGTCTCTTTATCGGTCTGAGTGTCGATTCGATACCCTATCCACACCTCACGATATTCTTTAAAAAAAATTATTAGACAGCAGGGGTCTCTTTTGGGATAGAGCGTCATGAAAACAAGAAGGAGAAAAAGAGGAGAATTACTGTTACAAAATTATTTTGTAGAACTAGTAACATTTTAACACTAAAACGTTATAAACATTTTTTTTTGCCCTTCATTGGATTTTTCGAATGAAAAAAATGCCGCAGTTCTTAAACTTTGCTTTCAAAAAATTCACAGGCCTCAAGAACGGCTTATGCTTGAAAGTTGAAACTAAGAACATATCACCTTGATCAAAAAGTTCCCGGAATAACCACCGTGTGGCGCTTTTATTGTTCCGAATTGAGTTCTGTTTTTTTTTTTGTTAAGTTGGTACATCTGTTGTTGAAATTCCCTCTAAATCTTAGCGTCATAGCTTGACATTTACAAAAGTTACGTAGCCAAGAGTACATCTATCTCTGTGTGTGTGTTGGCGATTTTTTACAATTTTAGAAATGGATTTAAATTTGCAACAACAAACTTGTATTAAAATTTGCGTAAAAAACAGATTTAATGGTGCGCGAACGTTGGAAATGTTGGAAAAGTGTTTCTCTAAAGAGAATCACCAAATGAGCTGAGACCAAAAAAACCACGTCGTTTTCAGTCAAAAAAGAAGGCAATGCTCACGGTTTTCATGGATTACAACGGTGTAGTGCATCATGAATTTTTACCAGACGGCCAGACAGTAAACAAAGAGTATTATTTGGGCGTTATGAGACGTTTGCGTGAAGCAATTCGCCGAAAGAGACCAGAATTGTGCGCAGAAAACTCATGGTTTTTGCACCATGATAACACAGTGCCATCATTATTCGTAATTTTTCGACGAAAAAAGCAACAAATACCATCCAACAGCCACCGAATTCACCTGATTTGGCTCCCCCTGTGACTTCTTTCTTCAATCGAGTTAAAAAAAACCACTACGGGGAACGCGTTTCAGCAGCCGAGAGAAAGTAATGGAAAAATCGCAGGGAGCACTGGTGGTCATACCGAAAACCGAATATAAAAAATGTTTCGAGGATTGGATCAGGCGCTGGCATAAGTGTGTTGCAGTCGATGGGTATTACTTTGGAGGGGACAATATAGATTTAGATGAATAAACTTGTATTTTTAATTTTCTCAATAAATTCCGGGAACTTTTTGATCAAGGTGGTATATGCAGATGCACTGCTAGAGTAATCGCAGCAAAACAAAATCTACCATATCTTATTATTTTTTGGATAGAAGTTCAAAACGTGTTTAATGCTGAGCTGCGGTATAGGTTACTATACAATTGACAATCTAAACAATGCGTTTTCAATAGCCTCCTGGTTATTCTTTAGGTTGTCAGTTGCAAGGAACCTACACTGCATCTCAGCACTAAACACGTTTTGAACTTCTACCCAAAAATAAAGTTGTGCCCAAACTGTTGGAAGATTTTTTGCACTTCTAAAATTTCGTAACCTACAATGGGCAGGCCATGTGAAGCGAATGGACGACGGAAGAATTCCTAAACGCACACTGAAAGGTAGAGCTCAGGACAAACGATCGGTGGGGAAACCGCGGAAAAGATAGGAGGACTCAGTTGACGCAGATTGCAGATCGCTTCTTAGGTGCACAAATGGGAGGACGCGAACGCTGAACCGACATGACTCCAGACAAGGTATCCTGCTGGCCCTGGCCCGATTTGCGTTGTCGCGCCATTGATTATGATGATGAAAGACTAATGTTTAGTGCACCTCACCTCAAGTTCTAGTGATGGCTTTTCATGATTGGAATCTATGGGGTCAATCAACGTTTACTTCTTAATACGTTTCTTTAAACCCCACGGAGCACTGCGACCTAAATTGCCAAACTTGGCCAACAATAGTGAGTCACATTCTTTCAGAGTCAACGACATTTCGGCTTTTGTTTTATAGTTTAACTGCTATGACTCGACTGACTAAAACTGCCTCAGTAAATACATTTCTAGCAAAATGGAGGTACATATGAAATCTCTTACAGAACTGTTTACATAATTCCGAGCACTTTTAGGATATCGAATCACGTGGTCCACCTTCTATTATCTCAACGAAATAAGCTTCAAGGAAAACTTAAACATAGCCCGAACCATACTATGGCTTTGTGACGGTTTAAACTTGAAACTCTGTTGGCAAAATAAGCTTGGTATCTGAATAAATCCTATAACCACACGCTCAAGAATAAATACAACGGTCGTATCGATCTATATTCCGCAAATAGTGTGAGTAGAATTTATCTGGCAATAGCAAAGAAAGAAATTTTGTTGTGTCACGCTTATGTGATATATCTGGGAGAGTTGTGTATACATTGAGCATCTATTTTCGAGTCTAAAGTCCATGTTTACGGGATCGAGTGCGCTGCAATGGTTCCCATAAAAGCTGACATTGCACAGTCATCGTTCCGATTAACATTGGGGGTAATGAGAGAGATATCACGACGACATTTCACAGCCCCTCGAATCAGCAAAGTACACATGCCGATTTGATGATGGTCTGTTGTACTCGGAAAAACCGAAAAACCAATCATTATTCTGGTTCTGATTGAAAATAAGTCTCATACTTTCGTATAACTGTTGACATCGTAAAAGTTTGCATCGCCACTGCTCAATGCTCAGTCGTCCCCGGTCTATAAAATACTTGAGAAATAGCAAGGCCGTTCTGAGCTAAGAGTATATACTTTGTATTTTTCTTCATCTTTTTCGCGAATCCATGTTGCTATGAACTAGTTAGTACAGTGTACAACTCAATCTAGATTTACACAGTACAATTGAAATCTGTGTTACCCACTTATTTCCATGACGGCGGCGTGCTAGTTTAGATCGTCTTCCGTCACGAGCATTTTACCAGCAAGAGGCCAGACAAGTGCACGGAAGTTACAGAGTCACTCAACTTCGGTCGGGTCTAATGCAAGTGAATATTCCATTATTCTAACGCGGTTTTAGATTTCTGACGGTTCTCCAGGCGCAAAATTTAGCTCCTATCGCTTTTCAGTTACTTAAGGCTGTCGTCTGTTTCCTGGCAACCTGTTTCTCGAAGCTTTCGTTTTCTGCACGGCTCTAGTTCCACGGCATCTTAAATTCACTCCGTACTTGTGGTATGGCAAAACTGTTACAATTTCCAGTCACCGCTTGTCTTGTTTCTTATGCGGCAACAGTAGCTATCAAGTTTTCTGAATTTTTAGAAAGTATCCCCGACATACCGTAGCGCTCGATGTGAGTTTGAGCGATTAAATAACTTTTAAAAAATGGTTACATTGTCTTCGAATGGGTTTTTTTTTCGAGACACACTGAACATACTGTTGAGTGTGTTACCTGTGAACAGCCTTGACATGGTTTTTTTATTGTTGTTGAAAGTTTAACTTTTACTTAACTGTGGTGATTCTTTGGGATGAAACGACCTATCAGTTTTTAAGCAGAGTAGCATCCCTCTGCAGACATGAAATTTTGCATCTTGCACTCCGTTTTGATTATCTCATTCCATCGTCTTACTACATACATCCGGGTAATTCAGAGATAATCGTGTTTACTTTCTATTTACGTTCCAAAAGAAGCGAGAAAAAAAAATGTTATGGCTGCAGTTACCTGGCGGTCCGTGCTGAATTGGAATGTACAGTGTTGTTAATCGTTGATTCTCCCATAACCGATAATAAATCCTAAATTTTTATCCATTTATTTTGATTTGACTGTCCTAAAATGTGTTGGATTTGTTTATCACTTATTCGTGCCGATTCTTAGACGCGGTATTAGATAGTACTAACACAATTCCAATACATAGTAGGAATTGATAAATAATAACCCAATCTCTATAGCCTTTTGAATCGATAAATTCATAGAGAAGCTAACAGAGTACTAAATTTTTAGAACAAAATACATTTTAGACCATTTTAGTGTTGAATCTGTTCGAACCTTAATCTCCGGTCATCGCAATCCAACGACATTACTACCAGTTTCTAAAATTTGGATCAGTTAATGGTTGGGTCTAAAGCCTTGATTTGATTTTCTCCAGAAACTGATTCGTTCGTTTCGGACAGTTCAAATATTTTAGTACTTTCTAGAACATCTACAATTTAGGACTCGTTTCGATAAATATTTTTATTTTGACGCTATAATTTCTTCTCGAAATGCTAGAGATTTCCACAGAGTAAATTCAACTGGCTGCACTTGATCTGTTGCTTCTGAACTCTAAATCACTCTACTTCCATAAAATCAAAGAAACACACACATTGATTTTGAAGTAAAGAAGGGCGAAGCAGTTCCTTTCAGTGAAATATTTCACTCTGAGTCACTCACTTTAAGGAACGAGTTCAGTGAAGTAGTTCCATGGAACACTTCCTTCCTTCGTTTTCGTTTCATTATTCAGTTCACTCACTCAATGGAACTGTTCGTTCAGAGTGTTCAGTAATGCGTACCAGAAGATGAGCAAAAAAAAAGATCAGTAGTTCTGGTAGAAGGTGAGCAATAAAAAAGTTCAGTAGGTCTGGTACAAAATGACAAAAAAAAAAGAAAATGGTTCGGTATAAGATGATGAGCAAAAAAAAATCAGTACATCACATGTCCAATGGAACTAGAGATGGGTCGTTCATGAGTGAACTGTTCCAAAAGAGCAGTTCATTGAAGTGAGTGAGTGAAGTAAGTCACTTCTTTTGGTGAACTGTAGTTCACATTCACTTCGAACTTGAAAAGAACTAAGTACTTCCTTCGTGACTGAGTACCTTTTTTTAAACTGTGAACTTGAAAAGAACTAGTTCCTTCGTCAGTGAGTACCTTTTTTTTAGGTCCTCACATTTACTTCGAACTTGAAACGAACTAGTTCCTTCGTGGCCAAGGACCTTTTTTTTTAGGTCCTCACATTTACTCGGAACTTGAAACGAACTAGTTCCTTCGTCAGTGAGGACCTTATTTTTTTAGGTCCTCACATTTACTCCGAACTTGAAAAGAACTAGTTCCTTCCTCAGTGAGGACCTTTTTTTTCAGGTCCTCACGTTTACTTCGAACTTGAAAAGAACTAGTCCAAAAAAGGACTGAGTTACTTCAAATTTCATTGAAGTTTTCTTTTGATACAGTTCACACGTAAACGACCCATCTCTATTCTGAATCGTTAACTTAACAGGCAATAGCTATTTTGGCACGTGATACCAATTTCTACAAATTACTCATCCAGAGATTTTTCTTCTCTCGAGATGTGTAGCTGTAAAAATAGAAAAAATAGCTAAGACTGATTTTTCGAAAGAAAAGAAATATTTATAGAACAGCGACGACAATCTAATTCAGACCGTGCTAAAATTCTCTTTTCAATGCGATTCATGACGAACAAATGGTAGTCCGGTCTCCTTGGCCTTCTAATCTTCTGATGTAATTAGAACTAGCGATGAGTTTGAATCGATTACGAAAAATAAATAAAACTTAATGGAACAATGCCAGAATAATTGATGTCGATATCGAATACTAGCTACAGAGTTTTGATGAATTGAGGTATTGACTTCATTAATTCTCAAATTTGCTTTTTAGGCCCGTTCCTACGATTGCCAGTTACGTTCTCACTGAAACTTTAACTGACAGATTTTTTTAAAAAATTTCCATTTAAAGCTTCGGCTAGAATTTAACTGACGATCGTAGGAACGGGTCTTATATGTATCCCCATCTTCTGGAGTTGGATGTTTGGAGACAAACAAATCCCAAGGTGGTTTCAGTGCTATGGTAGACTGAAGATCTCCACAGAAAAATTACCAACTTTATCATTCAAGGTATAACAGTTGAAAAATTTGGATATTTGAAACTGTATTGAACTTTTGTCCAAAATTGTGCAGTTTCGACAACGAGTCGTATGTTTCGCTATCATTAGATTACCAGCTGTACACGAGCAATTTTTCAAGCAATTAATTGCCTGGCATCTATTGCCAATACTAGTCTAGCAATTCATGGAGCAATACCGGGCAATATCATGCTAGTTGCGGCAATATTTCGGCAATTTGGCAACGTTTTGACTGATTGCTGATATTGCTCGCCTTATGGTTGCTGTATTTCCACTAGACTCGAAAATTCCGAGCAATTATCATCGTTCGATGATTCAGTTATCAATAAAAAATTGCCTGGAATTGCTTGCAAATTGAGCAATTTTAATCGCTCGTGTAAAAGCACTATTATTACTACTCATTTGGACAGTAAGATATCTCAAAAAAGTCCATAAGAGACCATATGAAAAACCATATGAAAAACTTCCTATAAATTCAGAAACTGGCAAGCAGTTGGAAATACCTCGTGTAATATAAATGTGTTGATATACGAGTATGCAGGAATATACTTAACAACATCTCTGTTCCGAATAAATGGTCCCAATTTCAATTTTCCAAGATCCCATGGCAATGAGTTATGCCCACGTATCATAAATGATGCCTTCGCACTGTGTGTACATGTGGTTCTCTATCTTACGAATAATACACTATACGTTTGATTATAAGAATTTATTTTCGAGGCAGTTCAAGCCAGAACGTATGATGCGATGATGCATTATAAATTAAATTTCATTAAAACCTTACCACTGTAGTTGAATTGGATTCAACTGAGAAACTAATTCAAGATGGACAGGGGCCATGATTTGTAACACGGTGTAACTGATATAGATTGATTTTGCTCAAAAGGGTCAATATCAGTACTAAAGTTGTGTCCTTACCGGACACTAGGCTCTTGACACTTTTCGAACCACTTCTGCAAAATCTGCTTGGATGAGGTGGCAGTCCTTCACCTTCTTTACACCTGTGCAGCTTTATCCGCTAGAAGAAAACCTCATCTAGAAGCCTACCTCTTCAAAAATCTCTGTGACCTTGCCGTACCGGAAGTTCCAAGAATTCTATCCTTCATTGATAGATAGAAACGGTTCAGGGAGTAGGAAAGGATTCTATAAAACTGTGGTAACAAAATGTTAACCTTTTACGTCTAACGCCCGTTCCTACGATGGTCAGTTACGTTCTAGCTGGAACTTTAACTGACATATTTTCATACAAAGTTAAAGTTCCGGTAAGAATTTAACTGACGATCGTAGGAACGGGCCTAAGTGTGTCTGTTCTTGTTACAGGCAGCCGCGCGTATCTATCTACCTACCTACTACAGTAGTTGGTTTGATACGGTGTTTTACTAATACGAGTATTTATGGTAGTCGAATTTGTAGTTTTTTTGTGTGATTATGCTCTATTCTTTTAAGTCGTAGTCCAATTTTAAAAGAATATCCAAATCGTAGTGAGCAATCCATAGTTGTATTCCGGTTCAATCAGAAATTTGATTGGGTAGGTTCAAGGACGTGATTAAAAATCACATCGAACTCTTTTCATGTTTTTATAATCTCAAGGTTTTTTTTTCTATAATTTGAAATTGATTCCGAAATGGCTTCAGTAAAGTTGTTAAACTGGAAGTAGATTGTTAAATGTCGAGGAGCGGAATAATATTACGTAGTGACGTATTAAATTGCTTCCTTACGATAGCTAGACTATGTTTTCAGACACAGTGCTTATGCAATTTTATATCCTTGTAAGATTGTGGCGTCAAGGCGACGATAAATGTATTAAAAAAAATTAAATTGAAACTTGTTCGATGTGTGGATTACGATACAATCTTTCAGGAAAATTCTGACACGATTGGATAATAGTTCAGTCGCAGAAGATTACTTAAGATTGTCGCAAATGTTAGGGATTACAGATTACATTTTGATTAGATAGAGATAGATTGAAAGTTGGTATGGTTAACCTCTGTCACTGCAGCCACAGTTGTCACGTCTATCTGGATTGACTATGATTCCTCTTCAATGGAGCCTAGTATTATTTTGCGAAGAGGAATGGTCAGGAATTCCAAAGGGTCCCTGGCCGAAGCCTTTTGGGAGCTAAACGGATATAAACGTGCATTGTAACTGCACTAATAGGAAACTGGGACTGGAAAAAAGAGCACGACTCTAAAGTATCGAAATTAGGCTTGGGCATTTTAGTTCACCAAAAGGAGCGATAATTTCTACTTCCCAAATCCTTGCGAACCAGATCGTTCTTTTAGTTCAGTAGTTCGTGGGAGCTCAGAAGCGAACTAGTTAACTAAACGAACGAACTACTTCGCGAATTTTTGAACTAAAACAACGAACTTCAAGTTCAGTGATGTCCTAAACAAAAAAGGGTCCTCAGGTAGAATGTGATGACCTAAAAAAAACGGAAGTAGAAAAGGTCGTCTGATGTGATGAGCTAAAAAAAAGCATCCGCATTATTGTACGACTGACCTACAAATAGCAATGAATGAAAAGAAACGAACTAAGACCCCGACTGATTGCGAACTAGTTCGTTCTTTTCTCTTCTGGAGACGCTCTTCTGAACTAGTTCGTTCAGTTCTCTTCTTGGAACGCTCTTCTGAACTAGTTCGTTCAGTTCTCGGCTGGGAACGCTCTTCTGAACTAGTTTTTTCATTTCTCTTCTGGGAACGCTCTTCTGAACTAGTTCGTTCACGAATTACACAAGATTAATTGAAATCGCCGAGCAAAATTTTGTAGTGCTGCCTAAACCCATTTTTAAAAAGATTTACCTAAAACGTTTTAAGGCTCATTATTATTTTGATTTTATTAAGCCACTCAGGATAACATTGAAATTGATATGATATGCAGCGACTGTATTGATTTGATTATAGATCGTAGTCAAACAAAACAATTTATTTTCCATTTCATAATTCCACGAAAATCAGCAAAATCTCTGTTCAATTAAACCCACGCAAACAAACTGAAATAATATCTCTCTTGTTTTTTTAAACATTGCAGATTCTTTGTACATTTTTGCTGACGCTACAAAAATAATGTGTGACTCACGACTCAGAATACCTAGTACCTATTTCAAAATATTAGATATCTTCATTATTATATTGTTGCCATATTAATTATGACCTTTGGAATCCAGACACGGCATTACACGTTTACTTTTTTTACAAATAACAACAAAAGAGCAATTAGAAGATTGAGTTTATAGCTGTGGCACGAAATCAGTATTCTGTGAAATTAATATCGGTCTGACTAACATTTGATTAACGATTCGTTAGGCTGTTAATGGAAAGTAGCAGTAGTTAACATTAAGATACAGAGGTTATCGACAATTGTAGCACCTGTTCAAATATAAATTAGACGAAAAACCTGTAAAGAAATTTTCCATTGAAAATGTGAACGAGTCGGATATTATTCCAAGGTCCGTTGCGACAAAACAAGGACAATGCCACAAAGTCAGCTGCATCGCCTTTTCAAGTTTCGAACTAATTAGACTGTATGAAACCATAGAACAACTTTGCAAACATTTTTCTACGATGAGGGTGACTCTAATGTGTATGAAAGCATATGCTTGGAGATTAGTATGAATATGATTATTTTATGTGATAGAAAAATGAACTTGGAGTTAGCGAGATTCCATTTTGTTTCCATTTAATGGGAAGAGGCATCAAGAAGGCTCATAAGGACCTTCTAGATCCTCATATGGTGTTCGGCCTTAGGCATAATTACGCATATTCATTACGACCAGTTCCAGTTCGTCAGGATGGATAGCCCTTGTTTTATTTCAACGATAAAGCGGGTTTTCTTTCTATCTGCACGTTTGTTGGCGTAAAAACCATTCAACCAACCATTTCTCTAATATTGAAATTGAAATAAATACATACATCATTCTAGCAAAAAAAAATGGTGCGGGTGCTGTATACATAGTGTGACTTAGAGATTGGCAAAGCAGTTCCTTTTAGTGAGTGAGTGAACTTTGACTCACTCACCGAAAGGAATTAGTTCAGTGAACTAGTTCCGGTTCCTTTTGAAGACCACTTCCCCGGCGAAGGAACTAGTTCTTTTCAAGTTCGAAGAGAATGTGAGGAGCAAATAAAAAAGGTCCTCACGAACGAGCGAACTAGTTTCGGAGTGGATGTAAGGACCTACAAAAAAAAGGGACTCACCTCATCACTCACGACAGTCATTCCTTTCCAAGATGTGTCACGTGGCGAAACGAACTACATTTCACCAAAAGGAGTGAGTTAGTTCACTCACTCACTTCAATGAACTGCTCTTTTAGAACAGTTCACTCATGAACGACCCATCTCTAGTGTGACTAGCCAAAAAAATAGAGCAGAGAACCGAAACAAACAGGACCTGTGCTCAATTATACAGACTTAAATCTATTAAGTATGAAATGAACAACAATAATTACGCAGACAAAATTATTTGTACACTTTGAAATTATTGGTATCTCAAAAACATTGTACCTAGCAAATTTTGATAATCTTCAATTTGAGCTTAACATACTAAAATAGTTTTTATCAGATCGATTTTAATCAGATGCATTAAAAGGATTTGTGTTTGCTTTTCGATTACGCAAACAAACGTCTAATAAAATGCAATAACAAGTCTTAAAAAAGTAACTGGAAAAACAAAGTTATTCGCCAAAAACAAAACAAAAATTTGTTTTTTTCTAACTTATCGTTTTTTTTTACATATCAGTTTTTTGATAAGCGACAAAATCACCTTAAAATCTCGACAAAACTAGAATTTCATTGTTCACGAAAATATGGACAAAGGTACCAATATTAATTCTGCCGATTTTCTCAACGTCATGAGGCGAAAAAAACTGAACTATTAATCCAATATTCAACGTGGAACGAATTTTTTTTTTGTTCTAATATTTGTTTCGATAACAGGTTAGTAACTGGCTATCAGTCACACGTTCACATTGTATGGTTTGCGTGATAAGGTAAACGCCACATGATAAACTCTGAGCTACAATTCTGCTAACGACTAAATTGAGTAGACTGTCTGCTACTGCATGTATGTGGTGTCGTGATCTTCAACATTCTGAATGAAATTCATGATAAACTGGTCAGTAATATTCACGCTGTTCCCAAGGACAAATTGGCGAGCGTTCTTCATTGATAGCACAGAAAATCTAATCTAACAAAGAAAAATTGTGATGGGAAAAAAAAGAAAAATAAATAAATAAAAACAATTTAAGCAGCTGATAGTATGGGGCAGAGAGCGAAGCGGTGCTGCTATTATGTAAGCAAGTTTGTAGTATCTGGTGTTACGTAAGTTGGCGAAAATATTGCCAAATCAATTATTTGAATGGCAATTTTATTTTTCATTGTGGGAGGTAATATTGGCTGTCGTGTCATGTACGTAGGAATCAGTAATTTTATTACATTTGACAGGAAATTGCGTCGATGGTAAAACATGTTAAACGGAATTTATCAGAACAACCATCACCAACTTCAATTCGGTAAGAGAATCGCAACCTTTGCTGGGGTATCTAGGTCTTACGTAGCCTTGTGTCAAGTTTAATCAATCCTGAGATCTTGGCTTTGAAGCAAACCACGTTGAATGATCCGTTCGCTAAGAGGAAAAAATACTGAAACCGATAGAAGGGCCTCATTATGTCCTGCCTATAGCGATCAGTCTAAATCAGACCATCGAAACTGTAACATTAAAGTCATCCCTTCATCCGATCCTCGTTTACTCGCTATAATGTTGTTTATGTTGTATTTTTCGAACAGTCATGGCGGAGGTACGGTGGGCAGACGGGGCGGTAATAACACATCATCATCCATTGCTTTTTTGTCTTTCATGACCTATTGGGAAAATACCACCTTGATCAAAAAGTTCCCGGAATAACCACCGTGTGGCGCTTTTATTGTTCCGATTTGAGTTTTGTTCTGATGTACTCTTGGCTACGTAACTTTTGCAAATGTCAAGCTATGACGCTAAGATTTAGAGGGAATATCAACAACAGATGTACCAACTTAACAAAAAAAAACAGAAGTCAAATCGGAACAATTAAAGCGCCACACGTTGGTTATTCCGGGAACTTTTTGATCAAGGTGGTAGTTCCATTTTAAATGACCCTGGCGTAAGCCAACACGAAATTTTTGTTGCACAGGCCATGGATTTATGGTCTGAAGTCGGAACAAGAAACTTCCCCACCCCCACAACTGCCATAACTAGTCCTGACCGCTAACAAGCATGTCGCGTCCGTTCTGACTTCAGCCACAAATTCGGACGTAGGTGGAATTGGCCCTTCTTTCCTGAACTTTCCTTCCCTTCGTATATTTTAATTTCTTCAAGTCGGAATATTCACTCCAAGGCGGCCCTCCGTTCACAACATTCAATTTGTCACGAGTTAATTTCAACCACAAGGCCTCTGAAGACTAGCACGCTCACACTAAGCGATTCTTTCTTTCTTAAACTAGTTTAGTTTTAGTTTTAAGAAGTGGTGAAGCGCTGAGCTACCACGCACACTAGGCAAGGGACCAATAGGGTTCATAGCAATACTTTGAGAGCTTCGTAGGTCACCAAACATCCTCCTTAAAGAGCTTGACTAGCTTATCATGCCCTATCGATCTCAGGACTTCCAAATTGTCAGAGAAAAGACTTCCCAACCGCTCACTACACATCCCTTAAACAAGCAAGATCCCTAAAGAAATAAAGAAATAATAATTTACAGTGAAAGTAAATTTCTACAGCAATAATTGTCCAGCTAGAAGATTCTTTTCTTTTGGAAAATGGGGAGACTCTGGTTCAAAATTCAAAACTTATCGAGCAATCAAAATTAAGCAAAAAATAAAATTCTATTTTTTTTTTCAGGTCGTGGAGGCGATTCTAACTCCGAAGACGAATCGATCAACGACAACGGAAGCGTCTACTCGCTCCTATCGGAAAATCAAACTTCACTCGATGAATCCGACGAAATCGTTCAAACCGAACGTTTCGAAGAGAAATTCATTGTGGCTCTGGAGAATGCAGCCGAAAAATCCGTACATATTCGCGTTCAGGCTCTACAAAGCTTATGCGAAATTTTAATGCATCGTTACATGCCCGACTTTGTCGAAGATCGTAAAGTAACGCTTATCGATGTAATTGAGAAATCGATACGTCGCGGAAAGGGTGCCGAACAGAATTGGGGAGCAAAATTAGCACCGCTACTTGTTCTACAATTGGGCGGCGAAGAAAGCGTATCGAAAGGTCTAAATCAATTTCTGCTTACGACGATCCAAGATAAATCGGTTACATTCGATGCACGTGCTCGATGCTGTGGCGCTCTAGGCCTATTGAATTTTCTCGGTGGCGATGATATCGGTGACTTACTGACGCTTATGCAACTTTTAGAGAATATCTTTAGCGGAAGCTATTTGCGCGATGAAAAGACACCGATCTCGGTGAACGCTGATGCGGGAGCATTGCATGCTGAAGCTCTATCGGCTTGGGGATTGTTGCTTACGTTGATTCCATCCGGTGATTTTGTTTCTCTTATGAATGGACAGCAAATGGTTCCGTACGTATTTTTAACATGCTATGATTATGTTGAGTGAAGTTTTAATAATTATGAATTATGTTGATGATGTTTTACAGGTCTATAAAAAATTTAATGGGATTACTACAATCACCACACTTGGATGTTCGTATGGCAGCCGGTGAAACTATCGCATTGGTGTTCGAAAGCGGACGATCGCACGATGATGTCTTCTTAGAGAGCTACTTAGATGATTTAATTACTGCCACGAAACAATTAGCTACCGATTCGCACAAATATCGCGCCAAACGTGATCGAAAAACACAAAGGGCTACCTTTAGAGATTTGCTACGGTATTTTGAGGTAAGCTCTTAGTGTGTGGTAACGATGGAAAAATTTCTGAAAAATTTTCTTTTCGATTTTCAGGAGGATATTTCGCCCGAAATCAACATTCGTTTCGGTACAGAAACTCTACTTTTAGATACATGGTCGATGCATCATCAATACACAGCACTTTGTGCTGTTATGGGTCCCGGTATGACTTCGCATTTACAAGAAAACGATTTCGTACGCGACGTATTTGAATTGGGTGCAAAGGTTGTACCGTGCCCGGTTACAAAAGCTAATAAACAAACAAAACACGAGAGGGTAAGGTTTTCTTTTTTGACTACACATTTAAAACAATTTTGCCATTCAATCAAAACAATTTTGTGTCATTCAATCAAAACAATATTAATTTTCCTCTTTGGAAATTTTCAGCATTTACTAAACGCCGCTGCATTCAAGGCACGTACAATAACCCGAGGAAAAAATCGCGATAAGCGTTCGGCAGTTTTTAATTAATTTAATAAAAAATTTTGTAATTTTCTTTCCCTACTTTTGTTTTCCAAAATTCACATCGATCGATCGATTCGATAATTCTATTTAAAATATGGGATATTTCAATTTTACTTAGGTAAATCCAAGGATAAATTTAAAAATCGTAAATTATATTAATCGAAATCGTTACTGTATATATTTAAATATTATTATAAAAAATAAATACGAATTCTAATTGATAAAAATTAGAAATCGCAGACTTACTGGAATTCGACGAGATCTTCTGGTCAGGACTGTAAGCCGTTTAGAAACTGATTTCAATTTATTTCAGTTCGCTTATTCGAGTTCACTTTACACCGTAATTTTTCTCTTCACTTAAAAGATTTATTACTAACTAATTTCTTCAAAAACTCAATCAATTTTATTTTGTTTAGAAAATATTTGTTTTTTTTTATATATTCAATGAATTGATAAATATTTGATTTAACATTAAAAGTGTCTGTATATTTGTTAAAGGAATTGTGTAGGTGGCGATGATAATACGCTTTGGATTTGTGTTCAATTTTACCGAGGCAAACAACTTTTATTTTGCACACACCACTAACGGAAAATTCATTAACAATAATTTGATTATTACAAAAATTAGGAATGTTCTAAAACTTCCTTGACTTCTTTATTTATTTCAGTACTTTAGTCAATTTTTTTTATTTTTTACTGAGGGATATTTTTGTGTTGTTTTACTTTGTTTATTTTTAGGGCTATTATTCGTTCTACAAATAAATATACAAATATAAAGTACTTGTACCATAGTCAAAATTATGCAAATAATTTCCGTATACGAATGCGATTATTATTGAAGAAGTAAGAAAAAAAATATGATAAAACGGATGAGAGAAGAAGATAAGAGAAAAATTGTTCAGGAACATTGATTGATACCAATTATATTTTTAAACATAAAAAAAAATTACGTTATGGTCCTATTTAGCTGCATTAGGATTTAATGATAATTTAAAAAAAAAGATAAATAAAAAAGTATTCATATTATATTATATAGAAAAAATAAATATATAAGCTAAGCGCAGCATAATTATGTGTTTTTTTTTCGTAAACGAGTATCAAACTTCAAGTTTGTTCAACTGTGGAGTTTCAGACATCAGTGAGGTGTCTAAATTTTGAAATCAAGAGTGTAAGGAACAATCTAATTTTTATAGATTTCGATGAATGGGCAAAATCATAAAAAATACTTTTGATCAGGTGCAGCAGAGCCTTTTTTTGACATCTTCTCAGTTCGAAACGAACGTAGAATATAAGCAGGGGGATAGAGGAAGTTTGCAGGTACTCGTAGGAATACTGACAGGATACTATTTGCTATGGAAGCACGATATGTGTATAAGAATTTCTGCCACGACCTACCACCTTGATCAAAAAGTTCCCGGAATAACCACCGTGTGGCGCTTTTATTGTTCCGATTTGAGTTCTGTTTTTTTTTGTTAAGTTGGTACATCTGTTGTTGACATTCCCTCTAAATCTTAGCGTCATAGCTTGACATTTGCAAAAGTTACGTAGCCAAGAGTACATCTATCTCTGTGTGTTGGCGATTTTTTACAATTTTAGAAGTGGATTTAAATTTGCAACAACGAACTTGCATTAAATTTTGCGTAAAAAACGGATTTAATGGTGCGCGAACGTTGGAAATGTTGGAAAAGTGTTTCGGCAACCAAAAAAACCACTAAAACCAACCAAAAAAACCACGTCATTTTCAGTCAAAAAAGAAGGCAATGCTAACGGTTTTCATGGATTACAACGGTGTAGTGCATCATGAATTTTTGCCAGACAGTAAAGAAAGAGTATTATTTTGGGCGTTATGAGACGTTTGCGTGAAGCAATTCGCCGAAAGAGACCAGAATTGTGCGCAGAAAACTCATGGTTTTTGCACCATGATAACGCACCGTCGCACAGTGCCAACATTATTCGTAGTTTTTTGACGAAAAAAGCAACAAATACTGTCCCAACAGCCACCGAATTCACCTGATTTGGCTCCCTGTGACTTCTTTCTGTTCAATCGAGTTAAAAAACCACTACGGGGAACGCGTTTCAGCAGCCGAGAGAAAGTAATGGAAAAATCGCAGGGAGCACTGATGGTCATACCGAATATAAAAAATGTTTCGAGGATTGGATCAGGCGCTGGCATAAGTGTGTTGCAGTCGATGGGGATTACTTTGAAGGGGACAATATAGATTTAGATGAATAAACTTGTATTTTTAATTTTCTCAATAAATTCCGGGAACTTTTTGATCAAGGTGGTATGTACTAAGGAGGACCTCGTTTTTGTCAATATCGGGGGTTGCTACGATTTAGTCTCAAGGAAGCCTGGTTCAAAAAATCCGTGGGCGAAGTGATTTTCCGATATTCGAAGCTGTTCGGAAGTTACAGGCCTTTATATTCTCCTCTGCTGTTTCAAATATAATGGTCAGTTTAGTCGCGTTTTTCTCAAAACGGTATTTTTAGGATATCTTGAAATATATCGAATGAATTCATTTGAAATTTGGTGAACTTGTTCAGTACGCATGTAGACACTTTTCAAACTAGAAAAATTGTGATTAATCATGCCGTTTTTTTGTCGAGCTGAAGAAGTCGTAAAAAACACCAAAATTGACTATAAAGAGTTCAACAAGTTGCCAAAAATACACTTTTCAATATTTTTTGATAATCCTAGTTCCGAAACTAGTTCAAACTTCGCAGATTAAAATGCCGATTGGTTTTCTTATTTGAGATAAGCAGTACGCCCGCAATCGTGTCTCCGAAAAAAAAGGTTTTTAGAAGATGAGTGTTTCATTTATGATGTAGCTCTTTTGAAGGCTCCAAGCGTCTCCGAATGGGCAAGAAATTGATCAGACCATAAGACCGCGCAGAAATCTACAAGGCATATATCAGGCCTCGACTTGAGTACAATTCACATATCTGGGCAGGAGCACCCAAAACGTATCTCACTTTGCTTGATCGTATTCAGAGATTTGCGTTCCGACTTATTGGAGACGATGCCATTACGGCAAATATTGACTCCCTCGAGCATCGTCGGAATGTTGGAGTACTCAGCATTTACTAGTGATATTTCCACGGTCGCTATAGTAATGAAGTTAGCAGTCTTATCCCTCGTTTAGTCCACTTCCCACGTAATACTCGTTCAACTTTACGCTCCCACGAGTATAGGTTGACCCCTGAGTTCAGTTCGTACTATATACCTCTATATACTATATACCTCCATATACCATATGCCTCAACAATGAGCGACAATTTCGAGCTGAAAAAATTCGTAAGTGCGCTCAAAATATGAACAAAAATGTGTTATAAATATCACAGTTGTATCTTTATTTAGTTTGCCAAAAAAAATGCCAAAAAAAGAACCTTCAAATGCGATGGCACCCTTAACAATTTAGAGGATCTGTGTTGTTAGGGTATGACAAGCAGATTGAAGTTATCATTGTCCTAGCGTGTTATGAAGGTGATTGACTACGAGGTTTAGAAGAGATTGTTGTGGGTCCTCTTTTGGTGCCTAGTGTCCGTGGCTCAACACTGCGGACCTTCCACAAAATAAAAAATGAAATTACCCGAATTTTTCCGGTTTTGTAGTGCCAGCTTTCGTACAGGATTCGAAAGCGAACTGGAAATTATAAATTCCAAACTCTTTATTTTCGTATGAAAGTCAGAAAAAAAGAAGAAAATTAAACAAAACGGATAGTGCCGTTTCAAATTTCAAAACTTTTTATTCAAACCTTAAAAAAAAAGAAATCAGTACCACTACATACAAAAATAAGCTCACAAATTCCTGGTAAAAAATTAAATACAAATACTAGACTATAGGGTCGTTGCAGTTCAGCAGTTTCAGTCTAAAAATCGAACAATTTCAAATCGTTCGAAAATCCCCTCGACTATTCTATCGCCATCAATTGATCCGTCGTTCTCAAACTTCAAATCCCAATCGTTGCAATCGTCCAAATCACATTCGGATTGTACATCGTCCACGCCCGATTGAAAGATCCATCCGCGTGATAGTCTTGTCTCTTCGGGACACGATATTCGAATCGTTTTGATACGATCGCCAAACTTTTCCCGGAAGAATTTTATATCGTTTTTTCGACGAATATCGCTTACTATTACGATTTTTTTGGTTGCTAAAATCAAGGATTATGTTGTAGAGGAAACCAAGACAATTTTGATAGAATAAGCATACCTGTTTCAATAGCCTTACAACAAAAGTATCCATAGTCCTTCGATCGGACACAATCACTCCAGACAATCATATCCTTTCGGTATTTCTCCTTGTACGGTCCATCGCTCAGTAGCATCTCAAGATCTAAATTCAATTTCTTGGCCCATTCCGATTTGATTGGTTCCGATATTCGGATTATTTCGCATAGTTCTGTTCCCAACCTGTGGACAGTTAATAAAGTTATAACGGTTTTACACGATTCTTTTAAAAACGAAAGACAACATACCTTTTTTGGAGACGCTCAGCAATAAAATCTTTTCCACATTTTCGTTTTCCACTGAATAACAAAACTAAATTTATGTTTTCCATAGTAACTGTAGTCAGCGGCGACTAGTACCCTTGAATGGTAATTGGAAAAAATTGTATAGAGGTGAAACTTGTATGAAGGTCAAGACCTACTGCGAGTGACGCAGGGTTTTCCGGGATTGTGAATTCAGGTGGGACGGGGTACGAGGAACATCTGTTCAAACTATTTTTTCGCCAGATTATTAGTTAAATAGAGCTTACGCTTCGTAATCCGAAATTTTTGTGATCGTAAGCGATTCGAGTTCTGTCACAACAAATTTATAATGCAAACAAATCGAGAATTTGGGAGAGATTTTTAGGCAGCACTGCCAGATACTTTTAATAATTTTTTTTTTTATTCTAGGGAACGGAGTTAAAAAAAAATTAAATTCTATAATGAAGTTTTGTAGATAGACTAAAATTATTCCAGAGTAGCACTTGCAATTAGGTGGATGGGGTGGGCGGGGACAGTTAGTTGAATATCATTGAGGGGCCATCATTTGATTGGTTGGTTAGTTCACATTAGAGATGGGTCGTTCAAGAGTGAAGTGTTCCAATAGAAAACTTCATTGAAGGGAGTGATGCTTGAGTTACATACCAAGTAGAATCAGGCAGCACGGCGCAGCCTTACGCACTCAGTAAAACATCAAATCACATAACTATTCACTCTCTGCGTTAGTTTGAGTTTTAAATAAATTTCAACTTTTCCAAAAAGCGTTCGTATTCGTGGATACTTTTTCACTACTTTTGTTGGCTGAAGTTCCATAAGACACGTTACAAAAAAAGTGGGAGCTATTATATACCCCTTGATCAAAAATTTTCCCGGAATAACCAGAGTTCTGTTTTTTAAGTTGGTACATCTGTTGTTGACATTCCCTTTAAATCTTAGCGTCATAGCTTGACATTTGCGTTACGTAGCCAAGAGTACATCTATCTCTCAAGGTCTCAAGATCTACTGAAGAATGAATTATAATAAGGATCTTGAAGTATAGGAAAGCAGAAAATTTAACGGGGTGAGTAAATTTTTTTTATTTTAATTTGTATTAAATTTACATAATGTTTACCTGTTTTGTTGAGGCGGTTTTCAGTATTTCTTTCCTGTTTTGGCTCGTATAATTTTTTTTTCTCTTGGGGTGGATTTAATTTTTTTTTTGTTTTACGATGTTTATCGGCTAAAGGCCATTTTTTGAAAATGAACCCGAGCGTCTAGCTCCTTCGCCCCGAACCTCGACAAGGGGCCATATCAAAACGTTGTTTTAAGGACAGATATGGCTGAGGTAGGGTGGGCAGAGCAGGGCGCCAACAACACCAGAGCGCCCTGACAAGTCGCGAAGTCGCGCAACTCCACCGCTTCTTGGTCTTTCACGACCTATTGGGAAAATAGTCCCATTTTAAATACCCTGGAGTAAGCCGACACGAAATTTTTGTTATCTAGGACTAGGGTTTATGGTCTGAAGTAGAACAAGAACCACCCCACACTGCCGTAGCTAGTCCCGGCCGCCAGCAAGCGTGTCGCTTCCGTTCTACTTCAGCCACTAACTCAGACGTAGGAGGAATTGGCCCATTCAGTCCCGAACCTTTACCCATCCTTCGACTATTTTGACCTTTTCAAGTGAAAATAGTTTTTCCAAGGCCTCAATCACAACAAACTTGAACTCCTTAAGTAATAAACTATCAACTAAAAGAACGATGGAACGAACACGAAGCAGTAACGATGGAACGAACAGTTCCCTGCAACTGAACTCGTTCCTTGACGCGAGTGACTCGGAGTGAACTACTTTATTGAAAGGAACTGCTTTGTCCATCTCTAGTTCATATGGTAGGAACGAAAGACGTCTTAGGTCGGGGTTCGAGAAGCAGTAAGGCTTCTACCAAATAAATAAATAAATACTAAAAGATAAAAGTTCATATAGTGGTCCATTAATCGAACAAGGTCTAGAAAGCGCAGTTTTAGTTCGGTTAACCTGGTCGTTATCAAAGAAGGGTTTGCCTACGTCACGAAGTCTGACTCTTGCTGAAGCCGTTTTCGTCAGTAGATCTACAAGATGATGAAAACAAAAAGTTCGGTAAAGTTTTTTCCTACGTGTCCAATGGAACTGCAGTTCACTAAAAGCAGTATGTTACTTCACTCACTCACTTCAGTGAAAAGTTCTTTTTGAATAGTTCACTCCTGAACTACTCATCTCTAAGTGGGACATGAAAAGATTCCGCGATAGAGTTCTGCAAAGCAGAGCCTTGCTTAGCTAAATCATTTGCTCGCTTGTTTCTCTCTATCTTGCTGTGGACGGAAACCCAAACTGGCCAAAGTGAGCCATAATTTAGGCTGGCGTGCCATTAAAAAAAAAATATTTAACACAGAGAATATTACCAGAAAGGTGCATTTCCATGGAGGTGTGGAGACTTTTAAAAATAACCGCCAGTTGGGTTAATCTAACACCTAATCGTTTTTAAAAGTATTCTAACGGTTCCCCACTAAAAATATAAGTACAAAATTACAATTAAAACAAAAAAATTTTCCTAACAAAATGCTATTTCGCGCCCTAAATTTAAAAAACCGACACCGTCAAGTTGGCCGCCCTGACCGAAAAGAAAGTTTTCACTCTCCAACAAATCACACGGGGGCGAACGGCGAATCGTATACGTGTAATGAGTTGTCTGCTGTCGAAGTGCGAGTGGTGGCGTTCATATGAAATCTCATCTTCGTCGTCAGTTCGGAACATCGGGAAAGTCAAGAAACCGGAGCAATCGGCTCCAGCTTAAAGCAAAACCGAACCACGTTTTCACAGTGCTCCAGTCGATTAACGTGCCTGAGCCCCATTCATTCGTTGCCGGAAAGTTGAAATTTGTAGACGACGTTGAAAATTTCGGGGGGACCGAAAAAAAAAATCCGTGACACCCGAATCGAAATAAATTCACTCAGTGTGTAGCGGGCCGCGTTGAGACTGTCTCTTCCGCGAATGTCTTCGACGGCGTGAACAAGAAATCAGTTTCGCACACAGAAAACTCCAATTTTATATTGGAAATAAATTAATAAGCGCGCTTTTAAAATAATCCGACACAATGGGAAGTAAGTAGATTCGTTTAATTGGAGTAATTTGGTGAAATTTCGGTGATTTTTGATTGAATTTGGTGCGATTAAATTCGCATTATGTCGATTTCCGTTTCACATTCGGGTTGCTTACGTATACAAAGTTTAAGTTGAATTTTTCGATATTTCGGCTATTTTCTCAATAAATATCGAATTAATTCGCTTTCAGGACGATACTAATCACATCCTTTTCTTTATTTTTCAGTTAAATTCCTGGAGGTGATAAAGCCATTCTGCAGTATACTGCCCGAAATTGCAAAGCCCGAGAGAAAGGTGAGTTTTTTTTGGGCCCTCCCGGGCTTCGATTTTTCCCATTTTCAGTAAATTTCCGTGTGAATTTTCAATCCGATTAGCTAGTCGGCAAGGTTAAGATCAGAAATGCGTTGAAAAGAAGTGCAAAAATATCGAATTTAATGTGAAATTGTGTTGTGTCGCGAGAACGTGATTGAAACGGGGGTGTTCCACTTCGGACTGCAATTGCAAGCTTGCAAAGTACCGTTGTACAAGTTTCTTGTCGAATTAAGGGGAATTTACAGATGGCTGATCGTCTTCGCTACAACTTACCTTTCATCCGATTGAAATTAGTGCGATAATTGCAGGAAAAATCAAAGAATCCCAGCACTTGACAATGAAATTTTTGATAGTTTGATTTTATGGGGTTAGGACTGGGTGATGTGGTTGTGTTGGTAGTTGGTTCGTGTCGGTGAGCTGGTGCTGCCATATATAAGATCAAAAATGATGACAAGACACACATCACCACCCCACTCGCATTGGATAGGCGCCCAATTCAAATTTTGATTATGACAATCTACAAGTGGAGAGTAAAAAAAAAAACAATCACCTTCAGCTTCCAACTAGCTTCCAACATTATACTTTCACTTCAGTTACACGTTTTTTTTTTTTTTAATTTACCGTTGGTTGGGAAGTTACTCGAATGATAGTACATACAATTTCTCCCAGTTCTCCTTAAATTGCAGTTGCGTTCTGTGGGATCTTAAAAAAATCCTTAGCATGAATTAAAGTAGTTTTGGAATTTATGTAATGCCGATGAATAATAAGCATGGAAAAATCCAAGGAGAATGTGAAGCAAGTGAAAGTTCCAATCACATTTTTATGTAGACCGCTCGCTCCACGGCCTGCACTGGCTCCAATGATATAGTGTAGCGGGTGGAACTTTCCTGTGAGTTACAACGATTTTTTTTTTACGGCCGTTGTTTATATAATAATAATTGATTAATCCCTTTATGCAAAATGGGCAACTCCTTCCAACTCAAAAAGTTTGAGAAGAATTCCCCATTTGGGTACACTTTTACAGCTTAAAAATCTCGAGACAAAATTGTCATACAGCTAAATGAGCTTGAAAATTGTTTTACCGTATCAACATACTCAAAATAAATTAGGGGGTGACCCTTTAATGCGATTTCACATCTAGAACGACATAGGTTGGGAATAAGATAAAATAAGACGGCGTGGTAGAGGATTTAAGGCGGTGGAATGGGAAAGAAGCGTCTGTGAACGTTTGTTTTTAAAGTGCTGAAGGATATACTTATTAGGGAGTAGATCGGCCGGCAACGCGTTTCACATTATTGATGATTGGGGGGGGGGGGAATAAAGAACAGTTTAAATTTCAATGTCCTCCATGAAGGGGGCTGAACGGTATACTCGTGAGCGCGTGAAGAACGGCGAGTGTTACGGGGGGCGACTAAGATTGCATTAACGAGAAAAGTTAGTAATCTGCCAAGTGAAGAAAACAGCAAAGTTTCTCTACGCACTGACTAAGCTAAAATCACCGACCCCATAAACTAGATATGAACGCGCCTAGTACACCATTTAACAGTTTAAGTAAATATTATCAGTGAGGTTTTTGGGTCGCTTATCATCTGATTAAATTCTCTTCACCACCGCGACAAAGATGTCGTTGGCTAAAGCTAAACTTTAAGGGCCGTTATTACGACCTTCAGTTAAAATTTAACCAGAACTTTGACTGTAAGTTTCGTATGACTATCTGTCAGTAAAAGTTTCAGTTAGAACGTTACTGACGATCGTAGGAACGGGCCTAAATCAACTTAGAGTCAGTATACAGTTCTTCAGTCTGCCCCGAAAAAAATTAAGGTTCCTTTTCAATGAAGTACTTCACTCCGAGTCACTGACTTTAAGGAACGAGTTCAGTGAAGTAGTTGCGGAACTCTTCGTTCCATCGTTTCGTCAGAAGAAGATGAGAGCCAAAAAAAGTCAGTAGAATTCAGTGAAGTAGGTTCGGAACTCTTCGTTCTATCACGTGTCCAATGGAACTGCAGTACACCAAAAGGAGTGAGTTACCTTACTTCACTCACTTCAATATGTTGTGAACGGAGGGAGGCCTTGGAGTGATTATTTTGACTTGAAAAAGGGGAATTAGCCCACTTTTCCGTACCTTACCGTTCCCTTCGAATATTTTGACTTGAAAAAGTCAGTAGAGTTCAGTGAATTGACTTGAAAAATTTAAAATATTCGAAGAGAACGGTAATGTACGGAAAACAGCGGGCCAATTCCACACCTACGTCCGAATTGGTGGAATTTTTTCTAATCGCTAATTTTTTTTATTTCAATTACAGATTCAGTTCAGGGAAAAGGTGCTATGGACCGCAATAACACTTTTCATTTTCCTCGTATGTTGTCAAATCCCGCTATTCGGTATCATGAGCTCAGACTCAGCTGATCCCTTCTATTGGATTCGTGTTATTCTCGCCTCGAATCGTGGTACACTTATGGAACTTGGTATCTCGCCAATTGTTACATCCGGTCTGATTATGCAATTGTTGGCTGGCGCTAAAATCATCGAAGTTGGCGATACGCCCAAGGATCGTGCTCTCTTCAACGGTGCACAGAAACTTTTCGGTATGGTAATTACAATCGGTCAAGCGATTGTCTACGTAATGACCGGAATGTACGGTGATCCGGCGGAAATTGGTGCGGGCGTTTGTCTTTTGATTATCATTCAATTGTTTGCGGCCGGTTTGATTGTTTTACTTCTGGATGAACTGTTGCAAAAAGGATACGGTCTGGGATCGGGTATTTCGCTTTTCATTGCGACAAATATCTGCGAGACAATTGTATGGAAGGCATTCTCGCCGGCTACTGTTAATACCGGACGTGGTACTGAATTCGAGGGTGCAGTCATTGCATTGTTCCATTTGATGGCCACACGTACCGATAAGGTTCGGGCTTTACGCGAAGCTTTCTACCGACAGAATTTGCCAAATTTGATGAACCTATTGGCTACCGTTCTTGTTTTTGCTGTTGTTATATACTTCCAAGTAAGTAGACCACTCTGGTGGATGCAGGCATCGTTAATTTATTCTATTTTATTTTTTTTTTCAGGGTTTTCGTGTCGATCTTCCGATCAAATCAGCTCGCTATCGCGGTCAATACAGTAGTTACCCAATCAAATTGTTCTACACATCAAACATTCCAATCATCTTACAATCGGCCTTGGTCTCGAATTTATATGTTATTTCGCAAATGTTAGCTGTTAAATTCCACGGGAACATCTTTATCAATTTGCTCGGTGTTTGGGCAGATGTAGGCGGCGGCGGACCAGCTCGCTCCTATCCTATAGGCGGTCTTTGTTACTACTTATCGCCGCCAGAAAGTGTTGGACACATCCTTACCGATCCAATTCACGCAATGTTGTATATCGTATTCATGTTAGGATCATGTGCATTCTTCTCAAAGACATGGATTGATGTATCCGGCAGTTCAGCGAAAGATGTAAGTAGCAAACTATATTCAGCGTCAATTGTTGGATTCAAACTATTAAAAAAATTCAGGTCGCAAAACAACTCAAAGAACAACACATGGTGATGCGAGGACATCGTGAAAATTCCATGATTCACGAATTGAACAGGTACATCCCAACGGCAGCTGCATTCGGTGGCCTCTGTATCGGTGCATTGTCCGTAACAGCCGATTTCATGGGAGCTATCGGTTCTGGAACCGGTATCTTACTTGCTGTTACGATTATTTATCAATACTTTGAAATTTTCGTAAAAGAACAATCGGAAATGGGTGGCATGAGTACGCTACTATTCTAAAGAACATCAATACGTTAGTTTCCTGTTTGTTTTTATATGAAATTTTTGTCAACACAACAACTTTTCTGCACGAGAGAGAGAGAGACACAGCAGTTTTGCAGAGAAGAGAAAAAATAAAAGAAAAAAACCCAAATTGCGGTTTTACAATTTATATAATTTCTTTGTATTTACAAAGAAACATGGAGAGACTTTTTTTTTATTTTATTTTAATAATACTATCATTAACTATGCTTAATTTGATTAATTAAATAGTTAATTTATATAAAATACAAGTGTTCTTATTGGGAGTAATATTTGAAGCGATTGCAGTTATTTTCTTACGTTCCGAATTACGCAGATCAATTACGCTTGTAATTGAAGATCAGCCTACAAAATTTAGTGTAGCACAGTTTCTCCACGACGATAGACACCTTTATAATAATTTTACTTTATTATTTTTTAATAATAACCAAAAAAATGCCCGTCTGTCCGCCGTACGCAAAACTGTTTGAAGGCGCGTAGCTCTCAAACCCCTTGAGATATTTAAGTTTATATTTTTTTCTTAGGTAGAATGGGTGAACACCATAGAGGTATATGTATAATGGAGATAACGTGCAGCGACTTTTTTGAAGTCGGAGGTTTTCTCGCAAAGGACCGGCGATATTCACTATGCTACTATCAGCATCTTACTCACATATATGCTTAACCCCGGTATTGAAAAGAAAAAAAGCCCAACCTTTAAATACTAGGCTAATATTTGCATTTCACTGCCACCGGACATGAAACGCTCCATACAAAAACAGTCGCTTAAACTGCAAAATGCTTCACAGTGCTTTATACAGAAACGGCGCTTTGCGATCTCCATTAGTTATATACCTCTTTGGTGAACACCTACGAGTGGAGGTGACTGCAAACAATTTTTACTGAGATTGTGAGGGAGAAGGAAAATCTCTAATGAGAAACTAATCGGAAGTGAAACGAACAGATATTATATCCAGCAAAATATATTGACGATATTTGTGTGAATGTGTTTGTGCCAACATTTTTTGCAGTGGTTGCTTCTACTCCATTGGAAATTCCATAAGCTAGCTTCCTCACAATCTCAGTAAAAATTGTTTGCAATCACTATGTAAACCGGCCAAGTTACTTACACCTTGTGAGAATAGCTTCCAGTGAAGTATATTAAATAAAGCATAACAAGTGTAAAGGGTTTTAGGATGAAGGAGTTGGAGGATGCTACAGGGAGTAATGGTGGACATTGCACTTCAAACATTTGTGTTCCCGGTCAGGGAACACAAAGAATGGCTACGCAACCACCTCTTTGCAAGACTATGTCCCTCATTGAAATCGAAGCTCTTAAGAAATCATTTAAAAATACGAGTATTTCTAGGAGAGCTTAAAACGAGGTCTCTGATGGGACTCATTCTGGAGTACTAGCCCAACTAGTAAATGTCTCGTGATTAATCCTAGAGTACTCTTCAGAAAGGTTAGAAGACCTCGTTTTCTCCTCCTTCACCCATAGTAGCATTTTTTTTGCAAATGGGAGCACTATCAAAGCTCTATAAAAATTACAAGTTTCAGCCTTTCTAGCGTAAGCAAGCTTTTTTCCTCTAAAACACTTACCACACCTTCTCCCTCACACCTCGTTGAAGCTTTCGCAAAGGCTCAGATCGGATTGGCCCTGTGCGCACTGATGGAACTGCTTGATTTCAGAAGCGCATGGACCAACTGGTTCGTTTGGCTGAGCGTCGCTAGATGCTTCGTAAACAAGGGCTGGTTGTGGTGTGAAAAAAGGTTTTTAGTTTTTTTTACAAACTTGATATTTTAATAATATTCCCCCCCCCCCTGCGTTCGCGATTGATGACAACGTTCCTGTCATAAAAATAAGTGTTAAAATGGTGAGGGCCATTGCCCGGATATTGCTCATTCCAGTTCGCTTAGCTTGCCTTCCAATGACTTACCTCTTTAAGCTAAATGACTTAATTGCATTTTTTGGAAATGAAAAAGCTGATGATCAAATTCTCATGTCATGAAACACTCACGAGAATTCGTTTAAAATTCCAGCGCTAACTCAATTCCATCAACGCAATCATTATCTTAATAATGACATCCGTCCAAGCTGTTACGAACCACGAGCGCCGAGTCGAGCTAAACAACAAAATTCAAATTTGGTGTTTTAACACAATTTCTATATTTCTTGGAAATAATTTTTTTTTGGCTTACAATTTACGTGTTTTGCTGAAATTCAATTTCAAAAAAAAAAAAGAAAATAATAATTCGAAATAAATTAAAAATTACAAAGTAATCACGAAATAGAGAACAGCTTAACGTCTAGCGAACAGTTAACAACTATTTTAATTATTTTTATGCGTTTTACAACTTTTCTTAGATACAATTCCAGGGTGACGCCGGTAACGGGAACAGCACGAAAATAATTTGATGGTTTGAAAGTAGCCAACGAAAAAGAATCATCCAAGCTAAATTATAGTTACGAAATTTTGCCGCTCGCTCGCTATCCGGCTTTCTCAACGGGGGAAATAACTTTACATCTCTGTTCTCGCGGCGGTAATGTAATGAACGTGTTTTTGTTGATTAATTTGTTGTTTAGTGTCTTTTTGTTCTTTTACTTGGGGCTACGGAAGTCCTTGCCAGCGTACTTAGCATTGGCGCCCAACTCTTCTTCGATGCGCAAGATTTGATTGTATTTGGCGAGACGTTCGGAACGGCATGGAGCGCCAGTTTTGATTTGTCCGGTGCTCAAACCAACAACCAAGTCAGCGATGAAAGTGTCTTCGGTTTCACCGGACCGATGTGAGACCATGGTACCCCAGCCGTTGCTCTTGGCCAATAAATGGGCCTTGATCGATTCGGTGACGGTACCGATCTGGTTGACTTTGAGGAGTAGACAGTTGCAGGCCTTCTTTTCGACGGCGGTTTGGATACGTTTCGGGTTGGTTACTGTCAAGTCGTCACCGACGATTTGAATGGTAGTGTTGGCAGTCATTGCGCTCCATGCGTCCCAATGGTCCTGATCGAAGGGATCTTCAATGCTGACCATGGGGAATTCCTTGATGAATTCCTGGTACAAGTTGGTGAGCTTGTCGGGCGACAACCATTGGCTCTTGTCGCTGTTCGGATTCTTGAAGTCCAAGTCGTAGAGTCCGTCCTTGAAGAATTCCGATGCTGCAACGTCCATACCGATTTCAACTTTGCCTGTGTATCCACCCTTGGCAATGGCGTCCTGGATCAGCAGCAAAGCGTCCTTGTTGTTAAGAATGTTGGGAGCGAAACCACCCTCATCACCGACTGCGGTCGCATCCAAGCCGAACTTGTCCTTGATGACCTTCTTCAAGTGGTGGTAGACTTCAGAGCCGATTTTCATCGCGTCGGTGAACGAGGAGGCGCCGGTCGGCAAGATCATGAACTCTTGCATGGCCAACTTGTTGCCGGCATGACTGCCGCCGTTGATAACGTTGAAAGCCGGTACAGGCAGAATGATGTTTTTGTTGCCGGCCAAGTCAGCGATATGCTTGTAGAGTGGTACGCCTTTCTTAGCTGCGCCGGCCTTGCATACTGCCAACGACACTCCGAGAATGGCATTCGCACCGAATTTCGACTTGTTTTCGGTTCCGTCCAATTTAAGCATGAAATCATCGATTTTCTCTTGCTCGACAACTTCGATGCCGGCCTTCAATAGTTCGGGCGCAAGAGTTTTGTTGATATGATCAACGGCCTTACGAACGCCCTTGCCGTGCCAGTTGTTCTTCTCTTCGTCACGGAGCTCAAGAGCCTCATGGACACCGGTCGAAGCGCCGGATGGTACGGCTGCACGGAACATGCCCAATTCGGTGGTCAAATCGACTTCGACGGTGGGATTACCACGCGAGTCGAAGATTTGACGAGCGAGGATGCTCTTGATCGGCATTTTAGAGCTGAAACCAATAAAAATAACAGTTTATCTAACGCTAAAAAAACTGCCATAGGGTTGAGTTAGGCACGACACCGACATGACCTCTACAGATAAACCGCAAGGTCACACCGTTATCTGCCCGTTATTCGGAAAGAAAAAAACCGAACCAATGGCAAAATACTCTTGGCTGTTCTTTGTCCATGACTCGAAAATAGTAGCAACGAAAGAACTGCTTTTAGTAACGAAATAAAAGAATTTTTTCACCACATTATGGCACTCCTGCTACGTGGAAATTTTGACTTTACAGTTCGGTTTTTTCCCTTCTATTTGATTAAAAAAGCTTGGCAAACTTACATAAAGCGTGAAATGATTTTTCAAGGTAAACAGAGAAAATTTGTTTCGGTTATTTTTTTTTGTTAATAACCGTTGAACGCGATTTTCACTTGGCGAACAACCGAACTTCCAGAGATCACACTTCGAATACTTTTTCGACTTGAGTGCGGCTGTGATTCGAAAAGTTCCACGGACGCTGACCTTCCACAAGGTGACATAAGGCGGGCTGCCCGATGCAGGAAGAGAGTGCGCCTTTTGTGAATGGCATCCACAAAATAGTTTGGGGTTTGTTACATGGGTGAAGATAATTTACGAAAGATTGGTTTGTTTTAACGCGGGTGAAATTTTAATAACTTTTGCCTATTGTTTGTTATTTCCATGGTAGTTCAAAGTAACGTCCCAGTTGGATACAATTGTTACTCGCAAGCAATAAAAATTTTGGCGGTTAAATTTTTCAAAATTACGTCACGAAACTATTGAGTGCGTGCTGCCAATGATCAAATAAAAACTGACGCATTAATTTCGCGCGCTATCTTATCACAGAAATACCGCGCTCAAATTCAGTTCAGTCAATTTCAAAAAAATTAAGTACGCGGAAATATTCCTGCCTTGCTGAAAAGATGGTAAAAGACTCGCAAATAATTCTGCGCTTCGTACGCCTAACCGAAAATGCATACGCACCGTTAAAAGGTTCGACCAAGGCGGCCGGCTTTGATTTAAAGAGTGCCTACGACTACGTTGTTCCAGCTCACGGTAAAGAGGTCGTCAAGACCGATCTGCAGATTCAATTGCCGAAAGGATGTTACGGCCGGGTAGCATCACGTTCCGGTCTGGCCGTTAAAAATTTCATCGATGTCGGAGCGGGCGTTATCGACGAGGACTATCGCGGAAATGTCGGGGTGGTCCTTTTCAATCATTCGACTGCAGATTTCGAGGTGAAAAGAGGCGACCGTGTCGCACAGTTAATTTGCGAAAAGATCTTTTATCCGGACCTGCAGGAAGAGAAGTCGCTGGATGAGACGAGCCGGGGAGAAGGTGGCTTCGGATCGACGGGAAAATGAAAATTCATTGTTGCCACTACCGTGAAGTATTTTCAACAGTACTTAATTTTTTTTTTTTATGTAATTTTTATTAATTTTAATTTATTGAATTAAATGTTAGTTTTTTCCATTTATTTCACTTATTTTTATTATTGGCGCGTTAGCCCAAATAGAATAGCGTCAACTTGTTAGATTAGATTGAGAAAATTTGTTTTTTCCCGCTCCTCTGAAGCGGTCCTCTCGAAGTTCCGAACTGATTGACTGGAATCTAAGATGTTTCCTGTGGGTCTATTCACTATTGTGCTATTCCTCATAGACCTTTCCCCAGTTTCAACCTAGAGATCTTCACTCAGCTTTATTTCTCTTAGGAATTTATCTAGTTGGTCTAGGTCTGTTTTTGCAATGGTACTATAGTCCACAAAGTGTTCTCCGAGACACTTGTGGCGCTGAGGTGCGACTGCCTCACAGCGGCACAAAACGTGTCCAGAGGTTTCTGCCTGCAGTTGGTAGAACCTGCAAGGGTTATCAGTTATGATTCCTATTTTTTAAAGATGATCTTTTAAGCTCGAATAACCCGTGAGTATTCCGGTTATTATCAGTACTTTGTTTCTATCGATCTGTAGAAGCTGTTACTTCTTTTAGTTGAGTGATTCGGTATGAATCTTTTGGCCTGTCTAAGTCTGGGCAGTGTGGTCCATTGTTGGCATTTCTTGTGTTCCTCCCATACTACTATGGTCCTCTTAATGAAAACGGTTCTGGTCCTGTAGAACAGACCGCTGCTCTGTCTCTTGCAAGTTGTTCTGCTATTTCGTTGCTTCGTGACTTAACGCCAGTTGGTGTGTTCGACACAGCCAAGGAATTCCGACTCTCACTGCTTATTGCGTTCAGCACTGCTAATCTTATTTTTTCACCTCTAGGCTTGTGTGGGACTGTCATACTCTTCTTAAAGAGGTGGCACATCATAATAGTCTAAACCTGATGTGGGTGTCAGGACATGAGGGTATTCCGGATAACGAGTCGTCTGACCAGCTAGCTAAGCGGGGAGTCAACTCACCCGGGAACATTCAGTGTAGTAGGTCAAGACTTCATTAAGGAGGGCATTTTAAAGTGGGTAAATCTTCAGATGGAAATTTATTGGAACTCACTTTCAGGACTTAAGACCGTCAAAGAAATGCTTGATTTTCTCAAGTAGGAGAGCGTCGCAGTTACTTTTCTTAAGCAGGTTTAACGCACGGTTTACATAATGACTGCAAACAATTTTTACTAAGATTGAGAGGGAGAAGAAAAATCTCTAATGAGAAACTGATCAGGAGTGAAACGAATAGATATTATATCCAGAAAAAAAATGACGATATTTATGTGAATGTAATTTTTTGCAGTGGTTGCTTTCTACTGCATTGAAAATTCGATAAGGTAGCTCCCTCACAATCTCAGTAAAAATTATTTTTAGTCGTCATGTAAACCAGTCTTTATAATGGGACATTATTTCCTTAATTATCACCTGAAGATCATCGGAAGAGAATCATCTGAATACCAAGCCAGCTAGTCCCGGCGTTTCGCTTAAGCTCGATTTTCAGCCACCAATTCGGATGTAGGAGGAATTGGCCTAAACTTTTTCTAGTCGAAATATTCACTCCAAGGCCTCCGTTCACAACAGACCTGTCAAAGGTTCCCCTGAGTAAAATCATCTCCTTTCTCAAGGGAATAGATATGGCACAGGGAATGGTTTAAAGCCAGGAAAAAAAAGACCTCTTAGGTCGTGGTTCAAGAAGTAGTGCGGCTTCTATAGGCTCTACCAAACACATAATAATAATAACTTCTTCCAACGGAAAAGAGTTACTCATGTGCCCTGCTAGTAAACAGTTAAAGCAGATGCCCAATTTGGTGGCTTAATCTCTACGTTTCTTGACTTCGAACAAGAAAGTAGCCCATGTCGTTCGTGGCAGGACGGAAATGTTCCTTATTAATTTACAGAAGTTTGTCCTTACCGACTAGATTTGGAACATACCCCTTGATCAAAAAGGTCAAGGTGGTATTTGGTTGAGTGATTCATAAGTCGTGTAAAGTGAGCCAAGGTAGAATACGTTCCATTGTTCGAACCATTCTACAAGTTTCTTTAGGCCGAGTACTTAAGTTCCCTAAAGTTTTTCAATTTCATCAACGACCAAGTATTGTTCTGTGTGTGTTTAAGAAGGATGGCTCTTTCCCAGCTTACTTCTTGGTATGGGACTACATTTCGAACCCTCTATTACTAAATATAAACTCGACCGCTGGCACGTGCCTGATTTTGACGTCAATCCATTCGGTTGTGCACTTTAAAGGTACAAATATTATAATTTATGAATCATTTTGTTCATTTCGAATATGAAAGTTGATGTCTAGCAAACAATAAAAATATTAAACAATAAAATAATTTTACTGCGAACAATAAAAACATTTAACAATGAATATTTGACGTAACACTAACAATAAAAATCACCTGGATGATCGTCTCCGAAAAGATTTGTTCAACTGAAATTTTAATAATGTACTCCAGGTGACTGACTTCTCAGTTAAGTTTAAAAAAAAAACAAATTCCTTGTGAATCCAACAGGCTATTGTCTAAGGCGGTGCTCATAATTTTTTTTATTCATTGTCTTTTATATTTACTATACAAAACTTCTTGTATCTCGTGTTAGTTTCTATTCTCAGTACTTTTTGGCGCAAGTTTAGCAAGCAACTGATTTTTACTTAAAAAAAATAAATATAATCCTATTCCCTTTGTAACCGTTTTTTACATATTCTTCGCTATATAAATAAATAGTAATACCTTAAAGATATCTTCATCAACTAGTAAAACTCGACTTTACATTTCCAAGAATTCCGTAATGATCTTGGAAACCCGATCGGGCGTTAATAAATGTAAATGATGTGTTCCAGGTACCTCCTTGTAGATCACCAAGCTGGCGTGCTTCCTCATTGTCTCTATCACATTCGTGTAAGTTGCAAAATTTTCGAATTTCATTCCGGGAATAGCGCGTATATTTAACACTTTACATCGTATTTCCGACGCATAGGCGAGTACCTGTTCCTGTCCGAGCATTCCCATACCAGCAACTTTAAGTCGAAGATCGCGCGCAAAATGATAGCCACTTTTGTGCAGATGTTCCGGTGCCGGTGCCATTCCACGCTTCATAAGTATTTTTACACAATCTCGATCGACCGCTCCTTCGTACGCGTCCACAACTAAACTGATCATTTCATCGTAATCGTAGCACGGCATCTGTTTTTCCGACAGTGTTTCGTATTTAAGGAATCGATCGATTGCCATACCGGTCGTGGCTGCTTGTTTTTTATGATCGCGTACCGTCGGTCCCGATATATCGATACTAATGAATTTGCTGACTTCGGTTGGAAAACTTGCCGCGTACGAGAAGCTAAGCGCACCGCCCAACGAATGGCCAAGTAGGATCATGTTCTTCCAACCGTAGTGCTGGACAATTCGCCGGATTAGCGTAACACCGTCCCAGAATATGTAGTAGTGCATACCGGGTGGATAGTGTGACGATTTTCCGTGACCGGGCAAATCAATGCATAGATAGGAATTGTCGCATGGAAGTAGAGGAATGAGACGATCGAATGAGCCTGCATTGTCTTGCCAGCCGTGCAGGCAAAGAATTGGTTGTTGGTCTCGCGAACCCCACCATTTTCCTAGAATCGTAAAATAAAAATTTATTTATAATTTTAGAGTGGGCAAAGAAAGAAATCATAGTGGCCGTAATGTTTTCTTGGATTTCCATTGATTGTGCAGCAGTCACAAGATTTTTAAAGCGAATGTATGTACAAGCCTAATTTTTAAGGTTTAAATTCCCCATTTTTTTCAGGACTACTGCAATATACGCGAACGACAGATAGGTAGGTTTGCGTGACTGTCCTGAAAGGTCCGTTGTGTTACCACAGGATCATCGCATCCAGTCCTACTCGTCTAACCATTTAGAGCTTGTCGTTGTTTTAGACAGTAGAAGAAGTAAGATCGAAGATAGAGCTGGACAGGTACAGAGAAGGTGAAAGGACTGTCTCCTCCCCATCCAGGCAGCTTTTACAGAATTGAACGACAAGTCCTGTTAAATTTTTCACCCCAACAACACCGACAAAATGTTGTCCTTTAATTCTGCTTCGAAAACACTAGAGAAATCGGGAAATCAAAAGGAAGTGTAGTAGTTTTTATGCTCTATTTTCTTGGATCTGGAACTGCACACTTGGCGGAATAAGTAAAAAGATGACGCCTATTTCACGTTTCAAGTGTTAGACGTATAAACCTGAATCTAGCGAAAGTGATAGCTTTGTTAAGAAGTCGTAAGGGTTTGTGGAGAAGTGGAGAAGCTTTACAGTATTTACCTTTCGGAGGGAGGAGCACATAAATCTCTAGACGACGCAGTCATTTTAATTTCGTAAGAAATCGAACAGGCTGGAGGAAACAGAAGCACAGTTTCTTCATCATCCTAATCTCTGCCTACAACCAGTTTAATTTTGATGTTTAATTCCCATCACGTGAGTTACACAACAGCCGAGACATTACTTTCTATTGCGCAACATTCAGGCGACCTTGTAAAATGTGCATAATGCATAAATAAATTTTTGTGTAATCAACTGGACTATCACCATCATTGCACCATTTAATTTTGTGCGCCGTGTTAGTAATAATTCGACAATTTTAAACAACGTAAGCATAATTTTGATGAATGCATTTTCAGCAAGGTTTTTCCTCGTTGGAAAATATTTTGCAATTAAAAAACAAGCATCGCTTTCATCTGTGTCTGTTGTAACAACACGTGCACGCTACTAACTATCCGCTTCAATTACTCATTACTTATGTGATTTTGCGTTAAACAGTTTTTGTTAACTAGATTTATAAGCTGTTATTGTTCGGTTGTTGGCTGTAACTCAGGTACGTTCGCATTATAAACAAAACGGGCAACCGTGTTTCCATCGGCTATCACGCCAAAACTTCACCTCTATTAACTTCTCAAGCCCATTTTTAATCACATTCACTGGCCAGTTATTTTATTCGTTATAAATAATTCATTTTGGCAGTTTTTTTTTCGGCTGATGGTTTTGAATTGTTTCCGTAGTTCTCGATATTGACAACTTGTGCACGGTATGAATATGCTTTAATGGAGGCGATTGACCCTTTCGATGGAATGTGGCTGAAAGGTGTGTAGACAGAGGACTTTTATGGGCCGAGTGTTTCATTAAAAAAAATGATTTGCTCTTAAGACCTTGCTGTGTGTATTATTGCACAAGATTGTGTGAATGAGATGAATATGGGCAATAAATTGAACGATCACGAAGCAAACCTGGTACAAAATTATACAGGAGAACGTTTATATAGTGACCACCCAAGGGACTACGCAAAACTGGTCACTTTATTCGATTGGTCAGATAATAAAAATAATTTAGCAAATAGAATTCGTTTCTGATTTACATTGGGATTGTAAAAAAATTGAAACTTTAGGCAAGTGGTCAAGATAGGAAGGTGGTCACTTCTTCACTACTGTAGTTTTGTTGTTCGTGATCTTTACGGTTTGGAATCTGAGGTATGAAAATTATCACGTTCTCGAAAAAAGTTGGCAAGTGAATGTGAGACTGGATAGCCACTAAAAAAAATCCAGGTATCGAAATTCGTAAATATATTTAGAGCTTAGCCTGATATGCAACATTAGCTTGTAATTGCCACAAGGTTTTCCGTGTTATTTTTCTATTTGCAAAAAGGGTTTGCGAAGTTTTCTAAACGTTTGTACGAGTAAATCGTTTCAATTTAAACTAATTAAAATCGTTATCTGCTGCTGAGAATATTGGGAGAGAGTTTCAGTGGAATAAAGCTGAAGGTTTCAGAAGATGCTGGAAATATTGTACCCATGTGAAAGCAATTTTGTAACAAGGGGCGGTAAATGGAGTGCAACGTAGTCTACGGAGTGTGATCAGTTAGAGCGGTAAAACTTCAACATGTATGAAAACTGCGGCCAGTAGAAAATTATTTAATTAAAAAGCACAGTTCAATTAAAGACGAAAATTGATATATCAAGTGAGCGTGTACTAAAAAAATTTCTATATCTGGACGTTTACATTTTTCTATTCCGTTTGCTGTGCAGTTTACATTTTGGTTCTATGGACTTCAAGGTAGACAATTGTCACCCTCTTTCCTTTTGGAGAGAAACAAGACCAGTTTCATTGCAATTAATGTGATACAATCGGATTTAAGAGCTCTGAAGAATGGAATGATTTTTCAGATAATTTTTACTGTTACCGATTGTACCAAAGTACTATAAATTGCGTCATACAGCGGTACAAAGCTCCGCACGCTTACGCTTGCATCGCCTGATGTAGTGATTCGTTCACAGTCTCAGACAGACCACGTGATGTACAGTTCACTTTACTATCAATCCGGGCTAGCAGTTCTAAATGAGTCGCCGACTTTACAATCAATCTGTCCCACAAACGCTTGGAAATAATTCCCAGATAAGAGGCCAAGGTTTCTTTGAATATACGATGATTGTTGAATGACGAAGCGGAAATAATCACCTGGCCCGGTTGCATACTTTGACCCAGGTAGGCAGATTTACAGCCACGATTACGAAATGGACAACAGCTTTCACTTTTCAATCGTAGCTAGCAATCAATGGAAATTGTTTAAGTCTAGTGTGTTCGTACCTGCAACGATGCCCCACGGTACCGGAATCTCGACTTCTTGCCAACGATCGTCACTGAAGCCGTCTGAAATATGTTGAATAAACTTAGGAATTGATCGGGACGGCGAGTTTGAAAATACGTTGAAACGGTCGAACGATAGACAGCAGCTGCTGACCTTAACCTTGCAGTTGCATGTGCAGCGATGCGCCTGTCCGGTTTCGCATCCTTTCAACGCTTTTCCAATTCGATTTTTACATACTTTGCATATTTTCACATGTCCCGTTTTGCTTAGCCATTGGTAGATGTGTATTCGAAACAAATCACTTTGTGTTGACCGAGAGAAATATTAAAACGGGGGAAAAACTTCACTTGGAAAGGGAAAATTGGTGAAGTACACGACCGAAGGCAAAGAAAGAGGAACTTATGTGTTACTCCCGTGTCTACTGTCAGCAAACTGACAGTGACAGTCACAGCATGTAGGGAAGTAGGTAAAAAAAAACGAAGAAACGAAGTCAGCTGATGTAGGGATTGTGTGCGGCGGTTGAACCGCTGATGTAGCGATTGTGCGCGTCGATTGAACCGCTGTAAAGTGAATGTGTTTGCCGCGAAAATTCAAAAATCAGTGACTTGTAGTGGAGAAAATGAAAGCCATAAAACTTACGTAAACAATATATTTCCGATATTCTCACACATTTTCCTTAAATCTTCGTTCGTAACAAACTCAGCCGCCAGAATGGCATTTCCCACGGCAATCGTTTCGCGCGTCGTTTTTCCTTTCACCCAAATCCGACCGTTCAGACCGACAGCCACTTCAAACGGCATCTCCTTCTGCAGTGTCTGCAACAACGGACAGCTCTTGTTCAGAATCTTTCGGACCAGATTAATGCTACAGTTGAAAACGAATCCGTCGTTTAGTACGCCCAATTTCTCCTTTTTACCGTGCGAATTTACACAAACCAGCTCGGGTTCGAGATCGCGACTTGCCACCACGAGTCGCGCGTACAACAAATCGCCGATATTAATGTCCGGTCGGTTCTTCTTCGTGGCTCCTTCGAACGCCAAGTAAGAAAGGCAGGCCAGCTCGTGCGCACCGATATCAATACGGAAAATATCACCGGCTTTTTGTGTTACATCCCCAAGGACGAATTCACCGCGGATCGGTATATAGCGCTTCTGGAAGCTGTCAATCCAAAACATGTTCGGATCCTTCTTACAGAGAATTCCCGTCTTGCTAGCCACTACGGTGTCGTTGACGCGACGAAGTCCTGGTCCTAAGATTACTTTCTTCGATTTTGCAAGCTCTTCTACTTCGGGCACGGCCTCGCCGGGCATTAAAATCGAATTCATTTCACACCGACAATACTAAGAGGTTTGTTTACGAATTTCTCACTGACTTTTGACATGCGGTGCGCCTTCTTCTTGGTATAAGAAATCGATTACCATTGAACGCATTCAACGGTTTGACGTACGCCGGAAATAAAATTTAAAATTAGGACGCGGAAATATAAATAAGGGTATAGTGTGCAAAAATAAAAACATGATATTTAAGTTGGGATAAGACTCGAGCACCATCTTATTTTGGGGGCGGTATATTGAAAAAAGCTGACATACCCCCGCGCAAGCTCAGAAGCGAGTTAATTTGAAAAATTATTATAAAAGTTATATGGTAAAAAATAATTAAATTGTTGAGTTCACATATGTATCTTATTAACTATTCAACTACATATAACAAATAAATATACATATATTTTTTAATATTAACATTATTCTTTACGGGTATAAATAGACTACTGATGAAAACCATGGCACCTCCTTGTTGGCACCATAACTTCACCAAAAATAATTCAATTTGCAAAAATAGAAAAGGACCTTGTACAAAAATGTAATAGTTATGGTCTGACGGACTGAACTTTTTTTTTTCTCTAAAATAAAAAAGTTTTAGCATTTCAAGCCTTAATAATTACTTAAAAAAAAAATTGCGTTTAATAATTTATAAAAAATTAGCCGCGAACCGTTGCTACGCCCACTACACTCACGTTGTTCCATCGCCCCTGTTACTCCCGTCTCTCCCGTTGAGCGGAGGCGCAACTCACTCCAATGCTAATATTAAGAAAAATGAATCTGTTTATAACAAATATATAGTACGATCCAAAGTTCGGAAATAAAATTATATTCTCGACCTGTCCGGTAGTCTCGAGAATGTACATACCAAATTTGGGAGGCAACGGTTCACAGGTGTAGATTTCCATTAGACCCAAGCAAAAAATATTGTATTTTTATATATTAGATTTCCAAGCAGAAAATTAAAAAAAACCTCTCATCACCCCATAGAGAAAATAATTATCTAAATTTAAAAAAAAACTATATGTAAATATATTGGAAATTGACTTAGTTATCAGTGGACACTGTGTGGAGTTCCGATAAAGCGCGTTTAAAGTTTTCGGTAGGTACAACGTGAACTTACGGCTAGTCAAACATTCCAGCTTCGAACTGTATACCTTATACCTTGTACCTTCCTATAAACTTGGTCCTATAAAGGACCTTGTTTTCTTAGCAACTCAGGTTTTCCGAACGAAAGAAATACGAAACGCAGCTGTCGAGAGGAGTGCGGCAGTTAGCCAGGTCGTAGTGGAATTTTCTTAAATTTTTTTTTCTATATTAAATTTTTTTAAATTTTATTTCTTTTTAATTCGGGGGTATGTGAGCCCTTAAATTAGTTTAGGCGTTTGGATTACAGTTTTCGCTCTCCAGGAATATTGAGATTGTTTTTTTTTTTGTCAGGTGTAGTGAACCGTTTTCTTTACCAGCTATAATTTTCGTAAACCACATAGAGTAGGTGTAGACTACAGAGTACTATGTATTGGAGCTGACAAGCAGCGACAGTTTTGAAGCCAGACGATTTCACGCAAAGGACCGGCAATAAATACTATGCTAATACCAGCATCTTACTCAGATTGATGTTATACTCCGGCCTCGAACACAAGAAATGCTAAACGTTTGAATACAAGGCCACTATTTGCATTTGACTGCCACCCATAGAGCTATATGTATAATGGAGATGGCGTGCAGCGACTTTTTTTGAAGCCGGAGGTTTTCTCGCAAAGGACCGGCGATATTCACTATGCTACTATCAGCATCTTACTTACATATATGTTAAACCCCGGTATCGAAAAGAAAAAAAGCCCAACCTTTAAATACTAGGCTAATATTTGCATTTGACTGCCACCGGGCATAAAACGCTCCATACAAAAACAGTCGCTTAAACTTCAAAATGCTTCACAGTCCTTTATACAGAAACGGAGTGTTGCCATCTCCGTTATATATAGCTCCATGCTGCCACCTGACATGAAACGCTCCATAAAAAAAACGTTCAAAATTCCTATCTTCCATCCAAAATGTCACCACTTACGGGTGTTCACCGATCAAAAACACCTGAATTTAATAGCTCAAAGGGTCGTATTCTTTGACCACAAAAGTATTTTTCGGAGAAAAATTAGACTTTCTTTAGGACCCCAAAAGAAAGAGATACAACTCGTATTTACTACCGATATTTTCATGGTAAATGTAGTAACGAACTAAACGAACTTATTCCCCCACTCTTAGTCGCCCCCCGTAACACTCGCCAAGCTTCACGCGCCCACGAGTATACCGTTCAGCCCCATTCGTGGAGAACAGTGAAATTTAGGCAGTCCTTTATCCCCCGAACATCAGTAATGTGGAACGCGTTGCCATCCGATCTATTCCCTGATAAGTATGACCTTCAGCGGTTCAAAAACAACGTCCACCGACACTTTAGACGTTTCCCTCCTGTTCCACCGACCTAAATCTCCTACCACACCATTTTATTCCCACCCTATGTCGTTATAGCTGTGCAATCGCATTAAAGGGTGACCCCCTAAGTTATAACGACGGCCGTAAAAAAAAAAAAAAAACTCATAAATTTAATTTCGAGCCAGAATGAAGAAGCATATCAAAAGAATAAATTTGAATTCACAAAATGTTGTCCACTATCATTTGGCTGGCATTTTGTCGCTGCTCCTTTGAAAACACTACTGAAAAGTCCGGCCAACTGTTTTGAATGGTGTGCGCACTTAAGCTATTTAAATGGGGTGAAGAATTGACAGTTTTTAAATAAACCGTAAAACTTCAATATAATTTCATAGTGTGACTCTAAAATCGACTAAAATAAATCTCGGAGATATCCTAGAACCTCAAGAACTTTTTACTACGTACAACTTTTCCGAAGTGAAAAGAATTTCATGCTAATTTTCGTTGTATCTTTAGAAGAAAAATAACAACAAAAAACAACTTACCATCGTTACATCCTTGTTACCTCACGTTCAGCTTTTCTCTATGTTACGCGTTACACATACCCGGACAAATTCTTAGACATTTCTTTTAAGATTCTTGAGCGAAAAGTTTTGCACTTTTATCTCGCCGTATATACGTTTGCAATGGTGAAACGTATACTCTTGAATTCAGTGTAACGAAAACACATACAAGGAAGTTAAGTGCAAGAGTAGAAGAACATGAAATGAGTTCTAAACTTATATGAGAAATTCCCGTGTTAAAAATAAATTGGCTAAGTTTGAGCAACAATTCATCCTGCACCAACTTAGCTATAGTTGGGAAGATGCGATGTACTCGTAGTTGGCCTGGTTTCTTTGGGTTATAGAAAGCAAAGCAAGCGGTTTGGTCTGGCATGACCCTCAGCTACTCCGTCTTCAGAAACAGCCTTCCATATTTGCAGCATAACACGAAATATTATAACTTGTATTCTTAAAGCAGTCTGTCTTGACAACTGCTTGTTGAATCGTCAGTCCTTTCAAACAATGATCTGGATAATTCACAAAGGGAAGTAAGAGGATAATTTCATGGCTACCACTCTAGAATTATCAGCCATAGACAAGTTCGGTTATATCTGCTGTGGCACGATAAGAGCAAGGACCATTCATGGATATGATTTTGTTTCATACATATCCCATGAATGAATGTGTCCATATGCGCTTAATTATAACCATGAATGCGTTCCAAAAGGCATCATATTCATCGCAAACGAATAGAACCGAATATGTAACATATAGCATACAATGAGGAGCGTTTTAAGCTAAAACCTCGCAAGTGAAAGCATTCAAATTCTGTAGTAGATGGGTGGACCAGTCGGAGATTTACTCCCAACTATACTTCGGATCACATATAGATGTACGTTAAAGTTAATAACAGTATCAAAGAGATAAGCTGCTCGGCGATTCTGTCGAGTATATTTTCGGTGCAATAAAAGGAATTAACTTTCACATATGTTTCCACAAAATGAACATTTATACAGAGAATGTCATTAGGATTACCTGTATGGAAATGGGAAACCGGAGTTTTATGATGACGATGCTGTAGCCATCATCAAGGCACTAAACGAGAACATTTTACAACGTAATCAACTAGCTTCGAGGGCTAATCCTGTTTGGCAACAAGCAATGATTCGATAAGATGTCCTCCGATGAGTTGAGAGAATGTGCATTGAAAATTTTTGATAAATGTTTCCAGTGAAATTTCAATTTATAATGGATTTTCAGGAGGATAAGTGGGAATTAGAAGGATTTTATTATGTTAATAATAAAGTATTTATTATCGTGTATTTTTTTCATTTTTGTTGATTCCAAAAAACAAGGCTATTTGCTCATAGACCATTTAATTTTTTACTTTATTATTTTTTAATAATAAAGTATTTTAGTAGGTAGACTGGACTGATCCTTCTAATTAAGCTCTTTTTTGGTGGAGGGAGTTTTTTACCATATACGACTTTAATTTGTATACCTCAAGAAATTCGTTGTTGAATATATTTATATAGAGCTTAGAGATGGGTCATTCCGGAGTGAACTGTTCCAAAAGAACACTTCATTGAAGTGAGTGAATGAAGTAACTCACTCCTTTTGGTGAACTGCAGTTTCATTCGCCAGGTGACCCCGCCGCCACACGACCTTTTTTGTTTTAGGGCATCACATTCATTCTCACGAACTACGAGCTACAAAATGAACTACTTCCTTCGCGAGGGAAGTGAGGTCCTTTTTTTATCTATCACAATCACGGAACGAACAGTTCACTGGAACTAAGTAGTTCCTTCAAGTAAGTCACTCGGAGGTAGCTCTTTCACTGAAAGAAACTGCTTTGCCCATTTCTAATAGAGCTATCTACGATAGTGGAGACATTAACCAAAAAAATTGTCGACTTGGATTGAGGGGTGGGTGCAAGAGGGATGTCAACCAAAGCCAAACGTGGCACTAAAGTCTCAAAAACACAGACGAATGTCCTGTCGTCCTGAAGGACAAGGTCCATTCTAATGGTAGCGAGAAGATTAGCCAACCTGCACCGAATAGAAGAATTATAAATCCTGAAACGCTTGACGGAATATCATTGAAGAGATCAAGTCTCTTGATTTGAAAAAATTTTGAAACCCCACTCTGGGCGCCAAAAAGATCATCATACCTCTCTTGACAGAAAAGGAAATTTTTACATAGTTGAACAGCATTTTATTCTAAATTTATAGTATTTTTTCTTTCAGTTATTTTTATCGAATTAAGGCTTTCAATTATCGAGTTAAGTGTGTCAATTTTATTTTTCTATCATTTTTTTTTGCCAGTCTCTTTTTAGAAAACCCGGCTTACAATAAATACTAATCTGAATAATACAACATTTGTCAATGTTTCTCAGAATTTAATGCAAAAATCGTGTATTCACGTTTCGTAATAAAAAAGAAATGTGATGTCGTCAACAAATTATTTTCAACCTTATGTTGTCATGCCAAACACAAGTCCGACTGTTAATAAATTCAATATACCTTCCAATATTAAAGTAAACTTTTTTGAATTAAAAAAAAAAATAATCGAATTTTCAGTTCAACATGAATTCAGCTGTAACTACACAATTCCGATATTTCGTCTAAATGAACAAACAAGTGATACAATACAACAGACAAAAGCATGGCAAATAAGAACAGTTGGAAAACAATTTAATTATCAGTTTTTATTCAAATTTCGATTATAATTATTTCGTTTTGAGAGCAATAAACGTAGTGACAAGCTTGGGTAGTGTTCGGTTGAGAAGGAAGATTACAATGGTGCTCTAATCATTTTTACTTTATTATTTTTTAATAATAAAGTATTTAATTCAAAACAGATCCCTTAAAAATGTGTTAAAAACAAAGACATCATTTCCCAATAAGGTTTAATATCTGTGACTCGATATTGCATTAACACTACCTTAAACCTATGTTGCGCTCTAATTTTCCGACTATGTACGAGTATTAAGTTAACCTATCCAGGCGCATAATGACACGCTACACACAACTGCTAGTGTACAATAATTTTGAATAGGAAATTATGACTATGAAAATATCACTATATTAATGTGTGTCAACGCGTCACCGATCACCATACCTAATGGCTAATATACCTTACCTTACATCTAATAATAGAGTTCTTTACTTTCCACCTCTCCATGTTTTTTTAAAATGCCTTGAATCGAGTGTGGAAGAAGTTTGTTTTATCAGCCTATAACACCAATATAATGACAGGGGATTGATACATTTACCTGTTGTGTAATTTTTTATATTTCATTTTTTACTTCTTTTTTTTTTTAAGTATTGTATGAATACAGAAAGAAACACATAAGTACGACGAGGTTGATAAGAAAACATGGTTTTTTTCGATTCAGGCACGTTGTCGTCTAAACAATTAAAATTGTAATTAGTTTCAGTCTTAACGTTAACCGTGTACAGTGAAAATAAAATTTAGTCTTAAACCAAATTTTTTTCGAGATACATTAAAAAAGTTTAGTAAATTGTTCGATAGTAAGATCGAAGGGATAGTGCGACATCGTGGTAAAATACGAAGGATTTTCATTTTCAGAATCACGGATGAGCAGCGGATCACTTAAGCCAATTGAAAATAAACTGTGCTAAATCTTAAAGAAGTTTGTTCGCTTGGCTTAAGTAATTTGTACTCAGAGATTGATCCAGCGAAAACAAGTCGTTTCAGTTCAGTCGTTCGTTTTTAGTGCTCTAGAATAATCCGAATTAAAAGGAAAAATCTTTCAAAACCGGAATTTTTTCAATTTTGAGTGTTCCGATCGAATGCCACTGCTTTCGGCCGTTTCCAATACATTTTGACAGTTCTGTAACTGTCACTATAGTACGATATTGTTGAAAGCAGTGGTGCGCGCATTATTTTTGCCTTCTTTTGGCGTAATTTTGAACCTATCGCGTCATCAAAAAAAAGAAGAAAAGATTTCATTGCGGTCTCGCGAGATCATTGAGTCTGTTTTTATTGCTGATGTCTTGGCTAAATCTTAAGTCTACAGAAAACCACTTGACTGAATTTACGCCAACGTGATGATTTAATAGAAACTCGTGTACCGTGTCAATTCTGACGTAGACACGTCGTCGTTGTTCTTATCAAAAAACATGTCAATTTTTTTTTATCATCTAACATTAAGTGCAGAAAAATTTCCCCCAAGTTGTTCGTACTCCACGTTGCCTCCTCGACTTGACGCGTTTATTTCACACACTTGTACTTTTTTAGATAATAATCGTACAAATGATTTAAAAAAAAAATTTCCTCTCAGACTGATTTGATAAAGAACTTTGGAGCTAACTTCATGGACTCATATCGTATAGCATTCAAAGACTAATATGCCAATCATTAATTTTTTTTTTTATAACAAATTTTCTAATTTTTATTTTGTCGCAAGGTTTTATGAATTCCATTGATTGGGTGGTGTGGAAGAGTTGCGCCATATCGAACAAGAAAGCAAAAAAGCCACGTTTTATCTTTAAATCATTGTTTCTAAGAAATTTTAAATTTTAGTCGGCCAATAAGCTGAAGATAGTGTAAAACTTCGATAGCTAAAAACTGTGATTTTTTACACACGGTTAGTGGAAAAGAATTAATGAGAATTAGATTAGAAAAAAAACCGGCTTTTATCTTTGTTATCACTTAAACTTTTCTGAGATCGATAATTGAAATAATTCCGATTTCATAGATAGGTCTTATGATGCCTACTGGGAAATCCAAAACCACAAAGTTCTTAAAACCCCAATCTTCAAGGAAATAAAATAACAAAAAAATTATAAAATACAAAAAACATTTATTTCTTGAATCTAAAAAATAATTCTTTGATTTTATTGTTATGATGTTGCTGTTTTTATTCAATAACGTGAATTCAAATTAGAGATGAGCCGTTCGGGAGTGAACTGATCCAAAAGAAAACTTCATTGAAGTGAGTGAGTGAAGTAACTCACTCCTTTTGGTGAATAAAAATTTAATGGCTTAGATCCTTTCAAGTAACTGCTTAAATTAAAGGTGCGATTGTCTCCTTTTTAAACCAGAAAACAGATTTAAAAAAATTTCATAATTGACGATATGGTGAGCGAAAATGTGAATTGGAAAATTAGAGGGGTACGAGGAGGGTATGTTCGTACCCCTACGTACCACAAAAATTTAATGGCTCAGATTCTAACAAGTAACTGGCTTAAATTAAAGGTGCGATTGTCTTCTTTTTAAATCAGAAAACAGATTTAAAAAAACTTTAAACTGTCGATATGATGAGCGAAAAAATGGATTTTGAAATTAGAGGGGTACGAGGTACAAGTTAATTCTGTATACCACATAAAAAAAATAATTTGGAAAATGTCAAGAAAAATTTTCATGCCATATTTGCATACAGCATAATACAGGCTTTATTTGTCATACTAAATTTGTCAAATTTGTATGGGGAACATTCATGAAAGCATGGCAAAAATACAAGATTAAGAAATATTTTTTTCAAACTAATTTTATTTACTGAAAACTGTCTCGCAATTAAATTAGACCAGCTGATAGAGTGAAGAAAAAGAAAACTACTTTAATTTATTGAGTGCGGCTTTTCCGTGTGATTTTTTTTTTAATTTTGACCAAAGTTGAATTTTTCGTTTTCCGCCATCAAAATAATTTTTTATTTTTTAAGGACATTAGGATGGGGGCAGTATAAGTATATGTTCTTTAGACCGCCAGATTTGGGGAATGGAAGAAGTGTTTAATTCCAACTGACAACGCTATAAGAAAGAGTTTGACCTATTCTATACTCTTGGCCAAAATTTAAAAATTCCTATACAACTCACCCAAAACAATTTAAGTCGGCTCAAAAGCAAACACAGATCTTCTAGCAAAAATTCACGTGGTTGTAGTTTGAACAGTTAAAAGGGCACGTATCAAACAGAACAGGATTGAATCCGAAATACGAATATAGACGGCTTCAGAGATGGATAGGTTAATTAAACAACAGTCTGGAACGAAAAGTAATTAGGTACAATTGCACATGCAGAATCTCTACAAAATCCGACTACAGGGCAATCACGCCGAAAAAAACAACAACAACAATTCCAAATAAACCGAAAAAACATCACACAACAGAACAAAATGGACAAGATAAATTGGCTCATGTTTAAACTTTGATTGGACTCCATTGAGCAATTGTTTTAATTATTTTTCTTCCTTTTTACAAGCAATTGGATTTGTTAAATGGTAACAGAAGTGGACGTTTCATATATGTAAAGGATGTTTCGCTTTAGGCTGTAGAGCAGATATTATTCCATGTTATTGCAAATGTCGAAAAATAATATGGTGTTGTTCAGGTGAAGGTAAAAATCTATCGGTTTTACCAATTAAATTAATTAAAGAGAAACATGTATGTAAACAAATTGACACTAAATTAAGGTGTGCGCCCATGAACGAAAATCTGTAAAGTAGGTATTAGTGGCAATTGATGCGATATAGATATTATGGTGCTCTATTATACGAGCGATTAAAATTGCTCAATTTGCAGCAATATTCGTTATTTTTGACGCCACGAAAATACGAAGCAACACACAGCAACAATAGCAACAGGCGATGCGGATAAACTTTTCATCCAACTCATTCCTGAATTATAATGAGCGATATTTACCTATATCTAGCAATTCAGCAATAAGGGCTTACACGAGTAATTCAGTCTATGAACAACACGAAAGCGAACTTGACAAACAAATCAAAAACTTAAAATAAAACATGGAAATTTTTTAATTCCAAGTCATTAAACACGAAACTTGACAAATAAATGCAAAATTCAAAACAAAACTTGACGATTTTCTCAGTCAGTGGAAATACAGCTACTATAGGGCGAACAATACCAGCAATCTCTAAGAACTTGTCCACATTGCCGCAACTAGCAGGATATTGCCCTGTATTGCTCCATTAATCGCTCCACAAGTTTCGGCAATAAGTGTCGGTCAATTAATTGCTTGAAAAATTGCTCGAGCATCTTTAGTATCTGACTATTCCACCCACTTATATTTAAATAAAGATTAAAGTGGTCAGGGAACTATTGGATGATTCACATTCGGTCACAAGATCCTGGAAAACATATCGCTGCAATGAAGTTCATGGAATAAGGACGACAGTTTCAGGAATTTAGTAGAAACACCCGCGGGTGAGAAAATTTAGTCAACTTAACAACTAACTCCGAATCTGGGTTATTTTGCGATAAGAAGGTGACCCATTTCATACAAACAAAATAGAAATAAATTGAACCAGCTGCCACTCCTCAACTCCTTACCACAGAGTTCTCTAGTGTACCACCTTATAGAACATCGCCCAGGACATATTAACATCCCCTTATACTTGTGCAAAGCACTTGAGATACGTGGTATCACGTGTGGTGTCATATGTTGTGAAAGAAATCTCATTTACGTCTGAAACACTCCTAATAACGACCACCAAAAATGATTTAAGTACGAGGCTCATTTTGAATTTTCAATTCTAACTGAGCTCGATATTTTCTTTTTTGTTTTTTTTCTACTGATGCTTAAGACTTAAGAGTAGCTAAAGTAGCATATTGGTTGCTTCGTTCTACTAAGGAAGCGCATTCAAGTTCAGGGCAATAGATGACTAAAGAGCTATTTCATGCTTCGAATTTTATGGTAAATAAACACTTTTTTATGATTATCTCAATTGGTTGATGCAAGATTGCGCGTATTTTTCGAGAGAAATTTTATGCAATTCAGTAAGTAGTTTGGACAGAAGGAACTCGACAAGTACTTCAGAAAATTGTTTACGGTTTGGTTTGGTTCGTTTAAGAAATAATGAGATTTTTTAAGTTCTTTACTTCGAAAGTGTTACCAATCATTTTTATAAAGAGCAATACAGTCCGCCCTTACATTAGATTTGATCAATGGATTTACGCTAATTATTTGGTAGATTTGACAATTTTTTTGGTATCATTACTCAAGCTATGACGAATTAATTCATAGTTATATTTTAATTAAAAAATAAATCATCAAATTCCCCTATACTTAAGATTCTATCCAGGTATTTCAGAAAATCAAAAATCCATCCTCCTTTTCTTATGCAACAGGATATGCACCCTAATGAAGCGGTCCTTTTTTTAATTTCTTATTTAATTTCAAATTCTCCTTGGATTATAGAACAAACAATTTCACTTAGGCCGCCGTCTTTAATTTCACACTTCCGATTTGAGTGTTGCCTGATGGTATCATGCAAACAATTTTTTCGGTAAGGGTTTTGGAAGGATTTTTTTTGGATTAAAGCAAACAAATATTCGTTGGTGGTCTTTGAATTTTGGGTTCTGAGTCAACATATTTGAGTCAGGTTGTTTGGGTAGTTTTTGCTGTGGAGTATGTTCGAGAAAGTTAATGTCCTTTTGATGAAGTACACGAGTTTACTTTTAAGACCTTTTCAGAGTGTTTTCTCAGGTGAGTTTTTGTAGTCGATAGTAGCGAACAGTTTCGTTAATTTTGTATCAAGTCTGACCGTTTCTTTTATGAATTATTTGGGAAAGGATCGTATGGTAGAGCGTTTGTTTCATACAGAAAAGTACCCTTAATTTCAGAAACAGAATATTTACGACGACTTGGTAATATTTCGACTTGGCATTGGCTTTTAAAAGGATGCCGAAGAATTTAATCGACAAAGCGCTGACTTGACTAGGGTTGTATATCGAGAAGAAGCATACGGATGGTATGAATATTAACACCCCGAAATTCCCATAGACTGCTCTAACACGAACAAGATCCCAAAAGACTTTTGTCAATTTACCCAAGATTTCCAATCGTTTTAAAAGCGATAAAAAAAAGTCATGCTCTATGCTTACCTCTATTCTATTCATAATACAACAAGTACATTTAAATGAGCTAAAACGGATGTTAAAGCTTCCGAAAGAACTGAAAAAAAAAGAAAAAAGAAGAAAAAAAAGAAGTGGAATGTTACACAAGGGAGTCGATTAAATGACATCCCAAGGAAGCAATTCGAAAGGTAATGAGATCATTAAATCGAATTATACACTCCCGTCTACGAATACCAGTGGTGTATTACACGTATAATACTCGTTACTATTCGAACAAGGAGGCGGAGGTCCCAGTTTAAGTGGCAAACAATCCGCGAATTGATTTGCATTTAAATCGAATCGCTTTTCTCTTGTGATAAGGATATCGAAATGGATCACGGAAAATGAAAATGAACAGAATGTATGGCGGAGGTACTTTAAAACTTGAAGTTTGAAATTAAAAAAAAGGACCCGAAGGTAAGCCCATAGTCCAGCAAATCGGACTCACACTTTATATAGAGTTTGTAGATGGGGTGAAGGAAGGTGTAGTAAATATTTAGGTTATTGAAGTTTTTAATGCGAGAAAAGAGACATTTATGTCTTTTAGATAAAACCATAGCTTAGTTACGGTACAGTCCAAGATTGCGTCAATGAAATTATTCCCGTAAGTTCTTCTCCGGGTTTCTTATAATTATTAGTACTAGAGATGGGTTGTTCCCGAGTGAACTGTTGCAAAAGAACACTTCATTGAAATGAGTGAGTGAAGTAACTCACTCCTTTTGGTGAACTGCAGTTCCATTCGCCACCACGTGACAAAGCTTGAAAAGGAACTAGTTCCTTCGCGAGGGAAGTGAGGACCTTCTTTTTTTAGGTCATCACATTCACTCTCACCAACTGGGAGCTTGAAAAGGAACTAGCTCCTTCGGCAGGGAAGTGAGGACCTTTTTTTTAGGTTATTACATTCACTCTTAGCTTGAAAAGGAACTAGTTCCTTCGCCAGGGAACTGAAAACTTTTTTCTAGTCATCACAATAACACAACGAATAGTTCACTGAACTAGTTCCTTCAAGTGAGTGACTCGGAGTTAAGTCACTCACTAACAGGAACTGCTTTGCCCATCTCTAATTGAAATGAGTCTTTTTATCAAATATTTAGATACTGAACCACATCATTCATGAAAAAAACTTCAACATAAAGAAAAATGTTTCGCAAAAAAAAAAAATGTTCGTATATTCCTTATACTTTCATTAATTTTTATCAAAAATCAAATTCCTCATAAGTTGGTTGGTCTTCTAAAGGTAAGAATGGAATTTAATCTTTCATTATTTTTTTAAGGTACAAGTTCTATGAGAAAAAATCTTAAGAATGTCGAATATTGAAATATATGAGATTCAAGAAGCACATCTTTCGTATAGTGGCTACAAGAGGCTTTTCAAAGGAGATAACGTCTTCATTTCTAAGTTTTCGCAAATGGAACATTCTACAGCAAGAACTCAATTGTTGATGGCTTAATAATGCAACTGTTTAGTATTAATATTGTTGTATTCTTGAATTGCATTTCAAAATCATGTGGCAAATCAGACTGAGTCAGTTACAAGTGCTAATAAATATTGATTTTTAAGATATGTTCGTGCTGACATACGCACTTGAACATATGATAAGAAATGTCTCATTTACACTCTTAGATCGCGTTTTTATTCGGAAGTGATAATTTAAATTCAGGAAGATGCTATTGTGGTCTAATTTGTAAAACAACAAAAGGTAATCATCACATCAAAATTCATTTTACATAAAGGTAAAAAAAATAATAATAAATTAATCGCCTGTGAAGACTAAAATAGCTTTGAATAAATAGATTGAGAATATGGTTCATTTCAATTCTTGCGCACTATGTAGGAACTACCTCAAACTCTGAAAATTGATGTGACCATTAACAATTTACACCTGCACAATTGCCCATTAACATTTTCCTTGAATGTTGTCTTCGGAAATTCCTCCCTGAAAATACACGATTTTAATCGCACGAAAATAGTCTTACGGCGAAAAGTTGCTCAGTTCGGACAATGAACACATGTACCCAAGACACCAAACAGGCGTTAATCCTGCTAATTATCAACAGCAACAATATAACAGCCGCTGTCGCATACTTTTTGATGCTTTAATTTATTTGCTTTGCACACCGTCAACCGACCGTACTAATTCCTGGTCCTCCTTTGCAGAGCTAAGACGCGCGCACAAGATCAAGGGAGATCTTCGCAGAATCCACGGGCTAAGATTTAAAAATAACAACAGATCACACGTCGCCTCTATGCCACTGTGGGCATATTATAAATCCCGATAAATCCCACATTGCGCCAAAAAAGTCGCGTCATCCCAAAACACTCCTCGTTCACCCCCTATCACCCTGATCTTGCAAGATTCGATGAAATGATTCTTTGTAGCTGGTGCGATCGCAATGATCCAGTTCGCGACAGACAGCGCCTAGCTGCCATAATGCCATTCCGTCTTTAAGTAAAAGAAGACGCATGACCAAAGAAAAGATCGGCTTGCACCATTTCTTGCGAGATTCTTGACAGTAATGTCCTCCCCGGACTCGAATGCTCAAAGTGGTTCAATTAATAATCAAGCTAAGTCGCTAATTTCTTGACAGTCTCGCTATTAGTCTCCTGCCTCCTGCGTAGAGTCAAGATGACGAATTGCCCGGTTGGATGTCATCGCACGATCATGTGGGACGGGAATGAAATATTTCTGGCGTCGTTTTTTATTTTTGAAAATAATAAATTTCCGGAATAAAAACGAATTGGACCGGTCAGGATTATCGAATTTGATTTAGATGTTAACAACCGCCATAAAACGATCATGAGCTCCAATGGTGACACATGTGGAGATGATATTATAAGCAAAGTGGCTAATGCTCCGAACGATTCAGACCGGAAATTTGAGGAAAGGCAGTATTTTTTATTGTTGTTAGTAACAAGGTGGATTAATGAGGATTATGAGTGTAAGCATTGATCATGTTAATCCTGCCTGTACACTGGCAATTTATCTGGTAATGGCAGTTGCAACGGCTTTATTGCCATACACAAATTAACATTATACATAGATGCACCAAACACATATGGCAATATTGCTCTTAGCATTGCCATGGCACTATTGCTCTTAGCATTGCCATGGCAATTTTGAGGATAATATTGCCAGAAAACGAATCGTTTGACAGGTAGACCTACGTTTTTTTGGTTTGATCGCAAAATGAGTGCAAATAAGTGGACTAAAGATAAAACTACTGAAAAAAAATAGTTTTCGAAGTTATGATTCCTTTGCTTCACAGCTTGACACTTCGAATTCACTCGCTCAAATGAAAATTGCATGGCAATCAAATGTCCACTCATTGTGATTTGACATTTAATTTGACTTAAAGGCAATATTGCCATTGTCATTCATTGCCAGATAAATTGTCAGTGTAGACGCAGAGTAACACAGACTGTCTACGCTGGCATATTGCTATACACAAATTAACACTGTAGAAGTATCAAATGCATAAGGCAATATTGCTCGCAATATCAAACGCAAAAGGCAATATTGCCTTATGCGTTTGATACCTCAACAGTGTCAATTTTTGTATAGCAATATTGCCGTTGTGATTACCATTGCTAGTGTAGACAGTCTCAATCTCGCAATATTGCTCTCATCATTGGATTTATCACTTCAGGAACATTTCACATTTCATCTGTCTTGTTTCATAACAACATGTCAGTTGTGTACAATGCAACAAAAATTAATTATGATCCGAGGAACATCTGCTTGTCAACAATGCGAAAACCTTTATCCCAAAATATTCGCAGAAATACACATTTATCCTTTTCATTTTCGAAAGGTATCCGCTCACTGATTTCACTTTGAAGCTAACTGAACGTTAAGATAAAATTCCGTAGGTACCTACCTTAAATTTTTTTGCGTCAGGTCAGGCTCAATTGTTGCCAGTATTCGTCCACATTTGAATGGACTATCTCTGATTAGTCAAAGGATCCTTTTTATTCGTGATCTAATAGACTTTTAACACCATGTTCAAACTGTCACAAAGATGTCCCTTTCGTGTAATCGTGTAATCTCGATCTCAAAATGTCCCGATGAATTAAAAAGGCAAAACAAACATACAGCGACGTCATTTTATAATGAAATGAGTTTGAATAGGTCCTGTATATCTTTTGCACTGGGACACTAAGGGTCGGGACGTAGTTAATGGAAATCCTTTGTGATAACATAAATTACCCGAAACCCGGGACTGTGGAATGAAGAAAAAAAACGTATAACGAAATTGTTTGACGGTGCGAAGGGTCAGGTCTTGTAGCCGAAGGCGTCCTTCTCGCTATATGTAACTAAACTAGGTCTTCGAAGGATTTCTTTTTTTAAGTTTTACGTGATGCGTAAAAATCCCGAATCAGTGGTTTCAAAGCATATAAGAGGGATAGGGTGCTCGAATGTAATAGCGACAGTTGTTGAGCTAATCCAGGGGTGTCAGGGCACAAATGTTGAATGTGTCATTACAGCCATGTCGTGCCATATATTCAGAAAAGTAACAATCTTAACCCCAGGTCGCTTTTTGTTCCAACGTCGAACGCAGTCCTGCGTTGGTATAGCTTCGCCTGAAAATATTGTACGCATGTTTTCGAGATCAATTTAGCGCGTGTAAATCAGACGCAAAAGCAAACCACTTCCTCTTTTCAGGACGGCATCCTCTCCTTTTATTTCCCTTATATTGTGTATCCATATATATAATAATAGGAAAATTCGATACAGTTTAATAAATCAGAAAATCAAAGTCCGGGACTGTTTTCAAAATACAGTCGACATTAATTGAAAAAGGTTCCATGTAACACTCCATTAGGCCACTTTACGAACCGAGAAACTATGAGCAAGAGTTGCCCGATCCTTTTTTCAGGATACTTACTGCGGATATGAAAGATGTGAAGCATCAATCTAATCAACAACTTCACTTATCACTTATGTTTCGAAGATGTTATGGCTTCCTATACAGCGTATCCTTAATTATGAAATGGATTTTGAAACATGGATAGCGCACCCTGATGTATACCGTGTATACTTGTGCATAACACTTTAGTTTATATCGGTCTAAGCGTAAGGAGTTTTAAGGGTTGGGACTCTTGGGAAAATCGGTAAGACACACAAATGTCCTCTCGTTAACATAAGACAACATTTAATTTAGTATTTTAGATTGCGCATCTCATGCAACACTTTGGTTGCATTTGTCCGCGTTGTTTTGTTATGTTTTGGTAGCTGACTGAATAACGAATCGAAGTTGCATTAAGAATAAAAAAGTAGGTATACCATATATTGTTATTATCCAAGATACAATCTAAAAATAAGTTAAGAAATAAATTCGGCCTTAATGCACCTCCTGCCTGTATTTTTGGTGCTGGTCATGCTATACAGAAAATTTTAATTATTTAGATAAGTATCTATTGAGTTTCGAAAAAAAACTAGAATGAATACCGTTTAACTGAATTCGGATTTGGCAAGTCCGTATAAACTTTCAGTATTGAATACCATCAGAATTTTCAAATTATTTTCTTTTATTTTGTCTATGGGGAATTTTGTAATCGTATTTCAATAGGACTTACCAGGTATGTTTATCTCCCATCATTTTTATAAAATTCTTTGCAGATGCTGAAAAAAGAGAAAAATAATTAAAGTTTTACAAAATAATAATTTTATTTCAAATTTTGATTTTTTTTTTTAAATATGTTTGCGGGTTCGAAAAGAGGCTGCAGCATCTATAATATAAGTGGTCACTTGTGAAATTTTTGTTTCTGTCAATGGATTACTCAAAAATAAGAAATGGAACAAGTTGTTATAAGAAATAAACCCGAAACAGTAGAGTTTGGACACCTTTCTAAGCTACTGTGCCTGCTTAAATTGGACCTATCAACTCGTGATTGTATACCTGAAAAGAAAATTTAAATAAAAACGATCCATTATTCGGTATGTTAATTTTATGGATTAAAGCTAATCGCTCTACAAGTTCGTCCTCCTATGAACTCTAAATAACTCCCGTAAATTATATTATAAATATCAAACGTTTATAAACAATTAAAAGGATATTTAAAAATTTCAATAATAAAATCATTCACACATTACCGTCTAAACAAGCTTCTGCACTTAATACCAAAATGATCGATGTGAATAAAATCTCCCCATCGTAAACAAATTAAAAAATGCTTTCTCAACAAAACGACTCCATCAATCTTCAAACAAATTTTTCGGATTTATAAAACAAATATTTGGATAATGTCCTCGCTTCATATTCATAAAGACTATAAATTTCATGGTAAAATGCTTAATATCCGAATAAAGAGATCACAGCAAAAAGAAGTCAAAAGAGAACTAACTATACAAGTGAGTTGCTTAATCTGCCATATCATTTGAATTAACTTGGCATGGATCACTATACTAAATTATGATGTTGTCAGTACGATGGCATACGACATATCAGACCGATCCTGTAATAATGAATTTCAGTTCAATCTTTTCATATGTAAAGTCCACACCATCAGCCACACACATGTGTCTCTCGACTTAATAATAATGTAAACATCCGAATGAAAACGGAGGTTTCACATGTAAATCATATCTTTGGACCGAGTCGGTACGTTAAGTTTATGTTTGTTTATCGAACGGCATCATCTTGAAGCGGTTTTCCAAACATAACATATCCGACATTTAAGGCTCGATGATATACTCAAAAGACCTCTTATTCTTAAAAAAAAAAAAAATACTTGAATGTTAAATGGATGATATGATGATGACTCTCTTTTCAAGCCACCGAACAAGGTCTTAAAGTGCATTAACAAGTTCGTATGTACGTTATGTTGCTGGCAAAGTATATTGCAATGTTTCCGACAGAGCCCCCAACCTAGAACATAATTTTCAAGTAGTTCTTCTCGAATCCAAAGAGGTAACTGGAAAATTATTGGTAGATAATTCTTCCTCAGGAAACATGAGTGGACTGTATTTAGAAGTGTCATCGAATATTTTATGTATTCTACGCACTCACCCACACGGGCGGCGTTTCATTATAAGCCAATTTCAGGGAACATGTCCTGTTGCAAGCTTAATTAGCTTAATTGAATCTTTCCGATCACCTCGGTCATTTATTGATTTACTAATGATCTGTTTTAAAATTTTCTTATATGCAGAGCGAGCAATAATATTCCATTTTCTCAGATCACCTACCTTTGAATTGGACGATCATACTCGAAAGGTTCTTCTGATATTTCACCTTCTCAAAATATTAAAAAAATTATTTTTGAAATTAAAGATATTTTTAGTTAATTTTTAGCGGAACTCATGCTTAAAATTAAATTAGTAAACTATTTGTTTGAAAATATCCATCCGATAATACCAAGGAGATTTTGAGATAGTGCTATCAAGAGCCCTTCAAATGGGGTCCTGAGCATTTGGCTCTTCCGTGCACCTAATTTTCGTTGGTTTCAAATTATCCGTCAAATTTGGTGATACGTCATAGTTTATGTTTGGAACGGTTACGTGACAAAAGCAATGCTAAATAAATTTCGCATAGCACAAAAAAAACCTTAATACTTCCCCCATAAAACGTTAAAGAAAAGCTCATAGCAAATTGGATTTTTCGGCTATTAATTACTTCCACGACGGCATTTATTCGCTTGTATAGGATCAAACAAAATATCATTTTCTTCGAGCACATGTAACATATCATAACTAAATCATAAGTCGTTACAGGACCTCTGTTTATGGCTCGAGTCGAGGGCGGAGGGATATGCTAGGTAAAGTTGAAACTAATCAGATTACTCGCATCTTTTGGCTTCTTGACATAATCAGATTTGTGCTCGGGTGAATACTTTCTATATGCTTACAAACCTGCAAAATGTTTTTTCCCCTGTCCGTAAATAAAGCACGGGCGACAGGCAATAAGTAGAAATTAATTCTTTTGAAAAAAAGAGATTAGTATTTGAGACAGGATAGGATAGGAATACTTTCTCTCTCATCGTCAATATCAAGGATATAGCATCAAATACATAGTAGCCATGATTCCGGATGGACTTCAACAGTAAGGACATACTTTCGAATTTGGGAGTTTTGTTCTGATGTTTAAATCCTTGATGTGGGGCTATGAGGTTTATGTGCCTATTATACTCGAATTATCCCTTCTTCGAAATTAAATACTAGATCATTAAAACGAACATGTACGTACATGGATTGAAGAATTTCACTTATGATTTAATTTCAGTCTCTTGTTTTAAGGTTTCTACTCTATTTGGGTGCGCTGACAATCTTATTAATCTCTATTAAAAGCTTTCCTCATTCAAAAAAATTGTTCAATAATATATCGAAACAAAATTCAGACGTAAGATATGTATTAGTTTTAAACTATTAATGATATTTTAACTAAGTAGTATTTAAAACGAACACAGAATAAAGTTCCACAATATCGTATAATACATCTCTATTCTACATAACAATTTTAGGAAGCCTTCATAAATTAATAGATATTAGTTAAATCCATAATTTAAAAAAATGTATTCAATAAAAAATATAAAAAAATGCGTAAACAGTACAATTTAATGATGATTTTAAAGTGTACAAATAATTTGGTCATCATTTTCAATTCCTATAAATTTAGGTCCCATTTTTCTTGGTTTGTTGGTAACTTTCCATGCTTTGTTCATTTTTTATATGATATTTTAAGATACACCGTATGAAATTCAAAGTGTAGATATTTCATACTTTTAATGCTATTTTGTACGACATAATAATTAAAGGTTCTAAGATTTTAGATTCCTGGACACGTCTAAAGATTCATGAGCCCACTGACCGTAATTAAAAAATATCATCGATAGTGTGATAGCCTAAATCGGAATTTACCCCTAGGATTGATTCACAGTACAGTTTGAGAATCGCAGTATCGATTTGCTATCGTAGTGGTGACTATTAATATTGAAAACATCTACAAAAAAATTAAATGAATTTTTTCTTGTATAATATTTAACTCAGTATCGTTCAATTTTATTGAGCTATAATAATCACAAGGACCAAGAATCAATATTGTTTGTTTTTATTTAATATTTGTTTTCATATTAATTTATTTAATAAAATATGTAAATCAGATCCCTTTTATAGGGATATAAAAACTACGTCAACGTGTTAAACTGGACGAAACGATTGGATGACCATAAATCTCTGTGTTAATTTATTACATTGCTATAGTTAGATATTTACACATTCGCATATATTCCTACTTGACTGTCTAGACAGTAACCCATTTTATACCTTTCTGTACCTAAACGTATACGTTACGTATCTGAATATGTTTGGTCGTACAAACGCTATACCGTCAGGAAGCAATAAAGAAAGTAAAAGCTACGTGGATTGGGTCGTCACATTATGAAAAATTTACAGACATTTAAAGGCAAACGAGGACATTTTAGCAGCTCTACTTCTTCTACGTTAACTGCTTAGAAACTATAGACCCCCTCTTACATACAGTCACGATATTTCAAATGAAAGTGAAAATATTCAGTTTTTCGGTGCTATTTTCGGAATGGATTTGCAAATCTAAATGCTATTTGTGCATGTCATTTAAGGACTACTGCATTCAAACTTGTGCCAACACCCGTAAAATTCAATGTGAAATTTAAATTTTTCATGCGATTCTCTGGTTTAAGACAACGTTTTGTGGCAATTGATGTTATATTTTAGCTGTTAGTAGCTTATGGTATTTTATATTCCAGCATAGACCTTGAATTATACTCTTTCTATAATATGATATTAATCTTAATTCCGTCTCCGGTTGGATTTAGGTCAGTTTCAGTTTCATAAAGTAAAGGTTGGGCAGTTTTTCTGGCAGACAAATTGCTCCTTCCAAGACACTACTTCTGATTTACAATATTCTTTTCTTAGAGCAAGACCAAGACAATGTCCTAGACGGAACCTCGGTCTTCTGGTAATTAGTTAACTAGCACACTTTCCATTAGACTTCGAAAATCCGTTCTAAAACCTTTCAGCGCTGTACATTATTAATGAGCCTACAAAATTTATAAAATAAAAAATTGATATAAGAAAGTCACTTGTGAGTAAGAAAACGGAAGAATTTAAAGAATCTTAATGTGAAAGTAAAGAGGCACCGAATGTTTGCAATTTCCCAGAAAGCTGCTTGAATTCTCTAATAATAAATTAATCCTCTCCCCCCCCCCCTCCTCACGGACTTCCGGACCAAAAGAACTTTTACATTAACAGTTTTTGCGAGTTTTATGATTTTTTTTAAATTTTTAATGAAATCTGAAATGATTTGCTTGTTACATAGATAGTCGTCCGTCCCTCCATCCTTTTGTTTGCATTTTACGTTTTCGGTTTTCACGGTACAATTAAATGCATTAAAAGCTTTTATCCGATCAAAAAGTTGTTCGGGAGTTTTTAATCATTAAAAGATTTCTTTTCGAATTATTTTATGTTCCTTTGGAAATCTGTTGGATTAGGGTTGAAACTATGATTTAATTTTCAGATTTGTGGATCTAATATGTTTTGGTTTTTAATTTTGATTTCCTGATTTCCATTTCATAATTATATTATATGAGAAGTTTTTCGTGACTTTTGACTTAAACAAATTTAATTGGATAATGTTATTTTAGAGTGATATGCATAAATAAAATTTGAAGCGGTTCTCAGTTTCGCAGCCGAAAATCTTTTTTTTTTTCAAAGTGCTCTTCTTTTAAGGAGCAGGAGTAGCAAGTTTCACAAAGCCATGAGGTTGCATGAGTAAATCACCCTCAAACGGGGAGCACTAACGTCTAAGTGAAGGAAGGTGATGCAATAACCACCCCATATACCGTACCATACCACACATTGGAGTCATAACATACCATACCAAGGAGTAGGATGACAGTAGTTTTTGGTGCTGGTCTAAAATGTTTGAAAAAATTAGAAGCGTCTATCGAAATAATGCTTGAAAAAAATCTCAGTTTTCAACAATCTACGAATTTAAGAAGAAAAAAAAACCCAAAAAACAATTTCATTGTTCATTACTTGACTTCTCTTCAACTTGATTCGAAAATAAAATGCTTCCTTATACAAGTAGTTACTATTCCAGTCACCTAACCGCATAATTTGCATATAAATCGGAACGAAGCTATGGAATCTACCGAAAGGATAAGTAAGGAGTGAGTGATGTAAAGTACAGCAAGTATATGTCTTTAGTCAAATAGGCAACCTATTTCATGGTTTGTAAACATGTTAAATGAAGCATAGGTTCTTTTATTTGCATTTATTATTCTTTCAAATCATTGCAAGTCTTTCGTATAGTGACTAGCGATTCTAACGACCTAATTTGTTGAAAAGATAGAACATATTTCTACCTTTGTTCAAAAATTTTCATCTCGTTCTGTTGGCATAGTTTGTATGGCGAAAAAAATCACAAATGGGGTTGACTAGTTACGTTGATTCTATGAGACAGGATTTTCTGGTTGTTTAACTTAAACCGTTCGAATGAAACTCTTCCAATGTGGAATTGCTGGTGTGTATTTATTTATTTGAACAGTGTTTATAATATGGATTTTTTCTTATACAATCAACATTTTCAAATATTAAGTTGGTTTATGTACAATTAGAGAAGTTATTAAAAAAATGCCCTCTTTCCTTTCTAAACGAATTCACCAATTTCATTATTTAATAAATTTTATAGAAATTTCCGAACTGATTATAACGCCAAAATCTCTACGAGAATTTTAAGATATTCGAATTCAGTTGGTCCACATCCAAGGAGTTAGGAGTTAATCAGCTTATATCCTTGCTCAGTCAAATATGATACCTACTCCAACCAGCACCATTATTATCCTTGACTACAGAGTGGTGGATACAAAGGACAAAATTCAGATTGATCTAAAATCATCTACAATTTCTGAAGCTATAATAATATTATCACTCATCACCGTTTTAGCCATCAACTTTCCAAGAGGATATTAAGATTTTAAGTAAATGAACACCCGTTGATTTTACCAATTCGAATCTTCTATTACTCCCTCTCTTAGGCATACAAACGTGAAAGGTTGGAGCTTCAAATTGATTTATAGTCAAGCTCCAATCCTCCGATCAGCCCGCCTATATGTATGTAGCATACGAAAAATGCTTCCTTGTAACTACTATACTATATAACGCGGCGTTGAGCTGAAAATTAGAGCGACATCATGCTGTTTTTCATCCGGAAATTGCATGTGTGCGATAGAAAAGTGACTTCCCAGGTTTCAGATGATTTTCTACTAGACCTATACTATGCATATTAGAGAACATTTTGTGTTAGACTTTTAATATGAAACGGTTTCAACAAAATTGGAAAGTGCGAAAATTGCTTTTTTAATTGCCCTCTATCCGATAAATTTTTAATATGCAGTTTTTTCTGTATCGTCGTCGGATGTAGGGACAAATTATTATTTCAGTAGGCACTTTAGCAACAGACTAGTGTCAATATTCGGTTTCAATTTTAACGTTGATGATAGTGTGTGTCTGAAATTGCTGTCAATCATATTATCAGTTTTCAATTAGGATCGTAATTGAGAAGAAAATTGAATATTGATGTCCGAATTTATTACAAAAAGTTTGCAAGTCTTCTAGACAGGAGGCCAGTGCGCGATTTTGACTGTTGCGCCATTCATGGCGATGAATGCTTCTAGAATACTATATCCCCATCCCAGCATAATGTGGCATAACATTTTAAATATTATCCAACTAAAGATTGTATTATACTGTATGTAACGCTGCCGAATATTTGACACAAAAATTTAAAAAAATCTACAACAATTTTTGTGAAGAGCAAATGAAATAATTTAATATAATGCACTGTGAAAATAGTGAAATAATTTATGATTTCAGAATTGGAATGGATTCAAATATTTTGTATATTGTGTGTAAGTCCACACCAAAAATTTATAAAATTGAAATTTTTATATTTATTGCTATCGCAATCATTATAAATAAATAATTGCATTTTAATTTAATTATATTAGTTGTTTTTCGACGTCAGAGGAATGTCTTGTGTGAACACCACACGAATTGGCTGAAACCTTGATATTTGAAATGCCATAATTCAATTTTACTTTCTTGACAAATACAATACAAGCAAAAATTCAACTGAAAATGTTATAAAAAAAACGAAATGTTAATTAATTAATAAAGAAAAAGGTGTGTACATTTAAAAAATCAAAAAAAAAATCTGTTCATTTCAAGTAACAGATTAAAAGCTTTGCTCTTCAGCTAATTCTTTCTCGATCTTTTGATGAAGCCTTATGGCTTTGTAACTAATAAGGCATTAAATTCAATTGCTTCCAAACGATTTACAGTAGTCTATATAGTGATCACCCAAGGGACTGTGCAAAAGTGGTCACTTTAAACGAGTGGTCAGATTATAAAAATAATTTAGTACAGTATAATGTATGTAATTTAAATCAACATTACCAATATAAGAGATGTTTATTTTTACGCATTTATCCAGAACACACTCTCGATAGAAAAGCTTCTTGTTTCATTTATTTCAGCCTCATTTTGCATTTTACAACATTTGTGCCTTTGTTTTTTGGTCACATTTTAGGATGTACTCCACGTGTATGTGATATACGTAAATATTGACTAAAGAGTGGTCAATGGTCACAATATGGAAATGGTCACAATACAAAACGAAAAGTGTATGGAAAATCGGTAATTTACATTGGGACTGTAAAAAAAATTGCCACTTTAGCCAACATATGAAGGTGGTCACTTCTGCAAGTTCTACTGTATTATAAAACTAATTTTATTTTTATTCATGACATTAACATGTTTTTTAGAAAATAGAAGGAGCGAGTTTTGCTGCGTACCACTTCAAATGTACTCAATAAATTTTTTGTATCATAGGAAAATCCGTTTTTGAACTAATTATCACTGAATTAGGAGATTTTAATATTTTCCAACGAAAAATTAGATTCAAATAAGCAAAATATCTATATGAGGTCAAACTGCAAACGCTAAATTTTTGCAATATAATTTCATCACACAGTCCGTTAAGCAAATAATCGAACAGATTTCAGTTCAGTAATCTGGCAGCAAATCAGAATTGTACACAAATGTTCACAATATTCCCAACTAAACCAAAATAATGTAACATTGAGACCCTTAATAATTATCACCCATGTAATCTGTACAATTGCGGACATTTCTCACGATATAGACACCCATTAGAAGCTCCTGTGTACCCTTATAGAATTTCGTGAAAAACTGTTCCCGATACTAGCCAAACAAAAGCCAATTATCGATATATCGGCCATATCCTCTTGAAAATAAATGGTCATAAAAGTAAATTGAATTCGGCAAGGACCGTTAATAAGAAGTGCGGTCCTTTGCTTTGTGGCAGCCGATATGGGATGGGGGAACTCTTTTCTCTAAACCGGAGTGTACTATATAGATTATTGCACAAATGAATTGCGAAAAGATCCGTGACCGGTTCCCAGCGAATTCCGCAACACTTCAACACAAAATCTCACTATTTTGTGTCCTGAATTCGTCCTTTTCGAACTGGTCCGGTCTTTCTGCGACGTGCGATCGTGCAACGTTGTTAATCCCTAGATAATGGCATCGGCAAAAAGGTTTTGCGATAAATCTTTTGCACGGTTTTATGTGTCATTCTCATAAGCGGGTTACTATTGCCGTCGGGGCTATATAAAATGTCACCGAACAAATAAAATTGTTAAGGGACTGCTGTACGGATTTTGAGTATGATGCACAAATAATTGATGTGTGAGAGCAGTGGGTGCTGCAGCAGGGTCATGTTCAATATGCGATTTGTTAGGGCCTGGAGAAACTGCGATCTAATGAAGAAGTGTCATGGCCGATGATCCATCATGGCGGACAGCAAAAAATTTGATGATTGATGTTCTTGACTTTAATGAATTTTTCAGACAGCTATACTGATCCTGTTTTGAATTTGAGACCACAATTACAGATTTATCATAACCACAATGAAGTTTGTCGGCGATTCAATCGATTTTAATTGTACCAGGGCATCCATCTTTCGTTTTCAATTCGAAGTAACCAGTTTAAAAACAGACTTCGGTTATTATTTGTTTGTGTTCCCTGAATACTGGCGGTCGAGATTCTATTTACCCTTTAAGAATCAAAATAAACATTTGGCGTACCGAAAGTCGATATTTACATTGACGACCCCATTAGGCTTATTAAAATCAAATATTTGGTTGCAATTAGAGAAATTTTCTCTTCCGTAACCAGCATCAGCGTTTGATTCATCCACGCAACATACGATCACAACGTAGTTGCAGTTTGGTGTAACGCCGCAGAAAGGACGGACGAATTCCTTTGAAGTGTCACTCATCTATTCATCACATCTATCACCAGCCATCATCCCCCTTTTCCATTATAAACTCGCCCTCCCGGACAGTATTCCGAGTTTCAAGTACATGGAGGAAGCTCATCTCATCGCGCGTAAACTGAGCGATAAAATCTGAAAAATTTCACAGTGAGTTGGAGAAATTGTACAAATGTAGTGCAACTGGAAACTGGCATTATCGCAAATCCGGCTTGGGTAATTACAGGGTGGGTCCGGCTGGCTGCATGCGGATTTTATTGGTGTTGCACCAGGCTTAGTATATTTAAAAGTCACGTGTGCCTGGCATTCGTTATGCATCCGGATTGTTAGGGGAATCACCGCGGAGACTACGGTTACGATAGGCGCTACTCTACATATAGGCTTAGACGCACTGTACACGATAACGCCGTAACTTACGCACAGCGCCCATTTCCGACTCTCCAGAGAGTTATTATCACTGACAAAAAATCTGATCGGGACCCGTGAAATTATCCTTTTGTAAATATTTGATTGCTACACTAGGAACTGTGTATGTCGGTGGAATTAAATATACTTGAACGATGTGAAATTTAGTAATAAAGAAATTTTACGGAAAATGGATTAATTTCATAAAACATGTCTAAAAAAAATTATTGGAAATATGCCAGTTTCCTTCACAGCAACTGTATGGAATTTACACCTGCCTTCAAGATGGACATTCTTGCCGAAAAGTTAACGTTGCACCAGGACAATCTTCACTGGCAAAATAATTTTGTCTAATCTCGAGCATTCCAATGGGCAGATAAATTACCACCTAATCTTTTTTCGTAACTCTGCTACCTAATAAATCGAGATACGATTAATGATCTCCGAGTTTTTTTCCCCCAACATTTCTCAGGTATCAATTATGACTTCTTTTTTTTAATAGCAATGAACTGCTAAAAAGGACATTTTTTTCTTCTAAGATATATCTTTAAAAAACACTTTTAAAGAAGCCTACTGCAACTTGGTGATCGAAAAAAAAATTTTTAATCTTCCTTTGTCGGCTAAAAAAAAAAAAACCCACACGAATTGTCGCTTCATATTCCACACTAAACCAGGAATAAAAGGATCCTCACACTATAGAAAAACTCGTGAACACGTGAATGAATGGTAGTGTTATATCCATGGACATTTTTATCATAAGGATCATTTATTACAGTCTTTTTTTCCTCGTTTCTTAAAATTTAAGACATATACCTGTCTTTCGTCTTCTTTCATTTTATCGTATAGTGATCTTTTGAGAGGGTCGTATTTTTTTTCATTTATCTTTCATTTAATTTTCTTGGTCATTCTTAAGTTATCGTAGTTTATTACAAAAGAGCCATGGATTCATTCAGTTTAGATAAAGTAACATTAAGAATGTAAAAAGAACTGGTCCTTTTTTTAATATATAGAAATTTATAATACTGATATGGTTTTTATACTTTTTATAGAACAGATCAGTTAGGTTTGATCGTTGGGCGAACAATCTTCAAAAGTTTTCGATGCAAAATAATAAAAATGGCAATTTATTTCTACAGTGCTTATTTTTATTTGTAAGTATTTGTGAAAATAGAATAGTTCTAGAAAATGCTACTGAATAACAGGAGAGTTAAATTTGATGTGTCCTGTATTGGGTCAACTGAATTAAAGGGTTATATTTTTAAAGTGAAATGATAACATAATACTCTGTTAATAAGGTATCTTTCATGAGCATTTCAGAATTTTTTTGATGAAAAAATATTTATTAATTAATATAATATGTATATGTATGTCATTTAAAAAATCGATTTTTTTAAAACATGACGTTGCGGAAAACGTGATAAGTCGTTGTAATTTTATTGGAATTCAAAATTTCAAAATATTTAATTAATAGATGACCATGGCTAGCGATTAAAAGAAGCGTTCTGGAAAATATTCATTTTTAACAATATGGCGGCGTTTAAAAAAAAAACAAACACCTTTTTAACCCAAAAAATCGTAATTTATTCCTGACTGAAGCAAAAAGTTTTCATTCAAAAAAAATCCTTAGTTCAATCACGAGATACATACGTTTAAAATAAGTACACAAAATTTCAAGAAGATCGGTTGAATACTTTTTGAATCTTATCCCGTTCATCGACTTTGAAAAAGTGATTTTGAGAAAAACATGTTTAAAGTTTAAGTTTACGGTTTCAGGGCATACGGTATACTGCCGCGAGTACAGTCACACAATAGCCTGTAACTCTGAAAATATTTCACGGATTCTTATGAAATTTTCACACAGTATTCTAAGAAGTATGTGTAGAAAACATATTTTTTGATAGATCTTTTTTTATCAAAATTGTAAAAGTATATAACCCCTTAAAAATATTGTAGGGAGGCCTGCCAAAAAAAATTTCTTCTCGAATGTACCCCCTTAAGTTTTTAGTTTTTTGACTCAAATTTTAAATTGTTTTGATTTTAAAAGTATAAGTCTTACTTAGTGTGTGTTTTTTTTGCTTTTAAGTTGTATATTAAATACTTATCAGGCTTAAGCTTTATTTTATATGTATGTCAAATTTTATTTTTTGAGATATAAGTTTTAGTAACTTAATTTAATTTATGAATATTAAATTTAATGTAAATTTTGGCATATTTTATTTTTTTAATTTTATTAAAATTAAAGGTTATAATTTAATTTATTTTTTGTATTTAATTTTTATTTGTGCGTTGTAAGTATGATATAGCTTTCAAATGGAATCAGTTTTATGTTTTTTAGATTGAGATTTAATATTTAAATTATGTTTGTTTATGTTCAGTTTAAAATAGTCTTCGGTTCTAATATCTATTAATGAAGTTTTAATTTTAAATCCTCGTTTTTTACATAATGTATCTATTCACAAAATTTTTTAAAATTTTTGTTTTATTTAATTGTTAGTTTTATTTTGATTAATATTTTATTAAGTTTTTAAGAGGTAAATAACATTTAATTTATATTTAATAATATTTACGTAAACATAAGTATTTTAAATTTTATCTTTCGCTTATAAGTAAGTTTGATTTTGCTTTTAGTTTTAATTTTTGATAAACAATTCTTGGCTTTACTTTTATTTTGTGCCTTTAGGTTCTACTTTAAATTAATTTATTTTTATTTGGCTAGGTTGAATTACATATTTTAAAGTGATAAGTTTTTATTAGTTTCTTAATTTCAATTAAATTAAAACAAATATTCTTAACAAATTTAATTTGCTTAAGGTACAAAAATATAGTTTTTCTTTAACTGTGTTATCATTGTCATGAGCTCGTTTTGGGCTGACATATCATGATGATGATGATGTAAGGATTGTCGAAATATTCAACGTTAATTTAATATCCGATGCGGTATCATTTATCCTACAACGGTGCAAAAATGTAGATAAATTTTCTGAATGTTAGCAGAAAATTATTCATTCCAGACCTAACGTACGATTTTTCTTTTTATACAAATTGCACAGGTAGTAGCAATTAGATATAGAGCATGGGATTAACTTGTGTAGGAGATATGTACGAACGAATTTTCGTGCAATTACCAACGTGGCAGTTCTTTTCATTGAATCTACAACCGGATGAGTTTATTCCGTATCTCTTGTGAAAAGAAATCTTACAATTAAACTAATTTGTGTCTATTGACAATATCACGAAGTAATGTAAGTTAATTGGGCGATTTCTTTCTCTGAATAAATTTTGAAAAATGTTGTCATAGGGCATATATTAGACAAGTTGACTTTTACAGACCGAAATTCTCTTTGCTGTAAGGATTCAATTTTAAAAAGCCTGCTATACAACACAAACATTAGCTTTATTTTCCCTCAATAGGTTCCTGGGTCAAAATACATACATATGTATACTCGTATAAGAAAGACGATGCAATATCATCTCATTTCGAATTCCATTGGCGCCTTCTCTAAAGTGTTTATAAAGTAATTCTTACCTCAAAATTGTTCTCAATTTATATATCCTGTGTGTGCCATCCCAAATCCGACAAAAACTTCTTGAATTTTGATGACGAGGACGACGACGACGAGACACCTTTTGCTCGACTATAACCACACCGAGTTACCTATGTATATACTTCTTATACCTTTTGCCTATTTCAAGCGCTAAACAAGCTCAAAACTCGACATTTTAACTGAGCGAGCCTTCCGATTTCGATACTTTCCGTTTCGTTTCGGGGCACCTGTTTTTGAAACAGAAACACGTTTAAGGATGTTGCGTCATTAAAAGAATGGTGACAGATTTCGTCTTAAGGAGATACGTGAAGTGGTGCTTTAAGCGGTTCGAAATGGGAAGACGGTGTTGAGCGAAACGTTCATAAGGCACAATTTCGTAATTTTGATGTTATTAATATTTTGAAAAATGACATATTTATGTTGTATGGAACATTTTTATGACTGGTTATGTAAAGTAATCAGTAAAACCGATAATACTAAATTGTGTACGGTCAAATTTAAATATGAAAAAAAAATTGTTCCGCCCTTTTCCTTTAAGTTGTTGCATACAATTCTTTTCAGTGATTAGAGTCAAATAAATTTTGTTGAGATAAAAATTGAATTGATCATCCCACTTTCAAATGGTTGTTCGGAATTTCTCTTTTCTATGCTTTTTTATCGCTCACTTTGTATAGAAATGTCGCATAAATTTCTTATAATAATAATTTTTACAAAATAAATTTATCAATATCATAAGACACTCAAAAAAGAGTCTTCGTTGAGGGTCAGTCCCAAAATCACACACTAGGGCCACACGCATAATTTTTCTTCCCGTACGAGAGTATATGATAAAATTGTGTCACCGACCCCGAGAGTGTTTTATTGAATGAAAAATGATTCCGAAAATTGAGTTTTAAATGGGATCAAGTAATTCTTTTTTCTTCGTTCGGCGAGCAAACGAAAGAAAAATATAACCTTAGAGGGAATAATCGCCCCCAGGGTGTTGTGATAGTACCCACAGCCAAGAAGTTGTAAAGCTGTCAATACTTCGGCATATATTTTTCTTACTTCTTATTCGTTTCTTGTCAGTGTTTTTTTTACTTTATTTTCGTTTGTTACACTTTTTGACAAATAGCATATCCGACCCGACACGTGTTTGGTACTACTTCGGGTACTTTGGAATGCATCGTGCCCCGTCCGTTGTGGCTTTATGCTGCAAGGACTTCAAATGCTATTCCCTTTTTTGCCATGGTGGAAGAAACTTTTCAACCGAAAAGAAGAAGTACAGAGTCACGTGTGGAATAAATCGGCGAAAGATTGATTAGAATTACACGCGATTTTCAAGTTGGTGTTGAAGAAAAGGGGATTATTCCGTTCAGCGAGAGTGGAACGATTTACAATGATTTAATGCAGTTTTTGTGTTTTTGGGTTAGTGTAGAACTAAGTCGGGAAATTTCACGAAATGCATTATTGTTGCTGAGTAAGAAAGTAAAACATAAGCTTGAGTTGGAAAGGACTCTATGACCTAAAATCTGAGGACTATTACATCTAGACTTATCAGAAATATGATATGAAAAGGTTTTCATACTTCAAAATGGTTTCAAAATTGTCTAGAGGGTTTTTAAAAGTATTCCGAGCAACAGATTTAAGATTTATAAGATAATTGCAGATTCAAAAAAGTCAAAGTAGAGATGGGTGTTCTAAAAGAGCAGTTTATTGAAGTGAGTGAGTGAACTAACTCACTCTTTTTGGTGAACTGTAGTTCGTTTCGCCACGTGACACACCTTGAAAAGAAGTAGTTCCTTCGTGAGTGAGGACCTTTTTTTTCGGTCCTGGTATTGACTACGAACTAGAAAAGAACTATGTAGTTCGTTCGTGAATAAGGACCTTTTTTTTAGGTCCTCACATTGACTAGGAACTTGAAAGGAACTAGTTCCTTCGTGAGTGAGGACCTTTTTTTTAGGTCCTCACATTCACTCTTAACTTGAAAAGAACTAAGTGAGGTAAGTGATCTTCAAAAGGAACTCGAACTAGTTCATTTCAGTGAGTGAGTCGGAGTTCACCCACTCACTAAAAAGAACTGCTTTCCCCACCTCTAAGTCAAAGCATCAGCACGACGTGATGTTTTATCGATGTCAAAAGCAAGGAATTAAGGTGTTATTTCTATGTGGTTTGAAAGCGAAAAGAACCAGCAATAACATTTTAAAGTCAGAAAAAGGAAAAATGCTCATCAGCTAATGAATGACCATTAAAGCTAAAGTTCATATTCATACATAATTACGCTGCTTCAAAGCTGCATTCCTCATCATTGCCGCGCGTTTTTTCTCTTAAAAGAAATAGGTAGGTATGTATACTCGTACGTCGCCATTTCAACCCTTTATTTTGATTAACTGCTTACGCACGTGTCCTGTAAAACCTTTTATTACTGGCTTCGAAGGAAATTACGACGCGAACGATTCCTGAACCAAAATCAGGACCTCCACCAGTCGTCTGTTAATAATTCTTAACACGCCACCGTTATCTATGTCCTCTTTGATCTGTTCGGTGCATGGTTGCGTAAAAAGATAACACAACGAAATATCAAAGGGACATCCTATTTTCATCCTGCTTCTTCCCTTTTTTTCGCCCGTCGAACATTATAGAATTCCTACGGAATTCAATAATCATCAGTTGCATCCCGCTTGCCGGATTTCCTTAGTTTAATATTTGACGTATAGGTTTGCTGAACCGTTGGGGAGTTCCGAAGAGTTTTAATGACTGAAAAGTTACCAGAAAATTGCGATATAAAATGTGGCTTTCAGATGGTATCCAGAATGATAAACATCATGACCAAACAAAATTTTGCGAGGACGAAAAAAGGGATTTTCAAAATTGCTGAAAATTTTTTCAGTGTCATATCAAGTTCTCCGTCATAATAATTCTATGGCGACTATTCAGAGTCCCTCGTTCTCCTTATTTGATTTTATTAGAGCACCACATGTGACTTGCAAAAGGACTTTTTATAGATTATCGCACAGGACAAAAAAAGGAAGAGAAACAAACTCGAGTTCGGTGTCCTGAAGCTGAGCCTTATAATATAAGACAGCTGTTGTATAGTCTATGATACTTTTAATAGTGTCCTCTGATCCTTCGAAGCTGCAAGGATATTCGAATGGGCCCAGTTTGAAAGTCTGCTTTGACTGCAAATTATTCAATACACAACACAAAAGGAATCAATAGGGTCCATTGCGTTTTCATTAGAAAACTGAGACGTTGTTCTATTCTATGTATACTGTAATGGAATTCGGATTAGGGACGATGGTTTTCAATTTGGTTTCGTGAATCACACAATGAATTCGTTATGAGTTTGATACAATTTTCATCGAAAGATGACGGACGGAAAAGTTTTGGACAATTTAGCAAGTTTGTGTCGTCTGAAATGAGTTCAATTTCGAGAGTATTTATGGCTTTTATGTTTTAATTTGGTCAGTGATGTAACGAAGTGCTTTTTCGAGTTTGTACTTGAGATTTAAATACTAATCGCCTGACATCTACATGTTGACATTTCAATTAGAGATGGGCAAAACAGTTCCTTTCACTGAAGCACTTCACTTCGAGTCACTCACTTTAAGGAACGAGTTCAGGAAAGTAGTTCCGGAATTCTCTTCTATCCATCGTTCATTCGTTTTTATTTTACTGTTCCTTCGTTTTTGTTCCTTTGTTCACTCGCGAACTAGTTCGTTCTTTTAGTTCATTCATAGTTGAACTTGAGGGGAGAAGATTATGAGCAAAAAACGAAAAGAAAGGTTGATAAAGTTCCTTGTCGTGTCCAATGGAACTGCAGTTCACTAAAAGGAGTGAGTTACATACTTCACACACTCACTGCAATGAAGTGTTCTTTTGGAACAGTTCACTGGTGAACGACCCATCTCTAATTTCAATAAGTAATAAAATATTTTATTGCTTATAGGTACCCTCCAAGAATAAAAACTTTAACATTGAGACAATATTATCAACGGAGCGACGTAAAAAAACATTTCCTGGGTACTTCGCATGGAGTACCACAAGGTTCATATCACACCCTCATACTATTTTCTTGTGATTTTCAGCAACTCATTCTGTTCAGCTGCTAAATTAGGACCTACTCATTTTAACTGAACAGTTTCTCAATTAACTTTCTATTGAATTCGATTCTGAAAAGAGAGATTTTCTAATTGAATAAAAACGCTTACGTAATAATATAATAATAAAGCGATAGCATCATTACGACTTGAAAATTATCGATGGAAATTTATTTCGAATAGAAAACAAAAGTGCAACGTTGGTGAAAGGGAAGAACTACCACCGCCACCCCAAACTACTCTCGCGATGGGTGTGTATTGCACAAACAAACCGCGATAGGGTTTGCCGAATGACAATAGTGTCAATTATAGCCCTTTGTAAGTGTCAGCGGCGTACGTTAATAAAAATAAATAGCCCTCGAGAAGACGGCATGACGTAGTGCATGCGATGCGCCTCACTATATATTTCTATGATAAATGACAAGGGATAAGCTATGCACAGATGTGTATTAATTTTCCATACACAGGAGTTTAATCAGCTGCACTCCTGTTGACTTTACATATGTCGCAATTCACAAGTGTAAAGTTGAAATTAGGACACTTGTGTTATGGACGGAATTTGTTGGTGTAATTCCATACTCGAAATTTTGAAGATGGCTGCAATTTCCCACGTCTGTCCTTTTTATACATATCTCTATTCTCTGCAGCAAATCGTCTACAACCTTACCTAAATTAGAGCCATAGATGAATTTATGTATGAAGTCAATTAAATGTAAAATTTTGTTCTTCCAAATTTTAAAATTTCTTCTTCATTCACAGTGCGGTTCAAATCAAAGGAATATGGAACCAACAGAAACCTTCAGCCGAAGATTTCGTGTTTGAGTTTCACACCAGAAACTCCACTGACGCCGGAAAACTATAAAAATTTCTTCAAAATTGCCTTCTATGGTAGCTTATCATAGTAAGCGTATAATACACAAAGAAAAAAAAATTGTGAGCAAAATACACATTTTTCTATTCAAAAACGTTCACCAAATTCTTGCAGTTCTTAATTTTGCAGTATATCTTGCTAAAATTTGTAAGACCTACTCTATTGAATATTTGTTTACAAACACTCATTAAAAAGATGAGGAAATAAATTCGGATTTCATTAGAATGGTATTCAGTACTGAAAGTCAGAACTGAGTTTGGATGCATTCACTCTGGCACATTTAGTACTTAAGTTTTCAGAATACTGCAAGGAATAGTATCTGAAAATGTATCCAGTGTTGTTAAGCTTGAATCAGACTGTAAACTTGTCAAATATATGATTTTTTTTGCTTTCAAATAGGTAGTGTAATTGTCAAATATATACTTGTGAAATTGCCCGAATTTGAGTAGATCTGTGTCAAATTTGTATTATCAAATATTTGACAGCGTAGATACTTAAAAACTTATTCAAAACATAAAAAGACATTTAACAAGTTACAAATAGATGCTTAAAAAGGAATAATGCCTCGAATCAGCATAAGTCATACTTTTGCAGAACAATATACAAAAACGGTCGTTTAGCGTCAATTTATCCTACTCCAAATGGATATTTCCATATCGTTTCGAAAGAAAATAATGGACCAGATGTCGCCACAATTTACCCCGCTAAGATTTCTTTTCTTTCCCATTTTAGAGGATGGGGATGTCATAATATAAAATATGAGACATATGTTTACTTTACTTCTTAAGATGGGGTTTAAAGAAAAAACGAACAAAAATCTCTACCTAACTTCCTTCCGTGGGTGGGGTTGAAATGCGGCCGGTTAAGCAGGTGATAAATTTCGTATCCTTACTGAATACGTAAAATCGCCTTCATCATACCGGGTAGCAAATGCCTCTAAAGACGGAACCCCGAAGAAATATTCCTATATTGTATTATTTACACTTTTATATCGGCAGTTTAGCACTTCTCATCCTACCGGATTTTATTTGCTTGCAATGGAACCGTATGTTGGCCATAAATATCAGGACTCGGAACGCTCTCCCATTTCGATCTGTTTTAGGATAATGGCCACTATCCCAAGAAATCTGTATCGTGTGGTGGTGAGGGGGTTAAGACGCCCTGTTTATGGTCCGTGGTGTGTTTATGTAACTTTATACAGAAGATACAAAGATTTTCCGACTTGATAGTCCATAGTCATTTCCTTTAAATTGAATAGAACGGCAGTGAATCCGACCAAGGATATCGAAGCTGAAGCGATAGTTGTCGATGCGAAGTAAGTTCTTCCATATCACTATTGCTTCTTCCAAATGCGAGGTACTCGAAGCAGCCGGATCCAAGTACTTTGCTAAGAGTCCTCTTCTTATAACTGCCAAGTTCAATATATAACTAACGTCGAAATGAAAGGTAGAGTGGTACCTACGTACATCCTGATTGCACTTAATTGACCGGTTCGAGAGCCTTGAACAAGTTTCTACCGCTCTCCTCTTCCGAACTGCTCTTAATTTAATTGCTAATTTGGTTCGTTTTTCGTTGACCATGGAACTTTCTCAAATTGACTGGAAAATACTTTTACTGCCTGACTGACCACCACTTCATTTACCTCGTTATTTTGAGATTATGCTTTCCTGATGGCCACGTTCAAGTTGTTATAGTATTTGCGGTGAACAGGACAACGAGCGAGTGAAATTCCGACTCGAGTATTAGACGTATTTTCAGTGTATTTTGTACGTACTCTGGTTACTCTAATTGGTCAGTAAAATTGTTTTCGTTTTGAATACTTTGGGTCCAGTTAATTGGATTAGGATTCATGGAATTCTTAACCCTAGAACCGTGCCCACAAAAAAATTGACTTATCGTGTCCTGGGGCACTCAGTGCCCCAGTATGCATTTCATACAAAATGTATAGGTGGTGTGTTGAAAATACGCTTATATCTTTGCTAATTAGCGTTCCTTGATTTTCGCAAGCTGCTCTGAGTTTGGAAAAAGAAGAGAAAATAAAAAATTGAATGTATTTTCAAAAAATTAATTAAGTGTATATTGAAACGAAAATAATAATGTTCACAAAGTAATGAAAAGAAAAAACTAAATCGAAATTCAAAATAATAAATTAAATATAATACTAAAATTAAACAGGGGAATGGGTTCTGGATCGTTTTGAATGTGGCCGTCCAGATGAGGTAGATGGTGCTGTCGAAATATCCAAACATGATTCAGCTTCTGATTCAGTATCACTTATGGGAGATGAGTTTGGAACGTAGCATTTTTGACATACCCGAATAAAATGTTTCGAACAGGTAGGGTTGTTGCACAAATCACAGACAGCAGTAGTTTTAGTGTCTCCTTTATTTTGTTGGCGATCAGTCTTGCATGTTTCACATCTATTACGTTTTTTATTTGACCGAACTGCTGGGAACATGGTTAGAGTTGTAGGCTCAAAACCAATTAATGAAAGTGCAGTTTTCACTGATTGCTGTAGTGAACCTTTTTCCATTTTATTCCGGATGTGCTTACTTGCCAATTCAACAGCCAAAGATTTAAGAAAATGTTTTCTTACATATTTTCCTGTATCGGATGTGGGATTAGTAATACCGAACATCCGATAAGCACCAAGGGCTGCTACGTCGACCATATTGAAAAATAGTGTCACAGGCCAACGGTTAGTTTTGCGCCTACAAGTGTATGTTCGATTCATTTGGTCGAACGTGTCAACACCTCCTTTGGTCGCATTGTAGTCAATAATCATCTTAGGCTTTCTGGTTGATGCATCTATTTCCTCATCCGCGTGTGTAGTTGACAACAATAAAACGTTCTTCTTCGTGTTTGATACGTAACTAACAAGGCTCATGCAATCTGAGAAGCAAAAAATTGATGAATACACTTCTCTATGTTGGGCTTCTTTTGGATCTGCGAATTGTTTCGGTAATTGCGGTTTGTTTGACCTAATTGTGCCGATAATAGTAGTGTTCCTTGCGCACAAATCTAATGCCAATGGAATACTTGTAAAAAAGTTATCCATAGTGATATTGTAGCCCTTATCTAGATATCGATTGCAGAGCCGAAGTACTAGGTCATACGAAATGTTTTTGGCACGATGTTGTCCTGGTTGAGTATCTAGGTATACTTCACCAAGTAGAGGATAATTGGTGACAGCATCAACGATCCAAAAGATTTTTATTCCATATTTTCCTGGTTTGCTTGGGATGTATTGTCTGAAGCTGCATCTTCCACGTGTTGAGACCAGCTGCTCATCTATAGTCAGTTCTTTTGATGGTCTGAAGAACGCAGTAAGATTGACTTGAAACAAAATCTAAATATAACGAAATGAAACCGATTTACAAATAAAATTACCTTGAAACAAACTCCACACATAACGAAAAGCGGCTAATTTATCGGATTGTAATCGATATGGTCTAGTACGAGAATCATCAAACCTGAGAAATCTGTTGAGCTGTTCGAATCTCTGCAATGACATGACAGCTCTATAAAATGCCATGTGAGACATGTGGAAAAGGTCCTTAGCTTGCACAGAAGAAGATTTTTCCGCACCAGAGTACAAAAGTATAGCTATGTATGCATATATTTCATCTTCGTCTGTATCGAACCACTTTCGCATTTTCTTCGGGCTCCCCGATCGACTATTATTCTCATATACCCGCTTAGCTTTTCTATTCGTTTCTATAACAATAGTTGAAATGATCAATGGAGATATAAGGCTTTTGAATGCGTCTACTTTGTTTTCAAAAATCTTTGAACATGATGGCGCGTGATTTTTTCTCTCATCTTTTACACTGGACGTTCTCTGCTTTTCTCTTTCTGTAGAAAGGGACCACCAGATTTGATCGTGTTTCCTATTTTGAGCCTTATAACGCATTCCTCTATTTGGTTCTACGGCTGGTAGTTCTTCCTCATTGGCTTCTTGCAGTTCTTGATGAGCAGCAATTTCTTGTTCGCGAATTTCCTCCATGATTTGTACAACGCGTACATCCTGTACTTGTTCTTGCTCGCAGTTTGGATCATCAACGTCTGAAACATACTGATCAGAATCTTGCTCATGATCTGAATCGTTTGGAATTTCTAAAGGATGCTCTGCAGCAGGAAAATCTGCACCGCCAATAGGTACGTTTTCAGTACTATTTTCATCATCGTTGTGAAGAAAAACTTCGAACTCGTTTTGAAGAAGGTCTTGCTCCTCAGCAGATAACTCTCGTCGCGCTGCACTGTTCACTAGTCTCAAAAAAGCATCCATTTCCACTCAAAACAAAACAAAATTATCACAAAACGAAATTATCACAAAACTATAAAATTGAATCACAAAATACTCAAACTCAAATTCAAACTCAATTATCACTTGAAATTTCATCGACAACTAAATGTATTCAACTGATTTTTGTTCAAAGGATATACGCATATTGACGAAATCGTCTTGTTTTGTTTACATATTTATTTTTGTTTATAGATCTATCAAATGCATGTATTCAAATGTTTTGTTTTCAAATGGTCAATGTACGTATGTTCTGGGGCACTGCGTGCCCCAGAACACGAAATTGACCTTTTTTCTGCGTTTACATATTTAGCAAATAAAACACAAAATAACCAGTTCGATTCTTTTGTTTATGCATTTGTGCATAACATATGTTTCAAAATATTGTGCATTCAGATGATGTTATAGAACTAGAAAGTCTCTAATTTACCGTTTGAAATTAGCTAGGGGCACTCTGTGCCCCAAAGACGGTTCTAGGGTTAAGTGTCCTCGACGCATAGTGAGTTGTAATCGAGAATAACCGTTCCTCAGGTAATTCTCCAGTCGAATGAAGTTCATATTTTAGTGATGTCCTTAAATAAGCGGATTTTGCGGTACGATAGGCACGGTCCTGTGCATCGATTTAATTGATCTATTTTGAACGCAATCATTTGCTGATATTGGCTTTGGTCACTATACTCCATCTAAGTCATCTTCAGATGTTAAGGCAAACCATGTCAATGTTATGATATATGTATTTCGAACAGGTCAACTTTAGTCAGGACAAAAAGAACACATCTAGATTTCAGAGTTTTGGTCACGACTTAACCTTTTTTCGGATGCTGAGAGTCAACTTTTGAAGCATTAACTCCTTTTAAGTAAAATTTGTAAAAATATAATAGCTAATTTACATCTAAAAGCGGCAAAGATATGTAGTAAATTTAATTGCTACATTTTCTACAAAGGATGTTGCATTTGGCGCACTTCATTTCTGCATTTATAAATTTTTACGAATAGAACGAGCAGAATCCCCCTTTAATTTGAAAGAAAACTACCCTTCTTAGTGACAACACGTGTCGCACAAAGTTAATGACGTGTGCTGCTCGGAGATAAACTACAGCCGCGACGAACAGTTTAAGAATGTATCTTTGTAGTATCTTTGAAAGTGATGACGACACCATCAATTAGTCGACTAGATGCCTGTCATCTTGACTGTATATTTTCCATGTAATCGGATTACAGAAAAAGGACAAAAAAAAAAGAATGATGGAGAAATAAGTTCACTTTTCCACCAACATAGGGAAAAAGTTGTATTTCTGTTAAGAAAGAACGCAATAATGTACTTGAATTCAATATCTAAAAATCTATCTTAAATCAGAATTGGATTGAATTTGAGATGGATCGTTCAGAAGTGAACTGTTCGAAAAGAACACATTATTGAAGTGAGTGAGTGAAGTAACTCACTGCTTTTGGTGAACTGCAGTTCCAGGTCCCGTTTCAATGGACATGTGTACTTAGCTTACAAGGCGCCAATCAAGCTCTGTCTAATCTTTTAGGCTGTAGCTCAGATAAATAAATAAAATGTGACAAAAAACGTACTGGCAGAACGAAGGAACGATCAGTTCCGGAACTACTTCACGGAACTGTGCAGACCATTTTTTTAGGTTCACAAGTTCGAGATCAGAAGTAGGGAATGAACAGTTCCGGAACTACTTTACAGAACTCTGCTGGTATGTTTTTTTAGGTCCTCAGTATATGTACTAATGGAACGAGGGAATCAACAATTCCGGAATTAGTTTAGTGAGCTAGTTCGTTCAAGTGAGTGACTTGGAGTGAAGTACTTCACCGAAAGATACTGCTTTGTCCATATCTAGATTGAATACAGAGTTTTTGAAGGGACACACTGTGGGAAGGGGAGAAAGGATTATAACAAATTATTTGATAAATATAAAATAAATTCAGAGTTATTCATGTATGAATTTAAAATTTATTAGGTTGGTACAATCAGTAAATGCCTTTGTGCAGTAAAATTTTTGACAAAGGTGGGCCTAAAAAAAATATTGTCGACAGTTTTTTATTTTTTTCCTGTAATTTTCAAAGTTAAGCTTATTAATACAAAAATATTTTGATTTCCAACATCAACAATTTATTTCGACAATTTTAGTAACTCTTACGAGTTCTTTTCTTTACAATTTCACTACACAATTTTTTTTGGGATAAAACTTTTCCTAATTGGATGATAATTTTTCGACACGTGACAATAACGGCGAGTCTATGTGATACTCCAAACCATTGACAGTTAAATCACCAACATCGTTTGTATGACATTTTACAGTTGATATTGCAAATGGCTTGAATGGCAAATTAAAATATGTGAAGAACTGGCCATTTATTGCAACCATAAAGGCTTTCTCGCCCAATCCGAAGGCAATTTTGAATAGTTTACCGCGTTTAAATGGAAATTCACCACTGGTTTCTTCGTCGTCTGTGTTGAATCTGGAATTAAAGGACACATTTGTTTGGCGGACCAACCCTAATACAATTCTCTAACACCTGGGTTATCGGAAGGGATTTTAAGGATTAATAAATTTTTTTTTAATAATTTTTTTTTAACAATTTCTTTTTAACATTTTTTTTTCTTAATTTTTTTTAGCGAACGAAAAACAGCCTAGCACCCCGAAAGCATCACAGGTAAATCTTTCAAAATTCACTATAGTGAAGTAAATATATTGTTATATGAGAGCCTGGCCACCGCGCAACTCGATCGGTTTCGAATCATAGAAACATCAACAACCGAATACCAAGGTGCAAAGTAACTCAATCAGAATCTAGTTGCAGTATACATATAAGGAGGCGGAGCAATTAGATTGTACCTGGCTTCTAATCGCATGTTCTCGCATAAACCAGAAAAGTGTAGAAGATCAAAATCGAAACCTCTAAAGCTTTCGAGAACCGTCCACACACATCACCGAGCGAACATTCAAGTACAGTCTAGACTACAGGCAACTAGTACAAAGCAGGTGAAGCTTTCAACGAGGGACACAGTAACTTTTATTACGTCGACTGTGACAGCCACTGCAGCTGATTTGAAAACGAATCTTATAGGAAAGTCTAAGAAATAAGGGAGCTCACATGTAATATATCTAACCTAGATGAATCGTTTGCGATTTACCTGCGATTCCTATTTTTTTGTTGGGGTATAATCACTTCAAAAGAGGTCATTCTACACACTTACCTATTACAATCTCGCTGGTATGTCCTAACGACAGTTTTCTTCTCGAATTGCACCAGAAATTTAAAGAAAATTCGTCCTGTATCATTACATTGAAAACAAATCGAAAACTCCGAGCTAGAAGGACCTCGACAAACTCCTTCCAGTACAACGACAGTTCCTACATTTCATAAATTTAAATTTAAATTTAAACTAGGTACCACTGAATTTTTTTTACCAGTTTCATATTTTTTCGGGACATCACTTTGGAAACTTTCCTTCAGTGAGGACGTTAAACTCTTCGGAAAAACCAGCGGAAAAAGCATTCTGTGATGGAATTGAGTGATTCTTTCGAAGTCACCGCTTACAATAACGTAATTGATTATGTTCGGCGATTCCAAGTGTTCGAATGTGCCGTAAAGTTTATCGTTCACGTAAATTTCGAAACACTTTTGTAGGACGGCGACACGAAAATTGAACGATTGTCCTGAATGATTTGAGAGAAAGAACATTTTTTTTTGGAATTTTAAAGCACATAGCACTTGAACTTAATTAATGAAAGCAAAGAAAAAAGACGTTTGCCATTTTGTCATTGCAAATTGGACAGATTCACTTGAATTGAAGCAATACCATGAAACTAACTGATGACGATAGTCAGAATTAAACGAACCTGGCACTAATGGATTCTTCGGTGTACCATTCTTCCAATTCTTCGAAATTTCTTCCTGTGACCATCCCTGTCCCGGCTGATACATGCTCCTTATTATTTGATTTTCCCGAAAATTAGCTTCGATCTTCAACAAAACGGTTCCCATTTGATTGCAGTTTGAATAGTTGTCGGTAAGGTCGAGACATATCCTGCAAAACAAACAGATAACAATATTTCTTCGGTTTTTCAATTATCCTTGGCAAAAGTTTTTTCCCAATCCACTTTCGATTAGAAGAAACTCGTCGAAGATTTACTTATTCGGATTTGGTTTAATTTTACCGCTCACAATAAGAACATGTCCAAAGGGAACTTCGGACAAAACTTTCCCTCTCCAGATGTTCATTTTGCGATATTTTCCGTACAACTAAATTTCCGTAGCTCTATGAAAACTAAACCCATTTCGAAATCGATTCGACTCGTTTCTCAAGGAGCTTCCCTTATACTTCTTAACTATTATCCTTATTGTTGTGTACAATAGAAAAGGCAACGACTTTTATTATTTTTCGCCAGGGCTTCTTCCAATATCAAGCTATAAAGGCAGACCCATATTGCGTGCTGCCATTTATCCGGAATTGATTCTTTTTTAAGCCCGGTAAAACTCCGATTGCATGTTTACCAACTAAATCTCGGTTACGAGAAAAGTTCATAAAGCTCGTACATGTAAATCATATAACAAGGCTTCAAGGAAGAAGTACACGAGCCTCTCTAGCCGGGTGGAGTGACTTAAGACAGTTTGATTTAGTATAAGGGATGTTTAGTTATTACCGGCGATAGCATGATATCGGGCGGAAATATTAAGGAAGGTAGTTGACATCTTCGTTTTTCGGTAGATATGCGTAATTTTTATGCGATAGATATAATTAGATTTCAAGGAGTTCAAGGATATGCAAGACACCCGTACAATTTTGTTCTGGTTTAACCGATTTATGTTGGCAATTTGGTTGTTTGTTTTTATCCACCGATTTAGAAATATGTTAGAAATGTTTAGTTATGGCATGAGTTCATTAATTATTGACTTATTTATTATTACTCAAATTAGAACAAAGGAGAATTAAAACGATAATTATGTAAGAAATTTTTTTGTATCGTCGTTACTGGAGGAAATATCACTTGCCTGAAAGATATAGTGAAAGACTATAGTAAAACATATCATCGGAAGGTTGAATGTTTAAGATATTTAAATCATTCCCCACCCGCTTCACCTGACAATTTCATTAGACCTTAGCCTGATCCACGCACGTTTTCTATCAACTATCCCCGAAATCCTTTTTGCACCATATCGACACAATATTCCACTTAATATGCTTTTGATGGCCGCCTATAAGAACATACAGGAAACGAAAGAATAGCACCGACACGTGCTGTTCTACCTTTTTAAAATAGTGAAAAATTTAAGTCCTTTATTATACCCGGTTACATGCAAATTCCATTTTCGTATCGGTCATTGATTTTCTCTTTATTCTGGCAAAAGGTACACCTTCTTGTACAATGGATACATGAAAAAAAGAACGCCCCAGGAGTGCAACAATACCGTACCATATGGTGTATATGGTAAGGACATGAAGAGGTGATATAATCCCCCTTTAGGGATATAGATGAGTGTTCTGATCAGAACTACTTAGGAGAAATGCTGATAGGATTTGGAGTATTGAAGGTCCAAGGGTTTGAAATCTCAACTAACGACTTAAATCACGGTCCTTTATTTTAAATGAGCAAAATATAAACGTGAGGCTATTCGGACGAAGCACTTTTGCTGAAGATGATAACAATTACTTTGTGTTGTCTCTGTTCTAACTCAATAGCATTAAGTCAAGATTTTTTCAAAAGATAAAAAAAGTGCTCCACATGTCATTGAGCGATATACCAAAGATTTGTAGGGCCCAACATGTAAAGCAGCGCCATCTACTCCTGAAAGTGGTCATTGCAAAATTAATGGTAAGGGTGTTTAGAGTTCACACACATAACAACATAAAAATAGTAAATTTTCTGATATCCTTTATCCTAGCTGTGCACCATTACTCAAACTATCCGAGACACTATTCCGCGCAAACATACATTTTCCGCATATTTTCTCTTGAAACATTTCCGGCAGACGCCCTTCACCGAAATAAATGCAAACCTCTTGGAAACACGATTTCAAGATTAATAGTCGTTGTCAAGTTTTCGAGTAAGAGCAATCAGTGTGTCTTGATAACACAATTTACTTTAAGGAAAATCCAGCGAAAGGATCGAAAGACAGAGGAGTAGCGAGTTTTATTTGTTGTTTGGGCCTTGCTTGGCTGAGCCTGTTAGATCTTTCGTGAAGAAAAGAAGCATCCGAGAAAAATTCCTCTACATAGGGACGAATTTACTTTTCTTTTGATTTATTTATCTGCATTTTCCTCCTTAAAAGCTTTTTGTTACAGTGCCAGGACAAAATATGCCGGCGAGAGTAAGCCAGAAAAAGTATTACGTTCTGAAATTGGTTGTCATATCGTATGTCGACGAAAATATAATTCGGATAATATCTGGGATTGGCGGAGATGATTTCGCTGGCAAATCCATAAACTGATGAGCAGTTGCTGAATTGTGCTGTCGACTAGAAAGTTTCAACGGGAAAGGAACTAGGCCATCTTGAAAATCTAACTAAGAAGGATCAATTGTTGATTGCAAGATTGTCTCGTTTGGTTCGAGCGAATTCAGTACTGTATCAGTACCGCTCAGGAAATAACGAAACATAGGTTAAAACGAATTCGGTATGGAGGGTAGCAGATCGGTCTTGCTGCGTGTACCCCGTCAGTAGGAAATCATTGATTCTTGTCCAATGCATCCAAGAGTACCTAGTTTGGACATGGTAAAACTCAAACCGTTCCAACTGGAAGTCACCGGTAATCTCAGTAGAACAATTCAACATTTATGACTCTTCCCGTTCTACTGTATCAAAAACAAAATCTTATGTTTGTTTCTCGAGAAAAATATTCAAGGATCAATTGACGTTTTTCGCGGTAGGTGCTAAATGGGATTCTCTAAGGATTTTCCTAAGATTTCTGGAAAAAAACACAGTCGAAACTTTTATATATATACATTTTTTTGCACACGTCGCTTTGCCATTTATCACCTTTTGCAAATCTCTCCAACATATCATTGCCAGCTGGAACCCTTTTCTTCTTTCGGGTGAATTTATGAGGTGATAATGTATTCGCGGCATAACGCTAGCACCTGCAAATGGATATTTAAATCCTTCGGCAGCTTGATAGCAACGTAAGTATACAGTCCAACTAGCTACACAAGGCGACACTACACTCTGTGACGTGAGAGAGCTTTCTTTTATACGGTGCCCAGGTGAAAAAGATTTAAGGTGTTTTTTTTATCCTCATGTGGATAAATCTCACCATGTAAATTACTTCACATTCGGAACATTTCTATTGCAAAAGTACTTTGGAAAGGATTCAAAAGGATGAAAGAAAACGAGAAAATTGTAAGTACTTAAGTGTTAACGGGTCGAGTCCTTACATCTTGAAGACATCATCAGGGTGAAATTGATGACGATCAAAAGTTCATGTTATAAATTTAACGAAATTAGTGCCTTATTGCAGTTCGGAACGAATGTATGTAAAATAAGAGAGGAGTAATTGCAGTCGCCACATTAGCTAGTTGAGTTCTCTGCAAAGGCATCGTAAAATTGCGTTGAATTGTTTGGATAAATTCCAAGAAATTTAAGAATAGTACAACTTCGAAAAAGGAGCAATAAATGCATTTGAAAACAGAACCTCTTCTACGCTATTGTACAGACTTGTTCTATAATTCGTCCAGACAAGATTTAATTATTTGATAAAAATTTCAGCTTCAGATTCACTTTTATAATGTTCTCAACTGAGAAGCTGATTTCTTATGTGCTTTCTTTGGTTTGTTCCTTCAATAAAAGAAATGAATCTGTAGACATGACCATTAGCAATATATTTATCAATTTTTTTTTTGTGATGGGTTTTGCGATAAATAAATTTTGAAATCGATTTCAGATTAATCAGGGCTCTATTTCTAGGAATTTTGTTAATATTGATGTTGCCACACGATATCGAACAGTATCGCTCAAGTCACAGAACGACGCAATTAAAATGAAGAAATAGATTATTGTTGCTGGGTCTAAAAGATGGGAACTAAGTTTCAACTTTGTAGGACCTACGAGGTATGATCTAGCGATAGGGTTAAAGCCTCCGCTTCCTGGAAATGCTTACCGTGTTTTGCATATGGCCACACACTACTATTATACAGTAGGCTTGTGTAGTTGGCGAACGAACTAGTTCAGGAGAACGTTCCTATAAGTGAAATGAACGAACTAGTTCGCTCGCAGTGAGTCCCGCTCCTAGTGCGTTGGTATTCATGCATTGCCGTATAAAGTTGACACTGAGAACCATTTTTTTTAGGTCATCACATTGTAACTAGTTCGGAAAGGAACAAGTTTGCAATGATTCCCACCCCTAGTTCGTTTTTGTTCCGCACTTAAGACCTTTTTTTTTAGGCTACCACATTTTCCTACATGATTTTACACTGAACTCACGCGAACTAGTGAACTAAAAGAACGAACTAGTTAGCAACAGATTGGGAACCAAAAATGGTCAGTCACTTGAGTGAACTAAAATGTGCAAGCCTGTTATACAGTGCTAAGTTTCAACTTTTTAGTATAACTAAAATGCGCAAGTCTATTATACATTACTAAGTTTCAACTTCCTAGTATAAACGGTATGGTGACAATCTCATGAGCAATGAATGTATAGAACAAATTGCAGGATAATGTTTTTTAATTGTTATAATTATAATAATAAAGTATCTAAATAAATTATTTTTAAAGTAACTAATTCTCAAACTTGTTTTTTTCTTTTTTCATTACTTCATAATACAACTAATTCCCATTAACTATTTTTGGTATGCGAGAACCGATTAACAACTTCTCTCTATGTTTTTTTCTACTTCCCCAGACAACAAGAAACACAAGAAATTAACACGAGGCTAATATGGGTTTCGCCATCATCACACTAATGTGATGTTAAGTCCCTAAAAATAACCTTAGCCATCAGCCACGTAATCGAAGATGTATTTCGTATTTTCCAAGTGCATTCTTCGTCTTTAGCTCCTTCTGGGTTGATTAACATTCTCCCTTTAATTGCCTCGGTTTGTTTTTCTCCTTTTGTTTTTCTTACAGCCGATCTATAGAGGTCTAGTGTGGAATTGTTAGTATACGGTTCCTTTTAATTTACATTACATGTGTATGGGAGATTGTTTCTTTTCTTTTGCGGAAATTTTATGGCCAACGAATGTTGTGTCTTTGGGAAAATGTATGCTAAGGAGCGAAGGAATGCACTTACTATCCGATCGTATTTTGGCGAGAACAGAAATATCTTTTTGTGTTTCAATTTATGAAAATGCGTGAAGCATGAGGTGTGAATGGGACTCATAAAAGATAGGGCACTTAAAAAAATGTTTAACATAAAAATAAATAGTCTGGTCGCAGCTCGACTTTTGGTGAAAGTTTTGGAAGTGCTTAAAATCGGGATGCAACTGGAATTTTACGCCATGTCCACCCTCAACAATAAAACTCGCTGGTTCAACACCCTTTGACTTTATCGAACAACAAAAGTAAGTAAGGCAAAAATTTCTATTGTCAAATCAAATCCATTTGGGAATAATCCACCCACTTAATCCCCAAATGAACCGATTTATTGCCCTGGATCATTCTATTTCATTACAGCCACTAGTAAATGCCTTATTTTATGAAATTCAATATGCAACTCATCTCGAATTTGCATCCCTTGTACCCAGAGGACCATCGATTTCGGCGCTTTGCTCGGACTGTCTCATATTTAAATGGTAAACTCAAGCCGGCATCCTGGTACGGTTGAGCACCCCTTAACAGCAAAATCTATTAAAATTGCTTGCAAGCAGATTAGCTGAACAACTGTCTCGAAAATTGTTCGCTCAATTTTCATCCCTTACTCCCTACTTCAATATAAATAATAACAGCCCTGTTCCATATTAATGATATACATGATTTGAAAAGTGAAGCAGAAAGGTTCTTTTTCGAGAAATTGTAGGTGGATTGTGACTTTATTTTTAGGGGTTGAACGATAGTTTAAGTATGGCGACAATGTAATATCGTACAATCAATTTTTGAAATGGAAAAAAATTCCAATTACGGACGACCATTCATCGTTCTAAAAAAATTTTAGTGTCGTCAATCTTCACTAAATCCTTTTTCAGTAATTAGTTTCATGCAAATCATAGCAAGTGAACTACAATCGATTCCCGTATGTGAACTATATGTTCACAGATCAAATTCCTTACGATTTTCAAATGAAGCGTTGAGATTTTTCGAGTAATAAATGGAAAAAAATCGATGGAGTGAAACAACTTTTAAGAACCGTTGACTAAATGGAAAAAGGAGCCCGCTCAACTGTATATTAATTATCATTCAGCCACATTTTGACTATAGGACATTCCATATTTTAAGGATTTAAATAACTATTTAAGTGGCAAGCATAAGGTTAGTCAAGATCGCAGCGTAAGAGCATCGTAGCTCAAGCTCTTTATAGTATATCATTTTGTAGCATTATCCTTTTTAATAAAATTCATCTTGAATAAAAAATATTAAACACGTGTTCCTTCAAAATCGCTACTCAAAGTTTTACAAAAAACTTATTAATTCCCACATGTTATCGCAGATCAGAGTGCACTTTGCAATCAAAATTTACAAATCCTACTCCTTTTTTTGCGCTCCGTTTCGATTCGCTGGTAAGATTAGCTCTAAAGGACAAAGGTCCTTGCATCGCATAAGTGCCTTATACACGTTTTTTTCCCAATTCTTTTTAATCTTTCAACACATGAAGAGTCACTTGAGAAATCGTACAATAGCTCATACAGCTATAAAGATTTTGAAATTCGGTATGTACGACTATTTCTTCCTTCTTGAAAAGGTACAATAAAAAATAAAACTTCACAAGGGATATGTTCAATAATAGGCTTCTGTTATTACCATCGACATTTTACAAGACTTCCTTTCTCCCGGCCGCCGCCGAATCGAATGCCCAAAACATGGGTCGTCATTGTTAGCAAAAATACCCCAGCTACATTTTATGCATCCCGAACTCTCGATTAATAGTTTTGATCCGTAACAAAAGGTCCTTAGTAAGGACCCAAAAGCTATCGCAGGTATTTCGAATAGGTAGGTACCTACGTCCGAAACTGACGATAGCGTATTATCCGTCGCCAAGAAGAAAATGGACAAGTTAATGGTCTTCGAGTTTTGCCCGATTCGTTTCAGGCGAGGCGAGCGTATCAAAAGGGAAACGTTCACGTTCGGGTGACAAAAGCCTCCATTCTCTATGTGGACAATAAAACGCACCCTTGAGGTATTGCCGGACTTAAAACTCGAAAACTGAAATTTCTTTGAGCGGAATCGAGACGACGAAGAAGACGAAGAAACCATATTTTATCTGAGAAGTCTTTGTATTTTCACAAGAGCCTAATGTCGATAAGAAAATTTTATCGGTGCGCCTATAAAAACCTTTTTTTTCTCGCCGTTGTAAATAAAACGTATTTGGGTCTGATGTGCACCTTGCCTTTGTAGACTGTGCCTACATCAGAAACGCGGGCCAGGCGACACTATCAGAGAAGTCAATTTAAAAATAATGCACTGACACCTCCACCATATAATACACACTATAAGTCGAATGCTCTCGGTTGTAGGCTTGTGATTAGGCAGACAGCTTACAGCTCAGTAACAATCAATCTTTCATTTTTCATAGAATCAAACCTGTCTCCATTCCAGAGGTAAGATACAGAAACAGAGATGCTTCTTCGATGAGAATGAAAAGCCCACACAAAAATCTTAAGTGCATCTATTTCGGATTTCGGTGTTGTCGTCAATTTGTGGAAAATATCTTGGCATTTTCGCTCGGAGCAGATACATCTTAAAGTTTATCTTAAAGATACCGAAAATTTCGAAAGTGCTTAAAAAGTCGCTTGATTGCGTATGATATGGTATGTTGGTGCGAAGTGGATTCCTGCCATTGTTTGCGGTCTCTATAACTGAGAGCACTATTCTTAAACGTAAAGATCTTGTCGGACGGACAGTGGCGACATTTGTCTTATCCGACTAATCGGGTAAGTTCCCAAATTAATCTAAACCGACATGAAGAGGATGATCTTGTCGTTCGCAAAGTCGAAAAGTTCGTTGAACAACGCACAAATTGGCCTGACAATTTCGTCGATGTTATTGTTTTGTCTTTTAAATGTCGACTATTCTTATTCGGGATAAAGGGGAGCTGGGGATAGACGTAGCAAATGGATCTTCTTCTCTCTGATCTGACTAATTTTTAATTCATTGGGCACTTAGAGTTGATGAAAATTGATCGCGACTAAGGTCTTTTAGCTTTGCTATTTTAATTTCGGGATTTTGTTTGACTTTCTCACGACACAATGCGACGTATTTTTTTTAGAGGGTAAATGAGAAGGTGAAGGAGCAATGGAAAAATTAGTGTATTTTCCTCCTTGGTCGAAAATGATCCCATTTCTTTTCTTTGTGATATACATATGCAATTGAGATATCTGCATTTTTAGTATAGATTCGCTTTGATCAAGGAGGCACCGATTCCTCAGTTTCCCCATTCACAATATTTCTATCGAAATGAAATATGAAAAGCTTATACCCAATCCTTCTTTACCTCATAATCTCCGTCCAATCGTTAGCATCACTGATATGGCTGTTAATGTCACTGGCAGATCGCTTTATTTCCTAAGCCGCATGCTGTATATCTTTCTGACTAATTCCCGATGAGATGCTACTGGATAGCACACGCTATCCATTCTCGCCACTTATAACTTACAGATTCAAGTGAAATCCATAGATACTCCCTCATATGGGCTAATCCCGGACTCTATCGTGAACGCCATCGACAGGTCATGCATGATGCGCTTGTCTTCTTTTTAAATCGTGCACCGACCATTGTCTAAATCCGGTCGGATAAAAAAAGAATCCGAATATGAAGAGGCATTAGTCTAGGTCCATTCGATACAGTACCTATGAATATATCTACCTTACTTCCGACATACCAGTGTGAAGTGTGATTCTATCAGTACCTGCAAATATCAGGTTTGGCAAAGGTAGGTACACAAAATGTCATATATATCGCATACAATGGACGCATCTGGAACTGCCAGTTTGAAAAATATAAGACGAAAGGAAAAAAAATCGTTTCTATCCTTGCTGTTTTCATCCGCAATCCCTGGGTATTAAGGTAGTAAGGGTGACTTTGGGTAGTTTCTTTTTACTGAACGGACCAAAGGAGATTTTTTTTCTCTGATTCTGGTTTTGTTGTTCGCCTTGAATAAAGTCCTTTTTTCCTCGACTCTCCAGTTTTGGAAAATTGTTGCCCGGCAAGGACCAATCTGTCGGCATTTCTTAGAATCAGAAATAGCACATAGTATAGTGGAATGAAAACGGAAAGACGAAGAATAAAATACAAAACATTGTTGGATATTAGGATCTCACCGAAAAGATGTCCGAACAATAGACAGGGATAAATAGTTGTTAGCCAAAATGTTTAGATATGTTTTTGTTGCGACTATTTGTTCTTAACACCACTCCATAGGGATAATATTTACATAGCAGTTTGACCCAAATGGGATTAAATACACAAGAACGCTCTGCTGGAGGGATATTTTGTGTCTTATTTGTTCGTGGTTTTTTTCCCCGGAGTTTCTTTTGCTTCATTGAAATTCATTTACGGAAGAGACACCTTCTGCAATATATCAGAAATCTTTGTTAATCCGTGTTATGTGTGATTAGGTGAATCGTGGGTGTTCGTTAGTTAGAGCCAACTTAATGTTTAGTTTTCATTAAGCAGTTTACTTATCAAGTAGTAAAATAAGATACGCTGGTAGTATTCACCGAGTGGAAATTTCAGAATACTCGTAAATTGCATTACTACTATATATACGAAACAAGTTTGAAAATTTGATGGTACTTTTACCATATAGTCTTAGATAATATTTTAGGTCATTAATCTTCCATATTTATCATACACGAACTCTTGGTTGTTGCGGAAAACCAAGCCCTATCATTTATTGACATTTTTCTTGAACTTTATATTCATTCTAAATGTTTATTATATTTCTTCATGTATTGCGATAAGACAGTACAGTATTTACCATTCATTAAGAGCATGTTTTTTATATTATAGGTACTCAAAACATTGTGGAATCTTGAAAAAAGTCTATCTAATCTTAATATGGGTTTTTATCAGCTAATAGAATTCAATCTGCACAAAATAGTAACTCCGTAAACTTTTGAGAAAGATGTACTTATTGCCAATAGCAGTCTTAGTAGCTTTGGCGATCGTGTCACATATTTCTTGTGATCCGGATCCGGATATTGTTGTGGAAACGTCAGGCGGAATAGTTCGAGGATCGGTAATAAAAACGCGTAAGGGACAGAACATACTGTCGTTCTACAGTATACGTTACGGGGAACCACCGATTGGTAGAAATCGGTTTAGAGCTCCAATTCCTGTGAGGCCATGGAAAGGAATCTACAACGCTACAGAACAAGGACACGCTTGTATCCAATTGAATCCTGAACCATCATACATTGTATCGGAGGACTGTCTTTTTTTGGATGTGTATACAAAACAATTGACCGGATTAAGACCAGTAATTGTGTTCATCCATGGCGGAGGATTTAAATTCGGAGCTAAGTCTGATGCAAGCCCCGATTATTTACTCGATAAGGACGTTGTCTTCGTTTCGATTAACTATCGTTTGAGTGCATTCGGATTTCTGACAACAGGAACTAAAGAAGCTTCCGGAAATTTCGGATTCAAGGATCAAAATTTGGCTTTGCGATGGATTCGAGACAATATTCAATCGTTTGGCGGAAATCCAAATCGAGTGACAATCTGCGGTCATAGTGCGGGATCATTTAGTGTTAGCTTGCATCTCGTTTCACCAATGTCCCGAAGATTATTCCATCGTGCCATTGTTATGAGTGGCAGTGCAGTATCACATATTCGATCTTCGACAAGAAAATGGTCGCAAAAGTTATTGGAAGAAACGTTTTGCGATAGTGTAAATAAATCGGAAGCGGTTGACTGTCTTCGAGATGTTCCGGCCGAAACAATTTTGAAAATCGGTAGTACGTTCGTGGGTGTATTGGTTTGGTACTTTGATGTCGAGGAAGAGAGTATTGGTGAGCGGTTTTTGATCGAGAATCCCACAACGACCTTGCTCGAGGGCAGAATGAGTAGAGTTCCACTGTTATCGGGAGTAAACTTGGACGAATTCTTTAGTCAGGCATATAGTAAGATTTTATTTTTATTAAATAAATATTAGAAGTTGTTGCAAATAGTTCTTAAAATTTGCAGACCTTCAACAAAGTTCAACAGATCTCGACCAACTGAATCAACACTTTCTTCAAGCCGCTCCAATACTTTTCGCATATGCTGAATATCCAAATACATTGGAAATTAGCCTTGAGCTACGCAGTTTCTATCTAAACAATGAAGCTATTAGTGATAGCAATATCAACAAATTGGGAGAGCTTTTCAGTGATAGTATTATCGGGCATGGAGTACATCAGTTCGTATCGCTTGCTCGGCGAAATACTAATGTATTTTACTATCGAGTGGATTATAAAGGTCGTTTTAGTCATGAGTACAAGCCAGATGGATCACCCCTTGGTAAGTGTGTGGATTTGCTTGTGTATAACGCTAATTTAAATACGAATATAAAACAGCGAGCTGTGAATAGTATCACTCTTGGAACTTTCATATGAAATGAACACTCTAAAAACAGTCTGTAAAAATACTCTGTCTTTAAACCAAAAATAAATGTAAAAATACACAGTCTATGTAATTCTACATATTATTGACGTATAATCAATCGTTTTTTAGCGCACAAATAGGTAATATTACACCATAAGGTGGACAATTACATCTATTTTGTTCTATAGAAACAGTAAATTTAGGAGTCATGATTACACCATTTTATTTTGTTTAGTTGAATTTTCAAATATAATTCTTTCATTTTTAGGAGTTATACATGGTGACGAACTGCAATACATTTTCGTCTTTAAGAAAATTGCTCCATTGCTAAGTGTTGACGATCCAGAAAATTTTATGGTGGAACGAATGACAAGTTGGTGGTCACAGTTTGCCACAACAGGGTGAGATAAAATTGAACTGTGCTGGATAAACCTTAATAATTTTTGAAAATTTTAGTAACCCTAACAATTATTTTGATCCGTGGACTAGAGCAGTTAATTGGGTGCCGAGCACAAAGAATAAACTTCAAACTCTATACATCAATGAAACGTGCAAAGTTTCAATGGCGCCGAACTCTGATCGTTATGCATTTTTAGATCGGTTATTTCCATTATAAGAAATTTTTCCGGTTGTCAATAAATTAAAACTATACTACTAGTGATGATCAACGATTGTATAATTAATTTCAATGGCTTTAATATGAGAAAGGAATAAATATTGAGTTTACAGAGTATTCTGTTTAAGGAGCTATCCAGGAATTAAAAGAGGGATTTAGGTCAAACTTACCTACCTACTTAGCAGTAGTCCCATTATCCAAGGGTTTCCTCATGTGGATTAGTTAGGCATCTTCAATAATCGCAATTCAAATTTAAAGTCAGTATGCTCTCTCTTATTTTCATTTAAAATCATCCCTTAACAAACCAACCATTCACAACCATTCACCTGCTGCGAACTTCCGTTGCAACCAATGACAATAAAACAATGTTTCTTTTCCACAAATATCTACGTTGTGGTTATTTCGTGGGCATTTCCAATTGCTTCTGAGGTTAGTTTATGGAGCTAATAAAACTGCAGCAATTAGCCACCAAATGACCCTTAGTACAGATCCCAAAGGTTATGTCGATTTATGCTTCCAGACAATACTCATTTGTATTTTGCTAGACAATAATATTGAGGTGTCTGCAGTAACCAGAGAATCCGGCAATAAACGGTGATAATTCTAAGAACGGTAGACCTTCGCATAGTAAGATAAAGTACCTTCTTCCATGGCCGAAAAACTTCTTTATTCTTATACCAAAACTCGTCAGAATTCTAGTCTAAGTAGCAGTTTAACCAAAACTAATTACACCACCTACATATTGCCTTCCTGTACGTCCGAGAAAAAAACTATGTGTGAGTCCTTTTACGCTTCACCGAAAATTTCGCCTCGTAAATCTTTTTGCATTTTCAGAAAGAAGAAAAAATTCTTTCGACTAATTCCGATGGATTCAAGCGGAAAATGTTAAAAAGATATCCGCCACTTTATGGTGGATTAACCATAAGATAAATTTGGTTTCGGTTGTAAAAGTATTAAAAAAGAAATTTTTCGTCGAAATTTTACAGCTCCTTTTGAATGTCGAAACCGTGCATAACATCTTAGTGACCGAATTATTAAGATCACGATGCACATGTTAGACCTCTATATGAAGGCGATAATTTTAGAACTTTAGTTTTCTTTCTCGGAAAAATTAACGAGCTTTGAACGAAATTTAATTTGTTTATGAAACAAAAATTGCGTGATTTCGAATTAATCACATGTTTTGTGATGTACGATTTTTTGATCGTTAAGATCTAAAGGCTAAAAATTCTATGACAGATAAAAAAATCGGAAAATAATAAAAGCATAGAGGATATTATGCTTCCTCGCATAGAGGATATTATGCTTCCGTGTATCACAGTTTTTAATTATGTTTATAAAAGTTAGTTTAATATTTTGTGCTCCGTACTCTATTAGCGAATTTGTGTTGTAGTATCTATTCACAGAACAATGTTTCTATTAAAATATTTTCTGTTGAGGTAGCAGTTTGCTGTTATTTACTAGATTTAATTCCAGCTTAGTCAATATGTTATATTTATAATTGAAAATCAATATTCGGAACAAAAGTTAAACGAGTGATTACATATTTCAGTAAAACCTTGTCAGAACATTAGAAATTAAATCACGCTGAAACTATAAATTATGTATGGACCTAAATTCATCAACAAATCCTTTTCAATGGTACTAAATTATAAATTAATTAATTAACTACCCGTAATTTATTACAACAATTCTATATACACTAATTAATTGCAATTATCAATGCTTCTAATATAATAAAAAAAACCCCAGTGCTCCGTGAGTGAGGCAGTATCCCCATTCCGCGCTGATTCAACGTCCTAGAATTACAATTATTATCCCCTGAAATTTCTCTTTCCTCTCCATTTGGCGGGATACATCGAACTGACCTTGATGTTTCGTTCCCGTCTATATCGTCCTTTCCAAATCGCTCGTACCTTGCAAAGTAGGCAGTAAATGCACAGGTAAATCCTTAATAGGACCAAACGTTTCGAACAAGGGAGCATTCTTTGAAAGTACCCTCGTTCCGAATCCTAGCGTTCCGAATTTCGTATGCAAGTTTACTTTGCTCCCGGAGTCCTTTAAGAGCGCGAGGTTGGAGAGATAGAGAATAACGACGTCAGGATATTTAGTAAAATGAAGAGTATGCTTTCTCTTTGTGGATTCAAAAAGGACACAACAGTGTTCTGGAAATGTGGGAATTTTACCTCTATTCTAGTTCCAGGCACGTTTTTGAAGTAAAGTCCATATCCTTGATAAGACTCCGCGATACATACCTTACGATGTATACCACGAAAGTGACAATAGCTGTGTTTTTTATTCCCGGTTAACCATAAAGCTCGACAAAATTGCACGGCAAAACAACAACAGTGCGGTTACCGTAACCGCACTGTTGTTGTTTTGCCATGCAATTTTGTCGAGCTTTATGGTTAACCGGGAATAAAAAACACAGCTAATGGCTGCCAATGATGAGTTAAATGTCAAATCGCAATAAGTGGGCATTTGATTGCCAGGCAATATTCATTTGGCGAGTGAATTCGAAGTATTAAGCTGTGAAGCAAAACATAACTTCGAAAACTATTGATAAAATAAATGCAATAGATTTTTCTTTAGTCAACTTATGTTCGTAAGTCTACCTGTTGACAAGCGATGCTTACTTATGTTGTGGCAATATTATCCTCAAAATTGCCAATGATTGCCATGGCAATGCTGAGAGCAATATTGCCATATATTGCTCTAAGCATTGCCATATGCGTTTGGTGCGTCTACACTGTCAGTTTGTGTATGTCAATAATGACGTTGGCATGCCATTGCCAGATAAATTGTCAGTGTAGACGGAGGGTTAATTCTTATATTCATGTTCATGATGAATGAATGTAATCATAACACTGAAGAATATGTACATTGAAAACTGACGATACAAATTAAACACATTAAATATGATTTGCTTTAAAGACTAATGATATTGAGGTAGTAGCAATTCATCGCCGAAATGTAGTGTGTGAATTGAGAAGATCCTTTCTTCAGGAGGTACATGGGGCTCACTCTGGGCCCAGAACAAGACCAGGGAAATTACGAAGGACTTGTAAGGATATTTTCGAGAGAACATCGAACCTCTGTAGATGGGAATATCCTTTTGAGTGAGGGTGCACCACTCAGCTGGTACACTGCAGATTTGTTGAAGGGCGCAATGATAGCAGCCTACCCCCAAAAACGACGCCTGTCCTCGTTCCACCGTCTTGTCCGGATGCTGTGTGTATTCCAGTGATAAGGACCACGGTGTGGTGTAGACCGAAAAATAAAATCGACAGATGCATGTGCGGCGCTGATTCCTCCTCAGCCAGCAATTTCGTCGACTTCTTGTGACCTAGTCGGATCAGAACGCAACTTGAAATCAGTTTGGTTTTAGCTGCCGGCGCGTTCACATCTGCCCCGTACTCAACTGCTTGAATTTGAGTTTTGTAACGCGTTCCGTTTGTGTGTCGTCTTCGTAACAAATAGCCCTTATAGAATTATCGTGCAATTTTCAGGGTTTTTTTTGCAGTCCTTGCCACGTTACGGAAGAAATCAGGTCGCTGTATTGTCGCGAAGCAGCCCCTAAGATTTTTGTCGAGTTCTGAAAGAAAACGGTCGCCAGTGTGATAGTGACTCTGCGGGTGCATTATTCCGCTTTGAGGATTCTCCGCGCTTTGTGTTGCGCCCTAATGGCAAAGTTAATTAGCATTCAAAAGTGAGTCGTCGTGTCTTAAGAAATTCCGAATTGTGTATAGTGCGTGTCACGTCCGTTACAAAGGAGAGACAGTGTCATTACGTTTGGGCGACTGAGTAAAATGGGTGTCCTACTACTAAAACTGAAATAACGAGCAACTAGCGGAGAAGCAGCGGAATGACAGTCTGGCAATAGGACGAATTACGATTAAAGTACGTTATTAATTTAGTGAAGTGTTGTGAAGATTCGATTAAGTGCAGTGTCGGTTGAAGCCCTGCCCCTAGTTGACGGTGGACGAACAACACCACCATCAGGATAATAGGGATTAAGAACTGTTGGAACTTTTAGTGGACTAGCATCTTACCGGCTGAATCTACACCATCTCAAGATGCAGATCCGTACCAGCCACTATCACTATCAGCTGGTCGTATTGCTGGTCTTCTGTACGGTTTTGGCGGCGTCTAGATTCCGTGGAGTCTCCGGTAAGTTAACTACATCCCCCGTACTCCTCTCCTTCGGGAAAAATTAAAGACGATGGTCGGGTGTCGCGGCGGGTTATCACAAGTGGATTAAGTGATGGCCTGCACGCGTTACTATGCACATTCGATGTGGATCTTGCAGTCACATATTTTAGTCGAAGGCATCCATGTGGGAAGCGTTCGACTCAACTTTCATATTATATTGGATGGGAGTTGGGATCGAGATTGGAAGCACTTACGAGTAGGTTTAGGAGACGATAAAAACGAAAGTATATCGCCTTTGAGTGCATTCCCTAACGAATCCCAAGTCTTTAGGAGTGGTCGATGTTGTCATCAGTCCGAGACTATATAGACTGGTGACTGTGACCTCTGCTAGGGTTCTGGTGACTTTTTTTTAGTCACACGACACGGATAATGAATGGATGCGCGCTGTGAAAATAAAAAAATCGATCGTTCGGGGATTAGTGGCTCTATAGCGCGAGATTAGTTTCGGGGGCGTCTGCTTCATGATTCTTTTCGGTATTCCCTCGACACTTATTCGAGATTTCGAGTATTTAGGACAACGATTTTCCTATAGATTTTATGTTTTCTACATGCTTTTGCTCTATGGGCAGGAAAGTAGAGTCGACAACTAATTCGGTAGCAGAGTCTTAATTTAGAATGTTGTTGAATCATTTGGCGCTTTGTTTTGAACTCATTTCGTTAATCTCTTGAACTTTTTTCGCCGTAACTTTTTTTAAATTATTGAGTATTTAAGCTGGTTTTTATGTTTTAATGGGAAATTATTACGATGACTAAATTTTCAGCTATTTGCTAGTTAGTTAACGTGTGCTTTAAGTTGCCGGATTTTGAAATTTGTTTTGTTTCTTCTAAAATATCAGCTGTCACGTCTTTTGAAACTTTTGAAATTTCTTTGAAGATTTGAATTAAAAAATGTTTTTGGAAAATAGTTTGGATACGTTGAAAAAAAAACGGAGCACTTCTGTTTTGCATATGTTATGACAAGGCCTAAGAACGACTAGATTAGTAATTAATAAATTTTTTCACTTCAACCAATGGTTTCGAATAGAACTCGCTTTTGCATTAGGTTTGCGCATTCTAGTTCAGCTCAGTGATTGCGAACGAATTAGTTCCCGAGCCCTCGCGAACTAGTTCGCTCTTGTAGTTCGCAGCTTGAGAAAGAAGAGAAATATGTTAATTGTAAATGGTGTAGGGAAATGTAACGACTCAAAAAAAAGAAAAGAAAAGGTCCTCACTTCCCTCGCGAACTAACTAGTTCCTTTTTTTCGTCGTTCCCGAGAGTGAATATGATGACCTAAAAAAGGTCTTTTACTTTCCTCGCGAACGAACTAGTTCCTTTTTTTTAAGTTCTCAGTTAGAGAACTAGTTCGTTCTTGTAGTTCGCATTCGAGAAAGAAATGATAAATGGTGTAATGTGATAACCTAAAAAAAGGAAAGGTTCTCACTTCCCTCGCGAAGGAACTAGTTCCTTTTTTTCGTCGTTTCCGAGACTGAATGTGATGGCCTAAAAGTTCGCGAGAGTGGCATGATGCATAGTATACGCAAATGTGATGACGAACTACTTCCTACAAACGAACTAGGACCGGAATTCACTACGAACTAGTTCGTTCATTTCACTTATGGGAACGCTCTTCCAAACTAGTTCCTTCAAAAACTACACAAACCTATTTTGCATAGCCCAATAATTTCTCTTCTGGTTTTCTTTAAATCTTTTAAGGTGAATTGATCTGTAAATTCAACGGTTTTGGTTACCGAAGCTTAAATACAATAAATTTTGAAGGTATGCGTCTCAACACCAATTAACTTTTTTTTTAGTTTAAATAGGTATTCGAATAACTTAATTATAAACGGCGGTATTTTAATTAATCTGAAAGAAGACGTTGAAATCTAGGATACTGTTTTTATGTTAAGCTCAACTCGAATAGGTGTGTGTAGATAATGCAAAATACCTTTCATACCATTTATCACCAGACGGGATCTTTTTTTTTAAATTCATTGTCGGTCCTAAATTGATTCTATCTAAACATCTAAATTAAATTCTCCCATCATTCTAAAACCTCAATTTGAAAAGTTGTCCGCCATTTATTTACAGTGCGGCAAAAACTTCACACATTTCGGAGTAAAAAGCTACGCCGTGGGCCATTTTGATTTATCAATCGCTTCCTAATTAATCGAACACTCAATAGCGTTTAGGTTATTTTTGGAAGAAGAACAACAAAAAAATCTGACTAAGGTTGTATGAGAAAGGCACTCAGTGTCCAGTGAGAACTCTTCTCGGCATCTTGACCGCATCCCAATTAATCACCTTACCTGTACGAGTACCGATACCTTTCCAAAGACCGGCTTTTAGCGTCCCACTCGACACTAACCCGTAGTCAACGAACCGGTCAATTAAGTCCGCAGAATTGGGTGGAATTTCGATTAAAAGGCCTTAACCTTCATGTGCACTATGGGCAGCGAAATGACCTCACACGTTTTCCGATGTTCGGGAAGGTGGAAAAAAAGGTGTCGAAGTAATTACCTTCGTATAGAGTTTTTTTTCCTTAACCAACTTGTCCGCGCTGTAGAGTTGGGGAGTCGGTAGTGTAAGAAACGATGTTTAGACTATACAAGACCGATGGTCTTGTTTGCTTTTAATTAACTTGCACTCTGTGCACGGTTTCGAAGTGAAAATTTTATCACTCAATAAATTTCCTTGCCCATTGTGTCAATAGCACGTAAAACCGGTGTCGGATGCTTCAAAGGTGCAAAGTTTATTTTGTATAGGAAGTCAAAATAACGACGAAAAAGAAACATGGAATGTGTTTCCACTTCGGTCACAACATGGCTGAAGAGTGTTGAGTTGTCGAAGGAATTGATACCGGGCAACCAACAACTCACCGTTGGAGGTCGGAAGTAATGTAGCGTCATTCCTCCTTGGTGCCATCTATTGGCGACCTATGCTAATGGGAATTCCATGAAGCGACGAACGTAAAAAGGACAGCCTTTATTTACATTACAAATGCTCTGTAAACATTGGCCGGGCCGAATGATGGGCTCGATTTTCGGTTACAATTTCATCGCCCCTTGCATCGAATACACACGTACCTTGGGGTTTCTCATCCCGCGACACGTTACGAAGCGATATGTTGCTGCAGCCGAGCAGCATATAACAATAAAAAGATCAAACGCGAACGTTCCCTCCTAAAGAAAATATCTGGAGCGGAGCTGAAAGATGGACGCGGGCGGGTGGCTTTAGTTGCTTTTATATTTGTCTGTTTGCGTTGTTCGCCACAGGACCACCCAATGTTTGTTTAAATTTACCCGTAGAGATAGAAAATAAAATATCCGAAGAACGAGAGAAAAACCAACAATAAGTCGAACTGAAAGGCTCATAAAAATTTTGTGCACAGTCTGCGATGGGTTAAGAGGACCAGATTTCGACATTCCTTACAGGCGGTTGTTTGAAGATTTCAAGGGATGATTCTTCGTTTCTTTTTTTGTAAAGGAGACAGCCTGTACCCAATAATCCACGATGGTTGGGTTAAAGCGCAGCATAAAGCCACAAATTCACCAAATTGAAAACATTTAAATCACTTGTCGCATTAATTACGTGCGGTCGGGGATTAACCACCCGGAGGCGCGGCTAAAGGCGCTTAATCGTCCGGCAGCCTGTTGAATGGAGTACCTACAACATTACCGGGCTGAAATGATTAATTTAAAACTTTGTGTACATTACCTGGAAAGGTCAAAAGATAAAAGGGAAACCGAATGTATTTTATGGTGTACAGGGCGTTGTAAAAAACTCGATAACATCAACTTACGAATTTTGTTTCAAAATCTGTTTAATCTTTTGAAGGAACCCATTTTCTGTGGAAATTAGAGGTCTGTGCTTCGTCTTACCTCAGAAAATTCGTACCTATGTTATTTTCCATAATTTAATAGGACAATCTAACAATCATTTCGGTAGTAATTAAATGGAATCAAAAGGTTTTGCTCCATTTTCCTTCAGAAAGACACAATTATTGTAAGAGACACCCGCCTCCGTGCTATAATGTAATAACACTTGATATAGAGACGAAAATCTGAGCACAAATTAATTATAAATAAGCTTAAGCACAACATGTAAATACTATGGAAATATCTATCTATCTATCTATCTAGATGGAATCAAAGATAAAAAGAAGAGCCTGACAAAAATACGTGTTGTAGAATCTAAGGTTCGATCTCTAAGCGGTATAGTCTTACCCAGATACTCGATTCTTGTTATACCTATGCCATAATTTTTAGCAGTCCCATACTCTAGCAAGCATAGACCTACTACAGAAAATTCATTTGTGTTTTTTGCCACAATTTTAAAGGACAATTTAGTTTCAAGAAAAATATAAATAATTCGGAGGTTCTGCGAGTTTAAATATGTAAAGAATAAAGAGGACCTCGTTAGCAATAACTCAAAAATTTATTACAGTTCAAAAGAAGGAAACTAGCTCTACCGGGAGTGTACATGACTTTTCTTTAATATATCTTCTATTGTATAAATTTCCAGCCAAATTGTAACAATGTACGCGGAGAAGTTGACGAGAGATAACAATTGAAAATTAGGCTGTAGAGAACACCCTGTACCACGCCTCTTAAATGATTTCATAAACCAGACAGTCTGCTGTGATCAATTTTAATGATCGTAAAAAAAAAAGAATAAAATCGTTTGAATGCAAATGCGTTTTTCGTTATAGAGCTGTAAAATTTTGTGGGAAATTTAATTTTGACTGGATTCAATTTAAGTGAAATTATGTGCATCTCTTGAGAGACCAACTTCGTTATGGTTCTTATCTTGTAATTGATATTTGCATTTTTTTATTGATTCTACCTTTGTTAAAATTGAAATTAATATAAATGAATCCCTCTATTAGATGCTAGCGGAGGGATTAAAGGAAATGGGTTGAAAATTATAGAATAGAGTAGAGATGAATTGTAAGACAGAAATCAGAAATCTGTCGTCTTTTTTTTATTGAACTATTGCAGAATAATGGCTTGGAAGTTGGCCTGTAATTGAAATATTATTGTACAGAACACTTTACTGCACGAACACATAGCAGACTGTGGAGTCCTTTGCGCACGGATAAAGGACACCGAGAAAAAGAGTTCCCAATGAAATTGAAAGGGCATAACAAATCGAAAGCAGTGGGAACGATATATGAAATGGTAAAAAGCGTGCTCTTACTTTTAGGCAAATTGTCCTTTCTGACGAATACGTGACGTTTTATGATGATGAAACTGACGGAACGTACATACGTCGGTCATAAGTTAGATGGAAGATGAATTTCTGCAAAAATAATAATATACCTTTACCGAACAGGACGAGATCTATAAATTTCCATAATGCGAGTTCGGGCCAATTTAAATCGTAGGTAGGCATACAAAATCAAAAACTTTTATGAGCTTAAGATTGGATGGTAGTAGTAAGCACATTTTAGGATCTTTTGCATTTTATATGATGTATAAAAGATTAGCTTTATTTTTTTTTCTAGTATTTTGTATTGCAATCTCATGTATACCTACTATCCTTGAAAAATATCAGTGCCTAAAATTTGGCTACCAAATCCTGAAGATTGTGAAGGGAACAGAACATGAAATAGTTATCCAGTTCCAATTAGGGCTTTTCAAAAATTTGAGTTCATTCAAAAATTCAAAATTTCCAAATAATGTGAATTTCTATTATTTCTTTTTAAATGTGATGAAATTAATGAAACATTTCTTAAACGTTTCGATTTCCGAATTTTAGAACACTGGCGTAAAACTTGTAGATTATATGCCACTTCGTCAAAAATTTGACGAAAAAGAGAAAAGCCTCATAATTTTAACAGCATGCAATTTGTACTTTAGGTACATCGATTGGAAGCCGCGTCGCTTACTATTTTTTGGAGGGGTTGTGAAGGTAAAAAAGGCGAACGAGAACAAGAAATTGGAGCTGTTGAAAAATTTCTAATGCTATTTTCTTTTGAATTGTAGCTGATGCAGTCAATAAAATAATAAAGATAAAAATTAAAAAAAGGACTGACCAAATTTATTTCAGACCGCTTCTCTGCTGCCAATTCACTTGTTGATGCTTTCACTTTCACTATTATTTATATTTCCAAATTATAAAAAGGTTTAGTAGATGTACAGTAAAAGATCGGGAAAAGTACCTCAGTTGAGAGGAACATGTAAATTTATGATACTCTATGAGTTATATAAACAATATATTACGAATAACTGAAAATTCCTAAGAAATTAGCGAACAGCCGACCTTTTACTTTTCATCCGAACAGTATAAACACTGCTATATTATGGGAGTTTAAGGGACTTTAGGGCTACAGATTTTAGATGACAATTAAATCGCAAGGCACACACATTTAAAAGCCATTTTCAAGCCTCACTACACTTTTTTGCGATAAATAAACAACACTTTGTAACATCGTTTCCATAAAACCGACCGATCGAACAGTTTGATATGCGCAAAGAGTTCAGGATATTTTCCGACGCACAAGATCACAATTGAACTCCTCAAACTGTCAAATGAGCTCGCGAACACGTGCTCAACGCGACGCGCCTGATATTTCGAAACGAGGTGGAGAAAGTTTATTGATTAGAAAGTAAAATGATTTTTGGATGTTTAGATGCGAATCTCTAAAATTTTTGTCACTCCTTTTCCCCGCAATCTGAATCGGTTCACTCTTAAAGTTCTATTGCGAAGCTGGATCAACATCGACTAGCACACTGACATCAGGCATCTACGAAGTCATTGCTTCTGTCTCTAGATGATCCGAGGCCCCAGAATCAGATTGCGGTTGATTGCTAATCGATAAGCACGCATTGTACACAACAGGATTTAAGAAAATCACGCCGCACTCGCCCGTGGGGTGCACACAAGTCGCTGGCTCAAGAGTCGGAGGCAAATTTCAAAGGGGGGAACCCTTTCTAACTCACCCAAATTATGCTATTACAGATACTAGTGGCTAGAGTGAGAGCTAGACAGTCTATTGCGCTCCTGAAACGTACCACGACTTATCCACACACATTCAGAAGAAAAGGAGAATGGTCCCTCCCTAACATTTTCAAGCAGCTAACGTTTCCCGAACTGAGTTTCTTTTCAAATCCCAAACTCATCCCGAAGCCTAGACGGCCGCGCTAAGCGACAATCTGGGCTTGAAAAAGTTCCGAGCGCTAACCTATCGGCCTTTTATTTGGCCCCATCGATCAACGTACGCCGTCCGCATACGGGTGTGAGTCCTTTTTTTCTGTTCCTGGTTCCGTTCAGCCTAATGCTAAGTTCAATTTATCCGGCTTCATCGTACACACTCCGCATACGGGATTGGATCACTTTTTCCCTGTTCCGGGTCTCGTTGTGTCCAATACTGAGACCAATTTGTACGTACAATAGCCCGGTCCAGCTACACTTACATTTACTAAACGAGTGCCTTAAGGGCCAAAAATAACCTCAAATCCCCATTACTTCGAACCAGATTTCGACTGGTAATGCTCTACAGTCTGGTCGAATTCGCCGGCCTAAATTCGTATTTGCAAGAATGCGAAATTTATTTATCAAAATTGTAGGAAAATCTTTATTTCCTATGACTGTAGCGCCATACATTCAAATGTACCGATCGTTGGAAATTTTTTTTTAACGAGAACTTTGCAAATACATCCTTTCAAGACGACGAAATCAAAAACGCGGGTAAAGAAATTTTCACTCACCAGATTTTCTCTAACCATTTTACGCCGTTTTTCTTTTATTATTACCTACGCGGCGAATATTTCGATTAGAACGGACGGATTTTATTATCACCTTTTATTTTTGGAAATTTTCACTTTTTATATTATTATAGATAAATATATATTACATTATTTTTTTAATTTTTTATTAGGTAGTAAATGGATCTGGACAACCCTGAAAGGAAAGAAAACATATTTTTAGATCAATAAATAAATAAATTTAATAAACTTTTCAATCCGACCGAGAATGGAGAGAGAATCAAACGCTATCAAAAATAAAGACGAGTGACGTAGGAGTATCTCAGGGATCTGTACTCGGACCAGTTCTCTATACCATTTATACTTCTGATATTCCCATACTAGCCAATTGTGAAGTCACGATGTACGCGGACGACACCGGTGTTCTCTCTACTGGTGACAATGCGATCAGTCTCAACCTACAACTTGCTCTCACAGAACTATCTGAATACTTTCATAAATGGAAACTTAAAATTAATCCTGAAAAGTGCCAAGCTACCTTTTTCACCAGAAAGAGAAAAAGCAGTTTACTACTTCAGACTAACATCTCACTTCTAGGAAGAGACATTCCTTGGACAGACAAAACAAAATATCTTGGGGTCACTCTCGGTAAGACACTCCTTTGAGAACACACCGCTTCAATTAGAGACAAGATCAATGTAACGATTATAGTTTTATATCCCCTAATAAATCGCCGATCTGTGCTAAGCACTGAAAATAAAATTATTATCTACAAGGTAATTTTTCAAAGTATATTTTTATATGCGGTCCCAGTTTGGCATGACATCTCAAATTGCCATATAAAATAATTGCAAATTGCCCAAAATAAAATCCTCAAATTATTGCTAAACCCTGGTATTTCTCCACACGGAAACTTCATGAAATTGCAAATGTTTCAAAAATAAAGGACAAGATGGACATCATTCATCAAAAATTTGTTGATCGAAGGTCGATATCGAAAAATCCACTAATCTCAGGATTATTTAGCTAATTAGTCATATTTAAGTCTTAGGTTAGTTCTAGTTTAAGAATAGTCTTAAGTTGTATACATAAGGTTTTTTCACTTTGCTGTATTTCCTTAATCTTATATACTAATTATACTAACTCAAACGTCTAACGACCAAATATGAAAAACATTAGTTGAAATGGGTACAGATACGTATACTCAATAGCTCTAAGTAACTTTATAAGAAACACTGGATTTTATACATACATATTAGGCAAAAGAAAAAGAATTTGAATTTGAATAAATGATGCTAGCGGAGGGATTAAAGGAAATGGGTTGAAAATTATAGAATAGAGTAGCGATGAATTGTAAGACGTCTTTTAAAAGGTAATAAAGAAAATAAAAAAATATCGTCCAATGGTTTGGGAAGGGTTTTCTGATAATTTTCCTTAATTTACTATATAATTTACTCAATCCTACTTTTATCCAGGCTTCTTATCTGATCTCCTTCAAATATAAAATGTAATTATTGTTATAAAATTATAACACGGTTAATAGTAGGCTCTAAGCGCCCTAGTTTACATCTAGAAAATATAAAAATTACGCCTTGGGCATATTTTTGATGATTTTTAAATATCCGTTACGCTGCTCTATGATAAACCATTTCTCCTTTCTATAAAAACCCCAAATTTTTATTTTAAGCAGTACGTCAAATATCAGGACGGCCAATTATATTGAAAGTTTACAATATCAAAGATCGCAACAAATTGTAATCAAAAAATAATAAAATAAATTAAAAAAAAAGGTTAATCGAGAAAAGAGTTAGTAAATAGAAGGAATTAATTTATTAAACATTAAATAATAATAAAAAATGAAAATAAAAATAAATAAAAAAAAAATACAATAAAATGAAAATAATAAGAAATAAAATATAAATAACAAAAAGAAATAAAATAAAAATAATAAAAAGAAATCAAATATAAATAATAAAAAGAAATAAAATAAAAATAATGAAAAGAAATAAAATAAAAATAATTAAAAGATATAAAATAAAAATAATAAAAAGAAATAAAGTAAAAATAATAAAAAGAAGTAAAATAAAAATAAATAAAATATAAATAATACAAAGAAATACATTAAATTAAAAAAGATATTCATCGAATTTGCTTCTACCATGAAAAAATTCCATTATCGAAAAGAAATAAGTTAGACATTTTTACGTCAATCAAAAATAAATTTTGTAGACACTATCCATGAAATCACATCAGCTTGGGTAAAATATAAATTATTTATATTTTATTTATATTAATTTGTATTTTCAAACGATTTAACACAATTTAGGTTTTTTCAAAATTAACTAGACAATCCTATCTCATTGATCACCAAAAAAATACGACATCGAATCCATTCCAACAACTTTCTGATATTCCGATTGAACTAATTAAAGCAATCCCGTCCAAGATTGTTTGTTTAAATTTAGTTTCAAATTGGGTTGAACAGCTGCATACCCTGGCATATTAATTTGCCTTGACTCTCGAATGTTGTTGCATTCCATTTGAATCTGAACAATTTCCATCATCTCTACACCGTCATAATTTCACACTTAAATCATCATCATATGAATTTTTTTCCCCAAAATCAATTTTCCAAATGGCCCTCAATCATTCAACAGCCGCGAATATGCACTTTCAATAATTTCACAATCTTTCGAACACAAATCGGATTCTGCTTAGTAGTTTTCTTGCCGAGCCGGGTGAAAATTCCGAGTGATGAAGGAAGTGATTCATCGTCGCAAAAAGCATTTGCAACATAAATTTTAAACGGTTTTCCCCACTTGAAAGTAACTAAATATAAACATTGTGTTTATAAACATACCAATGATAGTTAAAGGCTCGTGGATACACTTCATTAGTTGAAATTTGATGAAGATTAAAATTAAACGAAATCAGCAGATTAATGTGAATTAAACAATAAACAAACTTTATATAGCTGTTATACGGAAATTGTCGAAGTTGCGGAATCGATAGGTAAATCGATTGCCGTATTTATCAAACAGATTTATGTTACTGGATAATTGAATCGTTGAAACAAAGCATGCATTGTTTTGACATTGGGAGATTCTTAGCTCGGATTTCTTTCCTTCTCGATTTGCAATCTGACTGAATGCTAAATTACTGGAAATTATTGCTTTTAAGATCCGAATCAACAAATAGTTGACCACTGAGTACTGAACGGATTATAAGGCGCAAATGTTAATAAAGTATAGTATCAAATTGAGTACTTGTACTTGAAAATAGAATAACGAATACTGGAGAAGTAATCAAAGCCTATTAGGTAGGTTACGTGTGGCTCGTTCAGTTAAAGGTATGGGAATCAGTTTGACCTCCCGCCCCAATACTCTTCAATTGAAATACCGACTAATTTCAAACCCAATTAGAATGAAACCTGCCGGCGGGACTAAACAGCCAAAGATCATTCATTCGCAATGAATAACAATCCGTTCATCAGCACACTTCTTTTTCGCTTCCTTATCAAAAAGCTCAAGAAGAATCCTTTTTTTTTGTAGACGAGAGAGCACTTTTATCCGGCGGCAGCACGTGACTTGCTTTTAATTAAGCAATGCGATGAAAATTTGGTGTATGTGAGGCGGCGTGTGTTATAATGCCTCAAAGCTACATTTAATACAAAAGCGGGATGGATTATGTCGAGACATTAACATAATTTACCTAAGTTGCCGACAGCTAGACAGGAATTCGACAGCAATTGATCCAGCAGAAGTGAAGGAGAAGGGGCCAGGTGTAAGTTATTCTTCCTTCGATCTCCTGGTTCTCCCGGGAACGAGTTAAGGAGATGAAATGAACCCTTTGAACATAAGTTCCTATGCGAAACATCAACACGCTTTCGGGGGATGAATCTTGAATCTTATGCGCTCATCAATGATGTTAATGACGAAAATAACTGGGCCGAGCCGAGGAATATGTTTACCCGCAGGCGAAATTGAAAGTGCAAGGGAATTTAAAGGTATGCATCGGTTGTGCGGAGGAACCCATCCAAAATTGAAGACCACTCAACCATAGATTTAACAATATGTTGGATCTCACGTTCTGTTTTGACACTTCTCCCTTGAACAACATTGGGTATCAACCCTTCAAATTCGACACTAGATATTTCTGGACGGCTTCAAATCCTGGAACAAGATAGACCACCTATGTATTATAATTGTTTACTTAAAATATTGCTACTGAGAATTTGTTTCGGAAAGTTAACACATGTACCCTGGAGTTTGTATCTAATTCGAGTCGATGAATCCTCCAACAATATTGCCCTATGATTCTCCAAATTTATTTCCACGTAATTTTAACATATATCTCGCAAAGATTTCGAATCCTACTTTCGGAAATTCTGTATCCTTCTTGAAATTGGTATGCTCTGTGTGTTTGGTTGAACTTTTGGTGTACTTACTCCCTCTAGAGGTCATCCCTTCACATTAAATTCTAAAATGTATCTTGAGGGGTATTCTGTTCATAAATTATCATTTCCTGACTCCAATCTCTAGTCTGATTCGATATAGCATTGATTCATTGTTTCTTTTATTGAAAAAAGGTTACCTCTAAGAATAATTTCAGGATATTGCAATAAAATATTAATAACCGTACTTGAATCCTGTATAGTGCGATGAAACATAATTTTCACCGCACTGTACAAATCTTTAACTACATATTCGCTCCGGGTTATTTCCTACAAAACCTACACAAATTCTTGAGATAATTTTGATCATTTTGAAAGATGCCTTGAACGAAATCCTGCGGTAATAGTGAAGCTCCGACCATATCCTAAAGTATCCTTCATCGTGTGCTCGGCACAATGTACAGTATATTTCGTGAAGAAATTCCCTTTTATCACCATATCACACATCTCAAGTGGATTCTGGAATTGGAATAGCTCGTGACATGATACATCCTCGAGGAGCTACCAAGCTTTTCTATGCATTGTAAACTGTACGCTAGTACGGTTCCATAGTCCTGGTTGGCCCAGATGTGTCGTGACGGTTTCCATAATGCAGCTAAGTCTCAGTTGTTCCAGTTTTTGTAATAGTTGTCCGCGAGCGAAGGATCTTCTATCATGCAACGAGGTCGTCCTGGTTTCAAGTTCTTCATTTCGTTCTGTAGACCAGTTGGGTGCATAGTATGTTGGTTCAACCCCAAAAACTTTCAGTGGTAATCATATTTTATTGTTCTGGTTAAATGGATTTCACGGAGATAAGGAGCCTCGCCATGAATTCTGCATGTTCTTAATATGGTGGCGGTGAAGGTACCACCATCTCGCTAATGAGATTCCGGGTGAATCGACACTAAACTAATGCGCATTTTTCGTTCGTAAGAAACAGGGAATTGCATGTCATGCAACTTTCCATTCCGATTCATTTTTCCCTTTTTTAATTTGTTTATCGTTAATTTCTTCTCGATTTCTACACGAGAAAGAGATCCTGGCGGCTACACGATTCGAAGAAGGACGACCCCGAGGTGAAATGTGCATTCGGGGTGATTCGTATCATCAGTATGCCATTGATTCAGAGGGGTGTATTGCGAAAAAAAATGAAAATAAAATAGAAGAAATACCCTGAAAATTCGAGCATACAAAGACCCCGACCAGGGATGATAATGAATTTTCGATCCTTGCGATGATTGATTTCACGCCGAAATGGTTTCAATCATTTTTTGTCAGCTCGGCTGCTCAGCTTCCATTGAATTTGTGTTTGGGACAGGGCAATGCAATTTTTTTTTGCCCCAGGAATAAATACTACACATATCCTCAGCCCCGGCATGGGTCACGAGGACGAACTTTTCCATGTCGATGTCCTCAGCTGAGACATGTCGCTACCCACAATGGGAGGATATAAATGCCTCTGCCAGATAGTTTCTGTTGTTTTTTTTTCGTATCTTCTCAACGTTCATACATGTGCTGGATGTGGTTGGATCCCGCATATTTTCTTGATGCTGGTCGCCCCAAACCATCGCGCAAACAAGAACATAAATTATGAAAACGGAGTGCTCCACTTGTCATCGTTTAAATGAAACTCTGTGGCCAACCTACAACTGAGGCCATGCGTCGGCAGTAGCGTCTTGGACAACAAATATCCGAAAATTCGAGACCATAATTGGATATCTTGAGAAATTATCTAATCCAGGATATTTAAACGGACTATTCAAGGAAGAACGTAAGGACAACCACACTCGTTTGGAGCCAATTCAAAGTCGTTTCGAAAGTCGTCGTTGTCGATGTCCTTTCTTCGATCAGAGCTCTTGCTGTCTTATGGCGCTAGAGCGCACAGTTGTGTCGTCCTTTCCGAAACTTTTGTCCTGAATTGCCGACTAATTTATTAGGACATGGATTCCGACTTTCCCGGAAAAGTTTTACCACGGGAAACTTTTTATCTATGTGGGGATGAGAGGCATTTACGTTCGACATTAAGTTATATGTGGGATTCAGTTGAAGGTAATTGTAATAGTTCGAATTGGAGAACAGAACACAGAGGATATTCGACATATGTGGTCGGTTGCTAAGAAACCGAAATTTGATTATGATAATGGCGTGATTGAGAATATGAAAGATAATGGGGAAAATTTATGAGCAATAAATTTGATCATTTTGCTTCAAGTGTGGTTCATTGTTTGCAAACTTGTGGACACTATTTGGAAGGGATTTTATTGGATAGATGAACAAATTTGAAAAGGGTATTGAAATTGAAATTTAAGGACTGCGGATTATGTGGTTAAGTGCTTAACTTGTTTATTGATTGAAATTGTTCAGGGTAAATTTCGTGAAAATTATGGAAAATTAAAATCTCATAAGTAGAAAAAATTTTTTTTGGAATAATTTAAAAATTTATAAATCATTTTATTTTTAAAACAAGTTGGAGAACATCCAACAGAGCTACAAGAAGCAAATCCAATCCCATTATCCCAAAGAAACTGCGATAAGTGCATCAGTAAAGAACCGAGACTGAGTCTAAACACTTGAGTCCGATTGACTATTAGAAATTTATGACCTTCCGACAAGAACGGCAAACGTTCGACAAACAAACAGAATATCCTATCGCTGAATTGAATATAATTTTGCCAAAGAGAGCTAAGACCGAAACCCCCAACTTAACGTGCCATACGTCCATTGTGCAACTGCAAAAGGAAAGCAAAGGAACATTGCAAACACGCTATACTATGAGAACATCGTAGAAGACAATCCGGGATGTCCTTCTTCCTAGACCCTAATGCACATACACTCCAACTTTTGTATGTGACTTTCAGATGTGTGTACATTTCCACCGAAAGGATGACAAGACAGCTCAGCTCGAGGACTACAGGTGCAAATGGTCGATTGTCTGAAGGACTTCAAAACGATTGCTTTTAATCATGGGAAATAGGTAGGTACGGGTGCAAGCAAAACTAAATACGGGAATGTACCAGAGCGAGCTAAGAGAGCTTGAGAAGATGGAGGACCACTCGTTTAAATTCCCTATGACTTCATCTCTGAGATTTTGAAACACTAGAACCCTGGGATCCTTAATGAAGCCTTTCAACCATTGGCGGCTTTTGTTTAAATGGCTGATGGAAAATTTTCCTTAAAAACAAGGAAACCGAGCTACAGTTCATTTCTTTTCGTCGAGCTCTCAGGTACCTACAAACAGACACCAAACACACCTGCACAGTCCACATCAGAGCAGTGCTATAAACAAATAAACCAGGGGAGTTGGATTGGAGTGGCTTTCGGTAACCATATTGTGCGCGCTTCTCTACGTGTTTATAGTGTGTCTACATCTAGCGGCAAAGTTGTTTGTTTAAATGGAAGAACGAGAGAATGCTGCAACTCCATCTACTTGGAGATGATGGGAAAATTATTTATCCGGGTTGAGTAGTCTTCTTATGGTTGATGCGATGTTTGTTTACTTAACTTGGGAGTTTCCTCCTATTTTTTTTTTTGCTGTGTATTTCGCCCGAATCTTGGCAAGTCGAAGGTAAGTGGATTCTTAAGCATAGAACTTCATCTGCGTCTTCTACTCCCGAGAAGGTGAATGATTTTCTTTTTCTTTTATGCTTTTCCTTTTTATTATCGCAGGATGTGTGTATGGTTAATTAAAACCATCAAAAGCTGAATAAATAGAGGAAGTGGTTTATGGCGAAAATTATTTTCGAAATGTTTCTTTCTTGTTTTTGTACGAAGAGAAAGTGTTGCGAGTTTGTCTCGCAGGTTCGAATGAATCAATTGGAAAATCTTACGAACATGTGGCTGAGGAAAGTGCCTATATAGTTCTAAGAAATTGTTTCGGCAGAAAATCGGGTTAATTGTGTTAGTTTAATTGAATCGTTTTAATACGATGTGTGGAAGCAAAGTCATCGAATGGCCAAAGACTTTGCCTTAAATTGATTTTTTGTATTGAGTCCGGTGCAACATTTTTTATCTCATTTTGATTTTTCTGTCTCGAGAGGATTTTAATCGATTGAAATCATTTTTCGTTCGTGTAATTCGGCGTGGACAATGCGTCTACATCGGTTTCTGTCTATCAGCGAACTAATTTTCAATTTACAGAAAAAAATAGTGTTATAGGCTTTCAAATTATTTGAAACGCATAACTATTAAAAATCAATAATTTTTTCATTGATTTATCTTCTAGATATACCAATTAATTATACTATCTATGATACTTTTCAATGAAATGCGGTTTTCTTATGTAATTCCTTCCATGAAAATTGTAAAAAATTGCTTCAGTTTGACTTCATATATTATTAACATAAATGAAAATTTTTTAAAATTTGATCTATAGAGGACCTTCTTTAAGATTTTTTCTAGCATTATATTAATGAAAATGACATGTTAATTATTCAAGAAATATGTAATATGCGTTTAAAAAACTTGAATTTACGCATTTTAAAAAATGTTCAAGGAATGTTGTTGTAATAGCATTTTTTCCAAAAATAGTTATTAATTTTTTCTCTATAGACGACCTAGTTTACAAAATAGCGAATAAAGTGGTCAAATTTTATTTTGTTTTTTTGTTGCCATTACCGCAGAAAATTCGCATGAAAACAGTCATAAACCAACAAAATCCCCTTTAACGTGCACATGGGGCCTTAAAAGATGTAATTTTTTAGCACAGGTTGCGGCTAAGCGCGGTGCTGTTTCCTTGTGGATTTGATTCCCCTTTTCATAATATTTTCGATAGTGACTTATTGATATTTTTTTCACGACCTCAATCTATGTGGGTTTAGATTCTTTCGTGAATTGGATCTTTCACAGAATTTGCTATAATTTATTCGGCTCTATCAAATAGTGAAAGGTGCCGTAATTACCAGTGCCATAAAAATACCGACGGAAGCTTCTCTTTTATTTCCGCTATTGATTTATGTCTTCTACACGAACGCTCCCTTAAACGAAAACTCACAAAATTTCATGATAATTTCACAAACAACTCGGAATACATTTACAATACAATTTTAACAGCATCATGCTGAGTGTAAAAAACGTAGATACCTACTACCTTTATTAATAGGATCAGAGAGCAGTCCTTAATTCGATTAAAGGGGCCCAACGAAACGAAGCAATAATTTAAGTACCTCGACCATAAAACTATGACTACCTTTAATGTGAACGTTCCTGTCCTCACTATACTCGATTAACTGCCATCTTTTCCATAAAAATGTCTCTGTCAAGTTTTAATGATGGCCATTTAAAGATGGCGACCATAAAAAAATATCTTATTAATTTGTATTGTACCTATACTAAATTTGAGCCAAATGTAGTGGAAATTAATAGCTCATCTAAATTCTATTTTCGTTTCTTTCAGGCTTAGAGAATCCTCGAATCATCGAACATCCCTTGGATTGTATGGTTCCAAAACACGATCCTGTGACACTAAACTGTAAAGCCGAGGGCCATCCAACGCCAACAATCCAATGGTATAAAGACGGCGAGGAGCTGAAAATTGAGCCAGGATCACATCGGATTTTATTGCCAGCTGGTGGACTATTCTTTCTGAAGGTATGTAAATTGTAAGGGCAAAGAAAAACTACAAGGGGCTGAAGGTAACAATGTATAGTTTTGTGGGTTCGCCCTGTCGACTCCAGACGCATGGGATTGAATGCCAGGGAAACGACCAGGACGGGGGCGTATGTACTACTTACTATTGTACATTATGTCGTCCCACTCGAAATTGTTTATGACTTTTGTCGGGAGACTCGCTATACTAAAATGCAGACATCAAGCGAGAAGGGTCGTGACTTCTTCCTCTTATAATTTTAAGTGTTATATTTATTATTGCTCTTAGGCTACTGGCTGACTGCTGCCTACAAGCTCGTGCACATTGCAAAAAGGCACGCACTCCTCCGCATCTTTTCCGTCTATATTTCGCGTTATTTATAAAAACCCAAGAAATAGAGTCGTCGAATATCAGACCAACAATGCAATTTGTATTGCAACGGAAAACACAGAGGACTCGATGTCGCCGAGTTGTGAAAACATAAGAAGAAAAACAACTAAAACAGCAGTGGCAATAACAACAAAAATAAGACAGCCCTTCTTTATAGTCCTCGAAAATGGAAAAACCCGAAGGAGAAACGCCAGAAAAACCACTTAAGAGTGTGCCACCACTCAAGGAGTGTCTTCTCTCCGAACGCTCTTCCCTATCCAAAATACACACACACAACATACATCATATATCCTTGTTTTGTCCTTTCTGAATGATACTACTTCGCCGTTCATGGGTGTCTTTCTTATGGAAGTTGAACTGGGCTCCTTGATTCGAATGGGAACATTCCTTGATATCTTTTCTCTACTGGTTTTTTTCCGCGGTTGTTGCTTAAGTCCCACTGGGCATCCACTTTTGGAGTCAAAGTCTTGAAAAGAAGTTCATTCGTGTGGTGCGAGAACCAGGCATATGGCGCCCTCTTTATTCCTCTTATAATAGGTCCTTTAAGTTCGTAGTAGAAAATTTATGATTACTCTTTTACGCCGGATTTTTCTCCTTTCAATTCTTCTACAGATTTAAATTATATTTCAGGTCACCCATTCAAGGCGCGAAAGTGATGCCGGTGTGTACTGGTGCGAAGCTAAAAACGAATTTGGACTATCAAGGAGTCGGAATGCTACGCTTCAAGTTGCCGGTAAGTGGTAGTTATGTAGTATCCTTAAAGGTTTATAGTAGCGAATTTTTTTTTATTTAATTATCATGAAGGAGATTTTAGATGGTATTATTACTGAATTTCGCTAGATTGGTCCTTACTAGTAGGACATGTCTTTGTTTAGTTATATATTTTTCTTCAAGTTTCGAGGGAAATTCAAAAGATTGGACTACGTTCAGAAGAATAACTAAAGAATTATTGAGAGAGATCCAAACAGGGCCCTATTTCAAGAGAAAAATTTTATTCCTTAAGAAATCTTAGTTCCAAAACAGAACAACGCCTAATACTCTTCAAAACTTAACAGGAAGCACTCACTCGTCTGAGAACAATTATAAGAAAATGAAAAGATTATGAACTATAAAGACGACGGGATTTAAAGTTTGTTCATGGTAACGAATTCGAAAAAGGACGAATACAGTTCAGTGGGTTGAAAGCCATTGAACTCGACTTTAATAAGCTTTAGCACTCTCAAAGTGCATCGACACTATAGCCTCATTTTAGTGCAACATTCAACTAAATTTATATAATTCAGTACTGATATACTACAGAGTCAGTACTGTATGGGTACCTATCTATAGTTTTAGTATTCGGCGCAAGATTTTTTATCCCGAAAACTTTCAAGTCAGTTGCTAACATTACGAACTGATGGCAAACAATTCAACAACTACATATACTAAGAACGATGATAAAAATTCAATACTCCTTCTCGAAAGAGCCATAAAAAAAGTACAATCCTAAGTCTTCAATCGGATTATTCTTTCTCAAAGGACCAAAATGATGAAATAATCGATTTCGGATAGAACCTTATACTCTTTAATTAAACCATGTCTCGTTTAGCTCGTAATTACCCCCCAAAAAGGATGCGTCCATATTGCCTTAAGATTTACTTTAAAATCCCAACGGCTTAGCAATGTAATCGTACGGCTATGCCAGAAGGACATCCTACGTAATATTAAAGTCCTTAAGTTTTCCCCATTTTAAGTAATCCTAAGTTACACTGGCGCAAATTACCAAGTTTTCAGTATCCGTATGTGAGCAATATTTGAAAAAGGCCATCGGACTCACCCTCCTTAGATCATAGTCCTTTTTCTCTTAAATTACAACATCTACCTGCAATTATTAAGGATTAGCCGTAATGTAGGGATTAACAATTCCAAACCACCCCTCCGGAAAAGTTCTGTCCTTGCACACACACACCACGTACGAACAGAAGGGAATAATTTTTCAAGTTTTGTGTGCAATGGACTAACGAGGCCACAGAACTTCTATAATAAGACGGAGCCGATGGTCGGGGTCCTACTATCGTGGATAATGTCATAAAATGAAACGAGTGGATTTTATTTTTATGTCGTTCTGGTAGAAAAACGAACGGAGCACAACCATCCCCTGACGTCAGTTAATTTCACGTTCAACTGCACCTCTAATAGGACTTTCTTTCGTATTACAGTTATCCGGGATGAGTTTCGATTGGAGCCCCAAAACGCTCGGGCTGCTCAAGGCGATACGGTCATCATGGAATGTATTCCTCCGCGCGGAAACCCCGAACCGACTATTATTTGGCGTAAGAACGGTCAAAATTTGGATTTGACCAATTCGAAAAGGATTCGACTTGTAGATGGCGCTTACTTAGCAATTCAGGATATCCGACAGAGTGACGATGGTCGGTATCAGTGTGTAGCACGAAATCCGGCTGGAACGAGGGAGTCAACCATTGCATTTCTCAAGGTTGAACGTAAGTTGATTATTCAATCGTTGGGCTAATTAGTTCAGGACGATGGAAAACTACCGAGCAAAGTTGAACATAATTTTTGTTTACAGTTCGTCCATTTCTTATACGTGGACCTCAGAATCTTACAGCAGTCGTAGGAAGCTCGGTGATATTTCAGTGTCGGGTTGGCGGCGACCCACTCCCAGATGTCCTCTGGCGTCGTTCTTCATCGGGAGGAAATATGCCATTAGGTAAGTAAACGACCTCAACCTATGCATTTAACCCACCAACAACTCCATCTACTTCGCCGTCCTTAGCCTTATCCGACTGTCAATTACGAGCGAGTTGTCTTAGGAACTGTATTAATTTTCCTAATTGACATTCTTCGAATAGAGTGGCATTCTGTATCGGTCTGTTTGCCGACTGTTTGATGGCAGATAGCTTCCTGTGAAAATCTCCCCACGGACCTCCTTTCCCTGGGTGTCATTAAAGTCAATTAAAGTTGTGCAGCATCGGAGAACCCCCACTATCCAGAAATCCACCCATGAAGCCCGTGACTTTTGTCCAATGCAATTATAAAGTTCTAACTTGACTATTGTTTCTCTAGTACGAGTACAAATCCTCGAAGATCGCAGCCTTAGATTGGACAATGTGAAGCTGGAGGACATGGGCGAGTATAGCTGTGAGGCCGATAACTCCGTAGGATCGGTTTCGGCTACGGGAAGACTAAACGTTCTTGGTAAGTTCATTGTAATCTCTAATTTTTTTTAAGAATGCCCCTATTTAAACTTTGTGTGCTTGTAGCTCCGCCAACATTTGTGATTCGACCGAAAACACAAATCGCTGCACTTGGCTCCGAAGTGTTTTTCGAATGTAAAGCCTTTGGCTATGAACAACCCACAGTTGCTTGGACGTTCGAAGGAAACAATTCACTCATGTTTCCGAATTACAAGGACGAACGGATCGAGGTTACAATAACAGAGCAGTTCAGTACGATTTTGCATATTAAACGTGTTGAACGAGAGGATGCCGGCAAGGTGGTTGTTTGTAGTGCCTTTAACGAAGTCGGGAGTATTAGTACGCGAGTTATGCTCTCACTCGATGAACAGGACGAGCTTCCTCCTCCAGTTATTACACTAGGTCCAGTAAATCAAACGCTTCCGGTCAAATCGATGGTATCTATGCCGTGTAAGACACTCGGGAAGCTTCCGACGACCATATCGTGGTATCGTGATGGAACTCCTCTAGCTTCCTCGGATCGACTCAATATCTCGGAAGGTGGAACCTTGACCATCACGGACCTCAGCAAAAACGATGACACCGGACTGTACACCTGCGTAGCTGCCAGTCGAAGTGGCAAAACATCCTGGAGTGGTTACCTCAAGCTCGAGCTGCCAACTAATCCGAATATTAAATTCTTCCGAACCGAACAGTCAACATATCCTGGAGCTCCTGGTAAATTTTAGATAGTTTGTCCTGCTTACTGAACAAATTCATTAATTTTCCTCGAAATTTCCTCTCCTTCTATTTCCAGGAAAGCCACAAATCGTCGAGAAAACCGAGAACAGTGTGACTTTTGCATGGACACGAAGCAATAAAGTCGGAGCGTCCAGTCTTTTAGGTTATGTGGTCGAGATGTTCGGCCGGAACGATACAGACGGCTGGGTAACGGTCGGTGCACGTCTTCAGAACACATCCTTCACACAAGCTGGCCTACAACCAGGACTTAATTATTTCTTTATTGTACGTGCTGAAAATTCACATGGTATGTCGTTGCCGAGTCCATTGTCGGAACCAGTTGCTGTTGGAATGGTAAGTTTCTCGATTTTCTCTGTACTGCAACCCATTATCATTATGATATATAAGACTTATATGATGTGTAATGTGTAGTATGGATGTGGATTTAAATATGCCTCGGATAAGTACAGCATCGAAATGAGGACAAACCCTACAACATATTGCTTGTGTAAGAGGCTGTCTTGTAACTGCTTGTATGCATATCAAATAGATAAAAAGATTAAGGGATCAAACTTAAGCACTTGTGTACTTCTTGTCGGATCGATTTAAAGTTGAATTATTATAGTGTTGTTAGCTCCGTAGTATATATTCTGAGTCAAGTGAACACGGAACACTCATTGCTTCATCGTTCGCGCTATGGAATTTCTCTTCGCTCGAATTAGTTCAATTTTCGTGTGAATTTATCGCGCAGTTGGTGCAAGATTTAAGTGAAAAATTTCAAGTGGAGCACGTGACCACATTGTACTTAAAGAATTGATTAATAATGTTGACATAGTTATTAGATCGGCGATAAAATATGCCTTCCTGCATTTTAAACATGTGGCTAAATTTCACAAATCAAATATTTACGAATAAAACTTTTCACTACTATGAAGTGTGATAAATTTTTTTGCGTAAGAATCAAAATATTTTTTTGGCTATGTGGTCACATTGCGAATTTTTTTCACTTGAATCATGATCTGTTGTTGATCTGGAGTAAGAGACTTGGTCAAAGCCGGGTCTGTTTTAATGGGACCGGTCCAATTATAAAGTATACCGATACCCTGTTTCAAATACGAAAATAATCAATGGACAATTGGTTCAATTTTAAGTATTGATCAGAAGAACATAGCATTTACTTTTATGCATACGAGTATTAACGCAATTAGTAGGTAGGTGACAAAGTGCACAGCATAGTTTGTGGAGGCCCTGTGATTCCATCGTAATTAGGAACCTAGACAAAATTGTACTTCAAAATGATTCGAAAGCAAATCATTAAAGCGAATGGAGTATTTGACGAAAAATCCTGTTTTTTATCTTTTAATCTGTATCTAAAAAACACTACGGTGTTCTGCATTTATTATTTTAAGTGAATTGTTTTCGTATTTTATAGCGCAACTTTAATCTTGGACTGGATCTAAGTGAGGCGCGTGCGAGTCTATTATCTGGTGATGTAGTGGAATTAACAAATGCTACGTCAACCGCAGCGCGAAGTATGAAGCTAACTTGGCAGGTGAGTTTAGATCATATTGAACTTTTGTTTAGTGTGAAGCAAAACTTTATCATATTCGCATGTCTAATTTTGCTCGCGGCCATTTACTTTAGTAATTGAGCACATTTTGTACAAAAAAAAATACAATAAAAGGAATTGATTGATTTTTTTAACAACTTTCTAATTAACAGATCATAAATGGAAAATATGTGGAAGGATTTTACATTTACGCTCATCGATACTATGAACCGCCCTATGCACCAACGCCTGGGGATCCTTCTATGGCATTGTATCAGAGTGATGCCACGTACAAAATGCTAACCGTACTGAATGGTGGGGGTGCATCCACCTGCACTATTGCTGGTTTGACCGAATACACCGTTTATGAATTTTTCATCGTTCCGTTTTATAAGTCCGTCGAAGGTAAACCGTCAAATACGAGAATCGCACGTACCTTGGAGGATGGTGAGTAACTACATTTTTTCAATAGTTTCTTTTACAGGATAGTTTAGTGCGGTTTTATTTTACATCATATATTCGTTTCGTCGACTATTTGCTCATCAGAGTTTCTATTTTATGTTGCATACACTGTTGTCCTGAATTCAAAGCAGATCAACTCAAGTGTCTTTCCAATTGCAAACGACTACTGGTTCTGGTCCTATTGGAGGATGATGCTATTTCATTTCAAATCGTGTGGTATGCATACCGCACTCTGTTCAAACAAAAACATAGCTCCGTTCTTTGAAAGTGAAAAAAAAAATCCCCGGGATGAATAAGAGTTGAGGGCAGAAAAAAAACTGGTCAAAATGAGAACATACCTCGTGATAGAAAATGGAGCTCGAAAGCTGTTTGAAGGCGCCACCGATGATATTGCTATTACCTCCTTGTGCAATCTTTTATGTGGAGGAACTCGAAATTAATTCGTTTCGTGTTTGTAGAACATGATATCCTTGCCGAAAAGAGAAGAGTAGGCGGCTAGAGTGTATGGGGATTTTCAAACGAACTCTAGATCTTAAACGTGAGTTCAATGTTGTGAAACAATAGGGAAAATAGCAAGGGATTGAGGTAATGTGACCTAAATAGCTAGAAACTAATTGTGTTTTTCATTTGGAAAGAAGAAAATTCATTTAAGAAGCTTCCAAATAACACAAACTTATCTTCAAGACATATTTTCTTAACCCTTACTCACGTGCTGTAGGTGCCGTCGGCCAAAAATTTCTTCGTGTTGATGTACAAATTGTTCAACTTTCAAACAACATTTTCTCGTATAGTTATCATGCCCTAATTCCACATTTAAGATTTTTTTTTGTTGTAATATACCTGTATATATAAAGACCAAGTTTTAACTAACTAGCGTGAACCGTTCAGCAAGTATAAAACAAGAACAAACAAACAATTTTTTTCCTGAATTCTTACATACGCTCTTAGATACATACATACATCGAGCACACTATATTGTGATCGTACTACAATTCAACAGCTCCATCTCTATCTGAATTGTGAAATTACAGCAATTATTATATAATAGTTTCGATCGCAAAAAAAACAGACTACCCCTAAACTACCTTCTGCATAACATACATCCGATTAGTTTTAAGTCTATTATTATGTTGACTTCATTGTAATTTTTCACTTTTTTTCCAGCACCGGTTGAACCCCCCTCACATATGGAGGCGTTACTCTTAAATTCATCATCTGTATTCCTGAAATGGAAAGCACCACCCCACAATGGTAAATTTCTTTTGTGCCGATTTTCTTCTTTTAAATGGACTTTGCAGGAAGGACGAAATAATCATTGCAATTTTTTTTTTGTGTTACCTTCCTTCATCAGGCATCCTATTAACATATACAATAGTCGTTCGAGGGGTCGACAGCAAGGTGAACTTATCACGTGTCCTTACAAACGTAACTATAGACGCTGATTCGCCAAATCTATTACTGGCCAATTTAACCGAAGGTGTTACATACACTGTAAGCGTTGCAGCTGGAAATTTGGCTGGTATTGGACCGTATAGTGTGCCGGCTAGTTTACGATTGGATCCGATTACCAAGCGACTGGATCAGTTTACGTCACATAGGTAAGTTCAGGGGTTGCGTATTAGCGAAAAAGACCCGTCTTCTTTCGCTAAGAACGAGAATTACAGGTAATTCAATTTATTTCCATTTTTTTCACAGGTTTCCACTGAATCATGATCGTGTTGATGATATTGTTACACAACCATGGTTCATTGCTTTGTTGGGATGCATCTTAGCTGTGATGATGCTATCTTTTGGCGCCATGGTTTTTGTGAAAAGGAAACATATGCTGCTGAAGAAGTCGGCGCTTGGAACTATGGGAGGTAATTTGCCAGAGATTGTAGCTACATTATTTGAAATCTTCTACAAAAAAATATATTGTTGATCTCACGAAAGGTATCGAACTGTTCTGTTTTGGATTGTTGTGAAACATTTGACCTAAAGATGGGCAAAGCAGTTTTTTTCAGTGAAGTACTTCACACTCACTTGAAGGAACGAGTTCACTGAACTAGTTCCGGAACTGTTTATTCCCTCGTTCCGTCAGTACATGCACTGAGGACTTAAAAAAAAGGTCAAGCAGAGTTCCGGAACTGTTCATTCCCTCATTCCGATCTAGAACATGGACTAAAAAAAAAGGTTCCGTGAAGTAGTTCCGGCCGTTCATTCGTTTCACTAGAATGTGTTTTGTTCAATGGAACTGCAGTTCACCAAAAAGAATGAATTACTTCACTTACTTCAATGAAGTGTTCTTTTGGAATAGTTCAGTCTTGAACGACCAATCTCTAATTTGACCACGAAAATTTTGCAAAAAATGAAGTTATGTTTTTATTTTTAAAGTTAAATTTGCAAAATTTGACAAAAAGATATGTCACATAGACATATCTTTTTGTCAAATTTTGCTTGGTGAAATTTTCGACACGTGTCAGTGACTAATACAACCCCTATCTCATCACATAATGTATAGATTCAAATCGTTGATTTACATATGCAGCTCCAAATACTAGATCCACAAGTGAGGCCTGAAATTTCCTATTTTCTTCATTTCAAATAACGTGCCAAAATATGAAATTTTCAGTTTTTTTGAATCTCTTTATCTTTTGACATTTTGATTTTCGACATTTTGATGGTCACTTTTTTTAAGTTATTTCTACCACTTTTCGGTAGATGTTTCTTAAAATTGCAATAAATTTAGTCCAGACAGCAATGAATGTAACTTAAGCTATCAACATGGGTTTTTTTTGTTGTTTTATAAAATTTAATAAGTCCTTACACCCTATTTTAACCATTTGTCCATCAATTAGTTGCCGTCCGCTAGCACTGAACGCTCCGGATACCACGATCAAAATAATTTAATAAAAGCTGAAAATTTCACATATGATGGCCAAACATTAATTCTCCCGAAAATTGCATGAAAGAGCGGATAAAAAAAACCCGGGTTCGTTATTTCTACCGGAAAATTAAATAAAACTGAAGGCCCATATTTCAGCGGTTTGATTGTGCTTATATAGAGAAGGCGGTATCCTCATTTACAGCTATACTTCCTTCCTATCATCGACCCCAATCCACTCGGAGAGTGCAGCGTTCAAATAATTGTTGTCCATCGTTTTCACCTCCCCATGCTCCGTGTGCAGCTTAAAATTTTTTGCAGAAATTAAATTTTTTTTTTTATTTATTTAGTTCATTTATTTGATAGCGAGAATTTTTAATTAAAAAAATCCCAGCATACATACAAACTGTTTTATTCGTACCGCTGAACGTAGTATACGAACAATATGATGTCCGAATGTCCTTCCGAATCGTCCAGTTCCAACCGTTCATATTGTACGTTGTTTATTTCAAAAGAGTCAGCACTAAACTGGCTTCCTTACGACTTCAATGGTTGGACTATTATTCCCTTCACGATTTCATTCTGTCATTGGTGCCGGGAAAAGTGAATATTAATGTCCTGTGCCTTGACCTAGTCTCTTACAAGCTGCAAAGCATCTTGGCCTTTTTTTTCCAGCGATAAGGACATTTCATGACAAGCCCTTAGACGCGAAAACCAGATTAATAGGACTGACAGTTTTATTTAAAAAAAAAAACCTTTTAATTTATTGTTCGCAGGACCTCATTCGAATGGTCTACTAAAAATGCCAAGTCTATCACGAAACGGTAATGGATTCTGGCTGGATCCATCCGGGATGGTTTGGAAGCCGGCTTCGACAGGAACAGGACCCTCGGCGACCACACCGGATATCCAAAAGGATCAGATAGCGGACTATGCGCCGGTTTGTATCGCCCAAACGCTACCGGTCGACCAGCATCATCAGCACCAACAACGCAACCAAAGGTGGGTAACATTTAATTTACGAGATCCTAGTCTGGGAGGAAATTGTTTTTGTAGAAGTTTTTTGTGGGGACTGACTGGTTTATTGGGGTTCGAGGTTGTGATTTTTTTTTTCACATTAATTTTAAGTCATTATGTGGGAACGTGGACAGACGATTTATGGTCAAGTTGTGTGTGACTTATGGAACATCGCTAAACATTTTTTATGAATTTTAATTGAGGATATTTGTTAAGAAATTCATCAGTGTTTTGGCTATAAATTCTACAAAGTTGACGGCAGGAGGGGACAATAATGGGATATATTTTTTGTTTACTACGGAAATATGTAAATCCGTGGGTGAATAATTCAGATGAATTATAATTCCCTGTCTACAATCAAAATTTCTTTAAATTTTCGCAGATATATCGCCGACTATTCCAACATCCCGGCAGATTATGCTGAAGTCTCAACGTTCGGCAAAGCTCCAAGTGAATATTCAACCGGTAATCGTTCACCCGCTCCGTATGCGACCTCATCAATTCTGGGCTCATCGCGATTCGTCAACTACAATAATAGCTCCTATCAAGGACATCGTCCAAATTTAACAAACGTCTATCAATCGTCGCATGATGTCTATCCGATCTCATCGAATCGTTCCGTCTACTCCGAATCCTACTATCTGCCCAAGGAGAAAATTCACATAACAGAAAATAAGCTCAACAATATGACAAATTGTCATACGTTCAACCCTACTATTTCGCCCAATGTCACCACAACGACTTCGGTTCCGCATAGTCCGTTCGGGACAATAAGACGTGGCCGCTTCAAATTCGCACGTCCTCAAAACTTTCATATTAGTTTCGGTGACGGTCTGGTGGTCGATGATGACAATGATATAACCTCGCACAAAAAGTCACTCCAACAACAGCTGAAACAGCAAAGTGTTGGAGGCGCTAGTATACCACCTATTGGAAACAACGCGTCCCTTGATTATAGTGGCGGCACACTGGAAAATCCACCAATGAATCAACAGGACGACGAGCAACTTTATATAAAAGTTGGCGAAACTAATCCTCCAGATAGTAGCTACATGAATTGGCGCGATAGTCCTTCCAGAAATTTATACAATAGAAGCGGTAGCAGTATCGGAAGCAATAATGGCAGCGGAGGTAGTACTGGTGACGGTACTCCAGGCACTGGAGTTATAGGGATTTGTGGCAGCGGTCGACGTCGTAAGGACTCTGATAGTGATATGATTTATGTCCCTTCGTCATCCGTTAATCGAGGTCTTATTAGTTATATGAGTGCTAGTCAGGTTAAGGATGTGTGATCGCATCGACCTATTCGTTAAGGTTACATGTCTGGCCGGGTATATTAGAGGGCTGGGTCCTTCTGGGGCAGTCCTAAAAGGATGGAAGAATTCTGTGTTACTTTGTATATATTAAGAACGTAAAAGAAAAATGCTTAGAAAAGAATAAGACTGATCGATAAAATTTCATAAATATTTCCGCTTGAAAATGGTGCCAATAATAACATACTAAATTTGACTAAAGTACACAAAACTATTCGTATGAAACTGTAAAAGCAAATCCTAGGCTCCAGAATGTTAACTATTTAATCGAAAAAGTATATAGGTATAAACAAAAGAAATTAATCCATAACTAATTTAATTAGGAAGAAAAAATTAAAAACTCTTTTAAAACTATGGAAACTCAATATATTTTTTGTGCTGAAATTAGTTAAAATTTTGCAGCAAACGGATGAAAAAGAGTTGTTGTGAACAAAAGAGACCTAAAATGGAGATTACAAAAACCAAATAAATAATTATGTCGTCAGGTATTCAGTTTTGGAAGCAAATGTTTTGCCCTCAACGTATTTAAATTTATTAGATATTAATCAATAAGTAAAAATCATTATTATTAGCAAACAAAGAAAACTATATAATTAGTTATAAGACAGAAAAAACCATGTAAAAAACAAACTAAGCAATAATAAATTATTATATTATAAAATAATGTAAAAAAATAAAAACAAATAATGTGTTTTGAAATTTTTTGGAAATCTATTATTTTAGCATCTTTCAAATGGGGATGCCTATGCGGTCAAATACTGAACCATTTCAAACGAGGTAAGAACAGGTAAGAAAAGATATATCCATTTTTCAAATGACTTGGGAGACTGCTTGCAATTTTTTTTGTAAAGGTGAATTTGTGAATTAAGGCCCCATGAGTCCGGTACGACAATTTTTAATCCAAGTTTGATTTTTTTTTCTTGAAAGGATTTTAATCGTTTCTCATTCGTGTAGTGTGGCGTGGACAATACGTCTACATCGTTCTCTGTCTATCAGCGAACTAATTTTGAATTTACAGAAAAAAATAGTGTGATAGATTTTCAAATTATTTGAAACGCATAACTATTAAAAACCAATAATTTTTTCATTGATTTATCTTCTAAAAATACCAATTAGTTATACTATCTATGATACTTTTCAATGAAATGCGGTCTTCTTATGTAATTCCTGCCATGAAAATCGTGTAAAATTGCTTCAGTTTGACTTCATATATTATTAACATAAATGAAAATTTTTTCAAATTTGATCTATGGAGGACCTTTTTTAAGATTTTATCTAATATTATATTAATGAAAATGTCATGTTAATTATTCAAGAAATATGTAATATGCGTTTAAAAAACTTGGATTTACACATTTTAAAAAATGTTCAAGGGTTGTTGTTCTAATAGCATTTTTTCCAAATACATTTTTGAATTTTTTCTCTATGGACGACCTAGTTTACATACCATCTAAAAAAATGGTGTAATTTTTTTTTGGTTTTTTTTTTTTTTTTTTTTTTGTTGCCATTAACGTGAAATAGTGGCAAGAAAATAGTCATAAATCATAAAAATCGTATTTAACGTGCACATGGAGCCTTAAGGTAGGCATTATATGTAGCATACAGTAAAGTACATTTCTGTGAGAAATATTTTTTTGATAATCCTTTGCTTACATGGACGCCACGCTTACATTCGAAAAACTGGAATTAGACGACCAATAAAAATGTTCTTGCCTTGACATTGCTGCATTTAACTGTAGACCTAACAGACCTATTTTTTTTTTTAATTAGAACTCATATCCTATTCATCACCACCCACATCCCCACTATTATTTATAGCACTGTCACACACTTTTCACTCAATTAGATACGTAGCTTTTATCATTCCAGTCTAAATATTAATCAATACATCTTTTTCGTACAAATCATCTGATTTATGGAATAATTTAATATCATCATCTCATATTCGCCTTTTTGCATCAACAAAGAACCTTTCCTGGCATCAAAACAAATCAATTTCGCTTCATCCCGATCAAAAATTTTTTGTTAATATAATTAAATTTTGATTTAGTTTGATGTCTGGTGCCGCAGTAGGTGGCAACACACAGTGGGTAGTATGCCGCTGTGTTCTCAATTTTTATTTCAACATTTTGAAGGAAAATACATCGAATTAACGAGAAAATATTATGCACGCTGTGATCATATCTATCGTCCTTTATTCGTAGATATAGTCAGTCTACTTTTACTTTCTACTTTCTCCGATTCTTCATATAATAGATAAGTAATAGGCGAATTGATGGAATGTCGTTATTTGACGATTCCGAATATGCTCTATTCGAAAGGGACTGTGGGGGTGTGTATTGAATCAACCAAGAACCTTTTTATGGGTAATGGGATACTCAAGTGGGCTCTGGCTATGAATTATTCATTCGATATGATGTTGTCCTTCGGCACACACATACAAATAAGTAATTTCATTTATATGCGATTCAAGGCAGCACATTTCAAGCCAGACATCAACAAATAGAGAATTTTTAAAAACGAAATCAGTTCAACTTCAATAAATTATTCGTTGATTATAAACGGTTTTTTAGTACTGAATCTTGCTATTTGATAACTAAAGAAAAATTCATATAAACTCTGCGGACTAAAATATGTACACGGCCTTGTGTGCGTTTAACAGCTTTGATAAAAAATCTGAAATGATAACGAAGTAATTTCTCTTTTTTTGAAATTGTAAATAGTATCCAAGGATCTATGCGGCTGAGGAGCTACTCGAAAACTCAATTACGCAATACCATAATATTTTATGTTATTGCATGTTTGAGTCTTTGAGATTTCGAGTACCGGAATGGGTATGCCGAACAGTAGGAACACACTGGCCAGATGCGGAAAAAGTTTAAAAGTATTGGTATCTTATAAGAATTTTTCAGAACAGATAGACCGTTGGACTATGAAATTATTTCCTTTCCCTAGAAGATTCCATCGTTTCGATACATGTGTGAGGTGGATCGAATACTTTTCATTCCGACTGATTTATTTTTCTATCTACTTAACTAGATACAAAATCAGAGACTGCAATAAAATTATTCATTTGATTACTGCTTAAAAGTTAAAAAATTTAAGCATTTGTATTTTTTTCATTTTCGTATTAATACCACCTAAATAAAAATTGTTGTGTAAACATCAAACCTTTCTTAAAATTCTTCTACAGCTACTTATATAACGACACACCACGAGTATTACCACAAGCATGATAACAATCGTTACTTCTTACACTGCATGCTAAAAGTAAAGATTAAATATTTTTTCTTACACATAACAAACCATAAAGAAACTAAGCCCATGAAAAATAAATTTACTGATAACTAGCAAAATAAACAGCGCTTTTTTATAGCAGCCTCAGAAAACCGCAAGAAAAAGATTCATTTCAGTTCAGTTTAAATTACACGGTGTCGATTAAATGTACCTATTTGAAATTCGAGTGCGAACGTTTCGAAATTAATGGTACTGGGAAATTGTCGAGAAATAATTCCCAAAAATTTACAAAAATATCGTCAAAATTGAGTTCGGAATGATTGATATATCAAGTAAGTTTGAGAAAAGAGCTTGGGAGTTTATTTTAGTGCATTCTTTTTAGTTTTTACGTGGTCAAAACAATCGAAATTTAATGTATCAAGTGAATTTTATAAAAATGTTCTGATTAATTGCCCGGATATTTATTAGCCAAGTGCGAAATTGGATATCTAAAGAGGGGGATCCTAATTTTGTTTAATTATACAAAAAAAACTGAGATTACCGATTGAATTACGTATGGCTTAAATTAGAACAAGTGCATGGAATAATAAAGATAAGATGGAATAATAAAGTTATTTATAAGCTTAAAAATGACGAAAAGTATTACATTAATAACATTTCACTCTTCTGAAATGTTCTAATTTTATTAATAAATTTTATTCTTATTATGTTTGTCCTTAAATAGTTATAAAATTATTTATTGGAGTCTTCGTGAAGATAAATTTATTTTTATCTTCCGTTTAGTTAACGTGAGCACGTGTTGGCAAATTTATAGGTACTCCGAATGAATTAGAAAAAAATTGTTATTACAGATTAAAAATAATGATAATTAGCATTTTTTTTTGTAGGTACAACTATTAAAGGCACGTGTCGGTAGTATACCTATGGGGCTACAAAGGAGACAGTTGTTCCAGCAGCTCTATTTTTTATTTATTAATTCAAATTAAAATGTTGATCCTTGTATTTCTTGCATTAAATTTTGTTTATAATTTCCCTGCCGTCGGGAAAACAATATTAATGTCACGAAGGTGGTTAAAAACTAAAAAAAATCGACCCAAAGTCACGAAATTTTAAGTTACGTTATTGGTGCGAACGCATATTTGAACTTTCGGTAGTCCATAACAGTCGTGAGTTTGAATCTAACACAGTTTATAAAAAGAAAAATAATTATTGAACAAAGTGGAATATTATGGAATAACAAATTGTTATAAAAATAATAATAATAAAAATTACTCTGTTCAATTATTCCATTTTTACTAATACCTGACTTACATTGCTCTAAATTTGGCAAAATTTTAAAATTCCAAAATTTTGAGATTTATAAAAAAATTTGAGAGAAATCTCGAGTTTTTTCAATTTTTATATTTCCTACAGTTCACAGCTTTCATCACATTATTCGCTGTTACACAAATGAAAACCATTTAAAGTTCTTGCAGAGAAGTTTTTAGTTAGCAATCTTTGGATTTAACATTACTATTTTTAATTATTGAATAAAAGCAACAGAATTTCTTTCGAGAAACTTTTAAATTGTTGTTAAGTGGAATACTCCACACTCATAACAGCATCATCATTAATGGCGCGACAGCCCAAGTTAGGCCCTGGCCTCCTGTCATGACATAGTCCTGACTTTCTCCTCATACCCATTTAACAATATCGCTTTTCCAAATCCTTATCCTTTCATACCCCAGTCTCAAGTTGTTGAGCGAAGAAAAAATCGGGCGAATGGACGACCGTATAATATCCCAAATTCGATCAGAGAAAATATTATCGAAGAGACCAAAACCCGATTTTGGCATTGTAAGAGGAACTTTTAAATCATCAGATTTTTCTATCGTGGTATATCAACCTGTCACTACCGATGTTATTGCAAAAAAATAATAAAGTACACTTGGCAGATTAAACATTTAAAGTGTTTACCCTGTAATACCCTGCATTATACCATTATACATACAAGTTATACATATACAAAAATAAATGCAGTGAAAAAAACTGGGTTGCCAACGATTTTCAGTTGGTTATGTGCACCCGTCGTCACGTAGTGTTCTCGCCTGATAGTTGTACAACTTTTATTCAAAAGGATATCGTCCAGCAAAATAAAAAACTACAAATAAAGGAAATTTGTTACTCCGAACAGAACAAAGAATATTCTCTTGATAATCGGAGTATAAATAAATGAAAAAGGACAAACAAAATAGAAGGATGGATGTTAGTATGCCAAAAAGCTTTGCCTACATCGGATCGCCTAATACTCACGGGTTTTAAAATAAATATTAGCTAAGTGACAAAAGCAGAAAAACTGGTCACTAAGTGTTAAAAAAAAGTTTGAATAAAAATTTTATGATTTTATCCAAATAATTTTTTACATCAGATCGTAGCAGTGCAGTTTTTTTTTAAATTAACCGCAAGCTATATTGCTACCTCCAAAATAAATAAAGATAAAAATAAATTGTTTGCGACTTGGTTCCAACTATATTCTCCCCTCGGTTCTGGCAACTAGTGCTCATCACCTGGGAAACACCAACCACAATAAAACATAAAAAAATCACCATATATCATGATGAAGTAAATACTTTAATAATTCTTTAAAAACAAATACCGATAATTTTTGTCTGCTGATTGGAAATTTGTACGATATGGTTACAAATTTACATAATGAATACATTGTATGATCAATTCAACGTCGCGAACAAAACATATTTAATATTTCGCAATTTTATTTATTGCCTTTACCGTCTGTATAAACAGTTCCTACAGTAATTAAATATTAAAAATTTTCACGTGACTCCCACTTTCCACCTGAACCCATTCTTATTCTCCCTCACATAACATTACCATTGTTAATTTGCAATGTAGATATTTCCTTTACAAAAAAAAATCATGTGTGTAAATGGTGTTATTTTATAATCGCACTATCTTAGGAACGTTATCTTAGAGAATGCCGTAGCTTTATATAAATATAAATCGTAAATTTAATTAAGATATTTTCAGTTCATTTTTGTCTGCTTTTACAATTTAAAAGTACATATTAAATTTGGGGTACAAAAAAAATAATTATATATGTAGGTATAATATATCTTTAAAATTTCAAAGCTGTATTTTATGTTTGTGTAACGTAAGATGACTTTCTTGTGGAATTTTGTCTTTTAAGAAATAGTTTGTTTTATTCAGATTTTTATGACTAATAATAAGATAGCTCAAATATACCATAGTTCAATTGCATGACTCATAAGGACTTTCTTTAGTCATACAAAATTATTTGTATAAACTGTGTAGATAATAATTATTATTATTAACTGAGTAATATATAGATATATGAGTCATAGTTAAATTTGGGTATTTAGCGTTTAAATATTTAAATATGTTATCACACTGCAAACTATTTTTTTAAGATTATTCGCCGTCTTGAAGTATGTTCTTTGCTCTTAATAATCGTAGATTTTGAACTAGCATTACAAAGTCATCGATATATGAGATATACGTAATATTTGTGGGCAAGTAGAGCGGGTTGAGGAGATGGAGAAGTGCTTGACGAGTTTTCTAGACGAAAAGCTGGAAGTAAAGAAATTATTCTGACTTAAATACGTTTTTGTCACGCTTAACAACGAATTCGCTCGGTTTTCACTTTATTCGAAACCTAACTATCTATCTAACTTGCGCGCTCCTGAAGAGTTTTTATACTGAAAATCTCGAGTCCATTCGATGGTGAGTGTGAAGTATGCGCTTCTTGGATATTATATAGTTGTGATTCTCTTGGAAAACTTCGATTTTATTGATAAACCGGGTTGTCAGGGTATGGATATAAACAATTCTTAGAAAGCGTATGCGACTTTTAAATATGAAAATTCGAAAGAAACACTACAAGACTGTATTTTCGCTGTTGAAGAACCACTGTAGGTATTCATTTATTTTTGTATTTATTTCCAGTGCATTTAAAAATTGTAGAAAAAAATATAAGTCAGTAAAAATACGTTTTATTCTATATAGCGCAACTTCAGTGTGATTTGCCTTTTAATTGTTTCTGTACTCTGTTCTATACCGCTTTTCACTATAGATTATTATCGGTTTATATCCAGTAAGTTCAAAACAGTTCAAATAACCAAGTTGTGTCAATATGATTTTCGTAGTATCACGTATAGGTACACCTGTAGTATCCACATGACCATGTACTATTTTACTCTCGTAATCATGTTTTTAAATAGCCGTGATATGTTCTTAATCTACTCCATTTAAATTACACTATACGTAAATGACTACAATATATAAATTTAAATAGTGATTGTAAAATTCTTTGGCAAATTAAAGAATTGAAAAGTGCAAGATGATTCTACTTGAAGGTTTTCAAAATGTTAACTAATTTCATTAGATAGATCAACAGTCCAAAAATGTGCTAAAGGATTTATACCTAATGTAAATTAGCACGTGCCAATATTCTTGATGCGTGTATTGTATGATATAATTCTATGTGTTCAATTAGATGCTAAGTCTAATATCACGCAAGCTATAATATAACAATACTGAAGTCAAATATGTAGATCAACAACGTGGAAAAAATAAACAGAAAATTCAAGTTAAACACAGAAAATAAGTTGCTAATTTATATTACAGGCGATACTTTTAGTTATAAGATGCTTGACTACAGCGGACTACAATTAACACAAACTTCAGATTAAAGAATATAAAAAAAAAATGAGAAAAGATCATATATTCCTGCCATTGTTCTAACCAAGAATTAATAAATTTTTTTTTATTTCAGTTTAACTGGTTAAGTATCAGTAATTATAGAGACAAATAAAAATTATTTAGTTTAGTTCCTTAATAATAATTTTAAGTCTTAATAAATTAATAATCAAACAAATCGGGTCTATGCTCTGAAATAATGCTAGAGTTACTTCATTACTCAACCAACGGAACACTAGAAGGTGAAGTGGTCAGACACACGCTCGTCCGTGATTATTACCCCGATTTTAAGTTCAATATTCACACTACATTGACTTCTTAACAATTCAAAATGTAAAAACTCTACAGCTTTTAAGACAATTTCTTGTGATTCTTGTGATCTTTCAGTAACTAAGACCGTAAAGTAATTGTATTATTGTAATTTCAGAGAAGAAAAGAACAAAATTGTTTTGAGTTATTCATTATGCCCGTTTGCGTCGAAACTATTTTGAAAATTATGCTAACAATGTGCAAGATAATAATTCCATGGAGTAAATAATAAGTGAATTCCAGCATTGTTATAGTTCGTAACAATCATAAAAATTCCTCAAGAAAAACAGACGAACACAACTTAATGCCGAAGAATTTCCAAGTACCCACTTAACTTTTTCGTCGAGCTGCTTTTTAGCTCATTAATAGATTAACTCGCACTTGAGGATCAATTGCCTGTAAATGGAAAATATCCTTTTGTTTTCGCTCGCAGCCAAAAACTTCCAAATTTCAGATTCGACTTCATTTCGCGCCATTCAGTCAGTTCATTTAAAAAGTTTCCTCCCGATTGACGGAAATGCCGCTTATTTGTCTCGAAGATTGCTCCTTGTTTCCTTTCCTGTCGTCGCAGCTCATGCTGAAGCATCTATCACACCAGATATCGTTACGTTTTATATGAAAACCACTTTTGTGCCCATTCATTTGCTCGAATGTCACTCTCCTGGCATCGAGTCCTCGAATACCGAAAAAAAAAGTTTGCCATTTGCGTTGAGGATTTTGGTGTATAAGTGAGGCATCCGAAAAGGATTTGAATATACAAAGGAGTCGGGGTAGAGTGAGGGGGTAGTAAAACTTGGAATACATTTCCGTCTATTGTTAATTGGTAAACTTCCATTCGGATTTAAACTGTTTTAGAGCTGTCTGTTGGATGAATTAATTCGAAGAACTTTTGATTGTTCAGTCGCTTTTAGTGAGTTGTAACTAATGTGTTTGTTGAAGAGTAGGTATTTGTTTTGATGGGAGTTCGGCAATGGGGTATTGAAAGTCGAGTGGAGTGTGGCTAACACCAAAGTACTGCCATTTGTGTAATCAACTTTAGTTATTTAAGTGATTGATGTTTTAAAACCAAACAATTGTCGTGCTGCGTGTTTTTAACAGTGGTGCGTTCAATTTGGATTTGACACAAAATCAAAAAGAGCCTACAGCCAAAATAAGGAAACAATTCGAACACCAGTGCTTCTCAATTATCTTATAGAAAACTTACTATTATAACATAATTGAGAAGCACAGTGTTTGTGCTTCTCAATTATGTTATAGAAAAGTTACAATTATAACATATTTGAGAACCACTGATAATCTTCGATTTTTTTGACCCCGATCCCATTCAGATCCCAAGTTAATTTTTTGATATGTTTTGTAAAACAGTATAACCTACAAAATATAAAAAAATTTAAAAAAACGATATCGTCAATAATTATGAAGTTTTTTTAAATCTTTTTTCTGATTTAAAAAGGAAACAATCGCACATTGAATTTAAGCAGTTACTTCTTGGAATCTGAGCCATTAAATTTTTGTGGTACGTGGGGGTACGAACGTACCCCTCTCGTACCCCTCTAATTTCCAAATTCACATTTTCGCTCACCATATCGTCAATTATGAAGTTTTTTTAAATCTGTTTTCTGATTTAAAAAGGAGACAACCACACATTTAATTTAAGCAGTTGGCATCTATTAGAATTTGAGCCTTTAAATTTTTCTTTACGTGGGGGTACGAATGAGATATTAAAGAAAAAAGAACAAAATCGTTATCCTTGAAAAAAAAAATAGAGGGATAATTTTTTTTTTTTTTTTTTTATATAACGAAAATTTTGATTGAAAATCTTAAAGCAAAAAAAAAATTTCAAAATCGTCAAAATGGTCAAAATTTGGCCAGCGAGAGGGTTCAGTGGCTAAGCGCACTAGTCTACAAATATTGAGGTCGTGGGTTCAAATCCCACTTTATCACCCGTGGTTTAAGTAAAAAAAAAAATATATTTTTCAAACAGTAACAGAACCCGAAAAGGGTTGAAGAATAAGGTATACAGGGTGATTCAGAGCCACTACAATAATTTTACGAAATATAACTGCAAATGTAAATGAAATGATTGCCAATTCATTTTGAAACATACTGTTGAACCATATATGCAATGAGTTGTAATATAACGGTGTTTTATTTTAATATACTTTTTTAAGGGTATGTTTTTCCAGTCTTTGTCAACTTTAGCTTTGTCAAATACCAACCATGCGTTCAGATGAACACACATATGATCTATCACACTTAGGTTTTTGGTTGGCAATAGAACAAAGTACCTACATATTTTACTATTAAAAACACAATGTAGTATCTACAATAATAATGGCAATAATAATTTACCCACGGTTTCGTTCTATGTGTCATATCTTGCGATTTCAAAGTACACAAAAAACCACACAGAATTTCATCAGGTTGGTTAGTTTGGTCATCAAAAAAATCGCTAATATTAAACAACTAATTGGCATGAACCATCATTCATTCACCGGCAATAGTAATTGAAACGTAAAGCAACAATGAAATGGTGAAATTTTACAACATTATGAAATTACACTTGATTGTCGTTCAGAATAAACTTTTTATTTAAATAGGAAATGTAATGTTATTTCAACAAAAACAGTTTACGTAGGTACTTCTTTTAATTGGAATTCTTTACAACAGCATTCGAATTTCCACTAGTAATATGTAATTTTTTAGATGACTAATTGCAATAATCATAATGACTAACATTAAATTAAGCTGAATACGCGATGTATAGCTCAAGCTAAGCTTATAGTACGTTTGTAATATTATACGCAAAGCACGGATGCGAACATAAAAGCAACACTATGAGCTCAACAGGTAGATATTTTCGAGAGTGATCTTATGAGTTGAGCTTAGTACGAAACTTCTAAAAGTGTTTTACGGTCAAGCTAATATTTACCTGGACAACGTGTTATCGAATTAGGTAGTACCTGTTAATTTAGTCGCACAAAATTAGATACATTCGGTTATCTTTCGAATTTAATCTGATATCAGGCTCTGTAAAATAGATCATCCGGACTCACCTCTGCCGGTATTCCAATCGGAACCGTTCTCGCTAGAGCATCAACGCTTAAAGCGTCCAGTTATTTCTGTGTTTGTGTTATAAAAATAAAGAATAAATATTTTTCGTTTAAAATAATATGAAACGTAAATCGATTGCGTAAATATAACTATCGATTTTAGCAGCAATTATATTTATTAAGCGCCAATTGTGATAATATTAAAAGTGCATTTAAGTGCTTAAAAACCGGCAGCTTAAGATATTAACGTCGCAGTATGTTTACTGTTTCGAGTAGTGCAAGACATGCGTCATATGGTGGGTGTTTTTCCAATTATCATTAATATTTATGGAGGGAAAAAAGAATATGTATTATTATCTGGAAAACATTAATTAGTTTCGTGATTGTGTTTAAATTAAAACATGTGTTGTTTTTCTCGAAACTTTGTGATAAAAATCATTTAGGTACATATTTACGCTCTAAGTGTTATTGTGACATTGGGTGTTGAATAGGAAGCCTCTACGAGCACTTTCCGTTTTAAAACTGTCAGTAGTATTTACAGTGTCAGTTAGAAGTGAGAAACGTATCCTAAAGATTTCGCACCGGTCCACATGAGCACAGCGGTAAATACAGTAATAAGAGGGTAAATCTTATCAAGAGTATATATAAACAAGTATAGTTAACTTAAGACAGCGGCTCGAAAACAGTGATATTGCCATATTCATAATTAAACGCTGTTGTCAATTACGACTTATTCAAAACAAGCTTTCACTTTTACACGGTTACAGCTGAGAGCATGTATTAGTCACTTCTCGAGTCATCTAATGTCAATGAATTTTAAAACGGGTTTTCAACAAATATATTCACATTTTATTAATATAATGATTTTTTTGAATGTCATGTATTTTCTACTAGACTTGTCTAAATTTTAAACCGCTTTTTACATATCATTTTAAGTTCAATATACCAAAAGAAAAGAATTTACTATATACCCACTGATATACAATTTGTTTAAAGTTTATTAAATTGAGTTTTATTTTGTTAGATACTTGGCTTGTTGTGTGTTGTGTTGTGCTTAGATGTGGGAAGACACGCAGAAAAGAAGCGCATCTTGGTCATTCAGGCCACCATGACTCATTATACTCGAATCCCCAGTCACTTATGGCGAAGAGAACTGTATGTCATGCTGTCAAAAAATTGACAAACAAAATTTGACAAAAAAATTTGATAAACAAAATTTGACAAACAAAATTTTACTAAAAAATCAAAAAAGAACAAACACAGATTTACAAATAATAATTTCCCTATTTTTAAATTTAATTTTTGGTAAATTTTTTCACACCACATTTTAAATTGTAAAACATATTTTTCCGGGGTTTTTTGTAGTATGTACCGAAAAAATGTTTTCATATTTTTGAAAAAAAATTTTGCGTACATTTAATATCAAGACTAGAGGTGCTTCGATTGCAATCTTCAATCAAACAAATTAATTGGATAGAGAGAAATCTATATAAATCCCTTAGTCTCGTACCCAATTTATACAAACATCCCGATTTTGTCATTTTGTTTATCGTCACTAAACCACGAGTTTCTGTGCTTGATGATGGATGAACTACCCCGTCCTGCAATCGGAAACGAAGCAGCCGTCGAAAAAGAAATCCCGAATCTCACAAGATGGAATTACATCGGTGACATGTCAGCTTTCAATATGTACAACGTAATGCTCTCTCCTATACTATCGCCTCCTTCCCAAGCTATCGCTCCGCCATTCGAGCTAAAGGACATTCTTTCTGCAAATTTCTTCGTGTCCTCCGGTAATCCGAAATTTTTTACATAGTCACGGTCAAGATTGATTCGCTCGGTTCAAACGTAAAGCCCGTCGGATTACCATGCAATTTGATAAAGTGCATTGGCTATACACGAGCGGGATAACGGCCCAGAGATGGATGATATTGGAGGGAAAAACCTGATGAAAAAAAAAACAAGTAGCGATTTCTTCTACCGCCAAATAACTCTACCCTTCGCAATGTATCTTTTTGCCATATTCTATCTAAACTCGAAGCTCCTCTACACTATCCCAATTTTCTATCCGACCGAGAGTGATGAATTGCATGATCAAAAAATCGTTTTGATCACTAATGCGATTTTAATTATGACCAAACTGAACAGACAATGTTACATTATAATTTCGGTATTACATTATGTCGGCGAAAGGCCATTACTCAGTATCGTACTAATACTTTTCGCTGGAAAAACCAAATTCAGCAGGACTGGTTCTGGTGCATTTGGACTTTTTAGCAGCACAAAATGAGCTGTGATTAATTTGCCATTCAATCAAAGAGGATGTAGTTCAGGTCCTGTATTTATCGTATTTAAATGTGACACTCATCCCATTGTCCGCACATAACGTACGAACCTAATGTTAATTAATTTGATGGTCTACCATCAACGACCACAGGGTTCAGTATTTATTTAAGGCAGCTTCTGTTTGGTCTGTTCGTTGAGGCAAAAGGTAAACTCTTTTTGGTATCATATTTGCCATAAATAATGGAAATCACTAATATAACATTTAATGACCTTATGGCTTGAACTTTCCCATAATAAATCATTGGACAAACATATTTATTTATGTATTTCCTTTGCATAGCTACTCGATAAATATTAATTTAAAATCGTAAACAACAAATTTTAACCATTTCAATTTAACATAATTATTGTGCGACATAATTGTTGCTTAATCGTTGGTAAAATCGGAAGCTCTTTCAAACAGAAAAAAAAAATCTAACGACTAAATAGCACTATCTCTTCACAGCTTAAATTTCAGCTACGTGTAGTAATACACGTCTTCTAATAACCGTCAAGTTATTAAAGTTTATTCTTATAATGCATTCAAAATAAATTGCCAGTCTGTGAAGCTTTAGGGCAAATAAAAATTCTCCGTGAAAAATAGTTGAATGTTTCGCTTAAATGGAAAATTTTTTCTTGGCTTTTGTTAAATTAAATTATTTATTAGGATGAATACGAAAATTAAATTTTAATGAGTTTTTATCAATTCGATAAATTGTGCATAATTTTACATGAAATTTTGTTTGAAATGGACTCTGTTTGTACTAATTACTGACCAGGAACAAATTTATTTAATTTATTGTAAATTTATGTAATAATTCGTGTGATTTTTTTTTATTTATTTTTAACATTAAATTTTTTTTTTACAGTGATGACAATCGAGGAGACGAGGCGATCACAGCGACCTTATCGCTATGGACTTATATTACTTTGCTGCGGAGCGCTTATAAACTGGCTTGGACTTACAGAAAACTACGGATTGTCAATACGTTATTTAGGTGTTAGTTGTATTATTTGTAAGTATATTTTTTTAATTTTGAATATATAGAAAATTATTAATAAAATATTTCATTTACAGGTGGTGCAATCCTAATATGTACTGCAATGTGCTGTTGGCTAAATACATCAAATAATGGAACAGCGGAAGGGGATAATGTAAGTTTTTTCTCCAACTTTCAATTTAATTGTAAATTTGTGAGTCACCATTCAATTTTAATTCCTGATATTTCCCTCTCCAATGTCAATAAACTTGTACAGTACTTAAAGACCTATTACAGTAGTCAGCTTTGTTCTTTCCAAATATTCTGTCGGCACGTAGACGCATTGCTATTGTAACAGATTAGGAGCAGTTAAGCTAACACGTCCAAAGTATCAGCTTTTTACTTCATGATTCAGACGTTTTTGCTTGGTCATAAAAGTTTGCATGAAAATACCCAAAAAAAAAAAATTATTCAGAAAAAAAAGAATTTAATTCTGGCCTCTTTGAAGATTACTCTCTCCCTGGCTTAGTCAGCTGTCGTAAGACTAGTCAACCTAAGCCAAGATACCAACTAAAAAAAAAATTTTTCGGACGGTAATTTCCAACCCACGATTTCATAAACTGTTAAACCTAGACATAAGTGAAGCTGACTATAAGAACAGGTTTTAAGTATTCCAAAAGTCTATACTCTGTCGAAGCGGTTATTTGTCACATGTTATTTGTTACATGTTTGTTTTTTTATGATTAATTTTATAGTGGTTTTCTTTCCCTATTTGTGTTGGCAACACAGAAAACATACGTTTCGTCTTATGAGTAGACTTGTAGCAAGTCTATTCACTACTCAAGTCACTTGTTATACGAATTATATTTATGTACATACCAACTAATTTGTTCAAACCAGAGTTAAGATTTTATTGCAAAGTTGCAATCGATAATAGAAAGTTATTTTAACATTAATTATAACCACTCTTATCTTCTTTTTTTCCAGGACAATGAGAACGCAATTCATGTCATCGCTGTCCACAGTCCCAGCAGTCCGATAGAGAAGCCACCGTCCTACGAAACCGTCACTATTGAACCACCATCATATGATGATGCTATTAAATTGAATCCTAGTCTTCTAATACCTCGACCAACTGAAGAACCACAACAGGTTGGATGTAGTCAAATACAAGAAGCGTCTAGCAGTCTTACAAGTGTGAAAAGCGAAGAGCCACATGCTCAAAATTCCTTAAGGTGACCTATGACTTGTACCATCTAATGGAATTCCCTAGCTTTTAAGCTCAATGTACTTTCTAGTCATTAAGTATTATGTGAGTCGAGACTTCATAATATAAGTTTTAATTTTACTAATTCGAAATATTATGGTAAATATAGTGATTTTTTATCTAAAAGAAAAGTTGGAATCTTACTTTTTCATACTCCCTTCAAGAAGTTGGCCAGTTACCTCGATTGACAATTGTTTTCATTAATCCTACATCGACCCAAGAAAAAAGATCAGAAGAAAACTCAGATGAAACGTAATGTCCTAAATTTGATTGGAAAATATTTTCGGAGAAGCCAAGACCTCATCTGGCTGTCGCACATCGAGGAAAAGCAAGCTGATCTGACATGTGGTAAAAAAAAAATTAAAAATCCGTAAAAATCATCGTCCGCTTTTCAAAATTGTCGTAATCACAATTAATATATAAAAAATTGAACATAAAAGCCGGACCATATCGTAACGAATCATATCGATCTGGGTTAAAGTCCCTTTGTCGTATGTTGGCCCAGACTCACACATATCCTAGGTCATCGGCGCAACACTAAAAACTCGCTCTGATGTGAAACTTACCTAATCACCCGGAAATATTGCCTAATGGGTAGTTAACATGATTTTCGCTTTTCAGGGCATTCCCCATCACAGGACTCCCTACATGCTACAGATATAGAGTCAGGCTCCGATAAGAGTTAGCTGCTTTGAATACGGCTATTTCTGCTCTATGTGAGCCATGCGGTGGAACTGGAAGAGCATCCTAATAGCTCCTGGCTGGTCTCTGTCTCAGTGAATAGTTTCAACCCAGGGATCAAGCAAAAAGTGTGCTTTCATTTGCGTACAAAATTTCCCTATCGCGTTATCAGGAATCTTTTTATATATACATGAACATGAAAATGATGGTGGTGGTATCCTTTTGTGTCCCTTTTAACAAATATCGGTTTCTATAGTGCGATTTTTTTTCTGCTTGCACCATCAGGAACATAATTCATCGCAAAACATACAGGACAATGAGAAAAGGAAAGCGAGGTGTATCCAACCGATGGAAGATAGGGCGCTTCTTTGTTAAGTACTAAGAATGTAATTTGCCTCGTTACAGACGTTATTAATCGAGATTGCCAAGATTACGAACCCAAGTGACCTTATGTAGGACAAAAAAAACCGTCAATTTCCCGTCCAGGACACGACACTAAGATGAGGCGGATTAATCATTGCCTAGGTAGAAGCTCAAAGGTATCCAGTATAAGATGAAAACATGCGGTCGAACAGACATTAGTGTAACAATAGAAATTTTGTGGCTTAATCCGCAAAAGGCAGGACCTTAACGATTTGCCGAGAGTTTCTGGCTGGCACCCTATGATGGAACGTATGCAAGGACTTCCGTTCGTTGATGGAATTGAGCTTATGTTAGGAAGTTGGGTGTTTCTGGGTGTTTTTTTTTTTGCTCCTGGAAGGAAGGAAGAGCTATTCCGGCTCCTGGGATATTATCTCACAACCATCTGACGACATGGTCCATTAAAGAGCATTGCTCGAAATAAATCAAACGGAGCAAGCTGTAACGCGGATGGTTCATGGCTCATGGACTTAGAAGCTATAACCTTCTGCGGAAGAGAACAACACCCAAAAATGTATTGTAATTTATTTTATATTCAAAATCACATGTTTTTATTGTTAGTAAAACAAATTTTATTATGTTGCCAAAGTGGCTATTGCTATAATTGCATAGTATAAGCAATTCGAAAAATACTAGCAACTATACTCGAAAAATCTGTAGCTGTTTACTGTATAAGGTCTGGTGGTGCCCCAATTTCAATAATTATTTTATTCACCAAAATTGCGGAGGGCAATCATTTCAGTAGTAGCAACTTACTACAAAGAGTGTCAGATGACCAGAAATGCTTAAAAATAAAGATGCTAAGTAGAGATGGATCGTTCATGAGTGAACTGTTCCAAAAGAGCAGTTCATTGATGTGAGTGAGTGAACAAACTCACTCCTTTTAGTGAACTGTAGTTCGTTTCGCCAAGTGACACCGCTTGGAAAGGAACTAATTCATTTGCGATGTGAAAACTAACTTGAAAAGAACTAGTTATTTCGTGAGTGAGGACCTTTTTTATTGCTCATAACATTCACTTAGAAATTGAAAAGAACTAGTTTATTCGAGAGTGACGCCTTTTTTTTCTCATCACACATTTACTCCGAACTTGAAAAGAACTAGTTGATTCGAGAGTGAGGCCCTTTTTTTTTCTTTTTTTTTGCTTATCACATTTGTTCCGAACTACATACATACTTCATTCGTGATTGAGGACCTTCAAAAGAACTAGTTCTCTTCGCCGGGGAAGTGAGCTTCAAAAGGAACTCAAACTAGTTCACTGAACTACTTCGTTTCAATGAGTGAGTCGCAGTTCACTCACTCACTAAAAGTATTTGTGTTAAATAAGGCAATTTCGATCTACAACGAACTACCTGTTGATCTCCAACAATCGGCCAATCAATTTAAACTCAAACTCAAGCATTTTTTATCTAATAATTATTAAAACTTTAACCACTTAAAATCGTTTGCTTCACTAGTTAAATAAATTCTAAATTTTTTATTACTCAATCTATTTCGCCAATCACTGTTGTTGCATTTAATCTATTAATTTTCTTTTGTTTCCACTTTCTTCTCTTTTACTTTAACTTATACCTATGTATATAATAACTACGATCCGCACGAGCTTAGCTCATGGATTAAATTAAATAAATTATTATTATTGGTGTCTGTGGGATTTCCAATGTTTCTACAGGCTAGGCAAGGAATGATCGTGGGGTTTAAGATGAGCTTATGGGCATGAAAATAATACAAAAGTTTTTGCTGTTTAAAAGTCTCATACAATGACCTCTGAAATTTAGGTCATACTAATCATCGTTAGTCAAATAACCCTTGAATCAAATCGGAAATTAAATCTTTTTTCAAAAATACACCTAACGAAGGTACATTGTATTTAAAGTTTTATACAAGCACAGTTGCTTATTACTCAGTCTATGATTAATAAAATTCTATTTAATCATAAAAATGTTGTAGACTAAAACATATGTATACTATACATATAACATTGCTCATTATTTAATTCAGTCCCTCTTCTCTTTTAAATCATAGGAACTAGGAGGCGCATAATACAACCTATTTCTATAGAATTCAATATCATGTCAGTTTTTCTGCAATATAATTTCCGATAATTAAAATTTAATAATGATATAATTGATAGCATTACTCTCGAAACTAATAAAGCTTCGGTCTGTCTGATTAAGCATTAAATTTCAACAGCTGACCACGACCTATGAGCTATAAATTTATTGTTTTTCCAGATTTTCAATTGAATTTCCGTTTTACATATTCTCCATTTTTTTCCATATTATTTCATACAATTTGAATATTTATAGTTTGCAATTTTCAGAGTATATGTCGCATTGATTTTATTATATTTTTTATCTTTTTTATAGAGATTCGCAAAATATACAAACAGAAATGATAATAAAGTTTCGCGTTCAATTTAACTATCGTATATATTTATATATATATTGAAAATGTAGCTACCTACACTCTCAATAGCTTCCAAAATGGAAAACACAGGGAAAAAAAATTATTTAAATAAATGACCTCTGAGTTTTGTATACGCATACCTTTAATCGGTTTAAGCGAAAATAAATTTGCGTGTGTGTTGCGTGGTCAAACCGCGGTTTATCGAGTGCCCTAACAAATTTATTGAATTTTATGCAGCTTAATGTTATAATCGGGAAAAGGCTCAAAGGGAGATTCAATTGAACGCCGATTTTCTATTGAATCCTGATTTATGCATAGGTCCGTAGATACATGCAATATTTTGTTGGCATTTTAGAGAATTCGATTGTTAAATTGTTCAAATTTGTACCATTTTAAATAAATGGTGTAAAATGTATAACCAAAAAAGGGATTTATGGTCAAAGATAAAAGCAGTGTTTATCGTCGATTGAAATTATTATGGAAAATTTCTCTCTATTATTCAATAATTGTTTCTTCGTATATTTTATGTTTCCTCCAATCGATTTATGTCCTACGAACCGAGTTTTTTTCGTACTGTTCCATAACAGTGTTGTTTTTTTCGAGAACAGGTTGATACCCGATCCCCAAACCATTTTTCCTCTCGACTATGATAAATAGTTGAATTTATTTTTCCAGAACTGTAAATACACCCTTCGCCCTTATGTAAACAAATTGATACTTTCGAAATTAAATAATCCGAATATAATGAAATCAGTCATAGTAAACTGCGTGCACGATACTCGTTCAGTTATAATGAACTCAATTAGAGTCCAAACACAAAATTAATTACCTTATCATCAGTGTATGACAATCTACAGCTTACAGGCTGTACCGAAACTCCCAGCCTGTCCCTGGTTTCATCCCAGGTCGGGATGCATTCGAAATTATTAAATTCTCATCAATAATAAAGCGTGTGGTGCATCTTGTCCATATGTGAAAGCCCAGTCGCATATACGTTCATCCGGTTCACCTATGCAACTATTATAGGCGGTGCAGCCTATCAGGTATAGCCCGAGTGAAGGTATGCCCCCATATGAGCTACGAGTGCATGGTCAGGTATTAACCCCGTGCAATACTATTTGCGGGATATAGGGGAGCTTAGTCTAACCAATATGACCGAGATATTGTTTACAAGTCCATTAAGGGAACAAAAGGATTACGTGTAGGTGGAATATAGGACCCGGTTTTCATTTAATTGTATTCAACCTGGACGAGACGCTAACAGCAATGCTACGCAATATACGGAGAGGAGGTTGAGCGGGTTTTGGAGACGACGAGCTCAGGTAGGCTCATATGTTACCGCATAGGCCGGGCAAATTCTGTTATCGATGACGACATTAATATATTTAATATAGAGAGAGAGCTATTATCGGGAAAGCCCAGCCATGCAATTTATCAAAATGTTAGGCTTCCCGGCTCAAAAATAATTCAATGTGGGATGGTAGGATGGTTACATTCGGAGAAGTCGTTGGAAAGGTTTCCAAATATAATAAAGCACTTTGCAGCGAAGTAATTACTAACTAACTTGCCAATATTTAAAATTCCCTGTGATAAACGCAATTATAGTTTTGAACTAAGAGCTTCTTAACATAATGGTACTTCCATCAAGAATAGCAAAAAATGACGACATTTGTGACCTTAAGCCGGCTACAGACTTCTCTTGCTTTTCTTTTTTTTCGCATTTCGTGAGTTTCTCATCTTATTTCAAAAAACACATGAACCTTGCGAGAACACGAGAAAGAATTGTACACACAATTCGCAAATTTCGCGTCTTCTCTACATTTCGTGAAGAGCAAGTTCAAACTTTTGACATTAACCACGAAAAACTAAAAACGCACGAGAAAGCCACGAAAAATCACCTCGTGTATTTTTTCTTACTTTCTCGTCAAAAACCCTTTGATGTCGTGAAAAAACCGCCTGCGGCAGAGAAAACGCACGAATCGCGAACAACGGAACGCGAGAAACTTACGAGAAACCTCTACACACTATTCACGAGAAAGACGCGAATGACGCGAAATAGGCGAAACGCGATAAGTCTGTAGTCGGCTTTACCGTCGCCGATTCTTTTGAAAATCGAAGAATATCAGTGCTTCTCAATTATCTTATAGAAAAATTACATTTAAAAAATAATTGAGGAGCACTATTGTTCTTTAATTTTTTTGACACTAATCCCATTAAAATTCCAAGTTAATTTTTTGGTATCTTTTGTAGCCTATAAAATATAAAAAAAAGGATTTTAAGATATTCAAGAATAAAGGAAAAAGCGTTATTCCGGAAAAAAAAAATGTTAAGGAAAATTTCTGTTCGTATATTTTTTTATATTGCGACAATTTTTATACTACAATCTTTAAAATAAGTCCCACTTTATTATTCTAGGATGCAAATTAACAGAGATATAAATTTCCAAAAAGGACTCGGACATCTTTTTTGCGAAATCTTTAACATAACTACTATAACTAACAAAAAAAATTAAATACTTAGAAACCAAAAAAAACATTTAAATTATATTTTATTTTTTCACTAATTCTTGAAGTGCATAAACATTCAAAGAATCGGCGATGGTGCGACTAGGCTTGCGCATTGTAGTTCACCTTAGTGATCGCGAACAAATTAGTTCCTGAGCCCTTGCGAACCAGATCGTACTTATAGTTCGCAGTTGACTGACGAAAGAAGAAGTTCCTTTCAAGTTCGGAGTGAATGTGAGGACCTAAAAAAAGGTCCCCACTCACAAAGGAACTAGTTCCTTTCAAGTTTGGAGTCAACGTGAAGACGTAAAAAAAGGTCCCCACTCAGGAGACAAGTGTCGAGTGAATGTGAGGACCTAAAAAAAAGTCCCCACTCGCCTACGAACTACTTAGTTCCTTGACACTGAATGTGATGACCTACAAAAACCAGCAGCTGCATGTTTCTAGGCGTGTAGCTCATAAACCTGTTGACAAATTAATTTGAAATTATATTGGTCGGTAGATTGGATGAACCCTTCGTAAGATAGATGGATTGGAAATTGGGGTTGGTATGGTTAACCTCTGTTACTCCAGCCACAGTTGGGCCTATTGTGACATCCCCGAATTGACTATGATTCCTCTTCAATCCCTGCGTTTTCAATGAATCCTAGTATTTTGCGATAAATGGTCAGGAACTCCGATGGGTCCACGAAACCCTGACCGAAGTGACGAAGAAACCACTCCTACTATAACTACTATCAAAAATTCGCAGATATCGTGTTTTTGTTTTATTTTGTGAACCCCGTTCGACTTCTGCGTCGAATTTTAATAAATCTAATCTACGTGGTATATGGACAAGTAGTTTTGAAAAAAAAAAGGATAAATAAATAAATAAATTGTATACAAGAAATAAAAATTTAAAAAAAGACTCACCACATTTATTTCTGGTCGCTCTTTCGCATTTGTTTAACTTTCTGACACTTTTACTTTCGATATTATTTTTATACTCTAGATGAAATCATATAGAGTATTATAAGTTTGATCCAGCCGAAAAATAGAACCAAGCCTCGGACAAAAAAAAGTTATATGTTATTTTTTGTTTATTTGTGGCGAAAAACCTCAAATCCGCTTGACGTCCGTCCGTCCGTCTGTCTGTCCGTTAGCACGAGAACTCAAGAACGCCTTCACCCAGGCTCTTCAAATTTTTAATCTCGGTGTTTGGTTGAATTTGTAAGGCTAAGTTCGTTAACGGACAAAATCGTACTACTCCTTCGGGTACCTGCCATACAAAGTGTCCTTAAAACACATGTTCAAGAATATTGGTCAATAACTTCAGAAGGGCTTAACCTAGGTCTTTGAAATTTCGCATGTGCTATTTTTCCAAGAGTTGGAGCTAACTGTATGATTATGAAGAAAATCCTAATAGTCCTTCGAGGGGCTGCCATACAAATACCCTGTAAAAATGACTTCACTTAATTTACGAAACTCACTATAACTCAACGCTATGTATTCAGAATTTTGTACAAATTAGTTTTGAGATAAAACAAAGTTCGAGCTTACTAGTCAGCGAAATCCTTTTACTCCTTTTACTCCTTTACCTTCCATACAAAAAATCCTTAAGACACTTGTTCAACAATATTTTTCGATAGCTTTTGAAACTTTCAAAAGTACTACAAATTTGAAATTTTTTACACATTAATTTTTGAATGGTTTTCAAGGAAAAGGATGAATATGTAAGAAATCGAGTGAGTCCTTGCTCCGCCTCCCATATGAAAGTCCTTCAAAAAGGATATTTTTTTCCCAGTTCAAGATATGAAATTAAACAGTGAATATTGTCTTTTAGTTTTGAGTAGTAATTTAATGGGACTCCTTAATGAAGGACATACAACATGCACACACGTAATACTTCTTCAACCCAACTTCAATATCTATCGGAGTTCTGTATCATCTACATAGTAGTATTATACGATTGGCTTGCAGCCGATCGTGACTGCAGTATGTTTATTTATTATTTTAAATTATTTATAATTCAGTAGATGAACAGTAAAAGGTCGAAAGAAAATATCTCAATCGCAATATATGTAAATGTAAATTTGCGATATCTTAGTAGTTTGAAAAATAATTATTTGCGAAAGCCCCAAAGAAATTAGTGGACATCCGACCTTTTACTTCTCATCTGAACTGAAATTGAGACTTTTACCTTTTTTTAGATGCACTGCAATATTATGGGATTTAAAAACAAACGATTTTAAAAAAACAACAATTAAATGAGGAAACACATTTTAAGGCACACATTTAAAAGGCATTTTGATTTCAAAGACTCAGAATATTTCTACCTTTAGTTTAAGATTAGTTTTAAGTTTTAGCATACACAAATAAAGTTGTTGCTTCCCCTTCCTAATAAACTGTTCAAATCGAAAAAACCGACGCAATTACACTCCCAATACTTCGAAAATTTATTCTATCGATTCGATAACATTTCCTTCCTTTTGTAATTGGGTCTAATGAACCACTTGCAATTAGTTAATCGAAATTTAAAAAAAAACCGACTCCCCATTTAACAAAATCCCTTTCGATTTGTGTCGAACCACGAAAAAGCTTGTGAAAATCATAGCTCCATAAATCAAATTCGGAAAAGAAGCAAACATCGAAAAACCAATTACCCTAATGACTGGCTTCTTATTCAAGCAGTCTTTTTCCTTTTACTACTTGTACAAATTTAAAGAAAAAACCAATAACAAGAAATTTTCCAGATTTTTCTTACCACTCTAAATATTTCTCGCGAATACTCCATTAATCACATTTGTAAAAATTAGCGTGCATCCGAAAAGGAATGGTAAATATTGGCTCCACGAAAAAAAAACAGCAACAATGCAAATCGGAGCGAATGAGACTAACCGCCATGCATACAGATTAAAGTGAAAAAGGGCTACCGGCAAACAGGCTCCAAGGACTAGACTCCGGGCAAAATCCCAATCGGTTCCCCAGTCATCGTGAATATTGAAATTTTCGCACGTTCGCACTTTAATGCAAGGAGATACCGCACCTCGGCTTCACGAAGCACACATCTAGGCTAACTCCCGAGGAAGAACACCTGATATAGTGTATCAATAGGAATCGAGAGGAGAGTGAAAGGAAAAAAAATCGTCCAAAAAGACCTGAAAGGATTTTTCGGTGGATCGTTGTGTGAAATGTTCCCAATCCCCCCCAAAACTTTTATAGGTTTTCTTCTTCGGGTATAGGGGTCGCGTCGGTAAAGCCATTGCTCTGTCGCTTCTTATAAAAAATCCAATTTTTATCTCCATAAGGTGGACGCAGATGGCTTGGATATGTTCCGGTAATCATATTTGCTCCTTAACAGGAGCACAAGGATACTTTTCGCTAAATCTCGTATTATCGGAAAGTGCTTAACGCCTCCTACCCAATACTGGAAAACCAATAAATTTTCGGTTTTTTTTTCACCCTACTTCTCCGGGCCGTTTCTTGTTGGTCCTTCTCGTCGAATGGCTGACGGAATCTCCTTGGCCTCCCTTTCGATTTCTTGTAATATATCGTTACGAGATGGTCACAGCAGTCGAAGGAACAGCACAAATAGCACACCACTCAATAGGCATCTTTAGCGTTCGGTCAATTTCATATGTGTGTATACAAAACAAGGACGACTGGGCGGAGGAGAGTGGGTAGGAAGACGGACTGGCTGGTGTTGGATGAAATGGGGCGTCTGACAAGTTTTATGTGTGTTCCCAGTGTAAATCATTTATAAAGAGATTTTTCTTAATACGAGCTAAACTTTCTTTTCGTTCATGTTCCGGGGGGCACCAGTTGTTGTTCCGGGCTTCAACTTGGCTCTGACATCTTAACAGTAGTGCCAGATCGGGAACAGTTTGTGTACTGCTTGTTCTGTTCTATTTTTCTTGTTTCTTCAGTTTGAGAGACGTATACTTGCCCGTGAAGGAAGCGGCATGGCAAACGGAAAGGTGCCAACACAAAATAAAAGAAATTGTTTGATTACTTCCTCGGCAAATGGTGGCACTGTAACGACTTTTATTTATTGCTTGAGAACGTGAGTTCGGTAAGGAAGAGAGACTCGGGAGGCGATATGTGTATCGGTAAATGCCGAACTGAGAGTATAATAATAAATCTTAAACATCTGTGTTTCCTTCAGCTTTTTATAGTAACTATAGAGGAATTTCGAAGATACAGGATAAGTATTATAAGTTCAATCGCAGTAGACTCGAAGTTCAAGAGAATGGCTCATGTGTTGTGCTGCTAAACTTTAGGTTTGACAAGTTTTTATTTTTTCTGACAAGACCACGGAACCTATCCGCGGGAAACAGTGATACGGAGCTTAGTAAACTCGACATCGGTTGAAGAAAAGACGAGGTTCTTTAAAAAAAATAATTAAGAAGTAATCGAGACTGGGAGAGCCAGACCTGGAAGATACAGTCTCCCCCTCACAATATAGTCAAAGTATTTTGTCCCAATTTATTTTTATTATTATTATTATAAATTCAAACAGTTCCGGAATACAAAGCAATGAATGATTTTAGAAAAATAACGCTTCAACGTCATACCAAATTCTTGCTGTATACCTTATATTTTGTCAAACTAATTTTTAAAATTTTTTTAATGCAATAATTTTTTCCGCCATTAAAAAATATTTCGCTGTAGCACAAGGCCACAGCATCAGGAGTTTCGCTTTGACAACAAAGCAACAACAACAATCGAGTATTTTTCTAGGACATATTTCGGGTTGTTTTAATGAAAATTCGCATGCGACTTACATTTAAAACAAAAGACTGAGTCCTTCCTCGTCGATTTTACACATTTTTCACACTTTTCACCACATTTTTGCCGGAAAACTAAATAAAAACTTCGGCCGCAAGCTTTCCATGTGACAGCTTCTTCCTTCTCCGACCACCGAGTACGAGTACCCACATCCAACAAGCTACAAAAACAACACAGACACGGGTACCATACAGCAATCCTTCTACTTGCAACATTTTCCGATGTTGCCCTGCAATCGCGCAACTGCATGACGTACTTTCCGGCGGGTTCGGAAATCTGAACGAAGTGCGTCGTGCATGCGCGGGAACATTCGCTTCGGCAACAAACCAACAACAACAATTGAATTTTTTCTATGCGACATTTCGGGTCGTTTAAATGAAAATTCGCATGCGACTTACATTACCAACAATAGACTAATTCCTTCCTCGTCGGTTTTACGCATTTTTCGCACTTTTCACCACATTTTTACCAGAAAATTGAAAAAAAAACTTCGGCAGCAAGCGTTTCATGTGACAGGCAGCACCTTCCTTCTCCGAGTACAAAAACAACACAGACACCGGTGATACTGTACTAGAATCCTACTACTGTAGACATTTTCAATTGTTGCACTGTAGGTAATCGCGCATCCGCATGACACATTTTCCGGCGCGTTCGGAAATCTGAAGTGTTCGTCGTGCGTGCGCGGGTGAATGTTTGTTTTTTGTTTGGTGTTTTTTCGGTCAAAAACCAAGTGAAAGAGTGATAAAATAATCGAAATTAGCAATAAAGGTAGCGACTATTCAACCATGGGGTAAGTCATTTGGAAATTGGCAGGGAAAAGCACGAAAATATCGGCGAAAAGAAATTGAATTGTTCCTGTTGCTTCTTAGGTTAGGTTTCTTGTTGCTGTGTACCAGTTAAATGACGTTTATGTTTTGTGTGTGATTAAATGTTAATAAAAACAATGAATTTTGTGCTTTTTCAGTTTCTTTTAAGATTCTTAGTTTTACTATTATTTTTTTAGATGTTAAATAAGCTGGGGAGTTGGTTTGATCCAATATATTTTTTAGTTTGACGTGTTCGGGGAGCTGGACAACCTAAAACTACGGCTATGTTTAAGCATATTTTTTCGTGAATTAAACTGAATTTAATTGAACAACCATTTATATATCTTTTAAAGTATTACATTTTGTCTATATGATGTGAACATTTGGTTGGAAAATTTCAAACGGTAGAAAAGTTACAGTCGTTTTGCTGGGATGTGTTTTTGTTGAGAGCGGTTTTGGTATCAAACTTTCCTACACTATTTTATATGGAAAAAAAAAAATTTCCTAAAAGTTTATGGAGCCGGAATTTCAAAACTCAATTTTGTCAGATTATGGAATTAAAAATGCGATTTTTCGATTAAAAAGGTTTAGTAATTAGTTATGATAAAAAAAACTAAAAAAAAACTGCAAGATATCGAAAAAACGGCTTAGAGTATATTGTGTGAAATACAACTGTGCAAAACGAGGTCCTGATTGGTCCAGTAGTCGCAGCGATAATTCTGGTACCAATTTTAAAAATGCTGTTTCGACACACTTAGGGCCGTTACTACGACCTTCAGTTAAAACTTAACCAGAGCTTTGACTGTAAGTTTCGTATGAATATCTGTCAGTTAAAGTTCCAGTTAGAACGTTACTGATGATCGTAGAAACGGGCCTTAAAGGATAGTACTTTCGAATAAGCACCTTTTTTAAAAAATCAATTTTAAGATTTGTGTAACCCCTTGATTTAATTTTCTTAATTTTATTTATTAATCAAACCTCTTTACGTCTAGTACTAATTAGAAGCGAAAACTAAATTTTCTATTAAATAACAAGGGACGCATCTCCATCTTTTATAGTGCCCAAATCGGCGGCTTTGATCAAGATATTTTTGGATAAAATTTGGGACATTACAGTCTTTTTTTTGCTTTATAATCCACAGCATAGTATGCAGATATGCATTCCATTAACCACCGAAGGGGAGCACTGTTGTAGCTCGAAGATCTAAAGCCCTTATACGAGCAACAATTTAAATATGAAGTATACAACGCTACCTACTGCAATCCTTACCTTGGTCTTTCTTCGGAATGGTAATAATGACGTCCTTTTTCGATTGGCACACTTCGATGAATTGGTTGAGATTAAACTGCGCAGAGCCAGTGACACAGAGGAACAGGTGCGCCATAAAAGACCCAAGAATTTGCTGCACCGACCACGATTTCTTCTAATTTTGTGGCCATGTGTTCAGAGAATACTTTGCACCAAGTCCCTTTGGTCATTATCATCAATAGCACGACAGCCCAAATCAGGTGAGGCCCTGCAGGATACATTGTCTGAAGTCATCTCGGTTCAGCGCACTCGTCCTCCAATGTTTGCATCTAGGAGCGATCTGCAATCTGCGTCAACTGAGTCCCCTTGGTCTCATAGTGTCAATACAATAAATTTATTCTGTTTCAACGCCTTGAACGCTCTGCTCCATATACTTCCATACACTTTTCTTTTTGTATTGTGACCATTGACCACTTTTTGGCCAATATTTACGTATCACATACATGTAGAGTACATCCTATAATGTGACCAAAAAACGTTACGTCATATACTAATTAAAACACAAATGTTGTAAAATGCGAAATGAGGCTGAAATAAATGAAGCATGAAGCTTTTCTATCGAGCTTGTGTTCTGGATAAATGCGTAAAAAGATACATCTTTCATATTGGTAATGTTGATTTAAATTACATACATTATACTGTACTAAATTATTTTTATAATCTGACCACTCGTTTAAAGTGACCACTTTTGCACAGTCCCTTGGGTGGTCACTATATAGAGGTTCTACTGTATATCACAAATATATACGACGGAACAGATTATTCTCGAAACATTTCCGTGCCCTAATTTTTCTATAGTAAACGAAATACTTTTCTTTCCTCAAATACTTGAAAAAAGGAGGAATTTAATTCTTTTAAGTCATATTCATGTTCTAACCTCTTAAAAGATTGAGCCAATTATTTTAAACTTTCTTTACAAAATCTCAGAGAGCGGTTCCTAAAAAAAAAAATTTGAAATTCTTCAGTTTTTGTACAAAAGTAAAAAGGACATTTCGTAATCCGAAAGATACATTTTACCCTTCAGGACATGGCGTCAGATACATACATCCTTAACCCAAACTTTTTTCTCTGCCGTTTAGTCTTGCACCTGTTCAAACTTTTGTGACGTGAAGCGTTTTATCTTGACGTCGCTGGGTGCTTCCGAAAAAGGAGCTAAAGTAAGCTGTACGCGCTATTTCAAATCCTTCGTACAAATTCATTATCAGCTTGAAACATTGAGGGTGAAATTTTAATCCAAATCTGTCATAAATTTTGTTATCGTTGAAGCTTAAAGGTTCGAAGCCATTCACATAACACATATCCTGAATCCTGAATCCTGAATAGCATATACGTTGATATGGTGGTACGTACTCATCATTCAATCCTAGTCTATATATCCAGTCACCTATATAGAATCTAGTGTAGACATATCCTAGTTCCAGACCATCTTTCAACTCACTGTACTACTCCTGCATACGCTCGTCCTTCTACGTACTGACTTTTCTACTATAATAGATGCGGGAATTGCTTTTATAGATTGTACGACCACATGCACAAGAGGAATATCATCGCAAGCTCGTTCCAAAATCGACCGAAGTCATTTGAATTGGGCGCTAATCCAAATAAATTGGAATTTCCACTGTTAGTCAAATGGATTAGCGAAAAAGTGTTATACTGGTGAATTTATGTGGATGGATGGTCTTGCTAAGTGCCCAGGTTTTATGCACTCCGTATTCAAAGTGGAAGTTGGGTAGTTGAATTGTGTAATACTACGGGGCATATTATTCATTCGACGTAGAAATTGGGCTGAAAAGTGAATAGTAGTTTTCGACTATGGAAAGTGTTTAAAAAAACTCAGTTTAATCCTTATTTCGATATAAATTCACGGCGATGGGATTATAGCTTTTGTTGCAATATGCATGTGACTGATTTAATAGACTAAATAGGAAATAGGAGATAAAATCAAATACCTGTCCTAGTCCTCCCACATTATGTCTATTCATTAAGTAGTCCATAACTAAACTGATCGATCAATTTTGATGTGATTGGGTCAATATTGTGGAACTGCAGATACCACGGCATTAATTTGATTTACTCTAATAGATATACTATCATCAGTCACCCACCTCCGGAATCAATCATTTATTATATTCATTCGATTAACATCTCGTCGTTGCGTTATCCAGAATCCAAACACTTCTGTTGTACCCAAAACACAAAATAATACACTTCGTTTCAAAATTAATGATACGGTCGACAAGAATAAAATAGGATCGAATAAAAGTTCAAATCCTACAATCTGATTCATTTCGGTATTGAAAATATTTACCGATACGAGCCAATACAATATTGTTCATTCCCTCCTAGGGCTATACAATAACTCCCCACCATATCATAGACGGCTTGGATAGGCGAACCTCTATACTTTCTGCGAAATTAATACAAATGACTTTTTTCAGCCTAACAGGTCAACAACAATACGAAAAACCGGATGAATGATGATAATGAAAATGGGATTTTCATTATCACACAAAAGCAAGTTTGAGCCTCGAAAAATCTAATTAATTGATTTTCTCCAAAAAATTTCGCCCTATATGTACCGACTGAATGCCCCATACCAAGGAACAGAAAAGCAAAAAATCACGACATCTTTGTAAGGAAGTATTGTCTGTCGCTTTACCGACCCGCACTTACCCGCTTTTCACCGAAGTTAGTTGTAAAAGCGTTTGGAAGTAATTTCTTCTTCCGATTTTCACTCCGCATAGAAAAATAAATCATTTTCCCTATTACAGTTCGTTTTAAAAGGACCTTGTCTTGTCTTCACTCTCGTTCGGTCTCTGTACGTTTTGGCATCGAAATCACTTCATCTTCCTGGGGCATAGATTGAATTGGCACGCACCGTATAGCATGTCCTGATGGCGATGGTCTGAGTCGCCCGACAATCGCAAAACCCACTTGAAATCGGCCGAAGTGTATTCACAAGACTCCTCTTGTCGTCCTTAGTTTCTCTGTATGTGCCTATCTATGGCATAGAGGTAGGCTATTATTGGGTTGTTAATGGAATTGGGAGCCGAGCTTCCCTTCCGCACGCCGCTATAGTTTTGAATCATTCGAATCAGTAGACACGGACTGACTTCTAAATAATTGCTCTTGCTCTCGACGGTTTGGCTAAGGATGGGTTTATTTGATCTTTGAGCCTTTTATTGTAGTCCATATGTAATGGGGGACCGGACTACTCTTTTACAATCTTCAATGATGTCCCTCAAAAGAAAAGGAATTTCCAGACGTAGTATACTTACTAACTTCTTTTTAAAGACGGATTCTAATTTTGTTTTCAAAGGCCTTTTCATCTGGTTGCTTTTAATATAATTACCTGAAGATTGTCCGGCAAAGAATCCAATATTCTGATTAACTAATCCCAGAAACTATTTTCATCTGTTACCTATGTATGTACTGTGCTGTGTATAGATAGATACTTCCGAATTAAGACGGGTCGCACAATAGAGGGGTCAGGACAAAATCCATTAGAATATGGTGTTGATTGATAAAACATCTAGGTATATACAAAATTGTAGGACGTAAATGTTAAATTACTAGCGAGAAATGTTGTCATTGCTGATGGGTTACTCCGAATTTGGCATCCTTAGAATACGTCCGGGACACTGCCCCTTTGGAGGACACGGAGAAGGACTAGGAATACCCATGACTGATCAGTATAGCTGTGGTGATGATAATGTTGAACCGATACTGGAGCTTTAGTGTCTGAATGCCAAAGTCTGGCACGTACCAGGTATCTGTACTTGGGAAAATTCTCTTTGACCGATCTATCAGAACTTGCGATGATTTCTTTCTGGAGAACTACTCTCTACATAAGGAAGAGCTATATTTGGAGTCAGTAGTCTAGAGTCCGATTTATGCTAGGGGACCACAATGGATCCGAAGTGATCTCTCGTGATGGACGGTGGCAGAATGCTTCAGTCCACTCTTCTCAACCTAATCCAACCTAGAATACGTCCATCTTTTTGACTGCACTGATTAACTTCAACGTCAACCTATCATCATCAATGGCGCGACAGCCCAAATCGGGCCAGGGCCTGCAGGGTACTTCAACCTATTCCAGGTGGCTTTAGGAATCCGACGGAAATATCCTTAATATAGAACTAACCGCTTCGAATAATAGTCCCTAGGAAACGACTTGAAAAATTTTAATTTTGGACTGTATCTAAGTCAGGTGGAGCAGTCTGGAAATCACTTCGATAATTTAGGGTCTCCGTTCAAAGTCAAATTGCATTTTTTTTTTTCATTCTTGTTCTTCTCATTTTAATTAAATCATGTTTTCTTAATAGAACATGCATTAGATTGAAAACTTGGTCAATCCACTGAAAACTAATTATCGCCCCTAAGGTCTTGTTGTGGGGTCAGTCGAGTAAGATGCTTACATCAAATCGTCTTCGAAATGAAAATATAAAATACACTTTATGCATATCAGCAGCACTTTATCACCACATAATTGACCGTAACGACTGACAAGAAATTTGTATAGCATTCCCCCCAATCAATGGACCATTTGTCATTTTTACGGCTCAAATTTAATGAAGGTTTATCAGAACCGGAATTCTAATTAAATACAAAAACAAGTCACTTTTCTCGAATTCTTGGGAATTGTATTTGAACTCAATTTAGAAAAGGGTCGAACACTGTGAGGCGGCGGAAAAAAAAACGCTTAACTAACAAAACAATACACGAAAATTTCTTATGAATAAATCGGTTTAGAAAACTCTAGGACTGCTAAAGAATTGCTTCAAGATTGGGCGAAACAGCGAAAACATTTCGTAAACGTAAAGTTTTCGCTTGCGAAATGGCAGAGCAACGATGAATGTATCGGACGTCCTGTCGAAAGAAATCCTTCAAAATAAAGTTACATTAGTAAAATAGAAAAGTTTTAAGCCGCAGCAGCGGATTGAGGGTTTGAGGTAGCAGGCTCAACTCATGACAATCGAACAATTGAATCGAGAAACATTAATCTAAAAGGCCAGATGTGTTGGTGGTGTGTAGCTCCTCAGAACGGGACTCAAACATTAACAGGATACAATTTCTTTGGATAAGGAATAAAAAAAAAATCAGGGAGAGAAAGTTTCTTTTCAAAACTTTTTGTGTATAAAATGCTTTTCGATGGTACAGTGGTTTTTCGGGAAGTCAATTTTTTAGAGTCGTTCGATAAGTAAAATATATAAAAAAAAATTTATTCTAGGAGTGAAAATATTCTTATCGTCTGTTTTAAAGGAGATTGTTAAAGTTGCTATTAAATGAACGTTTTTAATTTGTAAAAGTTCGCTAGTGAATAAGTATCGTAGGTTATCATGGTTATCGTACCCTACTAGCAAACAAATTTCGCTTTTTGATTTCACAGTGGCTATAACTTCGATAAGACTGTTGAGCGCAAGTTCTGGATTTTCAACTTCGATAATTACAAGCTCACTAACTATGGTGGCTCGGTAAATAACTTGGTTCGAAAAACAACAATCTGATTTTTTGCATGTGCAATTCATCATGCAAAATGAAATGTTCTCGGTCAATTGATATATTTCCCTTTTTGAAGTTTAATCCAGTCGAAGTGCATCGAAACGGTTGTGTTCAAGCCACTGTCAAACAATCGGTGTCAGAATGCCTTGTAACTACATACCGAGATTTCATGCAAAGGAAGGAAGCTTGACAACACCATATATAGTGTGCCCCAATTTTGATCCGATTTCAAAAATTTGAGCATACGTTGTGCTCCCCTTTCATCTGGTGTGCCACTTGCAAAAACCGAAAATTTTGACTTTTCAAAAAAATTCCATAATTCCATAACCTTTGCTTTTTTATGGCCATTTTTTCCAAATTCTCTCCCAATTGTCCGATTTTGATCAGTGAGCAACTAAATTAAAGGTGCTGGTGTCTCCTTTTCAAACCCGAAAACAGATTTAAAAAATTTTAAATTTTGCGGCAAGGAGAACCAAAAGAAGAGTTTGTAAATGTTGACTGTTTTTTCCACGTTTTTGGCCACTATTCCCCAATTCTATCCGATTTCAATTTAATTGGATTTTTTGTGCATACGTTGTGCTCCCCTTTCATCTTGTATGTCACTTGCAAAAACCGAAAATTTTGACTTTTCAAAAAAATTGCCATGTAACCCCTTGGCTTTTTTTAGGACAGTTTTTCAAAATTCTCAATTTTGACAAGATACCACTTAATTTAAAGGTACGGCCACCCCCTTTTAGAATCCTCAAACAGATTTTAAAAATTGGAATTTACGTTTAAATGATTTTCGACTCTCATAAATAACAATAAAATAAAAATAAGAGGGAATAAAAAGATATTATATTAGGTTTCCATGACTATACAAATAATTGTAATACGCATCCTTTGGACAGAAGTGGTCAGATTACTCCACTAGATACTTTATTCTATCTCTCACAATCCATACAGCTATAAAGTCCTGCTCCTTTAATGTGAATTTCATTGGCGTTCTGCCCCAACAAAAAAAAATACAAATGACCACACAATGGAAGCAAAATTCGAATCAACTCCGGTTCGAGTATCCTGACCAAGTGGAATCCTGCTGTGACTGTGACTTACTTGGGGGATACTGCATACAAAACACGGAACACATTGCGTTTACATAACCCAGAATACAGTTCCTGTCCTCATCCATAATAGAAAAAGCCGGTGAGCCATCCCGAATTCATTTACCGGAATTTCATTTCAACGCAATATTAGGGATAAAAGGATTTACTGGGACATCTTCAGTTCAAGCAAGCGAAGGTTCATCCAGGAGTAGGAGGCATACTACAATAATTTCTCTCTTCCCAGTCACCTCAAGTTTCCCCCAATTTTTTTTTTTTTTTCATTGATATCCCGTGGCTACCTTTAGTGATTTTCACAAGAGTAACTTATCGAGTAGGTTACCTATGAAATTTAATATCTTAGCCGAAATCCAGGACCCTTATGATTTTTGCACTTCATGATTTTATTGTGGAAGACAGGCGACAATTTTCACATATTTTTTCGGTGATGACTCTTCGTGACGTCATGATTTATGATTCGGTTTTCCGGACCGACGAAAGGGAATACCTGCTCATTCAAATTATGTTTATGGCGAACGAGGCAAGACGACGGCGTCTTGTCGGAATTATTTTTCATAAGAAACGATACAATGTCTTCTTGTTGTAACCAGCACTGCAAGGAGCTCGACAGAGGTTCACCTCCTGGATGATATGATGTGGTACGGATGTAATAATATGAGGATTCAAGATGGTGCACATCGTCCCGAATGAGTGTAGGATGTAACGTGAACCTCTCCTGGGAGGAGGCTATGTTGCCTTGATTCGAGGAGTGACGAAAAGAAAAATGACTGTATGATATGTATGATTATGGATTACCCGTGTATCTTGATAAATGGTCTTGAGATTCGCTTTTCGAAAAGAAATCGAGGGTAAGAAAATTCGCCCAACGCATCATTGTTATGGTAAAGTGTTCCGTAAGCACAGAGGGTTCTGATGTTATTGTGATAATCACTTGTAGACAAGATGGTCTTATACTTCTTATTGAGTGGTAAAATATTACCACTCATTTCATATAAAGAATACTAAGGCTTTTGTAGTCTCACTTGTAATTTTTGTTGGGAAGAGTCTTGAAATTTAATCAATAAATAGCATAAGTGCAAAAAGTTCACTATATAATATGCAGAAATTGCTAATTATATTAATTAATGCGAATAAAATAGGGAAAGGGATCACGCGCGTTGTAACTTGGGCGGAAAATCAGTCTATTGAGAAAATGAGAATATTATAATGACAATGTTATGTCTATTGGAATTTCAGGCCAGGATAATCCCATTACATTCTTCGCATGGGTTGGCAGATTAATTTCAGACTATGTCGAGGTAGATACTGAAAATTTAAGGTGGTTTGCATAAGTATCGCAAGTATAACAGAGTCGAAAAATTTAATCAGTTTTCATTATTATTTCATTTAATGAAAAGATTTTCGATTAATTTTCCTCGGGAGATTTTCTCCGATTTAACTTAATTGTTCTGGAAAATTAACATCATAGCAATTCTGTTCTATTTTTTTGGTATTGTTTATATATTGAAAATTTTCCATTTCTCAGAAACGGCTTACGTTGGAAAGAGGGTAAAAAAAATAAGGTTCCGATGGCTTGAATGCAGCTCTGGAATTCTGGTTTTCAAATCTTATGACCACATAAAAATTTAATCTTGATAAATACATAAATGTTGATATCTACTACTAGTAGAGCATGTCGAAAGTAGATTAATTAAAGTGGGTAAAAGTGAGGTCCTGATTTGATATTATTATGTTATCTTCATACTTCTTCTATCATCGTCATCAATGGCACTATAGCCCAAGTCGGGCCCTGGCCTCCTGAATCGTTTAGTCAATCCTTTCCAAGGCTGTTCCTCAGGTTGCTGGACAGTGGTCTTTTTTCGGGTAATTGTCGCCGCCTCGCCCAACCCTCGATTGGTGAGCCGGTCCTACTTATTTTTCTTGCAGAACTAGTCCACGTTCCTTTAGGAGCTATAAAGAGGGCCATATTCTCTCACTTCCAGACAGCGGCTAACTCCAGATGTGTCCAAAACCACGGCGATCAATACAGGTCACTGCCCAATTGGGGATCATGCAGCCAAATTGGGCATTCCGTTCAATGTACACTGCTGCAGCTGCCACGACACTAATGAGCGAGAGTCGCTCGTTCATTTCCTTTGCGAATGTCCGGCTTTAACTAGAGCCCGCGAGCGAGCACTAAGCAGACCCTTGTACGGGGACCTGACGGAGATCTCGGGGAAGAAAATTGGAGATTTATTGTATTCCTGAACGGCACGGGGTGGTTATAGTGATGCAATCCAACCTTTTTTTCCACATTCTTTTTCTGGAGTCCCATGTCATAACATCCCTTAATATCTGGGTTTAACACTACTTTGTGGTTTTAAAAAGGCCTCTGAGCTAATTGTGCTCTGTCTAAGAGACAGGGCTCAAAAATGCCTCTGAATTAATTGAGAGAGACAGGGCTGCTACGTAAACCAACCAACCAACCTACTTATTTATTACACCCCGGTAGAAAATGAGGTGGGAGCTTCCACCTAACTATGACATGTTGGAGTTCTCCCAGCTATGATGCGAGTCCAACTATGTCATACTTTTTGCCTACTTCCTGAGACATACTGGTGTTACTGGCCAATCAGGTTTACTCCATGTTCCCTCCTCCTTTTTCAACCGGGTTTGAGACCGGCTATGTCAGAGTTATACTTCTTCTATAAGAATTCAATTTCATTTTCGAAATTTACTTATCTACTATTAAACTCATCCTTTGTAAGCTTACCAATAGCCCGAAAACTTTACTTAAATCAATTGAAATCTGTAGAATTCACATCCCTTAATTTTTTCTTATCAAATCCCAAAATTTCACAAATATACCACAATGATGTGTAAAGTTCAAAAGACCATTTCTGAAAAACAGCTCCGAGCAACATATTTCTGCATCCTTTTCCCGTATGTTTTCCATATAACAATCGTTATACTCGTATTGTGTGTTATATGTAATCATGTTAGCCCATAAATTTATTCTCTGAGGCTGAAGTGTCTATTAGCACCCTTATAATACTAAATTCGATGTTATACGGTTAAATGAAATACATATATCAAGTGTAACGAACCGCACTAAAGATCTCCAGACGTTAGTCCGGAAGGCATACAATTGTGCACATATTCGAAGAGAGAAGCTACTAGCATATATACAATTCCTAGATGAGTTGAACCTTTCTCCTGGAGTTGTCTAAATGTGCGGACCAAAAGCATAAGATTGCTCCAAAATATGTGTGTTTCCAGTATAGTCCCGAACGAACTTGCACATCCCCGAATGTCGTCCTGACCTGAGAATGGAGAAGAGCCAAGTGCTTTCCTTTACTCCCCAGGTTGTGATATATTGCATAATGCGTTTTTCTGTCTTTCTACAGTTCTGACAATCCGGAGCTGAATACATCTCTCTATGTAATGGAAGCTGGGTATGACTGGGTTCTTAGGAGGTTCTTCGAGTCAAGCTCACATAAAAATAAGGACAATTTAGGGATTACCATCGAAAACCATATCAGAGATAAACAACTAAAACTCATACCGCCACACTCTCTAGATACACAAACTGGGATTCTGGTCTGATGGAAACGAATACTTTACCTCGCCAAGAAGGACATATCTAAGCAAGACAAAATTCTCTTTTCGTAATGCTGTCTTCGAAAGCCATTCCCGAAGAATGTTCCGGAGAATTAAACTTTTCTAATTTCGCTTCCTTGTTCCGTAACCCCTCGGGACTAAGGGTTAGAGCCAAACGATGCTACGGACAAGTTAAGGTGGCGAAAGTCTTAAAACTTAAAACACATTGTAACAATCCCTGGAACTATACCCAACTACCCACCTGGGCGTCAGCTGAATACGGAAACCATACTCCTTGTGGATGGCGTCTGGTCGGACACGACGAAAAATTAAAAATCGATTCGCTCGGATGAGGAACGCTCATGCCAAATATCATTTATCGTATATATTGTGAAAGTACATCCTGATCCAAAAGCGGCCCCATATAAAACTAATAACATGAAAATGAGGAAAAGTTTCATTACTCGAATAACGAGTGCCATTAGTGTCTCGGGAACGGGCTCCTTGCTCATCGAAGCACCCGGGACCCATATTCGATATATCCTTCGTTGATGGTCGGTGGTAGTCCTTGTAACGATGATTGTTTTAAGGACGACCCGGTCACCCTAATTCCAACTCTCCATCTATGGATGGCAAACGGGAAGCTGATGCCGGACTGGCCTTCTGTTGGTGCATTTCCAATCCATTAGCTTCACGGGTTGTTAGAAAAATATTCCCAGTCTCCTGGACCTCAGTAGTGGATCCTGTCCATTCTAGTGTTGATGCGGTCGTCTACGGTAATTAGCTCTTTAACGAGAAAACTTTTATTCTGTCGTTTCGAGGGTTTTTGTAAAATGCCGAAACACTCATATAACACATGTGCACAGAAGAGTCCTCGCTCTATCGAAGATACGAGTATGTGGATAATATTATCAGCATCAGTACAGTAGAGTCTAGTCTGGAGAGTTTAACACACTCATGTCGACAAGTTTTCACCTAAAATGGAAGTGCTGTTGTCTGACGGGAAGTTTTTAAAGACGCCCCGGTACATTAACACAAAACTTTTATAAATACAATGCAAGAGATAGTTGCCTTTATTTCACTTTGTCAGGATGTAATTATAACATTACGGGATTAAGTTTTTCGTATAGTCGGAACAGCGAACATACACGAGATGCAGAATGTCTTTTGTGAATATGCTTCCGAGTACTCAACGTATATTTAAGTGAAGCTGCATTTCTCCTCTGTAGCATTCTCTAATTGAGTACTACTTTATGATTCCCTTTTAAATAATAATAAGTCTTTTAAAAAGGTGAACTTTGAGGAATAACTTTTTAAGACAGTGTGCTTATATACGTATTATAGGGAAAAGAAACGATTAGAAGGAAGACAGTAAAAATATTAAAAAAAAAAATAGCACCGAAGGTTTGCTATCTTTGAGTAGCGATGGGTAAAGCAGTTCAGTTCAGTGAAGTATTTCACTTAGACTCACTCACTTTAAGGAACAAGTTCAGTGAAGTAAATAGTTCTTGAACTGTCCATCGTTATCGTTTCGTTCGTTTTCGTTCCACCGATCCGTTCGTTTTCGTTCATCCATAGTTAAACTTCAGGGGCGAAGATAATGAGCAATAAGAAAGAAGAAAGATCAGGAGATCTTGAAGACCAAAAATAACATTTTTTACAGTTTTTTGTCCGTGCTCAAGGGAACTGCAGCTCACCAAAAGTAGTGAGCTACTTTACACACTCACTTCAATGAGGTGTTCTTTTGGAACAGTTCACTTCTGAACGATTCATCCCTATCTTAGAGCTTCTCTTGGCGTTGGGGAGTGGTGTGCTATTTCCCCCTTTCAGGAACGGCTTAGTCTTGTAAATTGAAACTCGATTATTAAATATTCACTGCCACTAGTGTAGTAATTTAGGTAAAAATTTTCAGCAGCTCCATTGTTAAACTTTAAATTAGTAGCCGTCAAATTACCGACCTACAATATATTCAAAAAAAAAAAAATTCATATTCAATTATACTTAACAGTAACAACCGATCCAACAATAACCATCCCCTTGAGCCTCGAGGCCATTATCCATAGACCACAAAACTCATATTTCCAACATTTTGAAATTTCAATAATTGCAAGAGAAACATGTTATGGAAAATTGTCGCACCTGCGAAAACACCGGAATCTATTGTTCGCTCCGCGCCATATGTGTGACATACATATCTTTGCCCGGTGACGAGACTACAGACAGGTATCATATCGTAGAGATCGCATCTATCTAGGACCTACGAATGTATAGAGAAATTAGTTCTGTCATAGGGCAATTTGTGTATAGGTAACACAGGTAATCACCTGTAGTGGTCGTTGGCTATATTGGATGCGGGGTAGGAATCTTCCTAAGGCATAGCACATAATATGGACAATATGAACGTTGCTATAATAGTCCACTGCCATGCTTCGGACGCTATTTATCCTGTACATGGAACAATGTTATTTTATAATTAAGGTCATCTCAGATTTCCTGTTGATTTAGCTAATTGTAATAACAAGATGTATGTGCCGGGAATTGAATTCGGTTCTCAAGTACGTAGATGGTCTGTGATCAAGCCAATTGAGAAGGTATTGCTAATGTTCTTGTACGAAACAAGGAATCTATGATTTGAAATCATCGGTTAATTCTTTTAGAGATGGGTCGTTCAGTGAACTGTTCCGAAAGAACACTTCATTGAAGTGAGTGAGTGGAATAACTCACTCCTATTGGTGAGCTGAATTTCCATTGGACACGAAGCTTAAAACTTGACCGACCTTCTTTTTTTTGGTCATCATCTAACTAAAAGAGCAACGATGGAACTCACAGTTCCAGAACTACTTCACTGAACTAGTTCCTTGTAGATTTACTGATTTTTTTGGGATTTTTTTGGTTATCATCTTCAAGATCAATTGACCTGTTTTTTTTCTTGGTCATCATCAAGAACGATGGAACGAAAACGAAGAAACGATGAAACAAAGAGTTCCGGAGCTAATTCACTGAACTCGTTCCTTAAACTGAGTGTCTCAAAGTAAAGTATTCCACAGAAAGGAGCTGCTTTGCCCATTTCTAATTCTTTAACCACAAATAACTAAAAATAAGCCTACTGTGGTGAAGTTTTGATGTTAACACCTTTTCATCCCTTTTGGGCTTAATAACGAAACCGTGAAAATTCAATTCAGGAATTTGTATATATATAGGGTGTAGCGTGCAGATGTGAAACTTGGATAAAACTCCTCCTAAAATTTTGTTGAATAAAAAATTTTTTTTTAATTATTTTTCACCCCTGGAACTATTTTCTTACTTTTTACTCTTTGATGAGAATTTTGTTTTTGCTACTGAAAGGCACTTTAAAGAGAGCTTAACAACGACACATCCAACGTTCCTAGCCCCCCCCCCCCCAACCATTACAAATCGAAAATATTCCACATAATCAGGAAATCCTTTCAAATGCCAAAACCTGAAAACTGTTGGATATTCAAAGGATAATTGATAGCTTTCCCTGTCCGAATGTAGTAAACAAACGTGTAGAAAGCACACACGTAGAGGGTACCGCCAAAGTCCACTATAATACTATCATATTCACAGGTATAGATACTCACTCTGTCCGCAATTATACCTCGGTATGAATTCTCGTATTGTATGTGCTCCATTTATTATTCAGGTAAGTCTGGACTATGATGGAATTATCATTTATCCATTGAAAGGACTACAACACGATGAATTTTGCAAAATTTTGTCGTTGCCATCCATCGACAACCATTTCAGACATTTCAGCCGTTGATCCTCGACTATAGAGAAAATGTCCTAGACGAGAGTTTTAGAAAATTTATTGGCGGCAGAATTTCGTTTAAAGGTGGCCAGTATTTACAGACTTGGGATTTCTAGAAACAAGTAGATGTGTACGAGTAGACGTAGAAGAAAATTAATGGCCTTATGTTTTTGAAGGATGGAAATTCTTTAGTCAGAAAACGATATTTCAATAGGAACATATCCTTTACTATTTTCAATCGAATATTAGATCTGATGTTGAAGGCTTATAAGTTGCGAAGGAAGTAAATATTGGATATACTGGATCATAAAATACTACACAATTTTGAACATAGGCTTCTTTTTGAAGTTAGATTTTGGACCAAATAACTCGTCTTCCATTAACTTTTGAAATTTCAAAAATAAACTATTTTTTGAACCGTTCCAATACGAATTTTGCAATGATTAATTAATGTTTAAATTTATTTTTATATTTCTTTGAGATGCAAATAGCTTTTTCGAGGTTGTTTTGTTTTTTTTTAAATTGGGTACAAACACAGTTTTTATTTTAAATATGTTTTTGTACCGCTTCGACGAAACTAAGACATGTTATTAACTGTTCTTATGAAAGTTGGATTAACTAGTCTTTTTTTTTCAAATGCTATATTTTAATAATCCTGACTGGGATCGAGAGCGCTTAATTTTTTGAGAAATAGTCCAGCTAAAGTTTCTAAAAGAAAAAGTGTCATTTCATCAAAAATCGCCAAAAGCGTATTTTTATTTTTTTTATATTTTGTATGTTATTCTGTTATTCAAAACATATCAAAAAATAGACTTGGGATCTCAAGGGGATCGAGGTCAAAAAAATCTAATTAAATTAATAGAGAACTAAACTAGCCTTAATTAAGAACCACTGATCTTCTTCGATTTTTTTGACTCCGATCCCCTTGAGATCCCAAGTTAATTTTTTAATGTTTTGAAAAACAGAATAACATACAAAATATAAAAAATTAAAAAAAAAACTTATTTTCAGATATTGAGAACTCTCCCCTTTACAATAAGCCCTATTTTATTGTTCTAGGATAAAAATTACCAGAGATATAAATTTTCAAAAAAGACGCGGACGCCATTTTTGCGAAAACTAACAAAGAATTGAGATAGAAACAAAAAATTGAATTTCAACTATTTTCCCCCTAGTTCTGTTAGTACAAAAATTTTCAAAAAAAACGGATATGGTAAGGTCACAAAATTTTGTCATTTTTGGCGATTCTTGATGGAATGACCTCGCTGCCAATTTTCTCACTGTTTATGGTTAGTCCAGAAAATGAAATTTTAATTTTTTCGAGTTATAATACTGACAAAATGAGTCCTTCCCTTGATTCGAAAGAGTTAATTTTACGGTAAAATAGCTAGAACAAGCGTTCTAAAATTTTAACAAGAATCGAAATACCGAAAATAATCGAGTAACTTTCGTTTGGAAACTTATAATGATTTTGACGCAAATTTTCACATTGGTAGAATGCAGGTAGGGCAAGTAGCCTTTCTTGCGCTACTCTAAAGGTGGAATTGCAGTGAGAGTGATGTACTTAAGGCACTATACATTGCGAAACCAGTTACAGTGAGTCGCGAATCGCGTTTCACAACGGACGTTTGCAAATTGGCGACTACATGGGAAAAACACGATAAGTTAATTTGGTTCATTTTTGAGATTTTGATGCCAGAAGTTGGCTAATATTATACACTATACTCTAGCAAACATAAACAGGGGAAAAATCTATCTAGTCCACAGTTATTGCGTATTAAAAATGACCCATTCAGTCTACAATTAAACGGGTTTTAAAGTTTAAATTTGCTCTTCTATAAAATTACCAAAATGTGACTTATCGTGTTTTTCCCCTATGGTCTTCATTTGTACTAAAATACTATTTTCGAAATAATATGTACACGTTTCCCAATAACCAAACACCGTGGTAATATTGACTAGCTTCATACATGAGTAAATTAAAAAATCTTATGAAAAACTATCACTTTTTCAAATATGAAAGAACAGTAAATAGTAAACAATTTTATTCATTCTCTTTTTCTTAAGGGGTTATGCCACTCTAGAGGCTGAAAAAATAGGCCTTTTTCGGAATTTTTTTTCAGAAAAACTACAAAATAAATCGATACTGAAAAAATGGCTATTTATAATATGTACATGTTATTGACTATGTACAGTAATTTTTTTTTTGAGAGATTAAATTCAAAATGGCGGCTATGTAGCGTTTTTGCGATGACGTCTCCGTTTTTCAAGGGTCCATGGCCGGACACCTAGTGCCTGTACTTTTTGAATTATGATAAGCTAATAAATTTATTTCGATTACATATACCAACAGCCACAAGAGTACGTAGGATTTTGTTTCGATATTTTGATTTTTAGCCAAATGGCGCACTTCTAAAGTGAAAAGTGTGAAATTTGCCTAAAAAATCGTCAGAAAATTGTTAATAACAAATGAACTATGCAATATAAAAATTCTACGTACTCTGATGGACAATATAGTTTTAAAGATAAACTAAAAATTTCAAGTGAATCGGTTGAAAATTGTCTCAGTTATGTTTCCGGCCAGCTTGAAAAATTTAGTTTCGAGATAAACGCGTTTGAAGTTTTCAGTATGTAGAAAATCATGAGTAATTTTGCAATATGCCTTATACTAAAATTCGAAAAACCGAGTTCTTAGAGACTTTTATTGGTCATAATCTTTTGGGACAGTATTTTTGAGGTTCTAGGGGACCATTTAAAACAGTAAAAAAAAATTGATTTCCCCAAAACTTATATAGTGAATTTTTTTTTAATTTATTCATGTATTAGGCTTTTAAATACACCAAACAATAAGTGTAAAAAATTTGACTGTTGTGAGTTAAGTGAAAGCTGAGATTCAGGTACCGAAACGTAACGCGTCTCGCCATACAACATGTATGGGAAATTTGCAACAACCCCCTTAATAGTCACAAAGTTCACGTGAACAGCACTCAAAAATTCAAACTCAAATATTTTTTTCAGTTTCTCTAATTCTGTACTTGCGGCATCTACGGTTGAGCATTGAATTTCCATGTATAATAGCTAAGACTCAATCCGGCATATAATACGTTCTATTTGAAATCCTTGAACGCACTCAGTAGGGGACATTTGGTTTCCTGGGGAAACGACCTGTTGCTGGTGCGACAGTACAGCAACATGGTATGTTGCAAGCCGGTGTACGCAGCATGTTTGTCGGGGTCTCTGTTCAACGGCAATCAATTTTACTTTCAACAGAACTAAACTAGGGCTCGGAACGATGAAACTACTTGTTTGGATCGGTATGCAACTTTTAAAGGACGTATGGCGCGAATATTTTTAAATATTTCAAATCTTGCTATGGATCTGTTTAGTGTCTTAAATATTGATGTGACCATAGTTCATTAAGCCATTGCAATGCCATTCTACTTTTTAACGCACTTAATGAATGGCAAGCTGAAAATAATCAGAAGGAAGACGTCGTTCACGATATTGTAAATCAACTTTTCTTTAATTTTTCACAATATATTTAGGCCCGTTCCTACGATGTTCAGTTACGTTCTAACTGGATCTTTAACTGACCGATTTTCATACAAAACTTCAAGTTAGAATTTAACTGGAGATTGTAATAATGAACTAATAGCTTGAAGTCTAAACTGCGACTATATATTTGAATTTTCTAAAGGCACTTAAATCATGGACACTTCATAAAGTTTGTGGTCAATATCTTCACATTTAGATATACGAAGGGTAAGTTTAGACGGTAGGACGGCAAAAGTACGTCGATGGATATCTGAAGCCGTACTATTTGTGTTGTGAACTATATTCTGAAAGTCAATATTGCAAGTCAAATGGCCAGCTTCAATCCTTATGAAAGTTATCTTATGTGGCATATTGCATGGACTTGTACTGATAACTCCCATCTCCGACTTTTACATCTTGTGGACACTTATCTGCTTGAGAAGACATTATTCAAAAACACCCATTCTGTTCTTAAAATGCCCCAAAAGAGGTAAAGAACGCAACTCTTAACATAATAAAAAGAAGCATCGTTAAACTTCATACATTATGTATTAGAACACAACAACAGATTCATATAAATTTAAATATTACATTTTTTTTTTTTATTTTAAATAACTGCAGATATTTTTATTTCGATTTTCAATAAGTTTCCATTTAAAGCTGCAAAAAATGTGACTCTTAAGGCAATCACCGCAAGGCATTAATCTCTAAGTTTATATTTGCACGTCGTGCTTGTGCAATAAATAAAAGGTGGAGAAGCGCACAGCGCATCCAAATGAACCAAATTACAATTATCAATTCGATGTTATGGTGCAGTCAATTAACACATTTTTCGCAAATGAAAACTTTAATGCTGTCCGCTAATAATAACAAAGAAATATATAAAAAAAAAAATGAAATGAGATAAATTGTTTATCAGATTACAAATTAACGGAGCAAAATGGGAGAATGATAAACTAGATGGGTGTTTTGAAAAAAGACAGTATTACAAATTCATTAAGTTATCTTGGAATATTATTGTTTCGATTTTGTTTTTGTTTTATTTATGAACTAGGTTGTAAATGTTTCGCGAAGAATTTTTCGAGTTTTTCCGCATTAGCACCGACAAACGCATCGATTTTCTTTCCGTTTTGAATGAAAATGAATGTTGGCATACTGGAAACGTCGTAGTCGACCGCCAATTCTTCACATTCATCAACATCGACCTGGAAAATTCAACATTTTCATGAAGACAAAATATAATCGTTAAATAAAATTTTGTTTTTATTACCTTCAAAACAAGAACCTTATCGCCGTAGTTGTTAGCCAACTCTTCGAGTTTTGGAGCAATAAGTTTGCATGGTCCACACCAAGTTGCAAAAAAATCGACTATAACTAACTTGTCGCCGGCAGCTTTAACCTTGCCCTCGAAGTCTTCCTAAAATTAGATAAAAAAAAATCATTTATTTAGGTAAACTATTTATTTTTGTTTCTTAAAAAAAAGAAGAGAAATTGGCAATCAGTACCGTACCCGCACACTTAAGAAAAATTTGCACAGATAAGCAACATTTAACCTTGAAATTATCGGCTTGAGCTAGCCGTAGATGGAGAGAGTGAAGAAGCATTGCACATTAGTGTCGAATTTTTAAATAGAAAAATGATGACAGTAGAGAGAAATTAATTTCACGAAAAAGATGAGTCAAACGATGAATTCAATTTTATTAAAATGAAAAAAGTTTTTTAACATAGTTGTGGTTCGCTAGAATTACATTTTGAACACTCGGACATTCTGAGGTGATGTCATTTCTAAGAGAGATTAAACTTGACCTTTGACGGGCGTCAGAAAACGACACTCCATCCGAACAGAGACTTAAAAGAAAGATGTTGAAGCCAGTCAGAATAGTCATGGATTTTTTTATACAAACGGTTATCAAGCCATTTGAAAAAAATTCAATACAAGACGCTGAGGTTCCAGGAGCTCTTCACACTCTAACGGGGAGCACCATGGACGAACAATAACGTCTAAGTGGAGGAGGATGAGAGCATCACAACCCCTTATACCATACCATACCATACAAAGACGTCGAAAACTTCACGATAACAACGATACTTACGTAACACGATAACAACGTTCAAATCCTGAACTTTCACATTATGAATCCACTAGCACTTCGTCCAGGCGATTATTAAAAAAAAAACGTTAAGCATACAAACAACAAAATTTTTTAAAAATAAAAATATGAAATGGGCGGTTTATTTTCCATCCAAAGATAAGAACAATAAAATAAAAATGTGTTGAGTCAGAGTAGATATTAAAGTGAAATAAAATATATTATTCAAAATTTTTGAATAAATCAAAAATTTAAAAGATTATTTTTTCCTAGTATATCGCATGATACTGAGAATTTAATTGCGGTGACAGATGTATACGATATTCATAACAAAATGTTTAAACCAATATCTCAATTTATCGCGAAACCGACCGCAGTCAAACCACATCCGATAAATGTTCTTTTCGATAAGCTAGACTTGTCAGTTTATATTAACAACCGAATACCACTCAAGATACGTCTTATGCTTGCCTCACTATAGCGAATTAGAAATCATCCAATTTGTTATGTTTATCACGAACTGATAAAGTAGAGTATTAATCAAAAACCATATGGAATTTACTGGGGACTAATCGCAAGCACTCACCCTTCTTCGCCTAGTCACTGGATAAACAAAAGTTTCACGTGCTAACTAACCTTGCAATCAGGCAGACTGTCATCCCCCCTAATGATAAATAGAGCACCCAACTCAATGTGTACTTTACCGATAGTGTGATAAGAGCTTATTTTTCATTTTTTTTTTTTCTTCGCTTTCTGGTGTTTAAATTGCTCAATAATTGCCCATTTCAAGTCGAGTGGCACTTTATTAGGATGATACTCACAAACGGTTTGTTCGAGTATCTAGTGTTGTTAATAATTGTCCATCGATTTGCGAAGTCGTGACAAGTATCAATCATGAGTAGGACATGACCTTTTCAAGTACGGAGCCGAGCATAACATAGTTCAAACGGCATGCGACATAACAGCAAAATTACCCGGAAGTATTTGAAGATATGCTGTTGCTAAGCTCACTCATGTAATCTGAACATAGATTTTTCACATCTCGAAATTTTATTGTATTCACTTGATGAACCTGGGCCTAGCTAAAAGAAGTTCACGATTTGGAAAGCCAGGTTTAACCTTTGCTTGACCTCGATATTCCTCAAGTAGTGAATATGGAATTGCAATGTGAACTCTATAGCCGACTACAGACTTGTCGCGATTCACCTATTTCGCGTCATTCTTTCTCTTTCGCCTTGAATGAAAAACCTCTATGTATGAGAAAGATGCGAATGACGCGAAATAGGCGAAACGCGATAAGTCTGTAGTCGGCTTATTAAAACAATATTCACGAAAAACTACGTCCATACGATTCTAAAAGAAAAATATCAAAGCTAATTTAATTAACGATACATTCTTGACCTAGAACGCAAAGATTGAAACATGTTTTCGTTGTATTTATAAAAACTAATTGTAAAGCTGCTTCTTGCAGAGCAATTAACCAAGAAAATAAAATCTGATCGAGATACAATCGACTGAATTACGAATAAAAAACAAATGTGAGGTGCTTTCGAGTAGAAATTGTAAAGAGTTCGTCTATTTACGACTTAATTCATCCATGAACATTATTTTTTGAGCGTCTGGTTGAAAATTCAGATAGCGAATAATTTTTTTTTTGAGAATAAGTTTTGGACGGTTTCTGGTACATCTTTTTGGACGTAGGTCAGCTAAGATGTTCTTGGCGTGGTTTCTGTATCAATTTGTGTTCTGCGATTTCTAACGTCAACGCAGATGAAGCTCAATATTGAAACAGGTCCTACTAGAGATGGGCAAAGCAGCTGCTTTTAGTGAGTGAGTTAACTCCAATTCACTCACTTGAAGGAATTAGTTCAGTGAACTAGTTCCAGTTCGTTTTGAAGTTCGAAGTGAATGTAATGATGAAGTACAGTTCATCAAAAGGTGTTAGTTCACTTACTGACGGTAAATGTAATGAGCAAAAAAAAAGTATCCTCACTTCCCCGGCGAAGGGCAAGTAGTTCCCAAGTTCAGAGTGAATGTGATGACCTAAGAAAATAAAAAAAAGTCCTCACTTACGAAGGAACTACTTTTCAAGAGCTTCACATCGCAAAAGAACTAGTTCCTTTTGAAACTGTGTCGCGTGGCGAGAGGAAGTACAGTTGATCAAAAGGAGTTAGTTCACTTACTCAAAGTGTGAATGAGATGACCTCAAAAAAGGACATCACTTCGCCTTTTCGAGTTCGGAGTGAATGTGAAGACCTAAAAAAAGGCCCTCACTTCCCCATGGAAGGAACTCATTCCTTTTCAAGCTGTGTCACGTGGCGAAAGGAAGTTCAGTTCAGTTCACCAAAACGAGTGACTTAGTTCACTCACTCACTTCAATGAACTGTTCTTTTCGAACAGTCATCAACACTCATGACCCATTTCTAGGTCCTACATTTGATCTGCCGCGGATTACCCTGTACTTTCGATACAGAAATCGTTGTATGATTGAAAGTAGTGAGTGGAGCTTTTCATTAGTTGGTTGGTTGGTTTACATGGTTGCCCCTCTGCCGAAAACAGGGCTCAATTAGAAAGCGGTCGTTGAGGGCTTATGAAGTAGATATTTATTTAAACAATATGTTTAATAGAAAAGAAAAAAACGGGAGCTTAAGAAAATTTTTATAAAAAAAATTATTATAAGAATGCTAACAAAAATTGATTTAATTTTAACATTAGCCTGTAAAAATTAAAGGCTTGACTAAGGTTTTAAATACGAAAAAAGATGAAGACAGAGAACCAACCTGAAGCCTATCATGATTCCTCTGTAGTCGAGCCAGTGCCGAATAAAAGTAAACATTAGTTTAAGCCGCAGCTGGCGCGAATATAGGAGATTGAGCTATTCGGTTGCGAGGTAGAACGAAACTCAAAGTTAAGATGCAAGGTAGAATTCATAATACCGTTAAAAACTTTAAATAGAATACACTCGTGATGATACAATATGCGCTGATTTAGTGCGAGAATATTGAATAAGGATAAACGTTCACTGTAGAACCAATAGGATAGGCTGTATTTGAAGAGTAACCGGGTGAATCGACGCTCAAGAGATTTAATGTGACAACTATAATGAAGGGATCTAATAGAACAATAGTAGAGCTGGACCCACGTTTGACCATAGGGTTAGTACATTAAGACCAAACTGTAATAGGATACAGTAACTCCTAGAAGATATTTTCCTGTAGATTTATATAGATTTGCAGAGACCTGGGTCTTGAATGGATTATCATATCCATCCGGAGCTGATCAAGAAGGTAATCCATTCTCCAATCTTGTTCTTCAAGATCTCATCAAGATTATTAAAGAAAGGTTTGCCTAGTGCGCGAAGTCTTGCTCAAGCTAGGGCTGAACACTCGCAAAGCAGGTGGATAACGCTTTCCTTCATATTTGCATCCCCACAACTGCGGCAATTGACTTTAAAGGGAATGTCCAGTCCAGTCTAGACGCGTGGCCGCCGATCGGCCAGTGACCTGCTGACTGCCGTAACTCTGGAGAATCCTACTCTAGAGTTAATTCATCCGTTATGCTCCGGCAGTAGGATGGCCATATCTTCCTAGATATACTTTTGATTTTGTCAGCTTAGTCCTTAATGAAACAAGTTCTAATTGATTGTCTGCATCATGTTTCTTGTATGTGAAAAAAACATAAAATATGTTTTTGCGCGGATTTTGTCGAGGATTACGTGCCGCGAACAACAGCAGAGGTATTGTCTCTGCGAGTTTTTGATAGTATCGTCTAGGCGTTCAAATCTTTCGTGAGAATGTCTATTTTCTTAGGATCTGTTTTATTTGAACTCTTTTTCATTTTGCATACCGTATGCTGGACTCAATCAGCCTAGCGCCTTCTTCGAAAACGAATTACTCGATTTGATTAATTACATCCTAATTAAACAAATCGGGTAATTTGGCAAAACAGTTTAAGAAGTTGACGGATCAGTTAAGATCACGCCTTATTAAAAAAAATTATAAGACTTAAAAAAAAAACAGTCGGTCTAATGCAAAGACTTTCATGAGAGACATGCAAAATATCAGAGGCTAAAGTCATATTGCAAACGGTGGGCAAACCGAGACTAGTCTGTTTACAAACAATACATTTATAAGACCGCGTAAATAATCATGAACGTAAACAGCTTGCGCGGTCGTCAAGTGGTCATTTTCCAGCCGATTTTAATATCAAGTCCAGATTGCTTTCAGAAATTTATGAAATAAAACGCGATACCAACTGGCCTGTGATTCATTCTTGCCAGAACTTACGAAATAGCGCTATTACGTGGAAGAATGCTAATGGATACCATGAATGAGACTCAGTCATCACTCAAGAGTTGGCCTTGATTCGCTAGATCATCATCTTTCTTGGCTATTTCGTGAGAATTTTCAAAGAATAGTTTGCGTGTTGACTGTAAAGTTGCAGCAACGAGTATGACTCATTTTATGTGAATTTGATTTGACCAAGGCAACGCAGCCACCACGTCCTTCTCGACATCCAGCAATTATTCGCAAGTCAGCCTGTCTGCCGCCCATTAGCCAATCGATCGAAACGGCGCTCATTCTATCGACAAATCAACAAAAAATTCTTGCTTCTTATCCCGCCACAAGGCGGTCAGGTGTGACGTGAAATTGAATGTGATCTAGAGGTCGTTTCTGTCCGGTGAGATAGTAGCAAACAAAAAAGACTTGTTATTGGTGAAGAACTATAAATAATTGCCGCCGATGTTAGGTGCGAGAGCAAATGGCAAAGTGTACTGGATAGCAAATTGCTTGGTCTTGGTCAGTGGGTAAAGCGTGTCCCTCGTGACTTAGAAGTTGCTTACCCGCTTCCGCCAGTGACTATAATTTTTTTCCCCTCAAGACGAAGGTTAAATTATAGAAAAAGCTGCTTCTTATTGCTCGCGGTTACGTCATAGTCTGATCGAAAAAAAAAGCGAAACCGCCAAGAATTTTTTGTATCAACTGCGTTGACTCGGCCAGGCGGGATCGGAACTCGGGGAGGATACGGAGAGCACGGACATTTGTTTGACCGCACTACAGCGGGAAAACTGAAACGAATCAATCGATGACCACCACAAATCGGTCAGACTTTTCTCCCCCGATTGGCGCGCATTCTTGACTCTTGTCGCCAGTCAGCCGATTAACATGCCGGTCCGTATACGAACTTCTCACAGTATTCTCCGACGCGACTTTTAAATAAATTCGCGCATAAAACTAATAGAAAAACTTTCCACTCGGAACCTTTGGACACCGTCGTCATCGCGATCTTGACGGATGACAGCATTTTCCGCAAACCGGATGAAACCACATTTTTTCAGCCGACACAAAGTTTAATTCACGCGCGAAAACGAATTAATGTAACTCACCTTGTTTTGTACCATGTAAACCATTTTTACAGCTTTTCGATCGGCTTCCCTTGGAAATTATTGAGTTGACGGCTAAAACCACAGAACGAAACTTTTACGTTGTGCGAATGTGTATGACTTGACTCGAACTGAACTCCGTCGCGGAATGGCGTTGCTTGCCGTGTCGCAATTTAAACTGAAGTTGGCTTCAATTGAAATTCAAAACCAATTGTAGTTTCTTTGGAATGGCGACTATTATTGCAGACGGTTTGACTCCAGGCTACGAATTCGAGCACATTTGTAAGGTTTTCGCGTAGTTGGTGTGCGCACTCTTTAGGCCAACATTGAAAGTAGCGCAGTAACAGGAAATACGTTTTTCGTTCGAGAAGACGGCTACGATTGCGAGCACACCTGTAGTTGGTGTGTGCACTCTTTCGGCCAGCATTGGATGTAGTTCAGGAACGGGAAATACTGTTTTTCGTTTGAGAAGATTGACGGGTTGAAAGTTTTATTTAAAAAAAATAAAAAGAAACTGACGTCGATAGATGAAAATGTGCCTGAATCTGCAAAATATCACTAAGTCTTCAGGATTATTTATCGATGATAAATTAAGCTGGACATCGCACATTGATAATAATAAATAATAATAATCAATGGCGCAACAGCCCAAATCGGGCCTAGGCCTTGAAGTAATGCTAGAGTTACTTCATTTCGAGACCAACGGAACACTAGGAGGTGAAGTGGTCAGCTACACGCTCGTCCGTGATTATTACCCCGATTTTAACTCAGGTACTCATTTACAGCTGAGTAAACTGGTAGTCCGGCACCCAATACCATTTTCGAAAATTACTTGCCACCAAGCAGATTCGAACCTGGTACCAGGTGCTCCGAAGGCAAGTGCTCTAGCCACTAAGCCACCCAGACTACGCACATTGATAGCATAAGAAAAAAATTGCTCCGGTTATAGGAGTAATAAGAGGCATAAAGGACTTAAAAAAGATCCTCTACAATTCATTTATCTTATCTAATATAACTTACAGTCTATTAATTTGGAGCCAAACATCGAAAAATAAAGCAATACAGTATAATCTCGATAATGCGAACTTAATTGAAACCATAGAGATATATATACTGGAGATTGTCGAATAATGTTGAATGCTTTTTCGAAGACTATAGACCTAATTTATACATTTGTTCGTAATATACATATGTATATCAACGCCCTTGATCAAAAAGTTCCCGGAATAACCCCCGTGTGGCGCTTTTGTTGTTCCGATTTGAGTTCTGTTTTTTTTGTTAAGTTGGTACATCTGTTGTTGACATTCCCTTTAAATCTTAGCGTCATAGCTTGACATTTGCAAAAGTTACGTAGCCATGATCAAGGTGGTAGATATCCATGTTCACATTATAGAGGCACTAAAATTACCACTGTGCACATTACAAGAGACATTTAAAAAAAAATATTCTTGTTCACATTACTGGAAAAACCACATTATCGAAGGTTCACATTATCGAGATTATACTTCATATAATCTACCTAAGCTGACACCATTGGAGGAACTTCACAAAACCTATAAGAAACTGAACATCTACCAACTTGTAAGGTTGGAAAGAATAAAGATAATTTATAACGTCAGAAACGATGTCCTAGATGTACACAACTTCAATACACGAAACGAAAATTCGATTAGACAGCAATATTGTCCTAGAACAGCCCGAATAAGAAATGATCCTATTTTTGAAGCTATCATAGAATTCAATGCGTTGCATATAGCAATATTCAGCTTGCAAAAAATATCGGGCATTTTTCCTTAAGTATGCATTATAGTTAAATCATACAACATTTAAAATTGCTGCATGCCACAAACTATACCAAAGCTGTAAAGGTATAGAAACATGTCTAATCACTTAAGTAATTTGCCAGACTTTAGGCATCTATCCTTCTTATAAGGGGCTTGCAAAATCTATTATAATATTTAGGATTGTTTATATTAGTTATAAGAAAACGGTTATTACTCTTTATTATGAACTAAACCAACTGATGTATAAAGCGGTATAAAGTCTTAATAGTCTTGCGATTATAGTACTAAAACGAAAAGTGGGCATCTCTCCGGAGTTTCCCCTAGTTGTATAAATTCTATATTGTTGGATTATTAAGAAGGACTGCTTAGTTCTTCAAACCAAAAACGTTAGGAAAAAAATTCCAACGCAAATATTTTTATTATTGGATTTGGTCTCCTTTTAATTTTTAAAATTTTGTCTTTCAGGATTTTGTTTACGATTTTATCTGGACGTTGTACAAAAAACAACCATTCCATTTATTAAAACAAGCTGAATTCAATGCAAACAATTCATATTCTATTATGTATCAATATATTACAAGAAACACTATACAGTATTAAAAGTGGATTAATCCTAACAAAAAGACACACTTCACGTCTATCTAAAACTCGCGAAATATTCGCTGACAGACATATCCTCGAAGTCGATAATTTCCACCTGTAGCGGATCGTTGTGAACGCCATCGCCCACTGCCAGACTGTTGTCCCTGTGCGCAGTCAGAGCGTTCATATTTTCCATAGAATCTACTATACTCATTTCATTTTCGGACTGGTCTTCATTGCTTACGTCCCAACCGTGCGCTTCGTCGGCCCATTCACTGGCCGAAGCACCAATTCCGATCGTATGCTGGTTCGCGATAGGATTCATTCCAGAAACACTATCATCAGCCGAATGGGCCTCGGCAATGCTACTACTCCTTGGACTATCATCGATTTGAACCGCTTCGCCAAATATGGCACTATTGTCCCTGAGTGCGATCAAAGCGTTCGATTTTTCGATAGCATGCGCCGATTCTGTATTAATATCGTTTTTGGACTGGTCTTCATTGCTTACGTCCCAACCGTGCGCTTCGTCTGCCGAAAAAGCCCATTCACTGGTGCTAGGATTCACTCCAGAAACACTACTATCAGCCGTAAGGGTCTCGGCAATGCTACCACTCCTCGGACTATCATCGATTCGAACCGCTTCGTCAAATATGGCACTATTACTCCTGAGCGCAATCGAACCGTTTGAATTTTCGATGGAATCCGTCGACCCTGTATTTATTTCATTTTCGGACTGGTTGCTCACACCCCAACTGCACGTTTCGTCTGCCGGAGAAGCCCGCTCACACCACTCACGCTCACCAAAAGCATCAGTTCCGATTGTATGCTGGTTCGCGCTAGGATTCGTTTCAGACGCGATACTATCAGCCGAATGCGTCTCGTCAATGTCCATTTGAATCGCTTCCGAACTCGTCGTTTGATTGTCCTGACTATGCCGACTTTCCAAGTATCGTTCATTTTCATACAAACTCTTAAGGTCCTTGTTCTCGTTATTAAGACGTCGTGATGAACCCGGCAGACAAACCGATGAACTCCGCTGGCAGTACAAACAATACTCGGAACTGCTTTCATCCGTTTGGGTCGAAAGGCTCGTACGGGAGTGTCCTCCCAATCGTGGTAGAAGTACCCGGCATTGGTTTATGTTCAAAAATTGCTGCTTTGCACGCCAAACGTCCGTTTTACGTATTGGTTCTTGGTTAAAAGTCCCGGAATCGAAACGTTGGACTGAATAAGTTCGATCTCGCAACTCGCAATGATTCATTGGTGGCTTGTTTATATCCCGCTTTGCACGAGGCATTTCTTGTAGTCCCAATCGTGGCCGAAGAATCCGGAATTGCATACGGTTGAAAATTTGTTTTTTTGCACGCAAAACTTCTGATTTCCGTGTTGATATCGAAATAAAAACGACGGAATCGGAACGTGGGACCAAACTGGCTCGATCTCGCAACTCGTAACGATTCTTTATTGGTTGCTTAATAATTTTCCGCTTTTCACGAGGCATTTTAAAGAAATATGAATATAAACTATCAAAATATATGTATATATTTTAGCGATAATACGTTAATTTAGTTTTAGTCAAAAAATTTCCGAAAATTCGAATAAATCGAATCAATTGTTCCGTCAAAGGGTTCAGAGTATCGACAGTACTATCAGGGGTGGCGTCGAAATTATTCTTTCGAGTAATTAAAAATTAAAGGCCTTTTCGCGAACAGAAATAATAATTATTGATTTAAGCTTACAAAGCCCTTACGATCAAGATAAAGTGTAGTACACGTTTGCCTCCTGGAAAACATTTTATACAGTTTTTGTAATTGCTCTAGAGATGCGCAAAGTAGTTCCTTTTAGTGAGTGAGTGAACTCCGACTCACTCACTTTAATGAAGTAATTCAGTGAACTAGTTCGAGTTCCTTTTGAAGATCACGTACCTAACGAAGGAACTAGTTCCTTTCAAGTTCGGATTGAATGTGAGGACCTAAAAAAAAGGTACTCACTCACGAAGGAACTAGTTCTTTTCAAGGCGTGTCACGTGGCGAAACAAACTACAGTTCCCCAAAAGGAGTGTTCACTCACTCACTTCAATGAACTACTGCTCTCTTAGAACTGTTCACTCATGAACGACCCATCTCTAAATTGCTCTTAATCAATCTGGTAAATCAGGATTTAACACCAACTCCGAGAGCGGCTTGTAAGTAAATACTGTAAGTTCCCATAAATTATCCATCCGTTTCGTAGTCTATTTGCTGTAATTTGCATATAGACTCATCGTGTAACCGTCGATGGCTCTATCTCGGTTCGAGCTCATCCTGATTCTGGAGGGTGGAACACACCCTCTCCATATAATCCGTCGCCACCGTTCGTCTATACTAACGCGAAGTTCATCTCGATTTTATTTGAGGATCCTCTTAAATTCCGGGTTACACAAATATCAAATTGCACCCTATATACGTTGTCCCCACACGTTTCACTACCGCACCAACCTCCGATTTCGGTTTCACTTTGTTGTATGTCGCTTATATCGGGTTTGTTGTCTGTTTTGGCCCGGGTGAATCCTTTTCGCTGGCTCTTTGTTCAAGCGTCGACGTTATAGTTCGAAGGGAGAATAAAAGGCGAAGCATCAAGACACTAATCAATGTGCAAACATTGGAACAAATCATAAGACAATATAATCGCTAATAGTGCGATTACATCGCGTTTAATCGAAGGGGATGTACGAAGAGTAATATAAATAAAGAGGGTGGTTTCAGGTTTGGATTTCTGTGAAATGAAATTCGATACGACGAGTATTGTGTGTTTATTTGTTTATAATAACAAAGGCATATGACCATTTTTTCACTTTTGTTTCACGAGAATGAATTACCTTCACAGTATAAAATGTTTACAACATTTATCGTTGGCGATTTTTTGCCAATCAAAAAAGGGTAAAATTAAAACCAAATTTAATTTTACATTTCAATTGCTAATCCACACACACGCACTCAAGCCCTTCGGTACATTTCGAGTACTTTTTCCTAAGAAGCTTGCTTATATCGCAATTAAAAATTGTAAAAGTACAAATTGCAATATATTTTTCAGACTTTTAATAGTAACATTACAATTCAGATGTATATTTCATACAGTCAAAGTAAATTTACAACAACTTAAATGTATAAGTCCATCTTACATAGATACCCGTCTAAATTTAAACTATGATTTAAATTTATATGATTTACGTAACAGTTTGGACGCTAGTTTATTATCTTATGGCCAAAGCTCAAAGGTTGAGGATGGAGGTCCGGTTAAAATAAAAATGCAACAGCCGCCGGTTTAGTTCCTTTCACATCCTCAAAATTATTTTTCTATTTTTTGAATGTCCAGGAAGTCCCGATTCCCAACATAATAAAATTAATTCCATCCACTTTTGTATGCTACTGCATCTTCCAATAAATTCGAAATTTCACTAGCCAATCCACTATATGTGGGTAACAAATTTCAACTTTCTAATTTAAAGTGTTCCTGTGACGTCCGATAAAATTTTACCCTTAAGTCCCCATAAGTCCGGTGCGACAATTTTGTATCCCATTTTGATTTTTCTCTGTTGAGAGGGGAAAAGTCAATTTAAATCGTTTTTCGTTCGTGTAATTTGGCGTGGACAATAAGTCTGCATCGTTTGCTGTCTATCAGCGAACTAATTTTCAATTTACAGAATAAATAGTGTTATAGGTTTTCAAATTATTTGAAATGCATAACTATTAAAAATCAATAATTTTTTCATTGATTTATCTTCAAGATATACAAATTAGTCTGGGTGGCTTAGTGGCTAGAGCACTTGCCTTCGGTGCACCTGGTACCAGGTTCGAATCTGCTTGGCGACAAGTAATTTTCGAAAATGGGATTGGGTGCCGGACTACCAGTCCACTCAGCTGTAAATGAGTACCTGAGTTAAAATCGTGTAGTTGACCACTTCACCTCCTAGTGTTCCGTTGGCCTCGCAATGAAGTAACTCTAGCATTACTTCAAGGCCTAGGCCCGATTTGGGCTGTTGAGCCATTGATTATTATTATTATTATATTTAAATTAATTATACTATCTACTATACTTTTCAATGAAATGCAGTTTTCTTATGAAATTTCAGCCATGAAAATCGTGAAAAATTACTTTAGTTTGACTTCATATATTATTAACAAAATTGAAATTTTTTTTTGTTATTTGCTTATATTCTTTAAGAAAAACCATTATATTAATGAAAATGACATGTTAACCATTCAAGAAATAGGTAACAAATGCACACAACGAACTCCAATTTACACATTTAAAAAAATGTTTAAGGGTTGTTTCTCTAATAGCTACTTTATTAAATAAAATTTTGAATTTTTTGTTAATAGGCGACCTAGTTTACATACCAGCTAATAAAATAATGTTATTTTATTTTGTTTTTTTATTGCTATTAAAGTGGAAAATTCACATGAAAACAGCCATAAATCAACAAAATCGCATTTAACATGGAGTCAAAAATTTTACGATGTTAGTTTCGTAAATTCACGGAGATAAAAAAAAATACCTTTGCGTACGATGAACAGTCGGACAATATTTTTTTTTTTGTGTTTAACTTAGCATCTGAAATCGAAAAAAAATTATTTCAATATATATATATATTATATTTTTATATGAGCTTGAAATAAATAAGAAACTAAAATTTAACAGAATTGGAAGCAGAAATAAAGAAGTTGAAGCACATCGAACATCAAAACACAATTTAAAAAATCATAATTAACAAGGAAGTACTCAATTTATTATCTACACCTTATTTCTTATTAATATACTTAGATGCTATAGTTATACGATGGCTGATGGCCGTTACATTTTAGTAAATGTTCCCAATGTTCATAAGCCTGCAACGATATACCAAATGATTACAAATATTTTTCGATTTATTTTTTACGTATGACTAGATTTCGTCCTTCTCTAAACAAAAAACACAATATTGCACCTCTTTCAATATCTTTTTATAAACGTCTGCACTATCCACGCGGCAAACATTAGAGATCAATCATGCTTTAAATGTTTCCACTATTTCAACTAATCCGACAAATTAATAAAAGGTTTAAAATACGTTTCAAAAGCGACCGGTATACTTAATTCAATAATAATTTAAAGTACTTTAAATACAAGCGAGATATTAAAAATCAATGATCGGATTAGTGCCCAACAAAACGACACTATTGAGCCGTTCTTCGCTCTTCAGAGCAGATTAAAAAAAACCCCTAGATTGACCCTAAAATCCCGCTCTTCATTACTACAAACAGGATCAAATCGTAATCCTTATGAAGGGTGCATTCCCCAGACCCACAAGAGCTAAACACTGTCAACTTCACCTCGCTTCCCTACTGCCGCCGGAACAACAACTCGGATCTAAAAAAAAATTGGACAATTTATCATTTAGCTGGCGCTTTTTATGCCTTTTGAATTTTTTATTAAATTGATAGTGAAAAAAAGGTACGCAATATTTGCATATATCGCGCCCCGAGTCAAACCCTCGTGGACGACTAAAATACCCCAATTACTACTCGGATAAGTAGCATGTAATGACAACGCGTCCTTCTCACGAAGAGGATCAGTTTAATAAATATACGAATAATGGCGCGAAAACTAAGGATTCAGATTACGTCATAAATCACTGCGAGAACGTGTGCTTCCTGTCAAAACGGTTCTACAAGATTTACATATGTTGCCAATTATGCAAATTCGTCTGTTGTTATGCGTTGTGATTAATCAATACTGATATTGAAGGACGAAGGGATTAGTTGTATGGAGTGGTGTGAATATATCGATAATTTGCAACAGGATATATTTTTGGGATCTCCCTGTGTAGCAAGACTGACTGAATAGGCTTTAGAATAACACACTTTCAGTTCGTTCTGATATTAGCCTTTAAAATTTCAAAGAGACTCTGAGGACTTATCAGTCGGTAAAAGGTATTTGAAATAAAACCAATATTTATTTGTGTTAAATAATGTTTGATCCAGTTTAAAAACGACTCGATAGAGCTCCGCCTTCGTGGAGGTATGGTATGGTATGGTATAAGGGGTGGTGATGCTATCATCCTCCTTCACTTAGACGTTATTGTTCGTCCATTGTGCTCCCCGTTTGAGTTTGAAGAACTCCTGGAACCTAAAACAGTGGAGGTACATTTGCTGAAATCTAAACAGTAACTCAGTACCTGCGTTAGATTTTTGGCGCTATGGTCAAAAAGCGTCTTTGTTTTTCTTTCGCTAAAGATCGATTTATATGAAATGACCACGCAACGAAAAGGGATCGACTCTCGAGTAGAGGGTTTTTAAAATTTTTGTTTTTAAAATAAATGAAAGTGAGATTTATTTTTTAATTCACTTTTATTAAAGTTTTCGTTGTCTACGATTTCAGCACACCTTTCAAGTTCAAGTTTTTCAAATTTGTGCATTTAATAATAATAGCGCTTTTCTCAACTTTGATACTGCTGAGGCTTCTAAAACTGGACAGACTTTCCTATTGTCATTTTTTCTAAACTTCTACCAGAAAACCCCAAAACTACAAAATAGGTAAGTACACTTCAAGACTCGTAAAACTCAGCTGTCTTAAATCATTCAGATGGTAAACCTCAAGGATCGCATATACGTCCCGGTGTATTTTTATCATACAAAATACCACCCCTTGATTATGACGACAATTGCATTTGCCCTCTTCCTGACTGACTGCAATATTGTTTTCGAAATTCACTAATAATTCTACGGTTTTTGGATGGCTTCCCTTTTCTATCGTCCGATCATTATTATGTGGCTATTAAATTATCCCTCCTGGTTTTGATTTTTTTTGGTGGCTAATGGCGTTTTTAGGACTCTATTGTTCGTACTGTTTGCTGAAAACAAGGATCCTTGATCGTTGTGCTGTGGTGAAAGTCAAAGTTCAGAATAGACACTATACAGAGTTTTCTCTGTCGATCGTTTCGCAATTAATGGTACATGTGTTTCGGGATTTCGAAGGGAAAATCGGGTAGATTTTTAACATGTGATAATTTTTATAGATGACTGAATTTACTGTATAGAGAGAACTTGAATTCTGGTGTGATTTTAAGTACATTGAAGTTTTTTTTTCATTATCTGGTTTTATTGTAAATCCAAAGACAGTAGGGAATAGTAGTTTACAAGTTTCTGTATTGTATAAAATATGGCTTCGAAGTTCTGGTTGGCTCTATCAAAAAAGTTAAAACTGAAAAGATTTATAGCTTGAAGAAGGTTAAATAAAACGAGTGGTATGTGAAATCATAGTTGCTTTACCAGTTCTAAGATTTCTAGAGGAACGTCCACATTGCACTACTACTACTAGAACCGTCGAAACGACAGTTTGATGCTTAAAGATTGGCAAAGGAGTTCCTTTCAGTGAAGTACTTCCTTGAAGTGAGTGTCTAGGAACGAGTTCACTGAACTAGCTTCGGAACTGTTCATTCCCTCGTTTCGTCAGTAGATGTACCGAGAATCTAAAAGCAAAAAGGTCAACAGAGTTCCGTGAAGTATTTCCGGAACAGTTCATTCCTTCGTTGCGATCTAGAATGAGGAACTAAAAAAAAAGGATCCACAGTTCCGTTAGATCGATCCTTCCCTTCCTCGCCTTGTCCTTTTTGATGCTCGCTTTTAGGTATGGAGTCGAACTATGGCGGATGCAAGCAGCACCACCAAAATTCGATGTATCTTAGTCCGCATAAATTTCAAATCAATTCCCCAATAAAACAAGCATATTGTGCTCTCTTTTAATTTATTTATAGGCGAGTTTATTTTCATTTTTTCTATTTTATTTTATAACAAACTTAAATTGGTCAATGAAACAAAACTCTAAAACTAAAGTCAACTTAATAACTACGTTACAATAAAAATACATAGAATAAAAATTGGTATGACTAGAAACGAACAAAAGTAACAATTTGATGAAATTCTTACGAACTACAAACAAAAATCCTAACGCAATGTGCACTTTTATTTTTAATTTAAACTTAAAACGATTTCAGCAATATTTACAGGTCTTAGCAAAAAGGAAACCTCATCTTATCTCTAATAAACATTTTCTACTTCTGTTCCCAGCGGAAAATTTTGTTGATAGCCTGTGGCATCGACTTGAATATTCCACACATCCTTTCCGCTATTACTATAGTAGAAGTCCGGGCTTGTATTTCCGCTAAGTTGGTACTGGCCGTCGTAGATTTGAACTTGATTTTCCGAATTGGGATAGGCGTGATGGATTGCCGAATGTGGTGAAGCTTGATGGTGGAGATTCGATGCTTCGAAGGCGGTTGTATTATAGCCAGTTTCACCCTGATCGCAATAGGGTCCAATTGCTTCGTAGCTGCAATTCGAGGAGTACTGTGGAAGGTGGTTCTGCTGGCCGTTATTGGTGGATTGCAATGGATTGTAGTAGAACTCGTCGTAAATGCTAGAACTACTTGTCAGGCTCGATGTGTCGTCACAACTTTCGTATTTACAGTGTTCCGAAAGCCATTTATTGTTTTGTAGGTTCGAAACAGGATCTATTTCGCTGGTAGCAACCGAAGAAATGGGTTTCATGTCCAACTGGAGGTCAGTCTGATGGTAGTAGGTGTCTTGTGCGGGAGGATAGTATGAACCGGTGGAAGTCATGTACTGGCAGATATCTTGAGCGCCAGCGGATGAGGTGGTTGAGTAGTTTTCGTCATATGATGAAAAAGTTTGTGGGTTAGTTGGGTGGCCGCTGGGATGGACATAGCTCTCACTACCATTCCACGAGTAGAATCCCATTTCCGATGGATAGCTAATGTAGTTGTTATTATTCGAACAATTACAGCTCGGGTCTGGACAAATGCACTTCTTCTTCGTACTGGGCGTTGGAAATGGTTCGCTGCTCTTCGACACGGCTGATGCGCTAGAATTCCGCTTAGTTCCTCGCAAAGTACACAACTTATTGTTGAGAGCAGCATCTCTGGCCAACATAACAGCAAGACTTCTTATCCGACGGCCGCCGCCCAATGCTCGACGGGCTTCGCTCGATCCCTTGGCTTCTGGTCGGGGATGATCATGGGTTCCTTTAGCCTGGAAGAAAATCGTATTTCCTGCTTGTCGCCAGAAATGTGTGACAGGGTAACCACAGTGTCCGCGACACGGTTGAATCTCTAATCGTCCGATACAATTTCTGAAAAGATGGAAAACGAAGTTGTAGGTCGTCGCTTGGTTTGGGTTCCAGAGAAGTACTTCTTCTGCTACAATCACTAGCTAGTCTAATAGGTCTACTATGATTTCCTCAAAAGTGGATAACTCACCGATTTGGACATTGTTTTCCCTGCTGCTTCCGTCTGGCCTTGTCGCAAATTGCTGGTCGTAGGTGAACTCGTTCCCCATTCGGCAATCTGCACTTGGCTGTGCATAGCAAAACTCCCAGGCAACTTTTCTTCAATATATTCACGTTATGATTATTGGTATTCCGCATAGCCCATCCTGACGAATGCTTCTTTGCTTCCTCGCTGGTACTTGCATAAACTAATCGGCAATGTCCATTGGCCCACTCACAGAACTCATCAAATTCACTCACAACCGGTACGATCGAATCGTTAATGTCCCAATCGATGCTAATCCGGGACTTGGTTGAAGCAATGTCCGTATGATTGGTCGTCGAACTTATTACAACCATTTTTTCTTTATTTAATTTTTTTCACTTGGCATAAACTCTCACTGTCCACAAGAAATCAATTTCTTTTAAAACTGTTTTTTTTTTCCAACAAAAATAAGAATATTTTTATGAGAACCCAATGAAAATGTATTCCACTTCTAGAACTCCACGTCCGAACCAAACGACTGCGCAATCTCTACTGAAGAGGTTCATGGTCTGGATGCGTCCAAGTTCTTCCACCGAGTTCAGGTCCTCCGTCGAGCAACCAGTTACCAGTCTTCGTCTGGTAGAACTACCCCGACGCCCGACGTATTCGTCCCCTTTCAACGATTCCAGTTCCAACAATAACAGGTACGGCTCCGAACTCCGCCCCGTACTATGGTCTTTAGCTCTGAATTCGCCCCTAGTGAAAGTGAGACATTTTCTATTTACTTAACCACTCAACTCACCATTAATTCCGGTGCCATGGGACGCACGCTGATTGGAGGATAAAATCCGAAGAGCTGGTCGATTTTGGTAGAGACGTGGTAATTTAGCGATTTTCGGAGGCGTAGTTCTTCCACTGCTTCAGGTAGATCGTAGATTTACAACACCTACCTATCTAATACACGAATTATATAATAACTTTTGTGGTGGACTTGGCCTGTTCCCTGATGCTAAACATTCGCTATACAAAAATATTTCACTTGAGACAAATGTTTCAAAGAGATTCCAATTAAGTTTTTCGCTTTGTTTTACAAGATGGGAAGGTTTCAAGTTTTTCAAGTATTTGAAGATGGCAAAAGTAAAGTTTTGTGGGTTGAGGTTGTATATCTTTCGAATAGCATCTCTTTTACAATTATCCAAAGTATGTATTTAACTAGATAGAGGATAAATTACCACTATTACCTTCATAGCACAACAGCTATGTAGATACCTACCTATACCTACCTTACACAGTAAAAAAAATCCATTGACTTTTACATCTTTTGGATAGTAGACAAATAGGTATACCTAACTTTTTTAAGTAAAATTACATTGGAAAGTAATAGTCAATTTTTTGGGTAGTAAATTTCAATTTGCAATCAAAAAATTTTAATTTGTAATCAGCAAATCACAATTTTGAAAGCAGCAAATTCACTATATATATTCTCTGAAAAATAGTATAATTTGCACTCTATATTCTCTAAAAAACAAAAACAAAAAAAATTTATTTGTTAGCAACTTCTTAAATTAAGTTACTTCTAATATTATTTCTTACTTACTTACTTTCCTATTCTGAAATAAAACACTTGGATGTATGTAGATAGGAATCGAACCCGGACCCGCGATCAATTCCGGTATTGGAGCGAAGGTTTGGCGCGCGTAGCCACTGCGCCATCGAACACATTGCATTTTCATCTCAGTCGACAAGCAAATCGATCAAAGCGACCAAATCGTGGTTTACTTGAAAAAGAATGTAATTTTGCTTGACTTTTCAAGTAAATTGTATGGTTCAGTTGAAAAGTACATGAATAATTTACTAATACAAGTACTAATTTCAAGTAAAAGTGCTTGAAATGAGTTTATTTACTTGTAATTTCGTGTAAAAGTGCTTGAAATGAGTACTTTTACTTGAAAAAATGAAATATACTGGAAATTTCAAGTAAAAATTGGACTGAAAAGTCATTTTTTTTAAAAAAATGTAGTTTAGTTTGTTATTCTTGTAATAAACCTCAATACATTTATTTATTTAAAAAATTTAATTCGATTTAACTTGCAAAGTAAAATTAGAATCATAAAAAAAATTTACCAACATCTCAATGCAAATTATTATATATTATTCTCCAAGCAAAGTCTGAAATTTATAATATGATTAAAGTTTGGGTGGAAGTGAATTTTTAACACTATTTATGTATGCATTTTATCATTATAACGTTTCCCTTAAAACCTTCAAAAATTAAATGGCTGTAGGAAGGGCAGAAAGAAAACAACATTCGTGAAAACTCTATGACACCCAACACAAATTTGTATTGCGAAATGTTTCACTATACCTAGGTACTAGAAACTATAGATCCCCGTAAAGACCAACTTCTTAAAATATGATTAAATGGCATAGACTTACGTTTCAAAATGTAAAAGAATTGTAAAGCCAGCTTCACTCCTATTCGAGAAATGTGTAAAACAAAAAACCTTCATCCCTATTGAAAAATCCTTTAGTTTTTAGTTCCTATTCTGAGGAATTAAAGAAACCTAGTGAAATTAGCTTTTAGGCGATTATATAAGAAAGTCGTGGAAATAAAAATCAATTCAGATCAGACCTAAGATTTGGCAGAATTCGTGCAAACTTATACGAGCTCTTTTCACTTCTTCTCAGATTGAATTTAAAAAAATCTTAAATCAGACCAGTGATCAATATGACGAAATTTGTTAAAAAAAAAATAAGTGACCCTTTTCATCGCCTTAGGAGTTGAGGGCAGAAAAATTCGGTTATTAAATTTAAGGTGATTGCATAAAACTCCCGTGGAAATAAGAAATCTATCAAAATTGGAAGATATGACTCAATTCGAGAAGACGAGTAGCTCGTGTATATTTCCATCCCCTTTAGTAATAAACATGAAAAATTCCTGAAATACATTTTTAGGTGGTTGTTGCCGAGGAAGATAAATTCAATTTTATTTTCAATTAGACCTAAGAGATATGACAAAATTCGTGAAAACATGTACGATCTGTTTTCAACATGTTGGCACACCTGACAGCACTGTTTCGAGAGATACTCACTCCACTCTGCTCGTGCCACAAGAAGAACAAAATGGCGTATACTTATCGACTCATTGTTAACCCACTGCAAGCAAAAACTAAATTATATTAATAAAGAGCATTGTGTTCATTTTAACGATATAGTTTTCTTATTGGAACACAACACAATATAAAATTTTGCAATAGGTCTTAAAGCGATTATAGAAAAATGCTGTGAAGTGATAACCATTTCCATACCTCGTCAGACGTTGGAGATATGAGAGATTTCGTGAAAACGTATTCAATACTTTTTGCCAACCCTTTTTTTCTCGGTTGTTCTACATTCAACCCCAAGGTGCGAAAAAGGGTTGCATTTTTTGTCACGAATTTTACTAGATATAGTTGGTCTGATAAAATTCCATTTGGTTAAAGAAAGTTTTACCTGCAGACTATTTTTTACTGGCGTTAGAATATCTTCCTCTTTTAAATTCCAACTAGTTTCCTTTGCAATGGCCAAATTTGCATTGAAGACTCGCTTCTGCAACAATCGATTTTCACGGATACCTCATCAAATTTCTGACATCATCAACATCCATCTCCTAACAACCCACTTTCAATGCCATTGTCATATCAAAACAGCCTCCGCACTAGACTGTTTTCCATTTTTCAATTCGGCACACTATCAATAGGACGAACAGCATGAAGCTTTTGGTTGTGATGATCAATCACTTAGCCCCGTGACTTATGATGAGTTTAGTAGTCATATAGATTCGAATATTATCTTCGGGTTTCGAGTGGACAGACAAAGGCAGATGGTAAACTAATAGAAGAGTCTATATCACAAGCAAACATCACCCCATCGAAGGGATATGTTCGCAGATTGCTATGCATCACTGTATTTTACACAGTCTCCGACAGACAATCGGCTAAATTACAAACAACGTTTTTTTTCTCAATTTCGAGGCGGTGAGCAGCGCATTGGTTCCCTCTTTTCATTCGCTCGAAGCACAGATTCGACCACATATATTTTCAAACAGATCGTTGTCAGTAACTTGTGCTGACTTCTGCAAGGACCAAGTATTTCGAGCCGCCACTTATATGTTGGTTTTATCCCACACAACACACACGCTGAGTTGAGCGTTGCGATAAACATCTTGTAATTAAAATTTTCGAATTTCATCCTGAAAATGACTGGAAGGACTTATATTGTTTGAGGGCCAACTGATTAGCGTACATGCGATTCAGTACCATGTATTTAAGCCAATAAACGTATGCGATGTGATTGTTCGTTTCTAATTAGGTTTACTTTCTAAAAGCTTTGATGTCCCAAATAGCAAAACAAAAAAATTCTCAGACCGGATATAAGATCCTTTTCTTTTCCGGAAAAGCGTATAAGTTACGATTTGGAAGCACGATTACGAATTGATCCTATTGTTCCCAGGCATCATCGTAAACCCAAGATTCTTCCATTGTTCAGAACATTATTGTACTCCTTACAATGAACATTGTAACATAAAACCACTCATTTGTTCCACTATTTCACCTTAAGAGTGTACGAAACGTAACCTTAAGATATACCTGCGTAGAGTGTCTTAAGTGGTCGCTTCGACCGCTAAATTTGAATTTATTTCCTTTAAATCGTATCCAGGGGAATATCCTTCAAGTAGTGCTCAAGAGCATATAGCCTCGAGGATAAATTTTTTATTTGGTTCGATCGGTCATCGATACCACGATTTTATTGTAATTCTCTTGCAATCGGAATAATGTCCTTGTTGAATTGATCAACCATGAGAAATTCCGTTTCGATTGTGCGGTATGCAAATTTAGGGGTATGGCAAATTTTTTGCCTGAAGGTTCTATAGATTTTTTTTGTCGATTTTGAAATTGATCGATGCGTTTAGTAAAGGGCAATTCCTTTTCGATTTGGAAATAGTACTGCTGTAATATTTCTGGGGAGTGATCTTGGTCGCAATTGGTTATTCCACGATGGGATAATGTAAGAAGTATTTTTCTCTAAAATCCCAAAAAAGTTTATTGATAGGCAAATTGTACTATGTTTTGTAAAACACTACTATACTGTATGCCCATATTTGTTTTAGAATTAAATAAATACAAAATATTTGAGTTTAAATCAAAATACATACATTGAAGTCTTAATTAAATCAGTTCAGGGTTCAACGTTTTTTTCTCTCTGCCCTTAATCTCGGAAGGTTATTATGCACTTTTTTCTGAGGCGCTAAAAAATTTTAACATCTCAATTTAAAATTAAATTAATGTAATAAATATTCAAATTGATTTTTTTCAAAATATCAAATTTTTTTCGATTCGAACGCATTTATCATTATTTTTTGTTTGTACATATTTGATATTGTGGTTTGTTGTTTGGTTACCACAAGCACCACTGTTCTATTTCATTGTTTTCCGATTATAAAAGCCATGAAATTTTAAAGAAGAAAAAATTCCAATTGTGATTATGAAGAAGTGCTACGGAGAATAGCAAAGGGTAGGCAGATGCATGTCAACGATTTTTTTCTTTACGCTTTATAAGGAAAGTAGGAAATAAGGGATAGATTTATGGGTTTATAGACAATTCTCTTATTTTTATCAGTCCCTGTTTTACAAGGAGATGGACTAGGGGTTAATCTCTGCATTTCTGAATATAAATTTATGACATACGAGTAAAGGCAGGATTTAGAAAGCAGAGCAACTAGTATAAAGTACCTTTGACCTAAAATTGGTCTTTTAAAGCAAACAATGCGTCGGTGTTCAAGAAAGCTAACCCACTTAAGAAAATACTTTATTATTAAAATAATAAAGTAAAAGTTACCTTTTTGATTTATGGTGGTAATACCTAACAAAAATTTCTTGAATAAAATAAATTAAGAATTTTGGGAGCAGAAAACGTAATTTAGAAAGATCTTATGTTTTGTTTTTTATTAATTTAAAATATGCTCCCACGTGTGATTTCGGAAAATTTTATTTTAAAATGTTTGTAACTATTGAAGGCACACTTTAAAAAAAAATCATTGAATTTTACATCTTTCGGATAGTTGGCAATACTGTACCTATGCCTCAAATTTCAGGTAAATTTACATTGAGATGTAATAGTCGATTTGAATGTAGTTTTTAATTTTCGGTCAGTGAATTTCAATTTTCGGTCAGTAAATTTCAATTTTCGGCCAGTAAATTTCATTTTGCAAGCAGTAAATTTCAACTTCGAAAGCAGCAGTCTTGAGTTTACACTCTCAAAGAAGTGTATAATTACCACTCTTTAAGATACACTTATTTTAACTTTTAATATTACATACTAACTCTAAGTAAAACACTTGGCTGTAGGTAAGAATCGAACTAGCGATTAGATCTGGTTTTGCTGCGTAGTTTTGGCGTGCATAGCCACTGCGTCATCGAAGGCGTTTCATTTTCTTTTCTGTACAAAACAAAATTAAACGAAGCGACGAACTTCGTGGTTTACAAGAAAAATAAACATAATTTTCAATTCATATATAAATAAACATAGTTAATTTTACTCGAAATTTTGCGCAATTTTGTGATACTTTACATGTAAATTGTACGGTTCAGTTGAAAAGTACATGAATAATTTACTAATGCCAGTAATTTCGTGTAAAAGTGATGGAAATGTGTAATTTTTCTTGAATAAATGAAATATACTGGAAATTTCAAGTAAAACTTGAATTGAAAATTAATTTTTTTTAAATAATGTATAGATAAACTGTAGAAAAATTTGAAACCTAATAAAAAGGACATACACCTTCCGACTTGGAGAATGAAACATACAATTCTGAATCTTTCTTTTACCACAACTGAGTGCAGCAAGATCAACTAATAATTCAGGTAAGAATGGCAGAATAAGAAATAGTAAATGACAGAAGTTTTCCATTGTCGAATCGAAGTACCAAATCGCCCTTCCCCTTTCAATCCAACTCGATCTTTTTAATTAAATAAAATCTCCTTGCAATAACTTCCCAAGATTCAAAGAATAAAAATCAGAAAGCTTCGCAAGAAACTATACATTTTCTAGCGCAGGATAAAATCCTGAAAATGATAAGGATCTACTCCTTAAAAAAACAGTAATTGCAGGTTTTTCTCCTCAATAGCGAAGTTCAGTTCTCGACGAACAATTCTTCCGAAACAAAGTCTATCGATCGTAGAGATAAATACTGTTTGCAAGAAAGGACGACATAATCATTTAGGTGACTCCTTGGTGCGCGATCCGGCACCCCAGTTTCCTTATACTACCTAAAGCGCCAGGATCAGATAAGATGCAACGGAAATCTTTTTTTGTTAAATTATGTCTTACCGTTTTGCTTGGTTCTTTCTGATGTACTTTTGAATAAAGGTGACGAGACTGGGCTTGATTTTTCGCACACACAATTCAATCAACAAAGGACCTTTTGTTCGTTTAGGTGTTTATCCGTCACCTTGTTGACGGGAATAAAAAGGATTTAATGTATCTGAAAGTTGCAACCCTAAAGGAGACCCTTAATTTATGCCTCAACATGACCTCTGCGTGAATCAACCAATGCATGTGAAAGTTTGGCCGTTATAATGATGAGAATGAGAGGAGTTGCTTGAACAGGACTAAGGACACTTTGTCTCATCTCACCGTTTATACTAATTTCTTCGGGAATTTATTGGCCTATTTACACGCAAATTCGGTTTGTGTGCCATTTAGTTTGACGCAAATCACGTCATAAATTGGACGTTTTGTACTCGTCCTGCCATCACTGTAAAGGACTCCCATTGAAAATTGAAATGTTTTGAATTTTATCGATTTAATGCGGTGAGAATTGTATTATTAATTTTATTGTCTTGCCGATGATTGGATTCTAATAAATTTTAAGCACTTTCTGAACTGACAAAATTTCGGTCGAGGGAGAAAAGGATTAGGACTTTGTAATATGCGGGATGTTTTTTTCCGAAATTTTAAGTCCTACCGCAATTTACATTATGGATCCAACACCCAATCGAATCTAATTAACACAATCAGCATAAATTGATCATAAGCAGTTTGTTGATGTGCCATGTATTCCTGAATCTGATATGGAGAATTGAGGGGTTCCCTTATATAAATTTTTTCCTAAATATATAGGAAACCCGGCACATAGGGCAAGATCTATCTGTGATTATATGAATCACTTGTATAGGAATTATTGTTGTGTAGTTTATTTTACATCTCGAGCCTAAAAATAAACGACAAGGAAAAAAACCTTTACCAATGCGCACGTATTATGTCCGAGGGTGTATATATGATGGCATTCTTTTTCAATTAATTTCAATTAAGGAAGTCCCCTTCAAATTCACCATATCTACATAGGCATTAAAGGCGTCCTATACTCGAAACAGACGCTCCTTTTCACCAAACATCTATTATGTTCGAAGAGCCAACAGTTTTACTTACATTGAGATGGTTTTTGAAAAGGGAAAACACTCTAAAAAGTTAAAATGGTTTCGAATAAAATAAGACTATACATTTACCAATTTAAGAAGTATTTTCCCCTTAAGTCGGAATAATTTCAGAGAATTTCATGAATATATATGTAATATATAAAAATTAGACTACACAGTAGAAATAGTTGTCTCGAATTGCTGTAGGACAATAAGCAATATGCCTAACAATGGACGAAAGAAAAAAACGATGATTGAACTAATGGGATTTATAATAACAAAATACTATACTTAAAACTCTAGATTTTTTTTGATTTCCTACTTTGATTGATATAGTAGTCAACCGCCTTACATGAGAATGAGTATCGATGTTACACTGTACTGTACATACACTGTTCTAAAAAAAAAAATTTTTCAATTGAATTCTACTTAAAATTTCGAGTATATTTCATTTTTTCAAGTAAAAGTACACATTTCAATCAATTTTGCACGAAATTATTGGTATTATTTAATTAATCATGTACTTTTCAACTGAACCGTAGAATTGGCATGAAAAGTTTTACAAAATTGCGGAACTTTTCGTGTAAAATTAACTATGTACATATATTTATTTTTATTTCTTTTATTGAAAATTACGCTCTTTTTCGTGTAATTCTACTTATCTAGTTGAATCTTACGGCGAAAAATATGTAATATGTGAAAACACGAATTTGGGTGGTTCGTTCGATTTTGTTTACTACAGAAATGAATATGAAACTCCTTCGGTGGAGCAGTGGCTACGCAACAAAACCAGGATTGATCGCGGCTTTGATTTCTACCTACAGCCAAGGGTTTTTATTAATTAAGTAAGTAAGTAAGAAATAATATTAGAAGAAGTAGAAATAAGTGTATCTTAAAGAGTTCTAATAATACACTTTCTTAGAGTGTAAATCCAAGAGAATATCCAGAGAATTTGCTGATTTCGAAGCTGAAATTTACTGATTGCAAATTGAAATTTACTAGCCAAAAATCGAATATTACATTTAAATTGACTATTACATTCTAATGTGAATTTGCTTTAAAAGAGTTATATTTGCCTACTATCCAAAAGATAGTTAATTGGGCATGTTTATATTCGTAATAGATAAATAGAAATGAAGGTAAAATAGTAGTCAATATTAATTTGAATACTCTCAAAGAGAAAAATATATTTCGTTCACTATAACTTCGTAACAGTGCATAATCGCGACTTATTATAAGATGTTATTGGTCCAAATTAAGTTGCTTATTTCTTCGCCAGATAATTTGGTTTTTCTCTACCACTAACAACTCAAAAGAAATTAATTGAGAAATTATTTTTTTAAGAGACTGCTGATCAATATGTTTTTCTCATAGAAACCAGTTGCAGTTTTAACTTGCAGTTTTAATTTGGGAAAGGATGTCTTAAAAATGTTCTTTAGAACACCTGATCAAAAATACCACCATATTATTGCCGCTCTTTACTGCAATCTTGGGGTGAGAAATATTCTCACGACCTTCCCGAATCGATAAAAATTTCCTCGTCAAGAAAACATCATGATCCCAAAACCGATGATACGATAAAACGTCCGATATAGGAAGTTAATTAAGGACAACATTATTTCTAACGGATTTACTTCACACAATTAAGACAACCCCAAACCACTCCACAATCCACACGCATCCCGGCCCCGATATCGTTCTAATCCCGCAGTTAAGGGACGCATTAACGAGAGAAAGATTCACCGGTAAAGATAAGCCGTGACTCATATTAGGGCAATCAACTAAAGTCCTTAATTCGACCGAAAAAAATATCGTTTGTATGGAATCAACATTTTTTTTTTCGTGATAGAGTATCCTGCGGTGATGTGCATAGTCCTTGTATGTTCCATTTTCAAAGATACTCGAAATGCGATAAAAAGTTTTTTGTACGTTTTGTGGTTTAGGACAATTGCACTTCAGTGAAAGTGAAAAATTTCAGTTGTCGAAAGGATCTTGAAGGACTTTTAACACTTTTTTGCGATAAAGAAGAGAAATCCAGAGGTCATCTCCTGTAATCCTATTGACCTAAACAAATCCGGCTAATACGATTCGAACTGCTTCTGTTCGATTCAAATCGAGAGGAATATTTAACACGGGATATCCTGCGATAAGCAATTGCAATGAAGTCCTTTTTTCAATAAATAGTTCGTTACTTTCGTATAGGTTTTCTGTTTTTATTGTTTTCTTGTTGTACAGTTGCTTTATTTGGGCCCTCGACAAGTTAGACTGTTCCGAGACCCGCATCCTTTTTCTCCGGATTTTCGAAGCAACTTCAAAACGCTTGCATATCCTCGACGGTATAGTGTTTTTCCGTTCGATGTAATAGTAAATCGGGTCAGGATAGTCAATGCAAATTGTTCGAATCGCGTTATTTCGTATAGCAGAAATGAGCGGAGTGTTTAATAAAAATTTGTGGGACGACAATTCGAGCAGGATGATGGCGGGACGAGAATATAAACTGTTGCACATTATCCACCCGCAGATTATAGACTGTGGGAAAAAAGGAATTTCCCTTTTTTTTTGGTTGTGTGGTGGCAAATTTAATCAGGATGTGGATAATGAGCGTATTGATGGCTTGAAATTGACGGATCTGTTAAGCGTGAGAGTAGAAATTTTATTGAAAAGAATTCATTTTTCAATGTAGAGTACATTTAGTGTAAGCGTCTTGTATTGACTGCTATGGAGTTCTATTCTGGGAATAACAGCAGTTCTTGGATTACTGCACCAATCCAGATGATCATTTTATTTATTTCTCTACTTTTAATTTCAAAATTATTGTTGATTCTTTATTATTTTCTAATAATACAGTATTGTAATCTACTGTTAAGAAAACAAAATTCACCACCTTGAAATTTTTTTTTACACCTATTCACCATTACTATAGTAGACACGAAAAAGGCCAAAAAATATTCGGTACGTCTGTCCGCCGTACGCAAGAACGGTTGAAGGCTCGTAACTCTTAAAGGTTTTGAGATAGGTACCAATTTGATTTTTTTATGAATAAACTGCGTAGACACCTTGAAGTGGCCAAATTCGAGAACGAAAAAAATCATAATGAAATAAATATTATTTTCACGATTTTTGTCATATCTATTAGGTCTTCCCAAATATTGAATCCATTTTTATTCTAGTGCTTTTTCATATAAATACCTGGAAAGTGTTTTCAGGTTTTTTTTTCAATTCGACCCCTAAGTGGCTGGAAAGGGGGTTGTATACTTTTCCACAATTTCTGACATATCTTCTAGTTTTGATCAGATATCGAATATGTTTTTACTTTTAAGGGCTTGCGTAATGATCGCCAAAACCTCGTTTTTCAGTTTTTTACTTTTTCAGCCCCTAAGAGGTTATGAAAGGGTTGAAAACGTTTTCACGAATTCCGTCAAATCTTTTAGAAGTGATAAGAAATTAAATTGGTTTTCACTTTCTCGTATTGTCTTCATATTTATCTATTAACTCTTTTCAGGGTTTTTGGATATCCAACCCGCAAGTATGTGTAAGAAGGTTGCATATCTGATAATATATCGAACTCATTTTTACTTCCTAAGGTTTCCTCAATTTATGGATATCCAACCTCATAATTTCGAAACAACAAATGATATACTCCGACTTTGGCCGCTTCCGAACTTAAACCCGAAAATAAAAAAATTTCGCCAAACCATTGGCAGATTTTTTACTCACCTTACGAATGACAAAATAAATTTACAAAAGTCTGTGCGAAAGTCCAGTATTTTATTTGTGGAAGTACGCGTTTTTTAGGAGCTAGTCACCATGTGGCTGACAACCTTAAAAAAATTCCCCATGCAGGTGATTTTTAGGCGTATGAACAAACAGTCCGTAAACGTAAAGAATTCGTGAGTAAAGTCCATCTTACGTGCTTGTGGTTTGAATAAAAAAAATCTGAAATTACTTTTTCTACGATTTTATAAGAATCCCGAAGAGGTAAAATCTATTTAGATAGCCAATTAGAACTAAAGCAAGCTAAAACTGATTTTCCATCTAGTCGGACTTAACAGATATGGTAGAATTCGTAAAAATATATATCAGTGTACGATCACGAGAAAACCCTGAAATCGATTTTATAAAATGTTCGTAGAATTGATAAGAATTCGATATTCCAGCAGACCTGAAAGTTATGACGGAATTCGTGAAAACGTATGCAATACATTTCTTCGTGCTTGAACATCGAAAAATCCTAAAAGTTGTTTTTCGGCGATTATATGCGGAGTGGAAAAAAATCCGACGTTTAATTAAGATCTGCAATTTGTCAGAATTCGTAAAAATCAGTACAACTTTATGAAAATAAATATAGAAAAATCGTGAAAATAATTTCTGGGGCTCATAAAATATATAGTTTTAGCGATATAAAAAAATAAGAATCTGGAAACTTCATTCATCCCATTGCTGACTCAAGTTTGTATATTCAATAAAAACCTTCTAGTAACTGCATCGAAAATTGTTCCCACGGCCGAACTTAAATAACATTAATCTCTAATCATAATTAAAAAGGTGTTTTAAAGATCACACCCTGATCTATACTAAACACACCTCTTCGCAACTACTCCCACGTTTCGATTTCAATGCTTAGTACAGATTACCTTGGTCACGTGCCTCCAACATTTACACCTTTATCGACCGCCATAAAAACATGTTGAGTTCGTTTCCGAAGTCCGAAGTTTCCCACGAAAAGCATTAGCGTGATTAAGGCCAATGAAGTTAATCGCAAGGATCGAAAATATAAATGATCATCAAGTCGATCTCGAAAAGCCTTCTTAGATCGAACAGAAACTATAGGAGGGCACACTTCGTCGAAATATTCGGCCGGAATGAAAGAAACATCTGTATAGATGCGATTACCTTGCACCTTTCTTGTGAAATTTGAGACGGTTTTTTAATATTAAGCAATAAATGCACTAAAAAAAAAGGGATCAAGTGCCATATCACCCCGAAAAACGACCAACAAAAAGAAAAACAAGCAACAGGACATCTTTGCGGTAGGTCGAGTTGCTGCAATTGCCACCGATGACCACGACCATTACCAACCATTTGGTCCACGATTGTCATCTTGTCCGACTGATAAAGCGACGCGATCATATCGCATTAACATCTCGATCTTCAGCTAAATTGTGTTGTCCTTTTTGCCAGTTAAATCTTATTATTTTTTTCTCCTGTCCTGTACGTACTGGATTGTGAAAACAGCAAGGATTCAAGCCGCACAGTTTATCCGTCGAGGACAGATGCATCGCTTTATCTGCGCGATAGAGGTCTTTTGTTTGGATCTACCTAAGGTTCTTGTCTGTCTACGAATACGTTTTTTTTTTTGTTGTAGCCCGATGAGCCTTTTTGTGTACATCACCGTACTTATGGATTTGTTATAGGTACCTTTGATATTATGGATGGGCAGAACGTCTGGCACACTTCTCATGTAGTGCACGCGTGAAATTTGATAGGACCTGGGCATTTCATATCTTTCAATACAGGCACGTTTTGGGTCAACGGATTTTTCTGGTTTTGAATTAAATTTATTTTTTTTAAACAGAAAAAAAAGACAGCAATCGTATCTTGTCGATTGCGGTAAGCACTTGAAATTTCTTTGTAAAGTTTAGAGAACAACTACCGAGGAAGGTATGCTTTTATAAAGACCAGCAACGATTTTGTCAGGTGAAGGTTGTTTTTAATTCATTTCCAGTTTGCCGAACGATTGTTTGCTTTTTGCCCACTAAATTCAGTGCGCATTTTAATATACCATAGTAAGCGATCATTTCCGATTCTTGATCCCTCGCGAACTAGTTCGTTCTCTTAGTTCATGAGTTCGTGGGAGTTCAGTGATGACAAAGGTAGTAAAGTTCGAATCGACTCGTAGTCGTCATTGGAGGGAGAATGTGATGAGCAAAAAAAAAAAATTGTACTCGTCAGTGTACAACTATGATATATGCTACAGCACTGCCTTCCAAGAGGCAATGATTGAATTCAAACGAACTAGGAGCAGAACTGACTGCGTTCTAGTTCGCTCATTTCAGCTCTGGAAACGCTCTTCTGAACTAGGTTCCTTCGCGAACTACACTATCTGCGAACTAGTTCGTTCATTTCAGCTCTGGGAATGCTCTTCTGAACTAGTTCTTTCGCGAACTACACAAACCTTGTGGAAATAAAACCAAACAGAGAAAAGTTCTGCAGATCAAGTTTATTAGTACGTAGGCGTAAAGTTTTTTTTCGGCACTAATATCCCATTGTAACCCTACTGTTATTCTAGTTACACAGTTTCTTCCAAAAGAGTCTAAAAGACAGTAGATATCTTGTAATTCATTCATGTTGAAAATGCTTTAACCATAATCAATAACCGCAGACTTAAACGTTATTTTTTTTAGTGTTTTTCTGTTCCTAAAACCATAACCTGCCACAAGAAATATTCTGTTGTCTGTGGTCAGTTTTATAGCCGATCGTCATCGATTTTTATGATATGATCTTCAATCGTTGTATTTGCTGATCTTGATCTTGGCCACGTTGAACTTTCAGTCTCAATTTCAAGTTTGTGATATGACGAATTTGTGGACAATCAGCTGTAATATGTGGTCAGATCATACTTGTATATAGCTCAATGTAGAAAACATGAAAACATACTACCGATAATTCAAACTTCAATTAAAATTGATCGAAACCAATGGCCCATTGTTTCCATGAAAACCGAAAACTATAAGTCAAAATTATATGAGGCGAATCAGGGATATTCACAGGATCTGATAATATTACAATTAAATTCAATTATTATCCCAGTCACACAATAATACCATATACCCAAGTCTTTGATGCGAACATTTTGCCGGACCTACCATTACCGAATTCCGTTTGGTACGTTTATTTTCAATTTATATTTATCGGATTGAAACGGATCGAATAGTCGAGTACTATAAATTTTCGTATATGATTTCACTATTATGCGGGTTATCGGTTATTTGATGCAATGTATGATGAGCATGTGTTTGTTTGGTTTTCGATGGTTCAAAGCAATGTTAAACGCGTGAACTTAAAATCTCATTCGCTCGATTTGTCACAATTGAACTGTACCAATCGAATGATGTGGAAGAACTGATTAACGTATTAATGGGACTATGTTTATGATTGTGTTTGTCACTCGTATTTAAATTCAATAATATTTTACTCTTTTTTTGGAACTATTTGAAATATTTAAATTTTAAACTGTAGGTGTTGATTTCTAGTTAGTAGTTCTAGTAGTCTAGTACTCCTCTAGTCTAGTCTAGTCTAGATGCTGCAGTTTGGCAGTTTGGTTTACCTATGCTAGATTAGGCACACGGGTATCTTTTCCTGTGTATGTTGTATCACATTGAATCCATTGCCGGGTTCAGGCCCGTGCGCACGGGGGGGGGGGGGGGGTTCAAACCCCCCCCCCCCCCCATTGGCCTATTTTCATAGGAAAATGAAGACCATTTTTTTTTTTTTTTAGGTCATCACATTTAGTATGGGGGAACTTGATAAAACCCCATCATACTTTCCTGCGCACGGGCCTGGCCGGGTTATATGCACCTTACCTAAAACCTAATGCCTTACTCTTTCCCTATTCCATGTCAATATTTCCCTAGACTTCAGGTTGTCCAGCTTGGCCAAAATGCCTAAGAGATCCTACAGTTCGTCAACTGCTCCTACCTTTAGTTAGCTGCTTCCGTGGCCCGCTCCTAGATAAGCGCTTTGATGCCGCTTAGCGGTGGACTAACTCCCTCCTCCATTATTTCGGCTGACGCCAATCCCAAGAAAGGAAATTTATGGTATTTATGTAGGTATATCATGAAAAACACTTGATGATTTTGTTCCTTGTTCCGATGATATTTAATTTATACAAAGAATTTTGTTCAGTAGAAAACATTCATTCGTATTCTAAACTATATTTTTCCTATCAGTGAAAGAAGCTACTAGATTCGTAGGTAATCATCCGTTTATTGTTTTTTGTAGACGAATCAGGATTGAATAAACGGTAGCAAAGAAGGGGGGTTTTCGATAATTTCAATCGGACTTTTTTCCAGCCAACCCTTTATTAAATATTCGTTGATCCCCTCTATCCGATATGTAGCCATCGATAAGTGCGCGATCTTGAAAATTCACATATGTATTTCAGATGGAAATCCTTTTGTTCATAATTTATTTTTGTAATACAAATTGCGACAAAAATATCATACCAGCAAAAGCATACGTTCCGAATAGATGCGTTACAAAGAAAAGAAAACTGCGGTCGTTCCCCAAACAATATGCTACTTGTCGTTCGCGCTATTGTTGAAAATTACATTTATAAGTGGCTTTTATGGCTTAACGTACCACCAAGCAAAGTACACACTATAGGAAGATCCCCTGCGGTCACATTGTTTCAAGTGGCTGAACAATATTACAGTGCGCAGAGTATTTTTCTTTCTACAGTGTAGAAGGAATTTTTTTTTATTTTCCCAGGGGATGATGGGTGATGTCGACGATATGATTGAAATTGAAACAGGAATTTTTATTGTGATGCAGAAGGTGGTCGTGGTGGTCTAATAATCCCCGCTAGAACGATCACAGAAGTCACATAGGGCTTAAGATTTCCGATACTTCGGGGAGTTATCTAATTGTGGCAACCGTTATAGTGTAGAGTTCATTTGAAAAAAAAGGGACGGGAGGTCAAACTTCAAGTTGGACAACGTATGTTGCATGAATACAAAGGTTACTTGCCTACAGAATATGGTTTTTGATTCTCACCCCCTTAAATCCAATAAATTGCCATTACATGCAAAAACTGGTCATCGCAACGAAGCCCTTTGCTCTCGATCGGTTTCCCTTCACGTAGTGTCCCTAATAAAATCGATTTATTTCGAATTTTCTTTCGATGATCACATACCAAAAGCAGATGTTCCTTTTTGGCCTGATGCCATCCGATGAATCCTGCCACAATCAATCCTTCAACGAGAAAAAAGTTACTAGAGTATGATACAATACTTCTACTATCCCCATCGATTTAAGTTACAAGGTTACAACACAAAATACATCGCACCGAAACATAAAATATCATTAGATAGAAGGACAATCGCGAAAAGGTGTTTCAAAGGGTTGTTTCGAGGGTTCGAAAACGATGCTTTCAAATGTCATCCTTTCGATTATATTACTTACATATTGACAAGGAGGGCGTACCGTGACTTTTGTTCACTAATTTTCAACAGATTTCAAGGGTATGTTATGGACGATGGGAAAAGCCTTGGAAAAATTTATGAAGTGAACATCATCGTGCAGTGAAAAGAGTACAGTAATTGACTCCTTTAAGGACATGTGACATGGGTCGAAAGTTGAATTGGATTAATGTCATGGATCTACAGGACCACAAAATAAAGGATTGATTCTTAATTCTATTCTAAATATGCTTATTGTTACTGTAATAAAAATGATAAAGAACAATTTTTTTTTCATTTCAGTAGTATTTTATTTTTTTCAATAAAAATTTTTATTAATGGAATTTTATCATGTTAAGCTACCATAGAAGCAAATTTGAAGAAATTTTTTTAAATGTTTGTTTAATAAAAATTGAAAAAAAAAATAAAATTGCTGTTGGCTGGAATCGGTGTCGCGCCCTTAGCGTTGAGCTCCATATATCCTAGCGAACAACCGAAAATTTCACCGAATTGGTTGAAATATTGGGTGATCTTCAGTGCCACCTACCTTTAGTATAAAAATACGATGGCAAAAATTGCACTCCGGCATAATTCTCGATAATGAAATTTGTTTTAACATCGTCAGCTGCAAGGGTGTTTCGGATAGTAGGCATGATACACCACCTGACGATTCTATGCCATCCGATGACGAAACAGCTCCTTCTGACCTAGTCCAACACAGTCTTATAAACTGGCCTATCTAGCGGTCTATGGGCTAGCTATCTTTGCCAATAGCTACCCACCTAACCTAACTTAACCTATGTGTATTTTATTTAGATACTTCAAAAAAATAAAATAAAAAACATTTGCCTTCGACTTATAATTATAATTAAAACTTTCAAAATATTAACAAAAAAATAATAATAAATTTATTTAGAAAGTCAGTCAGATTATTATCACATTTTAAACCGCAACAAGCAAATTTGAGTCATTAATTAAATTCAAATTGAAACATTTATCTCTTTCCTATTTGAAATGATAAAAATCCATAAACGGCTGCCAATGCTACTTCAGGTTAGTGACCGAAAAAGATACTCGACTATCTCAAGATTTAGGCGCACATACTGTGGCGATCGTATCATAATTGAAAAACCACAGTAGGTACTTTCAACTACATATTTATAAATAAAAAAATCCTTGATTTTTTCATCGTTCTTCACTACAGCCATCTAGGTGTCATTTTCTTAATCAAAAACAACGAAATATTTATTAAAAATTATACCCCAAGGTATCGAAGACTTAAAAATATTCCTCGCTGAAATGCGGGCAATGTCGATAAATTCTACACGTAATTGACTCGTTATAACTGTGTCACAGACTGACGCATTTAGCATTAAACTGACTTGATGCCAAAACGATTATAGAATTAATGATCCACTAATCTGAACGATCGTGTGCAAAAAAAAACCTCCGAAAAGGTATATAATTAACAATAGACCTCTGGTAGTTTTTATTGATGGATTTTAATAAACTTTTTCAATACCGCCCAGCGTTTAGCCTATCAATAACACGAAACAACAACGAAAGATCTTTTGCTCTGATCATGCTGAGCATCTACGATCTATCAGCGGATTGATCCCAACATTCTTCACTTCATTTTATAAAGATTGATGTCGATCGCCGCTAAAAACTATTTAAAATCGTAAATAAAATTTGAAATTGGCCTCCTTTAAGCGAGCTTGTGAAGCTATGAAACCACGATCGGCCTCTAAACACTTTCCAAATAGTAATTATTATTACTGAAACAAAAACAATGACGATAAGGTACGAGTATACTCGAAGATTACACTATACAATGCACGCAATTTAACATTAAAATGAGGGAAGAAACAAAGACCCAATTAGTTTGGTGTTATAATTGTGGGGTATACCATACAGGGAAGCATATGTCACGGCACGATCAAGGCGCGAGCGTACATACAATTCTATGGCTTTCAAGCTTGTGACCACTTCTTATCAATTTTATATGAAGGCTAGGTAATTATATAGTTGACTCGTGGCATCCTGCTGTATCATGTGGGGTGCGCCATAGCGATAAGATAGGGGGTGGTGAATTGCACCTTTCTGAAACACGAAATATGATCAAAATTCCCCTACTGGACCGCGATCCTTGTGACTGATCTTCATCAGTTATCCAAAGTTATAGTATACAAAAATAGACAATCGGTTGATATTACTGATAATCAGGAAAGCATCAGACTAAGAGGGTGTTGTGAAAGTGATGAGTTGTAAAGTGATAATTAATAACACCAAACGTGTACGTTTTGACGTGATACACGTGATCGGGAACCACTTATTCCCAGTAACATCACGCATGAATTTCAGATTAGCTATACTTAAAGGGAGTGAATTTAATCAGTTGGACATTATAAGCAAACTTAAAGAAATTTACATGTTCGGTTGGCATTACATAAGGAAACATTTTTTTAATAAAATAATTAATTAAAATGTGTACTTACACAGTAAAAAATTTCAATAGAAGTATGTATACAATTTTTTGTATAGTAGGTACTATAATTTTTACTGTAGGGTTAATGTAATTTTACAACAAGAACATAAATTTAAGGAAGTAATGTGCTTATTTGCTATAAAATGTGTAAATGTTGTAAGTTCTGTAAAAATTACATAAAAATACGTAAGTTTACGTTTCGATTTGCGAATTTTAGAACACTGGCGTAAAACTTGTAGATTATATGCCACTTTGTCAAAAATTTGACGAAAAAGAGAAAAGCCTCATAATTTTAACAGCATGCAATTTGTACTTTAGGTACATCGATTGGAAGCCGCGTCGCTTACTATTTTTTGGAGGGGCTGTGAAGGAAAAAAGGCGAACGAGAAAAAGAAATTAGAGCTGCTGAAAAATTTCTAATGCTATTTTCTTTTGAATTGTAGCTGATGCAGTCAATAAAATAATAAAGATAAAAATTAAAAAAAGGACTCACCAAATTTATTTCAGACCGCTTCTCTGCTTACAATTCACTTGTTGATGCTTTCACTTTCACTATTATTTATATTTCCAAATTATAAAAAGGTTTAGTAGATGAACAGTAAAAGGTTGGGAAAAGTACCTCAGTTGAGAGGAACATGTAAATTTACCTATGATACTCTAAGAGTTATATAAACAATATAGGTATTACGAATAACTGAAAATTCCTAAGAAATTAGCGAACAGCCGACCTTTTACTTTTCATCCGAACAGTATAAACACTGCTATATTATGGGAGTTTAAGGGACTTTAGGGCTACAGATTTTAGATGACAATTAAATCGCAAGGCACACACATTTAAAAGCCATTTTCAAGCCTCACTACACTTTTTTGCGATAAATAAACAACACTTTGTAACATCGTTTCCATAAAACCGACCGATCGAACAGTTTGATATGCGCATAAAGTTCAGGATATTTTCCGACGCACAAGATCACAATTGAACTCCTCGAACTGTTAAATGAGCTCGCGAACACGTGCTCAACGCGACGCGCCCGATATTTCGAAACGAGGTGGAGTAAAGTTTATTGATTAGAAAGTATAATGATTTTTGGATGTTTAGATGCGAATCTCTAAAATTTTTGTCATTCCTTTTCCCCGCAATCTGAATCGGTTCACTCTTAAAGTTCTATTGCGAAGGCATCTACGAAGTCACTGCTTCTGTCTCTAGATGATCCGAGGCCCCAGAATCAGATTGCGGCTGATTGCTAATCGATAAGCACGCATTGTACACAACAGGATTTAAGAAAATCACGCCGCACTCGCCCGTGGGCTGCTCACAAGTCGCTGGCTCAAGAGTCGGAGGCAAATTTCAAAGGGGGGAACCCTTTCTAACTCACCCAAATTATGCTATTACAGATACTAGTGGCTAGAGTGAGAGCTAGACAGTCTGTTGCACTCCTGAAACGTACCACGACTTATCCACACACATTCAGAAGAAAAGGAGAATGGTCCCTCCCTAACGGTTTCAAGCAGCTAACGTTTCCCGAACCGAGTTTCTTTTCAAATCCCAAACTCATCCCGAAGCCTAAACGGCGGCGATACTGAGACCAATTTGTACGTACAATAGCCCGGTCCAGCTACACTTACATTTACTAAACGAGTGCCTTAAGGGCCAAAAATAACCTCAAATCCCCATTACTTCGAACCAGATTTCGACTGGTAATGCTCTACAGGCTGGTCGAATTCGTCGGCCTAAAATCGTATTTGCAAGAATGCGAAATTTATTTATCAAAATTGTAGGAAAATCTTTATTTCCTATGATTGTAGCGCCATACATTCAAATGTACCGATCGTTGGAAAATTTTTTCTAACGAGAACTTTGCAAATACGTCCTTTCAAGACGACGGCATTACTACTCAAAAACGCGGGTAAAGAAATTTTCACTCACCAGATTTTCTCGAACCATTTTACGCCGTTTTTCTTTTATTATTACCTACGCGGCGAATATTTCGATTAGAACGGACGAATTTTATTATCACCTTTTATTTATGGAAACTTTCACTTTTTATATTATTATAGATAGATACTATATATGTATTACATTATTTTTTATATTTTTTATTAGGTAGAAAATGGATCTGGACAACCCTGAAAGGAAAGAAAACATATTTTTAGATCAATAAATAAATAAATTTAATAAACTTTTCAATCCGACCGAGAATGGAGAGAGAATCAAACGCTATCAACAATAAAGACGAGTGACGTAGGAGTACCTCAGGGATCTGTACTCGGACCAATTCTCTATACCATTTATACTTCTGATATTCCCATACCAGCCAATTGTGAAGTCACGATGTACGCGGACGACACCGGTGTTCTCTCTACTGGTGACAATGCGATCAGTCTCAACCTACAACTTGCTCTCACAGAACTATCTGAATACTTTCATAAATGGAAACTTAAAATTAATCCTGAAAAGTGCCAAGCTACCTTTTTCACCAGAAAGAGAAAAAGCAGTTTATACCTCAGACTAACATCTCAATTCTAGGAAAAGACATTCCGTGGACAGATAAAACAAAATATCTTTGGGTCACTCTCGATAAGACACTGACCTTTGAAAAACACACCGCTTCAATTAGAGACAAGATCAATGTAACGATTAGAGTTTTATATCCCCTAATAAATCGCCGATCTGTGCTAAACACTGAAAATAAAATTATCTACAAGGTAATTTTTCAAAGTATATTTTTGTATGCGGTCCCAGTTTGGCATGACATCTCAAATTGCCATATAAAAAAATTGCAAATTGCCCAAAATAAAGTCCTCAAATTATTGCTAAACCGACCCTGGTATTTCTCCACGCGGAAACTTCATGAACTTGCAAATGGACATCATTCATCAAAAATTTGTTGATCGAAGTTCGATATCGAAGAATCCACTAATCTCAGGATTATTTAGCTAATTAGTCATATTTAAGTCTTAGGTTAATTCTAGTTTAAGAATAGTCTTAAGTATACATAAAGTTTTTTCACTTTGCTGTATTTCCTTAATCTTACATATATACTAATTATACTAACTCCAACGTCTAACGACCAAATATGAAAAACATTAGTTGAAATGGGTACAGATACTCAATAGCTCTTAAGTAACTTTATAAGAAACACTGGATTTTATACACACATATTAGGCAAAATAAAAAGAATTTGAATTTGAATTTGAATTTGAATTTACATGAAATTGTGTAGAATTCAATGGTGTTGCGTACTTAATTCTCCTTCTGAAGTGCTTGATGTTGTTTTTATTTGTATATGTAAAACAAAAGCAAGTTCAACGACGTGCTGTTGATGACAAAAGACAGTTTACGTGATAGTTTGTGCTAGTGCTTTGGTTGGGAACAGTTCCTACTGATTTTATTCGAAATGTGCTTTATCGAGTTTCAAGATGTGTCTGATTATAGTAATGCATATTTATCAGTAACAATTTGCACACTGTGTAAGTGTGTGAAGCGTACAGAAACAGAATCCAATGTAATTTTTACATGATTTACGTACATCTGTAAAGTGTAAAACTACGGAAAAGCATGTAATCACAATACATATTTATCTGTAACGAATTACACACTATTGTGTAGCGTGCACAATGCAGTGTAATTGTAGGTACTATAATTTAAGTTGGCATCCCATTGCCCACTTTTAAAGTAGTATACATTTAATACACTGTATTTACAACAAAAAACAAATTGGATTATTTTATGTCAAAGAAAAATATCACTATCATTTGCGAAAGAATATTGCGTTCGATCTTGTTCCACCAATAACTCTTTCAAATTCACTTACCAAAATAAATAAATGATGATGACATGTTGTGTATGTTTTTTTTTAAATTAAAAAAAATACCACGTGCTTATTCTTTTACCATTAGGGTTAAAGATATACCCACAAATATGTGGTTAAGATGACATAAAAGAAACCCACCTTGAAGTCATAAGGTTACTAACTTGAGAAGTTAAGTTGTAGGTATACAACATTTACCTTTTTGCCTGTGTAAACATGACCTGAATTATTAAGGATCCCGAAATCCATTCAAATTATAACCCTCTTCAGGTTGAGTTTCCGAAAGATTTTCACCTTTTGTTTAAATTGGAAACCCATCAGCGAAGACCAGATAAAAGAGAAAATTGAGTGCATCTGTTTTCGGGGGAAAACAATTTAAATATTTGGAATAGAAAGTCAGGTGTGAGGATTATGAAAATTCCTTGGGATTCAAGTATTTACGTTGATTATTCAACAGATTTATGTTCTTAATATTAAGCACCTACACAAATTCAGTAATAAAAATAATATTAATAAATTAAGTTATACCTTGGATACACAGTTAGTATACAAACCATGTTATTGAAATCATGGCATTGAAACTAGCTGCACATCATACACTGCACATACGGTATGATTTGAAAGTATCTAGTATAAGCAAATAAAGACATTTAGTTGCGATACTCGCCACACAATTGGGGAATGGCACAACTAGCGGTAAAATGCATAGAATCCTAGGTAAAATGATCGAATTTGTATACAATGAAACCGGTTCAATACTAGATATATACATATTAGTATTGGGAGATACACTGCTGGTATTGACGATGTAATGATATCAATACCAGCAGTGTATCCAGTGTGAGCTTCAGTTAACATGCTCCAATTTTAATATTATTTAATTATAATAACCTTAGGGTTCTGCCAATCTGCTATAGATACATATCAGTTTTGTATTTAAATACTAAATTTTGTTTTGTCCCAAAGATACCAGAGAACCAACGATCGTGTATCATCTAATGTTTGCACTCACTCTTCTTTCTGTAGCACTGGGTTTACGGTTCAATTCACTATGATTATCACTTATGAAAAAGTGCACTCGATCTACATATTGGAGATGGGTCGTTCATGAGTGAACTGTTCCAAAAGAACAGTTCATTGAAGTGAGTGAGTGAACTAACTCACTCTTTTTGGTGAACTGTGTAGTTCGTTTTGCCACGTGACACAGTTTGAGTTTTTTGTTAGGTCGTCACATTCCGAACATGAAAAGAAACTAGTTCCTTCGTGAGTGAGGATTTTGTTTTTGTTTTAGGTCCTCACAATCACTCCGATCTTGAAAAGGAACTAGTTCCATCGTGAGTGAGGACCTTTTTTTTAGGTTGTCACATTCACTCCAAACTTGAAAAGGAATCAGTTCCTTCGTGAGTGAGGACCTTTTTTTAGGTCATCACTCTGAACTTTGGAACTACTTCCTCTTCGTGGGGGAAGTGAGCTTCAAAAGGAACTCGAACTAGTTCTTTTAAGTCACAGGTAACTCACTCACTAAAATGAAGTGCGTTGCCCATCTCTACTAAAAATATTTATATACGAAAATGCAGGCTGTTCAATTTATTTTCGACATTACGAAAGTTGTGACCTCAAATATAAGACATGTTTACGAGTACAGCTCGGGATTAACCCACTAATGAACACACACATTACTTTTTAGTTGTTTCTATTTACTTGTTTTAAGCTGAGTCGTAATATCTACAAGATATTCATCAAAATATTGTTACACGTGAAGAGATAGGAAAACCCCCGCGATTACTTTCGAGATATGGAAAATACCGTAACTGGTAACCGCGATCATCTGTTCAATTGATCAACATGCCACTGTATCCCAAGTGTAGGAGTGTGGAAATGGCATTCTGATGTTCTCCGAATAAGCTGAGTATGTGACTAGAATTTCTTATCAGCCTGTAGACGAGTATTTCTGGAGAAACGCAAAAAAAACCAAAGCCAAGGTATATATAGACTACACTGAAATAGTCATGGCCAAGTTAGTCGATCAGAAGTGCGATCTCGAGAACGATGAAATTATTGACCTGTGCGTTGGGTCTTCTAGTGTTGGTGCTTGAAGTCACTAGTGGCCTGGAATCGAATAACGAAGCTAAGGAAGGTAAGGAATATGGTGATGTGCTTATAACAACGGCCTTAGGAAAGGTTCGCGGAACCTACCTTACGTCGCGATCTGGAAGAATCTTCTACGCCTTTCGGGGACTGCGCTACGCAAAACCACCAGTCGGTGATCTTCGCTTCAAAGCACCAGAACCTATTGATCAGTGGAATGAAGTTTTCGATGCTACCAAAGATGGACCAATGTGTCCACAATCGACAGTCAATCTAACCGACGTTTCGGAGGATTGTCTTCGTATTAACGTGTATAGTCACGGAATTCCTACCGAGGAAAACGAAAATGTTCGAAAGCCAGTTATTATATATCTTCATCCGGGTGGATTCTACGCTGTGTCCGGACAAAGTTGGAATTTTGCCGCTCCTCAAGCATTCATGGATCGAAATATCGTTTTGGTGACGATGAACTATCGGTTAGGAGCTTTGGGATTTATGAGTACTGGCACGATTGATGCTCCAGGTAATGCTGGATTGAAGGATCAAGTGATGGCTTTGAAATGGGTCAACCGGCATATTGCGAGATTTGGTGGTGATCCTAACTCAATTACCCTTCTGGGATATAGTGCTGGAGCGGTTAGTATAACGCTGCATATGGCTTCTCCGATGTCAAGAAATCTGTTCCACAAAGCCATTGTTATGAGTGGCTCGGGAATAAGTCAATGGGAGGTTCCATCCGAACAGCTTGATCTTGCCAAACGGCAAGCTCGGCTTCTCAATTGTACCGATGTGAATGTAAAAGAAATGGTGGACTGCCTGAAGACGGTATGGTAATTTCGTTCTCTTTACTTTCGAGTATTTAATAAAAAGAATTTTAGAAAAATGCTGTTGATTTTGGAATATCCGTACCCGCAATGTTTGACTTCGGAAAGGGTAACCCGGTGCTACTATGGAAACCAGTAATTGAACCAAATTTTGGACAAGAACGCTTTTTGGAGGAAGATCCAACAAAACTATATCAAAGAGGTCGTTTCATGAGGATTCCGGTAATTGCTGGAATAACAAGGGACGAATTCGTGGATCCGGCCATTGGTAAATATTTAAGATCATTAAGATCCGTAAGTAACATGCTCCAAACTTCAGGTGTTCTATCCAACAATACTCTAAGCAGTCAATTGGATTCCGACTTTGATACTTGGGCACCTGTAAACTTCCTTTACGAACGGGGTACGAAGCGATCAAATGATATCAGTTTGAAACTTCGAGAATTTTACCTAGGCGATGAATCATTAAATTTAAATCGTTCGTTAGAAGGATTATCTCATGTAAGTTCATCTCGCAGTGTTATGGTGGCTATATAAACTTAATATTTTGTTTTTATTTAAAGCTTTATGCAGATTCACTGATCGGATTCGGAATGCATCGATTTATTCATTTGGCAGCTCGTTTGACCCGAGTTTATCAGTACTGCTTCACATTTCAAGGACGATATAGTCATACCTACTATCCGGGAGATAAACCATATGGTAAATTTTCACTCTCCAGTTCCGGTAAACCGAAATATTATAAAAAAAAAACGGTTTTTGTAGGTGTCGTTCATCATGATGATCTGATCTATTTGTTCCCAACGTTTAAGGACATTGGTTCTGAAAGTACAACGATTGAACGATTGACTCGCATGTGGACTACTTTCGCTTATAAAGGGTTTGTATAGTTCTCTACTTTTTAATTTTGACCAGAAATAGCAGGATCGCAAGAAAGTTAATTCTTATTGACTACGATCGAACAACTAAACGATCTGGCCAGGTCTTAAATGAACAATCACCATATTAACTTACATCCAAAATTACAGGGACCCTAATAGGCCATCTGATGAATACTTGCAAGGACTTCGATGGAGACCATTCGGTTTTCGGCGAGAACAATATCTGGAAATCGGTGATCAGTTCGCTATGAAGGATCATCTTTATACCGATCGTTACAATGTCTGGAAAGATTTGTTTCCGCTAGATTGGCCGCCAAGACGAAACAACAGGAAGGGTAATGATAATGATGAATATTCGGAAGATTATCCGGAATTTGATGAGAGTGGACATGATTGTTAGAGTCGTGTTTTTTTGCTCCTTTATCCAGTACAGAGCAGGTTAGTGAAATGCGAAAACAACAACATAGCGCATAGCAAGAAGAGCAACTACACCACCTCGAACAGTGATGCAGCTATTCTACCTCAAAGTTCAAAGCTCCTACTCTGCTCTAGATAAAGTAGCAAAACATGCCTAATAACACAGCTTTGTTCAAAATAAATTTTAATTTTAAATAATAGTTAAAACAATAAAATTATAAAAATACTAACCATATATGAACAAAGTTTTAATAACAGTCGGTATAGAAGTAAAGCTTTAAAAATCACAAGCCAATTTTTTACCGGGACCTGAAATCTAAAAAAATAAAATCGAAAGGGCGATTGCATGATTTATAGCCGCAAAAATATGAGCAAACAGACAAACTTTGAATCAAAAAAAATATAAAATTTCACTCATATTTCGCGTATGATATTTTCCTCTATCATTTTTTTTCTAATGTTGTCAAAACTAGAGGGGTTGAAAATGTGAATCGATTGTATACAGCTTTGATTCGGGGTGTCAGATTTATTATGATTCGTTTTTTTTGCCCATTGAATATTACTGTTGGTAAAAATTTTCCGTATAACATTCATATATGATTTCATGGTACTCAACAACCCCCGTTCCGCCCTCATTAGTGTTAAATAGAAATTTTCGGTGGGTAGTTTACGGGTAGTTTGTTTGGTCTTTTGTGTGCCTATAGAGTCAGGGGGTGTGCGACTGACGTTGTGTATGAGACATCAATAATGTTATTTGACAACAAAGTGTCGTATTGCCCTTGGTTTTTCAAACAAGGGGGGCGAAAATTAACGTATGTTTTTCGCTACCAATATGTTTTTATCCGTTGATGATGACAACACTATCAAGTTTTTGGAATGATGGTTGATCAGGGCGTGAGAGAATCGAGATTTTTGTCTAAAGATGCAGTTGAAAGTGGACTTCCGTATGCTAATATGTTTTGGTAGTTGAAAGTGGACTGACTACTCTCCTATAAGCTTTTATATATTAGGTATTTGATTCATTATTTTTTTTCCGAAGATAGACTCCATCTTAAACTTGTGTAGTTCGCGAACGAACTAGTTCAGAAGAGCATTATAACTGAAATGAACGAACTAGTTCACAGTCACCACTTCTAGTTCGTTTTTCATTGCCGTACGGAACACTGATCTACTGACCGTTTTTTTTTTGTCATCATCTACTAGATCTACTGACCTTTTTTTGCTCATCTTCTACTAGATCTACTGACTTTTTTTTGCTAATCTTCTACTAGGTCTACTGACCTTTTTTTTGTTATCATCTTCTACAATATCTACTGACCTTCTTTTGCTCATCATCATCAATTAAATCCACTGTCTTCGCACTACACCTGAAGCAATGAACTGCCCTGAAGTAATGAACTAAATGAACTAAAAGAACAAACCAGTTCACGAGGTATCGGGAATCTGAAATGATCGCTCACTATGGTGACTTAAAATGCGCAAGCCTACTTCATCTAGACTTTACTTCCACATCGCTAGCACTAAAACACTACTCCATATCCCAAAACTCTATCCATCTTAATTTCTTCAACTTCAATGAATCCGCTCACAAATTCTATTATTATACGCTTGTGCACTAATTCGTTTTAATGGTGTGAAATTTTAAACAAAAATTTAACACTTTTAAGTGCAGGGGTTGAAAACGTGGTTCTTTTGATTGAAGTTAATGCTCTTGAACGAATAGCCGTGCAATTTCCGTACCCTTAAAAAAGAATTTCGCAAAAAATCAAACGCTCGATCCGGACATGTTAACATTCGTTACAACATTTCCGGTATTTTATCGGATTTGAAAATTGTCTCTTCGAGGGGAAAAAGATAAAATTTATGGTCTTAAGGTGATTTGAAAGGCACAATAATTGCCACTTTTGAATTGAAAAACATTTTTCAAAAGAGGTAAAATGAGATTTTTGATAAATGGTTACATAGAACAGAGCGTTCATTTTTTATGATTAAGAAAAAATAAAAAAATAGATATTGTAATGCAAGAAATGGTACAAATCAATCCCAAACTGAACATGACTCTTTTTTTTTCAATATTTTTGAGATCATCTCGAAGCTCCTGAACGTTGGTCATATTTCTTTTCAGTACGGATGGACTCCACCCTCAGGGTGACCATAGATTCAGTGTCAGTCAGCCCCTGATTGTCTGCCTATGGCCCAAAACCGATGTTGTTGGAGTTGAGATCCACAGCTCGCTGGTTCATATCCGGCTCGACGGACCAATGTTCACTTGAGTGATAATTAAAAATCATTGGATGTTGATTGACTAACTTTTTTCTTAATGTTCTTAAATTATATATACTAAAAGGTGCTTATGCTACAGAAAAATAAATGCGTAACATAACGCCAAGCATGTTCGGTCGGGTTTAAGTTTGATCTAGCCCGTAAACAATTTCTACCTTTAAGGTAAATTGAGTATTTACTTGGTAGATCAAACACTAAGAGGTGATCGTTTATTTCAGAAAGTTTTCTCTGAATCCAACAAAGAAAATTTCACGAAATACTCAACATCTCAATTCAATTCGATTAATTCAAACCCAGTTTCTTTTTAATTCGTAATTGTGATAACTAAAATTTAGCTTATCATTGACGAAACCAGTTACAAGGAATTATAGATACATCAAAAACTATGGTATTATTCATGAAACAGCAACAATGTAAGTTGGCTATCCCCGTCTCAAATCACTGCATTCGTCAGATTAGCGTTTAACGGACACAGCAAGCCATCGAAAAATGCAAGATCAATCGATTTCAGGCACAAGTTATAGTACTCATAGTATGAACATAGAACCCATTCCTTCGGGGTCACCATCTCACATTTCTCAGGGAAAAAAATGCACCTTATTTGGCGCACTATCCATAAGCCCATATTGGATGCAGTTATACTTCGGTCGCGGTACTCTTCGATGACCTCAAATCTTTTATTTATGTCCTTCGCGATCATACGAGTGTAGAGCGGTTCTTGAAAATACTATCGAGCTAGCTATAGCTATACGAGTATGTCCAAACAATATCTTTTGATCCATACTATAGAAGGAAGATGTCTCTATAAATGCCTAGGACTGCTTCTACAAATTCACTACAAGACACACAAAAAAGTTATCGCACTTAAAGCCTTACAACAATCGAACCGAGCCAAACACTCGACTTCTTGGTATATTGGAGACGACTGTATTCTGCTGCTCATAGAAATATTATTAAAATCTATGAAACCACATACCTGGTGAATGTTGCGTTCAGGTACCACCACCAGACAGGCACACTATGCTACACTATCATCTCCCAGTGCCCAGTGAATCCATAAAATGTTGTTCGTTCCGATGTCTGATTGAAATCAGTCAATACGCGAATAGAAAACGCTGGGAATGCGTTAAAAGAACACGGCTGTCCGAGGTGTTTGCGCTGGATCGAGCAAGGTACGAGCTTCTTAGCGGCTGTGGCTCGTCTTCCTAAGAATTTTCAAAGTAAAACGGCTGTCGTGGTGCAGATTAAGTCGTTTGTAATATATTTAGTCGATGTGATGAACTACACAACAGGTGAGATATGGAAAATGCGAGAAACATGCGCTCCAAGTTTGCGATTTGTGTTGTTGGTTCGCGCGGTGCGTCGAATACTGTTTTTCAATATCAGAGGATTGCCAACATCTTATTTTAATGCCTGGCAATTGACCTTCTTTTTCTTATTCTATCCTACGCACATACTAGCCTCCACTAATCTGATCACCTGCAAGGTCAACTGTAACACCGTTGCGAACCGATCGCACTCTAAAGACCCTGCGTGACCACAACCAATCTTTGAATTATAAAAATTAATTAAATCTTTGGTTTTGTTTCTTGAGCTCTTTTAATGGCATTTATCGTTAATTTTACGTTATGATCATTGGTGGCATTCATATATGTTGGAGACAAACGAAACATCTTGGTTTTTGGTCGGCGGCAATAAAACCAACGATCAACGGATCACGGAGGAGAAAATTGCTACTGCCCTGCCACAAGAAGACGAAGGTGATCTTGGGAGTTAGAGGTGCGCATTTAAACGTAGGTACATATATTGTACCAGTCGAGCCGCCAAAACCAACACCGCTTGCAAATATGATAATTGCAAACAAATTGCCAGGTATGAGGATCGCGAAATATATACCTGTCTCTTTAGTCCAGTAAACAGCACGACCTGTATGTTTAGTTAAACAAATATAAGAAAACGAAAAGATCGTTCTCCCAGCATGCGGAGATGTTGTTCATTCAGCACGGGTGCCATTTAGCAGCAATTTATCGGGAAATTACCGTTAACGTTAATTATATGACGATTAAATGTGAAATAATTGATCGCAATCTGATCGGTTGGGTACATATATTTTTTTTTTTTAATTTTAAGATACACACGAGTACATATATTATTTCGACCTTTTGTAAGCAAATCACTTTTATTTGTTAATTAATGGATGAGTTTCTCGAACCGTTTGTAGTAGTTTTCCTTGAGTTTACTTTAGTCCAGTTGGTCTAGTCTTCAGTAGTTTAAAGAATCACCAAGCGTTTAAAAGAAATTAAACAGAAGCTAACAGTTTTACTTTTTTATTGATACATACTTCAGTTTTATCCCACAGCATGAAGAACACCAGAACGAGCATCAAACATATTAAGAAAGTCATACACTATTAATTAAAAAAATTAATTAATTAATTAAAAAAAAAATATTTCAAAATGCAAGATAAAATAAAGAAATTAAAAAAGGATTTGGTAAGATTCATACAAGAGATTTCGCAAAATGTGATTGAATGTGAATCGACAACGTTGATTTTTGAGATTTCAAACCAGTGTTGTTGAAATTGAGCGGTTTAAACCAGGAAAAAAAATCAAAAGGATTGAACAATTCGGTCTATGAACAACACGAACGCAAACTTTTAGCTGTACCTTAGTTTAAGTTTAGTTCTAGGTTTTAACACATAAAAATAAGGTTTTTGTTTCCCTTTTCCTTATAAACTGGTCTATTTATTTTAAACCTTTATTAATAACAGCTTGTAGCTACATATGTAACTATGGATGTAAAACTTGCTAACTGACCACCAAATAAACCAATTTACCAGCAATTTCTAGTTTTAAGTACCTATATTGAGGAAATAAATTTAATTGAATTGAATTGAACGCAAACTTGACAAATAAATATAAAACTTAAAATAAAACTTGGAAATATTTCAATTCTATTGCCACATTGCCGAAATATTGCCGAAACTAGCACGATATTGCCCTGTATTGCTCCATTAATCGCTCGACACTAGTTTTGGCAATAGTAGTCGGGCAATCAATTGCTTGAAAACTTGCTCGTGTAAGGGCATCTTAAGTCCTTATTGCTAGATATTAGTCAACAGCCTATCATTACAATTCAGGAACGAGTCGATGAAAAGTTGATCCACGTCGCCTGTTGCTATTGCTGTTGTGTGTTGCTTTATATTTTCGTTACATCAAAATTGACGAATATTGCTGCAATTTGAGCAATTTTAATCGCTCGAGTAAGAGCACCCTTAAATCTATAAAAATTTGCAACAATTTTGAGTTCAGTGGTACAATGATAGAATATTATTTTTAAACTAGGTACCAACTAATTAAATTTGTGATTAGCTGAAAGTATTTTTATAAATTCATCATTTTGCGTTTTCCAAAAAGTTATTTTTTCCCCGAAGTTTAGTCCAAATCATTCAGTCCATAACACACAATCAGTGCAAATTGTGTCGGTATACCTAAACCACATGTCGAAGAGTTAATTTATTATCTTATTTCAAATAAAAACTCATCACTTTTCCACATTACTGCCTCACCATTATCACAATAACAATCAATAAAACTGCCAAAATATTTCGTATGTCAATAACTAGCTAACTAATAGTTTTCTCTGGCAAAGCACCCAATCTAAAGTAATGTATCTAATCGATAGGAAAAAAAACTGTAAAATCAAAAGCTAAAAAAACCAGAGAAACACATTAGGAAGACATACAAATCTCATATGGATTATAATAGCAATATTCCATTTAAGCCGAAAACCAAAAAGTATTTAAATTTGGTCCACTATCTTCGGCTACCATCAGCATCTTCGCACATTTCGAAATCTGCGCGAGGCGGTCTATTCTTTTGGAACCGATCGGGTCTGTGCATCAACCTACCACAAAAAAGATCGATATAGCCACGATCAGTAGAAAAGAATTCTAACAATTTCTCTTCCATTTATAGGTAAACTATCGGATCATAGCAGGGAAAATGATTGATGGCGCCAAGCTTATGGAGCTCATCTGTCGAGGTACCAAAACGATTAGAACCATGTTGTGATTGAATGAGCAAACAAACCACCTCTTGTGAATAGGAAAAAAACTAACCATAGTATCTATTAGTATAACGAGTTCTGAGCTCAGTAACAGAGCTCGGAGAAAGGTTCAGGTAAAACACAAGAAAGTTGACCCCTCAATCTTCAATGACTCACAGAAGTTAGCTACGCACACTTGAGCGCCTTCCATACAGGTTTGAACTGTACGCCAAAAAAAATTTGTACCAGGGTCTTTCACTATTGAGTTTAATATCGCTCGACAAATACCACTGAAATTTTTCGGTCTGCACAGTTTCTTCCGATGAGAGATTAATGAGCTTCGATGATGTATGAGAAAAAATTCGGTTCGTTTCCGAGACTAAATTTGAAAAATCAAAAACAAGCTATTTGACTTTTTGAACTTTGGTTAGAGGGAGGTCTACCATGTCAACTTGTAGCCCGAACGAACGAAATGTTATTAATGGCACTTGACTTCCTATGAAGTTAACACGATCATACCTTTCTTGGCGGTTACGCAAGTCACCTCTGAAATCTTGATAGCGACTAATCTTTCCTTACAAAGAAATTGGATATAGCTATGAAAAGGTAAACCGAAATAACTATAGATGTCTACCTTTGTATGCTATATAAACCAGACATAGACTTTGTAGATTCAAATACAAACCCGAAACTTTCTTCACCCTGAAATACTCTCCGAGTTCCTTATGTTTGCCATATGTACCGACACTAAGATTTCGACAATCAAATGGAACCTAATCTATTTGACTTGGCTCATCATTTGTCTTTATAATGCTCTATAAGATATAATAGCACGGCTTGATGGACACACACAGGACAATTTAGCACACAAATCGGCTCTATACGAGTGATAAGGATTAAATCGATATCCATCAAAGGAAAATATACGTACGAAATCGTATCAAGGATCTAAAGGCACATTATAGAGGATTTCTGTTCGGATCGGGACACCAATAAGAATCAAAGCTAAACTGCAAACATTTGCTCCCATTAGTGTTACTGCGAGGCGGGACGAGATAATCCCTTCAACAAGTAATTAGCCTTGCTTGACTAATCCTTTGATGTTGTAAAAAGTTCGCACAGAATTGAGGGTGAATATTTGCCCCCAAAGATTCGCCATGGCTAATTTCTATCACAATAAAAATTCGAAAAATATGAGGGTGTTGAGAAAATAATCAAGTGGTGAAATTTGCCATACAAAAAAAAAATACTCTTAAATTGTCCTATACAATTGGGAAAGTTCATCAGTTTTAAGAAGTTAAATGGCATCAATCGTTCAGAAGATATGGATTTTAGATTGTTTTAATCCCAGCTTTCAAGTGTTTTGGACGCATAGTCCCCCCCCCACTCGCACACCCTTCAACCCCTATCAACAATTTGTTTTGCAAATGAGTCCACGATCACTACATAAGTTCCGACCTTAAGCCTCCTAGCATAAGCGGTTCCAGAGATCTAGAAACTTGTTCATTTAGAACGCTTCATTCTTCTCCCCCTAGTACACCCAATCTAACTACCATAAAAATTTCAACTCGATATGTCAAGCGGTTTGAAAGTTACGCGCCTTCAAACAGTTTTGCGTACTACGGTCGGCGGACAGACGGACATTTTTTTTTTGGGTTTATTAGTCCGCCTAAAACGTGAAAATACAAAATTTCAGAGTAGCAAATTTTTTTGAAATTTCATGTCGATCACAATACTTTATTATTAAAAAACCTATTAAACCTAATTATTTGTAATTATTAAACAAGTAAAGTCCCAATTTTCCACAATAGCTGATTATTAAAGAAGGTCACGCGTGCTCAGCGACCCTATTCAAAATTCATTGATTCATTAAAGCTATTCAATAGGGTATTTTGCAAAATTTCCCTATTTTTGGAAGATAGGGGAGGGGACTGTGTGTCATCAATGGTAAATAAATTTTTATTATCACAAAATTTGTTTACCTTATTTCTCAAATCAAAGGAATTATACAAAAGGTGTTTTGTGAGTGTCGATTCTCTTTGGGTGTAATAAATAATTTGATGACATTTCTAGTGGTTTCACGGAAATGTATTCGGTAATGAGGTTCTTGTTTAGTGCCCACCGAATCAAATTGTGATTATAAGGACGCGTGGTCACTATTTTTCAATAGTTTGGATGAGGTTGATATATCAAACATATCCCAATCTAAGAGTACATTATTTTGTCTATCGTATATAAAGCTTTTCAGAATGGGATATTGGAGCACACATTGCATATTGAATGTTTCTCCTCTATAAAGGAATACCACTCATCCTTCGAAGCTACGAGCAACGTGGGTGGTTCACAAGGATCACATCGATTATAAAATTATCTTCAAATAAATGTTTGATATCAAGATAGTCGTTAAATTGAACAACAAAAGGACATCCAAGATAAATAGCCCTTTAAGTTGTAAACTACTTTACAAAGAACAACCAGCCATAAATAATATCCTTTCAATTGTCCTTTGTGGTACGGACAACCGAATCATTGTGTTCTCTATGTAGTTTATTGGTCACACTTTCGCTTTTCGAAAGACCATATTTTCAAAATACTATAATATAATAATAATAAGACCGCACTTGCTTCTCCAACCGAGCAAGAACAATAAGTGAATCCCTACATCCAATCGGAATTGAATGGAAATAAAATACGATCCAAGTATTCAAGGAGGTCTCGGCGCTTCTTCGGAGCTCCTTTGAGTGGCATAAGAAAAAGACAATTTTTGTATACGGCACAAAAGGGCTGACGACTCATATTCCTTAAAATGGCCCTTCCTTGTATAGTGTATACAAGAATGAGACAAGAGAATTTAAGTTTGAGGAGAACTTCTTGAAAAGGACGATCTTGTTTTCTTGATTGTACACGGATAAGCAAAAGGATACCAACAGTAAAGCAAAAGATATGGTTGGGACTTGCACAAAAGGATTGAATAACCTTTCTGGTTTCAGAAGGAGGTCTCAACTTTTTTTATTATTATCCATACATATTATTGAATCTATGGAGGCTTATTTACAATCGTGTTTTATTGTTGTTTTGAAGTTTTTATTACCACCTTGACTATAACTCTTACAGCGGAATAATTAATTCTATTAAATGTATCTTTCTAGTAGAGAAATTCATGAGTGAACTGTTCCAGAAGAACACTTCATTGAAGTGAGTGAGTGAAGTAAGTCATTCCCGGTAAACTGCAGTTCCATTAGACACGTGACAAAAAACTTAAAAACGATATACCTACTGTACTACTATAGATCTATTGACCTTTTCTTTTTGCTCATCATCTTCTAACCTGACCTGACCTTTTTTTTGCTCCACTATCTTCCGACAAGTAATGAACTAAAAGAACGAACAAGTTCGCGAGCGAATGACGAAACGCACAGTTCCATGAAAGTACTTCACTGAACTCGTTCCTTTAAGTCAGTGACTCGGAGTGAAGTACTTCATTGAAAGGAACTACTTTGCCCATCTCTACTTTCTATTCATTTCTCCACCGTCCTAATCATTATTTAGAATAGGACATGTTAATTGCATCGCAGCAGTTCATCATCACATTATCTACAACGCTTTTGTTTGAACTGATCGTGTCAATTGAGATATTGATCTTAATTGCTCTGCATGAATAAATTAACTATAGCTAGATTGCATGGTCATCTGTACAAAACACTCGCTTAATCTACAGCACTGAAATTATTCCGATGTACAGCAAGATCCGAAGAAGAAAAAAGTTATTCAATTCTCATTAGACGTGATGACGTGCAAGACCTCAATTGATCGTACCACCCTCACATACCATTCAGTTCTCCGAAATATTTGAGGGTGCATTTCTGTATATGAAGTTTTAAGTTTACCAGAAAGAATATTAACATCGTATAGCACGGGGATAATCAAGAATTGCCATATGGTGTCCATTTGTAAAAATTCTTATCAGAATTATAATGCTGTATACGTGATCGTGGAATGTGGTCGGAATTGTTGTGGACAACAGCACGATTATTTCAGAAAGTTAAAGGAAAGGGTCAAAAAGAAAATACTCCACTTTTGTCCAAAATCATTCTTATTTAACTATATGTTTGAGGTGATCTTCAATCTAATAGCAAGTTATTGACTAAATTCATTTTTAAAAATATAACCCCATTTAACCAAATTCAAACCCTTTCCATTTAAGTAAAACTAGATATATATATGAAAGAAAACACTACAGGTAAACAATTTGTACTTCTTCTTCCCAAACAACAGGTCACGATTTAAAGTAATTGCATTCACCATATGTCAGTCGATTATTACCCCATTCGAAAAATTCAAATTGGAAAACTGAACATAAGCTTCCACCAGAAGGATCAACAGAATGTACCAAATTTGCATAACTATAGTCCATCTATTCACCCTGTATTTAAAGCAATCAACCATATTGCACGCGGTCTTAACGATAACCAGGAAAATGCAATATACGGATGAGTCACTTTTCACGTGTCTAAAGTGTCCATCAATAAAAAGAAAGGAAAATTACGGGACGAAAGGCAGACAATTTTTTAATGCCACTCTATACAAAATTATGCAAATATATCCCAGGTTTTTAGGGCATCCGCTTACTATTAAATTGCATATGGTACTGCTGGTGGTTTGTATTTGAGTGTTTCGCGTGCGTCGAATGAAGGACATTAACATTTACGGATAAATTAAGATAAGCTATCTTAAGTGATAATTCCCCACTTGCCTGATCTTGATTCGATAGCTCTTAGTGTAGTGTATACAATCTTTCACACTGGATTAAATCTCTTCTCTCCAAAGTATTGAAGACTACAATCCAAAACAAATCCAGGTTGGATTAGAGATGGGTCGTTCACTAGTAAACTGTTCCAAAAGAACACTTCATTCAAGTGAGTGAGTGAAGTAACTCACTCCTATTGCTGAACTGCAGTTCCATTGTTGAACACGTGACAAAACACTTTATCGACCTTTTTTTATTTTTGGTCATCATATTGTAGATCGACTGACCTTTTTTCTCACTCATCCTCTTCTCCCATCAATTATGTTTTTCACTTCAATTTATTCTCTTTTACATTTATAAATATAAGTTTATAATTTTCATTCTAGGGTCTTGTACCCGTAAATAAATGAATAAACAAATAAAAAAAGAACGAACTAGTTCGCTAGCGAACGAACGAAACGAAGGAACGAAAACGAAGGAGCGGAAACGAAGGAACGAAAATGAAGGAACGAAGAGTTCCGGAACTACTTCTCTGAACTCGTTCCTTAAAGTGAGTAACTCGGAGTGAAGTACTTCACTGAAAGGAACTGCTTTGCCAATCTCTAGGTTAGATTAAGAAAATACTTATGTGAAAAAATATAATTAAATCCGCTAATAAGGAAGACCAGATTTCAATTTTGTATAAAGTAGCTCGTAATAGGCTTGCGCATTGCATTTTAGTTAACTATAGTGACCGATCATTTGCAGTTTGCGATCAGTCAGGAACTAGTTTGTACTTTTACTAGTTCGCGGGAGTTCACTGAAAGATCGTGTAGGAAAATGTGAACATCAGTTGCGAACCAGTTCGTTGTTTTAGTTCACTAGTTGGCGAGAATGGAGTGAAGGATGGTGTTGGCAAATGTGATGCTTCCCCTTTAAAAAAAACGTCTTCTATGTAATACCGTAGTCTGGTACAATGTAATGACATAAAAAAAAGGTCCTCGGCAATGCATGAAGGAGCGGCACTTACTCCCGACTACCTCATTCATTTTAGTTTCAATTTAATGAACTAAAACAAAAAAAAAAAGTTTTCCAAGTGTATGGCAATGCATGAAATGCATGAATTCAAATGAACTACAAGCGGGACCCACTGCGAACTAGTTCGTTCATTTCACTTCGAATTATGGAACTATACGCCAATGCATGAATACAAACAAACTAGTGGGACTTACTGCGAACTAGTTCGTTAATTTTACTTAAGAGCACGCTCTTCCGAACTTCGCGAACTACACAAACCTAGTTGCTAATATGAAAAACGTATGGATCTTGTAGCTCGGCAAAAAAAATTAATCATAATCATAAATTGTTTAGTGAAGATAAACTGTGTTTGAAATTAAAAAATGTTTATTCTCTACTTACATCGATACGTTTCGTTTTATTTTATTCGGAATATATTCTGCCAGTAAATAATTTGGTGAGAAATTCGACAATCCTTCGATTTCGGCTTTCTTGTTGCCCCTCTCAAGTACAAGCAATTCCCTTCGAATTTCCTCACTTAAATATGGACGTTCCAACAAGCTTTGATTTCTCTTCCGGTCATCTTTTGTCAAATTCATCGATGGTATTCCCAACAGATCAATTTCCGAAGGATGAATTCCAATCCATTGAATTTTTGGACAAGCCAAAACATCGGCGTTGAAGGACATTGCTGCCGATCCGTACTTGTATACGAAATAAATATCAATTCCATAAGGATCAGCATCGAAAAGACCATATATTGGAATTTTTAATTGATTCGAAATTTTATTGAGTACCACGCGGGTATTAATGTCCGGAAATCCTTTTCCCTGAAATTATATTTGAAAGAAGCGAATAAAAATTTGATACGAGCAAAATAAAACTGACTAACCGTGATAAGAATAATATCCGGCCCTAAAACATTGAAAATATCCTGGCTCAGTAGTTTCTTAAAAACCGTATCCTTTTCCACGACCAGAACATATTTTGCAGTTGAACTTAAGAATTTTATACCGGTCGTATCATGTGGTAGTAAAATCCCACCTGAATTCAAATTACAATCAACTATTTCATCAGTTGATAAAATTAAAAAAATCGATCCAGCTATTAGTCCTTTTGAGGTCGAAAGGATGCCCAAATCCCAGGGTTTGGCTTCCAACAGGCAACATACATCGTTCAGAGCTAAGCTCATATTTGCTTGATTCTGAAAGAATTCCGGATCCTTGTAATACAGCTCACTGGATTCAAGAGGACGAATTAAAACGTTTGATGATGGAAAATAAAATTGTTTTTCTTACCGAATTGTACAAGTCGTCCCACTAAGTAATAGTTCATAAATTTCGGATATAAGAAACATTATTATTTCGAATCGAAATTCAGTTCTTCGATTCGATTGCGAAATTCGTTTCAATGACGACGACTCTTTTGGTTTTAGCGTCAGACTATTATTTAAATAAAAAATAAGTTTAATAAAAATAACAATAATTCATATACAAACTTACACTTCATCGGTGAAAGCCAAATTCAGTTTACACTTTGTATTACGAATTAAAAATTCGATTGGTTCATTATTTGCAACATTTTCGAGAAATCCCAGCTTCAATTTCTCGATTTTTTCTATAAAAATACTATTTCTTGCTGTGTTAGGCATTTTACCAGTACAATCTAATGTACACAGTAGAGTAGTTTCTTTTTCAATCGAAAGTGCTTCTAATTCTTCAAATAAATTCTCAGATTGTTCAGACTTCAAATCTCTATCATCATCGCTATCTTCTTCAGCGGGAAACAAATCCGGCGAAACTCGATTATTTATTTCAACCATTTCTTGTTTTCCTTCTGAATTTTTCGGAATCTCCTGACTTCCTTTTTTATCAGCCAATATTTCAATTCTTGCGTTTTTATCAAGTTCTTTCTGAAGACAGTCCCGAATAAGATTTTTAAGATCAGGTATAACATCAGCTTGGATCAATTTCGCGCCAAAATATTCAAAATTTGGCCAATATGTTTTATTTCCGATAGGCTCCTTTAAGAATTCATTAGCTTGTGTCTGCAAATCGACATTTTTAATGGTTTCTTCAAACTGTTCTATAACTTTCGCCGAGCTGCTTGGCTCCTCTTCATAGTACGGAACTACTTTTTTAGACCGGAGCGTCCTTTCAAATAAGCTAGCACAACCGGAATCCTTGTGATCAAAACTTTTTGAAAATTTTTCAAAATTGTCAAAGTTGCTTGCATATGAACTGGTAGGAATTTTTGCCGATTGAGGTACCTTGGGTAATGGAAGAGTCATAGCTTCGAAAAAATTTTCCGAAAATTCATCATCATTTTGAATTTCCAATTTGTAATCGCTAGTTCTTGAACACTTCTGTTGTGGAAAGCTCAGTGTGTTTATTTTTGAGTGTGATATAGCATTTTTGGATCGCTTCCAATCAACAGTTTTATTTGTTCGATCAAAATTGTCAACTATTGTCGTAGAGGTTTGTCCATCATATGCCACATATTTGTCAGAGCTGAAGGATTTTTTCGTGCCGGTCAATTTTGAATTCTTTTGATTCAATTTTTTGGAGAATTTTTGAAAGTGCAATTCAAAATCATCAACAATGCTTGACTTTGGGCTAAGCATGGCGTCCCTATTGCCAACGACGAATGGCGGATTAATCGTCCGTTGATCATTTTCAATATCCAATACGGGATGAAGAAGTTCACGGTCTATTGTTGAGGATTGAGACGATGTAAAGATCAGGGTGTTATGATCTGATTGTGAGTCGACGTCTGCCGGTGTCAAAATGTTAAAAAATAAATCATCATCGTCATCGGAAAACATTTTTACTGAAATGAAAAAAAAAAATGTTTTTTTTTTTTCAACCATATTTCGCTCAAGAATCACACACCACGAATATGATCCCTTATTCCCTGTAATCATTATGAGTAGATTGCCATGTAATTATCCAAATTCTTCAGTCTTCTGTTCCCAAATTCATCTCCGAAAATTGCGTAATCCCGATCGCTAAAAGGCTATTTAAGATCACCGATCGACTGTAGGACTCTGAAGGATTTTTGTCATGTTAACCGACCTTTCATTATACACTTTCGAGTCCACGAGCCAAATAATTGCCTAATCGAGCACTAATGAACGATCTTCGCGCGATCATGACTATCCTGAACTACCTTCGGCGAAAATTCGCATCACGAATTGATCATGTCAACATATAATTAAGTATGCTACTGGGATATCTAACGTACTTATGTAATTTAAATGGCAATTGGTAGCCAGCCTTTTAATTTCGCGAGCATCCATTACAACACGATCAAATGGCTTGAAACAGGTGAAAACTGACGCGAGATCTTGTCGATTTTTCATATGTGCCTATGTCGAACAAGATCAGACGCTGTACATATATTTATGAGCCATGCAAAATCTCAACTAACTGGCTACTCCATAATCCCGACGAGGTTTGATCAGATGCGTGTATGTTGCAATATAGGAGTTATCGTCGGTAGGCCTGGGTCAAAAAATCAGGAATACTGCCGATTCGTGTTGAGCAAATTTTCTACTTTATGTTATTTTTCTGCACTAGGAAATACAAGCCCCAACTGTCGATTGTCAATTTAAATGTTCAATATCGAATGTCACATCGCATACGGGCATATCGTATGGATGTATTGTGGAATATGTTGTTCCTTCAGGGAAAAAAAATTATTAGGAGACAATTGCATCGTACTCTATTTATTTCTTGGAATTACATCCATTGTAAGAAGGTTTACATCTCGTGTTTCACAACACCACTTTGTTTGTAGTTCAGATTGAAGGGAAATTATTTAAAAAACGAACTAAAGTAAAATATATATAATGTTACAGACCGCCAAGGAAGTTAATTGTTGTTAATGTTAATTCTAGGAAGAAAGGATCCATCAGTCGCTTCATATATCGGCAAAATGTATACCGTCACGGAAACAAAGTAGGTACTGATGATCCTGATCCTCATTTAGCTAATTTATTATAACCTACTACTTTTAAGTGAATTCATTACAGAGAATAATCTCTATTTTGTCACACATAATCCCAGTTTCTAATTAACAATTATTTTTCATATCAATTTAGTTCACTTAATTTTCGTAACGTATTCGTTACACTTACAAGTAATAAATTTTTTCGTATGCTGATCATGCAAATGAAAACCGATCGACTACTCGATCTTTTGCATAGACAATTAAGTTGAAGTTACGTTAATTTTTTTTTATACATATGTGCCCCTATGCAGATAACTAGAGCTATTCCAGGTAAACAGCATAGTCCCTATACTTTATCTAAACGACTAAAGTCTGTCAGCCTTCCCTCTACGATCAATGCCACAAAATAGAACGTGATCTTGTACCTTGTATACGACATTATTTCTTTGTTTTCGAATTTTGTTCATCCTGGCGAGTGGTTAATTAGAAAAGAAAAAGGAAGTGGTTATGATGATGTGTATCCGTACATCCTTTCGATTGGTTAGAAAAAGGGGTAATATAAAAATTTTGTTACTGTAACGTCTACCGCATTGTAAATTATGTTTCTATTTTTCAGTTAAGCGCGAAGCAATTATATGCGGGTAGTTCAGGTGAAAACAAAGGCCTTTACCTGAGCACAGGTCTCGCCAAATTATCATATCGGACAATAGTTCAGGACAAATGGCAACGTACTTTTGTATCCGTATAGTGGAGATATTGGGGCGAAAAAAAATTGTCACAGGTCGTGTTATCCATTTTGATAGGCGTAGGTATGAATTCATAATTACCGAGAACATGTGCCTATTTGATAGGTGGAAAAATGTAATTAACATTAGCATTTTATATTGTATACGAGTATGTCGATGGGCTTAATAGTTTTTGGAGCGAAGTTAGATTAAATTCCCTAACGTCGCTTAAGAAATAGTCGGAAAAGGTACAATAATAATTGAGCCAGTTTTTTATTTGTCTTAACTCATAGTTTAAGTTCCCTAAATGCAAATCCCTAGATTAGATAGATTGGAAATAGGGGTTGGTATGGTTAACCTCTGCCACAATTGAGTCTATTGTGACGTCCCCCCCCCCCCGAATTGACTATGATTCCTCTTCCACCCTTGCGCTTTCAATGAAGCCCAGTATTTTGCGAAGAGACGAAGTCTTTTGTGAGCTAAACCTTCGCATTCACAGAGGATATGCTCTGGTGTTTCGTTTTCGTCATTGAATATTCTGCATCGCTGCAAATCCCTAACATCGGTTCTATCCAGGATCCTTTCAGAGTGTTATTACAATTTTTTGGAATTTAGTCTCAGAGAGACAAATCCCATTGAGATGCTTCCTCATGTGACAATGTTCAGTCAGAGCTCCCACTAGGTTTCGGGTCTGATATCTCTTTAATTTTATATAATCAGATGTTCTTTTTTTTCTGAATGTTTTGGCATAAAAAGCTTTGAATGCCTGTTGCCCGGTGTCAAGTCCCAGTGAATGGCATTTTGCGATTTTTGCCACATTCAGATGTGAATTTTAGCTGTGCTTAGTCGCATCCCACAGAATGGATAAAGTCTCATGAAGTCAGCTTGTGAACCTTACCATTAAGTCGGTCATTTCATTACCTTCATAGCAGATGTGTCCCGGAATCCTAATAAGGTTAGCTCTGTTCTTATTTCCAAGTTCAATCAGGCATTGGTACTTTAAAAACTCCTGCTCCTGCCAACCTTGATCCGTTTTAGATCCGTCTGTGTACCCGATTATGGATTCTGGTTTTGTAGTGGGTTTGTTTGTGGCCCAATCCTCCCTTTCAGGTAGGACAACTGTGAATGGCCTTGTGAAATAAAATTTCGGTACCATTGAATCAGACAGAGGTATCGCGGCATATCCCTAATATCGGTTCCATCGAAAGTCTTTTTAGAGTGTTATTATTTACAATTTTTAAAAATTTTCCCATTGTCTTCGAGGGTGGAGGATGCTTACAAAATTATTGTAGTAATAACATTAAATAACATTCTCGACCGGACAACTATGGTATTTCCAACCGCATTTCAAACGATCTCAAAATAAAACAATATATCTCCAACTCTAATAAACCGATCAGTACTCATTAAACCAACCATTAAAAGGTAACTCACTAAGCCATATAGTGATATTACATTTACAGCGCTATGGTCACATCAGGCACAATATCCTGCGGTGAAGGCAGGCTTCATAAAAGCCACCTGCCGATCTGTCGCCAAAGATACTCGTGCCACTCTCCACTCTGTCGAGGTGATACAACGCGCATAGGCATCAGCCGCAAAGACTAGATAAACTGTTCACTTTCGATACACGAGTGCCGATGTATCTTCATATACAGGTAATTTGAATCTTTAACTTAAGCAAACATTGAACAATAGCAAATTACTGCGAATTGCACCTTTTCGCAAACTTTATAAAAAAATCCACCACATGTCTCAAACCTGGTCCTTGTCTAGAGTTGATTTTATTTTCGCATATAAACACACTCGCATCACCTATGAGAGATACTCGTATGCTAAGGCATCTGCACATCAGTCATAAGATCGGTCATAATAATTTGCATGCATGCCCCGCAATTGTTAAGGTACTGGCACGGCGGTGGCCGGCAGTGTTAAAAATCTTAATGAAGATCGGGAAGATGCAATACGAGGTTGTTAATTTGATTGAGAACGTCACCTGGTGCAATTGATGACCTTATTTACCTACGCGATAGATGTCATCGATTTGATCGATTACCATCAGTGGAAGCAGGCTGGATTTGAACTAGAACCGGTAACCGGTCGGTATCTTATAATTGCCCATGCACCACGTCGGACGTACTTCTTAAAGAGTCCAGGGAAGAAAACTGCTCCTCACACATCGTCACATGTAGGTATACCTGGTGTAATTATTGGCTCTTTACTACATCACATCTCAATCAGAGATCATGCGAATGCTATTAGCGCATCTGACTGAATAGGCTTCATAAAAATTACCGCTGAATATGGAAGACGCAATGAATTTTAAAGAGGTTCCCGATAGTGAAAATCGACCAACGATGAAGAAGCAGTTGCTGGCTGTCCGAAAATACTCTCCAGTATCTTGGAATTGTACAGGTGATTGAGTTCGGGGTGTCTTCATTTTAATGTTCGATATGTGAGCGAACTAGTAATCAGAGCATGCGCTTGTACACACGCTGCATACATTTTATCAACATTTTCATTATCATCTGCCCATCGGGGCAACCTGCGTGGCCTTCCTTTTCTTCATCTTCAGACTGCTCTTCAAGTGCGACACGCGTACAGAATTTATTGATTTTCTGATAATTTCGACATTTTTTCGCCACAAAGCATTTTTAAATACCTCTGATTTTTTTCAATTCTTTTTCAGGTTTTTACTCCGATTCCGGTTAACTCCATACTGATAGCATACTAACCCATATAATGAAGATTGGTACAGATTGCTTCCAGTAAGGTGTTCACTATCCATCCGATCAGGTATTACTTTTGATTCAGCATGCGCCTCAAGCTGCTGATGCCAATTAACGACATGTTAAGCGTTTTATTTTAATTAGTACGTAGAAGTAGGTAACTATAGTTTGGTTTCTTATTCGTTCCGATTATACTTTTAATTACCTGGTGCAATCATTTGTCTCGAGGATATACATATTCATTGGCATCGTGCAATTAATAAATTAGTTTCGTTTTTCGCGATTTTTTTTTAAGAAGTTAAATCTGTTTTTGTTTGTTCAAAACATTGTCAATGATAAAGCATGTCGAATAGGTGATGTACACACTTGTGTAAATATAATAAATTTGTAATTATGGTCCACTTTTAATCTTGAAATATTAACATATCAAAGACAGGCGTCATTAGAAATCCTATATCCTTTTATCTGGTTTCTGTCCAGTCTCAAGCCTCCTAATTATAATTATAATAAGCTAAATTTATAAACTGTTTCGTGAAAATAAAATGATAGGCCACTTAGGCGCTGTACACATTGCACACGACCGAACGAATTTTCCAATACGAATATCCGTTTTTCTGCGTATTGTCAAGCCTTCAGCTATTAGAAAATTGGTTGAAATCGTTAATTATAACATTTTAAAGAATATCATAAGAGAAAATTTCTAGGGATTTGGATTTTGATTGATAATATTGGGAAAAAGTCCGTTTGTCGGTACGAATATTTTTAGTCGTACGACGGATTTATTTTTCGTTTTATTATCAATTAAAACAACAAATTCCTATAGATTTGCTTTCATGATATTCTTAAAAATGTTATAATTTACGATTATAACTAATTTTTCAATAACTAAAGATTTCACAATAGATCGAAAAACGAAAAATCGTATCGGAAAATTCGTTCGGTCGTATGCAATGTGTACAGCGCCTTAATCTGTAAAATACAAGCGTTACGAAAACACGTACTACGATGATTAATCGAAAATATGTACTGCGACCCTGGCGGAAATCGAAGTAAACTTTGCATGAAACTATTTAATGCTGTAGCCTGCAGGAAATCAGTTTTGTGCTTGTGCAACGACTGCATTAATTAATTCTCTTTTCATTACTGCCATGCAAAAAATCATTGTTTCAAAGAATTTGGAAAGCATAAATTTGCTTATGAAACACTGATGAATATCATACTATCATGTATCAAATTAAACCGAGTTGCCTAGTCTGAACACTACGCTTTTAACACGTTTATTTTGCCTACTTAAACGCTTTTAAAACGCATAGTCTGTACAGGATATTAGAAAAAAGCATGGGACGATTCAAATTCAAAACTTTGTAGTTTTTTGGAGGATTTTCCGCGAGTTTTTGTATCCTATTTTTTGAAATTCTTTACATGAAAGCTACTTGAAAGATAGGTTAAATATTTTCCCATTTAAATTTCTGTACCAGGAAAATTAAAAATTATATTAACAATGAAATTTGGAGAATGTTCAAATATTCTATTATAGGTAGGTTTATACTCTACAGGTTTAATACACCGAATTTACTGGATGTTTTTTTAGATTTTAGCAGAAATTTTATTTTTAAGGCAAAAGGAGCTGGGTGTTGGGTTCTGGACCCCCTTCCCCTCAATTTGTTTCTATACGTTCACGCGCGTTACATTATCAACATTCAAATCTTAATCTGTAACTAATTAATTTTTGGATAAAATATTGAAAAACCAATGACGGATTTCACACGTGTTCAACGTGTCGTAAATAAGTTCGTTAAAGGAACACAGACGAAATTTATATCCCTATTTCATTTTTCATTTTCCGTCGAGACAATTGTTTGAATTTAATTTAAATACGAACCATTGTACTTCAATTCTTGAACGTGAGCGTATACTACTAAAGATAATGTCCTTTTTATTAGTTCTCAAATACTGAAAATTTTACATAGCATATTAGGTCTATATACGAAATATACCCTTATACAAAGGGCGACTGCCGAGTGTTAATTGAAACATATCGGGGCATATTCTTAAGCAATTCGGGATTGGGAGTTGGGACTGTGTTGGAATTATATGTTCGTCTTTACAAGGTTTGGTTCAATTGAGGATGAATGCTTGAACGAAGATGGTATTTGTTTATGATATTTATTTTTAATTTATTGAAATTGGTACACTTTGGTGAAGTGGATACTGTTTAGAATAATCAGCACAAAAAGTGCAAATGAAGTATCTGATATTTATAAAACTTAACTAGAATTCAAAAAGTAAAAAATAACAAGTACATAATAGCAATAAAATTTCTCTATAACTAAAATTCGAGGGAATAAAAAGAAAAAACACTAAAGAGATGAAAAAGAAAATTGAGTTATAAGAAAGAAAGAAATACCTAGGATTTACTCTCACCTATGAAGACCTGTCGAAAACTCCCCTGAGTAAAATCATCTCCTTTCATAAAGGAATCGATAACGCCCAGGAGTAGTTAAGAGCCAGGAAGAAAGGACCTCTTGAATCGTGGTTCGAGAAGCAGTGAGGATCCTACAGACTCTACCAAACAAATAATAAATATCTATAACACCACTTGTATCCCCGATAATAACAATAAAGAAAAGTTTTGACTGCTAAATTTGTTCAATTCGAAGTGCACCGACCGAGATAAAAAAAAATACGCCAAAAACCATTGTATATTTCGTTCCAACAATAGTTTTGAGAAAAATATGTTAATTAAAATTTGTAGCACTCAAAATTACCGTCCCATTGAGTCTTTGTTGAGCCTCGTACGACTAATATCAAACAAGTGAGAAGTGAGAATTACACTCAGAAAAATAAATAGTTGAAATCGACTATTTATTAACTTTTTCTAAATTTAAAATCGTGACTACTATAAAATAAGTTAAAAGTTATGTAGTTATATTTAAATGTACAATTTTTCAATTTGAAACTAACAACAATAAAGTTACTAAAGTACTGATTTTACTATTTGCGAACTATTTCTTTGATTTTTAACTATTTTTTAGGTACATATATTTTAGTTACTCGTATTTGTACTTTTATAAAAGATAGCTACGAAAAAAGATATTTTTTACCAAAATATTTTTCTGGGTGTAGGCTTGGGCATTTTTATTCACCATAGTGAGAGATCATTTCCGATTCCCGATCCCTAGCGAACTAGTTCGTTCTTAGTTCATCATTTCAGGGGAGTTCAGTTATGAGTAATCGCAGTTGGGAGAAAGTAGATCTAGTAGAAGATGATGACAAAAAAAAGGTTAATGGGAAAAATAACTAGGAGCGGGACTGACAGCGAACTATTTCGTTCATTCAGTTATGGGAACGCTCCTCTTAACTAGCTCGTTCGCGAACTACACAAGCCTAGTGAAAACATTTTTTTTAAAACCCTATTTTTAATTTAAAAAAAAACCAATTTAGCTAATTGAACGATAGGAGTGATCCAAATGTGTTTATTATGAGTAAATTATTAAAAATGTATTTTTCAGTATAGTCACCCTTAAGTCGAATACACTTAGTGGCTCTATCAAGAAGTGACATTATACCGCTTCTAAACTAATGTTCCTCCTTGTCCTCAAAATGTGTCGCCAAAGTGTCCTTAAGCGATTCGTCACTCTCAAAACGACGAGTTCTAAAGTCCCGCTTATGGTTGGGAGCAGGAAGTCGCCACTGGAGGATAGGTCGTGGATGGGTGGTAGGTGGATGGATGTCTTATCTCCTGGAATCCATATTCGGCCAGAGCGCTCATTGCTGTCTGAACGCTTTTTTGAATTGCTGAAAGGTTTGGGGACCCATCTTGGAGGGGGGGGGGGGGGCTCACCCTTTTGCCATGCCCAAATGTTCATGTAAAAAATGTTAGACGATCATCATTCAACACCAACTGTTCCATCTCCTCAACAAAATCTAGCGTCGTGGCCTGAATTGGTCTTCCACTCCGGGGATCGTCCTCCAACGAATCTCTGCCCCATTTAAAAAGTTTTAACCAATTATTCACGGTAGCCTGGGATGGAGCAGTATCCCCATAAACTCCCAACCAACTGATTATAAGTTTCATTATAAGGAGGACACCTCGGTCGAAGCTATAGAGAGTGCCTGGATGGAAATTAGTGCACGATACTTCTTAATCGCTCTGGTGTTTACTGTCCAGTCGAGTAGCTCAAGCTTGAGGCTAGAAGAAAAATAATTATACATATAGCTGACTATCTAGCACTTAGTCAAAATTTTAATTTTCTACATTTTTAAGAGTAATATGTGAACAAAATTTCACTCGATTGACCCAAATTCTACAAGTCCCTATGAAATTTAGGCGAAAAATCGAAACTGAACTGAAACTTATCCAAAAAAAATCGATAAAATTGTTAAACTTATGAAAGTTCGAAGTTGTAGAAATTACTCCAAATGCAAAATTTGCCAAATTCCAAAGAAGTGAAAAGACATGCGCCTCAAAAATGACTAGTGGCTGTACTTACTTGAGGGAAATGGGTGAAAGGGTAGAGTATACTTTCCATTTACGAGTGCAGGTATAGCTACATACTATAATCGTTTGCAGCTATACCTTTCGAACGAAGCAGAAGCAAAATGTATAGTACCAGAGATGCAGAGAATGGGTCGAATGTGATGTGAATGTACATACTCGTGTTTCTGAGCCACTGGCTATAAGATTATCCGGCCAATAGCTACACCGGGATAACCAGGGGACTTATGTACCATGAAACATGAAGTACTCATTATGCGCATGAACCATGAACATTTTCGTGGCTGATGTAGCACTAGAGTACGAAGAGGGCATAATTACTATACGGAGGGTGGAGCTAATGAGTCTTTAGTTCATTTTTTTTTTTTAATATGAGTGAGTTGGACCTGAACGTTGGTAAATTTCTTTGTACGGTACAGTGGCAACTGGTGGCGGTACTTTTCTTTTGTTACAGAAGAGTGAAAACTCAAGAGAATTGAACGACTGTGTCGCGGTATATTTTATTCTTTCGCTAAAGATAGCACTAGCATTAATTTTTTTTTTTCAATTGTATTAACGAAGACATGTCCTACCTTTGCGATAAACATGAAGTTTTCGGACGAAATGATCATTCAGTCGGCTTTAAAGTGAATCGGTTTAGGAACGAATAATGAACGAACATTTCCTGTTCAGGTAGTAAACAATTTTATTGTGATGCGAATTAGTTAAAAAGTAGATACCTAATTAATAGGACAGTGACCATTTTGGAAATGTTTTGAAGTGTAAGAAATATGTGGTGCATTTTTTTCCAGTTTTGGATTAAGTAGCAGCCGGGTTATCGAGAACAACACTAGATATGGTTATTTTGTAAGTACTCGCAATTCGTAAGTATGTGAAATTAAATAACTCACAAAAATGTCAGACTCGGAGTGAATGTACTATGTAAAAATGTTTAAAAAAAAACAGTTATTGAAATCCGATCAAAATTGTGAATGTACTATGTTACTGTGGCCGAAAACGTCGAAAAAACAGTGAAAATTCGTAACTCTTCTTTTGGCTCTCCTGGCCGCAAATATTTTTATTTTTGAAATCTGTTTGCTGATTTGAAAAGGAGACACCCGTACCTTTAATTTAAGCGGTAATTTGTCAAAATCGGACCATTGGGAGAGAATTTCGAAAAATCACCCTAAAAAAAGGCAAGGGGTTTAGTGGCTTTATTTTAAATCCAAAATTTTCGATTTTTCCAAATGAACATACAATGGAAGGGGAGCTCAACAGCTGCCCAAAAATATAAACTAAATTGAAATCTGTTATAAACTGAGGGAATGGTGGCCAAAAACGTCGAAAAATACAGTCAAAATTTTCAACTCATCTTTTGGCTCTCCTGGCTGGAAATTTTAATTTTTTTTAAGCCTGTTAATGGATTCGAAAAGGACACACTAGCACCTTTAATTTAAGTGGTCACTTATTCAAATCGGACAATTAAGAGAGAACTTGGAAAAATGGAAAAAGTTGAAAAATTTAAAAATTCTTTAAAATAAATTTCGCTCTCGTGAAATAAAACATTAAATAGTTTTTGGAATAGGCTTTCGAATAGGCTTTAATTTTTAAGATCAAACAAATACAGAATTTCTTAAAACAAGTGAAACAATTATTTATAATAGTTCAAAAATTTAGTTGTAAAATTTGACTCAAAACATACTTGATTTTTCTTTTAAAAACTAGCAGTGCTTTAGAGACATCTTTCTCAAAACACTACATGAGCGACAAATAAAAAATTTATGTGAACTCACCTGTAAAGTAACATGATTATGATATGTGGTCATTTTGTAGTTCGAAAACCTGAACGATGCGTTTAGATCTAATTCCGACACGATCGCTTAATAATGTAAATCGAAATGATCAAAATTCATTGATTCATTCATAAACCTATGGAAATCTTCATCACAACCCGACCACACATTTTATTACCCTAATATTGTAGTATATTAAGTCATGTATGGTTTCCACTGACCGACGACGGGATATCAAATTACTCAGAGCGACAAAGCACCACACGCGACACCTTAAATTCTACACGATCGCATATTAATTATCCTGAACACGTTAAATTGACTCGTATGTGAATCGGACATAAGTAGGTTTAAAAAAAATATATACATAAATTTAACAGCCTTGTCCGTGTAAAGTGCAGCTCCTTAAATTGGCCCATTCTTAGATAAGATCGCGAACGCGTTATTAATGAGAAGGAGGATTCGAAGTAATCGCAGAAAAACACCTGTTTCATACTGATTCGATCGAAATCAATCATTCGATTGGAAGGTATCGACGCAACAGAACAACAACAATGTTTTAACGAATTTACAACCGGTCAAGATATGAGGTGGACAACTTCTCGGCTCTTACATGGAATATGTTGTGTCCAGCTGAGCTAAGTGTTCTTTCGTTTCGATCGACATAAAAAAGGTATAGGACGGGTACACAAAAGATTCGTTCTGTTTGTCCTAAATTGTGCCGAGTTTGCGACCAATGTTTTACGATTTTATGACCGACGACGACATAATTTTACCTGTTCTTATTGTCCAATTTTCGATAATTTAGAGGAAAATGTCCAATGGCCAGACTCGATAGACTCCAAGTTGTATTGGAAGGAAAATTGATCTGTATTTGGGTGGTCTATATGCACTATGTACCGTATGAGGTAAGTGCTACAACTATGATTATTATAATTCTGTCAGGAACACATTCATGAAACCCCAAAACTGGGACTCCACTAACAAGCGTCGATTTTTTTTATTCCAAAATTTGATCTAACTTTCTCAACGAAATAATCCAACAAACATTAAAATACCAAGTAAGATTCAAGATTCTTGAGCTGTTCTGGCATTTTCCAGAAACCAGAACAGCTCAAGAAATTATTGAGCCAGGAATTCGCTTTGAGCTCAAAGTACGGTTGAGTACACCAGAGTACGATATCCCATTAGGTCTTCAGTAGCTCTCATAAAAAAAATCCTTAAATCGGTAATGCCATGATGCGAAAGATATTTTCTGTGCAGATAATGGTAAAAGTTGGTAATGATTTAGGTTTGGTTTTAGCTTCACTTGCAGTATAACCTTTATAAATACGTTGAAACTTAAGTATTTAATTTTTTTTCGAACCAGCTTTAACATCCAAGTTTTTCACCCCTCACCTTTGATATAAAGAGCCTAACTGAATAATGTAATATTATATTTAGGCATTTAGGAGTGTACGGATATAATGATGTATTTTTGTACTTACATATTTTCTATTGATTATTATTTTCTAATTTTGTTAGAGATAAGTAATCAGTATTTCGATGGTTTAAAGCACACATATTGTATGTCCACTTTTTGGAAAACTTGTGTTATATAGCTTAAAATCTCCAACTCCGGATGTAATTTGTATTGCACAAATCTTGTATGTTCTAACTATCAAACAGCATGTTCATTATGCAATTCAAAGCTGTAACTTAAGACGTAAGGCATAAATTGAAGAGCACAATTATTGTATGTCCAGATACTATATTTTGCTCTTACTGTCTGCAGAATAATGAAAGCAATTACTGCCGTAAAGATTCTAAGAAACTATATTTATCTTGCGAACTAAACGTTTCTATCATGTATGGTCTTTACGAAAAATTTTGTGTACAGCAAAATTTGCCTAAGTGTGCTATGAGTGTCGACAGAATCCATCTTACTTAACTATGACTCTCAACTTAGTTATTATAAACCGAAAAAAAATCAGTGCACCTTCTGTAATAAATATAAAAATGTCACGAACAACACATTACTGGAAAGTGATAGGTAGCTCAGATAAAGAGAGAAACAGATGCTCTTAATATGAAAAATGAGGACAAAATTAAAGTACATATAATAGTACAAGGTAAAAACATTAGATGTAACAACTGTACGAAGAACCACAAGGCGCTTTTAAGGAGATCAAGATCAAGTTCAGAAAGTGAGGTATCTCTCTAAACCATAACTCTCTAAATAAATTTATTGTCTAAACCTAAAAGATCCTGTTTTAGTAATATCAATTTTGCAGGATTAAATGTACACTTATTGTAAGTCACAGTTTTGGCATGTTTTAGTGTACAAATATTGTAGGTCCAGCCATATTATTATTGAAAACTCTGAATTGAAAAGCTGTGACGTCTAAATAAATAATTGCTTATTAAATTCTCAACTCTAATATAATTTTGCCCTTAGAAATAATAACATTCGTTAAATCTCCTCATTCCTAAGAATTACCTTCTGTCAAACATTCAAATGTGTTTATCTCAAAACTAACTATTCTGAACATGCAATATGTGTGCTTTAAGTCATCGATTTTATGAATTTGAATAATAAATAAATTGAATTTTGAAAATAAGTTGAATCAGTTGAAGCTGAGTTAAACACAAACTTGCACCAAGCAGTCGTGGCCGAGCGGTTAAGGCGTCTGACTAGAAATCAGATTCCCTCTGGGAGCGTAGGTTCGAATCCTACCGACTGCGAAGATGAGAATTTTTTTTTTTATTTTACGGTTTTTTATTTAATAGAATAAATCACTGCCACAAAAAAATGCTATCGAAAAAAATGAGCAACAAGGAGTGGGACATAAACGATGCGAATGTCCCCCAAATCCAAGAGACCGACTACGACGATTTCAACGACTGGTCGGACGGTCACATCCGTTTCGTCTACCGTCCGACAAACGAAGAGGCCAAGAAGCACATTTCCGGTTGGGCGATGCGAAACACCAACAACCACAACGTTAACATCCTGAAGAAAAGCTGTTTGGGCGTTTTGGTCTGTTCGCAACATTGTGTACTGTCGACTGGCGACCGGGTCAATCTACGGCCGGCAATTTGCGACAAAGCGAGGCGCAAGCAACAAGGAAAGCAGTGCCCAAATCGGTGAGACAGTTCCATTTCGAGAAAAAAAAAACAAAGTTAACAATTTCGTTTCAGAAACTGTACCGGGTTTTTGGAAATGCAGGCGTGCCGCGGCCATTGCGGCTATCCGGTCACGCATTTTTGGCGCCACACTTCGAACGCGATTTTCTTCCAGGCAAAGGGAACCCACGACCATCCGAAGCCCGAACCGAAGAATTCGTGTCAAGCGCGACGGGCATTGGGTTCAGCCGGGCGCAAAATGAAAGGATTCGCCGCCTTCTTGCGCAAAGATCCCACAATAGGGAACAAGGTATACGAAAGTTACTTCAAAAAAAAAATATGACCATCAATTCCACTGTAAATATTATACAAAATAAAATTTCTGCATTTTGCAGTTGCTGGCGTTCAAGAATCAACGGCGTGTGAAACGCGATTTAACGAATCCGGACGTAGAACAACCGCCGCCGTTAATTCCTGATAGAAAAGGTAATAATAAATAAAGTTACCTCTTTTAAAGTTGCAAGTTCCTTTCCTGATGGCGATCAATAACACTTTAACGTTTTCTCGAGGCAAAAAACTAATCCAACTGCCAACCGGATGTTGGAGTGTCACTTCTTCTAATAATTGTATAAGAGTACCTACAGTGGTACTCTACTAAAATCGGACACTACACTGAAAAAAAAATTTTTATTAATCTCCTTTTTTTTACAGGTTGCCAGTGCAGCATCTTCGAATGTACCTGCTTTCACGGTACACCAAGCGATAAATACGACCAAAAAGCCTCGTCTTACTACGTAGAAACTTCGGAAAATATTCCAGCCAGTCATCAGGCATTAAATGCCTGGACGACTTACTCGCACAACATTGTCCATCCGCCTGCCTATCAGCAGCAACAATCAACAAAACTTCCAGACAATTTCATTCCCGAAATAAACTGCCAACAAGATGTTCAAAATTTCAATGAATTCGGAACCGATTTCGTTCAAGCTGGCGAAATATTTCAATTAGATCAGGCATTGCATGACGTTCATAGCACAAATTCCGTCCATACAGCGCCCCAAACGCTTCTCGATCTCGGATCCGGTGTTATTATGGAATCATCCTATCAAGAACAAAACACCTATCAACAATTTCAGACCAACGACTGCGACAATATAACATATTTTTGCGATAGTTCGGCGAAAGGATACTGCAACAATCAACGCGATCAAAATTTAGAATTCATCAACTATTCGCAAATATCGCAGCAAGCGGATCCAAACTACAGTCATAAGCGAGTCAAGAAAAAATTCAATCCGAATCCGATTGACGAGTACGGTCAGCTTGAAATTGATGAATATTCGTCCCAGCTGCGAATTGATCATGAAATTGCGGCAACAAATAATAACAGCTCGAACTATTGTAGTAGTTCGATGGAAGGATATGGTGAAATATTTCATAGTGAAAGCGGTACACATCTTATGGACACGTTTCACCAACAACGAATCAATCCGATCGGAAAAATTTGCAGCAATATTCTCAAACACTGACATGCTTTTAATATTGATTGTTTTTTTTTTTGTAAATAAACTTTATTTTATTGTTAAGATCAAATAAGGGTGTTTTTTCAATCGGTTTCGATGACCGACTGGACCAAATACAAGGCGAACTGGTTGAAAGTTTCAGAATGGACGCTGGACTGAAACAAGGAGATGTAGTCGTCTCCATTCCTTTCAATCTAGCGCTAGAATATGGTCGTTATTCAAATCTACCTAAATAGTAAGGTACATAGAAAAGATAAATAGCATGTGGACCGAATGTTTTTACGTGCGCAAGCACAAATCAGGTAGTAGTTGCTACTACTTTTTTTGAAGACTGGCAAGGTATCAGCTTGGGACGAAGACAATACATATGCTTTATCAAATGATTATCTGCCAAATCTGTCCTTACGTGCTATAGGATAAGGTACTGTTTGAACCGCTTGCAATATTGCCGAAATTTGCCACGTAAAAAACTAAGAGCGGCCGCATACAATCGACTCCCATTCAGTTCTTACCGATTTTTGTAAGAATCAAAATAAAGCGCACACAACCGATTGTTTCAATTCGTACTGAAGTTATTCAGTATGGTGGCACGCATAGAGCAAGTCGTTTGTTGTGGCCGCACTCAACCGATTTCCATTCTGTTCTCTGTCCAAAATCGGCGACGTCGATCAGAATCAATTCGTAAGTATTGATTATGGTCAGATTGAGAATCATTGACGATCCTATGTGCACTGCTTGCGAGGAGAGCTATGACACAACGGAACATTTCCTTCTCGAGTGTCCAGCTTACTCTTTTGCGAGAGTATGCAGCGTCGATGTTATGAGGATGGAAGAACTCCGTTCACGTTCCCGACCTGAGCTTTTCGAAGTTCGTTGGGAGGTCGAAAAAGTTCTGGTAGAGACTCCAATGGGCAATCATTGTCTGAGTGCTCAAGATGCGCTGCCTTGCGGTGTATCTTCCCCAGTTTCAAACAACAACAACAAGTACTAAAATCCGATAGCCGACTACAACTCGGTAAGAATCAAAACTGATTGTATACGCCCGGTAGAAGTAAACGTATGACGACCGCATGGAAGTGCGGGAGAAAACGCATCTTTATTCTTCTTTGTAGTCGGTAAGTCGGTCCCAGACACATTTTTTATATAAAAGAATTTGCAGTGCCTAAAAAGAAAGAATTTTTATACAATTATCAAAAATACTCAACACCATAATAGTTTTAAAAAAATGTTTGTTTTAATCATAATTGAAATTTTTTATCATATCATTTTTCACTAAAAATTACATTTTGTTTTTGTTTTTTTTTTTTTCATTTTTTTTCTTTCATTTTCTTTACATTATTACTAGTAATATGTTACGACAACTATTATCATCATCAGCATTATTTCCTTCTGTGTATAATTTTACATTTACATAATAATTTGTTTTCAGTTTATTTTTCTTGTTTTTTTCTTCTTTAATAAATTAAAAATAAAAATATTTATTTTTTGTTTTAGTTTATTTATTTTTTTCGTATTTTTTTGTTAAATTTTGTTTTGTTTTTTTCTTTTCTTTTATTTACTATCACATTTGTTTCTTAAACGCTAAAATAAGAAGGAAATTAAAATATCAGAAAATAAAAACAAATAGAAAAAAATATATATACTTATATTGTTTTTTTGTCGTTATTTGAAATCATTTTTTAAATATTAACTTACGTGGCTAGACTTTTAAAATTTTTTCCTTTTTCTCTTAAAAATGATATCAGCGGTGTGTTTTTAATGTTGGTTGTGTTTTGGAGTTTAATTAAATTACTTTACGATTTACATAATATATATTTCATCTTAGCAAAAATTTGTTTCTTTTTTTTTAAGCAATGTTATTTTTATTTTATTTAATTTTTTTTAATTACGAGTATGTAACAAATATAACGTTCATTTTGTTCTCGACACATCAACCTTTATTCAGTTTAGTTATCTTGGTAAAATTTTAACTGCGCTCATCACAATTTCGAGATAAAATAGAAAAAAACAATGACTTTTTGTATGGTGTCATTTTGTGTTAACAACTGAATAATTATGTACATAGATGTAAAGTGATTATAAAAATTGTTGTTTGCTATTAATTCATGCCTGCCAATATATCACTAAAAAAGAATTTCTAGTCAGACGTGTGGAGTACTAATTTTACGAAATGATAACTTATGAGAAACATTTTTTTGTTTTTGTTAAATACATAGCTACTAGACAAGCATCAACATTATATTTTACATCCTATTTATTTATTATTTAGATAGCGAAGGATCCAATTGTTTTATTTCAATCGGATCCTTTCCGATTGATAATTATTATGAAAGAAAAAAATTCAATTAGTTTTGTGGAGAAATACAAAGCCTAAGTTCTCTAGTTGCACAAATATTTTAAGGCAAATTGCAAACTTTTTACGAACAAGATTATTTCATTTTCTTTCCTTGATTTTTATTTATTTAAACATCGAATAAAATTTTTAGAATATTATCATTTTATTTCTACGATAGGTTAAAAACAGTTAAAATATATTAGGGACAAATAAAACATGATCAGAATATAAACTTATTATCTAAATAGAATTTGTATAAGGACTACCTAAAAATAAGCTTATGTTATACTTCGAAAATAAATGTGACGAATAAAATCAATAAAAATTTAAAAATTACACTAATAATTCAAGAAAGACAGTTCAATTATGTGGTAGTAAATCTATGAAAGGATTTTGGTTATTTTGTTAATCAGTAATTGTATCATTGTTTGTTTGTGTATGCTATTTAACCATTTTAACTATCTAGCTACCTATTGTTTAGTTACTATTTCAATTTTAGTATTTATTAATTATTATATCTACATAATTTTATCATTTGATTTTAGCTGTCTGGTTTCTTTATAAAAAATAAAATTCTATGAATCGAAATTTCTGCTGAATATAAACTCACCAAATAAAAATTTGTCAAGGACAATAAAAAATAAAACATAATGGAAAAAATTATATAAAACAAAATCTACCTCAAAATGTCCGTATTTAATTATTGTAATGGTGATAAAAGTGGTTCAATTAATGTGAAAATTCCAATACGAACAAAGGTTGTATTCTGGAAAAATAATTTACAAATTTTCATTTATATTGACTTTATATTTTTGTATTTATTATGTAGATATAAAATGGAAAATGAATGTGTTTTGTGTTTTTTTATTTATTTCGTAGTTATGATTGTTTCGAAGAAAACAAAATTAACAAGGATAAGGAAATAACGGTCTGGATTGGGTATTAATGTAGTAGCGCAGCGCAGTAGTGAAGATTTCAGAAATTCTATAGAATTTTACGGTTCTAAAAGGTAGCCTACGATCTACAAGTATGTCATGAAAAATGAATGCGTTTTGATCCCATAAGTCTTTAAATAGAAAAAATGGTAACGAACCTTTTTGATTCTTAAAAAGTAAAAGAAAAATTCTGTGTCAATCTTTTCGTTAACGTGATCTACCCACCAATTTAATTTATATTAGATAGACTTCAACGATTAGACGATAATACTGCCATAGCTAGCGAGTTCTGCTTCGTTTGTATTCAAAGTCTTTTCTCGAATAAAACGGTGTTAAAGTTTTTAGTTTTTCAGGAGAATAAACTCCCTGGAAATCTACCAAAGAACACTAACGGAATTTTCTTTTAACGAGCTATACTTCTATCTGTTGCGCAACGAAAAGCCTTTTCTGGTATATAACGGGGTTAAAGTTTTTAGTTTTTCGGGAGAGTATACACAGAACACTAACGAAGTTTTCTTTTAACGAGCTATACTTTTATCTGTTGCGCAACGAAAAAAAAATATAAGACTGACAAAAGTCGTAATATAAATGGACATACCGCAACAATGACCGGCTGCAAGCCAATCGTATAATACTCTAGCTAAAATATTGAGCTGTTGTTGGGGGATATAGCAGAATAAGAAGTGGGCCTGAAGTTCGTTTTTTTTTTTGGTGGACTCTTGTTTGGATGCTACTCGAAAGTAAAAGACAATATTCTTCATTTTCTATTTTATGTCGGAAATTACGTAAAACTCTGAAAGATAATTAACTTGTACAAAGACTTTTACAAGGGGTCCTGCACCCCCTCACAAAAATCCTGGAACATATTAATAGGTAAATCACCGAAAGAAAAAGTTTACTTGTTCAAAGACTTCTACAAAGGGTCCTGCAGCCCCCTACAAAAATCCAGGAACATATTAATAGGTAAATCCTCGAAAGCTAAATTTTACTTGTTCAAAGTTTTTACAAGGGGTCCTGCAGCCCCCTACAAAAAACCAGGAACATATTAATTATTTTTGTCATTTTTCATAACTACAGCGTTCACGAAAAAATACGATATAGAGCCCGAACGATTGCTTATTTAGTTTTTAGAAAAACTGATAAATATTGACTTGAATACAATGAGTAACATCATTGGAAATTTTTCTTTAAATTTAAAACCTGCCAAATTTTGTGTTCTAATGATCAGACGCGATTGACGAGTGGTACTCTAGATGGAATTTGAATTGAATTATTGTTGGGGATAGAGCAATAAGAAGTGGACATAATGATCTCTCTTATTTTGGTGGACTCTTGTTTGGATGCTACTCGAAAGTAAAAGACAATATTCTCCATTTTCTATTTCAAGTCGGAAATTACGTAAAACACTGAAAGCTAAATTTAATTGTTCAAAGACTTTTACAAGGGGTCCTGCATCCCCCATCAAAAAATCCTGGACTATATTATTAGGTAAATCACCGGAAGCTAAATTTTACTTGTTCAAAGACTTTTACAAGGGGGTCCTGCAGCCCCCTGCAAAGATCTTGGAACATATTATTAGCTAAATTACCGAACGCAAAAAGTTTACGTGTTCAAAGAATTCTACAAGGGGTCCTGCAGCCCCCATCAAAAAATCCATGAACATATTACTTATTTTAAATTACGATTTAGAGTCCGAACTACAGTTTATTTAGTTTTTAGAAAAAATGAGAAATATTGACTTGAATACAATGAGTAACTACTCCATAAAAAATAATTGTTTAAATTTAAAATCTGCCTAATTTTATGTTCGACGGATTAACGAGTGGTACAGTTTCTCAAAATCAGTTAGAAGTTTGTCTACTCGCGACCATTGACAGTATTTCATCCATGACGTTTAGTTCGTTTAAGATCTTATACAAATTTCTAAGAATTATTTACCCTACAGTCTAGAATTTTAGCTCATACGGTTTGGTACAAGTACGGAAAGCAAATAATTCGTCGTATCGGATGCAAAAGAAACAAGAATTTTAGTAAAAAAAAACTAAAACTAAGGATGGACAAGCTGGTGCTACAGTTCCATAAGAACATAAAACCGAAATATCCTAAAAATTACCAGCCAAATTAGCAAAATATTTCTTGGTAGCACTTCAAGATTCGTAATCGAAGCAAGAAAATTTCGAAGAGCCTTACAACAAAATTGTAGATCACGAAAGTAAAAAAATGGCTACGAAAAATACATAACGCAGTAGCTTTTGTTTTACTCAAATTTTCCCCAGTCCAAGAACTTAGCCCGATTTACTACAAAAATATTAATGAAATAAAATTCAATTTGAAACACTTTCTTGTCCGATAGAAATTCAATGCAAAGATCAATGAAAAGCGCAAGCAACATCAATATTTTTGTTTTAATATTCTTACACCAAAAAAAAGCATAGCTCCTATCAACCGTATTCCTTTTTCAATTAAACTGCGCATAGAATAAATTACGTCGAATAAAAAAAGCATGTCTTTGTTTAATAAGAAAAAAAAATATATAAAATAAAATATTTTTATCACTACGAGAGAACGAAGAGTGAGTGTAGAAACCAAATATACGTTTTATGTTATTTTAAGTTTTTGTAGGATATTAATATAGTATATATAAAATCATATATAATTTTGTATTGTAGCTACGTATATAAAAAAAAGTATAAAATATAAAATCTAAACGATGTCAGTTGAAAAAAATGGTTCATCTTTAGCTTCTAGTGACCGATACTCATCGGAATCGTCTGGATCTTTCTCCGACGAACTTTCAGTTGATATTTGTTGAGGATTATTAGTAGAACTAGTAGTAGCAGTGATTGTGGTGATAGTAGTGATGGTAGTAGTTAAATCCTAAACGATATCGAAACAATTTTTTTTTTTTTGTTTTATGTTTTGCTTTGTCTTTTGTAATACTTTTGGTAAACAAAATTCTAATGTTTAAAATGACCACAAAGAAGAGCTTTCGAAAATTGTCAGACAAAAATTTATGCACAGAAACTACGAAGAAATGAAGTTTTACCCTTTCGAACCTGATTTTTATCTCGACTTGATATTTGAATTTGCAAAAACTTTGAAATTTAAAAGCTTTGGTAAAAGGTTAGTTGTGATTATAGTCCACAACAGTTGAGATTTTTTTAAGATCAACTAGTTTTAACCTTTATAATGTCTTGCACTCTGTAATTTAATAAAACGATGTTACGGTTGAAATTAAGTTTGGTGTTTTTCCAAGATAATGTTAAAATTTATGTTCATTGCAGTTTCTATCGGGTACGAAAGGGTTCATTTTCTTTATAATTGCAATTTACCCTACGAGAAATTGATGTATTTTTGTGCATCCCTAATTTTGGTCCGCAATTACGTTTAATATAAAACAAAAACAATTAAGAAATAAAAGAAATCCCTAATGTGGTCTTAACAGAAAAGCAATCGATTGTACAGTGAAAATTAATCTAACTTATTATTTAAATGAATGAAACGGAACCAACCTGCTTGCCGCCTGACGTTGCTGCTGCCGCAACAGACAAATCAAGGCCTTTCTCTTCTTCTTCGCTAAGACTAACGCAGCGATAACGATCGCTCAGCAATGATATCGGTTCGTCATCCTCTTCAGTTACGCTGATTGTACGATCGCGACAGTCAATAGAATCGGTCATATCACGACCACCACTAACCAAATTCATTCCGGATGTATCGGTCTGTGCAAACGAATCGATCAAATGTTGGGTACTTGTTGATCGACTTACAGCAACACTCGATGCACTTGAAGTTGCTAAATAACGGAAAAAAATAAAATAAAATTCAAAATAACTATCTAAAAGCGGTTGAGCTTACATTCGTTACGTTCACGACGATAGTGACGGCCGGTTTCGGATTTAACGACGGGTAGAAGTTTTACACGATAGAATTTCGTTCCTTTTGGTACACGATAACGGTTTTCATCCTGGAATTGAAATTAAATACGAGATATATGGCAATGATTAGATATCGAAATGACAATTGAATTTACCTTTCTTGCATGACAATATTCCTTATCGACTACACGTCCCATACAGTAAAACGGGTCCGGCAATACCGACACGTTTGAATTAGCTGCCTTTAAATTTAACGCACTGTGGCTATCGCCATGCAAAAAAAATAATGTGGATGCTTCCTGGACAATAACATACTGTCCGTGATTATTATTCCAAACTACAAATACTGTGTCGCCTCTATTACATGAGTCAATTTGAACACCATGTTTTATAAGCGACTGACTAGATGCCATTTTTGAGCGAGTTGCACTACTGCCGCCTGAGCCATCGGGCTCACGTATTGTCGATACTTTCATCGTTGCCACGGACGTTTCCATTTCAATTCGTTTCGCCTTTTCGGCACTTAGTTCCTGTTCGATTCGCAATCGATCCTTGGTCATCAAACTTAGTTGATCTTTTAAGTAATCTCGACCGCTTTCGTCTTCATTGGCCAGCGCTTCGATTCGTAATTTCAATTGTGAATTTTCTTTTGTAATTACCAGATCACGATCACGCATTATATCTAGTTGTTTTTCTTTTTCGTCAATGATTTTCCGATAGGCTTCGGTGTTTGCATTGGAGAGTCCGAAAGATTGCTGTTCCCATTTTGATCGTTCGTTTTCGATGGCAACTTGAATTGCCTGCTCCTTTTCAACGATCAAATCTTCACGAATTTGCTGTAATTTAGCTTCGTGGGTTGTGATATCAATGAACTCGAGTCGTTCGATTTTCTCTAAACTTGTATCAGATGGTGAACGTTCCATGCTTGTCATCAACTTAAAGCGGCATCGTAGTGATTCAATTTCCGTTTTATGTTCGTGAACGATTTTTTCGCGACACTCGAACAGAGCACGTTCTTTTTCTGTCTCGGACTTTTGAAGTTTTGCTTCCAAATCGTTCACTTTTTCGCTCAATGTTTTCAGCTGGTCGTTTAAGGATTCTCGTTGCACTTCGAATTCATTCGTCGCGGCTTCATATTCAGATTGAATTTCGTTTTTATTCCTCTCTATACTTGAAATTTCTTGTTGATGTTGTTCTTTGAGCTTTCGAAACTCTTCGATTTCTCTGACTTCATATTCGTCTTTGAAACGCACCCAAGTTTCGGACAATTTATTAATGCCTGTCTGTAGCTCAATCTTTCCGGCTTCTGTCTCAGATCGAACGGATTGTAGATGAGTTCTCAGAAGGCGCAACGACTCAAAGGACAACTGCGACATGGCCTTAAGTAAGCCTTTCAAACGCTCCACTTCTAATGTTGTGGAGCCCAAGTTTTCCTAAAATAACATATTCATCATCAGTCAAGAAACGTGATCACTTCAGCTTTCTTCAAATATAGTTGCAAATTTCAACATTTTTTTATTACATTGTCATACACATTACTTATATATTTAAAAAATATTCCGGGATGGAGGTTCAGGATCTATGAACTATTTTATGGAACTGGGAATGAAGGAAAATTTTAAACCGATCATATGGGCCACCAATTCTGGAATTTGATTCAATCGAAAAATTATATTTAAAAAACTTAACATAAATTGACAAAAAAGCTTGAAATTGTAAAGCTAAACTGCCAAATGGACAACTACAACTACTGCGTTGAATGGTAAAGACAGGCCAATAAAAACTTATCAGCAATATTTGAAATCATGTCCTTTGTCTACGCGCTCAATTCTTGCAAAGCGAACGCAAAATCTGGTAAGAGTACCAAGTCGAAAAGTGCTATTAAATCCACAGCATTACGCGTACTATTTTTCCACTTATTACGATTACTTACTGCAAGGATTTTCCTTGAGATTTTTCCGATCATTATGCCGAATTGAATTTACGACAATGGCCACATTTGTTGATCCGTCGATTTTGCCAAATATATTTGAAAAAAAGAGTAGAAGCAACAAACTACTGATAAAATATTAACTAAAATAACATCAGCGGCAGCATTCACAATTAACAAATGCTTTGCGGCAACTTAAAAGAAACAAAAACGATTCCAACAATGATCGAACTAAATAAAATAATTGAAAAAAATGTAATTCTTAAACATGTGATTATTTTTTTTTTTTCTATACAGAATTGAGAGATTTATTAGTAGCCAATACCTGGAGTAAACCAATTACAGTCTCCAATGATTCGCGACTATTGTTCGTTAGCGATACATCCAACGGATATGTGTTCTCTTCGCTTTTATTTTTCGATTGATATGACGATGACGTATCGTCCTGATCGGGACTGTTGTCGTCTTCTTGGTCATCCGTCTCGTTGTAATCTTTCAGACTAGATGGTAGCGATTCGTCGATGTAAAACTCAGAGTTGATAAATTCATTGTCAATTAGTAGTAAATTGTTGACACGATATGGTGAAGTTGGCGATTGAAAGAATCCCCGTTGTGGCTGTGAGTTGTGGTGGCCCAATAAAGGAAATGTTTTTGGTGAAGGATTTTCCGAAGAACATTGGGATTCGGGAACATTTGCTTGTAATAGAAAGGATTTAGATTCGTTGGGAGGATCGGTTTCGGGTATAGCTGGCAACGTTAATTCACTACTCTTCGAAGTGATTAGGAGTTTATTCACACGTGATGGTTTCTTTGGTGTCTTTTTTGAGGGTGGTTTTAGTTTTAAAGTTAGTTAAAAAAAAATTGTATAGACTAGAGTTAACGACTGAGATTTAATTGGGTCGATTTATTTACCTCGGTTAAAGTTTCGACGGTGTGCGTTATGACGGGATCTGTTGTTGTGCTAGTGGTCATCGTTTCCATTCGAAGTTGACTAGTTGATGTCGCGGTAGTAGCCGTTGTCGTTGATAGTTTACGTTCGTTCGGACTTTGACCAACCTTTTCGAACTCTTCGGTATCAGTTTCGGACTCGAATTCACTGTGTAAAAAACGGAGAATGATCAATGATTGTGCGAAAAAAGAATATGATTTGTCGTACTCTTTTAAATGTGAATAAATTTCAATCGGACGAGTGAGTAATTGCGCGCCACCTATTGATTGCAATTTGCCCGACAAGGAACTCTTTTCTTGCGTGTTCTTGACTCCAGATCTGAAATGAATGCGGCATGAAATTCGAGTACAATTTTTAAGTGTTTTAAATATACCGTGAATTAAAAAATTCTATCACAGGTCGCATATCAAAGCATGAAATTTTTGTAGCTACATCCGGCAGGTATGTCGAGAGCATGTCAATATCTAAAAATATCAAGACCCAGTCCAGTTCAGAGGAATCGTTTTGAATTTATCGTTACTTACCACTTTTCGTTAATTTCGGCAAGCAACCATCAAACGTGTATGGAACTTGGCTAGCATAAGATGGCGGCATATCTTGCATGCCCGGAAAAAGCGAGCATAAAAAATGTCCGCGAAATAACGAATTGAATTCTCTTCGTCGAGATATTTCATCCCGATAAACGTTTAATAAATCACAGGCCAAATTGGAAGCCCAAGCGCTGAACGCTGTAGAAAAAACACGTCGGCGTACTACTTCTATCACTGCCGTCACATAAATTGTCGGCGCTTGATGAATTTGTGTAATTATACTAAGATGACTATCGACTCGCTTTAAGCAACGATGATAGAATAATAAACTGTTATCCAATTCGCTCATTGTATTTTCGATGTGCACGATGTATCTGTTTGAAGAATTCATGAAATTGTCCAATTAATTAATGTGGTACTTGCAATTTGTCCGGTTCGTACTTACTTTAACCTTTTGTAGAGATTGTCGGCCAATTCCTCTTTTGCTTTGGAAATACGTCGCCGTATGTCGCGAATTGTTCTTTGGCTTTGAAGCATAACTAACAATTGGCTTCGATGCGAAGCACACAAATCGGGCAAAATCGACGGATCTCCTAAATTGCTGGCACGATTCTGATTCTGAAAACGCATCTAAATTAGATTCAAGGTGATGTAGTTGAATAGATGTCTTATTTGCGAGGACTTACTTGTTGAAAGGCCGTAGCCAATTCTCGTTGCTCTTGTACGATTTTCTTTAGGTCAAACATTAGCTTTTCGAGACCACACAGCCTGTCCTCCAAACCTTTGATTTCCTTGATTTCGTCCTATTAAAAGCATACATTTAAAAAAATAAGTTTAAAAAAAAAATCCTGTTTACCTGTTGTGCCATTCGCAAGATATTGCCGACGTCGGTCTTCAGAAAATCTAGCTTACGCTCATCGAACAGCGCCAAACCTCTCTGACACTCCTCCGACATTGTTCGAAGGGTTGGATGGTTTTCTTTCGATGAGATCCATTGCAATAGCGACAGTTGACTGTTTGACTGCAGCGAACTACTGGACTTCTCGTTAGGATCGGAAGAACTTCCTTTCGTTGTCGCTTCATTCTTCGATTCGTCTCGTTGATTCTGTTCCGTCAAATCCTTATCCGATGGTACTACGATCGAGGTTTCTTTCGTTTCGTCGCCAAGAACTCCATCGTTTTCAAATATCTCATCGAATCCGTGCAGTACTTCACAATTTCGCTCCAATAGGCCCGATAATACGGGAATTTTCGCAAGGCTTTCGATATCTTCGTCAAATGTTTTCACTACTTCGCACAAAGCATTCCGACGATCCATATGCATGCCAAGACTTATCTGAAAGTCCTGATAACGCGACCGAAACTCATCGACTAGATCTTCCATGTTGGCAATAACTGCCGACCAGCCCTGTTGCTGCAGGTGCTGTTCGTGTACAAGCTTTTCGCATATGATTTCCTCTTCGTGAGCTAAATCAAATATTTGTTGCGCTAATTGGGCACGTTGTACAACGGTGGAATAAGTGGCGGGTAATGATAAGCAACGTTCAACTTGGTCTTTGAGATCCACATCTAAAATAACTAAGCAAATATAAAATAGATAAGTTGAGTGTGTAACAAAGATATTTATTTATAGTGGAACGAACGTCTGGGTAAATGTTTACAAAATTTGTATTTTGTATTTGAGAGAAAGTTTATTTAAATTGAGGTCAATAATTTTTGAAATTGTAGTTCTTTTTCGATAACGCTAGAGTCTAAACCGAGTCCTCTGGCCAATTGTATGGTCGTACTCCTTCGCAGTTGGTTTTACTGTCCAGTGAAAGGTTTTAAGTTTATAGAAAACCATTATAATCTGCTCCAGTTCGTTTGGAAGTTAGATTGTTAAAGCTTGTGACCTTATTGTCAGCGAGACTTGAAACTGCGACTACTTCTACTCCGTAGAATGGAGTTCCTAAATAAAATTACGTTCCATCAACAAAAAGAACTCATTCATCAATAATGAATGCTCGTAAATCAAATGAATTGTGATGGAAATGTCTGAAACTGTAGCAAATCTAATTTTAAGATCTATCGATTGAAAATATGGTCGTACAGAACCGATCCGCCAATCATTCTCTCAACTTAAACGAGGCCAAAACTGTTTACTAGAACTAGACAAAACAATCGATAAGCCAACTGATTAGTTGCGAATCGATAGTAAGCATATAACCCAAATTAGGTCGTGATGTTATATCGCTGAAATGTTCTTTCTGCAACAGAAAAAAATCTTGTAAGGTTTGTCGTTTATCTTTAAAAAGTTCTGACTACTAAATTTAGCCGTTCATTTTCATTCATAAAAACTCTATACGAATCTTTTGGGTAAAGAAATGATATTTATTTTCAATTTCATATATGTACCATGCGAGCAATTTTTTTGTTTTTTTTTTTTGTTTTACGTACTCAACCACGTGAAATGGATTTGTAACCTGATAAAATTTTATACGCATAAGCCGGCTTAACATCTATGTAGGATGTAAATAGATGTGAGAAGAAAACCAGAATGTCTCGTTGCGACTATGGTTGATGATAAGAAAATCAAAATTACGTGTTTCGAACTGTTGTACATTAGACTTGTGATCAACCGAGTCGAGCGAATTAAACATGGTTATCATGGGTTACACGTCACCTAGCCGAACGAAAACATTTCTTTCCGAGATAAGAGCACTAATATAAACTCAGAATAATCTTAAGAAAATATAAGCAAAGTGATAGTGAGTTTCTTTAACGAAGAACTTCAAATGTTCAGAACATTTCTGATTAATTACGAAAGTTTGTTCAGCAATTTTTTCGTAAGAGTTTTGTTTTTACAGGGATCTTATCTTCGTCACGGCACTAAACTTATTTTATATCAGGCTTGCCTTTTATTATGAAGTATCTGCTAAATTACCGACTGTGACTATAGCTATGCAAGATAGTTTTCAGATTCCTTAAGCAACAACGGCGTCGAGTAGAATTTGCTTTTTACAGTTTAACAGATCGTAAGTATGAAAAGCATCTGTTTAGAATAGTAATATAAAACATAATTATTTGTTGGACTAAAGTGTGTTGGAAATTCCTATTCCATTTCTAAAGTCCTTTCTACACCAAATTAAAATAGTACTGAACGTGCCTTTTTGTAAAAACAGCAAGAATACTCGGGAGACACAAATCTTGGAAACTTTTGCATACGCTGCGAATTTTTTCAACTACGAACAATATAAGACGTAGGAAGCGAAGCTGTTAAAGTAAGTTCTGGAAAGAAATCGTATTTTACCACAATTCTATTTTGTTCAGAAACTTTCGACTTCTACGCGAAGGTCAAGTTTATATGCTATGACCTCTTCACTTCTTAGCAAGAACATGACTATGGTCAAATTTTTGGTATAGCCAGACACTCACTGAAAAAGTGTTGGACCAATTTATCTCACTTGCAATACCATTTAACGCCAGAACTGTTGCATATTTTTCCTTGCTTTGGTTGCATCAAGACAACTCTTGTCCATTAATTCAATTGTCTAGCCGTCCTCCAAAGAGGCAAAACATCGCGGAGATGTGATGGCTGTAGTTTAAGTTCACCGGTCACATTCATTTTGTATGAAAGGGATTCGAAGCATCTGTTAAAGACTGAAGTTCTATTGAATTAGATTTCATCAGGATAATGAGATTACTCCAAGGAGTCACAGACCCCTAGCCTTTTCATTTTTCAAGGGAACTTTTCTATTTGTCCGCTTTACCAATTCAGTTCGCATCCGAAAGCTGGAATTAGATACGGCAGTAGCACTGCTTAGGCCCCGAAAGGATAATTCCAAATAAAGATAACTATAGCGGTTGTAGGATCAGATTTTATTTAATTCAATCCTCCACAAATTTCATGCTAATAATTCTTGCACTTCTTCAACATTTTGTTCTTGAAGGAGGGTCGCGTATCGGTGTTATTATAATATTGATTAGTTAATCGAAATTTATTTTTTCCGAAGATGAAATAAATAGCTCCGTATGGCCCAAAGCAAGAGAAAAATAACGAACTGAACATTATCTACAATTTTAATTCCAATTCAAAAATCCAAATAACAATTAATTGATGTTAAATTGCAATCTACAAGGTCGTAATCATTAACCTGTAGCTAGTCGAAGCAACGAAAGGGGGACCTCAAAGCAACTTCACCCCAGGCTAGAATCCATCACAGCGCTGTATGTACATAATGTAATTTTATAGCATGTCAAGCTACGGAAATGGTCGGAAAAATGATCTGTTTATGGACATGTCGCCGTAAACATCTTAAGGAATAATAATCCGAATCAAATCAGCATTAACAAAAACGACAACAAAATAATATCAGACTTCGACGTACGGTATGTACATACACTGACTTTGACTTGCAAACAGAAATTGTTTTGGTCAGTCGTCGTGTTTCAAGCGCCATAATGTCTTGACTTCGCTGAATCATTTTCGCTCGAAGCGCGTATCATGTCAACCGAACAAAGAAAGCTTTTTTTCATATCCAGTCATGTATACAAATAGGATGATATCTATTTTTCCTTCCATTTTTTTTCATTATTATTATTAGGACTGTTGAATTTCGAGATGAGTTTTCAGAAACGAAGAGCACTAGACATTGGGGCTTAAATCAATTGGCTAAAATGTGCTAGCACTGTGGTCTACAATTTGCAACAATTCCGAAAAAGGTTATTGACTCCGGTTCAGATAATAATAGCGCAGACGACGATGGAGTCACACATCTAGACAATTTGTGTAATATAATTTAGTTAGTAGCGCTTCAATTTTTTTTTCTAGTCGAAGTCAGTGAGCCTCCAGTCAAGCCAGTGTTTTTTTTTTTGCGTTTTTACATTTGAAGTCAATGATATTCTGATGAATGCAGTCAAATCGATTGCGAAATAAACACCACAAAAACAATTTCGTTATTCGTAGCGCGAATTGCAATTAGCGAAATGATAGATTTGTGTAGTCGAACGATAATTCGATGACATGACTAGAAAGAAATGGAAAGGTTAGTAAATCTTGTCATCATTTAGGGGTATTTTGTAATTGACGGTTGTAGTCGTTGAATGGTGATTTATATTTTATTCGTGTGAGGATAGTAAGTTATTTTACCAGTTGGGGGAAATGAAAGGATTATCTTCAGTTTCTGTGTGACCCCTTGCTTCTTCACAGGACGCGATCTTGGGTCTAAAAGTCGTATCTCAGTCCCTGTTACTGTTTCTGAATCTCGTTTTTATTCTCGGTTTGTCCCTCGTAATCTAAACAAGTACTTAAATCACGAGAGATTGGACCGATGACCTAAAGTTCCTTCATCCTATTAACAGTAGGCAGGAAAGGGAGTAGCTGAATTTTTAGGCCTAGCGCATACTTGAGACTAAATAGTCGGGCAACTTTTTAATCACATCGAGCCGCTCACACTCTTACGGGAGCGGGACTGACTGCGAACTACATCTTTCATTTCAGTTATGTGAACGCTCTTCCCAACTAGTTCGCTCGCGAACTACACAAGCCTATCCCACATAGAATGGATCCTTACTTTCAACAATTTTTCAGCGCTCCACATAGGTCAAGTAATTAATCACAAATTTAAACAACAAATGAACAAAATCAATAAAAGATTGAACGACAAATAATCTGTGTGTAAATTTGCCCTTTAGATGCAGACAAAAAAAAATTATAATACGTTTGATAAGTTCCACGAAAATTGCAAAACAGAAAAACCTAAAATTACAATAATTTATTAGTGAAAACTATACTTACTCGGTTCTATGCTTGGCCATGGTGCTTTATTAGTTTTATCTACTGAATCTTCGGTTGTAAACATATAAATGGGATTTGTGTCAGTACCAGCCGAATAACTGCATACCAATGTTCCAGGTAAAAGTATTTCGCCGCCGCTCACTAACAACACCTGGTGTCCAGTTGGAAATCCATGCAACAGTTCAATTGTATGCTTAAGATTTTCCACTCTGAAATTTGGAGAAAACAAAATAAGTAAATTAGAAAATGCATGTAGCTTTTTAAAAATTAAGAAATGATGTCAACAATATAAGGCCAACTTTAAAGGTTTATTTACTGTGAATTGTTTTAAATGTTTCCACAGATTGGTAGAGGTGTTCCAAAAAAAAACTAAATAGAATAGAAATAGTCTAAAACTCACTCGAAAGCAGGGACACAAAAATGGTGAAAAATCCCCGAGCAGATAAAAGACTTATTGGAGCTGTTCTTCTAATATATGATTTATAAAAAGGGATTCCCGTCTCCGAACTGTCTAGTTAAATTTGTTACATAATCTGAAGCTTTGTATTCGTCGTAGTGGTGTTCAAAGCGAAAGAGTTTGGCAGACAAAAGTAAATAAAACTAAAAGTAATAGCCTGCTTAGCTAGGACTTTAGCACATAATATGTATATGAGAGCTTAGTTCTTTAATTCATTGCGGTTCAGAAGTCACATCAACATCAAGTTATATAGTCCTCCTTGATACATAAATTTGGCAAACAATATTCAACTACGACAACTAAGAGCTGCGCCGTTAAAATGTATTTTTGACTCGAAGATTCCGTCTTTCGCGTCCATTCAAAGAGTTCAATGGCGCAATGACTAATCAATAAAGTTAAAAATGCGCTGCTACAACAATTACGCAAATTGCTATAATTGAACACAAATTGTTATGTCTAAAATACAAACAATAGTACGTGTAGTGTGGTGACGTATTAGAAAGTGCGCATATAATTTGCAGATAGCTTCTTAAAGCTCTGTTAAAACAAGATACGATACGTTTTACGATTTATAAAATATAATAAATTACGATAGCATTACATTGGTAGCAGGCTAAACGAGAAAATACACATTTTCTCCATGTGGTTCTCGAATTAACACAAAGAAGCAGTGGAAATCTTTGAACAAATCAAACAGCGAACAGCGATTTTGCCAAGAAAATTGTTTATAATTGTTGCAAATAGTAAGCGGATAAGAATGGCGAAGGCCATTACTTTACCAGTCAGCACTTATAAAAACAATCTCGCCGACGGCAACATTATTGTTTTGATTGAAATAAATCAACGAATGGACAATCGCTTGAGGGAAAAAAAACATACGTACATACAAACAACGAAAATCGTACGTAGCGATCATCTGTGGTGGAGGTGGTGCAGGGAATAAAAAAAAATCACTATAAAAAAGTTATATGCACTTTTGACGGCGCCGTTCTGTCTGCTTAGCGCTTTCCTGGGTGACTACATGACTCTGCCGGTGAATACTAAAGTTGCTAAGCAATGAAACTGTCTTGACCCATAGATTTTCTATGTCACCTCTAGGGATTGATTTGCATACAAGCGGAATATTCCCTCGCGATTTAAATATACAGCAGCAGAAACAGAAAATTGAGTGCATTATGTGCTAAGACTGTCGGTTTCGATGCGAAAGATTTGTTCGGTTTTTTTTTGGGTTGTGGTTAGACATGCGGATTGAATATGAAATTATTGGCCAGTTTAATGAATGGTTCGATGCACACTCTTGTGAGGGTGTCACTTGTTTGCTCGGAAAACGTGTTATGGACTAAAAATGGGCAAAGCAGTTCGTGTCAGTGAATTACTTCACTCCGAGTCACTCACTTTAAGGAAAGAATTCAGTGAAGTTCTTCACTCCGAGTCACTCACTTTAACGAACGACTTCAGTGAAGTAGTTCCGGAACTAACTCTTTGTTCCTTCGTTTTCGTTTGCTTGCAAACTAGTTCGTTCTTTTAGTTCATTGATAGTTCAACTTGAGGAGGGAAGATGATGACAAAAAAAAGGTCAGTCGATCTAGAAGATGACGACGAAAAAAGGGGTTGGAAAGGCGTTTTGCCAAGTGTCCAATGGAAATACAGTTCACCAGAAGGAGTGAGTTAAATCACTCACTCACTTCAATGAAGCGTTCTTTTGGAACGTTCACTCCTGAACGACTCATCTCTATTATGGACAAGAAAGTAACAATGCTATTGCATTCTACTGAACAGTGATTCATTTTGGTTGCAATTATTATCATCAACAATTGGCGGGTTTTTTTTGTGCGACTTCTAGAGCAGAGTAGGAGCTTTGAGCAACAACAAAGCGCAAAGAGAGAAGAGCAGCTACACTACCTCATACAGTGGTCCAGCTATTCTGGCTAACGAAAAGTTCAAAGTTCCTACTCTGCTCTAGAAGTCGCAAAAAACACGCCTAATAATGATAAAATAGGCGTGATATTTTGCGACTTTATCTAGAGCAGAGTAGGAGCTTTGAACTTTGAGCCAGACTAGCTTGACCAGTTTTTTAGGTAGTGTAGTTGCTCTTCTTCTTTGCTCTTCTTGCTTTGTGCTTTGTTGTTGTTTTCTCATTTCTTATTCTGCTCTGCACTGGATGAAGGATCAAAAAACACGCCTAATATATCTCGATCTATATCAATCGCGACGGTTAGCAGTACCAGCCAGATTGTACCTTTACAAGTCGGCTTTATTCATCTTAACAATTCATTGTTCATTCATTTCTTCCAAACAAAACTTCTGCATCAAAAAACTAAATAATAAAGAAATACATTAATTAATGTTTGTACTCATTACAGTTTCTGTCTAACAAATAACTTTAATGCTTCGTCCAATCTATTTTACTAAATTTGAACGCCATCAAAACTCAATGCGATTCATCTCGACACGAGCCAATCTAAATCGCGAAAATTGCGCTGAACTTGAATGCTCGATGTTTCTTAAAAAGATTTATTAACCCCGAAAATTACGCCTCTCTCTACTATTTATTATCGATTCGCAACAGGTTTCTGTTTGCATCCTATACTTAAAAAAAGAAAAAGTTAAGAGAACCGAAGAATCTTCAAATCAACCTATAAAATTGCGGCCTATTGCATTTGAATCGATCCGGGCCCAATAAGTTTTATTTGTCGGTCGACGACGACGTAGCCAAGACCAAAAGTAAATAAATTTGAAATTTTAGTGGTCATTGGTCATTCAAAAAATTTCATTTTCATTGGCTCACCTTCAACTAGAAAATCTAAAGAGTGGATGACCAATATTTAAGCTATTTTTATATGAGGTTTATTGTTACTTCGTTCACTTTTTTTTCGTACACTACGTAATTTAGCAACAGCTGATGAATTGTACGTACGTAATAAAGTTTAGTGCGTTGGTAGTATTTTATAATAGAATAGAATATTTGTCGGCAGATAAAATTATTCAACAAAAAAGTTAATATAGGTTCCACCTACGTTCGTGATAATAATTTTGAAAGGAATTTAATCGAAATTTGGCTCGAAGTCTAAACGAAACGTACTTGAAGTGTAAGCGCTAAAACTCTGATTGAATGCAAACATACTTGGCACTAAACGAGATATCGTACAGGTAATTTCACCCGACAAAAAAACACAAATACAAATACGTTAATGAGTTGTGCAATTTCATTCGGAAATTTTTACTTATGTATTTGGCTTTTGTCAAACACAGCTGTAAATGAGTACCTCAGTAAAAATCGGGGTATTAATCACGGACGAGCGTGTGGCTGACCACTTCACCTCCTAGTGTTCCGTTAGTCTAATAATGAATTAACTCTAGCATTACTTCAAGCCCCAGAGGCCAATTTGAGCTGTTGCGCCATTGATTATTAATATTATTTCTCTTTAAGCCATTCTCTCAAATATTTGACCATAAACTGTTGTTGAAAAATTCAGTTCAATTTTTTCAGGTAAAATAGACCTTGTGTAGGACAAATAAAACCATCTGGCAAACAAAAATTGTACATTATCTGAATGCCTTCGCCCCTGCTTGAAAAAGCAGGTCATTTAAATATTTAATTAAATGGCCTCCTCTGTACTTGAGACTACAAAGGAATGGATATCTCGTGGTAATTTAAATTTCGATAGAAGCACCGTACTCAATTCGAGAAAAAAAACGGTAACAAAACCTCGAACCATTCCACATAGTACTGACAATTTTAATGGGCGAAATTTTTAAATATATATTTCATAAAACAAAAATAAAAAACAAAACTCACCTGGATAGTGCCATATTCATGTCGAATTTCATCATTCGACCGCAGTCGACATGAAATACGTACAACATTTTTACGATTGTTTACACGGGGTTTGCCCGTCCTAATTCCGAAAAGCTGCTTCGATATCGTGTTGAAAATGAATATCTGTTTAGGCTCAAGCCCAAACATTTATATCATAGAAACAAGGCAAACGAATTGTCTCGGAGTAGTACCTATTTATTTTGTATAATAAACAAAATAAATGATAGTAATGAAGTGCAATTAATCTTTATCTGAGATGCGGAGAAACTCTTTTTGCTGGATAGAACTATGTTTAGTTCTTCTTTTTTTTATATTCTTATGAAGCTAAGACTGCCGGCCATTCGGAACTATAGAAAATTGCTTGCACTTTTATTTCTTACATTGTCACATACACGTTTTGTTTTGACAACTCGTTTTGAGTACTATTTGCTTCAGAAATGTTCAAAAAATTTATTTGATTCTTTAAAAAAAAACAACAAATTCGTGTTGAATATTATCGCTTCATGATTTTGATATTTTGTTCGATGCAGCGCTGTGTGATTTCATGTGCGGCTTAGAATTGTAAGTGGTGTTTGCTGTAAAGAAAAAAACAAGGAATTAAATAATATACTTTTTTTTAAAATTTGATGTACATAAATATAAGACTCTATGCCACATTGTTAAACATTTGAAAACATAAACAAAATACAATATTTATTTGTCTTAAAAAAATTTGAACAACGAACTATGGTCACAGACAATACAATAATATTCAGATGACGAATGCTATGTTAAGAGGCCCACAGACGAACATGCATGCGTGTCATTCATGCATGTCGCAATATGTTCCAAATTCAAAAAGTCAAAATTTTTTGATTTCCATCACGCCGCTTGATGGCAGAATCATCCATTCAAGTTTCAGACCTATCCACCCATGAAAGAATGACATGCATGCGTGTCCGTCTATAGGATCCCTTAGAAATGTGTCCCATTTTTTCTGTCCAAAGGGGCGCATAGACTTAGACTTCAATACAAATTCTTCTTCCTTCGTCCAGTTCAATGTAGAGGGACGATTCGTTCTCGCAAGGAGTAAATTTTTCCGTGACCGTTAGTAACATGTACGTCTGCAGCCTAGTGTTAAGTAATTCCTATTGCCACTAAAACGTTCAAATACAAAAGCTATTTGGAATTGTTTAAACACCGTACAAAAATATACTATCACGTGTATTCGGGCGAGACAATAAACGAGCTGAAAATGAGATAAAGAAACAGGTATTGAATCGTTCTTCCGGCCACTTCAATTAGCGAGTAAATCACTTCAAAGAGAATTCAGAAGGAACGAACAACGCACGCACATCAGAATCACCTTGAAAACTACAATAACTCTCGGTTATTATAACAAAAAACCTGTCTTAGTTGTTCCGATATTCATTTTTCTTTCAGCACTTTCACTGATTTAGGAGAGTTCCGATTACGCAACCCGGGCTCCATTTCCCTACAGATCAAAACATTTCCACCACACAAATCTTAAAGCTCATCGAAACTAATCTCAAAAATTAATCTTTAATTATTTCTCCATTATCAAATCGACGGCCGGAAAAAAAATCTGTAGAATTTTTTTAGGAAAAAAAAACAGGTCGCTAGAAAATGAAAAGGCCAAAACCAGAACTCTTGAGATCCGAACAAGACCTTGAACAACAGAACATAATGTGTAATGTATGTGTACAAAATTTCAAATGTGTGCTTAGTTTAGAAAAAGTTTCTATTTAAGTCGACCGAACCAGGCGAGCGTACTATCGCCATTAAATCGAATTCAAATCAGCTGCGTCGACAGTGTGCTGCTACTGTCGCATGGCGGAGAATATAAATAAAAACAAAGGCTGACAAAATAAATAATAATTTGACATATGGAGCGTTTTCGATATTAATAAAGAATAGATTTTGGAAATGTGTATGTAGCCAACGCGTGGTGTGACTGATTGTAGAAGTTGGAGGTGGTTTCTCACCCGGGAGGTTGATGAAGCAATCTCATCTCTAGAACCGCGTAGATTTCAACTCATTCGGCTTCCTAGTTTATCGATATGCTGTACATACTCCTTACCTCTGCGATTCTAATAGACGAAAATTGTATTAGCCTTTTTTTAATTTTTTTTTCTTTGGTAGAATACAACCGGTTAGTGTTGATTGATTGTGATTCTAGACAAGACAAGCATATTTTCAGAATGGTTCTTGAAATACCGGCTAAAGCGATGAGCAAAAACGCCATCATACACAGTATTATCTACTTAGTCAGCATGACACAGGAGAGAGGTCAACATCTGATGTAATTCTATGGCTTGATAATTCCTTTAAGTATAAACTACTTTAGTCCGCACCGACGTACCATTTTTGGGAAGATGGAAATCATTGTACTATTTCAAGGCTGATCTATCAATTATGTAAATGCGTCAAATTCCCTATCTGATTGTGGTACGCATAATCCAACAGAATGAAACATACCGGTTTTGTTTGCAGAAACGGAAGTATGAAGACACCTCGCTCTATTATTGTCCTAAAGACTTAAGACTTTCAGTGCTGACAAAAAGGTCGTTTCATCCATGGCTTTCCATCATACAAGAGATGAGTCGTTCAAAAATGAACTGTTTCAAAAAAACACTTCATTGAAGTGAGTGAGTGAAGTAACTCATTGCTTTTGGAACTGCAGTTCCATTGGACAAAGTAGGGACGAAATTTTCGTACATGTGCGACCAATCATAATTAAATTAAGAAGCTATAAACTCCATTCACCTAGATAATAGACCCTGCTAATAATTTTGTTCAGAAGTATGTACACAAAATTCAGATCTGTAATTAATTTTCTTATTACAACAAGGAAACAAATTGACATAAATCTAATATATAAAAATACAACAGTTTTTTGCTGGGGTCGAATGGAAATCTACAGCAGTGAACCGTTCCCTCCCAAATTTTGCATGTACATTATCGAGACTACCGGACAGGTCGAGAACATAATTATATTCCCGAAATATGGTTCGTATACCACCTTGACCAAAAAGTTCCCGGAATAACCACCGTGTGGCGCTTTTAATTTTCCGATTTGAGTTCTGTTTTTTTTGTTAAGTTGGTACATCTGTTGTTGACATTCCCTCTAAATCTTAGCGTCATAGCTTGACATTTGCAAAAGTTACGTAGCCAAGAGTACATCTATCTCTGTGTGTGTTGGCGATTTCTTACAATTTTAGAAATGGATTTAAATTTGCAGCAACGAATTTGTATTAAATTTTGCGTAAAAAACGTATTTAATGGTGCGCAAACGTTGGAAATGTTGGAAAAGTGTTTCGGCAACGATTCTCTAACGAAAACAGGTTCAAAAGTGGTCATAAGAAAAAAAGGCAATGCTCACGGCTTTCATGGACTACAACGGTGTAGTGCATCATGAATTTTTGCCACATGACCAGACAGTAAACAAAGAGTATTATATGGTGGTTATGAGACGTTTGCGTGAAGTAATTCGCCGAAAGAGACCAGAATTGTGGGCAGAAAACTCGTGGATTTTGCACCATGATAACGCACCGTCGCACAGTGCCATCATTATTCGTAACTTTTTGACGAAAAAAGGAACAAATACCATCCAAAAGCCACCGAATTCACCTGATTTGGCTCCCTGTCACTTTATCTGTTTAATCGAGTTAAAAAAAAACCACTACGGGAAACGCGTTTCAGCAGCCGAGAGGAAGTAATGGAAAAATCGCAGGGAACACTGATGGTCATACCGAAAACCGAATATAAAAAATGTTTCCAGCATTGGATCAGGCGCTGGCATAAGTGTGTTGCCTTCGATGGGGACTACTTTGAAGGGGACAATATAGATTTAGATGAATAAACTTGTATTTTTAATTTTCTCAATAAATTCCGGGAACTTTTTGATCAAAACAAGGAAGCAAATTGACGCAAATCTTCTAATATATAAAAATACAACAGTTTTTTGCTGGGGTCGAATGGAAATCTACACCAGTGAACCGTTCCCTCCCAAATATTGCATGTACATTCTCGAGACTACCGGACAGGTCGAGAACATAATTATAATTCCCGAATTTGGTTCGTATATTTGTTATAAACATTTTATTTTTTCATAAGATTAGCATTGGCGTGAGAAGCACCTTCGCTCAACGTGAGAGACAGGTGTAACAGAGGCGATAGAACAGCGTGACCGTAAAAACATAAAGCCTTTATTTGTGAAAAGCTAGAAGCCGGTTTCGTTGACCATGCGACCAAGTTCGAGGCTGACTGGGAGGTTGCCAGTACCAGTTTTCAAAGATTATACTACATCTGGGATTATCTAAGTGAACATTCTAGGAAGTACTGTATTAGGTACTATCGGTTTCATGGCTAAAATGTTTCCACGATTTTCCCCGTCCTTTACATGAATATTTTTTTTTCTCATCTGTAATTCCTGCTTAGCTGGATTTCCAAGTTTTTGAAGAAAAAGCAAAAAAAAAAAAAGAAGGTATTCTGAGTGTGGAAAACCCCAGGATATTTTGACGCCTCCTGTACCTCAGGTAGAGTCTTAGTTCTTCCTCCGCATAGACCAACAAGCTAAGCCCTTTATTGCTCAGGTGTAACAGCGTTTCGCCCGAAGAATCCGGGAAACCAGTTTCAGTTTATTTGCCTTGGAAGCCGTGCAAACCCAACTCAGGTAGTACGGAGAAATTCCCAGTACAGAGCAGAGGTTAATCGTATCATTAGAAAGTCCCACACGAAGCACGGGCAATATTCTCAAGGAATAGAATTTTCCGACCTGGGAAAAGTGCTAGCCCGAATTCCTCGAAAAAAATAGATGACCGTATTGACAAGGGACTTTACGGCGCGAACATGTTTACGAGCTGCAATCGGTTGCAATGCGCATCACAGTCGCTAAGGAAAGGGATGCGCCTTCCAACCACCACCGAAATCAGCCCGGCAAACCAATTTTCATCCGGGAACCGGGACCCAGGCCAGGAGGTACTTTTCGTAAACAAAAACAAACTCTTCGGGGGTGCAAATGTATGCCACAGTCAAAAACACAACCACTACTATTGAATGCGCGTCATCAGCACGCACACATCAACAGACGACAGCCAAACAAAGGGGTCGATATATATTGCACCCTTTGTGTTGTTTTTCTTCCTTTGAGGAGACTTGTTTTTTTTTGTATGGCCGGGATCAGAAATCGATAAGTAAACAGAACACGGCGAGATAATGCACGAATTTGGATTATGGAGCCTGATTTTCGGCAATTTAGGGGTTAGAAGAATGTCGTGGGGGTCTTACGACAAATGACGAAATATTGAATTGGGCAAAATTCGTCACTGCGGCCGTGAAAACCCTGGTTAAACAGTCCGAGAAAACGGGATATAATACCAACTTAAAACTACGGAATTAAAATCAAATTGCTTATACCTGGTTCTGCGATAATTCTTTCACAAATTGGACGGGATAAAAACTGAGGATATTCACTAAAATGTTTGTTAGAGAAAAAGAAAAAATGTCACCCGAGCTCGAGCACAACAACCCTTCGAGTTCACGACCGAACACCGAAACCAACACTCAGTCAAGAAGACGTTTCATTCGGTTTTCCGTTGTGCAGTTCGTGCCTGGAGCGATTAATCACTCTACTCGCTGTCACGCCATCATAACAAAAACGGTCGGATTTTCACTCAACTACCACTAACAAAAAACATCCGACCGAATTCAGTTTCTTCTTCGCGAAACCGAAGAGAAAAAACGAGCGGGACGGCGAAATAGGACAGCGCCAAGCCGAAACGAGATGCGAGAAAAATTCACTTTACTGACGCGCGCTCTTTCTCTTTGTTCGACGTCTTGGCTCGGCGATAAATGACAAATCGAAGCCAAGATGTCATCCGGACGGTAGAAAAAGACTGATTTTGGCGCTACAAATCGGCGAAATTGTCTAGTCGCATACGGAAATGATAAAGCTGCGACCCTCAGACGATTGCCGGGTATGAAAATGGCCAAATGAAAACGCCAACAGGCCGAAAACCCCCCACAACTTAAACCAATCTGTTCGACGTCGTAGTCCCGTCTGTAGGGAAGAGAGGGGGCGGTTCATACATCCCGTAGCCCGTTCCCGCACCGTGTGCGGACGACTGACATTTTCGCATTTCACTCGAGGGGGATCTACAAAGATCCGAAAATTCGTCGTCATTTTATCGCCAAATCTTTCACAAAATCCTTACCTCAGCGCTCGACCGTTTGCAAAAATTTTCTCGCTACGCTGCAGGCTGCCTTGCTAAAATTCTACGCACTTATGCACCTTTCACCGCACGAAATGATTTTGCAATTTCAATCAAAAAAAATCAAGCGGATACACTCCTCTGTTCGCAAACGCACTGCACTTTTAACTTGGTGAGTTTTGTTTTTCACTTCGGTTTTTCCGAAAGAAAGGCAACGTTCAAAGCGGGACGATTAGGAAAATAAGAACGCGAGTCGTACGACGGCTACGAAAACAACACAACCAGCTACTCGACCCGGACACCAAAGTAAAATAAATTTCCTATTTCTTTCCTGTTTTTTTTTTCTTTAACTTCACTTCACACTTTCGATTCGACTCCGAAGCGAACGACTCCACGACACGACGAAGAATGCCATGATCAGATGTTCAAAAGAGAGGAGGTTTACTGTCAAAGCAGGAAATGAAAAAAATAAAATACAATTCTCTCACGAGGTGGTGACTTGAGGAATGGAGTGGGAATATTCACCACAGAGGTGGTGTGTTGAATTACTGATTTGAATTTAAAAAAAGTCAGTGTGAAAAGAAAATATTGTTAGAAAATAATAAAGAGGTTTGTTTCACCATTTTTCCTTTCCATACTTTTCGATTTATTACTTAAGACTTCTCATACTGAAATTATGGTCAAAATCTGTATAGTCAATTGAAAAGACTGATCTCTTATATATAATATATTAGCGTTAAGTCAAAACTGAATCAACGCAAGTTAAGATAATAACGTTGACTGCAATATTTGAATAAAAGTGTGTTGTAAATGTTTGATGGCTACTCCGTAAATGCGACCAACGTTGTTAAAATTTACCAATTTGATGTTTCAACATGCTTCGAAAATAAATTCATTCTCCATAAATTAAAACCCATTGGCATCACTAAATACGTATCAGCTGCTCTTTGTTATTATATACGGAAGAAAAACAAACGTGGGGAGAGATTTTCTGATCAAGTGAATTTTTTAAATTTAGAAGAAAAAAAATATATTCTCGATTTATAATTTCGAAGATAAGAGAGTTTTAGGGAGATGAGCTTTGAGCACAGAGCGAGAATGAATTTTTGTGCGATTGGCACGGGATTCGGGATGAATAAGAATTTACTGAGTTCAGCGCACATGCTGGGTGCTAGTCGAACTTATTTGACGCGGGAAATGAATTCAAATTTGGTTTTATAAAATGACATGATGATGGTAGTAAGGCCGGTGGGAAAACTAGAACGGCAGTTACGGAGCAGCGCTGTAGTTTGTACTACAGTAGTGGTATTTGGGCTACCATTGAACTTCATATACTAGGTACTACTGTACTACTCCTTTTAATTTTGTACTACTATTTTTTCCAATATTAAATTTTTGAAAAAATTAGAGGACAGCTTTACAATTTACATTATTAGTAGTCTGGGTGGCTTAGTGGCTAGAGCACTTCCCTTCGGTGCACCTGGTACCAGGTTTGAATCTGCTTGGCGACAAGTAATTTTTGAAAATGGGATTGTATGCCGGACTACCAGTTCACTCAGCTAAAAATGAGTACCTGAGTTAAAATCGGGGTAATAATCACGGACGAGCGTGTAGCTGACCACTTCTCCTCCTAGTGTGCCGTTGGTCTCGCAATGAAGTAACTCTGGCATTGCTTCAAGGCCTAGGCCCGATTTGGGCTGTTGCGCCATTGATTATTATTATTATTACTATTTACAATTAACATAAAAATGCATGAAAACCTGGCGTTGCGAACGATTCCGATGTTCTTGCTGTGTTTTGAGAAACCGATTTTTTTTTTAATTTTCAATTCAAATCAATATAGTGTCATTCGATCAAGGATAGGCTACAGATGGGACGTTACTTTTCTTTCCTAATTCCGTTAAAACGTCGTGTGGGTATCTGATGAATTATAGTCAACAAAACACAGATGAAAGTGAGTTCTTTTGGAAGCTTCTTCCAGATAAAACAAGACCTAGTACAAAAAACAAAAAAAAAAAAAAAAAATAACTAACCACTGTTACCATTGGACTAAAAAAAATGAAAACACTAGTAATTGGATGGTTGAAACATTTCGCACCCGGTTTTTTTAGCGGTTGAAAACAATTTTTTATGTCATGGTGCATCAATAGACTATGTTCCCAATTTTATCTTCCTGGTACAATTGGTTCGAAAGATATTGTAATCCAAAGCTTTTTATCCCCATCCGTCCCATATAAAAAAATGTTACCCTTGTCAAATCACTTAGTATTCCTTAAGGGGGTTAGTGACTTGGATACGAACTAATTATCGAATTTTTTTTTTATATTTTATTATTTTTCTGCATTCATAAATGTTCCTTTTTCTCGAAACTGATAACAGCAGCTCAGTTCTGTAACTTATGAGTGAGAAATTTCTCACTAAAAAGTCAAAATGAGGACGACATTATTTTGTGAATTTTCTTTCAACTATGGGTGTATAGTCAATGGTGTAATAAAATATTTCCAATATTTCATTTCATTTCATTTCATATTTTTTTTATCTTCAGGTTCGCTAGATATTTAGAAGTGGTACAATGAAGGCATAGTGATTCTTGTTTGAACAAAATCCAAAGACAATGCAAGTATGTTGTTGATTTAAAATAAAACATTTCAAAATGAAATAGAGGTTGGGTCTAGTTCTATTGAAGAGAAAAGTCGCGATTTTAAAAGAAAAATCAAATCAATTTTTCTTACCATTCGAGTAGCCACAGTACAGAATAATCCTCCAAGAATCGCCAAAGTTGTGACCTTACCATCGCCGATTCTTTTGAAATTTTAAGTACTTGAAGAGCTAGTGAAAAAAAATATAATATAATTTCAATTTTTTGTTTCTCATTTTTTTTGTTAGTTATAGTATTTTAAAGTATTCGCAAAAATGGTGTTCGAGTCCTCTTTGAAAATTGAGAAGCACTGAATCAAGGATAAGGGACAAAGTCGTTATCCTTGGACAAAAATTTCAGGAAAAACTTTTATTCGTATTTTTTTTTATATTGCGACAACCTCCACCTTTAAAATAAGCCCTATTTTATTATTCTAGGATAAAAATTATCAGAGATACGAATTTTCAAAGAGGACTTGCAAACCTTTTTTAAAAAAAAAACTTTTAACATACTATAACTAACAAAAAAAATTAGATAGATATAAAAAATTGATACTATATTTTTTTTTCACTAATTCTTCGAGGATATAAATTTTCAAAAGAAAAATTTCGTCATTTTTGGCGATTCTTGATGGAATGAACCTCTTGTAAAAAAAGAGTAATTCTCATTACAGTTTTATTCATGGATGTTATATATGTATGAGTGGATTACATTTATCGTCGATTTGGAAAACTTCGGAATTCGTGAAGAAATCTAGACACGGTAGCTTACGATTAACGATTTATAGTAAAAACAAATAAGTCATTAAAGAACCATCATTCCTAATGACTACAACTCATTTGTAATATTAAAAATAAAAATTCCAGTCATTTTTACCCGTTTGTTTAATGAGCTACCTCATTTCTATACCTAAATTCTTTACGAATACCTATTTCTTATGGAATATTTGTGATAACTGCAGAGTTCGCTTAACTTTCAATCATGTACTACAATGTCCAAAAATTTTCAATAATGATTTTAGAGAAAAATTTAAAACCTATAATAAAGATAACTGTTTAGCTATTCTTAAAATAATAAAGAACTCCAACCTCTCTAACAAAATTTAAGAATTTATGAATACATAAAACTTTTCCGAATTAAAAATATAAATTTAAGTTTGCAAATTAAGAATATAATTTTAAGTTAATTTACGTAAATATACAACACATTATATACAATTTGGTCTAAATTAAAATTACAATTTAATAATATTAAGCTGATGGTCTTTGTAACTAGTGCTTAAGTATAACTGTGTATATTTATATGCCTTTTATTAAAATATAATAATAATAATAATAATATGGAATATTTCAAAGAATAAGACGAAAATTTTCACATTAAGTCGTTGGTTTTGAAATAAATTAAACAACCGACCGACCTCTAATTTTGTTGACGACTTTTCACTACCCACTAATAATTGAAATAAAATAGAAATTCCACAATTAATTGGAATTTGATTTCCCGGGAATCACGTGTCCGCTTGGTTTCAATAATTGCAATTTCATTTTATCCGTAATATCGAAAACAATAACAACTTATTCATTTTCATAACAACAATATTTGCTTTCATACAACTAAATCGTAATAACATCATGGATACAAAAATAAGATTGTAAGTTAATAACATTTTTATTTCCATGATACCGCAACCTACTCATTTCACAATTTAAGAACGTTAATCATTTTTCACCTACTCGCATACTGTGGCACTGGCTGTTACAGAAATAACCGATTTCAGCCAGCGGTTATTTTGTAAACAAAAACAATTCGTTGAAAACAATAAAGTCATGAACCCTGCTCATAATCGTTTTAGTGATTTTTTTTATATATAAAAGATAGCCGAGATAAGCGAACAATAATTTAACATCGAAATTTTACCTTTAAGAATTTCATCAGCTTGCCACGATCGTCGAACGACGATCTTGTTCGGAACAAATTTCACTTTTCCATATCGTACAAAAAGCACAACGAACTTTAGTGGCGCGGCGCGCACACAACAACGCAGCACACATTTATTTTATTTATTTATTTTGGTTTCGATTAATCTTTCTTTCTGTTCGCATTATCAAAACTGGGTCACTTAATGGCGTCACGGACACGCCGCGGCGATAGTAAAGAAAAATATTTTAAAAAAAAATTTACCACTCAATTACGCGTTGCACTAAGCTGTGAGTTGTGGTCGTCGAAAATAAAATACGACCTTTAGAAAATGTTGATTGCGATTCCAAATTGCGTTTATCGTCTTGGCACGATCATCGTCGATCTATCGCCTAATTTACACTTTATGTTTTTTTTTCTTAGTTTTGCAGATATTTACCAAAACACTGCTCGATCAGTTGGCAAAATATTACTAACTAAACAACACTATAAACGGAAAAACGCACAAACGGGGGCGACCTCGCACATAATAGAAACGACCTGGTCGATGGCGTTATCATGTATAAACCGCTTTGAAATCGAGTGTTTGATCAAGCTCCACACGCTACTAACCGCGGAATGTGGAGCTCCGGATAAAATTCAACGGCTCCAAGCTTTTGCCACACGTGTCGGGCAAAAATCCGTTGAAAATATTTGTGTAGTACGTAGTACCAACGGATTTGGAACCATGTGTATAATTTTAGGTCTTGAGTGGCTGCGATAGCGAGAGCTTTTGTTAGTTTTACAACGCGACAAACTATATGCTAATACGGCCGAGACCTTGAGAAACAGTAAACATACTTACACAATTATATTTCCTATTTAAATCGACCAGAACAGTAGACCCCCACACAGCTGATTCGCATACACGTGTCGCGGTTTCGAAGGGCGCCATAATTAAGCTCATTTTTTAACAACTAGAGGTCAATGAGAATCATTTGGCGGAACTTTATAGCGATAAATTAGTGATGAGACGCACGGAACGGATGAGATTCATTTTTTTTTCAACGCCAGTGTAAAATTTAAACTCGGTCGGTTTATGAACCGCTGAGCCGAATTCGATTGACCATGAGTATTAGCCAGTTTATCGCGTAACATATAGTATTTTCATAATTGGCTGTTAGCATGTGCGGAGAACGTGGTTTCGGCATCACAACGATATACACAGGAATACATCTGGAATTCTCAAAACGATTTACCTATATTTAGACCATATTAGAGCAATTACCCAAAACTATTTGAATTCGAGACATTCCATTCAAAAAATACTTTACGCCTCTGCTTCACACCAGGCCCGTGCGCAGGAAAGTATGATGGGGGGGTTTTATCAAGTTCCCCTACTAAATGTGATGACCTAAAAAAAAAAGGTCCTCACTTACCTATGAAAATAGGCCAATGGGGGGGGGGGGGGTTGAACACCCCCCCCCCCCCCCGTGTGCACGGGCCTGCTTCACACTCTTGATGAAAAATGGGGAAGACTCATTTGTCGATTAGTTGAAAAGGTTGAGGAATCTAAGCGTCAACCTCTAAACAATCGTCATTCTGACGAAGAATTAATCAAATTTAAATTTATAAATTCATTTTTAAATCTTAAGGTACAATCTGGCTGGTACTGCCCACCATCGCGGTCAGCAGCTGCCGATCAGTCGACGTTACTCTGATACTACCTAAATCATCCCCCACTAAAATTTATGTCTTAGAGTACCCATCGAGACCATTAAGAACGTTAGCAGAATAGAGATTAATTTAATTTTAGCTTTAGAATTTAGAAGAAAAATTGTTAGGCATAAGATTTAAGGCAAAAATAAAGCACTTTTAAAACTAAAAAAAAACTTAACTGCCGAACAGTCGCAAACAGATAGAAAAGCTTGTTTTTGTCTGAAGCAGTAGTCTACTGCTGACCGTTCGACGGTCGGCAGTAGCAGCCAGACTGTACCTTAAAATAGCATTCAATACATAAAATTTAAAATTCATAGGTCCCAAAGACAGAAAATTAACCGAACCATAATCACGACTAGGGCGTTGAGTACAAGAATTTCATTAACTAAAGCCCCAATATTCAAAAACACATTTCAAATAATGATCCAACGATATTAAATCCTTTATTTTGAGCGATAGACCTTTTCTAAAAATTAAAAACTTGAAAACAACTAAATTGCGTCTTCTTTTCCTTGATGATATATTACACATCTCCCATCCAACAATAATAAGAGTAACAAAAAAATAATTGTTATAAATTTTTTGTTGTTTTTTTTTATCATCTGTTCTAAATTGTTTAGCTTTTTTTTATAGTTTGGGTTTTGTATAATATACAGCTTTCTATCTAACTAACCTTAACAACTAGTAAATTTCTTGTAAATATTTTCATTTGTTTTTAGTTAATTTCGCTTCTCTTTGAGAAATTTCACGTAATTTTAACATTCAATTAAACTTAATTTATATATATTTTCTTTTTAATAATATTAACGAACAAATACACCTTTTTAACTTATTTTTTTACTGTAATAATATTACATTACTAGACGGTTGTATTATAGTTGAAATGATTTTTTGCAATAAAACGATCGTTTCTTCAATAAATAATATTTAATAAATAGAGTTTTAGGAAATATAATAAAGCGTTTGAATTTTATTTTATTCAACAATAAAATTAACAGTTGTGTAACTATTTAATTTTGAATTAATGAACGAAATTAAAACTTACTATAACAATTTAAATTTACTATAATTTTTTTAAGAAATAAAAATTGAATAAATTTGTTTACGAATAAAAAAAAAATTCCCCTTATTTATTTTTAATTGTTTTGTATCGTATTATGCTATAATCTCGATTTTATGCTTAAATGCATGTTAAAATTTGTTTTTTTTTATTATAATTTTAGATACGTTAAGAAGTTTGGTTTTTACTGTGATTTAAATGTGATGATTTTTGTTTTGTTGTTGACATTTTGCAAAGCGCATTTTGATTTTTTATATTATGGTTCTATATTATTTGAATTTTTACATTAATTTAAGTAGATATTTGTTCCTAAATTTTTTTCTTTAATTTATTTCGAAACAAGAAGATAATAATAGTATTTAATTCAAATTTCTTTCCGACATTTTTTAATGTTTTAAATATTGGTCTTTATATTTTATGTTGGTTTTTTAATTTGTTTTCAGGTTGTACATGTGACTAAAATTTGTTTTGTTAATTTAGAAAAATATTTTATTTATCTAAGAAAGGTTTAGCAGGATTGGAACTATTCCATCTTCATAAAACGCGATGCATTGTTTTCGAATTTTGTAACGAACTAGAAATATTGAAGCGGTTGGTTCGCAAGGAAGGGGTTGTTTAGAAAATAATTATGGAACCCAAATTGCTGAAATTAAAGTTTTCGATAGGCAGTAGGTAGCCGCGAATGTACAAGGTGTCCATATAACTCAAGGTCTAATAAATCTTAAAAATTATATGAAAATACAGTACGAAATTATTCGAAGAAACGTTAGAAAACCAAATTCAACCTTTAAGCTGTTCTAAATAGTCGCAATAAAAATATAAGTACAAGGAGCTATGAAAAACTGGTCAGTTTATTCGATTATCAAATAATTTAACAAATAAAATCCGTTTCTGATTTACATCAGGACCGTAAAAAAATGCCAACTTTAGGCAAGTGGTCAAGATAGGAAGGTGGTATTCAGGTTCTACTGTGTATGAATATCAACGTCTGTGCTACTCTGTTTTGCCGAAGGCGAATACTCATTTGACCGAACAGTATAGATTTATATAAATTTAATTTAATTTATTTAAACATAAATGTTACCTCTACTTGGTCAACAGTCTACGATTAAACTGCTTTTAAATAATAGGAGTTAAGTTAAATTTTTATTTAATTATATTTTTAAATATCTACTGTTGTTTTCTCATCGTTCTAATGTTCGTCTGCTTGTTTTTACAATTATTTCACTAAAACTAGACTTCTAATTTCTTCTAATTATGTTAATCAATATTATAAAAAATATTTTCAGCTGGCATTTCAATATGTAGGTGCCGCGAAAAACCAAGCAAACTAATTTGTAAGATTAAAGCAGCTGAATCGCAGAGAACTGGATATTACAATGATAAATGTGGTAGTCTACCAATTCGGAGGTAAAGGGGGATCGAATCAAATTAAACTTTGATAATTAATAGAATCCTTACCTGTATCTGGCTTTTGCTGCTGCTCCAGACTCAGACAGAGGACCTATAGTTGTAGTTCGAGAACTTAAGCTTTTTCGTCGCGCTACAGCTGGCAATTTCACATACAAGGATACGCGATGGCGATGCTAAGTTTAGGGAAGCCCTCTGCAACTTTCCAGTTATAGTAAGAGCATATTGTGAAGTTTTAACGGTGTAAAGAAAAGAACTATTAACCATTAATGGCAATGTTCTTCTGTACTCAATTCCTGGATGATCACCAACGGAAAGGATCAACTCTTAAGAGATGCATAGCTATAAAATAGCAACACCATGTGTAGGAAAATAATTTACGGACGTAAGCTGCATTCAACTACTCCAAAAGGGAACTATTTGAAATAGGTATAAAATGTAGAAAAATACTATTGGACATACAGGAGAAAACGAAAATCCCGCCAACCGGTTGAAATCAATTTTTCCATAGCAAATACAGTCAAAACCGGATAAAACGACATTGAAGGGACCCTCTTAAACTCGTTGCTATATTCAATAGTCGTTATAAGCAATATGCACTTTAGATACATTCCTTTGTATAGAGATTAGACCAGGACCATGCCATTCAGTCATAATAACCGATTCATCGTTAAAAGCGATGTCGTTATATCCAGTTTTGACTGTATAGACTATAAAACGAACAGGACATTAATATTTCATACATAAAGCAACATACAAAAATGAATGATCCACAGGAACATTTAAAAAAAACAATGATTACTTTACAAACACAGTGTCCGTTTAACACTTTTCAACTCCTGGCCTTTGTTGGTAATAAGATCAATTTTTTCTCTGCTGGGACGTTGCGAACCATAGAGATGACGAGCCGCGACTGTTTTGAAGCCGGACGATTCATCGCAAAGGACCGGCAATAAGCACTATGCTACTATTAGCATCTTACTCACATTTATGTTATACTCCGATTTTTTGTAGCCCTTTTCCTTCAAATTTAAATTGCACTTTGTTTTCCTTTGCATGTAGCTAAATACAAACTCTTTAACTTGGCTGTACAGACGACTGTCTGATCTCCATTATTTTAAGTGTAGCATAAGCTTGTTTCATTATACTAAGGGTAGCACAATAAAGAATTAAGAATTAAGAAATATGTTATACTCCGGTCTTGAATCCAAAAAATTCCAAACATTTGAATACTAGGCTACTATTCGCATTTCACTGCCACCTAGCAACAAACGCTCCATACAAAAATGTTCAGATTGCGTTAAAGTGCTTCAAACCCAAGCGGCATCTTATCGTCTCCAGTATGTATATCTCTATGTTGCGAGCCATATGAATCATTTTATTCGCAAATGGCGTCTTTTTTCAGAACTCTAAAACTTGTATAGAAATTGGTTAAAATGCTTCTCAAATTCAGGAAATACCTGTCATCAGGAATACAACAATGTACCTACTAATTATTGCCAATAACAAAACAGACTACTCACTAAATTTCACTTTACCAATTTATTTTTTGTAAATAAAAAAAATATTTAATGTACCATTAAGTTTTTTTTTTTGTAAAAATTAATTTTTAAGTTTTGTTTTAAGCGGGCTTGTCTAAAATCACAAGAAAAACCTGTACATGAAACAGTCTTTTTTTTCTAATTTGTTTAATTTTACATTAAAACATATTTAGGGTGTGAAAAATGTTTCTGTTTTGGGCGCGTTGTGCTCCAACGAAACCGAAAGGCGGAATAGAATTGAATTCCTTCGACAAAAAGTACATCACGTATAATAAGTTTTACTTTTTAAGTAAATTAATTTTTAAGAGAGCATAATTTTCTAATTTTTTTTTAATAAGTAGGTAGTAGCAACACATTTTTTGTTTAAATTTTTAAAAGATTTTCCTTTGGTTTTTCTTATTAATTTGAGTGAAAAAATATCATTTTTTTTTTTGTTTGTTTTACTATAGTAATTTATTCTTTTTATTTATTTATTTTTTATTTATAATATGTATTTATATAATAAAGTTAAAGATAGTTGAATATTATTTAGAATTTTGTTTTTTTATTTGTTTATCAAAGAAGTGTACAGATTAACGTTTTTTTTATATTATATTTGGATCGCTATTTAGATTGCATTTAATTTTTTTATTCTATATAATTTTTGTCTTGTTCACCATTTTATAAAGATTATTCTTTCATTTTTTAATATTTAAAAAATTTCGCAAAAGCAATTTTAACATGTTTGTTATCAGTTTACTTTTCTTTTTGCTTTCGTTTCAATGTCATTTAATTTGTAATACGTAATTATATAGAAAATAAATAAATTAAAAAATAAAAGAATATATATAACGTAACGCGATTTTTAGGATGTAATATATTAAATAAAATATAGTGGGGATATTCAAACTGTAAATGACATCGAAGTGTGAATATCATCACTATTTTTTATTTGTTTCGATTAAATGAAAAAAAATAACAAATAATACAGTAAATAAATAACTGTTAAAATAAATAATATATAATGTTAAATATTATTTAAATATACAAAAAAAAAATTCATATATTCGCTTTAAGCTTACTTTTTTTATTTTTTAAAGTTTTTTTCCATTTAACAAATTTCAATTTAAAGCTATTATAAAGATCTCTGCACCATTCATACATTTTCTATATCAAAAAAAATTGAGAGTGCAGAGAATATTCCAATAAATTCTATGAGATAAAATAATTCATCTCATTTTCATATTTCGAGTGTTTTTTGTGCATATTTTCCTAAAGATTTTATTCACTTGCAAAAACGTTTGAACATCCTCTTTTACAGTACAATAAAATTTCACTTTTTGTGCTTCATCTTTTCTACCCAGTCAGTTTGTGTAAGTTTTTTTTTTCTTTTGCCCAAAAATTGCAAAATTCAAAATTTATTTTTTTCCCTAAAAAGTTTCCAAAATTTGTTTGTTTCTAATCTTTTCGTGGAAAAGCCAAAGAACGTATATAGTAACTTCTCGTACGAGAAAAATTATTGGAAACGTTCTTTCACTAGTTCTCGAGAATTATCAAGTGTGTACAAATTTTTTTTTTCCTGTTAATTTTCTTTCGAAATCGTATTCTTTCAGTTTCTTTCTTTTAATTTAGATTTAGTAAAAAATATTTTCTATTCCCAGATTTGAGGAACCAATCCAAGATTCATAAAATTGCATCTCATCCCGTTGTCATTGCTATTAAGAAACAGGAAATTAACAGCTTACTGAAATTTAGTCGACGCTATGTTAACATCTTGAAGAACATTATCGCCAATGCTACATTCATGACTAGCACCAGCAGGACCAGTTGCTGGCGCGAGAACCAGTCCTAAATTGAATATATATTTAAATTGGATTATGTTTTATTTTATTTTTTAAAATTACTTAATTTATTTTTAATTCTTTTTAAAGGCTGAATAATTGTTTATAATTTTTAATTCAGGTCTTAGGTTAAGTTGTAAAACAGTGAAACTAAAAATAATTAAAATTCAACAGCATGCACAAACACTATTTTAGCACTCATGCGATTCAAGGTAAATGTGTGAAAATGAAGCAATGCCTAACAGGGAATAAAAATGTATTGTATAGTCAGTCCTATTTACGATTTACAATTGATGCAAAAGTTGTCCATAACAAATATTAAGATTTATTTAAATACGTTCAACCATACGCAACAGGTGACGAATGACATTCTAAAAGTATGTATTCATTTTTAAAAATAAGCTGCCAAATGTTTGACAGTCTAGTTAATAAAGTTCGGATAGGGAGGGTTCAGCTCCAATGTTCAATATTAGATGTGTGTTTTTCCGCACTTATCCAGATCAGAGCAGGTTAGCAAATTTATATGCAAAACACCAACGACATTGCTGTTTTTATGACGTTTTTATTACTTTTTCCGTAGATAGTAGGCTCGATTAGAGAATTTAACGCAAATAGCTGCCTCAGTGAGCTCAAAGGAGCAGCTATCTATGGAAAAAACTTATAAAAACAGCAACATTGTTGTTGTTTTTCATCTAAATTTTCTAACCTGCCCTGATCTGGATAAGTGCACAAAAAAACGCAACTTTTAATTTTGTACGTTTGTGTTGTAGGTATTTGCCAAAAATCGAGCACTAAGGGCAGAGCAACTAAATATTTGGTAGCATAATATAGAAATCTTTAATCAGATATCATATTGTAAATTACAGCACTTATAAAAGCTTCAAATTCATCTAGCTTCTAGAGAGCAGGATTTTTTCCAAATAGTTGGAACTGTTGGAAACTGGCAATCGGGCAATAGCTGAGAAAATTTGTCACTGATAAAAGGTAAACTAACTACTAAACTATACCCACAAATAAGTCTAATATTAATATGTGATTTAGAGATCGGTCGTTCACGAGTGAATTGTTCCAAAAGAGCACTTCATTGAAGTGAGTGAAGTAACTCACTCTTCTGGGTGAACTTTTTTTTGGTCGTCATCTTCTAGATCGACTGACCTTTGGTCATCATCTTCGAGATCTCCTGTCCTTTCTTTTTTATCCTCATCATCTTCTAGATGTACTGACCTTTTTTTTTGATCATCATCTTCTCCCATCAAGTTGAACTCTGAATGAACTAAAATAACGAACTAGTTCACGAGCGAACAAAGGAATGAAAGGGAAGGTACGAAAACTCGTTCCTCAAAGTGAGTGACTCGGAGTGAAGTACTTCTCTAAAAGAAACTGATTTGCCCATCTCTAATGTGATTTATCATCTTGATCGGTTTTCCTACTCAAAATAGACCGAATTTTCCGAATTGAAGGAAATTTTACTGATCACGTATAAATGGAAGAGTGATAAATTTAGGTGACGCGTATATCGGCTCTAGCTTAATGAACTTTATGCAATAAAGACTTCCGTTTAAGCAATTTTAATTAACGTAGAAACGAAGAAATATTATAACATCACACCACTAACATATCTCCGATTATCATTTATTTGTACAGTCATATGTATTTGAATTTAATTTAGGTTTAATATTCTGTAGTTTACAGTCAATCAAATACATAGATTTTAATTTAGGTTTTATAAATATTTACCTAATGGTGGACAATGATAGCTTTAAATGATCTTTTAAGTACCAAAATTGCAATAAAACCCAAAGACAATCCATGTGTACGGTGTAATTACTCCAACACGTGTATTTTGAATGCAAAATTTGAAATATTGGGCAAATAAAAATAAAATTATCATTTCAATAATTTTTTTTTAGATTGACAACTTAAAGAAAAATTAATATAAAGCATTTGAAAAGAAAAATCGCCTTCAGTCAATTATTATCAAACAGAAAATTATTTTCCCTTATTTTTACAGTTCTGATAGTCTATTCATTTCTTGATGAGATTTAATTTAGAGGATTAATTCTAGTTTCTTGAGGATTAAAAACATTTTTTACTAGTTGCTTACACACTAGCAATGGTTTTAAAACTTTTGCTCGTAAGAATATTGTGTAGGTTGTATGATACTTTGAGTGATTCTCCTATTCCCACGTTCATCAAACTAATTAAACAACAATAAGCTGGTCATAACAAAAAACTCTAGTTTTTGTTTCTCCATACTTTCCCAACTAGAGAAAATGTAAAAATAATTTTGCTCTGAAGAAATTTTTGTTGTTTTCTGGCGTCAGTTAAGTTTCTGGTGTGAAACCCCAACACAAAATCCTCAACTGTTGCTTAATCGCTGTCCTTGAGGACATTTTGCTCCTTTGAAAACCGGATTTAAGAGTTTTAAAAAATTGCCCAAAAATTAAAGAAAAAGCCATTGATTTAACTAAAGCAAGATGATACAATCGATGGTTTCTTTTTCAATTGATCTATCATTTGAAGCATAATGGGACTTAAATTATGAATAAATATTATTTCATTGGTTATTAAATATATATCCTAAATTGCTTTAGATGTGACGCACAACCCAGAGTTTGGCACATGTCATAAAATGTTTTATTATTGGTCTTACGTTATAATGGTTTATTATTTTGAACGGAAGATACGAGTAATTGTAAGAAACTTCACGAATGATGAAATCTAACAAATTGTCCAAATTTGTTAAACAACTCTTAAGTAGAATTATCCGGACAAGCATATGGTTGCCTCTACGAAAAATATATTTAAATAGTATAAGCAGATAAAAGAGAAAAATTAAAGCACTGATAAACATTCAATTGTTGAGTTTGTAAATAAACAATGGAGAGGAAAGTTTTGAAGTTATTAAAGTTGGTGGAAAGCTCCACTATAAAAACTCAATGAAGATATAATTATAATTTAACTAAAAAATATAATTTGTGTTTCTTGTTTTAAAAAAGCATGAAGCAAAAGAAAAACAAAATTCAATTTGTATACAGTCTTAACAGTTGAGCCGTGCAGATTTGATGTGTTTCACGCTTTGCTGTTGTTTTTATTATTATTATATTTTTTTTTTTGTTGTATCAAAGTTATACTTGTAGCGCCAAAATTATATTTCAGTCAAATACTTAAAAACTAAAATCATTTGCTTTAAATTTCGAACTTATAAATTAGCAGATAGTTATTTAACTTGTTTCTACCTCCATCAATAAACGACGCAGTTTAAAATCAATACAAACGGATATTATAAACAACTGAAAACACCGAAAGCCAGATAATAATATCCTACGGATGTTTTTCAATGTAAAAACGTTCAAATCTTTCATTGCAGATTTTTGAACAATATTTTTCAAAATTTCTGTTTTTGAACCGTTTTTTTTTATTTTATTTTTTGCATCAAAAGCTAAAAATTATTTGTGTTCATCATTTTTTTTTTCGTAAATTATTTTTTGCTTAACATCGATTCCATTAAACATACCTAGATGTCTCTCTGTTTGTGTTTGATTGGTAGAGCGGATCGAAAGGCAGGTGGTTAATTTTTTTGGTTACAAAGAATAGAAAAAAATAAACCAGAAAAAATATAAACAGAAAAAAACGGTACGTTAATTTATTTATAAGTAAATTAGTGCAAAATTAAAATAGGATAGTGTATAGTATAAAAAAAAATAATCGAAGTGATTAAAAATCGGGGCTGATATTATTAATTTCAAAACAGAAGCGTGCATAATTTTTTTTTCTCTTAGTACGTTCGGGATTAAATGGATGTGACTTTTTTTTTGTTGGTTTAATTATTACAATTTTATTATTAAAAAAAATGTTCAAATTAAATCGTTTGTAATAACAAATGTTTTTTGGGGAAAGAAAATTTTGATGAGTTTTTGAAAGATTCGCAAAACTTACCTTTACTTGTGGACTAACTAAGTATAGTAGTGGATTTGCTTTAAGTCTTTCACTGTTTTCAATTTGTCGTCGGACTTCTTCTCGTCGGGCTGAACCTAAGGCTGATACTTCTTCGCGGCTCATTGCTTCAGTGGCGCGCGGTAATTCTTGTACGTCGGGCAATGATTTTTTCCTTTGAAGCGAAACGGTTATCGGGATACTCTAAAATGGCCAGAAAAATGGTTTTTGGTTTTTTTTTGGTGGATTATGGATTTTTTCTTTGTTTCACGTATATTTTGTAGTTTTTTTTTTTGTTAAATGAGAGATGGATTGAATGAGGAAGTTTTAATGTTTTTATTCATCCTAATATGTTAGTTAGTTGTTTTTGGAAAATATTTAGAAATTGAATTTAATTCGATTAAGGATTTTGTTTTTGTTGTAGATGATGCAAATAAAAATGTTTCATTTTTGTTTTGTACTCTAATTGAGTGGTCATTTAAGTATAATTTAGCAAGAGGAAAACAGAATTTTGTTATAATTTCAGCACAGATCATTAAAGTATTTAAGACAAATCTATTTTTATATCTCAAGAACCGTACTAGATATGTTTGTTAGAAGGTACGCCCAATAGACCTTTAGCAGAGAAAAATGCGGGGGTGTAGAGAGGGTGGGGAAGGGTGGGGAAGGGTGGAAAGCAAAACAATCTTTTTTTTTATCGAGAACCCCTAGGGAAAGAAAACAAACACAAATTATAGTTGGATAAAGCCAGAGGCATCACAGAAAAACGAAATGATTTAGGGAAGCAATGCATAGGTGGGGGTTGTTTTCTGTATCCCGGGACCCCTCCACCTTACGCTTGAAAGTTGAAACTTGGAAATTCAAGAAAGCAACGAAAAAGTTCAAATTGCACGTCCACCATTGCCAAAACTAGTGGAGCGATTAATGGAGCAATACAGGGCAATATCGAGCTAGTTGCGGCAAGTTGTCGACAATGTGCCACTGTTTTTACAGATTGCTGGTATTGTTCGCCCTATAGTAGCTGTATTTCCACTGACGTGGAAAATTCCGAGCAATTGTTCTTGTTCGGTAATTCAATTGTCAAGTTTTGTTTTGAATTTTGCATTTATTTGTCTAGTTTCGTGTTATGATGACTTGGAATTCAAATACTTCCATGTTTTATTTTATGTATTAGATTTGTTTGTCAAGTTTGCTTTCGTGTTGCTCATAGACTGAATTGCTCGATATTGCTGAATTGCAAGATATTATCCAATATCGCTCATCACAATTTAGAAACGAGTTGATGAAACATCCCTTCCAACCCTCAGGGGATTGTAAAGTTGTTGTGTACGTTTTCACGAATTCCGACATATTTCTGATGAGATATCGAATTGTTTTTTATTTTAACGGGCTTTCTATATAATCTACTAAATTTTTCTAAAGGGTTTTATCTTTCTTTGAATTGAAAAAAAAAATTGAACAACATTTGCCATTCGTCTGGGCACAACTTTATTATTTTTAGGGGTAGAAGTCCGGAACACGTTTCAAGCTGAGGTGGAGTATAAGTGACTATGTGACTTAGAACCAATGGAATAAATTACCAGGACTGCACATGAGTGGTTCAGTAGCCTAACCCACAATGCAGCGAAATAAGATATCGGACTCTTAACTAAGACGTAATTTCAAAAATTATTCCCAAAAAGAACTAATTTCTATTTTGTCATATTGTCAAGAAATAAATACTGATATAATGGTGAATAAATAATTTTGGAAGACAAAGATATAGTTATTGTGGTCAGAATAAGCCTAAGCATCTAAAAATGCAATGTGGTTTAGACTACTCTTCCACTCAACCACTCATATTTGAAAAGTTATGTTTTTTTTTTAGATTATTAATCACATAGTAAACTATATTATATCTCAGAATAAAATGAGTTCCAAACTTCTACCAAAAAAAAAAAATAGTACAACTGCGCGCAGTTTAAAATTTTTATGAATAACTTCCAATTTTAGCTGAACTATACAGTGATTAAAGTATTTAAAAAATAATAATTCACCTCTACAGGTGGTGCTATAATCCAACTTTCAGAAGCCCGGCGAGCCAGTAGAGCTGGTGAAAACATCAAGTCTTCTTCTTCTTCATCTTCGGGGAACCACTCCATTATTTCAATTTAATGCGTTCGTATCACAGATTATAATAGCGAGCAATTTGAAAAAAAAATTTTATGGACTCAATTCAACCGGAACGTACCATTATACTAAACGAAAATCTGTCTTTATAAATAAGAGCACAGCTTTGCTTTTTTTTACAATGTAGAGATATAAAACAACAAACAATTTTCCACAACCCACAAATATATATATATATTGCAACTGCCACCAATAAACAGAAATAGTATTTCGACGAGTCTATTTCTTTTTATTTTAAATTTTTTTTTCTCTTGGAAAATCAAGAATATTTTCTGTTTGAGTTTATTGTCGCTATATACAAGTACACAACACCTACATTAGCAAAAAATTATATTCTTTGTCAAAAGAAACGCGTTTTTAATACGCTAATTTAGGCGAAAATGTGTATTTTTTTGTGTTACTTTTTTTAAGATAAGTCCTTATTTACATAACACCAAAAATTTATTTAGCTCTCGAAATGTACTAATAGCTTGTGTCTAGACACGACTCAAAGTTTATTGTTACATTCAGAAAGAAGTTGAAAAACACTAATTTTAATTTTTCATCTGAATTCGATTGGTATTTTTTAATTCGTTGAAATACAGTTGATATGAAATCCCGAGTGTGTACCGAAAACACTATTTAATCCCGATTACAAATTTTCTTTTCATAGCCCCTGGGGGACGATGAAAATTCAAATATTCTAAATTGAAACAAATTTCGCACAAAGCTCAGCACTTAGAGATTCTTCTCACATTTTCATCGGTCAACGATAACTGAATAAATTTTCCCGGCAGATCGAAATTGTCGGTGGAAAATGCGAAGAAATGAGGAAAATTGTCCCGAAAATAAGAGAGCAATCGGTACGATCAGTTTGTCTCCTCTCTCTTAGCTTAAGTAGTTGTAATTGCCGAGCATCTCAAGCTTTAGTATATTTTAGCTAAAGCAAAAATTTCAGCCGATAAGATTGTCTTAGAAATGAGAAATAGAAATACGCTAGCTGAAATGAAATCATGTCTAACATACCGACTACAATACAGATTTTTTTTTTTTCTTGTAAAATCGTCAAGATGTGATCTTTTCTTTTATTGTCTCTGGGGAATTCTAATAGAACATTTTTCTAAAATGTAGCGAGTTGTCCGAAAAAAAACACAACATGTTCGTGGTTAAGTTATTTTTGAGTCACTCTGCTTGAGGTCGATCAACAGTTTATTTATATTTTGGGAATGGGTCGCCAGCTAAACTGAGTGAGTGATACTAAGAAAACATGCGCACATAAGTAATAAGTTCTTAGCTAGAGGCAATGCTGCCAGATTAGATCTTTAGATTTTACAAATGGACGAGAAATTAACGAGAATTTTCGTGTTTCAAATCATAGATTAATCGTAGCGTGTAGCCATGAACAGTATAAGCAATCAGTTTAGATGGCCTTATCGCTCATTACCGCAGAATTTGTTAAACGAAACTTAAGGTAAGGATCTAGCGCTAACGAATCTAAAGGCAAAAGAATTGTGACCTACAAAGGAACAGTGTTAGGACCTCCATAGGTAGTCAAACAAGGACTGAAGATAATATCAAGAATTTATTAAACGGAACTTACGGTAAGGATCTAGCGCTAACGAATCTAAAGGCAAAAGAATTGTGACCTACAAAGGAACACTGTGTTAGGATCTCCATCGGTAGTCAAACAAGGACTGAAGATAATATTTTAGTATTTTTTTGGTATTTCCTATCAAACTGAAGACGCATGTAAGCGTAGAAAAATATACAATATCGCCCAAGTAATTACCCCTTCGCCCATGATTATTTTATAAGCTGTCTGACCGTTTCTTTGTGACTGATTCACATTTGAATAATTTTGTTGTTTATGCAATGAAAATGTGATGTAGTCACTGTAAATTCACGCTAAGTGAATCAGAAACGACGAAAATAGAACCATATAGAAAAGAACCATATACTTACTTGAATTGCCCATACCTCTATCATACGTTTGCAAATGAAAATGAAATCAAAAAATGTACCTATATGCATGTAGATGACAATAATTTATCATGTCCCTAAGTCTGGCGCACCTGTCGTGCAATGTGTAAAACTGTAATCGGTGAATTTTAACATGTTTTCACATGTAGAGTAGATAGAAAGGTGGTGACTTACAGAATAAAAATACACTTTTTTTACCGTGCCTGTAGCTTATAGTTCTAATATTGGAATTTACTTTTATGAACATGAAGACTTTAAAAAAAGTTACTGTAACAATAAAATCGTACAAGGGAAAGTTGATCTCAAAAATTATTTAAAAAAAAGAAGAATTTAAGCTCACACTAAGCGAATAAAAAAAGCACTACAAAGCAAGATTAAAAAAAAATTTGTTTAGGCTGCCTAGATCAAAAATATTAAAAAGAAAAGATGAAAATCTTACCTTTAGTTTTTTTACGCCGCCTCCGCCACCACCACCACCGCCACCTTTCGGCGTGATCGGTTTTGGTGGAACGTATAAACTTTCAGTTCGTTTCGGTTGCAACGGTGATGGTATGATATCTTGACCTAGCGTCCTTTGTCGCAACAGAACATCCTCGAATGGTTGATTCGGTGACGAGTAGACCGCCTGACCGGACGAATTCAATTGATACATTGGCGTGCCGGATCGCGGAACTCCAGTTCCGGTTAGAACGGCACCGTTACCGGTAGTGGTTACGGGCGCGGGTGTCTGACCCCGAAATACAGAACCTGATCGTTTACGATCGGGCGTTTCTTGGAATATTGACGATGGATTGGCATTAGTTGTTGTTGGTTGCATAGGTGGAGGTCCTGTTGTTCGATCAACTGATTGTTGCCGTGATCCCATTCCGCCGCCACCGCCACCGCCACTCATTCGACTTGTCGCTCGGGCATATCGATCAACGGACGAGTCTCTACTCGGCGGCCGTTTATAATGATCGTAGTAGTCGATCGATGATTGGTTATATGTGCCTAACATTGGTTTGGAAGATTCGTTAACAGGGCGGGAATTTCGTCGTATCGATGCACCGGTACCGCTGGATCCAATCGGTTGGTGCTGAAGTAGCTGTTGTTGTTGATCCAATGGATTACTGCCGTATCCTGTATACATGTTATGTTGTGGAGGAGGCTGCTGCTGATACTGCATATTTGGGTTCTGCTGTTGATATCCTTGCTGCTGTTGTGTCTGTTGCTGCTGTTGTTGTGACAAATACTGTTGTGCGCTGGGATTATTGTTATTACTGCTGCCGTACAATTGATTAAACTGTCCTGACATTTGTTGTTGTGGGCCTCCAGTATAATTACCCATAGGACCTGGTGGCTGTTGCTGTTGGAACTGATATGAAGGATTTGTTGTCGGTTGGTGGTGCATGGGTTGTGTTATCGATTGATGCATTGCTTCCTGGTGACTAACTTCTTGCGATAAATCGGACTGAGGAGATATTTGCGAGTACATTGACATGCTATTTGTTTGTTGGCTTGGAACTTGATTATAATCGATCGATTGTTGTTTTGTCATCGGATGAAGAGACGGTCGTCGATTCGTTGTAGGCTGTGCCTGCTGTTGTTGCTGCTGCTGCTGTTGCTGCAGTTGTTGTTGTTGAAATGCATGTTGTGTTTGCGACTGCTGCTGATTTGCATCATTTAAATTAACAGCCGGCTGATTGCTTGGACTATTCGTTGCTGAAGTCGCTATTGATTTAGGTTTCGTATCGATATCGGTCGGAATACGATATCTCTCTCTAAATCGTAATCTTTCAAATCGTTCTAGAACGGATGGTTTGAAATCGGGAGCGAATTCACGCGCTGTTGAAACAGCCGTTTCACAATCAATTCGAGCCCTGTCGGCTGCCGTATCGGCAAATTCGGCCTTTTCACGTGCTGATGTTGTTCGCGATACGGCAATATCGGCTTTTTGGAGAGCATATTTTGATGCCCGTTGCGACGAACTGACAGCAGCTTCTATTCGCTCTCGGAATTTTCGGGATCGTATTAAAAACAAATGCTTTTTCTTTTGACTAGTAATAAGTACGTTATTTTTATATTTTCCCTCCTCTTGAGTACCATCACGAAATGTCGTGATACCATAGCCGTGTTTCTTATTATTACACCATTCACCTTCGTATCTAGAGGAATTTTAAAAAGAGATATTAATTGTTTTGTATTACCCCAAAATTTTATTTCTTACTTTAGTCCATCACTGCGCTCCGATATACCGTAGCCAGTACGTTTATCGTGTTTCCATTCGCCCATATATGTTTCCACTATTGTAGGATCGAGTTGTTCTTCTTCCACCGTAAAACTGGCATTCGAGTCTGTATGAACGGATCTGATTTAACGAAAAAATACATCAACAATTACATGACTCTTAGTATTTTTAATTTCATATACTTTGCTGTGATTCCAGATTGCGAAGAACCTGTACTAATCCACGACGCTGTAGAAACTGTTGATCGGATACTTCCCGAAGCACCTGTTCCACGTTTTTCAAGGTCACCCGTGCTTCTCTGCTTCCTTATTTTCTGAATTAAAAATAAATAGCTTATTATCTCAACATTTCAATTACAATTTCACCACAAGACTTACCGATAAAAAGCCCTTTTTTGATTTTTCGCCTAAACTATTTCGCCGCAGTGGTGGCTCATCGGATCGTGCCTTTAAAACAAAGCCACCTCGAACATCGTCGCCTCGATGAACTTGTTTGTCCCCGGGTTCATTTTCATTACTTCGTAACGAGCTCATGGACGCGTGTACGTTTTTCGCACGATAGTGTGATGCGAGTCCGAATGGTGCCGATGTTCGAACACCGTAGCCATTTCGCTTGCCTTCTTGCCACTGGCCTTGATAGTATCCTGTTGGGAACGAAAAGGGATTTTACAATTACTCAAATTTACGTAAGTACATACATAGGTATTAGAAATATTTCAATGTCTTTTACTTGGAGGAACGACAGCATAGTAATAAGTAATATTCGAACTACTCGAACTACACAAGCCTAACTACATCGGCATATTGGATCATGGAATGTAAAAACATGCCCATATCTTGAATATAAATAAATTCTACATAGAACATGTTGAAGTAAGATTCGCTGTGCTATGAAACTGAGTCGTTCCCAACATCCAATCATAAGGTTTTTAGCCGCAAATCTAAAAAATCCCAAAATTACTTTACTGAACTATAATACGAGTAGTTCACAGACTTATTTAAAACTCGACTCAATGTTTATGTTGAATGAACAGTTTTAATGAATGAAAACGCTACATGAAAAATTAGTCAGACAACTTCCGCTCGGACCAAAACTCCCACATTAGTAATATTTAAAAAAAAAGCCAAGCAGAAAAGAAAGCATAATGACGAATAGAATATTTTCTGAGAATTATTTTAAAAATGATCGGACTGCTCACCCTGTAGTTAAATTTAAATTCGATTTTCATGTATAATTTAATGAAATTGAAAAAAAGGAGATAAATACCAAAGAAATTTCAAAAATCCAACATTAACGTAAGGAACCAACTGGCCCGTTCTTTGGCCGTACTGACGGTCTCAAGACCAGCGTCGTCGTCTTCTCTATTTTTAGTTTAAACAACAATTGCTTGAGAAATTATCGGTCCGATACTAAATTAAATGCTTTCGCTGTAATACTATTCTAGCATCGCAAAACTATTACCAATACACGAAATGTGACGAACTAGCATATTTTGCTAGTTGGAATGAAATGGAATTTTGGTAGCATAGTAGCAGTCAATGTTTCTTAGAGAATTCTCCGATTTACCTAGTTAAATTATTCCCTTCTTCAGTTTGCATTGCTTTTATGCGAACATTTACATAATAAACGGAAATTAAATTCGCTAGATGTTTCAGTAAGATTCCCATATACTTTCATTGCATACTCGAATTTACGGATTAAGTGGATTCTCTAGTACAGTTATGAAAAGTTCATCTCAACTTTCCCAATTAAGTGATCGGAAAGTTTAACATGAATGTTTATAGAACATAGTTGAAATTTCTTAATTGAAACTGAAAACTTTATAATATCCGACTCTCAGAACAAGAATTATGTACTCTTTCGGTCTGTGTCGGTAGTAAATCGTTCTAATGAGAATATCAAATAAATAGTTACAGAATTTCGAAGATTTTCCCTTTCTAGTTGCAAGGTCTTCCATTAAAGTTTCAGAGCTGACTTTCGGAACGAATGGTTGCTCATAGCCGCTTTCAGATCCCTGAACTGAATTATAAAAATCAATTCTCTGCTACGATATCGGAAACAAGTAGAAGACATTTACATGATAGCTACATGTAACAGCGAACGATAATACTTACCACCGTCAGCATATGTTTCCGAACCATATCCATCCTGGAGACCATTCGCCCAAGTGCCTTCATATCGTGCATTTGATGTGGTACTTTGCCGAACGCCATATCGTCCTTTATTGCCGGACGTCCATTCGCCACGATAAATGAGTCGTCCCCGATGTTCCACGCCAGCACCATGTCGTCTTCCATTTTGCCATTGTCCTTCAAACGAAGATCCACTGAAAATGATAGGCAAAAAAAAAAAATTACATTAAAATGGGAATTGTTAACAAGTTTCTTATCGCGAACATTTTCGCTTAAAACTGAAATTCTGATACTCATTTTCGACCCTAAAACCAGGAAATATTAAAGCGGAGAATTTCATAGGTCAGGATGATGAAGTCTTTCAAATTGCTTAGCAATGTAAAAGTATTATTCATCATACCATCGTTCAAATTGCTTATTGAAGTTGCTGGCTTATGCGCCGTGGTTTGCTATAAACAAGTTCCTTCATTTTATTAGTCCCTCATAGGATCCTAATAGCAGTTCGTGTCATTGGGATTTTATATCTCGACTGATGAAACTTTTTCAGAGTTAGAAAGTTTATTATGAAAGTGGGTGAAGATATTTGACGATGAGCAACGAATGAATCAGTGCGTTTCATTAGTTTTAGTAGTAAAGTGATTAGCAATGTCCTTTCTTTTTTTCGCAATGCCGACTCACTTTAATTTCATGAAACACGCGCATGTTAGCTTCTCAGTAATTGAAGGTAAAATCCCGTCACGACCCACCCTACAGAGTTCTTGATACCACGCAATTTACTAATATCGTAAGTGTGTGGCTTGGCCGATAAAACATTCAATCATTAAAATTTGTCAACAATATAGACGAAAACTTTCAGTTGAGCACTCTCACAATGCACGCACGTAATATTGTCCTGTTAATTACAAGTTGAAATGATATTTTTAGAGATGATTTTATGACAATGTTTTACCTACATGGAAAGTACCTACTCGAGTACGATGATGTCTTCTTCATAGCAACATTTTCAAATTGTAGTTAATGAAGCGCATAATTATGATATAGAATATCATGTTTCCTGTCACGATACCGTCGCTCTAATGAACGGCAAAGCGCAAAGAAAGGAGTGAATAACTAAGGGTTTTGTGAATTATGAGATGATACGATAATATAAACATAGGTGCTACCTATGTGAACACCTTTTGTGTGGAAGAATTGGATGATTAAGATTTCCAAATATTGATGGAAGACAGGTTTGAATTTGGAGAATTTTGAATCCGTTCGGCGAAGATTTACGTTTAAATTTGAGGCTGATACACTTTAAATTGCTCTTATTTATTATTAGTGGAGCTGAAGGACTCCTGCAGTACTTATAATTGTAACTAGAGACCAGACCTTGTGAATAACTACAAAAAAAGCCTTATTTCATTTTTTAGTAGCAACTACTGCTTTTAGTCTCATTATTTCTGCCACCTTGTTAAGTATTCTGAAAAAAACGGTCTGTATTTTACCTTCTGGAAATTTTTGCGTTTATCACAAAGCCTTTTTACCCCTAACCACAGAAAAAAATGTGTGTAACTTCAGTGGACGATACAAAGGAAAGGAACCTAATTACGAAACAACGCAAAGCACCAACATTTCCGTATAAAATTGAAACTATCACCACTTAAACGACGAACACAATTAAAACTTGAAAAGTCAAGACTAACTACAGAACTTTTTTTTATCCAGGTGAGCGAAGCATGCATTATATAAATAAACTAAGGGCTTTCACAATACCCACGGTATCCTTGAATCTACTTTATTCAAAAGCCTTTAGAAGATGTTAGCCATTATAATCACACAGGTGGAACTAAGGCACTGTAATGGTGATGTGGTTTCTTTGAAGTTTATAGAGCCAACAACGAATGGCACTTTATCGCTTCGGATACTTCGCAGATAAAAGATAATAGCATAAAAATGAGGTTCGCGAGTAGAACAAGGAAAAAATCGTATAATGGAAATGCTTTTAGCGTACTCGTACACCTATCTATCATAAATTGGTAAGAAGAATCCATGGAAATTGATGCAAAAAAAACCTTTCAAAAAACCATGCATTTTTATATATTCGTTCGCATTTCAATTACGTCTAATTGGAGCACGTTCATTAATAGAGGAAAATTGTTGTATCATCCGAATAAATCAACTTTGAGAGAGTTAAATTGATTTTGCTTGATTTCGAGCAGCCCAATCAGAAAACGGTTTGTTTGTGTAAGGAGTTTGTTTGGAATGGTAAATTTTACCGAGCAATTTTTTGAAATTTCAGAAAATCAATTCTATTCTTATTTTCGCGAAAAAGTTTTGAATCTGATGAATTCATGAATCAATTTCTATTCTTTACTTACTGAATAATAAAATTCATTCGTTATTGCGTATTATCGTTTAATATGGTGTAAGTGATGGCAATTTCGTCGTGACTTCTCATTTTATTCCCCTCTTAGAATGTGATACACGTTTCATTTTGCAAAACGGACAAATCAGAAATTGTTGAATAAAAAAATTTATGTTATAGTTACTTAAGATGTTTTTACACGAGCAATTTTTCAAGCAATTGATTGCCCGACGAGTATTGCCAAAATTAGTAGAGCAATTAATGAAGCATTACAGGGCAATATCGTGCTAGTTGCGGCAATATTTGGCAATATTTTCACAGATTGCTGGTTTTGCTTTTGCCTATAGTTGCTGTACTTCCACTAGCTTGGAAAATTCCGAGCCATTGTTCTCGTTCGGAGATTCAGTTATCAAGTTTTGTTTTGAGTTTTGGATTTTTTTGTCAACTTTCGTGTTATAATGGCTTCGAATTCAAATACAGTAGAACCTTTATATAGTGAGCACCCAAGAGACTGTGCAAAACTGGTCACTTTATTCGATTGGTCAGATTATAAAAATAATTTAACAAATTAAATCCGTTTCTGAACTTTAGGCAACTGGTCAAGATAGGAAGGTGGTCACTTCTTCAGGTTCTACTGTATTTCAATATTCAATCATGCTGTTGGCGGGGTGGGGGGGGGGGTGTTAACAAGTTTCTAACGATAGTGGATACGAAGTGATTTCAAAGAGAAAAAGATCACCAAGAATAGCTGCACTTCTATTTCATTTTTATTTGCTAGGATTCGTTATTAAAACAAATAAAATCTATCTATGAACTATGCATTTGAATTGATGAAGATGGTTTGTATCATACCATCAGTATCCATCATTTTTTAATAACAAATCCGAAAAAACGCTTCCCGATTAATTTGAAAAAAAAAAAAATCATTTAGTTCACATTTTACATAACACTTTACATGGTTAGTTTTCTTTGGTATTCACGCGTAACGTACGAAAATCACCACCGGTTCAATCACTTTTGACAGAATTTACATGCTTGCGCCAAAAGAAAAAATCACGCTTACCGCGCGCTAGAGATATTTTGAAATTTTTCGACCAAACAAAAAAACACAGGGATTATTTTTCATCGTTTGCGAAGAGTGCGTCAGAGACAATTAAATACGCAAACGATGAAAAATGCGCTTCGGAAGGCAAAAAAAAAAGCTTTTAAAGAATCGTAAGAATTTTGGTATTCGATCGAAATAAAATAATACAGAATTGTATAATTGGTTACAATAAATCGTTGTTGAATTCACACAATATCCGCTAAGATGGTTAAAAATGCGGCAGATGTTTTTTCTAATAGCTTAACGTATAAGTTAACGTAACATGGGACTTCTTTCAATCGTATTCATATACGAATATGTACAAGAATACGATCGATTTGAAATTAAAAAAAAAAAATCCTTGAATTTTTCAGCTTTTAAAAATGCATCGATACTTCAGTGGAACTTTTCCCTTCGAATAATAAAATATGCAGATCTCCAGCGGAACATAATTCATTCATTCATAATTCAGTACTGCATCCACGCAAAGATTCTATTAAATTTTTTCTTTGTTTCGTTTTGGATTCTAATAAATAATATAAGTCCACAAACGATTTTGCGTACAGCGAACGGCGGCGCACATACGGACTGAAATTTTTTTTTTTTGGTGTTTATTAGTTATAAAACGTGTAAAAAAAATTTCAGGGTACTATATTTTTTTTTTTTTTTTTTAAATCGCAATTCATTATTATTAAAACAATAATGTAATATAAAATTTAGAACATTTTACAGTTCTGCTTTGGTTCTAAAAAACCAATTTGGCTCAGTACTAGCTGGTAAATACTTATTCAATTACGATAATAATCAGAAATACAGGTTTTTTTCTAATGGTAAGTAGTACTGACACGCCTAGGCACTAGGCTTGCGCATTTTAGATCACTAGAGTAACCGATTATTTTTGGTTCCCGATCCGTCAGGAACTAGTTCGTTCTTTTAGTTCACTAGTTCGCGCGAGCTCAGTGTAAAATTGTGTAGGAAAATGTCATGACCAAAAAAATTCCTCAGTGTGGAAGTATACGGCAATCCATGAACAGAAACGAACTAGGGACGGGAATTGCTGCGAACTAGTTCCTATTCGAAGTAGTTAGAATGTGATGACCTAAGAAAAAAGGTCCTTAGTGTCCACCTTGCATGAATACAAACGAACTATAGCAGCGGAACTCACTGCGAACTAGTTCGTTCATTTCACTTATGGGAATGCTCTTACGAACTAGTTCGTTCGCGAACTACACAAGACTACTAGGTACGAGTTTAGTTTAAATGGTATTCATTTGGGATTTTTTGGAAACTAAAATAAAGTTTTCAGGACTAGAGGCCGATGTTGTAGAAAAGCTATTTCTGAAATATGTACGGTCAGGCGGTCATTTCGATTGAAGGTTTCACATAAGAGTCCATAGCGAAATTTGGAATACAGCCTAGGTATTTATCTAAAGATGGTTTTATGTTAAAATCACCATCAGTTGCAAAATCTAATTTCATAATGGATCCTACGTTAGGCGCTATTTACATAGTTCACAATTGATGTGATCGAAAAATCCTGTCATCTAGTTATTCATTCAATTACTTTATTATTTTGATAATAAAGTATTTTTATTGCTAGAAAAAAAAATTGAAATTTTTCCGATAAGTGAGGATTCTTACATTATTAATACAAATTGGCAAAATGCAAATTTTAACACAATTTAAATGCTCATTTAACGTTTATCGTTCAGCTATACACACACACAGGTGCCCTGCAGACATCTTTTAAAATTAGATTTATCTGCATCTCTTCTACGTCTCAATTTGGCTTATGACGAACAATTTTCCATATTGGCTTCTCGAAAATTAGAATAAAAGCAAAAATGTATACATCATGTTATCTAGGATATACCCAAGTACCCAAGCTGTTCTCATGGAATTTTAATCCCTTTTTTTTGTAATTTTCTACATATTTCTCTATTGAGTAATTTCGTTGCAGTAAATTCGAATATAGACCGGCCAAGAAATTCCTTTCTTAATTAAATATGTACACAATCGAGACTTATATTGTCTGTGGAATAATGAGCTAAGTTGAGTGACTTGGGAAGAATCCAAAGAAATTATAAAAAGAATATGGTTTAGCAGTTCGTTGATAATGTATTGGTGAAATGAATTTTTTTTTTGTGTCAAATTGAGCAGTAATTTGTCAAGTTATTTTAAAGATTTTTCGACAAAATCAAAGGAGGTTGTAGTATGATATAGTAGAATAAACTAACAGCCTAGATCAGAAGATTCCATATTCACATATTTTACGATTAGAAATTTTTTGAGTACTTTAATCGTATGAAATTGTTCACAACACTCTAATAATTTATTTATTTAAAAAGGATTCTGTCTCAAATTACTACCCGGATTTTATATTTTCTAATGCTTTAATTTGAAGAAAAAAAAGTAAGAGGTTTACAAAATTAACGTTCTTGCAGCAAGTTCCACATCAAACATACCAAGTAATTTGACCTTACAATATTTGACTCACTATGTTCGGTTCACCACACAGGGACGAAAAAAAAGTCTATGGTTTTTGTGTATCTATAGCCAGCTAAAGACTTCTCCTGCTTTTCTTGTTTGCGACATTTCTCGAGTTTTTCGTTTTGTTTCACGAAACACATGAAACTTGCGAGAAAGTCACGAAAAACTCGTCTCGCCTCGTCAGTCGTCAAGCAAAACTCTTTGATGTCGTCAAAAAACCGCCTTCAGTGAAGAAAACACACGAATCGCGAAACGCGAGAAACCCACGAATAACCTCTACACAGTATTCACGAGAAAGACGTGAATTGCGATAAGTCTGTAGCCGGCTTAATCGTTTTAAAATTAAAGTACTAAAAAAGTTTGAATCTCACAAGGCAGAAGATCTAAGTGGTTTCTAGAATATTGCAGATTAATTGTTAGTGGAAATAAGAAAAGATACATATATGAGTCAACTATGCAGCCATTAGTGATTGAACGTGAAATAGAGCATACGTATTATAAAGATGAAAAATTTTTACTATAAGGCTAATTTGAAAATTGTTTTTTGGACTAGACTTTTGCTTCACACCGTCATGCTCGATTCAGTCTTCACATACCCGAAAAACAATCCAAAAGTTCTTAGATTCTTTGTTCAACGTTTTTGAAATTCGTTGATCAAGAATGAAATTAAAAAAAAAATAAATATGTACAATATTTTTGCGATTTTTAAAGACATTCCCCCCATATAAAAACAACTTGAACTTGTAATAAAAAAACACAAATAATAACATACGTATCTAGAGAAGATTTATAATTCTGAGCACACAACATTAAAATCTTTGAAGATTACATGCAGATTAATTAAAATCTGCTTCGACTGTTTATAAAATCGAATTAATTCTCGTATAAAATCCCAAACAAGAATCTAAGGTAGCCATCCGGCCGTCTCTTGTATTATTTAATAAAAAAAAAAAACATAATAATATCTCATTAATAACAAAAGTCATAAATAACTTGCCTAAATAATTTGGAAAATTCTTTCAAACTCGACTATGTTTTTTTTCTCAGTTCATAGAGAAAATCCAATACGGATGCGAATAATAAATAAATATATAAAGTTTAATGTGTTCGTATTAGCATACACATGAACGAAAGAATCGTATAACAATAAAATTCTTAACGTATGAGCAGAATGGGTTGCTGCTTCCCAGGACTATTTTTATCTGCCACGTTATGCTCGTCTTGTCATCATTATCCATTCTAAATCATTTGATGTTTTGTATAGAACCTATTGTTCGTAATTACTAGCCAGAGAAGATAGATAAGATTTATATTGTAATGTTATCTAAGATAAAAAAAAACAAAATAGAATTATGCAGTCAATAGTGCGATGTTCTTGGTACCAAAAGAAATATTCGAATTTGTATTTAATTTGTTGCTGCGGATAATAATAATAATGTATTCGGGTAAATTTATTTCAATTATAAGATTCTGGAAACAAACCGTCTAAGGTTACTATAGTCATTCAAATACAGGATTTTCATTTAGCCATACAGTGAAATTAAATTCTACAAGATTTTCTAACCCATTTCTTTTATCTTTGATTTAACAGAAGTAGGTGGGAAATTCTGCTTGGCCCTTAGGTAAAAGCAATTTAGAAACACAGGGCTACTCTTTCGCAAGCATATAAAATGGGACATGGTGTGCAATAAAGATGGGCAAAGCAGTTCCTTTCAGTGAAGTACTGTACTTCATTCCGAGTTACTCACTTTAAGGAACGAATTCCGTGAAGTAGTTCCGGAACTCTTCATTCTATCGTTCCTTCGTTTCGTCAGTAGATCTTCAAGATGAGGACAAAAACAAAGGTCAGTGCAGTTCAGTGCAGTAGTTCGGAAACTCTTCGATCCTTCGTCTCTTCAGTAGATCTACAAGATGACGGCTAAACAAAAACAAAGTACATCTAAAAGATGATGAAAACAAAAAGGTCGGTCAAGTTTTTTGTCACGTGTCCAATGGAACTGCAGTTCTCCAAAAGGAGTGAGTTACTTCATTCACTCAATTCAATGAAGTGTTCATTTGGAATAATTAACTCCAGAGCAACCCATCTTTACTATGCAGGTGTGCACACGCCTAGAGAGGGACAAACCGCTCGTTTTTTGCATATTTTATCTAATAGCTTCAACTTTCAATTTCTTTTGTATTCCTTAATACATTACCGGTATACCGTAAAATAGATAACCAATAAAATCCTAGTGAGAAAAGTCATTCTCCTGGTAATGCATTTAATTTAACGATACAAATTGAAATGTATTATCTGTATATGTACATACTAAACATCACAAAACTTTTAACTGCTCTTAATGTTTTCAAAATAATTGGAATTTCAAACATTCGCAATGTATCTAAAACCATTCCCGATACGGTTGGCTTATATTGAAGTACTCGAATATATTCCTTGAACAGATAAGAATTATGTGGTTTTCGTAACCAATAAAGAGTACCATGTTGCTTTTGGAACCCCATTGTTAATTTTACCGGGTTTCATTTGAAGGTGTGACGATGGGGAGTCCTTTTTACAACTCGATAACACTTAATACATATATAAATATGAATTTTGCGGATTTGGCAGGAATAATTATTTGTTAAGGATAAAGACTTGGCTTAAATATAATAATTACTTACAATCAAAGCATGCTACGACTATTCAAGTCACTATAGCATTAAATTATCAGGGGCTATCCGAACGGAAAAAAAATTCTGTACTCCTTTCGAAGACTTTAAGCTTAAAGGATATTGATGTGGTCTTAACATGCGAACGTCTTATTCGGTTTGGTTACTTTTTTCACTTCGTCACTCAAGGTGTGTCGCGAAAAAAACAAACGTAAATACAAGCCAAAATTAAACGAGATGGCGTGTCCTTTCCAATGAGGAGAGTTTGAACGACGAGCGTCTACTACGTTCAAAAAAAGGTGATGTAACGAATTAGTTTCGGTATATAAAAAAAACAGCCAAACTAAGCAGCTCCTAATAGAATTTTGATGAATCAACTCCTTGATCCTTTTTATACTTTGTTGCCTATTACATTTTAATCGATATTCTTCACTGCTCTGTAGAATTTTGTAAGAATGTCGTAAAATGAACGGACAAAATTCTTCTAAAGGAAAGTAAATAGAACACATGACGCATGTAAAGGTATTTTGTTCTTTTGAAACAAAAATCTTGAAAAATCCGAATAAATTCCATGAAATCGGAGAATTTTGAAAAGACTATCCACTTGAATTAAGAAAGGTTTTATGACTTGGCCAAAGTCGAAAAGGTTGACTGTTTTATAAAGGAAGAAAAAGAGGAATTTTCCTAGGCTTAGTATTGAGTGTCCTATGTCATATGGGTAATTGGGTAGAAAAAGAATTTACTTAATAAGATTCCAAATAGCTTATTTGTTTAATACACGTTTATGAGGAGGCTATGAGGAAACTATCAATATTAGAATTTAAAAGGATACAACCTAGAGATGTTTGTATACAGTCAAAATCACTGTATAAATAAAGGATGCGATCAATAGGAAAATTTATTGCTGTCTTGACAATATTTCAAAAATCGCTATTGGTCTCTCCGAAAAGGATTCCGGACCAATAAAGGACACTTTTTTGTATGCAAACTCAATTCCCTCTCTTCTCGACAATCTCCTCATCGATGTAGGTATACTATATACTGAGAATAATTTAAAATAATTAACATTGCACAAGTTTGCAGCATCCAACTCAATTGTACGCATCCAAAGAATTCTTCAAATGCAATTACAAATCTTTTTTTTTTTTCATTACTTAATTGTTGGCATGACCCCGATTTATCTTATTTTTTTTAACCTCGTGATGGGTTCGAGATTTAAATTGCAATTTTTGTCGACTTGTACAAATATATTCACGTATCTATACTTAACTTTAATGGTATACGAAAATTGTTTAAAAAAAATCTACATCTATTCTTTTCTTTCTAATTTAATGCATAATTTCGTCGTCATTGTGTTAAAACAAAAAACAGATTAGTATTATATGTTGCTGATTTTAGCATAAGTCTCCTGTGTTCTGTTCTCGCTTTTTTCGCTATTTTTAGGATCTTATTCCGATTCTTAATTTGTTGTAAATTTTTTTTTTCTTCTGCACATTGGCGATAGATGCGTTTAAAACGTGTACTGATTCGCTTTACTTTTTATTCTGATCTAGAGACGATTTTACCACAACTTCCCACCCTGCCCCCCTCCCATTCGACTAATTCAAGTAGTAATGGCGCCAAGCTAATGCACAAGAATGAAACACCCCAGCCAATTTGTCATTTCCGAGAAAAACCTCCCTCGTTTTCGATATTGATGCTGCCGATGTTGAACAGAAATAGGCAGAAATAGCCACTTTTAAAGCTAACTTTCGGTAACATATCGAGTGAATTGGGAGGGTGGGTATATGTATAACGTAATCAAATTGTACTTCCACGTGTGTGTTACATTTCCATTTTAGTTTTAAACTTTTTTAAATAATTGAGCATTCAGATCCATGAAATGGAAAAATATCTCCAACTTTTTTAGCAATCTAGTTAAGGTTTCAAGCGATACTGTGGTTTTCGCATTTCAGTGCAAACAAAATATTGATGATAGAATAAATTTATAAGCAATATACGTGTGAATCGCAAAAAAATTTTCCAATATTAAAATCACGGTTTTTATCTGTAAAACTTGGATAGCCAGAAAAATTTGGAAAAATTTTTCGTCAACATTTTTTTTTTGTCAAATTCTTTTTTAATTAATGTTGAATAAAATAAAATTGCTGTTGGCGGGATGCGACGTCGCGGACTTAGCATTGAGCTTCATATATCCTAGCGAACAACCCAAAAATTCCACCAAATTGGTTGAAATATTGGATGATCTTGATGATGGTGTTCGTGAATCTGATAAGAATGTAAATAGAACTCATCTGCTCAGTGTTAAATCCTTGAGTAGTGATCCATTCATTCATTCCGCTCTGTTCACTATTTATAGTAATATTTTCAAAGCCAATATCAACTGAAAAATTCTTATAAATAAGTTATGTATAGAGTGGGAATTGAACCCACGACGTCGCCGAAGCATTGTTTACGAGACCTAGTACACTATCTCTTGACTACACCCGGCCTAATTATTGTAATTATTCCTCCTCACGAACAGGTGGATAGAAACATTGAGGATTACCCTCAGAAACGCAACGAAATCACCAGTACTTAAGATCAAGAGAAAAAAAACTAGACTTCTTGAATTTCATCTATTAAATCTTTTCGAACCCAATGATCTGTACTTTTAACTAAACAAAAACTTTGTATTAGAGATAACCAACGAACGCTATTATATTCCTTTAGATTTGATCACACATCCATGTAATGTGTGTGCATAAGAGCAAAAAAGTGATATAAAATAAAATCCTTTCAACTCTAACCCGAAAGGATCATCAATAAAATCCGACTCTTAAGTTTTTCTTGTTGTTTTTATTTATCTCTCCGACATTCGGTAGCAATGTTTTATTTGATTTATGGCGAAAAACCCAAACTTGGGAGCTACCGAGACGATATAAAGTTCACGGTAAGAGTTCGTTAATGGCTACGTCAGCAAACTACAAAACGGAAGTGGTTTATTTAGCTTTGGAAACCAGAAAATTTTTCTACATACTTGTACATGGATGTACAGGATGAAATAATTATCGAAAATGAATAAGGTCACGTATCGCATTCAGTTAGTTCTTACGAGTAGAAATTAATTGGTATTCGAGTTGGGAAAAACACTTTGATCTTGGTCATGAGTACTACAAAGTATTTGAGGACTGATAAACTTACGGCTATATAGTTAGGTTCAGTGTGTGCTTAAAAAATACACACACCTGTAGCACTCCCTTAATTTGAAGGTATCTTTACAAATTTGATCAAACAACAAACATTCGGATGCCAAAGTTCAACTTGTTCTCGATTTATGATTGGTGCTACCCGAAAAACATTACTTAAATTGAAGAGTTGTAATTCAAAAGGGTCTAAAAGTGCCAACATTTATTTTTTGTTGTGCTCTCTATAAGCAAGTCCCAATCAAATTCAAAAGAGTTTATGAGACAAACCTTGATGCTGTAGTTTCTATAGCTCTCAAAAGGTAGCTCTGGGTGTATCTCCATGGGTGTTGTTTGGGGTCTAAGTGCCATTTGCATCGTAATTGTCTCTATGAACAACACGAAAGCAAAGTTGGTAAACAAATATAAAACTTAAAATAAAACTTGGAAAAACATATTTGAATTCCAAGCCATTATAACACGAAACTTGATAAATAAATCCAAAACTCAAACCATAGCTTGACAACTGAATCACCGAACTAGGACAATTGCTCGAAATTGTCCAAAGCTAGTGGAAATACAGCAACTATAGGGCGAGCAATACTGGCCAATCTGTGAAAAACATTGCCAAATTGCCGAAACTAGCACGGTATTGTCTCGTATTGCTACATAAATCGCTCCACTAGTTTTGGCAATAGTTGTCGGGCAATCAATTGCTTGAAAAATTGCTCGTGTAAGAGAACCTTTAGTTACATTACGCAAAAAACTTGCATTTAATGCAAAAAGAGATCTCCTGGCATAATTCACAGGTTTGTACACATTTTTCTCATTTTCCTAAGAATCATATTTTTGGCAGTTACATCCTTTTAAATTTTAACTCTGCAATTGACGAAACTATTTATGCTCGAAGGTGGTAAAAATCTAGCAGTTTCTCTTTTCATAATGAAATAATCCAGGATTTTTTTGGAGTTGATGAAATGACGTTTTTCTTGGTATTTACAAAACTACGTTAACCTAGGTAATTTTAGCTGTTAAGTATTTTCCTTTTTAAGCACGTAAAGCAATTTATCGAATATTATTCCCACATACAACTAAACAAACCCATACAAATAAAACGAACTTATATTACAAGCTCGATAGCGCGCAACACCACCGTACACACAATAGTAAGAATTTGAATTAGTCATTTCTATAATCGGAAAACCTTTAACGCTTTAAGTAGCAACATAATGGGCTACCTTTTTCACTTTGAAAAGGGTGTAAGCGCTTAAGGATATGACGAAAGGTGTCAATGATAATGAAATACGCTCCTGGAAACGGATAATGATCAATAGAAGGAGCGCCAAGCTGTTTCGAACTTCTCCAATACTCTAGTGTAGGTTGGCCGACGTAAAAGCTACAGGATTTTATTCGTTGTTGTGGAAGGATGTGAGTATGAACGTAACGAATGGGGTCAAGGTTGTTGTTGATTTCATTCTCCGTTCCAATGAAGTGCGCATACCGGGCCGTCAAAGGAAATTATGTATCCTACCGGCGTTCTTATTAAGCGAAAGAGAATAATAAATGAGATATTATTCAATCAGAGGTTATAACAAAGAGATATATTCGCCTGAAAGGACAGCGTACTTGCCGTCAAGCTAACTAAAATGTAATTAATTTCAATTGAATTTTCCTTAAAAAAAAGCCAACTTTTCCGCTGGGCATTGTAATTTGTCTGCAATCACTTAGTCGTCTATTAATCTTGAGTCTTCAACCGGAATCATCATGGTTGCTGACTTTTCTTTACTATTGCAATGAACCTCATTGCTCAAGGAATAAGGATGGTTTGGATGGTATATACTAGAGTCAACAAGTAGTAGCAATAAATCTCTCTTCTAACACATCTGAGACCAGGATACAAAGGACAAAGCTGAAAGTAGTTCATGTATGTACTCATATTAGCAAAGCTTTGGATGTTTCTATACCCAGGCCTGTACCGTATCAGCAAGACACCATATATTATTATAATTGTATGTCTTATGTCCTTAATGGAAATATGAGGAGCATGGGGAAGAAAAACTGGTTCAGCTTTATTGCGTCGCCTGTGAATTGTGCGGTGCGGATGAGCATCAATGGAGAGCTGGATAAAAGAGACTTTCGAGTATAGTACGAGTATGATGCAGCATTATTGGTATGTCTTTGAATATATCAACAATATTGTCTGTTGTTTGGAGATTAGTAGGATGGCGATTAAACATGTTTTAAGTATGTAATTTATACATCTACATGTAGATGATGATGATGCGGTCATATAGGGCAGGCTACATTTACAGTATCTGAATTTCAACGAAAAAGACCAGTGTTTTTTATCAAAATTTGCACGAACTTTAAATAACTCTCACACCTTTATTTGCATTACACAGGTAAGTAGAATACAACAGAGATTTTGTCAAAGATTTTCATTTGAAAAGTCATAAAATGTTTTGTTTCTAAATAACAAAAAAAGCTCAATTAAATAAGAATTAATTTTGACAACAAATAATAACGTAATAAAGAAAGGGGCCAAAAGGCACCATGGGGTTTAAAAATTTAATAACTTTTTCGTTTATATATTTTTTTTTTTTTCAGATTCCGAACTGAGCAAAGAACCAGAATAATAGAATTTTATTATTTAAATCAGCGATCAATTTAAATCCAATGGTGACCAAATTTTTCAACCAAATGTGGGTCTACTATTATATTCATGTTAATTTCAAATTGTTTGCTAACTTCTTCTGACTTCCAGGTCGCTACATCAAATCCGGATCGACGGACTAGAAATGACTAGGAATACACCACCGAAGACTGACACAAGGGTTCCAGAACATTAATGCTTTACTTAGGAGTACAATTTGACTAAGATGGAAATAAGAAGGACGAAATTCAGTGAAGAATTAAGGAGAAAGCTGAGCTCCCTGGGCATACGGATACGCTAATGTAATTTACTTGTACTAATGAAGCTAAAACAAAGGTAAAGTATAAAAACTCACCTGGGCCAAATATAAACACCGGACACCTCGAAACCATAGTTCCACGTACCGGCATAGGCTCCTTGATGTTTTGGTCCCGTACAAACACCATGACCGTGCGCTTTGCCCTCTTCCCAACCGCCGCAATATGTTCCGCCGTCGTCAAAATCGAACCGGCCGCCATTGATTTGTGCTCTTTTGGCGGCCGTTCCGTATGCTTCGGGCGGTGATTTTATCGAAGGCGGCGGTTGCCCCGATGCTATCGACCCATTTTGATGACTAAGCGATCCTTGAGGTTGGAATCCTTGCTGTTGCTGCTGCTGCTGTAGAAGTTGTTGCTGTTGAAGTTGCTGTTGTGATGAACGTTGCTGCAGATCCGACGACTGTGGCTGTTGCATGTTTCACTTGATGTCACCCGGTCCAATACAAGTGGGTGTTAAATGTTTCGTTGAGCTTTTTAAGCTTGACTTGTTTTCGTAACACTTTGATTTTGACAATTTCTTGCATTTAAATTATTTTTTTAATTCTTTAATTTTGTTAGCCCTCGTTATAATTTTTTTTTTGTTTATTATTTCGTTTGGTATTTTTGCTTTGGTTTGTTTTTTTTTTGTTATGTGTGCGTATGCGACTTTTGACTATAGAAAGTCATGTCGAAACACACACAGTCTCTACAGTATGCATTTTTGAAATGTAATTAACGGCTGTTGAAGAAATTTCAAAAAATGTTTGAAAATAGTTCGATGTACCTACAACATTTAAATTAACTACTTCTGTTTCAGTGACGATAATTTAAATACGAAAACTATAACTTTAAATTGCCTCTACATATTATCCTGACATTTTTACACTTATGTGTATTTAAGAATTACCCGTATTTAAATTGGCACAGCAAGTCACACAATATGTGTTCTTGCTGGCGGGTTCAAGGTATCTAACAATTGAAAATAAAGTGCTTTCTATATTTCTTTCTAGAAGAGATATGACATTCAAACATTTTGATATTTTTAAAATATTTTCTAAACAGAATAAAATTCAGCTAAAAAAATTTATAGAATTATTATAGCAATTTCATTCTATAGATTATAATAATAATCCCTTAATAATAGCCGCAGAGAATTAACAAAGATTGGATTAGACTGCATGACATCAAATATTTGATCACAAAAATTGCGTCAAATTTTCAGGTCTAAAAGCGATTATATGACATCAAATATTTGTTCAAAATTAAAATAATTTGACAAAGTAGCACAGTCTTACACAAGGTGAAACATTATAATCAAATTGTTCTCCTATGTCCTACAGAAGGAATTATAGTGACACTGGAAGGAAGCATCATCCAAAAAACCTTAAGTAAAGAAACAAAAAGAAATGGACCAATCTGTCCACCTGTTGCATTCATTCCTTTTCCTTTTTTACATACAATGTATATTATGAGATGATCAAGAAACTATTTTAATTTTTTTTTTTTTTTTGAATATCCAAACAAAATTTATAAAAAGGAGCCACTTGTTGCAGTTTAATGTGTTTTTCATATTATAAAAATGATTTTTTTTTAATTCTACAGTAAATACGATTAAAGTTCAACCTTTTGGGATCTACAAAAACATACACGGTCAACCCAGTCTTTTATTTAGTAGATTTGCCAAAATTACCTATTAAATTTTACGAGAGTTCAAACTCAAGGAAAAGAAAAGAAAATTCGACACGAAACAGTTTGTCTAATAGATTTAATGGTATAGAGTTATGACGAGCACATATGTACAGTACACCTTACTATCCCCGTCGCTAAATTTACTTTTAGGCTTCGTTAAAAATAGCCTCGCGTATATTCCGAGGCGGAGGAAAAGCGCTTGCACAAAAATTTCAACAAGGAAAATTCTCTCGCTTACGCTCAAAAAAGCAGATCAAATAAGCAACTTATAGTGAAAGAAATTCGTGTGAGTAATATTTATATGTATATTTTTTTTAAATCCCAGTCCGGAGAAAAAAGGTAATCCTATTTTTTATTTTTTTTAAAAAAAAGTAGCCACGTTTATAACAAACTTTGCAATAAATTTAAAACAGTTTAAAATTTTAGACAAATTTCGATAAACTAAAAATTGTCAAAGAAACAGAAATAGTTAATGATATTAAATATTGAGATTAAATTTTTTTTAAATCGTTTTGCTGTGTGCAACAGATATACACATGTCTAAAGTTCAACACTATTTTAATTAAAAGAATATGGTAGAGTTTATATGTGTGTTGCGTTATAAGAATTGAGAGCCCCTTGAAGACGATTTTAGAACACCATTTAATATCACGGCCATTACACTCAGTTGTATTATTTCGTTCGGATTTTTATTTTTATTTTTTACTATACTTCATTCTTTTTTAAACCGGATTAATTTCTAAACTATCACTTTTATTTTGTATTGTTAAAAATCTTAATAAGTGGGTGGTTATAATTTTTTTTTTTATTTCTTCTAATTTAAACTTTTCTCCAACTGTCGCGAAACACGTCATAATTATTTTATGTTTGTTTTAAATTTTCGATCGTACATAATCAATTTAAAAAAATAAAAATAATAATTGCACTTTGCGAGAAACATCCTTCAAAATTTTGTTAATAGCTTTCACTTGATTTTATCTTTTTGATCAAAATTAGAAATTTATGTACATCCGTTTTTATTAATTTTTAAGTTTATCTCATTTTTCACACAGTTTCCACGGTATTTAAAATGGTTTAGTAAGTATTATTATAACTTCTTCTTTTTTTTTGTGAAAAACTACTTTACGGAATTTGAAAAGTTCGGTGCTAATAAATTACTTTGAAAATAAATCCGATTTTTTGCCTAAATGTATTTGAAAAAAAAAAAATGCGATAGTATTGGACGAAGAAAAAATCCGATTTTTATATATGCGGCTCGAAATTGGATTGGACCTCGGCAAAAACACACTGAGCGAATTCGGGACAACCTTAGACGACGTCCATTTAGCCACATGCCATCGTCTTAGATTCTCGAAGTTGTACACTCTCTGTGTAGTACCGGTCTACTATTCGGGGAAAATTTAAGAAAAATTTACATACATGTATAAAGTTTGAGATCTGGCTAAAAGAGTTCTGGTCGAATTTTTCAGATCTCTAGAGAAAATGTGTGGTTTTTTTTTTAATTTAACTTAGTATATATCGGTTAGGACTAGCTGAGAACTGTTTTCCGTTCGTTAGGAAGCTGCGGGAAAGTATGTTCGTTCGGTACAGTAATGTTGCCACTCGCGCTTTCTGTATATTATAAATAAAATGCGCCCAGCTTCTTGGGGCAATATACTTCTAGAGATACTATGTAAGTATGCAGAGTAAGTAAATTTCGAATACTGTGTGCTCGAAGAAATTTTTTGAATTTTTTTTGGTGAATTTCTTCGCCTGTTTCGCGAATTCGTTTCGGCTGTGTAGGTATTGCGATCAGTCAACGGATAGTTGATTTCATGATTCCTATCCAACATAATGTATTATTCTGTTCATTCCTTGGGTCAGGAAAGTGATTGTCGCTGCCAAAATGTAAAAGACAACTTGTTTTATGGGATATAGAAGGTGGCCAGACAAAATAAAAGGAATGTGTACTGCTTGAAGCAGGTCATGAAAATCGCATGCTTCGGTTCTAGGTAGGCCCATTTTACACTTTCTATACTTGCATTGCGTTTCGATTTTAATTTCCTAATTGGATACATTATTCTGTTATTAAGGGGGGAGGGGGGGGGGGGGCATCCAGTGTGACTGGTTAAAAAAATTGGCATTAATTGCATCGAAATATATGTAGTATATATGACTAAGTGATTTTCTGATATTCGAAGCAGTTCGGAAGTTATAGGCCGTTATATTCCCTAAACTCCTGTTTCAGTTTAGTCTCGTTTTCCTCAAAACGTTATTTTTCCAATCGGTAGACACGATATCTCGAAAACTACCGAACGAATTCCTTTGAAATTTTGTGAACTTATTCAGTACACTTTGCAAATTAAAATTTTGATTTGAGCTGAAAAAGTCGTAAAAAAAAACACCAAAATTAACGATAAAGAGTTCAACAAGTTTGCAAAAATTCACTTTTCAATATATTTTGATAATCCTAGTTCTGAAACTAGTTCAAACTTCACAGAATAAAATGCTGTTTAATTTTTTTTTAAATAAGCAGAACGCCCGCAATCGTGACTACCGAAAAAAAAGGTTTTTTTGAAAATGAGTGGCTAAATTGCCATGTTACCAGTCGGGACCTCAGCAATGAGCGACAATTTCGAGCTGAAACAATTGTAAAATGTGCTCAAAGCATGGAGAAATCTGTGGTAAAAATTTCACAGTTGTAACTTTATTTAGTTCGCAAAAAAATCCCAAAAGCGTAAAAAAGAACCTTCACACGGGATGATCCCCTTAAGAGCAATGGGATACGCTCCTAATCCAGAAGTAGTTGATTTTTTTTCATTTCCTTCAAGAAAAGGCAAAACAACTAAGTGCCTTCAGTAAAAGTACTGTTGAACTGGACTTCCAGAAACTGAAATTTACTATTCGTGAATTTGATTCCAAATCTTCAAGACCTGGAATTTTACTCGTGTGCTAAAAAAAATAATGAAGCTTTATCTATAGTTTTATAAAATGCCAGACTGCAATTAAATCGTTATTTTCACTGCAGATTTTTATTATAAGACTACAATTAAATCTGTAAATAGATTCTATTTTTTTCAACAGCGTCTGAAAACTTCTATTGATTAGCAACAACAACTTTAATACTATGAAGAATTTGGAATTAAATGTATTTTTTTAAAGAAGCTTTTAAAATATTTGAACTGAAAGTGTACTTTTGTTTTTTGGAATAGCACACTAAAATACTGATTGGTCCAGGCTTATTCAAAAGAGTCAAGCCGATATGTACCCTCAACACTATTTTGTTTAATTTTTGAGTAATCATTTGGAGAAATAAAACAAAATTCTTTAACAGGCTGGGCGCAATATTATTATTTCCCAGGGTAAGTCCACGAAGCAGATAAAGTCGGGATGCGGTAGAAGTGTCGATCACACTGCCACTTCTGAAATAAAAATGACGATATTGGGTCATAGTTCAAGACACGATCAAAGTCGAAATCTAACACAGGTTGTTTCGGGGCAGGCACCCTTTAAAAGGTTAAACGAGAAAGCTATTTGGAAAGTGATTTTTTTCACCGAAATAGCTATAATAACTTTCGTTATCTTAGGCAAACATTTAAGTAATTATGATTAAAAATTAGCAGCCCTTTTATTTTATAAAAGTAATAACCAATTTGATATCTAATCAGATAAACTGCCCCCATCTACAATTTTATTCACATGAACTGAATTTCATCTTTCCTGTGTGAATTCAAATTTTTTTTAGACTTTTTTTGGAGTAATTTAAGGTTTTCGTCCTTTTCAGGTATTTGATCATATTTAAGATAAATGAAATTATAAGCATATTTTTCTACATCCTCCATCCTTTTTGCAAATTTGTATTTTACGTTATCCGAGAAATTTTCTTATATTCCAAATTCTGAAATACGGGCGGACACACGGACATTATTGTTTATTTTTTATTTTTTTTGGAAATTACTAGTCCTAATAAGCTCAGGTATGGTTCTGATTGTATTTTTGAGTTCTTTTAGGTTCCAAAGAGTCCGCAAGAAGGGAGTTTATGGCTTAAGTACTTTGGCTTTGAAGTTTGCACGGCCAAATTCAAATCTTAACTAAATCTTAATACCTGTATTGAAATTGCAGAACCTACATTCTTACAAGTTTTACACTTCTCAATCTATTTTTGCGGTCTTGAGTAATAAGGACAGAAATTTCAGGAACTACTTTTGTTTTTAGACACCAAGAAATTATATGATTAATTCTATTATTCCCAATCCGACTAAGGACAAGCACGACACTGAATGTGTTTTCCACTTGTTGAAACATCAGCAGTAACGTGCTGTGCGTCTTTTATTAGCACCAATTGAATTCTTTCCACATATTTACTAAGCCGGAAACCCAACGGAAATAATTGCCAAATTAATTAAAAAAAAATCTCAAAACGATCGGAATTTAGATTCCTTATGATTTTCCTCGCTCTGAATAAACAAACGGAAAAGCGTCGTCAACACTAACACAATTCGATTTTCGTTATCATAATAAACGTGAAAAAGTCATATTTGCGATATTCGTATCGTGAAAGAAAATTTCCTCACACATGTAAGAGTACGTGCACCAATAGAAAGGTATGTACCCACCGCGCTATATCTCTCTTTATATATATATAAAAAACACACAATTTTCTTTTCTAGGTCGACGCGTAACAAAATTACATCTATAAATTTGTAAAACAGCGCGCGCGTTTAAAGTTCGTTTTCGGAAAATCGTCTCGCTACTGAGCCATACGGTTGGGAAACTCGACAATTTAAATCACACGCGGAATATATGACTCAATCCACATATTTTCATACCAATAAGACCAATAAAACCAATGAAAAAAAAAAGATTACTGTGTAGCCCGGAAAATTGTTCCTGGGAAATTGCTACTGATACGCCACTGATATTTGTCGAGACTCAACACATCTTCACATTGACTCGAACGGCACAAGAAAATGCAGAGAAAAACAACAAAACAGATTTTTTTTAATTTTTTTTCCTTCTCGAAAAGGAAAACTCGGGGAATTTTCACTTTTTTCTCTTGCCCCGAATCGTCTCAACACTTTGCAAGGATATGGAACTAGTAAAACACCAATTTAACGGATTACGCGAACAAAAATTCTGGAAAAAGTTTCCAACTTGTTTAAAATTCTTTTCGGGAAATTCTTGATTTTTCCCATGTTAAGAATTATACAGTAGCTACCTAGGTTTCTTTAAAGGTATGCCAGGAAACTGTCAAAAAAAAAAAAAAGTTGACGAGAAACGACGACTGACACCGCGACACTGAACTGTTTTCCACCGTGAGGAAAATGCGAGTTTTCATTGAGAAAGGACTGCACGTCAGATACTATGAAACGTGTACCTATACACTGCGGAAAATTCAGTCATCGAATATCTACACATCTATACGGCTACTTTTCGTATTTTTACATCATACATTTTCGAACTCGCTCTCATGTTCGCTCGATTTTCCGCCTGTACCGGGACATATGCAATATTCGAAAGAAAAATTTCGGAAAAAGCACGCAGTTCGAATGAGACGCGCTTTCCCAACAGAGAGCTTTCCCTCCCCAAGGAGCCGTTTTCCGTTTGCCACTTGCAACCTGATACCTACGATACGCTCCGGTATGTACGTTGAACATGAGTACGGTGGGTGGAAAATTGTTTGCAGGTAGATACATCAGGTGGAAAATTCATAGTTTATTAACTGTAACGAAGGAGCACACATTTTTATATGGGAAAGCTTTCGATAATGTGGTCTTCTAGAGTTAAGAGTTATTTTGTGGGACATGTTCTTTCATAAATTTGAATTAAATGTTTTGATGGTATTTTCTTTCTATATACAACAAGCTATTCAATTACGGTACAAGCTCGCTAATCCCCACCACTATAGAAATCAAGAACCCGGCGGATTACAGAGTATACGTTCAAGATGCGAAAGTAAATAAGAATATATGAAGAGGTACTTTCGTCATAAATGGCGGGCTATTAAATACAAAGAACCGGCGGATTGCTGAAGATTTTAAGATTTCCGAGTTATAAGCTCCCTGTTGAGTTTTGTCCGAAATAATAACTTGACTGCGCACGGAAAAGTTTTACTAAGGTTGTAAGGCTAAGTACGGCGTATATGAGTGCCTTATTTCGTTGAACCTACAGGTAAAGAATTATGTACCTCTAAATCGGTTTAATTTGCATTATATTAAAGAAAAAGAGTTGATAGTTCGCTTATTTTTTATTTGTTTGAGCATACTTTCTTTGTTCGCTTGCTGCCGAAGAATTAATTTTTGTTTCCTCTTTTATAGGATTACAAACAGAAAGGGATTACAATAAAGGGAATATAAAAAAGGGGATATAGGAAAATATACAAATTTTTAGAAGAAAAAGGATTTGAGTAATAAAGTAATTTCGGAAACAACAGAAATAAAATAGAAGGAAAAACTCTACAAGCGGGACATCAAAGAATATTTTTTCGGCGAAGATCCGCCCGTATATGCATACGATAAGTCGTGGTTTTATGACGATATGTATCGATTTCTTTTCCGTCATGGTACGAAACAGTTCCTTTAATTAGAAAGAAACGATCGCAACAAAGTCCGATTTTACATTATTATTGCTGTAATTGAGAGAATACATTACTAAAATTTTTATTAATCCTTTCGTTTAGTTTAATTTAGTTTTTAGCCAAAGTCGGGATGTTTAACAAGATATAAATAAAATGGCTATTGTATAAATATCCAGTGAAGGGTCTTGAAAAGTGTTCTGGTCGATTATTCTCTATGATTTCAACGCTAGAAATGTTGTGGCCTAGTCCTATTTAACATAAAAGAATATGAACAGAAGGACTAAATTGTGTATTTACAAAACGATTAAGGTCCGTTCCTGCGATCGTCAGTTAAATTCTAACCGGAACTTTAACAGCAAGTTTTGTATGAAAATATGTCAGTTAAAGTTCCAGTTAGAACGTAACTGACGATCGTAGGATAGGCATGTGTTACTATACGTAAGTGAAACGCGGAGCTCCTGAAAAGTTGTGCCCTTCGAACTCAATAGCTTCTACAAAAGGGAGCATAAATTATTATCAAGCTTCGAAAATTGTAGAAGCCAAGTTGCAGGATTTCCAGACGAATTCTGACCGATAAAGAACAGCAAACGGAGAAACTATGGAATGTGTTGATGGTGACAGAGATCGCTACTATGATTTAATCAATGGAAAAGATTAAATAGGAGTATTCTACGTTTCATAAACCTAAATTTTATTGTTCTTCAGTACTCAGGATAATTGTCTGCCCTTGGCGTACGAAGGCAAAAGGATATCTAGTGACATTATAATCTTGTATAGGAATGGAAAGGTTGCTTGATATGCGAATCTCGGATACATATTAAAATATTGTTATTGTATGCTCCTTCAGTGTTAACTCACTGTGAAGGATTTTATGCAAGAAGAGTTTGTAGGTTTAAATCAGAGAGCCAGTTTTATTTAAAGGAATACCACTCTTCTATAGACTTTATTAGACGGACCTGTGTTGAAGTGATTCAATGTTCTTAAAATGAATTACGAATTCCAAAGAAGCGATAGACTAACTGTGAACAAACTTATGAACAATAGATTGGCTTTGTGAAAAAATGCCAGTAAAATCTTTTGTATTTCTCAAAATTAAAGTACTCTTTAAAAGGGTTATTGAGGATTATTGTTGTTAGATTCGCAACAATAACCTTTGCTTGTTTTTGTACAGAGCGAAAGTAATGTGTACGAATAATCTTCTCAGCTAGATTCTGATTGAGGACCGAACTTTTATATCTCCCAATATTACTGATACTTATTGTTTACTTCTGTTTTTTTAGTAAACATAAAACTGTGTACAGCTTATTTTGAAATTCATAACGATACGTTCGTATACATTTAGTTAAAGTTCCAAAAACATCTCGCGACGTATTATCGACCAGCTGAAACAGCAAATATAATACGATTGCTGAGCAACTTAAAAAAATCGACAAAAACAACAGCGAACATACAGCATAGAATTGCATCATCGCCACAAACATCAAATTGCCTCATACTCGGTTCATTTAAAGCTAAGTTAGACGTAGTTCGTTACGAACGACATTGTTTGTCTCAATTCTTAAATGGCACCAACAAAGTAATGGAAAAAATACTATACCTACACCATATTCGATATTCTCCGTTAAAGCCCCGTAACAACGTCATACCGACCGACATGTTGATGTTATTTTCGTCGTCGTCTGCATTTTGTTTGTTATAGCGACAGAACAGGCTCGCATTTAACTTTGCTATGAGGAAATGTATATCAGCTCTATAGGGAAGCGGGTATGATACCGCTCCATTGTTGGTTCTCGTAATGTTCGCGTTGCGCTGTTTACTCGTACCTCGTCGTTTTGCTGTGTGTATTGTTGCCGAGGTTATCTTCCCAACTTCCCAATACTTAACCGAAGGTGTGCTCTGTCGTGCTGCCTTTGCTTGCTTGCTGTGTGTTCTCTGTTCTGTGCTGCGCTGTGTGATGTTGTTGGGTCATTTTCTTATCGGGGCTCTATTAACTCGTCAGCACGGATTCCGGGGAGGAAAATGTGAGGCGACATGTGTGTAATAAAAAAATGTTTCCCAAGTACACCCGAGACCGAACCGGACTATGTTAATGTTTACAATGCTGCACGAACAGGAAAACAATAAACGTCACAGCCTATGAAATGGAACTATGTAGCTTGTAGATTTTTCAGTTGGAATGAATTACCCAGGCCAATAGCTCAACGATATGTAGCGCTAGCACTCTGTATCAGAGAGAATAACAATCTTCGTGTCGTGTCGCTCTATCATCGTTTCCATGTTGTATGTGTGCTAATACATCTTTGTATCTGACGATTTGGACGGGGCTACAAAACCCTGAGTTGGAAGTTGGTTTGTCATTTGTGTGTTGCTTGCTGATTTTAATAGTGCGCGTGTTGTTCATAGTTCGATTCGATCTGAAAAAAACAAGTGGATAAAATCATTCTGAAACGCAATTGAATTATTCAGGCAGTAAAGTCAACATAAAATTCAATGAAATGATGCAAATAGACGAGGATTTCAACATTAAATTTGTGACTATTGTGAAAAAGCACAAGTGCCTGTACGATAAAAAGGTTCCCGAATACCGTAACAAGGACGAACAGGAGAAGTCTTGGATTGAAATCGCCCAGGAGGCGAGAGAAAGCAGTAAGTTTAAGACAATATATTTTTTTAGATATATATTTATGCATTGTAATTAAATCCTGTAATTCGACTGCTGCAACATTGTCAAGTGTAAAAAAAAATTTAGCCAAGTGGTGTAATCTGTAATGCACCATTGCATTCAATCAATATTCGAATTTGTCAATGTCCGACTTAAAATTGGAGAATATATGCGAGATGAGGTGTAGTGTAAAAAGTGCGTTGTGCGAACGCGTGATATTAAATCAATGCGGACGTAATAAAAGGGGCAATTGTTTACTTCAGTGTGTACAGTTGTCAACAAAAGTTCTTCTTCTTTTCTCGTTATCTTCGTCTTCATATCATCAGGTTCAAAAGTGTAAATAGTATACATACAGACAACAATACACTAAACGTGAATTGAATTGAATATAAAATATTTGTTTCATAACAGTCTGATAAATAAACAGTGCCTTTGGACTTTATTGTTATTAGTCATTGTTTTTTAGTAAGATACTTGCTAGGGACTGCTTTCTATTTTTTAAGAATTTGAATTTAATAAAATATTCTAAAACAATATAATAATTTTGCTTTTCAAAATTGGAGATCTTGAGGGGCTCAGATGATCCTGAATATAGAGGAGCTTTTTACTGAATACCTGTGGAGATATTGATATTCAAATTTCTTTTAAGGTACAGGAAAAAATATTACGATCTTTTTGCTCAATAACATCCAAGACATATCCTTGCTTGAATCCAGAATATCCAGTACCCTAAATCCCTAAGAACTGGTCATTAGAACTGTTTTAGAGATGAGATCTGGACAGAAAATATTCTGCCCGCCCTTGAGGACGATTCGACAAAGTAAAGTTGGTCCTGTTTGGCGTAGATTTTCGATGGATTGTAGGACATACACAGTGCGACAAGTAAGTTTCCATGCTGGCCATGGAAAACCCCATTAAAAAAAAATAATCTGGATATTTTACAAATTTTTTTTATTCAAAATATACTCCTCTCAGTTTCAATACACTTTTTGCAGCGATTCAAGCGCATGTTCTAGTTAATTTTGTGGAAGTGCCTCTAGTTGTTTTAATGGTCGAAATATCATTAAAAAACATCCTTTCAACTTCAATTTCAATATTGGGAATAGTGAGAAATCGCATGGAGACAATACGGCGTATGATTCAACACACAGACTTGATTCCGAGTCAAAAATTGACAAACAATGAGTGAGGTGTGACTCGGTGCATTATCGTGTTCACTGAATCAAGATATTCGGGTCGGATACGACGGATTCTGGACATCACACGCTTCAAAACTTAAAAATGAAATGCACCAGTAATTGTCTGGCCAGTTGGAATGAACTTCCTTTGGACAATTCCTTTGCTATCGAAGAATGAGCATTGTTTTGATTTTTGATAGAATTTTCAACTTCGACAAAAAAGTTGTTCTTGATGAACTGTCATAACTTTGCTATCTATCGACAGATTTAAAAAAAAAAGAAGGTATTACCGGGAAGAGTAGGGTCATAGCTTTCAAATGCCGGTCTGTATACATATGGTCCTATCAGGTCAAGTATCGGAATTTTGTTGTTGCACTGTGTATTGTAGTGGGAATAATTTCGTGGACGCGCTCAAGGTAAAATACCACTCGATTTCGAAATCCTTTCAATATCGTAGCAGGTTTTCTTTGGTAGTTTCGGTTTCTTCTGCAGTAGCGTCAATTAAAATGCCGAACTAAATCAAACCGGAGTTCATACATCAATTTTTTTAAATTACTTTACGATTTTCAGATGTTCTTTATTTTGTAGTTGATTCAATTTTCTCGAAGAAAATACAATTTCCAATGTTTTTTTTCTTATACTTAATTCAGCAAGCCAGAGTCATAATGTTCTTAATAAACTTCTTTTATTACCGCATAACTCTTAGTTCCTAGTGAAAATAATAATAACAAAAAAAATGATTTTAATTATAAAATTTAACGGTATTTTTCAATTTATTTTACAGTATCGCATTGTAAGGAACGTTGGAGAAACTTGCGGGCATGTCTGTCGCGGTACATAAAACAACAGAACAGTGTCGACCCGCAGCACAAACCATATTATCTAACGGAGCATATGCAATTCCTTTTGCCGTTCCTTAAATCCCATCGACAGCTATCGAACGGCGGCTACAGCAATTATGAATTCAATTCCGAAATGAGCTTGGACATAAAAACATCCGATCAGGATGATACGAACGATCACGTTTACAATCCGTTGGAACAAAAGTATCCAATGGTCTTACCAAATCAAAGCTTAAGTGAAACCGATTCGACGCCATCGATCAATTGCGTACCCGATGTTCATGTCCAAATCGGTGCTCCCGAAACGGAACCCGAAGTTCTCTTTATGACATCGACAGAACGAATACAACGCGAAAAGAAACGAATTAAATTGGAATATCCGCATACGGCTGTAACGGCATCGCAAATGTACGCCGAGAATTCCGATATGGATTTTTTCCGAAGTATTTTGCCTGATATTCAGGAAATGAATGCCCAACAGAAAAGGAAATTTAAAATTGGAGTCTTACAGTTAGTAGACGAAGTTTATGTTAAGTATCCGGAGAAGAGAACGGCACTGGGTCCGGCCGTGGAAGCTAATGGTTGGCCTAGGAATCCATAGAATCTTTATTTAAGAGTTATATATTCGTTTTTTTTTTATTTGTTAAAAATTAAAGAGTTTGAATAAATATTAAGTTGACGCAAATTATAGAAATTATATTTTACTTAAAAAAATCTCTTTATCGATATTATTCTTACAGTAACAAATGCTGCAACTTAAATCAAGGTTTACATTTCACAAAAAACTGCTACTCGCGAACAAGGGAAATTTTTTTCCCCGTAAAAACAAAGAAAGGCACTTTGTGACTTATATTCAGTTCTAAAAAAAATATTGATCGCTCAACACGAATAAATACGATTTGTCATTGCTCTTTCAAGACGTAAATAACAAAAAAATAAAGTAGAAATGCAATAATTAAGTGATGGTCGCGTGAAAAATTTACAATTTCGCCTGACTTGGTGACTTGTGGAATTTCTTCGATGGATCCTTGGCCATATCCAAAAGTGTCTGTGCCGGTTTGAATGGAGCACCGTACAAATCGGCATACGTTTGCATTTTGTTCACTAATTTCGACGCGGAATATTGATCCACCCAGCGGAATGGTCCGCCAGTGAATGGTGGGAAACCAAGTCCGAATACAGCACCGACATCTCCTTCGAGCGGACTATCGAGAATTTTCTCTTCTAAACATAACACAGCCTCGTTAACGAATCGCGAAACCATACGCATTTGCATATCTTCGACCGAATTAGCACCCTTTGATTGAAGCGAATATTTTTGGCGAATAATTTCCAGTGCGCCTTCGTTCACTTCCCGGCTTCCAGCACGACCTTTATTCTCGTACAGGTAAATGCCTTTGCCCGATTTACGACCCATGAAACCGGCCTTTACTAAATCGTCCATTACGCCCAGATCCCCGCCACTCAAACGTTCGCCGAATGCCTGCAACATAAAATATCGGAATACAAAACTAGATTCAAAGAGATATTAAACACGACAGAACACAGAACCAAGATGCAACCAAGAAAATGAAAGATGATGATGATGAGCTGGAGAGTGTTAAGGAATGAAAATACCGAAGCCGAGAAAAATTAGGAATATACATTTGCACATGCAGAAATTAAAAACAAAGCGAAGCCAAACAAAAACTTACTTTGGCCAAATCAACAGCAATATGTGCACCGACATCCAAACCAACTTCGTCAGAAAGTGTTGCTGCTCCGACTGGAAAACCGAACGATTTTGTCATTTTATCCAAGTCTTTCGGGTCGACACCTTCTTGTAACAGTCTGCCAAAAATAAGTAAGCCCTGAATAATAACGAATTTTCCAAAAACAAAGTTCACAAACCTTATAGCTTCCGAGAGCATAGTCGATAAAATCCTAGTCGTATAGAATCCAGGTCCATCGCCGACCGTAATTACAACTTTGCCTTGCTTCAAGCCGACAGCAACAGCAGCCGCAGCAGTATCTTTCGACGTACCGGGATGTGTGATTATCTCCAACAACTGCATCTTATCGACCGGCGAAAAGTAATGCATTCCGATAACCTTTTCGGGTCGCGAACTACCAGCAGCAATTTTCGTAATCGGAATTGCACTCGTGTTTGTTGCAATAATGCAATGTTCAGGAATGACAGCTTCCAATTCCTTAATGACCTTGTGTTTAATTTTGATATCTTCGAAAACTGCTTCGATCACGATATCGGCATCTTTAAATTCACTGTAGCTCAACGTCGGTATTAAGTTCGACATAATCTTATCACGTTCGAGAGCATTGATTCGTTTGCGTTTGATTGCATTCTGCAAGCCGTTCTGTACTTGTCCGATACCGCGACCCAGACCCGCATCGTTTGTATCTTTCATTACGACCTGATAGCCTTTATCGACACTGACTTGAACGATACCGGCTCCCATCAAGCCAGCGCCTAAAACAGCGATTTTTTTAATTGGTTTTTGCGGTTTACCGAAACGATTCTTTTTGCATTCGGTTTGACCACGAAATAGACCGATCAAACCTTTCGATTGCGGCGTCATGGCCAATTCGCCGAAACCGATACGTTCGGCTTCGTATCCGGCAACAGGTCCTTTATCGGCTCCAGTTCGGATTACATCCAAAATCTGTCAATTTTAAAGTTATTACGCGATTATTATTACGCTATTAAGTGTTTAATTATGCGCTAAATTACCTTGAGAGGAGCAGGATATAATCCGCCCGACAGTTTCATAACCTGTTCCTTAGCCTTGCCGAATACTTTGTCTTTTACCCAGTTGAAGTCCATGGCGTAGTTCATAACTTTTTCGGTGAGACTCTTTTTATTTCTATCGATCTGTAAAAATCAAATCATTTTTTCACACAATAAAAAATATAGCCGAATAAAACTCACCTTCAATTTTCCCGAAGCAATATCCTTGGCAACACCAACCGCAACATTTTCCAAATATTCCATCGTGTTCGCTTCAGCCGTTTGCAATCCGGGTCCAAGCGGAGCTACAATCAAGTCAACAATTCCTACACGTTTGGCACGATCAGCTTTTAGTGTTTTACCGGTAAGTGCCATATCCAAAGCGTTAGGAATCGAAGAAAGTTTCGGCAAACGTTGTGTACCGCCACCGCCCGGCAATAAACCAAGCATAACTTCCGGCAGACCTAGCCCGGTTTTCTTATCTTTCGTGGCAATTCTGTAGTGACATGCCAACGCCAATTCCAATCCTCCGCCCAAGCAAACACCATTTATTGCAGCAACAATTGGTTTCGAACTGCGCTCCATTCGATCGAACATAATTTGAGCTCCGTGCGAGATGGCAGTCATTTCTTCGGCTGTTTGGCATTTTTCTAGCATGCCGATGTCGGCACCGGCAACAAAACATCCAGGCTTGCCGGAAATAAGCACCGCTGAATTTACGGCTGAATTTATTTCCAGCTCTTTTAGAACGGCTTCGAATTCGGCACTGACTTCGGCGCCCAGCGAGTTAACTTTTACATTCGGCGAATCGATTGTTACTACGAGGACACCATCAACGATTTTTGTTGATGTGTGCTTTAGGTTTGGTAAGGACGCCATGTAGCGGGCTGCGTTGGCAAGTGCTGCTGTTAATAAGAATAACAATTAAGCGATTATTAGTTAGATGGTATAACCTTTGTAGTTTGGATGCGTTTTTTACGTTCCCATCTGTATTTATTCTTTGGCCACTTATATAATAATAAATAAATAAATAAATAGTTAGATGGTAATATTTTGAACACTTTATACCGGGATTGTTTTACGCTAATGGTAAAAATAAAAATAAACTAGATCTAAAAAAAGCTACCTGTACTCGGCAATACACAATGCACGAATTCGACATATTTAATTAAACAATGTAAATTCAGAGCTCGGTGTCGGTTTAATTGTTAATAATTGACGTAACAACTGTATCAATTATGGTGCAGGCGGATAAAAAGCTGATTTTTAATTTTTAATTTGCGCGTAAGCTTAATTTCGGAATAACACGAAAATTTGGGCAGTTGCTTTCAAAATGATCAATCTCCTGTAGATGTATTTTCATTAACAGCATTCACGCTGCACCTTTAATTTTGTTTCCCGAAATAAAATTGTGTATTATTAATTCTCGTTCTTCAATGGAAATTCCTCGGAAATTTTCTGTCTGCATCATTGGAGTATTGTAAAAATGATCATTTTGAAAGTGCTGCAACTCCATCTTAGGTTAAATTCATTTTTAAATGAATATTTTACGGCTCATGTAGCTCCGGTTGTTGTATTGTGACACCAATGTTTTAGTTTCACATCATGTCTGAAACATGATGTTCTATGCGTAACAAAACTTTGTGGGCAGAATTAAACTTGTACATAATACTCTCAGATTCCATCTAGGTATAAAAAAGACTGATACAACTAAAATATTATCCGTTTAATTAACGATTATAAAATAAAAGGTGTGTTTTTGCGCACTTATCCAGGACAGAGTAGGTTAGAAATTTTATATACAAAATAACAACAAATAGTAGGCTAGAGTAGAGAATTTATAGCGAATAGCTGCCTCAGTAAGCTTACCGGGTCAGCTACTCCTGCTAAAATCTGTATTCTAGTCTATCTACAGGGAAAAGCTATAAAAAAAATTTATAAAAATAGCAATATTCATGATGTTTTAATCAACTCTCTAATCTAGATAAGTGCTCAAAAAACACATCTAATAATTCATAAATTTTGAAAGTGAGAAAGTCCATTTAGATATAATAAAACCTTTATTTTTTTAGCCATCATACCGTATAATCATTATTGGATAATAAACTTGCATTATCTAATACCACAAAATAAAAAATTAGTGCTTACCAATATTTTTAAATTTATTGTAATGCAAATCTTTAAATATCTGACAATAACAAAAACCGGACTTGCCCCACTTTCAAAATAAACCGCTCATTTAAGCTGTGAAGCTATTTTAAGGGGTTATACCTGTGACAGCTACAACTACGGATATCTTTAGGAATTTTTTTCGTGCATAAAATTGAATTTAATTGAGCCTCCATTATAAATCTTTTAAAGTATTACATTTTGTCAATATTATGTGAAAATTTCGTTGGAAAATTTCAAACGGTAAAAAAGTTACAGTCGTTTTGCTGGGACTTGCTTTTTTAGAGGCATTTCGGTACCAGAATTTCCTCTGCCATTTTTTATCTAAGCATATCTTGGCCAAGTTTTTTTTTTTTTTTAAAGTAAATACATAGCTCCAAAGTTTACCGAGCTGGAATTTTCAAAATTCAATTTTGTCGGATCATGGCTGCCTTTGAAATTAAAAATGCAATTTTTGGCCTCAAAATTTTTCAGTAATTCATATAAAAAAAAAAATATGCAAGATATCGAAAAAACGGCTCGGTAAACATTAGAGAATTGACTGACATCATCATTACTGCGAATTTCTTTTTTAAGGGTAGACACTTAACGGATGAGTAAACACTTAAAGGATTCTACTTTCGAATAAGGACCTTATTGGAAAAAAAACATTTTTTTTAAATACCCAGGTGTGGTTGAAAAAAATTGCATAAGCCCTTAAGGGTTTAGGCGTCTTGACACTTCCAGTTCATTTAACAAAAAAAAATAAAAAAAATATTAAAAAACAAAAATTAAAAAAAAAAAATTTAAAAAAAAAACTAAAAAAAAAATTAAACAAAAAATTTAAAAAAAAAATTTAAAAAAAAATTAATAAAAAAGAGAAATGAATAGAATAGTACATCGTATCAGGAATATTGTCTCAAAATTTCAAGTCTATCGGACCAAAACTGTAGGAGTGAGAGAGATTTAAAGCGCCTTGTATTAAAAATGTCTTGACCGGCAACCCGAACCCAGCCACCGAGCATCTGAGGCATTTCAAGCAGAGGCTGAGACTCGAGAATCCAGAATTCGAGTCAGACAGGAACAAAAGGATGCAGTGGACCTTCAGCTGCAGCAGACCCTTCACTTTATGGGCCTGGAATCGATGATTCCATATACCATCTTGATCAAAAAGTTCCCGGAATAACCACCGTGTGGCGCTTTTATTGTTCCGTTTTGAGTTCTGTTTTTTTTTGTTAAGTTGGTACATCTGTTGTTGACATTCCCTCTAAATCTTAGCGTCATAGCTTGACATTTGCAAAAGTTACGTAGCCACGAGTACATCTATCTCTGTGTGTGTTGGGGAGCAGGATGGCTCCTGTGGGCAGGAATCTTCCCGCTAAGTCGTCCGTGTAGGCGACTACCTTCGCGCCTTAACAGGTTAATGAGGTCAAAATCGAGATTATTGACTTCAGCTGTACGTTAATTATGTCGGCAAGAACTTTCGAATTAAAATGATCACTCAAAGACTTTATTTCTTGATTCTCCTTTATCGTTTCCTTCGAGTTATTGAAATTTTGCCTCCTACTCTTGAAATGGGGGATAACTTTTCCAGCTTCACTGAGTTATGGGGCGGTCGGTACTGTCCTGTTTGTCTTCAGCTAAGAGGCTGTATTGTCTCGTACTCTTGAGATGGGGATTACTTGACCATGTAGCATGAAGTGATTAATTATTATTATCAAGGGATGAAATCAATAAATAGAATAATTTTCTAAGTCACTGTTCGCGGGTCAATACAAAAAAGGTTCCAGGGTCACATTTCGACGTAAACAAAACACTAGAAACAGAAATGAAAATACCTGATTTTAGAGAAGTGATCGAATTGAACAGAGAGGCGTTTTCACCGTGGCATCCAAGCAATTGCACACTTTCGACTGTTACGTGTAAAGCAGCGGTAAAAGTGGACTTTACTCGCACTGTGCGATAAATTCATCTTGCACGAAGTATTACTTGCGAATATTTTCTGATAAGAAAATGAAAATAAACGCGATTGCAAGCAGGGCAGGTCCTTTTGAGAAGCCGCCCAACAAGTCCACCCTTAAATTCCAATTGGACTCAATTTTTAAATGGGAAGGCTGCTTGGTTCACGGCCCAGACAACAGTTGTTGTTAAATTCTAAATTTGTCCGTCGTCGGATCATTACTCAACTATCGTCGACATAAGACAAAATCACGTTAATCAAACGCGGGTCAAAGTCCATAACATTTTTTCGACCCCCTTCTCCACCACTCCGCAAATTTCACAGCTATTACAGTTTTGTAAATCTCACCCGAATCTTTGTAATCAAAGGGTTGAATTGTTTCAATTACCTGATGGTATTCGGTTGTAGATCATTGGAGTTTTGGACAGGCGCCCCATAGTCCCCAGGAGTCTCAGCGATGACATTTTTCTGGATTTGGAACTTTTCTTTTGCGGGACTTTAGTTTCGGTCGTAAAAATTCGATAAGCTGGAAAAGCTACGCAGGGGTTTCACTTGTTGACTATTTCGGAAAAAATTATGAGGTAACAGACGGATGAAAAATGAAAAACCGCAAAAATTGTGAAACCGGCTCCACTACACTTCACTAATTTTTGGACAGCTCGGTACAAATGTCGTCGTGCACAGTGCGCGGAACTGCCAGATCGTATCGATGTGGAGACGTTAGTGGCGGTTCAAATTAAAGAAGATTTTGTTTGCGCCTTTCCTTAATATTTAGTCGTATAAATTTAATGTACATATAAGTTAATGATTCGAAAAATTGCAGCAGAAGTCTGCGTTTAATTCAGAAATCATCCTTAAAGTTTGTTTAACATTTAGAAAAATATCTACACTTTCGAAAAGTCTATTCACTTGGCGGCAAACCACTCAAAAAATTCACTCCAACTCGAAACATCGGAACTGTCAAGAAGGCGGCGGCGTAGTTTCGGAATTTGTATTTTTGTCATTTGAATGCCGGCTGACGGTCAATTTAAAAATAAACACCACTGAGGTTTGTTTGTTAAGTATATTTTTGTTTTTGTATTCCATAAAAATTTATTGAAACCGGAATCATGAAAGCAAGTCGAACTTCTCTCCGTCCGATTAGGCAGTCCGTTTCTTTCGTTGCGAGCCGAACTACTTCCGCATCCGCTAGTACCGTCGTGACCACCGTCCCGAAAAAGAAAACAGAACCGAAAAAAATCATGGATGCACGCTTCTTTCCGAATCCTTTTCCGGACTATGACGATAAGAAGGTCGCCGTTGATAAAGCAAAGGTGTTGTCCTTAATAAAGAGCTACGTGGACACGATTCTCAATAAAAAACCAGATAGCGATGAACGGGGTGATTTGTATGTGGGGAATGCAGGTGAGATTTTGTTTTACCTGTTTACAGTCCTGAAGGTTTGCCACTTGATTTGCCAAGGTCAGAGCTTCTCCGAAAGCCTCCTGTTGCTTGTTTCAACGCCACAGTTTCTAACTCTTCCGTATTTGCAGGCATTGCTTACATGTTCCTCAAATTGGCTCGTTCGCCAGACGCAAAACAACTCTTTCCGGCTATGGATCACGCTCGTAGCTACATCGACAACGCCAAATCGCATGCAGTCCAGTACAAAAAACACGTAGACGAGCGTTGCGCGTTCCTCTGTGGAAATGCCGGTATCTACGCTGTGTCTGCTGTAATCTACAACGATCTGGGACATAAAGAAGTCGTTCAAGAGGACCTAGCAAACTTCAAAACTGGCTTCGAAGCGTGCAGCCCAATGGCTTTTTCGCGATACGGTTCAGACGAAGTGTTAGTCGGTCGTGCTGGATTCTTAAGCGGTTGCTACTGGTTGAATCAAAACATCAAACCCGAACCGATTCCCGACGATCCTGTCGTACAAGTTTGTAGTTTAATGCTGTACAGCGGTCGACAGTATGCCGATAGTACAAAAGCTCCACTTCCACTCATGTACCAATATCACGGAACCGAATATTTGGGAGCAGCACACGGCGTTTGTGCCATCCTGCACATGATGCTGAACAGTAGTTGGTTCAAACCGGACACGGATATTTCGAAAACAAAACTATCAGATATAAAAAAATCAATAAATTTCTACTTATCGTTGCAAGATAAAGAGGGAAATTTCCCGGTCGCATTGGAAGACCTAAAATCCGGTCGGGCAAAACGATTGGTTCATTGGTGCCACGGCGCACCGGGAGCGATCTATCTGTTTGCCAAGGCTTACTTGGTATTCAGTGACGAGGCGTACTTAAACGCGGCAAGAAGAGCTGCCGACTTGATTTGGAAAAAAGGACTATTGCGTAAAGGGCCGGGAATTTGTCACGGAGTTGCCGGAAATGGGTACGCTTTCCTGCTCATGTATCGGCTGACTGGCGAAGAGAAGTATTTGTATCAAGCCGTAAAATTTATGGAGTTTCTAACAGCGGAGGAGTTTCAAAAGAATTCACGCACGCCTGATCGACTATTTAGCCTTTATGAAGGTGTCGCTGGAACTGTTTGCTATTTGGTCGACTTGCTAGAACCGAACAAAGCCAGTTTTCCTTTTATGGATGTTTTTTGAACAGGTTATTTGTATTTTTAACAATAATATAATATATAAAATAGTGCTGGTAGCCCCTTCTTCTTGTTCTGCCAAAGTATTGGTCACTAACTTCTTACATGCAATTTTTAGGGGTGAAGTTTTGGGTGTGAAATTTTTAAGAATATTTTCTCAATAGGTTGTGAAAGATCAAGAAGCGGTTTGAAGGCATGACCTCGCATTTTTTCAGAACGCTCTGGTGTTCTAGCGCCTTGTCTGCCTACCCTCAGCCACGACAAGATACTGCTTAAAACAATCGTGTCCGCTGAGCAGCTGAGTCACATAAAAGTCCACTTCTCCGTGTTTGCGGCTTATCCAGCTGTCGATGTGATAATAGTAGTTGCAGCGTAGTGCGCATCAGCCAAGCATGAACGTAAAAATATTAAAATACCTTAAACAGATCCCAGTCTGTTTTAAATATTAAATCCAGCAGGTTGAAAAAAGTCGTTAATTTTTTTGGTTTCCCTCAAGAATAATGTGGATGGTGTATCCACAACACAAACCACTAATGCTGTTTCTGATTGCGGTAGCTGTCACTTTTCATGGCACGTTTCTTGCGGCTGAAATGTCAAAACAACGTGTTGACTTCTTCGAAGAAGTCTACTAGACGAATCAGTCCCCAAGTTTTTTTAGTATTTCTTTAATTAGTGAATTTGTGCGTAAGGTAAAATTAATCGGTGAATCTGTGCACGATGTCGACGTCTCTTGCGGAGCAACTGCGCCGCTTGGCAGCTCCCCAGACTTCGATTCTGGTAGACAGCAAGAAGCGCGCCTCAATCCTCTTCGATACGAAAGAAGCGGCCAACAAGGACCGCAACACCATCTTTGAGCTCGGTCACAACGGTCTTATGGAATTGGTAGCGCTCAATCCCGCATTCTTGCAATTCGAGAAGACGCTGTTCGACCGGACCGCCGTTGCATTCGAGCGATCCGTGGAAGACAAAGCGGTCAATCGGGACTTAGATAAGACCATAAAACGTTTCTTTCACAACCTGTCGCCGTACTTTATGCTCCAACCGGCGCACATGTGCATCGAGTGGCTTATCCGACGCTTTCACATCGAACAGTTCAACAAAAATGAGTTTCTGCAGCTCATTTTGCCGTATCACGAGACGAAAATTTTCGTCCGATGCGTGCAGGTACTTCGGCTGAAGAAGGGCAATGACGGATGGGACTGGCTACGGCGCATCCAGCGTTCCGGAATGCCACTCTCCAAAAATGCAATCCTAAACAGAGCGGCCGTTGATCCGGCCTTTTTGAAATTCGTGTGCCGGTCCACGGTCGATGCCGTCAAGGAGCTGGACAGTAAGGCGCACTTACTTCAAGTTCAACTAGCGTTCTATTGCACGACGGTAATCGGAGCCTTGGAGTATGCCCGCGAAGTCACTGAATGGCACGTTACCAACATTTTGCCGTCGGTCCTCAAGGGTTTGTCCTCACCAGTTGTAGACTTTTGTGCTGCCGCGCACATGATCTCCGCGCAAATCGTGTTCAAAACTAAACTCTCGCAAAACTTCCTGGACGCCTTGATAGGCAAGGTTTGCAGGCTCGGGCAGCCAAAACTCCACAACGATTCCGTGATGCTGCTCGTGTTGATCTTCGAGACACAGGCTGAAACTTTAAGCGCTGTCCCGGACGAGTCCTTCAGCAGTTTGGTTACGAACGATTGGATTCCGGCGACCATTGGTCAGTTGGCCGGACAAGGGTTTGTGGTGAGTCCGTTCTGTATGCCGGTTGTTAGCGAGTGTTTACGTCGCGTGCAGACAAAGGCCGAGGACTGGTTGGCGTGTAAACAATTTGTGGAGAAATTGTTGATTAGTGTCCGTTTTAACGGCAATGAAGCGAAACATATTATCAGGTAAGTCGAGTGGAAAGACCGTTTTAAACCCTTGGATGTGATCATGCTTTTGTCCAGATTCAATAAATAATTTCCGACTAATTTCAGGTGCGTGTTGGACAGCTACCACCTCCGTAAGTCAGTGCCCATTTCCACTACCGAGATCATCGAAATCAAATCAGATGACGAGGACGACAGTATGTCGGGCAGTAAGACTCAGGGCTTGTATGCCGATTTTCTGGAAAAACTCGAGCGTCAGTATCCCGTTGAATTCGATTTCACAATCAAGGAAACGATGCGAGGCCGCAAACATGTCAGCGAGTCGCGAAAACAGGCCCTGAAAATCGTACTGGGTAAGTTGCGCTTCAATTCGTCCTTGTGATGATTTTGTAATTTCTTCCATTTCAAGCGTTCCGTCAGAGATCGCTCCACTCCGAAGAAAACAATCCAATCAACGAAAATCTGTACCAGCACAATCCGCAAAACCGAACCAAAGCTGTTCGATATCTCGTGAAGAATTTCAGCACGCGAGTTTTCGCGCAGAACGATGATTTCTTCAGAGACAGTCTGTTGGGTCGATTGATCGACGATAATCCAAAAGTTTTAATCGATGTGTTGAAATTGAGCACTACCACATTGATTAGATCGCTCGCGAATGAGCCCGGGGCCATGGCAGCACACACGGGAAATATTCTCATGACTGCAACGGATTTACCGGCCGCCGAGGATCTTTTAAACGCATTTCAGGACTCGCGAGACTACGTTTACCTTTTGTTAATGTTAACAGCAAAGTACAAAGAAGAAACCAGTCCGACAATTGTCCTTGAAGTACTAGACACTATCGCAGCGATCGGTGATGAGGGATGGTACAACGCTGTGCACGAACGCGACGTGCTACTCAATACTTTTCTGAAATGTTTACTTGTGCTTGCCGATCGAACAAAACTCCCGGAGCAGACAAAAGTCTTAAAGATTTTCGAGTTTTTTATCACAAAATCGTTCACAAGTCACGCGAATGAAGGCAAAGCCGAATATACAGATGCTTTGAAAAATTTTCTCGAATCGATTTTCCCGTCCGCCGAAGAGAAACTAAATTTCCTCGCTAATTTCTTCGTAACGGAGTCATTCGCGGGCGTTGAAGTTAATCCGGAGTTGCGCATTCGATCGATTCGATTGTTTTGCTCGGTAGCATTGAGTAAGAAATTGCACGGAAAACTCGACCGTTTATCATTCGTTAAAATTTTAATATCGCTCAGCTGCAATGCTGATTTGGTGCGTGAATCCGCACTGGAAACGTTGCGCGTTTTATGTGAAAATCAGCTTCTAGATTCTAAGTTCGATTCACTGGCACGAAAGGTTTTGGATCGGCACGAAGAAATCCTGTTGGACCACGAACAATTCGCTTTGGTTTTGTTCACGTTGCTTATGCCGAATAAGTCGGAGAAGAGAGAACCGAGTGTCCTGGACGATCTGATTGCTGTTGTACTGGATCCGGGAGTGGAGAATATTTTAAAAGCCGAAACACTTGGTCTTTTGAAGCATATCAACAGTTTAGCGGTTTTCAAACGCGTTATCAAAGCTGGACTTGATGTTTTGGAGCATATCGAAGCAACTGGAGACGATAACGTTCTGGACAAGACAAGGTCAGATATTATAAAATTCGTAGTCGCACGACTAGATGATTCTACAATAAAAATTCTAAACGGCGACAAGAGCGCTTGGACTCTGATAAGTAAATTGTTAATGTGCCACAGAACTACAGTGCACTATGAAAACAAGTTGACATCCGTTGCTACGCTTGTGATGGACATATTTGACGAGGATCTGTACAAGAAGCTTCCGGAGAAGCATAAGGTTGAGTTTATGCAAAAAATTGTAGAGGCTCTTACGTTTGCCGACGACAACCTTCTGATATCATCGGGAAACAAACTTATCAAACGAATCGGTCTGGATGCGATGCATATCAAACCTATTTTGACAAGCATGAAGCAGTCTTGTATGCCTGCTAACTTGAAGAGTAAAGTAGCCAAGGCTATTGCTCCGGATCCGACAGTACTGAACTGTCCGGAATGGAAGAACGGAATTACATTGTTGGAGCAATTGCAAAATAAGAAAAAGATTGAAAATTTCGCGGAAATTATACCGTCGCTCATCGAACTTCTGCAAAAATGTTTGGAATTCGAGGAACAATTGAACTTGGAGTATGTAAAGCAGCTTATACTGTCGTGTATGTTGCAATGTTGCCAGAAAGTCCTAGCCGAAGGGAGTCGTACGGTCATCCCCGATACAACGTTCCGCATCGATTTAATCGTACAGTGCATTCGAGCGACGCAAAACCCTCAAACTCATCATCACGCCTTGTTACTGCTTTCGCAGTGTGCTTCCATGTTTCCGCAACAAGTCCTGCACAATATCATGGATATTTTTACGTTCATGGGATCGTCGGTGGTGCGACATGACGATGCGTTCAGTTTTCAAATAATTACGAAAATCATTGAGTCGATTGTACCGACATTGGTGAACGCTGAAACGGGCATTAGCTGTGCGGAAAAAAAAGTTGTACCGGTTCTGAGAGTTTTTTCCGATATTGTTATGGATGTGCCGCAGCATCGACGAATTCCGCTCTATACGAAATTGATTAGAACATTGGGCGGTAAGGAGTACCTTTGGATGTTTCTTTGTGTTTTGCTCGAATCGCACGTCGTGCATGATGAAAAGGAGAAACCCAGTTCTTCTGTTGCCGCTCGTTTTGGAAATAGTTCTACTGAAGTTCCCAAAAGGATTGAATTTTCGTTGCAATTGCTAAATGAATTCGATACGGAGACTGCGTTGAAAACGTGCATTGCACTTTTCGGATATCTTCGAACGCTGCCAACGGAAAAAGGCGATGAAGTCGAAGACATGTCGATAGATGGCAACGAGACATCCCTATTTGATGTTGACAGGCATAGTTCGAAACTGTTGCGCCATTTCAAGTATGTCCTTGTCCAGTTTATCAGCAATTTTACGTCGTCGCCCGAGTTTATCAATCGTGTCGCTGCGCTCAACGACGACGATACGAAGGCTATGAAGTCGCACTACCAGGAATTCATAATTAAAATCCTATGCTATGTTCCGCAGGTCACGGCAGCCATGGAACAAAATGCCGAAACAAATCAGATTAAATACTGGAAAGTAATGCTTCACCACTGCTACGATGTCCTAGAAAATGCTATATCCCTTCTTTCGCCTGACATGCTTCTCGTCGTAGTGCACGGCCTCATGCAGCACAAATTGCCAACCGTTCGAAAGAAAGTCATTGAGATTCTGATCGCAAAGCTTCAATACAAAACCGATTACTTTTCGAATTGCACTGAAGAGTATCTGGTCAATTTGCTGCAGCCATTAAACGAAATTGTGGATACCATTCTCGACAAGAAGGTAACGGCAACAACCGAAGTTGTTTTCATTCAACAGATCGCTTTGATTGCCATCAAATTACTTTCGCGATTGCTGGCCACTGATCATGTCGAACTTTTCAAAGATTTGCTAACTAAGCTGACGAAAATATTAAAGAAGCGCGACTCAATTGCAAAAATCCTAATCGCCACTGTGGTCCTGGCAATAACAGAAATCTGCTCAAATTTAAAAGCGCATTCAATTTCACAGCTATCAAAATTTATGCCGCACATTATCGAAACATTACACGATCAATCCGAAACACTAATCAACCAACCGCCGGACAATGTTGTTATCGCCGTCGTAACAAGCATGCAAAAAATATTCGAAACCCTTCCGTTGTTCTTGGGGCCATACATGGTGGATATTTTGATCGCATTGAATACAATTTGGCTTCGGACTACGCGGTATGAGGAAGACGCTCGCATTACTAAACTTCTCGTTACCAAACTCGCTGCTATTTGGACGAAAATTGCAGAAACAATTCCGGTGAGAGTTATTATCCCGATTTGCGATAAAACGTACCGGAAGCTGGTCGATGATAAACAATACGGAGAAATCAAGTTCCTAATGAAGCTTTTGAGGAAATGTTTGGAGAAGGTTTCGGGCGAAGAAATGCAATCGCAGCAAGCGGAGATTTCGACGTTTTTCCTCAACGCTCTGGAGCTTCGTTCGCAACTTGCGGATCATGAACAACAAAATGAGATTCGCGATATTGAGGAGTCGGTTCTTGATTCATTCGTGTCGCTTATTTTCAAGTTATCGGAGAGTTCATTCCGACCGCTCTATCACAAAATCTACGATTGGGCCATAAGGGCAAGCGACGAAAAAGATCGAGCCATCACGTACTTCCTGCTTTCCAGTAGAATAGCGGGAGCTCTCAAGTCGTTGTTTGTGCTTTTCGCCGGCGATTTCGTACAAGATGCAGCCGATTTGCTCGACAAATGTAACTCGTTCAAATCCGAAGAGCTCTACTTTCCGGATTCGGGCGAAAAGAATCTTGTACTCGTCCAAAACATTCTAACCACGCTAAACCACGTCTTCATGCACGACACCAAGGGCTTCATCAACGAACATCGCTTCGATATTTTAATGCAACCGGTAGTCGATCAGCTACAAAATCGTCTTGTTCTCGAAAACGAATCGCTTAAAACGTTACTGGTTTCGTGCGTCGCGCAGCTGGCGCATGTGGTCCGTAACGATACATTCTGGAAGCAACTCAACTACCAGATCCTTTTGAAGACACGCAGTAACAATCCCGAGGTCAGGATTATATCGTTGAGCTGTTCTGTTGCAGTAGCACGTAAATTAGGCGAACTTTTTGTTCCGTTGCTTCCAGAAACGATTCCGTTTATTGCGGAATTGCTGGAGGATGAAAACGAACGGGTGGAAAAGGCTTGTCGACGTGAAGTTGCCGAACTCGAGAGTGTCACAGGAGTTTCTATCAATCAATTCTTCTAACTTATGAACATATATATATATAATAAATAAATATATATATTCATCAAAAATCAAGTCATGGTGTTTTTGCTGTTGAAAGGTGATAAAGCTGGAGGAGGATGTAGGGCCACTTATACTTCTTGTTTTCTTCATCTTAGTTCGGACTTTATAGTCTGGATTTTAAATTATAAAAAGTTTTGTATTTATGGTCTCTTACACTTCCGGAAGTGATAAGGTGGATAATGAGGAGGCGAATCAAGTGGCCTCTATATATGGAAATAAGCCGCGATGTAGACTACCCAACTATTTGGCCTATATCTTATCTTCTGACTATACATTCCATCAAGAAGTTCTGCCGTCTCCAATCCGATCTGCTGTTCGTAGAAGGATATGAGGATTACATTTTTTTTTGGATTCCGGTAAGTTTAATGAAGGGAGTACAGACACTTTATGATCATTGTCAAAGCATTCAGTATTTCAACTAGAATATTAGATCGAAGCAATCCAAATCCTGTGTCAGTCTAGTGTTGTCGGTAGAAATATTTGTGACGGTGTTACATGGTGGATAAATCGTGGCTAGCGAAGAAGCAACTGGTTCGACGCGTGACGAACCCACAACCTCTGCGGTAGCGGCACTGAGGTAAGTTTTCGTGATTGGCAGTCAGAACTGGATTATCATATCAATCCGGAGCTGTTCAGGAAAGTGATCAGTTCTCCAAACCGGAACTAGTAGAAATACTTTATTAGATTAATAAAGTAAAATATTCCCTTCTGTAATCGGTTTTCAAAAGATTTTTCTGATTCACTAATGACATAAAAAACTCCTTCAGGACAAAGGACTTAACAAATAAACTTCAGGTTAGTGTTTTTAAATATGCAGGCAGGAAACACATCGTATTCCATTTCAACATTGAATACTTCTTCAAAAATATGACCCAGAATATCTTGTACTATAGAGTTCACCGTTTGGTAAGCACCCTTATCGGCACTTGAATAGAACTGCAATTGTTCACGGACAGGACGCTATTCTGGTCTCCTGCACCATTTCCATTATTTTTCCGCGATTCTGTTATTCTCTCAAAACCGTTTGTTTGCTCTCGTTGTGCAATTTTCTAAATTAATCAGCTTGCGTTCAATTGAATTTCACCTCAAATACTTCCGCAACGTCTGGAATTCCTTTTTTTTTGCACGCGACTATTCCGACGATGGAAGCGAGCGAGAAGTTTTCAATTTTCACCTGGCAAATATTGGTCTCGCTGTGCTATCAATTTCGCATTCAACAAAAAAAGAATGGAATATAGAGCAACGTTTCAGCATCGATAAACCGTCACACAAAGATCTGCGACTGCTGTTCCCAACCCCCATCCATTTGCTTGAAATGCATCTCTTTTATCTAATATGGTCGGCACATCTTGATACGAAGCAGTTTATCCGGCCCTTTAGGGAATTTAGAGGTCTGGCACTTCTGCAGTATTGCACAGTTCCGTCCGCCCCCAAGCACACAACCTAGTGCTAACAGTAGGTTGTGTGAAACTGAATTATACCGACCTCGAATCGCCTATATGGCTACCAACCCCCGAAGTCATGTGCTTCGGTATCCAACTGTTTGTGCAGCTCTTATCGTTTCGGGGAGATGGGAATCCGGGCCGGGACATATTTATGCATCCATAAAGGCCGTGTGGCAAATGAAGAGATAATAACATCTCTCTATCTCGTATCTCCTATCACCATTGTTGTCATCATCATCATCATCGTCATCGTAGTCGCCGTCGTCGTTATTGTCATCGCCGCTATCATCATCATCATCATCACTATCCCCAACCGCCGCCGATGTCGCCATTCCCGTCATCATCAGAGCCACTCCACCAAAAGTTTATAGTATATGAGCTGTGAGAGTTCACTTGTATAACATATGGGCGAAGGACACTTCCTTTTTATGGCGTGATGGTGGGGGGCCCCGGCCAGGATGATATATGAAAAATTCATTGCGATCCGTTGGATTTCCTGATGACGATGACTGAGTGCACCTGCAGGGAAGATGATGGCCGACAAAAAGTGGATGGACATCGTCTTTTCAGCCAGCTTCATAAGGCTGAAATCAGAGCAACGTAGTGCAAACTCGCCGGAAAACAACAAATAGCAAATAAACGCACAAATATTCACTATGCGACTAACATTCTACACAATTCGATATCCCATGCCCTTAAATGCATTGAGATCCCTTTAGTATGAAATGTTGACAAGGATTTACCTCCAATTTTTTCCCGTTTCCTGCCAGCTCACGTTCTAGTTATCTTTTCAACGGCTTCCTCGTTTTCAAGTCGACCGATCGCCGAAGCCTTTCTCCTATTCAAAAAAATTCAGGACTTGTGGTACTTGTATATATTGTTCCCTGGGTGTCGCAGCGCGTTCACCAAACAAATGCATGCAATCAGTAAAACGCAACGATGTCCTTAAACAATTACAGATCTGTAAAAAAAAGGACACCGCTGGAACTCTCCACATCCTCTCCAACTTTATTCTGTGATTAATTGAGCGCTTGTTTTCTTAACTTTCATGAGATTTGCACTTCCCAAATGGTCAACTGTTCTGACGAGTTGGCAACCTGTCCGAGATCTTTTAGCTAGTCTCATAGTCAGGGTGTTGAAGGATGGTAAGTGGGCGTATGATACCCGTCCACCCCTAAACTGCACTATATACCACTGTTTTGGTGTGTCTTTTCAACGATTTTGTTTGATCCAAGTTCGTTCATTTTTTATGTCCTTGGGGCGAACGGAGGAACGAGAACGTTGTAAAAACAAACCGAACAAATTAAGCAGTTTGTTGACAATCGAGGCTTGTTAGGGTTTGGCGTCCTCGTTAAGTAATTCCATCACGAACGGGAAAAACGTTGAGGAAAATGCTCGAGGGGGTCGAAGCGTTCTGGAGGCACGCACGAAGAGACGACGCATCAAGAGCTTGTGAAGTGGCCAATTAGCTATGCACCTGTTAAAACTGAATGTGCAATTAATTAAGGGTTGGCTCTCCACACACTTGTTCCATTGCATCCTTCGGTATCCTTCGTCGAGTAAAATATAGTCTAAAAGTTAAGAGAGATAAAAACCACGAAGAAATGAAACTCCTTTGGTCCTTGATAGACTGGCTAAAATTTTAACGACTGTGATTTGTGCTGTTTTTTATGAGCTTCTATGCTGGGCTTTTTTATTAGTCTCGGCTTTGTGTAGAAAGTCTTGAGAGTTTGACGAGAGTTTTACTTAGTGTGGTTTTTCGGTTTGGAAGCAAGGATAGCTATTTCAGTGATTTATGCAATTTCGTGTGCATCTGCCAGGTATTTCGTTCTGTAAATTCTTCCTAAAATATTCAAGGAAGTAATATAAAAAGAATTTCATGGAAATCGAGGTTTGTTTTTATTTCGTTTGAGCACCCAGATCATGTATACATTTTTTAAATGAAAAGAAGGCTTCTTTTCAGAGTGTTTAAATAATAAGAAGGTTGACGGTCCATTGAATATGGACCACAATATATATTTAAGTAACATACCAAGGGATTTAGAACGGATATTTAACTAGTATATATAAAAATTAAAAAAAAATTGTGCGATGAAAGAATTGTGTCTAAGAAGAGATGTTGAAACGAGGAAGAGAGTTTGCTATAATATGTACAAACGGGAGCGGTTCTATCGGGTTCAAAGAAATCATTGCTGGTCTGTAATGTAAAGTAGGCTAGCAACCTATCGCTGTAAAAAAATTATGTTGAAAGTTTCGAGAGAAAACTCAGATTGGACGATTTCAACTAGAGATGGTCAAAGCAGTTCCTTTCAGTGAAGTACTTCACTCCAAGTCACTCACTTTAAGGAACGAGTTCAGTGAAGTAGTTCCGGCACTCTTCGTTCCATCGTTCTTTCGTTTTTGTTCCTTTGATTTCGTTCCATCGTTCACAGTCGAATAGACCTGCAGTTCACCAAAAAAAGTAAGTTACTTCACTCACTCACTTCAATGAAGTGTTCTTTTGTAAAAGTTCACTCGTGAACGACCCACCTCTAAGCCGAACGACGACCACAGGGAAATATCAAGTTCTAAATTTGAGCTGACATGCCCAAATTTCAGAAGGATTGTTACTCAAAGAAAATATCTTGCTGTGTATATTGTTGACATACACAGTAAAAATTGTTTACTACTTTAAAAGTAGGCAATGGGACGCCAACTTTAACTATAGTAAAATTACACTGCATTGTGTACGCTACACAATAGTGTGTAAACTTTAATTACATGCTGATTCTGTATACTTTACACACTAGTGTGTAAAAAAAAAAAATTTAAAAAATTTGTTTTTTTTTTCTTGCTTGCTTGCTACGAATTTAATTTCCTTTAAATTATTTTTTTTGTTTGAAAAATTAGAATGCACACTCTCGGATTCGAACCATGGACCCGTCGCCCATAAGTCCGATACGCTACCACTCGGCCACCTGAGCATTTCTGAAACATGCTTAAATCATCAAGAATAGCCAAGAATGACGTAAATTAACCCTACTACTATATAAGAAATAGTACTTTTACATAAATTCGCTTACTGTGTACACAACGCTATTGAATTCTGCACAACGTACGTACTTTTATGTAATTTTGACAGAAATTACACAATTTACACATTTTATAGCAAATAAGCATATTAGTTCTTAACATTAACGTTCTAATTGTAAAATTACATTGACCCAACAGGAAAAATTACTATACAAAAAATAGTACTTTTTCTGAAATTTTTTACTGTGTAGATATAAAATTGTATAGTTAACTAGCCGCGTACCGCGGCTACGCTTGCTACAGTCACGTTGCTCCATCGTCCCTGTTACTCCCGTCTCTTCCGTTGAGCGGAGGCGCTACTCACACCAATGCTAATCTTATGGAAAATTAAACTGTTTATAACAAATATACGAACCAAATTTCGGAAATATAATCATGTTCTCGACCTGTTCGGTAGTCCTGAGAATGTACATGCAAAATTTGGGAGGGACCGGTTCACAGGTGTAGATTTCTATTCGACCCAAGCAAAAAACTGTATTTTTAGGTAAAATTAGAAGATTAGAAGATATTCCCAAATTTTGTCTAAAATTCAATAAATCATACAAAATTTCAGGTTTCAAGATCCCAGCATTCATTATTTTTAGGCACCTTTGTATGGTAGCTATTCAAATTTGACCTCTGGTTGTCAGCATCATCTTCAATGGCGCGACAGCCCAAGTCGGGTCCTGGCCTCCTGGTCCTTCGGTTATATAGTACTTGTTCTTATTTTTAAATGGTGAAAAATTAAACTATACAGATTCGTGCAGGTTCGTAAGAAAAAATTGTCCATGTACGTGCTTTAAGGAACTTGGACGTGAACTTTTGTAGCAAGGAGACTGCTTTAATTGCTTTTACTCTGCAGAGTTCTTCTTCTAGAATCTTTCCTTAAACTTCTCGGCATATATTTGAATTGATTTTAATTCGGTAGTTGTCTTATACACTACGTATAAACATTGGAATATGTATTATCTGTAGCTACATCGCGTTACTAATTTCCATTCAACAGCAAGTGGAAAAAGAAGTATACTATAACTTTAATTCCTAATGAGTCTGCATCATGCAATCCATTAAAAATTATAATATATTGTATAAATAATATTTCTGTACCAGAAACACAATTTGAGTCACTTGGCGTAGTAATTTCTGCCTTTACGAGTATTTTCTAGTGTCTAGGTAAGACTAGAGCTCTGTGCTTCAGGTGCGGGGCTTGTTACTGGTGTAATAATTTTATTTGTATTACGTTTTGTCCCGATAGTAAGTATTCTATTTACTGTGGTGCGGTGCAGCAGTATTTGCCATCCTAACTATGAAATATGACCATTATCTTTGGCTCTATCATGCGATAGTATAATTTGAAGAAGAGTGTGTTAGGATATTGTGGTACAGTGTGTACTGTATGTACAAATTTGTGAGATTAAACTTTATTTACTTAGCGATTTCGTAAGACTAGATCCCGTCATCTCATGCCGTTTTCACTAGTCTGAAGTTCGGTAGCAAACGTGTTGTTTCCATCGTATGGAATATCGTATTATTTATTCGTTAAAAGGAAAGAAGGTGTAGGTAAAGTGCCTAGGCTCGTTTTTGTCAGAGTTCCGGAAATTTCAAAGTCAAGTATATTGAATGTAAGTTTTGAGTTATTCGCGTTAAAAAGTGCAAGTGTCTTACGGTAATAATGGAAGGTAAAAAGGAGAAAACACCGTTCGTTATGTAAGTAGAAGGATACTTAAAAAACCCATCTACTAGCCACCCACTATTCCCGATTAATATCTTATAATCTGATTGAGTACAACGTTCTCTTTTCTCAAATCATCAATTACATTTCTAGCCAAGTTTATCATTGTGAAAGTCCCAATGGACTTCTATTTTCGTTTCTCCAAGGTGTACAGACCACAAACAAATCACCAGACAAGTTGTGTTTCTTATACACAATTTTCGATCCTGGAAATGATGAGAGTCCGCAAAGGAAAGTCTCATCAGAGGCGCCTTTTCCAGTACCTATACTTTATATATACCGTCAGAATACTGTAAGCCCTGTTCCGGTATCGTCTTGGCGCACCAACCACTAAGACATACCAAGGATCTTTGAACGTTGCGTTTTTCTTTTCCTTGACTCTAGCTCCAGCTCCCAAAGGTCAACATAAAAATTCTATAAGGCCTCGTTCTTTGCTACGAGAGATAATATACGGATGGTATAGTGAAAAAGATGTTTCCATTTTGAATTCAAAAATATTCCAAGTCTCTACGGTTAGTGGTATGAAGTATTTTCGCTTCGGAAACAGCTGAACGGAACGGTAATGAGATTTTTTTTTTGTTTGAAAATGCTAGTATCACATTATGCCTTACTACAGCATACAGTGCTAGCAATTAAAGTTTGAACGAACGTTAACGTCTTGATTCTACTGATTCAATCAAACAGAATCCTACTATTCAATATTTCCATAATGCCAGATACATGTTCTGCATTACAAAGTTCTTAGATTTGAAGCCAATTTTAAAATAATATATGCACCATCCAAGCAAGGGTGGTAAGCCATAAGTGCAGTTGATATTAGAGATGAGGCGTTCAGGAGTGAACTGTTCGAAAAGATCACTTCATTGAAGTGAGTGAGTGAAGTAACTCACTCCTTTTGGTGTACGGCAGTTCCATTGGACACGTGACAAAAAAAGTACTGGCGAAACGAAGGAACGATCAGTTTAGGAACTACTTCACGGAACTGTGCAGCCCTTTTTTTAGGTCCTCATGATTGGAACGAGAGAATGAACAGTTTCGGAAGTACTTCACGGACCTGTTCAGGCCTTTTTTTGTTAGATCCTCATGTTCTAGATCGGAACGAGTGAATGAACAGTTCCGGAACTACTCCACGGAACTCTGCTGAATTTTGTTTTCTTAGGTCCTCAGTACATGTCCTGACGGAACGAGAGAATGAACAGTTCCGCAATTAGTTCAGTAAACTCGTTTCTTCAAGTGAATGACTCGGAGTTCACTGAAAGGAACTGCTTTGCCCATCTCTAGTTGATATGCAAGGATATCGAAATTTATCAAGAAACAGCCACATCTTTGTCAATATTTCATTTCTCAAAGTCGTTTGGAAACCTTATATAAATTAACAGACCTAAAGCAGGAACGACATACTTCTAGTGAGTATTAACCATATCGTGAGTTTCTGTTTAATGAGATATTTAAAAAAAAGCTTCCTTGAATAAGGAAGGAGAGTACAGAATACCTTAGCTTTGTCAAATTTAGTGACCCGTAAAAATCAAGAAATTGTCACAGCACAGGTAGAGCCTGGCGTTTTTGGAGATTTGCCCCCATCATGGATGCATGGGGTTCATATCTAATATGTTAACTTGGGAATTTGCTGCTGTGGATCCTCTGAACTCCGTGAAGTCTTCATTTCTTTGGTCTAATTTGAGTCTTTTAGACGCTCCCTTAACTTTGAAGACTCAATTCTCAACGAATTGAAAAATTCTTTACGACACCATACTGTAGTGCCCGCAGTACCCAAGTCTAAGAGCACATTTTATGTTCTCCGATTCCGAATACCACTTGATTTTTTTTCCTGATATTTAGTAGGTATGCAAACATTTCAGAATATCACTGTAAACAAGCAATAGGATAGCAGAGCTAATGCACTACACGTTGAGATTTATTAGCTTCAATGGCGATGGCCATTTTCACGATTGCTGCCTCTATTAGCAGAAAAGCATTGTAGCCCTATGGCGACACAGATTCATTCGTAGTATTTCTTGATTTCAGGTCTCACCTTTCGGGATTAGTTTCTCCGGGATAGTAATCAATAAATTCATTTTGTTCTATTTGAGACATTCTCTAGTACATAGAAGGATCTAGGATGGAAGCGGTACACAATCCTCGTAGCCCTTATGGATCTGACTTGGAACTGTTCCTGCCTTTTATATAATAGATATTTCTCCATTATTCATTTTTATAGTGTGCCACTGTGGACTGTATAGTTGTTCGATGTCGTTGTTGTACCCAGCACACCATTTCTTTCTTAAATTTGTTTCCAATTTTTGGAAGCGAACTACGAGTATCTATCTATCTTAAGGAGTTCGAGGGTGTCACTGAAAATTGGTAGGATGAGGAGCCAGAGGTGACTTTTATTGCCGAAACAGCTTGTTATCTGTCTTCATGTAGCCGGAGTTGTCGGGACAACTTGCCTGGTGATTGGGGGGTAGACCTACAGATTTATCGTTGGGTGCTCGATTTCTCTGGAATTTTCTGCTGGGTTACTCGAAACTCTTTGTAGTTTCGGATTTTCGTAACCGAGTTAGTTGGTAGTTTGCAATGGAGAGAAACATTTCCCTCTCCGTATTTTTTTTTTGGGTTCTACATGAAAGTCGTATGGATTGTCAACCTCAAATTAGTTAACAAGGGGAGGAAAAGAAATCGACTGAATTGGCTTTACACCGTTCGCTTGATTGCACACAAGGACACGCCCAGGTAAATTACTCGCTTGAAATAATCCGATAATTGTTGAGCATTTCAATGACCTATTTTTCATTGCTAGTGCTTAGATGGCTGATCGGTTACTCTTTGAATTTTAGTTGATTTTTTCAACAGTATCGATTTAAAGTCACAAATAGGACATACTCGTACATATGGCAATATTTATAGCCCCGTTCGGATCAAAACCCCGATAGAAAACATCTTTGGAATCATTGAGATTCGAGATATCCCTTAATTGAAAACCAGGTACCCACTTACGTCATACAATATGTACGTAAATTAGAATATATCGATTGCTAGCTCCTCTATGAGTTGCTTTCAGTTTCCAATTACGTACGGCTCAGAAACAGTTTCTTAACCATATCCTGAGCACCTGCTCAAAATACCGAACCAATTGAAGCAAAACACTTACCTTAACTTTACTGTCAAACCTAACCATTTTCTTCTCGTTCTCCAACGACTGATTAGCAAAGAGTCTTTTCGAGCAATCAATGTGTAACTAATTATCAACCAATAAACACAAGTGTAGTGTACAGCTAGGAGACGCTTTCTACTAGGTCCATAGTTTTGAGCGAACAAAAGGGTCGTTTTACCGTGAATTCCACATTCAACAATTCCAATCTTGACAACAAATTAGAAAACAACCTGTTTCATGTTAAGTTCTGTAAGTGACAGGCGTTCTACGGTAAGTGTTGGATGACACGCTCGTCTGAGTCGATTTATTTCCATTTTCCAACCGAATCCTTTGTAGAAAGGCAAATTTCATAAGATTTTTATATTGTGCACAGGTAGCGTATTCGAGAAAATATAATATAATTAAGTTTTCACTTGAAAGACTCGACCTCTTTTCAAAAGTCTTCTGTAGAAGCTGCTTGGATGAGGAGGAGGAGAAGGAGGAGACAGTTCTTCATCTTCGCTGTACCTGAACAGCTCTATGCACTAGAAGGAAACTTCATCTTGGAGATTACTTCTTCAGCAGCCTTAGTGACCTTGATGTCATTGCAAGCTCTAAATGGTTTAACGATTGGACCTTATTCGATGATTCTATAGTAACACAACGAACTTTCTAGGTCTTTTCTAGGTCTTATTGTGTTCTCACTGGTAGTTACGCGTACCTACCTACCTACCTACCTACCTACCTATACCTACCTATCTACCTAAGTTATCACTTATACAAGATATAATGCAATTTTTATAGAACGAAGAAGAAAGGTTGGTTGGTTGGTTTACGTGATGATCCGTCTGTCACGAACAGGGCCCACTTAGCACATCGTTTAACCTGGTCGTTGAGGGCTTATGAAAAAGATATATAGTTTTGCAGAGTCAAAGGGCTTGAATTGATTATCATATCCGTCCTGAGCTGTTCAAGAAGGCAATCAATTCTCCAATCTTGTTCTTCGAGATCTCATCAAGCTTATTAAAGAAGGGTTTGCATAGTGCGCGAAGTATGGCTCTAGCTAGGGCTGGACACTTGAATAGCAGGTGGGTGACGGTTTTCTTCTTGTTTGTATCCCCACAGCAGCGGCAATTGACTTTTAAGGGAATACCCAGTCTGGGAGCGCGGTCGCCGATCGGCCAGTTTCCTGTGCTGACTGCCGTGACTCTGTAGACGTCCACACGGCTCCTACCCACGAGTTCATCTGTTCTGCTCCGGGAGTAGGATGGCCATATCGCCCATATCTTCCTAGATATGACGCAGTTGGTCAATCCTCTCCATTTTGAGTTGGCGTTTGTGAACAAGTGGGTAGATATTTGGCGTTTAACAGTCCCTAGTGTGATCTGTACTGATTCCAGCAGAGAGCCCTGAAGAGAAGAACCTTCGTTAGCTAATTCGTCTGCCCACTCGTTACTTTCTGCCAGGCCTGGGATCCAAGGCAGAGTAACTTTGAGCTTTGAATTGGCTTCCTAAGCCTGCTCCTGGCACTGTGCGACGAGTTTAGAAGATGTAGTAGTCGAATCTAAGGCGTTGATAGCGGCTTGGTTGTCAGTGAGGATTACAACATTTCGCTTTGAACTAGAGAAAGGGATGGGAGTAGTTTAGGCCGCCGAACTAGATTAAGCGGTAACCCTTTAAGCTAAGACGTCATGGCCTATCCAGTAGGTGATTAGATAGTGGTAATGCCAGTAGTTATCCAATGATACTTACATTTTATATATGTCGATTACTTGACCTAGCCCACTTATTCGGCATACCAGTTAGATTAGCCTGAAACAATTTCCACTTAGAACCAGGAATCGCCATAATATAAGCTCTACGCCATTGATAACCCATTTTTTTCCAATTAGTTTACATCAATTATTTGTTTACGTACTTTCATTTGTGTACAAATCGCCAATTCAAAGAGAAAAGTAAACTCCACGCTTAGCTTAACTATAACGCCTTGACGAAACAGAAGCTAAGCTTGTTATATTCCTTATCTCTCTACAGCACTAAGATATGAACTCACCACTTCTCATCGCAGAAAAATCCAACTATACACCTGTATATTTATTTTACTATCTTTCAGGTTGAAGGTACAAATCGTGGAATCTCGTTTCATGTGTTTTTTGTTGTTTATCTATTATTTTAAAAAAAAATCTGTGCTAAAAAATTGTTTTTTTCCGAAACACAAAATAAATCTTTTTGGAATGTTTGCACTTCTTATCACTCGTTATCACAACTTCTTAGCGTAATCGAGATGTCGAAAGTACGATAAGTTTCTCCTTATGTACGTTTGATGCAAGTTGAAGTTAAAAATTCGGATTTGCCAGAATGCAGATGTTTCTGTGATGCATACCGAGGAGTGAAAAAAAATGCAGGAAAAAAACCCGTAAAGTTTTCGCTCAAAAAGGAAAAACTTTTCGCTGAAGATCGCATTATGTCTTTTATGTAGTTACGGAAATAAACAGACAGGGAACCCGACCAGATGGATCGACAGACAGACCGAAAAGGACGATGGAGCAGAAAGGGTTGGGGGTGTATTCCGAACGGTTGAATACGAAATTGTCTATGGCGCTACGATATAACGACATACTTCAAGTCGTCTTAATCCTATCAAAAGCAACGACGCCTTCAGCATTCCTCATCGCAATCCTTGCAGTCCTTTCTGCTAACTTCGTACCGTACCATAGTATCCGTACTTCGTTTCGTTCTATCTCACAGGACCTTTTAGCGTTATCGTTCTGCAATAAAATTAGCTTAAAAAACGAGGAAGAATAAGAAAGAGCGTGGTGGTTTTTTTTGCCTATGACTTTCCAACAGGATAGAGTCCTTATGATGCTACATTCCTCGTACATCACGACTATACCAAAGATTTAAATGAAAGTGCTATGATAACGCGATAAGAAGATCAAATTGATTTATTCCAATTATATTAGCGAGTTTCCACTCATCTCCTGTTCGCTAAGATAACTACGACGAAAATGATATAAAGGAAAGATTATCATTTTATACAAAGCGAAATCTTTCGAGTTATACGATTTTCGTACTTCCAATTATCCTTGCCTTGTGCCAATTAGTAGAACTTAGCTCGTAAGGATATTTCACATTAATACTCGCAAGGGAATGGGTAAACTTTGAGATTAACGGCATCAATTGAACCCAGAAACGGAATCATCGGGTCGTTAAAGAGTGGTGCGATATCTAACTTAATTTATTTCTACAATACATAATTTAACGTAACTACTTAGCTCTCCTAATCCAGAGCAATTTTCACCACCAGTACTGATTGTAGCTAGGCGTACTAATTTTAGGCGTCACACTTGTCAGTATTGCGACAAATATTATCGTATACAAAAGAGATTTTTCATACAAGAGATTTGTCATATGAAATAGAATTTGAAGCGACATATGACGAAAATACCACATAGTGTCGACAAAAAACGGATAGGTGCTTCTAAGTTTCTACAAAACTATTTTCGTATTCAACATTAAGGTTTTCTGTCTTTGACCAAATGTGGCATAATCACCCATCACTAACTTCACTAATGCAAACCATAGCCTAGATACCGTACTCGCTATTTTTCTAATCCAGCTCATGTTACCCACATACTAACATAGTCACAAATCTGCAAGGAGGAAACTAGAAAAGTTGGAAATAAGTTTTCTCGGACGGGTCATACTTAGAGTGGCATTCTTTGGGGAAATACCTTTCGAAATTCCTCAATTTAAAAGCATGACGAAGCCGAAAAGAAAAAAACATAAATTATAATAAAACCGAAAACTTGGGAATCCTGACTGGAAGTGAACTGAAAAACACAAAACCATTAAAGTCTCGAGACTGAATTGCAAGAATTTGATGGCACCGTTTAAGTTCACCTGATGTCTGTCAAAGAATATGGCCCAAACGAGGACGGACCTTTCCTCATTCCTATGAATTTACACGCCTTAAAGGTCCTCGGTAGCATCGATTATTGTCTAGTCGTCATTGTTTCGAAACGATAAAGACACGGCTACCTCGTACATCCTGAATCCTGATAGCCCAAGGCATAATTCCGGTAGCTACCTAGCTGGTGGCACCATAAGGACCATGACTAAAGAATGTGGACTCTTCCCTTTTTTTTCCTGCTACTGCTGTTCATAGGCCCTTGGCCTTCCCTCTGTATTCGGCGCCATTATTCACGTAGATCTTCCTGCTCTTCACCACCTGCACACAATGTATTGGCGATGATAAAAGTAATAATAACGATTTTCCTTCTTTTGTCGTCTTTTTCAGAGAATTCAAGAGCAATTATGGTACAACAACACCGTCATCGAGCGCAAGCCCAAGTACTCTGTACTGTCTACATGGCCAGCCACAAGTTAAGAGTAAGAACGAGTTGAAAAATAGATTTAACGTACTATACTATAGGTCTACAATAGGGTAGTTTTGTTCTTGATGTATTCGCAAGGATACTCGGGCAGGACTATACGGAACACGGTGTAATATCTACTATACTATCTACGCGAAAGCGACCGAAAAGCAGAAGAAGAACAGGGGAAAACCATAGTCTAGGTCTTTAGGATTGTATTCTTCGAGATCCTTTATTGGATCCATTTAGAGTGTCCTTTGTCATTTATTGAGAGAGGACGAATTGGAAGAGGTAAGCGGCTGTAATTTGTTGGATTCTCGATTCTTTTCTGTCGAGGGCTTTCATTTACGATGAACAAGACGACCGACGGCATAAAATGAAAACTTCGCTATTTTATGATATTTATTTAGTTATCATTTGCCTGCGGGATGGCATGGAGAGATTTTCGTTCTATCTGCTACTTTTCATGAAAGATATGACCAAGTTTTTTTGAGCAAAATTATATGAAGTCAAAACTACTATTTCTATGTTATCAGATCAATTTCTTAGGTTAATGAAAAGAGGTGAGTTAACATCCCACTTAAGTTGGTATTTTGTGCAAATTTATGTAATGGAATGTCGTTATGTAAATGATAACGAGTATAAGTCTTATTGTTTTCAAATCGGTGTCGAAAGTTGATTAGTTTTATGGAATTATTTCATCGTTGAGACGATTGTAGGTATTAATTTCATCTCGTTTATTATTTATTGCCATTGACGTATTTATGTTAATTTTTCTAGCACATGAGGTACACGAATGCATACATTACATATTTTAATGTGGAAGCTTATGTAACATTAGCTATGGATATAGTTGAGAGATTTCTTAGTTTAGTTTTATACATAAGTTCTTTGCAGCTGATATTTAAATACTTATCTAAAAAAAAAAAATTTTAAAATGTTTCCTGTGGATCAGTTCGATTATCTTGGAAAAAACGGTTGAGCAAAAATTTGATATATTTCAGTTTCACAGTGTTTTTTCAGTACAGTAGCATACGTTGCACTCTATTTACGTGATATTGCAATTTCTATAACCACTTTCCATTGAGCGTTTTTTTTTTTTAGTTTTTACAAATCATGCAACGCTTTGTAACATGCTAAGCGTTAGTTTACAGAACTAGATTCAACAACTATTCATCAAAAACATGTACATAGATTAGAAACAATTAGATCGCCTCGAGACTTAAATACATTTTTTGTGAAATTTTCGCGATAGTCGAAACTTCTATCGGTTCACTCTCCCGATCAAATATGAATACATTTCGAGTAAAAGCAAGGTAAATTGCATTCGTCAAGCATGTGTTCGATTTCGGATTGAATGGACTAAATCCAGCTCTACTAGATTTATCAGACCGTGATGGCTTTTTATCTTCTCTGTAGAAATTAATATTTCAGAATTTAAAGTTAGAAGAGTTAGTATGAAGCAACTGTATAACCTACAACCTCCCACACGTTGGATAATTGGGTAGTGTAGCTCATAGATAGATGGGATTCGAGCCTACAACCTCACTGCTTAAAGACTAGCGCACTTAGTTATTTTACCACTGAAGCTCTCTTGCCAATATAGCATACACAAACTTTTTTTTATTTGTCAGTAAATGTCCTGTGATATCAATGATTTTTAGTTATATTAAAGAATGTTCTATGGTGTGGGCTATACCCAATAAATTGCCAAAATCAGTTCGATCCATCCTGTCCTATTTGTGACTTTAATCCATGCATCCTTGGATGGTAAGCGGCATCATAGCACTTATCAGGGAGCTGGCCACGAACGCAACGAACTCAATATGGGAGCAGCTAACGAGCTGTAGGATCTCTAGGGCAGTCTGACCAAGACTGGACAGACTCACGTCTAGGGAAATATTGACATGGAATAGGGAAAGATTGCGGTTACTCATCGGAATACTGACGTGGCACTGCTTGCTAGGGAAGCATGCTATGCGGATGAGGATAGGGATAGCCGACTCTGACGTGTGTAGGTATACTGTCTTGATCTATATGTTGAGGAGGACATTACCCACATTTTGTGTGAATGTCAGGCGGTTGCAAGGAGGCGATTGAAGTGGTTGTTGGGCAATCTTTTCTTCGACAATTTGGAAGGTCTAAGGTTGATAGGGCATGGTAAACTACAGTCAAACTTATTAGGGAGCTAGGATGTTTTGGGAGTGATTCATTAGCTCCACGATATTTCCGAAGGGTTCGTAATGGTCCCTCTTTTAGTGCCTAGTGTGCGCCCCTTCCTAAAACTAAAATTAAATCTAAGAATAGCTTCGAACGTGGCAATTGCCAACCGCAATACAATTCAATATTTGATTCGAAAACTCTGCACTTAAAATAGATTTACTACTAACTGAACTTCCAATTTGTTGGGCCTTAATGATTTCGATTTGGAAAATTTGAACAAACAAATTTACTACGTAAAGGACGCAGCTATACACATCTACGAAACATCTACCGTCTCCAAACATTTGCGAGTATACATACATACCTTCAACATAAAGTCCACAAACGACTTTATACTCCATTTCTAGAGTTTGATACACTCGCTGCCGAACAAAAATAAAACTTTTTAATTAATTTTATTGCCGGAACAAATTTCTTTCTTCGAAATATTTCCGAAAAATTGCAAGAAACCGACAAAAAGTTGGAAAAATAAAAGTAAAGCTGCAACAAAAGGACAGGAAAATGCCGAGCAAGAAAACTAAGAACCGCACATAGTCTATGCGATGTGGTTTGTCAAGAGTCCCTTTGAAGTCCTATCGAAAATTAAATCTGATAAAAAGGACGATAGATAGCGTTGCTTTTCCGACCACACTATGTATGTTCGGGTACAATACAGGCTACATTGATGTTTCTCGCAGTAGTGCCTTTGTTTACCTCTTCTTTTGCTCACTTTCCGATATTGTTCCATTATTTTCAGTAGTTAACAATATCAAAGATCTTGTGGCTCCGTTTCACATACATAGTTCCCGAAACATATTTTTTACCGGGCGCTATTGTACGAATTACTGATGACATCAACATTTTTATCCGTTACTCCGCTTAGCTAGGTCACTATAGTCTGTGATTTGTGACAGAAAGCATTCAATTTAAAATTAAAAAAAAAAGTACTTCGGTAGAGCTCCACTCCAACGACCTCAAAGTCAATCCGAATGGAATGCTTTAGAAGGAAACGTTTTAAATTCTACTCCCTCAGGGAAAAAAAAGAACAGAGCACTGAAAACTTTTATTAATCGTGAAATATTTCGAATCGAACGAAGAAATAAATCGAACAAATTTTCGATATGTCCGGCGGGGACCAAATATGCTTTAGACGTAATTGAAATTGAAAAAAAGGATCTTCTTAAATTGTGAAAATTATCCGATTTATTTAAAATTACGTAAACCGCTCGTTAATAGAACTTCTAATTAGAGATGGGCAAAGCAGTTCCTTTCAGGGAAAGTACTTCACTCCGAGTCACTCAGTTTAAGAAACGAGTTCAGTGAAGTAGTAACTCTTCGTTCCATGGTTCCATGGTTTCTTCGTTTTCGTTCCTTCGACTTTCGTTCGATCGTTCCTTCGTTCGCTCGCGAACTAATTCGTTCCTTTAGTTCATTCATAGTTGAACTTGAGGGGACAAGGGAGAAAATGATGAGCAATAAAGGAAAAAAAGGTCAGAATATCTAGAAGATGATAACCAAAGAAAAAGCCTTCGTTTGACGCATCCCTGTTAGGTTCGGTAGCGATTTCATAGTATAACAATATCAATCAACGTTTAACTGAATACTACCCCATATGTAAATAATCTAGGTAAGAAGCTGTAGACTGCTGGAGGTCTCACAAAAGGTGTACTAGTGATAATGGAGGTCGATAAAATTGAAGAATTGCTGTAGAAACTTATTAATTCGGGGACCATCAGCTAAAGTCTACCAGAATCTTCCAAGGACCACCAAACTAGATCAGCATAACCCAGCTCGACTGTCTTTGGAAGATTGGGAGAAACTACTAGCAGAAAAGTTCAAGCTGGACTGACTATATTGGCTAGAAACATAGTTGGAATCGATTCAACCATAAGAAAAATTACAGAACTGAATGTAACATAATAAAGCAGTAGTACGTACAATAATACAATGACATGTTCTGACATCCACCGAGGAAGCCATAAAAACCAATTTAAATTACAAATGACTGGATTTTATCAGTGATTTAAAATAAAAAAGCGTCACAAGCTTCCCATTGCTGCAGATAGTTCGTATGAAGCCTACACAAAACTGATCACAGAAATATATTACTCACCACAACGCCGACTATTAAAATTAAAAAAAAAAACACTACACAATAAATAACAAAAATGCTTTCCTAGAGAGTACTTCTATTGAGCTCCATCTATAGATGAGCATTGAAATTCATCTATGGATGTATACGATACTAGTAGAGGAGCCAAGACAGATTTATTACCAAAATAAATGTCCTTCAGTCCTTGGTATGAAAATGTATGAAAACATTAGTTCACATTGCGAGAAATGACCTCCACATGTGACCAATGAAGGCTATTACTCCGCCAGTTGCAGTCATTCAGTCATAGTATGGTAGAGTATAGCACACTAATGTACTATACGAATCTACAATGGGCCTTCTACGCTAATACGAAGCAGTACTCTAACCCATTCCAGAACTGGATGGAGGGTATGACTTGTTCTTGTATTCGTTTCATCATTCTTTTCAACGTGTCTAATTTTGATGAATTGTTCTTTATATATTTCATAGAAAGTGCACAATGGGAAAGGTCTAATTAAATTTCATACTAGAACATTCCAGTTGAGAATAGTTAAATATCAATAGTACATGCCTACATTTTATGTTATAATGGAAACTAAAGCACATACGAGTACACCTACAGTATGTTTCAGGTGCGTTGCTGTACTTGTACCCCAGCTATTTGAAATTTGTGCCAGGTGTTGGCTAAACTCGTATATTAAAACATTCACTTCATATATTTATATTATCCAGCATAAATGAATAATCTAGTACGTTTTCGCGGTAGCGATTTCGTGACAGTATAACAAGGAATATTACATAAAGGGGATTTTTCATTTTTGATTAATAGAACGGGTGAAATATGATAAAATGGTACGCTGCAATTACATGGAATGAAGAAGTTAATTATTAATTGGGAAATACGTCTACTTTTATATTAACATGAAAAAATCTATAGAAAAAAATTACCAGCTTGTGAAACAGTCGTTGATTGCATTAAACCAATATTCAACCTGTGGTTTTATTGACTTTATTTTGGAGTGGTGAGGTCTAATTTTTTTGAATGCATATGTCAGGTAATTAATCACTTGTCTTCAACACAATAAAACTCTGTACAGGCTTGTGTAGTTCGCGAATGAACTAGTTGAGAAGAGCGTTGCCATAACTGAAATGAACGAACTAGTTCGCAGTCAGTTCCGCTCTTGGTTCGTTTGTCACTGCCGTTTGAAACTCTGTGAGACAATATACGATACTAGATCTAGTGTCTTTTTTTTGCTCATCATGATCCACTAGATCTTATGACCTTGTTTTTTGGTCGTCATCTTGTACTAGATCTACTGTCTTCAAAGTACGACTACTCATCACTGAACTTCCCTGAAGTAATGAACTATAAACTAAAATAATAAACTAGTTCGCGAGGGAACCGAAATCGGAAATGGTTGCTCACTATGGTGAACTAAACTGCACAAGCATCGACTGTCTTCAAAGTACGACTACTCATCACTGAACTGACCCTGAAGTAATGAACTATGAACTAAAACAGCGAACTAATTCACGAGGGATTGGGAATCAGAAGTGATCGTTCACTATGATGAACAAACATAAAAGAAAATTGGGACTAGTTGTGAATAAAAGATGCGTTTTTTAATTTGGTTTAGTTTTTGTTCAGTATGTAGAATCGATCCTACCGGCTATTGACTATTTGTCTTATAATTTTTGTTGTTTTCTGTCCTAATTTATAAGAACATTATTATGGTCGCTATAACCATGCTACCTTACTTGATTAATGTAAGTCGACAATTTATTTCCAAGAATCTTTAGAATAAGAAGGCTAAAAAAAAAATACTTGATGTCGCGAGTCGGCAGCGCTTATTATCGGAAATTCCGGCTTTGGCAGTTCCTGGTACCCACGTGGTTCGTGGTAGAGAACTAGAATATATGGTACATATAAGTGCCTTTTTAAAACTGTCACAAACCCAACCGTATTGGGCACATACCTATATAGAGATAGCCAACTTCGACCAAATTATCTCTGCAAAATCATCATGGAGTACCATATTACACGGCATATAATGCAATATGAACATTACGACAAAATTAACATAACTTACAAAAATTTAATTGTCCATGCATCTCACCAAATTGCTATCTATACTGTTGAATGGGGAATGAATTCGTTCTCCTTATGCCTTACGGACAAACCACATTTGTATACCCCAATGGACCAAGATGGGTTTTCTTAATTTGTTGCAAGGGTTACGTTTCGACTAGTACTGCTATACCATTTGGTGCAATATGCACGCATGTAAATTACATGGTAACACCACAAATGACTTTCGAAGGAGTCGACTAGTATGTGGATATGGTAAATTGTTCCAAGTTTGTTAGGGATATCCGAGTATGGTTTAGGTTCGTAGCGTTAGTGTTAGATCTGATGTATTATAATCAGGCATTACAGGATGCAACTTGAATGCCTAATGGTACGAGTATGTAGATGACTAATTTACACATGTACTGTACGAGAAATGTGCTACGTACCAGAGTCAGTTGCGAAATGAATTACTTCAACTGACTGATTTTCTTAGAAACTTTCTTATTAAAATTATACACTATGAGGCGAAGTTGTTTAATACCTTGAAACTACAGTATTCTTGTTAAGATAAACTTGGAGTACAACCAGAAATAGTGTGTAGTTTAATTTATTTAGAATGGTAGATTATAAAAATTGTATATTAAAGTTTAACTGTTCATTTTTTTAATCATTGCTTATTTAAAATTTTCAGTACTTGGACATTGTCATCGACAACGAAGTGCTGGAGTAGATGTCAAGGCTCGAAAAAAACTTATAATTGCCAGTGTCTTATGCCTGTTATTTATGGTTGCAGAAATTGTTGGTAAGTTTATTGGTTTTTTGAAATAAGTATTTTGAGCTAGTGAAGACAATGGCAATGAGAAGAATATGCAAAGCCTCGTGATTTTGTAAGATCTTGTCTTGGATGGAGGTCGCTTCAGTTTGAAAGGTAACCTGTAGGTATACCTTATAGTCTGAAATACTCATATATGAGTATTTCAGACTATACTATTCCGATGTAAAATAGTGTGTAGAGGTTTTTCGTGGGTTTCTCGCGTTTCATTATTCGCGTTTCGCGATTCGTGAGTTTTCTCTACTGGAGGCGGTTTTCTGCCGACATCAAAGGGTTTTGCTTGACAAGTCACTGGACGAAAAATATGCGAGACGATTTTTTCGTGACTTTCTCGCGAGTTTCACGTGTTTCGCGAAACAAGACGAAAAACTCGCAAATCTGAAAAGCGGGAGAAGTATGTAGCCGGCTTTAGGGTGATAGATTCAAAGTAGTAGTTTAGAGTCTTCGATAGCCTAGTGCGAGCATTCTAGTCTTATCACTTCAGAGATCTTAGGTTTTAAGACCAATTGTCCATATTTTCAGCAATATTTACACTTCCTAAACTTAAGTAAGTAAGTCTACTTACCCCATAAATGTTGTTGTTGTTTTGCATATACATTTTCTAACCTGCTCTAATCTGGAAAGGGCGCAAAAAAAAACAGCTAATATGACAAAGCTGCACTGTTGAAATTCAACAAATACTTTTTGTCAATGTTACTAAGGATTTTTCCCTGAGTGTATGCGGAGCTCAGCGAGAAACTTTTAATTTCCTATATGATACCTTATGGGACACAGGGTCGTTACAAAGTTCTTCTTCATTTTTGTACTCTTAGCACGAGTGATAGACTAACAGCTAGGAAGGGTTTGATCTCACCAACTCAGTGCTTGTAGACTAGTGCGGTTATCTACTGCACCACTGAGATCCCCACGAATAGAGCATGAACCCATTAATGCAACCTAGGTTTTTGCACGAGTAACATAACATGTTCCAATTTTTTTGCTTAAACCTTTCCGCATTTTTATGTCTCTTTTTTCTATCACGCTCTTAAAACTTTATTAGCTTAAAGCCAATTGTAGTTTGGTATTTTCAGAGTTTACAATAACCAGTCACTCTCCTCGTCGCTATTATCCTTATCCTCCATTAGTTGAGTGTAATAATTAACTAGGCACCACATGGACTTGACTTTATCTTAGCTTCCATTAACCAGTTACGAAAACTTTTGCTATTTAACGCCACAATAAAAAAAAAACCCCATTGAATAGGGCAGGAGAGGAAAATCAAAGTTTTTGTTATCGAAAACTAGAAAAGTTCGGGTTCGATGGGAAGAGTACTAAAGAGGTTTATAGTAAAGTTACCTGGACAGGAAATAAATACATGAGGAAAAAAACTTTCACAAAACGCAACACATATTCACATACTCGTGTGTAGTATGTCGGTAATAGCATGGAAGAAGTTGAAGCAAATTGCATTAAGTGTAGCAAGCATCAGCTACTGTAATGTGAATGGTGGTGAAAATTGTCTAAAAGTTTCATGGACTGGGTTGTTTACTAGTGCAATCGAGTAAATACCAAATTTTCTCTTTTATGTACGTACTTTGTTATGGTTTCGTTTAAATTCGTTCTTTTCCTTACAGGTGGAGTCCTTTCGAACAGTTTGGCAATTGCAACAGATGCCGCTCATCTTTTAACAGATTTTGCGAGTTTTATGATTTCGCTTTTCGCAATTTGGTTAGCCGGCCGACCTTCAACAAAAAGGTAAGATTTTTAGCGGATAATTGCTTACAAAAAATTCGAAAAAATCAATGTCTTATTGCTACCATATCGTCCCAAACGGGCTTATTGACCGGTCGCCCGTTTAAAACTACTCAAAAGGGACTTTCTAATTCCTAAGACTTTTATGACCTTTAGTTAAATTGGTAACTTAAGACTTTGAGGTGCTGGTAATGATGACCCAAAAAACAACCTAAGCAATTGCTTTTTCTGGGTAACTGATTGAGTAAATACGATGGTATCTCCTTCCGCGGTCCTTTCAATGTACTCTAGTGTCTCATTGGTTTTTCAATATTTTTTTCCGAAAAACTTTTCACTTGTATTTACCCTACTCCTCCAGGACTAAACTTTTCTTTCATTGTGTTACTGGACAAAATTGTGGTTGTCCTTATTTTTTAGGTGACATGTTTCCTTTTTCTATGTGACTGAATTTATAGAGAACGGACTTTTATTTTATGCTACGACGAAGTTAATTTTAAAGTCACCTTCGTATTTCGTGTATGAAGAAAAGATTGGAAAATGGCCAAACATAGATGGTACGGAAAAAGAAATAAATAAAACCGAAGAGAAGGAGGCTTCATGTTGTGCACCTCTAAAAAAAATGGCAGAACAGTACAATGATGACAAATTCCTGTCTTCCCATAGAGATGTCGCTCGCGGAGCTGAAAAAGAAATGTATATATAGAGAGATCTAAGAAAGGAAAAACAACTCCGATTGCTTCCGTATTGCAGTCAGAAGAATTTTTAAGTAGCTGAAAATTTTATTTCGTCCCTGAAAGGTAATGCAAATGAGCATGGAGAAAGAGCTTCCTATTTTTTACATCGTGAAAGTACTTCGGAAGAATGTCGTTTTTCTTGTTTTTCGTAGGCCCAGTTAATTGAAGGAAATGGTGATTTTCCCGCAAAATACGAAATGTTTCGTAATAAATTTTCATTTTCCCTAAAAGATGGCGTGGCGGTTAGAAAAGTAATAATAGAACGGAACGTGAATTAATTTCTTTTTAGTGAGTTTGTCGAATAATTTCAAGTTTGATAAATTCAATTGGAGAATGTAAGCTATTCCGCACGTTTTTTTCGGCAGGAAGAATTAATGTCCTACTGATGAGATTTTTTCATTTCAATTTAATTTAAAGCGATGAACTAGTTCTGGTGGAGGTTTCACCGAATGCAATGGTTGGTTGGTTTAAGTGGCAGCCCTAACCTCAAAGGCCCATTTGGAACCACAAACTCGTGTGAAACCCGGATGATAGGGGTCATTGTGAAAAAGATGAATGTGAAAAAAATTTATCATTTTAACCATCTTGTGCTGTTTAGAAAAAGTAATGAAATGACGCAAAAAAAAAAATCAGTGCTGGCTTTGTGACAAATGACACTTTTTCGATGAATCAATTCTGGCCGTTTTTCGTTGATCGCTGTATTTATCCTTTTTTTTTTTATTATTTATTTATTTAATTATAATATATTTTTTTTTTTTAATTTTTTTTTTAATATTTTTTTTTTTTAGTTTTTTTGGTTCATTAATTTTTTTTATCTCACCACACATATCACGTAACTTTTTAGCAGCTTGCGCTGCGTCGTTCTTTCCTTTACGAAAACAAAAAAGTAAAATGTGACAAAAATGCTCGATTTCGCACTCCATATTAAAACTCACGCCAAACTAATACCTTTTATCAAAAATACGTGTAATTTGCTTCTAAAGCGAAGTAAGACTGATAGCTAACAAATGTCAAAAGGAAAAACGTATATCATTGACAGTAGCCATTAAAAAATATCGCCAACGTCATCTATGTGTGAAATCAGCAATTACTACTAGTTTGTGGTTTTAAAGTTTGACACTGGCCTTCCCAAAAGAACAACTCTTAGAAATCATCTTTTGATTTAGTTATTGATATTTTTCTTATATTCTGGTTTTCATCGAAGCGTTTCAACTTCATTGAGAGGCTCTCTAAATAAATGTGATTTGCATTTTAATTGACTTCCTGGTCACTTGATACTATAATTATGTAAGTACTACAAGTGACATAGTCTGGTGAATTTTTTGAGTCGAAAGTTCTAGTTTGAAACAATGGGTATCCTGCGTATAGTACTCAAGTACTTACTTCCGTATCCATGGGCTCTTATCATAAAAACTAATGCTGACAGGACTCTGACGTAACGTTACTAAATAACTCATTAAAATTGCCAGCTGAACCACAAACGCATTGTTGACATTGGATGTCAACATGAAAGGATATTGTTCATACTTCTACACGTGGCTGGAAATAAATGTCCAACATATGTGCGGTTAGTAGGTGTGGTATGTCCGATGCTGTAAGGGACTATTTCGAGAGCTTGTTAAGTTCCTTTATTGGGTTCCATGCGGTGTTGATTAATTTTTATATACAACAATATGATTTTTTTTTTTCACTATAGCCAACATGTACAACATACAGACATAGGTTCAGACATAGAATATAATGTTCGTAATTTTCGGAGTTAACAGAGAAGGTCCTTTGGTAGATATCCTTTTGAGATACGGAAGCAGTCGAAGTATTGTTGTTGTCGGTACGAGTGAGAGAAATGTGAGAATTGTTGCTATTATATTTCGCTATTGTCGGTTTTTCCACTCAAGTGTTTGCGCACTTATATGCTTTGAAGAGTATAGTAAACAGCTCATCCGAATGTACTTATAGTGCCTTTGTTATATTAAGGGGCTGCAAATACATGTACATATATGTCTAAATGTGTACAGAGAATATCACAAGGATAAATTTGTCTAATATTCACTTACAAGTAGTGTACGTTAGGTCATGATTTTGAGAACATTTGAATAACTGTGGTTCCGTACAAAGGAGAATTGAGCTCAATTTGATCGAGATTTGAGTTGCTTATCAAATTTGGGAGATACGCAAATAACAGACTCCTCAATCCTTGTTGATGAAAGGAGGCTTACACCGTCAACAGTTTCCAGTTCCGCAGAAACAAAATTTAACTGAGCTAAACTCCTGACATTTTTCAGTTCCCATTGGATCTCATATGAGGGTTATTCTATCAAGAATCGCCAAAATTTGGTTACCTTACCATCGCCAAAGTTGTACCCTTACCATCACAGGTTTTTTTGAAGTTTCTTCTACTTGAAGAACTAGTGAAAACAAATATAAGTTAAGTGTTTTGTTTGTACATAGGTATCTCATTTTTTTAGTTAGTTATAATATGTAAATGTTTGTTCAAAAATGGTACCCGAGTTCTTTTTGAAAATTAATATCTTTGTTAATTTTTATCCTAGTATAATAAAATAGGGTTTATTTTAAAGGGGAGGAATAAAAACCCTCCTCTTTAAAATAAGCCCTATTTTATTGTTCTAGAATATCAATTACCACAGGAATTGTCAAAGAGGACTTGGACACCATTTTTACCATAACATACTATAACTAAGAAAATAAGTGGGATAAAAAGAAAAAAATTAATTTCAAATATTTTTTCACTAGTTCTTCAAGTACAAAATTTTTCAAGAGAATCGGAGATGGCACGGTCACGAATTTCATGATTTTTGGCGATTCTTGATGGAATAACCTCATATGATCTTACTATATATGGAGTATCCTAATGATTTCCCTCCAAATTGGAAAGGTCGTCAAAGGTCGCAGGCATTCATCCACCATACAGTCGACGGTCGTGTTTATTATGCTTTTTGACTATGTCGGTTTCATTTTCAACGCATCCTGTTCTAGTGTTTAATTATTTCTCCGGTTGATAAAAGTCCTCGAATGAATAGTAGTCCATGTAGGACTATATAGAAGTAGATTTGGACGAAAGTGAACTGGGTTAGCAATGCTTTCGACAAGGATGTACCATAATTGGCCAGCTATGCACTAATTGCACATTCGTTTTACCTTATGCACTTCACTTCCGAGTTCTTTTCGAAAGCGAAATTCTTTGTATCTTTGAATTTTTTTCTCGCGATTTCTTTGAATGTCTCGCGCTGAAACACTCCAAGGAAGTTCATATTCCCATCAGGACGAGGCGAAAGACATCCGGTCCGAATTTTCCCAAGAAAAAAAAAAGTCAGGAGGAAACACGAGTAAGATGTTTCACATTTCGAAATTGAAGTTGGTTTCGATGCCATCGCAGATCCTGCAAGAGGCAGAGTCCCTTTCAAAATACTTTTGGACAAACTGAACGTAAAAGCTTTGGGGAAAATTGCAAGAATCCAAAGACGTTCTCATTCTGGAAAACTTTACCCTAGCTATTATTTATCCGGTGTGCCTTTTTCCGATTCACCATTCCGGTTACCAGTTTTCTTCTTTTCCTTGGACGTTTTTTGCCGGGCCCCCAAAAACTCAATCTATATATGTACCTTTAACATTTTTCTTTCGATAAAAGTTTCTATTCGGTTTTGAGGTTTATATTTTATACATTGACGATATATTACCGAACGACTAGCAAAATATAAAATCGGTGGACACGAAGAATTGCTATTTTTTTGATTTATTTTTTTATGTGAATCTTATTTACCACGGATACGAGTATAGTGTGGTAAAATTCCATTCTAGAGCTAAGCCAGGGATTTAGATTTGTAGTGTCAGCTTATACAATGATGGACTTTGTGGAATTGATTTGAGAATAGGATTTAGGAGAAAAATGAAAAGAAAAACGTGTAAGGACCTTAGGGTACGATAAAATTCTAATGGAACATTGAATACCTCTAGATGAAATAATTCAAAGAGAATTTTTAAGCGTTGATTTTCAAAGAAGTTTGGCTTTAATTCTTTGTGCAAAGTTTGGTATCATTCCATGTCTCCTGTGTGGTATTTTAAACCGATGGTCTTAGTCACTAGTGTTCAAGAAATAGTATTCTATATTTTTCTATGCTTATTTTTGTAGTATAATAATAATAACAATATTTGATATCCCTGCGTGTATACAAATTACTTTATTGAAATCATGATATGCGATCCAAGATAGCATGATACTTTGATATACATGTTATACTTTGACATTTAGCAATGACAAAATTTTAAGAGTCTATCAATCATAGCTTCGACTGCTAGCTCTTCGTGCCTATGATATTCCAGCGAAAAGCACTTTCATTGCTAATAAAAAAATGTACAAAGTGAACTATCACATCACATACAAAAAGTAAAACACGCTCGAACAATTTTAACTGACGGAAGAATATAAAAATCCGCAACTGTCATTCATTCAAATTTCAGTTGATTTTAGTAACAGATGGCGCTGATGGCAGTTAAAAGAAGGCTACATCAGCTAAAATTATCGAATTAATATACAAGGAAACAGGTTGGATATTACGTTGATATCGGCTCGCTGACGTACTATATGCACATTATTGGGTGATACACATATTGACGATATTATGATCTGTATACGAGCTGTGTATTTAAGGTATTAGCTATATCCGATGTGATTTAAATCCCTAATTTTTTTACTTTGAGAATGCAACTATCTTTTCCTGTAACTGCTTTGTAACTAGGGTGGTGCGCATACGTTGGTGTTTGTGATTTTATTTTATCCTCAATTTGTTACAAAATATTTACGGGTTTGACTCATTTTACTTACTAAGTAGCTATCATCTCTTACAGCCTTAGGCTTCGTTTCAAGTTCTTAAACTTTTTTTTCTTTAACTGAGAAAATTAATTTCTTAATCAATTTTATTAGATAAATTATCGAATAATTAAAAAAAATAGCACAATTTTTTTTTTGCTGCTCTACTGCATGTATTCTTCTATTAAATAAACAGACTTGGTGAAAATTTATTCAGCATAAAAGTCGATTGCTATGTAAAAACCTTCCGTTCCCTATCTTTGCGAAATTATCGCTTCAGGATAAAACAAAAAAGTTAGTAGATTTCTTTTCGCGTATTTTCAACGTAAAAGTTTTTAATTACTTGTCCAAGTCGATTTCCCTGATGAAGATTTACCACCTCCTGTTTCAGGATACCGAGTCCCTTTTCGGCAGCGACTTTCCTATTTCATAGATACGTAGATCGTTAACTCATCCAGATACTCCTTGACAGCGTCATCTTTAACTTTCGAGTAAAGGCAGATAGGAATTGATTTTGCTACCCAGCGGACGTGTGTTTGATATAGCATCGTCAGGAATTGGATGAATCCTTGTGAGCTATAATCATAAAATAATGCAAATGGAATTTATGGAGAAAGTATACGCAAGTCTTTCGATATTTCCACTTCAACTTCTTGCGAAAAGTGTTGAATTAAAAGTTGCGGAGTTGAAGTAACTATAAACATATTTCAAGTGAAGAAAACAGAAATGCGACAGACGTAATTATAAGATTTTACTGCAAATCATACCGCTTATCTTTTCAAGAGTCTTAATTAGAACTAAACTCTCACCCCGCAGTAAAACGCGCTATCGTACAATATGATTCATTAATTTCTAGGACTTTGCTCGGTGGGTGTGTAACTAAATCGCGAAATTGCCAACTAAAGTCACCCAAAGAATCACTTCTGCGACACAAGCAGCCCTCCCATTTGGGGCTTTTGTTTTATTTTATTTTATGATGCTGTTAAAGCCCGAAACGAAGAACTTCCTGGAAAAAAACCGGGAAATCCGTAAATCCGATACAAACCATAAAAACAATTTAAGGAGATTTTGATTTGGTTCATCCCTTTACAGGAAAACTTTCGATGCTGTTCGCTACATACCAAGCGGGGTTATAAATAAAAATCTACAGAAAAGAACGAGTACTGAAATTATCCATTTCTATTCTCCCAGCTCCCAACTACCATTCGACGAATATGTTCATCCCTGCAAATAAAACGACTCGTAAATGTGTTTTACAACCTGCGAAATGTTTCTCATATGAATGCCCCATTTCTTCTCAGATCCGTCGAGCCACATATCACTGCCTTATGTCACTTACATTCGCACTTTCATCAGGCCACCCTATATCGAAAGTGGATACATTTTCGGGCTAGGTAGGTACTCGGTATGTCCTTCGCTTTATTTGAGGACTGTTCTTGTAAATTGTCGGTTGGGTAAATTACCTGACAGCCGCACACCCCAAGCCCACCTTATCAAAACTTCAGTATAACCTTTAAGTTGGATTTTAAAGTCGTGATGTTTGCCTTTCGGGGAAACCCCCCGAACGCTGGTTGGCCGCCTTTACTCGTACAAAAATCAACCACCCGTAGGCAAAGTTGAACTTATCCTCAACCAGAAACAGTTAATTTTATGTCATGAATAAATACGAGTTTCGAAACAGACGAGTTGAAGGATAAGTACACTAAAGTAGGTGCCAGGATAAAACCGCTAAATTTAAATTGTGTGTTAAATGGTATTTGGGTTTTGTCTTTTCGGATGTAGCGTTCATTTCAAGCTCAGTGTTTACCATAGTTTGCCGCGTTTGTCAAATAATGCCGAGAAAAGCGACTTAAGAGTTTTAATAATTTAATTTTGAATCCTTCTATAAAATTCGAATTCATTACAGACTATGAAGAAAAAAAACTTTTTGAAAGGACTTAATTGTAGTCCTTAATACAAATAAATGACTTCTTTTATATTCAATTTTTTCAAACAAAATTACTCATTTCAAGCACTTTTACATGAAATTACATGTAAAAGTACTCAATTCAAGCACTTTTACACGAAATTACTGGTATTAGTAAATTATTCATGTACTTTTCAACTGAACCGTACAATTTACTTCAAAAGTCTCATAAAATTACGCAACATGTAAAATTAACTATATTTCTGTAAAGCCTATAGTACGGATCTCGATCAAAATTTTGATTCGCTAATTTTACTATATATCTCTATCATCTCTACATTGAAAAAATTCGTTGGTCTCCTCGGTTTCAACACCATCTTTTGGTCGATGAGCGAATTGTCAAATCGAAGCAAAATTTCGATTTGAACTCCGTAGTCCGTACCACCAAACAGAAAGCCAACGCAAAATTTTTTTTCAACAATCTAGCATAAGCCGTTTAGAGATATGAAAACCCACCCCCGTACCTTGCTACTCCTATCAAAAATTGTATTTTTGTATGATGTCTCTATAGTAGCTCTATATAGTTTCTATTTTTAGCTCTCTATCCCTTAAAAATGTGAACCCCTTTCTAATCTCCTAGTATCCCTTAATACAACTACAAAATTTCGACCATCTCACTCACATCAATCGTTCGAGAGATATGGATTTTAGAATGTATGAGTCCCAGCTTTCAAGCGTTTTGGACGCGTTATTTCCCCACCCCCACTCGCACACCTTTCAACCACTAACGACTATTTTTTGCGAATGGGTCCACTATCATAGTACTTCATAAGTTCCTACTTTCTTTCTCCTAGCATAAGCGGTTCCTGAGATCTAGAAACTAAAATTTTTCATTTAAAACGTTCCTCCACTCCCCCTTACACCCCTCCAATAGATACCATTCGAACGCGTTCACCCACCCACTCGTATCTACCTTAAAAATTTCAACTTATTATCTCAAGGGGTTTGTGCACCTTCAAACGGTTTTGCGTACGGCGGACAGACGGACACTGTTTTTTTTTTGCTTTTTTGGCGTTTGCTAGTCCTAAAACGAGAAAATACAAAATTGCAGGGTAGAAAACTTTTTTGAAATTTCAGGTCAATCACAAAACTTTATTATTAAAAAAATAATTAAGTAAAATAATGTATCTTAAAAAGTGCTAGTTGTAAACTTTTTTTAGCGTTATAAGTTCAAGAGAATATCTAGTGAAATTTACAGATTGAAAATTGAAATTTACTACCCGAAAATTGAAAAATACATTCAAATTGACTAGTACATAGCAATGTAAATTTACTTGAAAAGGTGAGGCCTACCATCCAAAAGATGTAAAATTCAATGGATTTTTTTTACTGTGTACGTAAAATCAAAATGGATTGCAACATATAAATAAAATCGATAAAAAAAATTATTTAGTCCAAATCCCCAATATAGAAATATATATAGCAATCAAAAGGGTGGTGACTGGGTACTGTGTTCCTTTTATATTCCATCAATCGAAGAGGATTCAACCTAACAAAATTTCTTTTAGCAGGACATCCGTTTCACCAACTATTTGATTACGGAATTGTCAGTCCCTCATTACAAGGGTATGCTGATGTGAAAAAAAACCTTTTTTCCTCCCAATACGTTTGCACTCAATCGGAAAGGACCACAAGGTATTCTGTCGTTATCAATTCGAAAGTACCATATCCGGCACCTATTCGAACACATTTTCAATTTCGTAAAAATGCGACTAACAAGTTTTTATTGCGCTTGTGAGTTTGAAGCCGTCGGTTATCCACCGGGCTCACAAACGTACAGACATAACTCTGATTTTCTCTGAAACGAGGGAAAATAAATTGTCATGTCCTTTACGAAATTTTCCGATATCCATGCACACTTCCTTTTTAGTTTTTCAGGCAATAGTTTGCGATGTCATAGCGATTTTCAAGGGGAATTATGTTTTCGGGGGTTAGCGAGAGATCATCACATCCATCTACAACCCCCTGACTTTGGTTAAATGGATGTCGTCGGACAGGGCTGATTTACTGTTTCCGATTTTCAATGGGAACTTGTGGGCCATATTATCAAATCTTGGAGACGATTTCTCATGTCATTAATTTGGACAGGTTCTCCTTTTCGTCTTGATCGGAAACTCTCAGAACAGGGACGCGCTTCATTTTTATCGGTGGAGCTTGTTGACGGTTAGTACTAATGTTGATCTTTTGCTTTTACGACATTCGGACTTAGTCCATGAATTTTAGGAGGTCGAATCCGAAATGGGAGCCCTTTCCCTGATTTGATGACCTTTCCGGTGTTTGCGATTTTGCTAAGGGCTTCTGTACCATTTCGATTTTTGGTTGTTGGAAAACCCCATTAAAACACCTCATCGAACTTTGCAATGTTCCTTTTCTACTTTTTGTATTTGCTAGTGTGGTACTTTTCTATTCGTTCGGGAAGTGAGGACCCGGTTGCCGGAAATTGTCAATTTACTGCCAGGCCCCCTGATAAGTTGGTTATATCTAGGAATTTTCCAATAACTCGAGTAAATTAACTTTTAGCATCTCTCGTTTTTTTGTTGTTTTTTTTACTTTATTCTCTTCTCTTTTATTTTCAGAATGTCTTTTGGATGGTATCGGGCGGAAGTGATTGGCGCTGTTGCTTCCGTTGCTATGATTTGGGTTATTACGGCCATCTTGATCTGGCTGGCAATTCAGCGTATAATCAGCAAAAGCTATGAGGTCGATGCGGAGATTATGTTGATAACGTCAGCACTAGCCATTATTGTAAATGTAGTGTAAGTATAATTCAAAAATTTGGTACTTCTAGTTGCAGGTATTATTTGAGAGCTGACTGTTATTGAAATTTTGGAGAGAGGATGTACTTTGAGTAGTCTAGGTGGCTTATTGACTAGAGCACTTGCCTTCGGTGCACTGGGTACAAGGTTCGAACCTGCTTAGCGACAAGTAATTTTCGAGCTTTAAATGAGTACCTGAGTTAAAATAGCGGAAGAGCGTGTAGCTGACCTACTAGTGTTGCGTTGGTCTCGTAATGAAGAAACTCTAGCATTACATCAAGGCCTAGGCCCAATTTTGGCGATTATTATGAACTTTGACGACGTGTAAATAGCTACAAACACCAAGTAGACAATACACATAGCTTCCATCTAACAATTTTGTAATCCGCAAGGCATAGGATGGATCCATATGGATTGTTCGCAAAATTGTCAAAATCAAAATTTTGAAAACCAGTATGCCAGAGTTCGCGAATTTACTTAAAGAAAAATTTTTTACTAGTAGGTGACTAAATTTTTAATAATTTTATTTCTTATTTCACCTCAAAATATATCAACGTCCAAACTTCTCAAGGAAATTGGTATGTGAATATTCAGCATCAAAAACCTTTTCTTAACCCTTCGTGGTTACACACCTCTGTCTTCAATCTCGGTGGTCAAATTGGGTACCCAGTCAAAAAGTTCAAAATGGTATTGTGACCAAACTATCAGTCCGAAGTAGAGATGGGTAGCTCATAAGTTCCAAAAGAGCAGTTCATTGAAGTGAGTGAGTGAGCCCTTTTTTTAGATTCTAACATTTACTCCGAACTTGAAAGGAACTGGTTCCTTCGTGATTGAAGACTTTTTTTTTCACTCCGAACTTGAAAAGAAGTAGTTCCTTCGTGAGTAAGGACCTCCAACTAGTTCCTTCGTGACTGAGGTCCTCACATTCACTCCGAACTTCAAAAGAACTAATTCTTTCGCCGGGGAAGTCATCTTCAAAAGGAACTCGAACTACTTCCTTTCAATGAGTGAGTCGGAGTTCACTTACTCACTAAAAGGAACTACTTTGCCCATCTCTAGTCCGAAGTGGTTAACGAAATTACAGAACATGATCTGAACGTTCTAAATGCTGTACGAACAATTTATTTATAAGAAATAAAAAGGCGACATGTTAAACAAATTTCATGAAGAAAAAAGACTACACAAAAAATTCAGTCTATGAACAAAACGAAAGCAAACTTGGTAAACAAATATAAAACTTAAAAAAAAACTTGGAAATATATGAATTCCAAGCCATTACAACACGAAACTTGACAAATAAATCCAAAACTCAAAACAAAACTTGACAACTGAATCACCGAACGATGACAATTGCTCGAAATTTTCCAAGCTAGTGGAAATACAGCAACTATAGGGCGAGTAATACCAGCAATCTCAACATTGCCACATTGCCGAAACTAGCACGATATTGCCCTGTTTTGCTCCATTAATCGCTCCACTAGTTTTGGCAATAGTCGTCGGGCAATCAATTTCTTGAAAAATTTCTCGTGTAACATCTACATGCTCGTGTAAGAGCATCTTTAAATAAACGAGGCTATACAATTGAGCAATCAAATAGAAAATATGAAAATTATTAAAATAATAGTTGGAATTTTTGCATAGTGTTTGCTCGCTTTTGAATCACGAGTACCTTACAATCCATTTGCTTAGCATACCATTTCACTGAACAATTGGCATTCGTCCAACTGGCTCCAATAAATGTCTATAAAGTACATTCCAAATATATACAATAAATGATTGCCAATAATCAGAGAACACAATCACAACAATCCTTAAATTAGCTGCAGTTTTTCAACTTATGAAAAGTGAATCAAGATAAAAGCCATGATTTTTTTTTTCTTCAGTCGTCGAACTTTTAAGTAGCCTTATTCACGTTCTTTGTACTTAAGCCATTTTAAAAACAACTTTCCTATTGAATTTGCACGTTACTCCCTCCGCAATCGTTAACAATTCTTCTGTTGGAATATGCCGTCCTATATTTCCCCACAATAACTCTTTAATCCCAGGAGCAGGCAGCCCCGAAACTTCATGAACTGATTTGTGAAACTCGTTGCTAAAACCTGAGTACAGGACATAAATTTCGTCTCAAGCATCCGTTTATCCTGGAACGCTACAATTCACCAGGGTGAAGACGAAAATCCATGCCGATAAACTTTTTATTGGGCCACATACACCCTCATGGATGTGTATACAGGACAAAACTTTAAAAGGATACTTCTTGTTCGGAGTTTTGTCCTGTTTTTGTAAGGGGAATAATCGGCAGTATGCTGGATTTACTATCTGTTCTGTTTGCGCCATTCTATTCCAGAAGAATCTTTTTTCTTTCGATTTCTGATTTATGACTTGAAAGGCACTGAAAATTCAGATCAAAAGCGACAAGTTCCGGGGAAAGTTTATAAGTAAAGCTGATATTCTGACCAATGGTATGTCGAAAATCGTTTGATAAATCTTTGTTCGATGAGGTAGAGTAGGTAACGTACTCTACAGGCAGAAGAACGTTTTTCGAAATATTCACGCATGGACTTACCAGATTTAAGAAACTTGTCTTAATGTTATGCACATCCAAGATCCAATAGACAAATTTGATGTACTCAACATTTGTTCATGGAAACTTGTTGACTTTTATTGATAGACTTGTCGGAGATTTCAAGTGAATTTCTTCTTTCTTCAGCTGCTGCTGTTGCTCCTGTATTGAAATTTTTTGCCTATTTGTTGGACCGAATTCGTTTCGGGTTAGGGACTTCCAAGATTTATGACGGCAATTTATTTTCCTCACGCAAACGGTATCTTTTAACACTAAACTGTTCATTAAAGTAAGATGTTGCAACAGTTTGATATACTTTTGTTTTTCGTTGTAGGCCTTTTCGGAACCACCAGGTGTTCACGGCTCTTCTTTCAAAACGGTATACCTTTAAGAACTATGGCTCTAGGTGTATGGCATTACAGAAATCCCCGGGATGTCTCATCATATATGAGTGAGGTCTGAAAGGAATAAGCTTTTACCTTTGGCTTAATATCACCATAAATTCTCGCACAGCGAAATTGCCCCGAAGCATACTACTGTGAAACTGGGAAACGGGTAACCGTATGATGGTTAAAAGGTTTGGGTCAAAATTCAGGCTTTGATAAAGACTTCGAAGGGATCGCTTTGAAATGGATGGAAAGGAGTCGGGGATGGCCAAATCGCTTCATACTCCCCCCCCCCCCCCTATTCGACTCATACGCTACTAGAGAGCTCAACACGAAATTTGTTGTATGAATGGTGGAATAAGTGGAACAACGAGGTAAAGGGGGCTGTTTTTGAGAGAGTACCGAAAGGCAAACTGTTGCTATATACGAAAAACGCTTCACAAATATTCGGCATTGGAATATTTTAAGTTTTAAGGGTTTCGTGCATTGGCATATACCTACTACGAGTAGGTTTGAGTGGAAATTTATCTTTAAACCATCTCTCATCATATCACCATCAAAAAAGGTTAAAGAGTGTTTCGGCCAAATTAATTTCCTTTTTTTTCCAATAGAAAAGTTTTTCGTAATTTAATGGCTTGGAAAATGTGTTATGGGGGAGAATGTAGGTGTTCAATATGAGGTCTTCAAAAAGTTTCATATTCAAAATAAAGTTTTATTGTTTGTTTTTTTAATATATTTGGTAGGAATAATGTATAAAATTGTAAGACAGTAAAGGTGAGAGTAGTACTATTCAAACTTTCCTTTATTTAATGTAAATTACTTTTGAAAAGTACGGGGCTATTGAAGCAGGTAGGTACTATTTAATTACTAATTTGAAGTGTCAAATTTTGTATGAAACACACTTTTCAATAGAGATGGACAAAGCAGTTCCTTTCAGTGAAGTACTTCACTCCGAGTCACTCACTATAAGGAACTAGTTCAGTGAAGTAGTTTCGGAACTGTTCGTTACTTCGTTTTCGTTCCATCGTTCCTTCACTCGCGAACTAGTTCGTTCTTTTAGCTCATTGATAACTAAACTTAAGGCAAAAACGGGCAGCAAATATAGAAGATGATGAGGAAAAAAAAAGAAGTAAAAAAGTCAAATCTCGAAGATGATGAGCAAAAACAAAGGTGGGTACATCTAGAAGATGATGACCCAAAAAAAATGTCAGTACATCTAGAATATGATGACAAGAAAAAAGTTGAGAAAGTTTTTTGTCACGTGTCCAATGAAACTGCAGTTCACCAAAAGGAGTGAGTTACTTCACTCACTTACTTCAAACGTAATAAACATACAATAGTTTATTAAGATCAAAACTACGCCCTATATAAACTATTAAAAATTAGACAAAGAATTTACTATACATATTTTGGCACCCAATAGAGAATAGCAAATTGTGCCATTTATTTATCGCATTAAAAACGAAAAAATTGGTTTATTAGAAAAACAGCACACATCGTACACTAAAACAGCATGTACGTAGCCAAGAAAATTGCCTAACGAACTTCACAATTTCTCTATCTGCTAGACACGTGACACAATGGTCAGTCAGGAAAAAATTCAGCAGTTTACTCAAGTCCTAATCCTTCGACCATGAAAATTATTCGGAATGAAAATTGGCTGGTATCTGTTCAGCTTTCAGGATGTTTCTTCTTGGAGCGCAGAACTTCGTTAAGTGCACTCAGCAAGCAAACAGAAGACAACTGAATCTAACTTAGGAAATAGCACGGTAAAAAGCCTCCGACAAACTTGACACTTTTCCACACGTAATCAAACACTAGCAGAAAGGATTGCTGACGTTGAAATAAAAAGGAAAAGCCCCTGCCAAAAAGAGTCGTAAAGGATACACAGCCAACTACTTCGTCCGCTACCGCACCAACTTCAGCAAGGCAGAAGAACTTCAACAATTAGGTTCTTATTTGGACAAGTGTAAAAACACTCACTCACGAGGCGAAGCTCACGTTCCGAAAAACTACTCCCCAAGGACATGTGTGTGGATTATGTGATACAACACAAACGAAGGCAGCTGCTCAAACGTGAATATGTAGATAATTTACGTATCCACTGAATCAAGGATAGTGATACTCAAGCAGAAAGTATCACACTTTCAATTAGACAAAACCATTAGAAAATAAACGCGTTGGCTGGAAAGGTACACCACCCGACGAAGCCAGCAAGGCTATATGCCAGGCTCAGCTGCCGGATCCTTGGAAAGACGAGCTGCGGTAGCTTACCATTAATAGCTGGCTGTCCTGGATACCGTGGAGTAAAGGTACCTGAATGAACCAACATGGAACGCAATTAGACCACAGCGAAATATAGTGACGAATGGCCAATATTTTTTCAGAGACCTCATACAAGATGGCGACGATGGTGAGAAGACCCAAGAGATAATATGCACTGTAATTGGACTAGATATGGTTGGATATGCTACACGGCCCAATAGGCGCTAGACTACCCCATATGCACATCGAGCTCCTAGTACGAACGATACGAAAAGCCAACAAAAAACAAGAGAAATTGTGGTATTCCAACACCAACCTGCCTATTAGGCATGTAGGCTTATACACGTATGAATACGAAACTGCACAATGGCTGATAACTATAGCTGAGTAACCACAAATGAACAAAATGTTCGGATAGGATGTTTTTTTTTCGCCGTGCAAATAAATCAGCAAGTAACGGACATACAGGGTGACAGGGACACAACCGGCATGAACAGAAAGGATTTGCATTTTTGCATTCAACATCGGACTTTGGGATTTTGTGGTAGAATTGAGTGGTCATATAACGAATATTCTAGAGACCCAGAACCTGGAGACCATCCGAACACCGAACGAAGAAACCAGCAAAAAAAAAAACAACCTAGCTTTAAATGGACAGTGGACAGGAATTGTAGTAGAAACTGAACCGAACTGGGGTAAATAAATAATAAATTAAACAGTGAACTGGACAACACCCCCTTGGCATCAGCCCCGCCACCTTTACCGGGTTGGTTCGGTTGGTTAGTCCTTCTTCCTTCGGGAATAGTTTGGGAATACCGTTCCGGTTGCGGTATTGCGTATATCCGGTTTTTGAACAAATTTATCGTTGACAGTGCGGTTTGTTTTCCAACGATTTCGATGGCTTTAAGTTGAACGGAATCGTAAGACTTCGTACGTGATTTATGGTGCAGCAATTATACGATTTCGAATCAAAAAAATGAGGAAGTAGAGATGGACGAATAGGTGGTGTACCTATGATTGATTTATGTTGTTAAAAGAGTTATTCGTTTCAGAACTTGTCGTACTCTGATCATTATTTTTTCACTTGATACAAGCACTAAATAAAGACTATCTACAACAAGACTGGACACTAAGCAGTATTTTTCTTATCAAAATCTGATCTCGGTGGCTTTATTTAATTAAATGGGGGAAGCAGATAGCAATAGAATGATGTATAATGAAAAAAGTGACAAAGACTGATAACGAGACGCATTCACCAATTTCTTTTAGAGGGCAAACCAAAGTCCATTCATAAAAAATGACAACAATCAAGTGCAGTCACGGCTCAGCAGCTCCAATAAATTTGTGTGCTGAAACACTTGAGAATAAAACAGGCGCAAAAAAGGCTATTAGATGCATTGCGAAAAACAATGCACACAGATGCGGATGTGTAATCATTCATTTTTGCATATTAGTGTACTCTTTCCTTCTCATACGAATATGGAATGGAAATTGTTCAATTGAATTTCTTTGTTCCGCATTTTTTTTAACATAAAATGCATGTGTATTAATTGTCTAGTCTTCTTGTGGGTCTGTGCCTTACGCTCGTGAATTTATCCGAAGTGGTTTAATTTTATGAAGTTAAACATATACATTTGTGGTAGGTATTTAAGGAAGTGTGTAGGTAACCCCTTCTATAATTGCCAAAAACCAGCTAAACGTCAATTTTAACGTAATTGAGTTACATAGAACCACCATAAGGCTACAGCAGTACAATTATTATTATTATTATATTTTAATAAAAGGCATATAAATACACACAGTTCTTCTTAAGCACTAGTTACAAAGACCATCAGCTTAATATTCAAGGCAGAAGACCTTGTCGATCACCTTAAACTTCTACAGGAATTTAATCAGAAGGGCTCAGTAAACGATAACATGTCAAAGGTGGTTCTGATTTTGAGAAACAATATATGGTGACTCTGGGAGATTGTCTACGTCTAGCAGATTTTGGGGAAGCTGCTTCAGTCTGGTACACGGGCGGCTTTAAAACCTATAGTGGGAACAGAAGCAGGCGTATTTGGACCCAATTGTTAAATATGGGCGGCAATAAATGTATCATAAGAGTCTAACCCTGATATGGGTGCCAGGACATGAGAGAATTCCGGGTAACGAGTCGGCTGGCCAGCTAGCTAAGCGGGGAGCCAACTCACCAACGATTTGCCCGGAAATATTCTGTGGAGTAGGTAAGGGCTTCATTAAGGATGGCATTTTAAAGTGGGTAAGTCTTCAGGTGGAAGATTATTAGAACTCACTTTCAGGACTTGGACAGAAATTTCTGGCTTTCTTAAGTAGGAGAGCGTCGGAATTCTCTTCCTTACCACCTTGATACCACATCTGAAATCACGGGACACACTCTGTGTGATTGTGATGCAGTGTCCAGATCAAGAAGACATATTCTCTGTGGATTGACTCTCACCTATGAAGACCTGTGGAAGACTCACCTAAGTAAAATCATCTCCTTTCTCAAGGGAATGTACCATATATGGCCTGATAGTGGTTAAGCGCCAGGAACAAAAAACCTCTTCGGTCGTGGTTCGAGAAGAACCTATAGGCTCTACCAAACAAATAAATAAAAATAATACATACAATGTGTATGAACCAACTTTGAATCTGAAAAATACTTTAATATTAAAAATTAACAAAGTTTTTACTTAATGAAAAGTTGGTGCTGGCTCGAAGGCTTGCGATTTCCCATTGTAGTTCCATATTTCAAAATATATTCTACTGTTTGAACAATTTAGCTCTTGTGCAGTACAATGCCATCACATAAAGTTCCACCACAAACATAAAACGCATGCAGCAATCAGTTTATCGCAATCAAACAAAATAACATTTCCACGACTTTGTTGTCCCAGAACAATTTGTGTAATAATGGGACTGCCAACGCACATATCGTTACATTACATTTTCAAATTCAAGCTTTGCGCTCTTTCGCAGTATTGTCTAGGGTCCTGTACAGGGCCCGTCAAACTCCCAGTATTTCTTTCATGGACAGACGCAAAATGTTGATGGACTGCCCATAATCGCTGACGATTTATATTGCGATAGAATGTTTCTCATGACAGTCCAGGCAGACATCATTTCCGCCCCTGAGCCTTCTTTACTGCATCGTATAAATCAAATGAAAAAGCAGGACACGAGTCATGCAGTGTCTACTACCGTGCACAGAGTCTCTCAATACGGAAGCACAAAGTTGCCTCTGTTATCTCTACTGATATCCTTTGAAATCCTCGAAATTAATTTAACTCGTCTTTTTCTCGTTCCACTTACAGAATGGGATTTCAACTCCATCATCATCATGGCCATTCCCATTCCGGCGGACCATCGCCATCATCATCGCCAGACCCTGTACAGACCACAACAAACAGACGTAGAACGTCGAGGAAGAGCTCCCATATTGCAGTAGCTAATACAAATACCACCGACCAAATTGCCTATATATCAGACGCTGTACCTTCGACGCCGACGAGCACAAGGACCAAGGATATAGCCGATGAGAGCCAGCTAGCCAATGTAGTATACCAGTCTTCGAACAGTGGAACTTTAGCAAATGCGAATTCAAACTCGGATTCGCACAACCCTGAACAGGATCACCACGACGGCGGAGCTCACATGGAAAACATAAATGTGCGTGCAGCATTTATTCATGTCCTCGGTGATGTACTGCAGAGTATTGGGGTTTTTATTGCCGCACTGGTCATTTATTTTAGACCGGACTGGGCCATCGCCGACCCAATCTGCACGTTCATCTTTTCCGTGATTGTACTCTTCACCACTTTCACTATCATGAAAGACGCTCTACTGGTAAGTGTGTTCAATTATCCTTTTTTGCGGGTTGGTTTTTTTCCTGTCGATTTTTTACGGCTCCGGTTTCTGGCCCCCGTTTTGAATTAATTATGGCATTAAATTTAAACGTTTGATTGTGGTTTTAGGTCCTAATGGAGGGCACACCCAGTTATCTTCACTATGCCGAAGTTATGAACGTTTTTCTCCAGATTGAAGGCGTCGAGCGTGTTCATAATTTACGAATATGGGCGCTGAGCATTAACAAAATTGCCTTGTCGGCACATCTCGCAATTAGTAAGTATATTAAGATTTTTATATTGTCCCTATGTAAGAATGTAAAACTTCCACAAAATTCTTGTCTTTTAAATTCATATTTCGTATTTTCAGGTAATTGATTAATTTTATTAGCGAAGAAGCTTTTGTCCATCCTAGAGAAGCGACTTTTTTTCCACTTAATTTAAACGAAAGGAATTAATTTCGATAAAAACGGAAATACGTAAAAATCGGAACATTTTTTGTTGATTAACTATAATAGGGAGCTATAGCGTCCTACTCGGTGTTTTTTTGTTTTTGAGAAGTTACTAAAGGTGCTGAGCAATTTTTCAAGCAATTAAATGCCCCACAACTTTTGCCAAAACTAGTGGAGCGATTAATGGAGCATTGCAGGCAATATCATACTAGTTGCGGAAATATTTTGGCAATTAGGCAATATTTTTATAGATTGCTGATATGGCTCGCCCTACAGTTGCTGTATTTCCACTAACTTGGAAAATTCCGAGCAATTGTCCTCGTTCGGTGATTCTAGTGTCAAGTTTTGCTTTGAGCTTTGGATTTATTTATCAAGTTTCGTGCTTGGAACTCAAATATTTCCAAGTTTTTTTTATGTAGGGCAATATAATGCTAGTTGCGGCAATGTGGCAATATTTTCATTTGTTTGTCAAGTTTACTTTCGTTTTGTTCATAGACTGAATTGTTCGTGTATGCTCTTATTGCCAAAATGCCAAGTATTGCTCCATATCGCTAGTCATTGCTGCGTTGACCGCCAATTGATTCGTATCGTCAATTGCTGATATTGCTGAATATTGTTGTATGTTTTTGTGACGTCAAAATTGTCTAGAATTGCTACAAATTGAGCAATTTTAATCATTCGTGTAAGAGAATCTTTAGATATTGCAAACTGGGGTTATCCCCATTTTATTTTCTTTGGAATACTTTCCCAAGTGCAATTTTTAAGAACGAAATCATGCAAAATTGAACTAACGCTAATTATTTTCACACCAGAAGCCCATTTCATCCCTTCGGCTACATCTGCTCTCAATATTATTTATTTACTTGCGAAAATTGTTTATATTACTTTATGGAGCAGATGCTGCCAAGCGAATCATTCTTCATAAAAATTTCCTTCATCCTACTTGCGCGTCTAGTCGGAAACTATTTTCCTAACCATTTCGTTCCAAGAACTATCTCTTCCCGCTTATTCTATTAGAATTTCGAACGAAAAGACAAATAAGACAAATAGCCATAAATCGAGCGAAATAATAAATTTGAAAAGTTTGTATAAAACGACTCTTCGGTAAACTTCCTTATCCGTTTATTATCTTTGTCTCCCAAGCCTGTTATAAAAGGTAAATTGGTAAACTCATTGCAAAGTGTTGAATTTACAGTCCCGCTGGGGTACTTGAAGTTCGGATGTAAACTGGGAGCATGTCATATGTGAAGTGTGTTGCTGTAAAGAGCTCGCAGTATCAGTTGTAGCCGACCTTCCGAGGATATGCGAATGTATGTCATATACATATGTGCTCATACTCTAAGCTATATGTATAACAGAGTGTAGGGATGTACCAGATCAGCATACCATCTCTTCAGGATTGTTAATAATTGATACTTGCCATGTCATTAATGTAGAATTTATACGACTTATTAACTCAACGTATAATATTCAATTCAAACGATATAATCGTTTCTCAGTTTCGACTTAAGGGATTAGTGATTTATACACATTAGGAACACACAAGCAATATGGAAGGGGCTGATAGTGAGGGTAATGGCGTCTCAATTTACATTTAAAGAGATCGGACTTGAATTCTATTTGAAAATGCTTTAATATTGTAAAGGGAATAAAATTACACCAAACAAAATTTTGAAGTTTAAACCAAGAAAAGTTCGCAATTTTAATATACCTTACCCTGCGTCTACACTAGAAATTTATCTGGCAATCGCAATGGCAATATTTCCATTGCATTAAATTGCAAATCGTAATGAGTACGAATTTGATTGCCAACAATTTTCATTTGAGAGAGTGAAATCGAAATCTCAAGTTCAGAAGCAAAAAACCTACCTGTTGCCAAGCAACGCTCACTTATGTCAAACGATGCGTTTCATGGCAATATATTGCTCTCAAAATTGACATGACAATGTTGAGAGCAATATTGCCATATTCGGTTGGTGTCTGTACACTGTCAATTTGTGTCTGGCAATTTTGCCGTTGTCCTTGCCATTGCCAGATAACTAGCCAGTGTAGACGTTAGTTTCTGATATTACTAACGTGATGCAATATTCTTCAATCCAATCAACTTTGGCCGTACTGTAAAATTTCATAAGTTCTTCTTAAACTAAATCCTTCAGATCAATGGCATTTTAATTACTGTTTTCAAGAGGCAACTAAATCCTCATAGTCCCTTATTCTCATCTTATAATACCCACTTCGTACTTAGGACTTTTATTTATTTTCCTTTCACAATTCTAAAACAGGATATACGAGTATTTGGCAATATTTTATGGACGATACTCCAACTCGTGACACAATGGTCTCTTCTATCTGTGTTTATATTTCTTAACTGTTATTTTTATTTCATTTCATTTGCTTTCTTGTTTTTCAGGACCGGGTGCCAATCCGAAACAAATTCTGCAGGATGCAACGACAGCAGTACATCTTAAGTACAATTTCTTTGAAACAACGATTCAAATCGAGGACTTTACGCCAGAAATGGAAGATTGCCAACAGTGTCTTGAACCTGGCAAATAGTACATACAACATCAACAATAACAAGAAAATATTTAAAATAAATACTTTATTTCTTTTTCATTGTCTTGTAGCAATTTGTATCTTATATACATATATTTTTTAAGTGTTTAGCGATTTTTTTTTGTTCGATAAGAAGCCTTTTTTTTGTACTGAGAAAGCTGAGCGATTGGCTAGCGTTAGTATTTGTAAATAATAAATAAAAAATCTGCCAATAATCTGCACACTTTTTTATTATCAAGAAATAGTCCAACTTAACCTTTCCTAACCGGTGCTTTTTTCGTTATAAAAACAAGTCTACCTCTATCTAAACTAGTCTACCTCTATCACACAAACTGTGACAATTCAAAGATAATTCTTATTTCGTTAGACCGTAAATCACTCCGAAATTCATTGACTTTGCAATTCTGAAACTTTCATATCCCAGCCACTTTGGATAATGGTTTGTTTCATTTAAAAAAAAATCCTCCACTCTAAAGTTTGTCATATTATCCTATAAAAACAAACTTAGAATTGAATCTGTCCATTTATCAGGACAAAAACCAAATAAATACTCTGCTACTAACCACAACATACCAAGTACCATTCTCAATCCAATACAGATAGCTTGTGAAATCAAGAATTGAAAATACTACACAGCATATTTCTCCTACCATAGATCACTTTTGGTCATAGCTTCGAGCTGTGTCCAGTAAACATATCTCACATTATCCTTTTTATATCCTTCTGACCTATACGACCTATAGACCGGAATAGACTATGCATGAAATGAAAGAATAGTGTACATCCACCCGATATACGATGGATAAAATTTCTAAATATTCCCATAGGACATTGCCAAACGGGTGTTTGGATGACTATGTGCTGAACGCTCAACTGAAAAGCATTTTTCAAAAAATAAGACGAAAACTACCATCGTACATATAAAATTGCTCACTGTACTGTATCTTGACAGGATGACATTTATTTTTATGCAAAATTTCGACATTTATTTACACTCGAGTTGAAGGAGGGATGGATTATGTGTGCATTTCAGTCAGACGGATGCTATTTTCGTTCTAGGCTATACGTAGATCTACGTAGGCTATAACCTATAACCTATGAACGGTGAACTACTTTCATGCAGATATGTTATGCATGTACACTACGAACGTGGTACTGTTCTAGAATAAATCATCGTGTTAAGATATGAAGCATATTCTGTTTTTGAAAACATTGGAAATATGTTGGGGTTTGACGAAGTGATAAGGGTGTCTTATTAATTTCAACTATATCGTCGTGTAGGGAATGCCACCCAATTTTAAATTATTGAAAACGCATGAACGATTCACTTTCTCAATTTGACGGTTGAAATCCCCTCAATGAAATAGTTGCGTTTTTAAACTGTTCCAGAAAGTAATTGACATGTAATAAAGAGAAATTTAAGATGGTCCATCTCTCACATTTACAGTATTTTTATTTTTGACATTTTTCTGTCTTAAAATATGGTTTCAAATTAGATATGGGCAAAGCAGTTCCGTTCACTGAAGTACTTCAATCCGAGTCATTCACTTTAAGGAACGAGTTCAGTGAAGTAGTTTCATAGAACTCTTCGTCCCATCGCTCATTCAGTTCACTCACTCAATGAATGGTTACACTCACTCAAAGAATGGAGCCCTTCGTTCAGAGTGTTCAGTGATGAGTGCCAGAAGGTGAGAAAAAAAAGGTCAGTAGATCTGATAGAAGATGAGCAAAAAAAAGGCTGGCAGATCAGTAGATCTAGTATCTACTAGTTGATGAACAAAAAAAAAAGAAGATCAGTAGGTACATCACGTGTCAAATGGAAGTGCAGTTCACTAAAAGGAGTATGTTACTTCACACACTCACTTCACTTATGTACAAGAAGTGAGTGAGTGAAGTAACTCACTCCATTGCAGTTCACCAAAAGAAGTAAGTTACTTCACCCACTTGTTCTTTTGGAACAGTTCACTTGTGAACATTACACATTGACAGCTCCAAGGGTGTAATGGTTCAAGATTGGTGCCTTCATCGAAACTTATTTACTGTGAAAAAGTAAATTCAAATTGAATCACTCGCCATTTACAATTCTAATACCTAATTGAAAATTGCCCCTAAAACTAATACTATTCGGTTCCAGCAATACAATCTGTTTCGAATCGATTCATTCCAATCCAAGTGTGTCCTTTCTATTCCACACTTTTAATTACATTTGCATTCAATCCTTCAACGATGGACTTCCTCGAACTGGTTCTTTTTTTTGAACATCATCAAACTCTGAACAGTATCACTTCCTCTGGAATATATCGGAAAGGTTCTTTGCATATAGGACAAAAATAATTGCATATCCTTGTGGAAGTTTTTCAATTTGATTCTTTTGGATATGGTAAAAGAGAATAATTTTCTATTTTACGCGTGAGACAGCAACGGCTGGATGGTGGTTGGATGAAAAGGAGGAAAAAAACAACCATGTGGTCGGAGCGGTGGAAAAAAATAAATGGAAAACAACTCAAAAGTCCATTAAACGGCAATTTACGGTGTACGAACGTGAGCATAAGGGGGAGGGGGGGGGGGGAGGGCATCATCATGGACAAAGATACAAGAACTGAATGTAGTATGGCAGCCGTAAAGGGATCTAACGGAGCACAGGTAGATTGTTAAATATGCATACGAAACAAAAGCCAGAGAAGGTGTACCAAAGGATAATGCTGTGGTTTAGTTTAATATGTTTCTGTTGATTTCTTTCAAGACATGACTTGAATTCGTAAGTCCTGTTTTAAGGATGCAAAAGGTAGTGAAACTTTCGATGTGACGAAACCGCACGGACATGTAAGCGGACCAAAAAAATTGGTTTTAAATGTCAACGGCTTGACATATGACGAAAGATTTGGCACTAAAAAGGATTTAGGGATAAGGTTATTTGATTTACACATAAATCGCTTTATTAAAGGATTGAACGACTTGTATAATAGAATAGACCCCTTGACGAAACAGCACGTACTCTCCGGTTTTAAAGTTGTTGCCAGTTGCGAAGTAGTGTTACCTAAATACAATGTCACCGCCAAATGTCATCCAGAATTTATATAACATTCTTCATTGTATCCCCATTGTCTGTGCTACACTTTGCGACGGAATACTGGATAAAGATATATTAAAAAAATTCTATCCTCAAAAATTTCCGACTTATGACTGCTTTCATGAGAATATTTCGAGTCAACAAATTTCTATACAATATACATAAATCGTATACGTACAAACTACGTACACTCTTTTTATTCACTTGAAGGATACATTTGTGAGTGCAAACACACTTCCTTTCTGAGGATCACAATGTTCCATATTTTTACGTACGTTGCCGGAAGGCTCGAAATCATCATCATCATGCACACGTCTAAAGTACGCGATTATACCGGGGTATGGTATGTGCAAAACGTATACATTTGTTCAGCGAGCTCCGTTGAACGTAAAGCGTAAAATGCAATAAACACTCGTGAAAACACGCCTGTAATAATACTGCACGCTTTAAGGAGAGTCATGCTCATCCAAACGCTATCTAGCTTACGCTTACGTGGAGTCATGCCGCCGCTATCTATAATACAATATTTTTCATTCATCACATACCATATATTGCTGTATTATCGCGGAAAAACCAACAATTTTATATTTTATTATTTAAAACGCGAAAACTAATTAATATACCTACTGTATTCGGTCCATACACACCTGCATCTATATATCTTAATACTCGCAGGACGTCATTTCAATAGGAGTCGTTTAATTGATTTGAAATTCAGGTAAAAAAGTGGAAGCAATCGAATCGATCGAATCAATTAAATTAAAGGAAAAAATTCATTTATTTCGATATCTGCTGAATATTGAACTCTTGGATGAATGTAGATATTAATTCTTAAACAATAAATCGAGATAAATTTAGAGGAATATGAAAGGACCAGCTCTGATAAAAACTGTCGGGTATTGCAATCCCCTACATCATAACTTTATATGAAACTGAATGCCTCCTCGCAGTCATACATTTGACTAAAAAGTTCTAAAAAAAAATTTAAGTGAATTATTTCAGAAAAATTGTGTAGGGAGTAGACCAAACAGTACAGTTTGGGAAACAAAAATTTGACGATTGTATTATCTGATATTAAAGAGAAAATAGTGAAATATTTGATTATTTGGCAAACAGTAGTTTATAGTCTTTTTCAAAACATAGTACCAAAAAATTAACTTGGAATCTCAAGAGGATTGGGGTCAAAAAAATCTAAGAACATTACTGGTTCTCAATTATCTGATAGAAAAAGAGTCATATAATCAAGATTTTAACATACTATAACTAACAAAAAAATCTGCCAATGGTCTGGGCGCAACTTTATTATTTTTTCCGGCAGAAGTTTGAAACGCATTTAATTCTGAGATGCGGTGTAGGAGGTTACTATGTGACTGAAAACCTAACAAAAAGTTCGGGAAGTGGTTAGAATAACATATGAATTATACATAATTGGGTCATATTCCGGGATACGGTCTAGGGGTTGAAAAAAGAAAAAACTTAGTATAGTATGGTATAAGGGGTGGTGATGCTATCATCCTCCTTCACTTAGACGTTATTGTTCGTCCATTGTGCTCCCCGTTTGAGTTTGAAGAACTCCTGGAACCTAAAATCATTTAGTAGATATTATAAAGTTTGCTATGTTACATAGCTTTCCTTTATCGATATCACCGAGGTCATCGAGGAAATAAGCACCGAGGTTCCGTCTTCTCGTTTTCGATAGGCCCGGACACTCACATAGAACGTGAAAGATTGACTCCTCCACTTCTGGGTCACCGCAGCTACGACAAAGATCATTTGCGGCGGCTCCCAGTCGTCTAGCATGTCTACCGATCAGGCAGTGCCCTGTGAGCACTCCGATTAGTGTGCTAGCATCTTTCCTGCTCAGGCTCAGGATATACTTGCTTTTCCCGTTAAGATATTCAGGCCAAAGAGTTCTTGAAAAAAAACTTAAAAATAGGTGATTATTAAACAAGCCTGTGGAAGTGAAAAGATATCCGATATCTGAACAGACCTGACAGATATGGCACAATTTATGAAAAAGTATACAACCACTTTACACCCCTAAGGGGTTTAGGGGTCGAATTTAAATAAATCTTGAAAACACTTTCTAGGTATTCATATGAAGAATCCGTAGAATAAAAACCAATTCAATATTTGGAAAGATTTAGTAGATATGACAAAAATCGTGAAAATATATGCATTTCATTATGACTGATAATTTTTTCTTGTCCCCCTTCCGAACGTCAATGGATATTCGAATTTTTTTTAATCAAAATTATTTTTCTAGTTTATTTACATATACACACCCAGTTTAAACTTTCTAGCATAAGCCGTTCTATAGTTAGGAGAAACACCCCTCCCCCACCCATACCATACTACTTCTAAGAAAATTATATTTTACCAATATTTCACTGCTATATCTCTATCTAAATACCAAGTTTCAGCTTAATATCATTATATGTTCTAAAGATATACACGTTAAAACTTTTTCCTTTTCACCCTCTCCCACCATCACCCTCTACACCCGCATCAGCTAGGGTACCATATGTCACTTTTTTTGAAAAATTCTTATCCCCTCCGCTTTCATTCTCCACCGCCCCATGAAAAAATTTTACTTTCAGCCGACTCTATTTATCAACCTTTACTCACAAATCAAATTTTATTTTTCTAGTGCAATTGGTTTGTGAGATATCATAATGTAAAGTTTTTCACCACCCATTGGGTTCATAAAAAATTCAAAATTTGCTTAGACAATGAAACGCACAAAAGTTTAGAGTAAACACAAAAATTGTTTCACAATGAAATCAATCTTTAGATGCATCATTCTTTTTAATTTATTTTTATTTATAATCTATTGTACAAGTTGTTTTTATTTTAGTAGTAAGACATAAACCTTAATGTTAGATTTGAAGTTGTAGTCCTAACAGCAGTTTGATGAACAGGATAGAGAACAAAATTTATAATAGATTTGTATTTTGGTACTGGTTCTCAGATTTCTATACTCCAGAGTACCGAAAAAATAATTTAAATTTACTTGATTCTATAGACCACTGATGCTTGCTATTGAGTTTCTTAGCGTCTTTCTTGTTCTTACAATCCATTTCAGGGCAAAGTGAATTTATAAAATATACATCTGCACCTATAGTGCTGAGCTAATGCTCCTGCGGTAACAAATAAAAAATCTAAATTAAGTTTAAACCACAAAAAAATTTAATAATTGATTCACGTCGTTCTCATTGTGCACTCAACTAGGTAAAACACACGGCCTCTTTATCGCAAACACTTTAAAACACATTATCAAACTCGTACTTACATTTTCAGTGAAAACGGGATGAAAAAATTAAACACACCTAAAAACAGTGCTCATCATCATAGAAAATTACCGTCGACCTCAAATTGTATACCAAGAAGCAACGGGCAATTAAAACCATCCTTGATGCTATAAAACGGAAGATTTTCTGGGATCTTGTGTTCTATTATACAACATACCAGACATTGAGCTGTATCCATAGACCACAAACAAAAGGATTCTGTGCCGTGCCTCCTTCTTCTACTCCGATGTTCCTTCATCAACTTAATTGCTTCATCTTCTAATTACCAGGACAACAATATACATACATACGTACAACTAGTATGCTTCTTTGCTGTGCGAATAAAGGACGATATTTTTTCCTGAACTTTTCGCACAGTTTTAAACCTTTCTATTATGCAATGCGGTTTTTTTCACCCAAAAATTCTGGTTTCAATTTCATTTTGATATAGCGAATTTTCGGCGAAAAATTCATATAAAAAAAAATCAACCCTCAATATTTTTAAAAGGATGGACAAGGTCATCGCAGTAAGGTGAACTAGTCCGATTTTGCGTTTAACAGATTAGAGTGCAAAATGCAGTGATGTATTGATTCCAAATTGTAATATAATCAGAAACGATAGGTTCAGTCCCTCTTAAAATACTACAACTCATACAAAGTAGTTAGATATCTCTAGGCATGTGTAGTTCGTGAAGGAACTAGTTCGGAAGAGCGTTTCTATAAGTGAAATGAACGAACTATCTCGCAGTGAATTCCGGTCCTAGTTCGTTTGAAGTAGTTCATCACATTTGTGTGCAGCATCTATCATCCCACTCTTGAACTGGGAACTAACAGAAGGAACTAGTTCAGTTCGCGAGAGAAGTGAGGACCTTTTTTTAGGGTCTTCGCGAACTTGTTGGTTGTTGTAGTTCGCAGTTCGCGAGGAAGAATTGATAAATGGTGAAGGGAAATGCGATGACCTAAAAAAAATCAGTTCCGTTGGGAACCTAGTTCCTTTTTTTAACTAGTTTCTTTTTTTATTCGTAATTCGCAAGACTGAATGTGATGACTTAAAAAAAAAAGGCCTCACTTTCCTCGCGAACGAGCTCGTTCCTTTTCGGGAATTGCGAACTTGAAAAAAGGAACTAGTTCGTTCGCGAGGAAAGTGAGGATATTTTCTTTTTTTTAGGTAATCACATTTTGAGACTACCGGAGTGCATAGTATTTCACGACGTCTGTGTGTATGTACTTTGCTCTTACTTTGTTACTTTGCACTACTACTTGAAGTAATGAACGTGTAGAGCAATTAAAATATCTCCACATCCCACTATAAATTGCGTCACCCAAACGAAATTAGCGATTTATGCTCCAGTAGAATGGCATTAATTTCCTCTTGATACTATTTTCATAAACATATCATTTTGCGACACTAAAAACTGAATCGGGAATCCGCCCATGTCGTAATCCGTACTTATCCCGGTTTTTATAGGTACTAAAATTCTGTGCTTTCAAATCGTCCTTCCAGGTTGAATTGGATTACTACCCGTTGGATAATAACAGCGCTATTCGACAGTGGAGCGCACCCCTTGGACTTTGATCTATCCGAAAACACTGGCAACATTATTTAAAATTCATAGAGCATATCTCTGATTATATTGTTGTCCCGTGGAGCTAATAAGGAAAGGATGAAACAGCAGAGTGGAGTACAGAGGAACAACTGTCCACATACTCGCAGAACTGTACGAAGGATTTCATAGCTGTTGCGACAGGGCGATAAAAAAAAATCGACTCTAGAGTATGTTAAAAGACTTTTATAATGTTGGTTATATTACGCTTTCTTGATTCTATATTTATTTTAATATAAGGAACTGGCGAACAAGTGGATTTTTTTCCTTTGACGCATTCTCCTGTCTCCCACGGGAAAGTGCTAGCTTGCAATGACAAGAAGGCGTTCGTTTCTTTGACAAATAATGATGAAAGCAAGGCTCCTGGAAAGATAGTCGAGCAGACGAAGAATCGTCTTTCATATATTTTAGCGGTGAAGTTGTATAGCCGAGAATTGGAGCGATGCTGACGTTCAAATGACGGCAAAGACAATCAGGAAATGTTCAACAAGACGACATTTCTAGAGTAAGTAACGTTACAGAAACACAATTAGGCAGGCTTAAGAGTCATACATTGTTTCGATTATTGCTGGGAGATCATATGATGTTCGTATATGATTAAGTCTTAAGATGGGTTATAAGTTTTTCCCTAATCTGGAACAAATTTCGTCCTACCAAGTGCTTGGCTCTCATCAACGGCCTCAAAATCACTACTACGAATAGAGATGGGTCGTTCATGAGTGAACTGTTTCAAAAGAGCAGTTCATTGAAATGAGAGAGTGAGCTAACTCACTCTTTTTGGTGAAGTTTAGTTCGTTTCGCCACGTGACATAGCTTAGATGTAGTTCCTTTGGGATGTGAAGCTTGAAAAGGAATTTGTGCTTTTCGTGGGATGTGAGAACTTTTTTTTAGGTCCTCATATTCACTCCGAACTTGAAAAGAACTAGTTCTTTCGTGATTGATGACCTTTTTTTTAGGTTTTTACATTCACTCCTTCGTGAGTGAGGACCTTTTTCTTTTTTTTAAGGTTCGCACATTCACTCCGAACTTCAAAAGAACTACTTCTTTCACCGGTGATCTTTAAAAGGAACTCGTTCTTTTCAGTGAGTGAGTCGGAATTCACTCACTCACTAAAAGGAACTGCTTTGCCCATCTCTTACCTCGAACATTTTTCCGTTTAGACTGGCACAGTGATAGAGATGCTGAATGGCCTTACGGACTCTCATTTGATAAACTCCGAAATTGATAAAAATCCTTCATTCATTGAAGCATGTGTGCAACTTTTCGAATTCTCTTTATAGTCAATTTCTTGAACATTCATTAAAACCTGACCTACATTTTAGATCAAAGGCCGCAATACCTTCGCTCTTATAAACATTCAAGTGAAATGAGAGCCGACCGATGCTCACCTAAGTGCAAGTCAAAGACGTTGTCCTTTTGATATCCTAGAAAATATGACCTAACAACTTAAATCTCTTATGTCGAAAGGACGGATTTTTTCGTTCCATTTTTTTCCCCCTGTATATAATAAAGCTTCTACCTCCGCAATCTTGGTCTTCCATCGGTATACGGAACGATACCTAACCTCAGTAAGAATGAGCAAAAAAAAAATGAACAGGTGAGATTTACCAGAATTTCTGTCACCGTAAAGGCAACATAGCACAGCCTTTTACCGTCATCGTGAGCGTTTCACCTCGCGCGATAAAGGTACTAAAGCGCATACTATAGGGAACATGGTGTTGTTGTGGCTTCAAAACTTTCTTAGAGCCATTTTGTGGGCTATCATCGACGAAGAGGATTACAAACACTTCCAAGTAGCAGCAGGTGATTTGAAAATTTCCAGGTATTAGCACAGCGCTGCAAGTTGATAAAGATTTGATTTTTTTTTTCTTCGCAAAAAACAGGACGATACAAAGGAGTTCAATGTGGGAGTGCAGAATAAGGATTGCTTTCAATTTCAACGCACTGATTGGTATGAGTAAGTGATAATGGAAACCAATCAACCAATACAGGTTAATGGCGAGTAAAGACTCGTCAGACTATTACGGGAAAGAGAAAAGGGATACGCTCGAAGTTTGAACAATATCCACTTTAGTGTACTATGGCGCTAAGTAATGGGTTAATTTTCCAGATGGGGTCTGCTTAATGGGTCTACACATCTTATAGCTCCACTCATAGTTGACGGTGTCTCTGCTGTTAGAACCGACGCAATATTACTCAAAACTTAGTAGATGCCATCTCGTAGGCAATTTGAATCTTTAATGCAAGAACATGACTTCTTCTTCTTTGAATTAAACATTTATACGGTCTCCTTTCGAAAATCCACTGGAATTGGCAATTACCTTAGGCAACAATGTCTAACCTGGCACCACTTTGTAACCGATTAGTATAACATTTCAAATGTTTGGTAACACCGAAACATGTGTATAATTTACTGGAAATAAAATTTTGTCCGCATGTAAATAGCAGGTAAGTGTCCTAGCCAAACATGCAAACCCGTTGAAGCTCCTGTCGCCCAAACCCGTAAATTAGCAAGCATCGTGGAAACTTTTGCACTTTGAACTGTTTAATGCTGGTGTGTATTGTGGAATACATTAGAGTCCTTCTAAGTAGGTTTTGTATTCGTCGAGACAAGGACATGCTCACCGTGTTGTATGCACCACCCTCTGTTCTTCAACAGAAATGTCTCAGAGTTTATCCTTACCCTGGACGTTTCATTCTCAATACTGCTAAGCATTTTCCTTCAGTTTGCATAGGTACAGTTTACATCAGTACACACTCGATTCTGGTCTCTTTTTTTCCCATTTCGTTGTCAGAATATGAGGAATGAACTATTGCGAAACTTAAATTCTCTCTCCTTGCCACTCGTAGAACGGAGGTTTTGAACCAAAAACCTACTCCACTTCCGTCGTACATAATGCACAAAAAGTTTATTTTAGTGGAGTGTACGGTGCACCCCATCACCACTCCCACCATACAGAGGGTTAAACAGGGTTAAAGAGTTTCGAGTATACGCTACGACGCAACCATGGATGGGAACCTTCTTAATTCGAATCCACATCGGAATCAGCCTTCCATGCAATTGCAGAAGAAGTCTTGTAAACAATAATTAACTCGAAACGTTGTCGTCTCAAAGCTGGTTCGGAAAAGGACGAAACGAAGCTTCGAATACCGGAGTTCAGAGATTATGGGTTTCGAATGGAGTGAAGTAGAGAACAAACAGCCAGTGCCAGCAACTATGGCACCGGATAAAATGGAAGTGCCATAGAAAATCCTTGAAGCTTTGGGTAGTTAGATAAAGTTTTAATTTTTCGGGAATTAAAAATGATTCGCGCGGTATTGTGAACGAATAGAAGAGTGATGGGACGAAGTTTTGTAGTCGTCAGCCCGGAAAATTTGTCATTTTAGAAAAGTATGAAATGTTGTCAATTGTGAATGGAATGGTAAACATTTTATGCATTGTTCATAGTTCAAGTTATCTAAAGCAATTTGTTGAGGGTCGTTCTGTTTTATTTGTAGAGGACGAGATTTTTGGGACAGTCGCTATAGTCCAAAGTTTAATTGATTGCCCAAATAAGTGTCGGACTTCACTAACTTTAATAGAATGGTAAAAATTGGAGAACATGAATCAACCAACCACGGCTAGAAACGACGTCCGAAATGAACATTGTGTTGTAGACTTATTACTTAGCACGGTAGAATCGGAAATAGAAATGGTTAAAGCAGTTCCTTTCAGTGAAGTGCTTCACTGCGAGTCACTCACTTTAAGGAACGAGTTCAGGGAAGTATGTAGTTCCGGAACTCTTCGTTCCTTCGTTTTCGTTCATTCATAGTTCAACTTCAGGGGAGAAGATGATGAGCAGAAAAAGGTCAGGAGATCTCAAAGATGATGAACAAAAAAAAGATCGGTACAGTTTTTTGTCACATGTCCAATGGAACTGCAGTTCACCAAAATGAGTGAGTTACTTCACACACTGGAATAGTACACTCATGAACGACCCATCTCTACTTCCTATGCGTTAGGATTGTGCATTTTAGATAGTGAGCGATCATTTCCGCGTCTCGATTCGGCACGAACTAGTTCATTTTCTTAGTTCACTAGTTTTCGGGAGTTCAGTGATGAGTAAAAAACATCGTCCAGCAAAATGTGATGGCCTAAAAAAGGTTGTCAGTCTTCGAGTGTACGCAAATGAATGAATTCAATTGAAATAGGAGCGGGAAATACTGTGAACTAGGAGCGGGACTTACTGTGAACTAGTTTATTCAATTGACTTATGGGAACGCTCTTCCGAACTAGTTCGTTCGCGAACTATACAAGCCTGCTATGCGCAACGAATTTGTATTTAGTTGGGCAAAAGTGTGGATAAAATGGACAAAATGAATAAAAAAATTGAAGTACAGATAAAAAAGGACGAAAAAAGGGAATTTAAACCAAAAAAAAGGCAAAAAAAATTCAATAACAAATCAATGAGAACATGAGCTGTGGATTTTCGCCATTTGAACAACCTGCGTGGTTGCTGCTGATTTGTTTCACCTTTGAGTCAGCTCTGACTGTAATTTGTATTTCAGGTGGGTCCACAGACATGGTTCACTCACTTGCCTACCTTTCGTCCTTCCTACCCTTTCTCTAATAGCTTATATTTTTTAATTAAATCAACAACAACTGCGGCCCAAATAAAAATTGACATGTATGTTTTTTATTGTACCTATTATGTAACATGTATGGAGCATGTAAAAACTGTTGCAGTTCTTAACCAGTACTGAAATTTGTAGTCGGTAAATCACAAGGACAATTAAAAGCTGAAGCGAGCACCATTAAATAACTGCCCAAAAGAATGAAACTTTTTCTAGCGAAATCGATAAAACGAAAATAAAAATAATGAAAAATTCGGAGATATATTTGTGGGCTTTCGCCGTTCTTCCTCCCTATCTCTGGCGTTCTAGAAATATACACATATGAGTATGTGCACTGTACAGTCGAAATTTATATTCATTTTTGCTCAATTTTCAGCTTCGGTCAGCTACCGTTTGCAGCTTAGTTATTCCGGTGCAAAAGTTTTCTATGAGTGTCTTTCAGCACATTCAGGGGCAACTAAATGCCAAGCATTTTATACGATACATTACTGAAATTAAATATCAGCATACATTGCACGGGTTATGCAGGATCAGGATATTCGAAGAAAGATATCCGTCATGAGGCAGAGAAATAAACAGGTATTTGCACTTTCCGAATGCGCTCGGGACGGGCTAGGGGTGGTTTTGAAACACGGAACGCTAAACGAATTTATGCATGCAAAAATTGAACTTTTTAATCCACTTAGCTGGTGGTTGTTTTTCGTAGAACATTACAGGTTGCAATCATTGAGCATGATGCCAATACTTTTCACGTTGAAGTGTAAATTTGATCAGTCCAATGAGCTACCTAAAACAATGCACAATTTAAGGAAGGGTGGAATGCATAAACGCCCAACCAACCTTACCTGCACAGTTTCGTAGTTAGGTAGTTCCGATGATGCTAGAAGAAGTTGTCTGGTTCTGTCTATATGTACTCGAAGGAAAGTTCTTCGCCTTTTGCATTTTGTCTATAGCTGAGTCTTATAGATTTGAATATTTCCGCCGAATGGAAAGACTGCGAGAGGAAGTTAATGATAATAAAAAGTGTAGTCGCCGTTCTTTATCGTATTCCGAACTTTTACTGAAGATAGAGCTTCTTTAACCCAACGACGCCCTTGTCTCTATCTTCCCTGAATTTCGAATCCAGACTCCAGGAGTTAAGCTTCATTGAATGGAATAAGAAATTTGTCAAGATATTGGCTGAATGCAAAAGACGTGGCTGGCACACAAGATATGGTGGAAAACTTTTAAAAATTATCAGGCATCGGAAAATTCATTTTTAGTAAAAAAGTTTTAAAAGAAAATGAGAGTTACGGCGGGGAGGAATGAATATCATTTATAAGCTTCTCGTAAGCATTAATATGTATGGGACATACATATAGATTCTAATGAAATAATACTATGATCAAGCAGTGCGGAACTTTAATTTAAATATGTATTATATCAACACAATGAAGGAGAGAATGTTACGGGGTTTTATTCATACAGCATTCAATAACAGCACATTGCATCCAAATGATTGTCGTCATGATACCCCTATTTTCCAGGATACTACGATTCCCTTTATACACCTAACCGACTGTATGCCGCGGGAAAAAATATTTGACCATGAAAATTTGACCGAATTTGATGTCAAATATCTATTTGACACACTGCCTGATTGCGTTATTTTACACTATCTGATACTATCGTCAAATTTTCTCCTTTTCAAAGGTATTTTCTATGGACTTTATACACCTAAGCGACTTTAGTGATTGGTTAGATACAGTCCATGATTGCCAAAACTGGTATTACACTGAATGCCAGGCGGAAAAATATTTGACCATGAAAATTTGACCGAATTTGATGTCAAAAATCCATTTGACACACTTCCCGATTGCGATATTTTACACTATCTGACACTATCGTCAAATTTTCTCCTCGTGTCGAACGGTCAAACACCATTAGGTCCGATCTATTGGTGTATACATATATTACACTGTCTGCCACCAAATTCTCAAATTTACATCTTCGTTTAGATTAATTAACGAGACGTATGTAAGTGTATGAAAATAGGAGCGCCACAAACAATTAAATATTCACGAATGACACTTCCTATTTGACCCATATGTTTTTCTTAAAGTCGCAAACCGTCAAATGTGGTCAGATTGTTTGGAAAATGGTGTCAGACAATCAAATGAAACATTTTCTCAAACAGCATTTGACCATAACACTATCTGACTGTATCTGAGCATTTGACAGAGATTTGAATATTTGACCGCGTGGCATACAGTGTAGTACCATACTAGCTTAAGACTGGTAGATCTGTTGGAATGTTTCGAAAGAAAGTTTCTTAGTACCCAGCTGTTTATTGGATGCTAACTTTTCTAATGTCGTTATCATGATAGTTCTGGGACATACATTTTATATTTTTTATGACTCTTTCCCTGAGAGCATCATATCAGCTCATTTTAAAGTCGTTCATCTCTTGCTATGACGCGATTAATAATACCTATACCATTTCATAGCAACGAGTTGAGCCAGTGGTTATTATCAAATTAATAACAATACCTCCAAAAATCAGGCACGCAATCCTAATCTATATCAGCCCTCTATCACCTCTGCAATCCAATTAAATATCACGAAAGAAAGTCACAGCCAGAATAGAAAGGAAAAACTACCACGACTGTACGGGAAATTTCCATAATCAAAAGCTTACAAAATATAACAGTAGAACTGTGCGAAAAGAAAATCAGATGGATTTGGCTTCTTTGACCTTCCAACAGTCTTAAAGAAGCCATTTATGCATATATCGTGTTTCGTTTTTATCCTTGAAGGAGCTATATAGAATCACCCCCCAAAAAACGGTACAAGGGTAAGAAGGTATAATTACTTCATAAAGTTAAGTCAGCACCGCTAAGGACGTAAAAATGTAAAGAGTGACTACTGGACAACCATAAAAACTTTCTCCCTTTCATTGAAATTTTTCGGGAAATTCGTTTGCTACGATCTGATTTTCGTGGCCCAAAAACACTGAATGAAACGCGATACCGAAAAACGGAAAACTTTCGAAGGGTGAAAATATAGTGCCTATACTACATACCGCCGCGCTGATATTTCGTGTGTGATTTAGTCACGAAATATACAACCCCCGTTTTTAATTTGCACGGATACATTCTGTAATATTTACCCATGACTAGGGATCTATATATATATATTGCGTATAGACTGGCTGGGAACCGAGGACAACTATACAGCAGAAGCAACCAGAGCGGTTGACTTTGTCCTTGCTAAAGTTCCTTTGAAAAAAAAAACAATGAGTGGAAATTTTCGATGGAATTTGTAATAGGTATATTTGTGATGTTTAACAGGATTTGTTTAAGCCAATACAAAGTTTCTTTTCAAACACATCTATAAGCTCGTATACAAATCATAATATCGTCAATATCACCAGAGTATCACCCAATAATCTGCATATAGTACGTCAACGAGCAGATATCAACGTAATATCCAACCTGGTTCCTTGTATATAAATCCGATAATTTTAGCTGATATAGCCTTCTTTTAACTGCCATCAGCGCCATCTGTAACTAAAATCAACTGAAATTTGAATGAATGACAGTTCCGGAATTTTATATTCTTCCTTCAGTTAAAATTGTTTGAGCGTCTTTTACTTTTTGTGTGTGATGTGATGGTCCACTTTGCACATTTCTTTATTAGCATGATATGGTCTGAAACAAATATCATTTATTACTACAACCTACTCTAGCTCGAAAAATTGCAACGTGTAAAAATAAAAAAATCTGACATTGCACTAACTGAACCCGAATTGTTTTAATTGCGGTCGACCATTAAAATAGTAAAAAGGTAAATCTTAATATTTTCCACCCTTCTTGAGGAAAAAAACCCCATTCAGTGGCGACCAGGAAATATTCGCAACCAAGCCGTAAACTGTTTACATCACATCGCAGCCTCAAAAAAGTAAACCAAATGGACCGGAATAAGAAAAGCGAAGGAAAATCGAAAGAAGGTTGCTCGAGAAAACACCAAAAAAATGTTTTTTCATGAATGTTTAAACTCCGTGAAATTACCTCTGGGAGCACAATTCGGAGGTTACTCTGTTAATTTTAGTACTACCGCCGAAAAAAACACAGAATGGAAGTGTTGCAATCAGATAATTCATATAATTCAATTTCGACGTTATGCCGACAATTTCTCAAAGCCCTTACTGCTACAATAAAATATTCACGGCAACCACGGAGTAATATCATTCCGAGTCTACGAATATCCATTGCATTTGCACAACCTAATTCCCGCCATCTTTACGGAAACTATCAACCCCTGCGGTCGCTCTGCACAATAGCTTGTGCCCCACCACGTAAAAGGGTAGTAGTAGCCGCCATCGCATTCCGTACAGAAATATTTCCGAGAGAAAGACCGAAAATTTTCATAAACTCCGGGGATTTTAGTTTTTAATCCAGAATTTGAATATTTTAGATTTTCGGTATTCTGACCGGAGAGAACCCTATACCCCCGGTTTGCCGGCAAGCGAAACCATAAGGACGAAGCATACACCCGGCCTTTAATCCTGTTGGGATAGATACAGATGTGTAGCTAAGTGGGTAATATGGTGAAGGGTTTTCCGTATACGGAACATAGTGGATAAAACCCACTTTAATAACACAAATCAAATATTCATAAGAAGTCTGGGCTAATCCATTTTTGAACTATTCGGTGGCCCATCTACTTTACGAAATGCACAGAAGGCGTACGTACACCTACAAGCTAAGCTACTCATCCTGGAAGACAAGCTTCGAGCAGGTGGCATGAAAGTACGGTTAGCGCTAGATGAAAACAAGAAAAAGGATCAAGGAATTAGCCGGGATAAGAGCAATGCAACGATGTTAGCCAGACTCGATTTAAGCCTAGCATAAGTTTCGGGGTGAAAAATTAAAGGATGTGACACCATGTGAATGGATACTACTTCGGCACCGGAATAAAAAAAAAAGGTGAAGATCGGATTCTGTACGGAATAGATGATTACATTCCATGGTATTAAAATTTTACATTATCCGGCACATGTTCATGCGGATTGCCTTAGCCATACATTAGATCCGAACAACTGAGATTATGGCAGGTATTATCGAGTTATTTTTGGTAATGTAATTTTTTGGGTGAAATAATTGGCTACCCCGGGTATTACTTTATATTTGTTTCAGGTAGTCAGGTTTGCTGGGTAATTTTGGTGTTTGTTGTTGTTGTTTGAAGCGGAGGAAGATACGCAGTAAGGTAGCGCCATCTTAAGCACTCAGTCAATGATTGCCCATTGCACTCGAACCTCTACCCGAACTTTTTCGTCCTTTTCACGAATTTCAAGAGCTCAGGTAGGGAGCGAGAACCATCCTCATAACATCGACGCCGTATAGGTACGTGCATTCTCGCAAAATAGTAGCCTGGAAACTCGAGAAGCAAATGTTCCGTTGAGTCGTCGCTCTCGTCACAGGCAGTGCACATGGGGTCGTCAATAATTATCAATCCGACGAGTAATACCCTGTCAGGACACCAACCATACTACTACATTCTTTCCTGTTTAATTTGAGAAGAAAAGAAGCGGTTCGTTCACTTGGTCCCACAACAAGGTTTCTGGTCTATGGCATTTCCGAAAGAAAGTGTTAGAGAGGAGAGTGAGTTCAATAAATTGTTTATTAAAAAAATATAACATCTGTAGGATATAGTATCTCGAGTGTCGAGTGTACTACTGAAGACTCCCTTTACTTTCTAAGGTCTTCCCACGATATTAGTTCCATGACTATAAGAATTCTTATCAAAACGATAGATAGGCCTGAAATAGAGATCTAGGCTTCCGTTTCTAGTTTACCTTGGTTGGTTGGTTAGGTAACGTGGCAGCCCTGTCTCTTAGACAGAGCTCAATTCCCTTAGAGGCCGTTTTGAAACCACAAACTCGTGTTAAACCCGGATGTTAAGGGCTGTTATAACAGGGGACTTTAGAGAGTGAATGTGGGAAAAAATTGTTGGATTGCATCGCTATAACCACCCCGTGCTGTTCAGGAATAGTAATACCTCTTCAATTCTTCACCGAGATCTCCGTGAGGTCCCGTAGAAGGGTCTGCCTAGCGCTCGCTGTCGGGCTCTAGCTAAAGCCGGACATTCGCAAAGGAAATGTACGAGCGTACGGTCCTGGCAGCTAGTTCACCTTAGTGATCACGAACGAACTAGTTCCCGAGCACTCGCGAACCAGATTGTTCTTGTAGTTCGCAGTTCGCGAGAAAGAAATGATAAATGGTGTAGGGAAAATGGTGATGATCTAAAAAAAAGTCCTGAGTTCCCTCGCGAACGAACTAGTTACTTTTTGTAAGTTCGCGAGACTGAATGTGATGACCTAGAAAAAAGGTACTCACTTCCCACGCGAACGAATTAGTTTTTTTTTTAAGTTCGCGAGACTGAATGTGATGACCTAAATAAAAAGAATACTCACTTTCCTCGCGACGAAATAGTTCCTTTTTTTAAGTTCGCAGTTCGCGAGACTGAATATGATGACATAAAAAAGGGTGCTCACTTCCCTCGCGGACTGAGTTAGTTTCTCTTTTAGTTCCCAGTTCGCTAGCGTGGAATGATAAACGTGATGACGAACTGTAGGTCCGGAATTCATTGCGAACTAGTTCGTTCATTTCACTTATGGGCACGCTCTTCCGAATTAGTTCGTTCACGAACTACACACGCCCACAAGCAGGATCTAGTAGGTTCTGCTTTCCGGGGCAACCAGAAAGTTCGGGTCATGGGTCAACTCCACAAATCCTTGTAGTACCTATACTAGATACCAGCGTGCCAGGAGTTACCCACGTAAAGAACTTGAGATGAGTCTGACTATGCCTACAAGACTATGCCGATCGTATTCATTTCAATTAGAATGAATAATCTCAAAATGGAAAAGATTAATCTTTTCTGTTTTAAACAAATCATAAAAAAAAATTCAATTATTCAACCGTTTTCCGGAGCGGAAAATCACTCAAAACAAACGAATTTTCACTCAAATGAAAGATTTTCCCCATTTTCGGAGTAGTTCATGCGCACCTACCACAGTGCTCCGATTTAACTGGCCGTGAATTTTTATTAAAGGAAAAAAAAAACAACTTCTCACCTGCAACAATGCCGATTTTCCCGAATGTCGGGAAAACAGTCGTTGTCGTCACGCCGAAGAATCGCAACTGGGGACGCACCAGTAGCTTACTACCGTCGAAAAACGAAGTTTTCTCAAGCACCATCGCTTGCAACCCCAAATTTCAAACTCCGAATTTTTTTTTCCGGATTGTTGTATAAATGCGACAATTTCGTTCGGAAGCAGTTCAGTTGTATGCCGGAAAGGATTGCAAGTGTTTCAGGTGAATATCGCGTTCAATTGCATCCATACACTACGTGAAAATGCCGTTGACTATTTAATTTAGTGTCTCGGATTTCGGAGTTGAGGATTTCAGTGTTTTGTAGTGCTTCGCTTAGTAAGCAATTATGGCCAAGGCTGAGTGCTCATTTCGGCTGTGATTTGTGTGTTTCGGTCACTTTCAAGCCGTCAACAGGACACCGGTCGTCTGCAGTGAAACTCCTCCGGTCTTCTATCCCGACTATGAATTAGCACATAGATACGAATCGGCAATAGTTTCAAAGTGCATGGACGTAGGTGTAAAAGAGGAGGAAGGACTCTTAACTGGCTCGGAGAGGTTAGTGCGGGTGGTTAATGTGTGATACAGTGAAAGTGCTAACGAGTTGCCATCATGATGTAGTGAGGTTGTTTCGAGTCGATTCCGAAAGTATAAGGAGCCGCTCCAGCAACTCCTTGCTGCGAAAAAACGTAAAGGATTAGCTTGCAGTAAGACGTAATGGAAGTATTCCTTGTCACCGAACAAATGTAAGTATGGGAATGGAGTGGCGAGGTTTAGCGGGTTCTTAGTTTCGCCGGGATTCAAAAGAAACCTTGTACCGTGTGAATTGGGGTGGAAGTTGTGTCGGGCGATTCGCTTGCATGCCGTATTGACTTAGTCGGGGTTGAGTTAAGGTAGAGCGGCGTACAGAATGATTGAAGTTAATCACCTTTTGACAATATTGGCCCCAAGCACGAAAGACATGTCCCGGCAACATGCCTGAAGGAATGATCAATAGAGTTGCCCTATGTGTACGAAGTGCGAGTTTGTATCAAGTTCTAGTTTAGTGTTGTTGTGGCTTTTGTTATATTTTTTTTCTATATTCAAAGTGCGTGCCTGACGTGTTGAGTTGTAACCACAGTTGGTGTATGCGACTTCGTGTATTGTATACGCGATGCGTGTTGTACCGAATTCTTATCACTCGATTTTATCGTGTAAATATTCATCCGAAATTCTAACCTTCAAAGATTTTTTGAATAGTTATATGGTCTGGAAAATTCCGATATGTTAAACGGGTTCGAAAGATAGGGTTAATTTATTCTTGAGCACTAAGCTTAAAATTCAGAGTGAGTTAGTTTAGTAAGGCATCATTTTTTAGTTCGTATGCTACATTTTCCAATATACTATGTACGCTGGTAAATGTAAATGTGTAATCGTCAAATTAAGTTGTTCACCTCTTCAAAAGTTTTGCCTCGAAAGTTTTACTTAATTTTCTTTTAATTTGTATGGTCAATTATTTGATATTATAGTAACTATCTTCTAATAAAAGCTTAAGAAAATTTTATTGGGGTCTCGGTAACGCAGTGAAAGGGGTAGTCAACAATCACAGAAGTCATGTGTTCTATTTCCCACGTACTCAAGGGATTTTCACCCGTGGTGTAATAAAAAACTTATATTTGAAGCCGACATACTTTCACATATACGAACTAGAGATGGGTAAAGCAGTTCCTTTTAGTGAGTGAGCGAACTCCGATTCACTCACTGAAAAGAACTAGGTAGTTCGAGTTCCGTTTGAAGATCACTTCTCATCGAAGGAACTAGTTCTTTTCAAGTTCGGAGTGAATGTGAGAACCTTAAAAAAAGGTCGTCACTTTCGAAGGATCTAGTTGTTTTCAAGTTCGGAGTGAATGCAAGAACCTAAAAAAAATATGTCTTCAGTCACGAAGGAACTACTTCTTTTCAAGTTAGGAATGAATGTAAGAACCTTAAAAAAAAATTCCTCACTTCCCACGAAAGGCACTCATCCCTTTTCAAGCTTCACATTGCAAAAGAACTACTTCCTTTACAAGCTGTGTCACATGGCGAAACGAACTAGAGTACACCAAAAGGAGTGAGTTAGTTCACTCACTTACTTCAAAGAACTGCTCTTTTGGAACAGTTCACTCATGAACGACCCATTTCTAATACGAATTGAACTAAATTTTTAATTAGTAGTGTGCTAGTGCTACTTCGCTACCTACGAATAGTGCTCAAGCCCTGCCACTGCTTTCAGAATAATTTTTGAAATTACACCCAATCAGCATCTTGAGACTAGGTGTCTGATACTATCGCGATTTCATGATTTCCTTAACATTACTTGAGCCCGATAAGATAACTTCATTTAATTAACCCATGTTTAAAAACTTAATTAACAATTTTCGAGAGCATCTGTAGCTCAGCTACTTTTTACGGCAAACGCATAACGCCCGGACTGTATAGTCCGGTTTTCCCGGTCCCGAGAAACTCGGTTTTTTTTCCCAGATGAACATTTTTCGGGAATCATGTAGCCGACGAACTAAAATATAATACATTTTTTGAGAAATGGGGGCCTATTTTCTCCGGACCGGAAAAAAACCAACCATGTAATCTGGGTCTAAGAACTATAAGAATATCAACGCAAGTGAAACCACGGGATGCGTCTTTTATTTTTACAGAAACAAGATTTTTTTGGTATGTGAATTTTTCTTAAAAGCGTACATATGTAGAACATAAAGGTGCTCTTACGCGAACGATTTAAATTGCTCAATTTGCAGCAATTCCAGTCAATTTAGACGTCACCGAAACATACAGCAACATTCAGCAATATCAGCAACTGACGATATGGATCAATTGGTGGTCAACTCGTTGCTGAGCAGTGACTAGCGATATGGAGCACTACTTCGCAATTTGGCAATGACATCATACACGAACAATTCAGTCTATCAACAACATGAAAGCAAACTTGACAAACAAATATAAAACTTTGAAATATTTGAAATCTGAGCAATTATAGCACGAAATTTGACAACTAAATTCAAACTTCACAAGAAAACTTGGCAACTGATTCACCCAACGAAAGCAATTGCTCGGAATCTCCCAAACTAGTGAAAATACAGCAACTGTAGGGCGAGCAAAACTAGCCATCTGTGAAAACATTGCCAAATGGCCGAAATATTGCCGCAACTAGCACGATATTGCCTGCATTGCTCCATTAGTTTTGGCAATAGTCGACGGGCAAGCAATTGCTTGAAAAAATTTTCGTGTAAGATAATCTTAAGTTATATTGAAAATTGACTTCAGTTCCTGTGTAAACTCCTATGAGCTGCTCCTCCACAGCTCCCGATTCTTGGCTATAGCCATCATTTCCTGCCAGGACTTATTTATACGTCAAATGAAGAACAATTTATTAGGTACCTACCCTTACCTGCTTTGCTATTTCTCGAATTATTAGCAAAATAGCCCAACGTTTAGGTGGTTTGAGACAACCATTCGTTTTTGTTATGTTTTTAGTATGTATTTATTTAGCTTACGGATTTAGGAAGCTTAAGCTCGCTACCTACCCTAACAAGAAAAACGAATGAAACTTTTAAAATTGACAGCGCTTTTTCTGATGCCATAATAAATGCGAAAACATTTCGAATAAACAATAATCGGAGCGAAAGGTGGAGGCCGTTTATCCCCTGGTAAGAACTCACCCCGCAAGAAATGCGTATGCCCTGAAGAAGCGTTCTCCCGGATAACCTCGAGGAATAAAAGTGAGAAAAAGTACAAGATAAAACCGTCGGCCTTTTCCGTGTGATCATCATCAATCATTCGGAAGCTAACGCCACATTGCCTTGACTGAGCGAATTGCGGGGTCGAACTATATACGAGTATATCGCCTGGCATTCTGTCTTGAATCGGACGAAAAACGTTTCAAGAATACGAAAAATGTCCAAACTATACTGCGCCTTGAATGAAAGCGGACTTAGCAGAAATGTATAAATTTTTCTACTTCGCACCCATAAGTTTCATCCCCCATGTCGCACAGTGGCATAGCCCTGGGGGCAGATAGGATCGCTTGATAGACAAAGCCCGGCATTTTCTTAGAGCTGCTTGCTTTGAACCAGAAAAGGGATATAATTTTTTCTTTTTCGTTTTTCGCTTTGAAAACAAAACAAAAATGCCAACTAAATAGTACACCATGTAGTCCTACTAACGATCGTTACTATCTGATAGCACTTGAATGTTACGTCTTACCTCTATCTCCAGACAAGCCTATAATAAATTTGATAAGGAAGGTTGTGTTCCGGACAATGGGTGCCGCAACTTCTTGCATGAGTACACGATGAGTCTAGTTCTCCAAGATCCAAGGGGATATCCGGTCGAGAAAATACAACCAACGTAGAAATACATCGATTCTGCTTTAGACACGTATTACATACGAGCACATATTCTGTTGTTCTTATGACGCACATGTTTCATAGTGGAGCTATTCATCCTTATAAAGAAAATAGAGGCCTGCTCCTGAAGTCACCGTTAAGATACTTTCGGTGTCTGTTTCAGGATAAGTGGAAAAGACATAGAAAAAGGATAACTGACAAGCTATCAATGTTTAAATTGTTTTGTCGGGGAGGTAATTTATTTCTGGCTTGGGGGTTAGCTTATGCGACTTCAGTGGACTTGAGGATATGATTAATTTAATTGTTATCAGGAAAATTGCAGTCATTTCTTTCGGGGGCTTCTGCAGATTAATGTAATAGCCACTACCAAAGACTGGAATAAATCGCAAAATTGTATAACTCAGAGTAGGGAATTTAGTGCCTACTCTGATAGCAATAAAATTACTATTGTCATATTTCTTTACACACTCTTGTAATTTTCCCTACTTTCGCTGACACGCATAACTATTAATGCGGAAATACACACATAAGTGTGGAAAACAATCGCTAGAAATGTGTAAATTTACTGCTGGTGTGGAAAGGTCAAAGTTTACAATGTGTAAAATTACAAACTGTGTGAAAAAACTAATATGTACTATTTCTCTTAATCAGTCTGAACTTCAGGGATTTTTTCACTATTTAATCATAAGTGCAGCGCTTGTAAGTATCGATGCTGTTATTCATTCCCAAACATACTATACTATAATAATAATACATATAAAAAGTGAAATAAATTTATCCGACATAATTAAGCCTTGTTAAAATTAATATCGAACAATTATTTACATATGTATGCATGTTCGGGAACATCTGCTTCCAATTGAAAATCAGATAAAACAATTTGTGAATAAACAAAAACTTATGCAAATGTCGAACATTTAAACATGTAAGTGTGACACGTATGTAACGGGATGACGAACATTTATCTTTGTACTAGTATAGGCAAGAGTCCATATATGCAACAAAAACAAAAATGTTTTACTACATTAATGCGGATAATTCAATTTACACAGCCCGGTTTATAATATTATTAAAAGCAGGGAAGTCAAGCAAGGGTTGTTTTTGCTCTGCGCCGAGTGCCCCTCCCTCTACCTGCACTATGACGTGCAATATTTTACTCGTTACACTTGTTATTGCTCTTTTTTAATACCTGACCGGACCGGGGTAAACTATTGAACGCGGTTAAATAATTTCATTTTCCAAATTAAATTTCAATTGATTAATCTGAGATTTACTGCATACGAGATACTATATGTTCGGAACAAGTGACACTGAGCATCAAGTCTGTCCAGAATTATAAAATGAATCCCAATTATTACGTTACGTTTCCTGAAAAATGCCAACATTGAGATAAATAAATTGAATTGAATTTACTCGTGGCTGGTGAATTGTACCTCACTTTGCATTATGTTACGGATTGGTAGGTAGGTTACGATTTTCGTTTAAAGATAATTTATGATGATGATTTTTTCAGATTTTTTAAAAAAGTTTTTTATATTTGCTGTTACTGTGTTATTTCTGCTTCACCTATTACTGATCCTTAAATTTATTGCTCACAGGACAATCACTTTAATGTTAAAGCAAATGTTCAAATCGAGATGAGAAGTTCCATAAATTGCATGAGTTTGATTTCGTTCACACACTACACTGTGAAATTACACATCATCTTTGAGATCTTCTGACCTTTTCTTTTCTTTGCTCATCATCTGGGTCGACTGACCTATTTCTTTGCTCGTAATTTTCTCCCCGCAAGATAAAGTATGAATGCAACTAGTTCTCAAGCGATCGAAGGAACGATTAAGGAAGAGTTCCGGAACTACTTCACTGAACTCGTTCCTTAAACTGAGTGACTCGGAATGAAGTACTTACCTGAAAGGAACAGCTTCGCCCATCTCTAGAGTGAAGTAACTCACTCCTTTCGGTGAACTGCAGTTCCATTGAACACGTGAAAAAAATGTACCGGCGAAACAAAGGAACGATCAGTCCCGGAACTACTTGCAGACCTTTTTTTTACGTTTTCATGTTCTAGACCAGAACGAGGGAATGAACAGTCCCGGAACTCTGGTGACTTTTTTTTTAGGTCTCAGTACATGAACTGAGGGAATAACCAGTTCCGGAACTAGTTCAGTCATCTCGTTTCTTCAACTGAGTGACTCGGAGTGAAGTACTGAAAGGAACTGCTTTGGCCATCTCTAGTTACAATGTAATAACCTCAAAACTAAGGGCGGATCGCATAGTTATCCTTCACAACAATCTTGCATCATACTGACTTTACTACTAGTGAACGTTTTTCACCTGTCCTATCCTTAGTGGGTTAATCTCAATTAGAATTTATACTAGCCATAAGTATCATTGCTTTAAATGAAACACATCGAAAAAAAGGAAAACCCTTAAGGTAGCGTCAATAAAAATTGTCCAAAACTCATATTAACATTATCCCTTTCCGTGTCACGGTTACCCCGGTATAGATACAGCACACATTAAGTATTTTTGTTGCCCTTTACAAAAACATAACATGTTCTGCTCCGTTCCCAATATAAAGTTAATTTTTTGCTTATCTAGTACCTACACCTAACGAAATTAGAACGAACACTATCCCAGCAAAACTGTACACCACAAGGATCAATAGTTAAATGGATCTGCACACAAGAACTCCTTATAGCCTGAGTCCCACCTATTACATCATTAGCATAAAAGCCTTTCATTTAACATTTAACAATTCCATAATGAGCGACAACCTCATAAATCGACAGTTAATGGGAAACCCATCGTAGCACACTTTAACTTTATCACGCCTAATTTACTCTGCAAAAAGTCAACTTTGCAACAAGGAAGCATATTTTATCCGCGGCTCATCAAAGCCACCTCCCAATTAATGCTTAGGTAGATTCCACTTTGATTCCACTTCCAGATAGCACGGCTCATTACTTTTTAATGTACTCTCAAGCAATATCCGAAAATCAATAAGCCACGGGAGAGTGTCACAGAAAACAACTTTTATTCCCGGAAAAACACGGGTATACAGGATATTCGAAAAGCTACCGCAATATATTTATATGTATGTAGGTCTGATGGCGGATAGATCTCATGTAATAGATGCCGGTGTTACAAGCTGTACCAGTTAAATCATAAAGGCAAACTTTGGCCGGGCAAAATCATGGTCCAGAATAAGATCTCTCTAGGGATTAAAAGATTTATTTCTCATGAATATCTGCTTTCCTCTAAATATATTTTCTATATTTTGTACAAGATACAGACGATGGCCGGGGCAAGTTCATTGAAAATGGCAGCATTTCACGAGAGGATTAATGCAATCAGTTCGTTAGTAATCCTATTTTGAGGAGTTTTGAGCAGTGCTTTGGATTAATAACGAATTTCGAGAAGTTCGGTATATTTGTCAGATATAATATTGTAGGACTTACGATTCACATCCCAGATTCAAAAGAAATCGGACAGATGATGCCTTCCTACATCATAGTGGAAAAAGATAGGACTATGTAAGTATATACAAATTTTCCAGCTTCATTGATTAGAGGTGAGACGTGATTCGAAACTTCGATTTAATTCCACCCTAAAACAACAAAGTATATGGAAATTAACCTTCAACAAAATCACTAATTAAAGGATCACTCGAACAACAAAGTGATCTCTCCCGATAGCGTAACCAACCACTAGCCCCATTTCGAATTCCATCGGAGAGAAAATCATTGGATAGATAGCCACAAAGTTGAAACCATAGGAAAATTGCATTGCCACCCGCTCACATAAATCCTAACCCAGCGAGGGATACAACATAGGGACAGGATGCAAACATTTCCAAGGGGTGACGAGTGAAAAACAATAAACCCTTCACTCACGTCCACGTTCTCAATGCCAAAAATATTCGTGTATTTTCCATGAATAATTCATCGGACAATTTCAATGAGCAAACACGGCAACCTTCTACCGACAAAATGATTGCGGAATTTCCGGGAAAAGTTGCCCCAAACCATAACCGTAGCCGGAGACTTCGGAACTAGGAAATCGAAGCCGAATCTAACTGAAAAGCCGATAGAATCAAACCCTTATCGATCAGCATACGAAATTGAACAGTATATGTGTCCCGGGCGATATACTCCAAGCTTTTAGTATTGTACATATAAAACCGTATGCATATGCATTTTTAATTCGGTTGTTAATAATGAAAAATTCTTTTTTGGACCCACCACACGGTCCCGGCTAGTTTCATGCGAGTTGATCTGCGACCAACACGTTACTTCCTCATCGGTACACACTAGGACTATCCCGTGTCCCGTCCGTCATTGGAATAGTGTATATTCCACATAAAACCGGGTGACTATTCATTTTAGAGACGATTTTCGCAGGATGCATCAGCCGCTCGAAGTTGAAAGGACTGGGCATTGGTCTGGACCTGTATTTGAGTCCTAATTTAACCTATACCAGTGTATAAACGATACGGTTCGTAGCACTATTTCATAACCACTTTGTACTTTGCATCTATACAATTCGCACAGGTAATGGGCTTCCGGGGCATAATACTAGCGCGTCAGGAGATAAAAGAGCCTCCCGGATGACGGCTCATTCCGGGTCAATGTTCCTCAAAAGATTCCCGAAGCTAATTTGATGGGTCAGAGATGAATGGTAGAGCCGAAATGGAAGCGATTCAAGTCGACTTGATCATTTGTTAATGCCTAAAAACAATCAAATTAATTTCGAGATATACCCAGTGAAAACATCGTTCGAATTATCCTTTGTACCGTTTCCCCGGAAAACGTATAGCTTTAATTTCGGAATCTTAAGAAATGCCGAATGGTTTTATTGTCTTCAAAGTCGAGGAAATTCCATCAGAAATTAAAAATAAACACCGCAACGTTTTCTTCTAATTCGTAATGGTTGATGATCAAAGGATTATTGCGCTTGCTATGTTGTCGTGAAATTGAAACACGTTGATGAAACGTACCCAAAAGATAGCTAACACTGTTCATCACCAAATATTGTCTTTTCACTTTATCACCAGGGCTCCTTTCAGTAGGTAGATGAAAAGGATTTAAATTTTTGAGGAATAATAAGTAAAATAATTCGCTCCGTAAGTTTTTATGAAATGAAGTCCTTGGCGGAACAAGAGGTCAACTCGTTTTTCTAAAATGCGAAGCCTTTTTGGATTTAAGACCCCATGTGCACGTTAAATGCGATTTTGTTGATTTATGATTGTTTTCATGCCAATTTTTCACGTTAATAGCAACAAAAAAAATTAAATCATTTTATTAGCTGGTATGTAAACTAGGTCGCACATTGAGAAAAAATACAAAACTGTATTTGGAAAAATTGCTATTAGAAGAACAACCCTTAAACGTTTTTTAAAATGCGTAAATCCGAGTTTTTTAAGCGAATTTATTACCTATTTCTTGAATAATTAACATTAAATTTTCATAAATATAATGCTAGAAAAAATCTTAAAGAATGTCCTCCATAGAACAAATTTTAAAAAATTTTCATTCTTGTTAATAATATAATATATGAAGTCAAACAAAATGCAAACAAAGAGATTTAGTTGCGAAACTCGCCACACAATTGGGGAATGGCACAACTAGCAGTAAAATGCATAGTACCTATACTATGTAAAATTAGTGAATTTGTATACCATGAAACAGGTTCAATACCAGTTCGTTTATCTCGTGTATGCTCAGTATTGGGTGATACACTGCTGGTATCAACGATATTATGATATTAATACCAGCAGTGTATCCCTGGTATTACTCAGATTTTATTAAATTTAGTTCTGAAGAAAATTGCACGTGATTGACTACTTTAAATTACTTCCCAAAAAAATTACTTGCTAATTCCGTAATAATTCCCTGAAGAGTGAATTCAGTTCTCCTCGTTAAATTATATTTTAATTGACAACCTTATGAATGAATATACGGTAGGCAGAAGTGGTGTCGCCATTACCGACAGAAAAATACTTTTCTTCGACTCCAAATGTTGAAATTGTCGCGACAATATTCCAAGTGTCGGGTTGCCAATCTTATTTCTCCGATAAGTTTGTACCGACCGCAGATTATAGGCTAAGTCGTTTTGTAGCGGTCAAATTCCAGGAAGTATTTTACCTTTATACGTATACCTATAACAAATCGTGCGGTGGGTGCAATTATCATACACAATCGCTTAACACATATTAAAGTTAAACTATCGTGCTTCTCGCGCGATTGATAGTCGTGTAATAAATAAATGGGGAGGGTTGGAAAACTATGCCAGCGCCAATCAATGTCTATAGAGGGCACCTTCGAGTTGTAATACTTCTTTCATGGTTTCACGCTAATGGGGGGGTAGGTAGACGTCAGTTTCATAATTGGATCGAAAAACAAGTGGATGTAAGTCGGTTTGAAAAATTAATTATTTGTGGTTGGTTCGATAATTTAAAGATGAGTGGTGTTTTTGACCCAGGAATTTTCGAAGAAAAAACAATAAATAAATAATAAATATGAATAGGTACTCAATAGGTTGTTAAGTTAGATTGATTCTCCCAATTGTTAATACGTGGTTTTCGAGCGGGTTGATTGACATGTGTTTTCCCAGTCAAAACAAGTCTATTCTAATCCTTCTGCACTCTGATATGGTACAACGACTGACTACTACAGATGGGTCGTTCAGGAGTGAACTGTGCAAAAGAAAACTTCATTGAAGTGAGTGAGTGAAGTAACTTACTCGTTTTGGTAAACTGTAGACAGGTGACAAAAAACTTTTTTTTTTTTTCATCATATTCTAGATGTATGGTATGTACCCCCTTTTTTTGTTCATCATCTTCGAGATCTCCTGACCTTTTTACTTTGTTTCCCTCATCAGCTTCTATATCTACTGCCCCTTTTTTTGCCTTAACTATGAATGAGCTAAAAGAACGAACTAGTTCGCGACTGAGCGATGGAACGAAGTAACGAACAGTTCCGGGCCTACTTCACTGAACTTGTTCCTTAAAGCGAGTGACTCGGAGTCAAGTATTTCACTGAAAGGAACTGCTATGCCCATCTCTACTCACTACATCAGCGTCCTTGAATCGAAATCTTATGGCCCAAAGCTATATATGGTACATCTAGGCATCTTATCAATCCACTCGATTTCCGAAAACCTGATACCAATCAGCAAATCATCTTTAATCCTCTCGATTCGAAGTGATTTGTTGCTCATTATCCATATCTGGAAGCCGCTTTCCCTTGCATGCGAAACTGGAAATAGAAAAGCGATGCCCTTCAAACCGGAAGCCATATGCTCTCTGTCAGAAACAAATCGTTTCGGCTTAGTCCTAAATTGAAAAAAATAACTTTCAACCATAAAAATCCGCCCTCAAGTCGTACAACGCGAAAGTTCCTCCTTACACCCCCCGTGCATACTAGGGGTGGTTCAACGGTTGCGGTTTTTGCCCCGATTCGACACATAAACGCAAAACAGCAAAATGAAGTTGGTGGCTTAAGCGTAAGCTTTTCAAGCGTTCGGTCTCATTCCAATCTAATTTCCACCAAATACACTTTGCGGTCGGAGGAAAAAACGGAAAATTATATTCGTAAAGTATTTTCCGACGGGGGATTGAGGATTGCGTCCATTAAACTGCTTCGGAGTGCCGCCCTCTTAGTATCAATTTGGTTTCGGTATGCGGGTGAAATGATTCAATTTTTGACGAAGCTCTTTCGTTCTTTTTAAAGTTTATTGGATTAATAAAATCACTCGCTCGCGTGGATCGTGTCTACCCAGCGTGTATAGAAATTTTTCGACTTCGTTCTTATTTTGCAGGTCTTCTGCCGTGTTATTTAATAATCGCTTGCATATAAAAAGACTGACACAAACAGCCCCCTCTGCAGTTGTTCCAGCTTTCTTAGCTTGTACTTTGCTAAGAGATGGGTATTAAAACGGCAAGGAAACTTGACTGTGCTGCTGTTATATTGTTTAGTTCAGATTTTCATCATAAGTGCAACTAACTTTCCTGCTGTATGAGGATAAAACTTGGAATTCATCTCGGCTTCATTGCCGGAGTGATCCTTGATTTACGTTGCATGCTGTGCACTCACCTTCCGGGGTATGTCAGTCAATTGCATTCTCAGTTCCATTCAAAGTGACTTACCATGCCTGAAAATGTGTCACAAAATTGATTTTGAATGTACGCTTCCGGGAACATGTCAGGTGAGAGGAATTGTCGGGAAGCTGATGTATTGAGCATCAGGTACTCCAGATGAACTGCTAGGCGGTTTGTAGGAAGTTCCTAGGTATTCGGCTTGCTCTTAATATTCTGAGTAAGGGATAAATGGAAAATTGACGAATTGTGTTCCGCACGGAAATATTCAGGAAAGGATAATCGAAGAAATCAAAACCACACGTCGGAAATAAAACCCATTATTAAAAACATGATAGACAGATTCTCTTGTAGCTTAGATGGAAGGTGAAAATGTAAGACTATGTCCAGAAGTAGTCAAGGATATCGTAAGTAATTTTGGATAATATTCTGTTATTCCCAGTTTATCGAAAGACACCTCTACACTAGAGATGGGCAAAACAGTTCCTTTCAGTTAAGTACTGCACTCACTCACTTTAAGGAACAAGTTCAGCGAAGTTGTTTCTGAACTCTTCGGTCCGTCGTTCCATCATTTTGTCAGTAAATGTAGAAGATGAGGACCAACAAAAGAGCAGTAGAGTTCAGCAAAGTTGTTCCGGAACTCTACGTTAATTCCTTCGCACTGTATGGCAATACCACCCGATTATATATAGCTTGACTCGATCACATTCGCTTTCTACCAACATGGTCGTGTATGCACTCCGGCTGTCACAGTCCACGAAATAAAAATTACTATGTTTCACTGAAAACTTCATCTGCTTTTATACTACTTGGCTGTAGTATAGACTGCACTTGAATGAACGCTCGGTGACGTGTGTGGACAGTTCTCGAAAGCTTTAGAGCACTCGATCTTCTACTCTGTTCTGGTACATGCGAGAACATTCGTTTAGAACGGAGGTACAATCGAGTTGCTCCGCCCCTTATATACCTGAACTAGGTTTCTGACGAATTAGAATATTTTGAGTAGATCTTAAATCTAAAAATTTAACTTCTTGAAGCGAAATAAAAATTCCTATTTATTTCTTAATGATTTTCTAACTGCTTTTCTTTTCCATCGTCACATTTTAAAGAACCCAGTCTATGTCTGACTCCTGTTCCACAATGGTCCAATTAGATGTTTTAAATGAGTTCAATCGAAAATATTGACAATGTGGAAGCCTAATTAATTAATTACTCCATTCGTATGCCACCTTTAGTACGCCAGGGAAATTTTTTTTATGGAAATTTTAAAATACGAAAAGCGAAACAAAAAGAGACAAATTTAGAAATTAATGCGACCCTCTTTCGGAGGTCCTTTTTTATAATGAGTATGTACTTATATCATATTGATAGGAGTCAAGCCGACTCTGGTTCACAATTCAAGATGCACATCAAAAAAAAAAAAATTCAACCAACCAAAATGTTCCTTTCTTCTATGGGCTCAAAGTCGTCGTCATTTTAATGACTTCGAAGGGAGAATTAATTTCGGGGTTCAAATTATATATCCCCGAGGTAAGATCAATGTTGGTGCCAGATTTACCGCTTCGTCCGTTTATTAATCTCCATAAAGTCAGGCTCTACGGATTTCACCTGGCCATGATGACTTTGAAGCCTCCAGGCACGACAACTTAACTCTGAAGCTGTTTTAGAACACTAAAGTTTATTTTTGGGGTCAGTGTATAACTTGGTTTCGGCATAGTGCTACGGATTACACATACAAGCACACAAACACCGTAAGGACTAACAAAACGTGTTGTCCAATATAATTGACGTTACAGGAGCATAAGGGAAGCTGTCTCGGCAAAGTTGATATGTAAATTTTGCGAGAAATTTCGGTCGGATTTCGAGATTAATTTGCATTCGATCGATGTTGTTCGGGATATAATGTTAAATTGGAGAGTGGATTGGCCCAAATGACTGAGTGGAAATAAATTGCGGTCGGTGACATTCCACCGACAACAATCTGAGTATTAAATGAATTTAAATCAGATTGGAATGATTTTTTCTTTTTTTTAGTTTCAGAGCGTAAGGTTACAGTTGAATTACAATTGCTTCTCTTCTTCTCTTTGCAGGTTGTGGTAATTACATTTTTCTATAATTTACATAAGTCCGATTCAAGTTGTAAGTATTAAATTATTAATATTTAATTGGTCATAAAATTTGGTGATGGTTATGTAAGGAAGATATGTCGAGCCTAAATTGTATTGGGTTGGCAACTGAGTAATTGCCGATTTCACACATAGATGGCTCTGGTCATATTTTTTAATGGTTTCTGTCAATGACATATTATAAGTTTTTCCTTTTGACATTTGTTAGCTGTCAGTCTTACTTTGCTTTAAAAGAAATTGCGCGTATTATTGTTAAAAGATATTAGTTTGGCGGCAGTTTTAATATGGAGTTGAGAAAAACGAGCATTTCGTCATATTTTACTCTTTTATTTCAGTAGAATAAAGAACTTAGCGCAAACTGCTAAGAAATTACGTTATGTGTATGATAAGATACAAAAACAAAATTAATTGAAATTTAAAAAAAAACATAAATAAAAAAAGTATAAGAAAAATTATAAATAAAAAAAAAAAAATAAAAAAATATATAGTCTCTATATGTAAATAAAAAAAATAAATATACATATAAATAAAAAAATATAGAAAAATTATGTATATGTATATAAAAAAAATATATAAAAAAATATATATATAAATAAAAAATAGATTAAATACAGCGATTAACGAAAACCGGCCAGGATTGGTTCATCGAAAAGGTGTCATTTTTCACCAGGACAACGCTAGACCACACATGTACATCATTGGTCACTCGTCAAAAATTAGTCGAGCTTGGTTGGGAATTTTTTCACAATCAAAGGAACAAAACGGAGGAGTATATTAATCATTGTGGGACAGCCCATCGCGAGAGATCACTGTGGATCCAGTGTTCTCGCAGAGAGAAAGTTGACCAACTTTTAACTTCTATCCGTTCCGGCGCTAAGAGGTGAATATTAATGAATTTCACCACCCTTTTCTCCTTACTGAAAATTAAAATTACACCTCGATACTAGGTATCACTTTGACGTATGTACCAAATGTCGGAACCTAGAAAAAGTTCTCCTCCGAGGTTGCCGGAATGGATCGGACCCATTGTAACTGAGGCTTAAAGGAATAAAATAATGAGGCCAACAAAAATTTGACACTATCTGACACCATTTGCCAGGGAAAATAGACAAATATTTGATAGCGTGCCATACTAGCTTATGATTTCTTTTTCATTTTCATGAGAGTGCAGTTGGTATGCACAGAACAAATCGCGATACACTGCGACAAACTACTTTGTTATCGTCTTGTAATGAATCAATCCATGCCCATCAGTTTGCGAGTTCTAAGGTTTTACCTTTCAATTCTTAATCTTCATTGCCCGCTGTGCGCTTCATATGAGCGTACATTTATCTTTCTATTGTATGTATCTAACCTTACGTATAAATAATTCGAGTCCTAAATTATATGTAGGTACATACCTTTATGCGACCATAAAACACAAACATCGTGTGCGACTTCAAGAGCTTCGTTATCTGAACTGGAAGGAAACATGTCTGCTTCTTGGCCAGCATCCTCCATTATAGAAATTGTTGAAAATATACAGTAACTGCAATTTCCTTTCACTTACCACACAGCACAACACAGCAAAGAAACCTCACAAATTTCATTTTCTCATTATTATTTACTGAAATAGTACGTGATATCATGCGAGCCATTTGTGCCACACACCACACGAACATCTAATTTTTGACGGAAACTGTTTCTAATCTTTTCAAATGTCACGTCTTAGAAAAACCGAAAGAAGACCTTCGTTTTGCGATGGCGAGAAAAAGGACACATTTGCCATAAACCATTCCGGCAAACGGTGCGTCGTGGTCCGTACAGGTGACATCATGATGCCTGCCATGACAATTGCCAATTTACGCAATCCAATCATACAAATCGTTTCAGGAAGATATGGGCATACAACACACCCACATCCATATGAGTAAATGTACGAGAAATGTATCTAACTACACCATTGGTAGTCGGTTGGAAATGGTAAAAGTTAGAAGGAACTACCACAAACGTCATTTGGATATGATGTTATTTATGGTGCATGGGGGAGTCTAATTTATATCCGCAACCACATCATATATATTGGCAAAATAATTTATTAAATATCTGCTCCCGAATTTATTGGAATATTGTTAAAATTTTCAAATCTATAATTCACGTTCGTGGTCTGGATGAATGAAGGACGAACGTGCTCTGAAGTCACTGACACGGATAGCAACATTTCACAAATATTGCTTGCATTGGATGCACGTAACTGACAACGGCCCATATGACACAATACGAACCAAATTAATCCAAACCGATTATTTGGGGTAACTGTTGTGAATTGTAATGTTTGAATAGGAGTTAGTAGGCATTCTTTTCATCTAAACCCTCGAGAGCATAGCGATCCAAAAGTTAGCTTTACAGTTTTAATTTCCTGTATTTACTATTTATGATCGTCATTAACACGGATTATAGTTGTATAAAAATTCAATTAATTAACGCCAAATATATCAGTATGGCTCCAAACAAAATAAATTAGAATGAAAGTTTTTGAAATACGTTATTTTGATTAAAAAGAAATTTTCTTTAAATATGTAAGACCCAACCCCGTTTTTTATTTGACAATAAAATCAAAACAGATATTTATTCAGCATAATATAAGACCTGGTTAGAATATGTGAACTTCTTCAGGTTTAAGAAATTAAACTTACCTTTGTAAAATGCTGATTTCACCGACAAAATAATAAGGTTCTTCGTAGACGTTTTCATAATCAGTTACATTGTAACACGCTTCCACGCATGAAGGTAGCCGTTTCTGCAATATGAAAATTAAAAACGAATAAAAAATTTGGCATCTAACATTTAACTGATATAGAAATAAAATTTTATTTTTTGAATAATTGCATAACTGTTACAGAATTTCAAACTGGTATCTTTAGTTACACTCTAAGGCCCGTGAAAAATTTAGCGTTATTATAGTTGGCAACACAGGCATGTGTAATGAGAGTGAAAATTACACAAATAAGTTGCAATAATTACTCAACATATGCTTAATCAATACACATCAGTACCGTAACTATTTTACATTAGTTGCGTAATTAATAATAATTAATAGACAAAAGTGGCGTAATTATTACACACAGAAAAAGCAATTATTACACACTTTTTGTGTAAAATTCCCATTTTATTATAGTGGAAAATCCTCCAATTAATTCGGATTTATAACTATACGATAAAGTCATAAATTAAAATGCAATTTCACAATCAAATTGAATTGAGTTGATAATGATATTACGGTTACTAATTGGAAAACTATTATAATTTCCAAATATTTTAAAAAATCATTTGGTTGATCTAACAAACCTGACGACGTTTTGTAGAATGAAATGACGTAATATTACACAGTATTTAAGGTAAAATTACATCAATGCTGAATTTAACTTATTAATAGAGTAATATAATCATGACGCCTGAATTTTCTCTTTTTATAGAACAAAATAGATGTAACTGTCCACCTAATTGTGTAATATTAAATAATAATAACGTCAATAATATGTGCAATTACATAGATTGTGTATTTTTCCACTAATTTTTGCTTTAAAGACAGAGCATTTTTACAAACTGTTTTTAGAGTGTATTTTTAATATTTAAAAAAATTACAAGCTTTTCATTCCAGCTTCTCACCCGCTCCGCATCCGTCTTCATCTTCCCAACCCCGACATTAATCAAATTGCAATATAAGATTAAATTTTAAAATCAGTCCACATACGGAGATGCAACTACATACGTTGCTGGTATTAATAAAGAAAAAACGAAAAGCAATTAATAAACTTTATTTTCTCTACCACATCCAGGTCTAAGGATCTAACGGTTCGAATTTAAAGCACGCCACCCACATTCTGCAATGCATACCATTGCAAAATTCGCAGCAATGCATGTTATAGGTAAAGGTACTCCGTCTGAAGCGTTCTTCATATCCATACGTAATGAAAACAATTTTTCACTGGTATTTCCATCATTTCGGAAAATACCGTAAGTAACAATGCAAAAGTTTTACCTCGGAAAATATTTCCGTGTGAAGCTTCCACTATATCCGCTTAACAATCTCCCTTCGCCGAGATTTGAGACTGGCAGGTATGTGGCATTATACCTTACGATATCTTAGCTGACTCTACTTGATTTTCAAGTATAATTAACTTACCCCCAAGCGCTTTAGATTCCATCATCTTAAGACTTACGTAAGTTATAGGTGCTCCGTAACTTTGCTACGGATCGAAGCACATCCTTGCCAGTGATGGTGGTTGGGATTCATTCGACCATTTAATAAATTTCTGGTCCATGAATACAAGAAATGGACCGTGGGCCATATGTCACAAGACACAGCTCCGGTCTGACATGTCACTTCCATATAGCTGTAGAATGCATCTAAGATTCTTCAAGCGTACTACGGAGTCTCGTATCGATAGTGCTTCGATGCAATTAAGTAGACAGCGTTCGTTATGCACAGTTTGTACGTCCCCGAAGGAAGAAGAAACATATATGATTGTAGGAAGGCACTATATTCCGACGAGTCGGTAGTTTATGATTTATGAAAACTAATCTTCTGGCTTGAATTTCGGTTACAGTGCACACGACTGTACATGAAAATTTAACGCTATTGCCACTTTGTAGGTACGGGGTCTACAAGTATTGGGGATTCCCCAAAGGCATCTGTTTAGACGATATTATTCAGCCATGTCGGGGAAGTGTGAGCAAAGAGTATGAAGTTCAAACAAAAATTCCAAACGGGCCTTTTATAAATATTACATCGGCTTAACATTGGGTGGTTTTCATTTCGGTCGTGATGTAGTGTTACCTTGTGAAAATGTCCCTAGAGTTGCCCGAACGTATTATATGCTACGAGTGTCCTGATTTAGAAATTTAGGACTCCTGAACGGAGCTCTGGTAGGTGTACTGGGCATTGGATTAATGCGGTTTCCTTACTAGGTGCTCCGACTGCCTAGGATAAAGAATAACGACAGCACCGTCTGTACGTTGCCATGTTATACGAGTAACCCTTGGTTAAATAGCTTTACTTGTCCGACTACGTGCCCGGGGAAAAGTCTTTTGATTTGCTCTCGTTTCCAGTTAATTATTGATAAGGGTATCCCTCCGATGGTTTAGATTGGGTTGTATTCGTTGCTAAAATTGGATATAGCTTCTTTTGGAAGGACCTTTGTCTAGTTGGTCCCAGAACTCTGCAAAATATTGTTAACGAAGCGAATAATAGAAAAGTTGAATTTAAGATGTGATAAAAAAAATATTGGATTCAATAAAAAAAAAGCATACCTATAATTTTTCCTCAAAATAGGTATATGTGTACATAGTTATATATATAATAGAAACACTCAAGCTTATAGTTTAAGTTTTATTGTTTCATGATTCAGCGCGTACAAAAGAATGACCCTTTTTGGGTCTTAATTGTCTCCTTATATAGATTATTGATTATAAGACTTGGTGTAGTAGTGGGGTTGACGGTATAATATCTGTTCTGCTCCATCACGTTGATTATAAGACTTGGTGTAGTGGTGGGGTTGATGATATAATATCTGTCCTGCTCCATCAATTTGATTATAAGACTTGGTGTAGTGGTGGGGCTGATGGATCTGTTCTGCTCCAACATATATTTGTATACAACGTCAAATACTCGCCAACCGTTTTTTACTTTATTATTTTAGTAAGAAATTAGTTTGTTCTACGATCTCAGTTTTTGTTCGACGATGAGCATACGGACTTCTGGACAAGCTGTGACTCTGGGCATAGCTCTAACCTATTGCAGGACTTTTTCACTCCTCGAATTCCCTTCTGGATTTTTAATGTCCATGTGTTTCTTGGACAACCCTCACCAGCCTGTTTAGAGATGTTTCACTTCGGCGTCCTCAAGGTTTGACCAATATACTGCCTCTTTTGTCTGTAAATCTCAATACCTATCTTGGTTTGCACAGTCATCCTTCAAAGATCGTCGTTCAAGATAAAGTCTGGCCAGAATATCTTCAAGGTATATTTGTTGACGAAAGTCTTATATCCACATTGGGCTTTGGCACATTGATTTTCAATCCTACCTCCTTGTCAAACGTGCGTATAAAACACGTTAGCAGCACATTTGAGATGACTCAAGAGATTGACCTTTACTCCCAACTTTCTCCAAATGTGGATTTTAGAAAGAGCTGGTAGTAATATACTCTGAAACTATCGGCTAACTAACCTTTAATGCCTTTACGTAAGACTTTTCATATCGCTCTTCTAGACGCTATTGAATTCTCTTAGTTGGTAAAATTTACTAGAACACATTAACATGTTCCTCTCTTTCCGAACCAAAGATTCATAGAACCGAAAAAGAAAATCTCAAACTACAGACAAGATATGACAGTGCTTGCTTCAAGATAATGTCATCTAATAAATGAACACATCTGACATCCATCAATCTTCCACCTGTAATTTACGTCTTAACTTTGTGTGCGCCGCTTGTTGTCGAACAATTCATCATACACAAAAAAAGCAGTTCGTACTACAGGGCTCATTACCCACGCTTACACCCCCATTATCTTCTGAAATTGAATTGATTTCTATCGTGCTCTGTGTTATATTTCGGAATTTCCACCCCGGCTGCCACATTTCCATTTTTAAATCGCATATGCGTTAAGGAGGTCGCAATGCCCACCCAGCTGTAATGCCACCCAGCTGTAATACCACCGAGCTGCAAAGCCACCGAGCTCCTTTTCCCTAGAGTTCTTATCTTCTCCGACACCTTAGTGCTGAGATATGGTGCCGCAAGTGTCCCCCCCCCCCCAACTTCGAACCAATGCCCCGAATACAATGGAAAAGTCAAGCTTTTCAATAAGCCATTTTTCCGGACGAAAAACGTCGGTGTTCTTGATTGCACGGGGTTGAGATAGCTGGTTGACTTTGCACACCCCCTAAAACGCCTTCCATGATTAACGATGTTCGATCCTTTTTTTTTCATTTTCCGAAAGTCAAATTTGAGGTTACTGCCAGAGCGCTATATCATCAGGTCGTCCTTCGACAATACGGCGAATTGTTGGCGAAGGATTCTGCTCAATGATGCCTTCAGTGTAATACTTTGGCTACAGGTTGTGTTTGTGGTCCCTTTGATGAAATATTGGATTAGAAGGTCGATGAATAATTTCGGCGCAAAAGACATTATAGTGTTGGGGCGGAAATAAAAATATCTGCTGAAGAAAGGGAATTGCGGGCTGTAGAGTGTGAAATTGGAAAAAGCTAAAATTCGTTAATTGCAGATAAGTCATAACCAAGCGAATTGATGTTTACTTCAACTGTTTTTAATGCTTGACTAAGTTCTTTTCCTTTCCGTTCAACCATACCAAATTATTGACTGGGAACTTAGACTTGGGATCCTCAGGAAATGATCAGCAGACACCAGCACATCCATTATGGATGATATACTTTCTAACAAAAGCACATAATATCGATGAAAGAGCAGCAAGGAGCAAGGAATTGGGTACGGAGTATTTACATTTATATTACAAGTTTCTGTTTGCGCTACACCGCTGAGATTTGGAAGAATCAGAGAAGGGAAATAGACAGGGCATACGGAAGGTTGCGCGTACACTTCCTCGTATGGCGAATAGCATAAGGAACGTAGGAAGATGGCTTGTATCTCGTTCCGGACAAATAAACTACCCAGCCAGAAACAAAACGTCTTCCTTTCCGCCGAACATACTTTCCTTATTCACATCCTTGTACTGGAAACGAAAATATTGGCGAAATAAAGGTAAAGCCCTCGATCTTTATGTCTGGCTTACATTGTCTCCATATACCATGCATGACATTTATTGCAAAGTGACTATTCTATAGTTGGCGGAGAACTCTTTCTGATGGAGCGAACGAAAAATTCAGGAAGATTAGTGTAAGTACTCCGCACTTGTTCTACAATACTTTTCAGGATACTGATTTTCCGTCGATACTGGAAAATGTCTTATACTATCTATTCTGTGTGTCAATCCTTTCAACTATTGTGTAAACGTTTGCTTATTCAAATGGAAATTTATAATCCTTGAAGGATTTTTATTTACTTTAGTACCTTGTTATACAACTTTATAGCTAGTTGCAGGTCTCGTTTTCGACACTGGAAATTGCATAAAAGACAAGAAACAAATATTATATAAGATACGATTGTAATAATTGCTGACATGTGACTGAAAGACTGTCAAGGATTTCCCATCTACGCCACTCTCAGCGGCGACTTTTACCAAGAATCACTTGAGTTGACAATTTTTTTAAACATAAAAATTCTCTTCTGTCAGTAGTTGATTGGAATTTATTTAGGATTATACATAAGGTTTCCGTTCTGTCTGTCTTAATTTGTCATAAAGTGGGATCTGATCTTCGAAGAAATAGCATTTTAAGGATCAAAAGAAGCTTGTTAGAAAAGTATTAGAATATGAAAATTTATTGACATCGGGACATGTGTAAAGTGTATTTGCAACTTAAATGGGTCTAATGAGATAAATCATGTTTGATTAGATATTAGCCACAAATCAGATTTTTTGGAATTGGTTTGTCCATAAACGTAAAATCTTTTGAGCTGGATTAAACTTATAATACTCTCAGACTTCACCTAAAGTTAAGACATTGTTTAAACATTTTATTTATTAAAAAAAAAATAATTTAAAAGGTTTTAGTATTTTATAAAGAAAAATTTTTTTTGATAATAGTTAATTAGTATTACCAGCCGCGTACGGCTACGCTCACGTTTGTTTGGTGCTATACTATCGTTACTCCCGTTGCTTCCATTTTTCCAATCTCCTCCGTTGTTCACGTAGCTCCCATTGCTTCTTCACAGGAACCATCCCGGGTCTGTTCTACACATTCCCTGAAAATTTTATCTAAGTCTGTTGAAGGGTTTAGGAGTTCATAGGGAACATAGGCACATACATACATCGTCTTTTATATATATATATATATATATATATTAGGGTGGTCCTTATATAGGGTATGTTCGAATTTTTTTTCACGCTGGTCCTAAATCGGTTCCAAATATATAAAAAAAAATTCCTGCCAAATTTCAGCTCTTAATTTTAATATTAACCCGAGCCCCCAGCAGCCAAAGTTTTAAATCGAAATAACATGGGAAAAGTTCTGATGTACTTTTGGAATTTTTTAACTGATGAACTAATGTACGGACTATAATCACCAATAGATATTTTTATAGGAAATTTAACGCTCTACAAAAAAGGTCCTCTGTGATTTTGCGCTAACTCTATCGGTTCCAAAGTTATTAGAGGTCAAAGTTGAAGCTGTAGTCAGTTTCTTAGTTTATTATATTTTTATCGTGATATAATGATTTTATAATGTATGGCTCGGGTTAATATTAAAATTAAGAGCTGAAATTTGGCAGGAATTTTTTTATATATATTTGGAACCGATTTAGGACCAACGTAAAAAAAAATTCGAACATACCCTATATAAGGACCACCCTAATATATATATAGATAAAAGAATACTGCAATGAATTAAAAAAGATTTATTTTAAAAGAAAATTGAATTTATTGTAGCCGCAAAGTTTGAAATCTTTTCAACGGCCACCATTCCCCCCCCTCCCTCCCCATTTGTGATCTGACTGATTTTTTGTTTGGAGTTTTGGCCAGCTGTTGAGCTCTCCTTTTGTTTAAGGTGTCGCTTAAGAAAATCGAAAAACTTTAGTTTTAAAAAAAATGCCATGTTATTAATTTTTTTCCAGATTTTCTCATAATTCTCCGATTTTGACAAGTGACCCCTCAAATTGCATACTTTTCAAACCCGCAAACAGATTTAAAAAAATTTAAAATTTGCAGACAAAAGTTTAATTTTGTTTGGATTTTTGAGCATCTGTTGAGCTTCCTTTCCGTTTGCAGTATCACTTACGAAAGTCGAAAAATTTACTTTTAGAAAAATTATAAAGAACCTGGTTCACTACTCCAAGATGATCTGTATGTCAGCCAGATTAAGACTACAATTTTCGAATTTGGTGCTGGTATCACGGACCATAAATTTATAGTTAATAATACCATAAAATATCAATACCATTCAACTTCAACTTGTTCTTACCACAAAACAACATATACAAGGGTTTGGATAGGTAAGTATAAGAACATGTCGATGATTAGATCATAGCCTAAAACCAGAACTACAATAACGCAGCCCGTTTCTCACAATAACGTGGTACTCATACTCGAAACTTCTACATTATCTCCATTTCAGCTTATACTAATTTAAACTATCTGCTAAAGTCAAACTTATAAGCATTATCGAAACAGCTACACGAACAACATACCTAGTCCGAGTTGTTCCTAAGCAAAAATTTCCATAAAACAGGACGAAAACAAATCTTCCCACTACACATAGTCGAATGTGGGACTATACGTACAGTAGAGATGCATCATTATAATGCACTTATAACTTATTACCTACCCTAGAGCTGAGAAAGATTATTTCGAAATAACAAAAGCCATGTTAAATTACTCGGCTTTACAATTTAAGAAGCAAAAATCGATACTTTCCCAATTTTATGGAGGAGAGATTTTACGAATCGTGTTATCTAGAAGAAGATTTAAAAATGATTCCTTAAGTGGCAAATATCGATGCAAGCTGAAGAACGACAGAAAAATTCGTGGAAAAAATATTTGAAAGATACTAGTTATACAACCCGGTAATACTCTGACCTAAAGTAACCATACACGCGGGTAAGGGTCGTAGGAAAACAAACAGCATTTCCAAAGTCAACAACTAAATTTTCACATTCGATTAAATAGACTGACTGCCGGCAAACAACTGGCTATTTTCGCTAGTCAGTCAACCAAACGAACTTGTCATTTTTGGTAATTAGCCACTCATTAAGTAGATATCTCGTAAAATAATTGTTGAAATATGAACACCATAACTACCCCAATCTACGGTTTTATCACGTCTCGTTCAAAGACTTCGGTAATTGACGTCACCGTGCCCTTATATTTTTTGTATAATAGTCAGCCCTGACAATGCATAATTCATTATTCTTGTCACCGCAGCTCTATATTGCCATATTCTGTACAATAGGGTAGTATCGTATCGTAGAGTGTATTCGAGACGGCACCGATTCGAATAAATTTTTAATCATAATTCGATTCATGATCGAATCGTAAATGTAGAGAACTTGAACCGTACTCTAAGCAGTCAAAAAATTCCCAACTCCTCGTGATAATTTCGAAGGTCGGTAGTTGTAATAGCCAAAGGGTAGAAGGACAATAAATTGAGTATTAATCGGTTTGCCTGACCGATACTATCCAGTAGGGTATAGATGTATAGATACCGGTCTTATATTATGCATATAAGTATAAAGCTGGCCACAATTGTTTTATAGCTTACGCAACAATTCTTTTTAATTGTACCGATGGGAATAGATCCGATTATTGATAGTAGATATGCGTGCACTTTTCGACGGGTTTTCTATTTTGGAAATTCATTTGCACGTTTTACGGTATGGTTGAACACCTACGGACCTAAATAGACAGTCAAATCTTATCCTTTTTAAGCTTGCAATTAAATTAAAAGCCGCCCATCTTAGTTATTAACCAATTTCATCACGACATTAAACTGCGAAGAATGCATGTATACGGCGTCGATGTTATGAGAATGGAGAAACTTCGTTCTCGCTCCAAACCTGAGCTTTTGAAATTCGTGAGGAGGACGAAAAAGTTCGGGTAGAAACTGGGAATTCGAGTATAATGGGCCATTGTGGCCTGTTTGCTCAAGACTCGCCTTTCAGTGTGTCTTTCCCACACCAAACAACAACAACAAACTGAGATTGGGAAGAAGCCTTCCTTTTAACTCTTTCATTTACCTTAACTCCTTTTTTATTATTTAATTGTATTTTGTTCACTTGTCCAAATAAGTTAGGTATCTTTTAAAAAACCATTTGTTTCGATACCTTCACTATAAGGCTTATAGTTAATATTCTTTGAAATCAATGCGATTCAATAAGCGAGGTTCAATCCTGTAATCAATTTCAAGGATTATCATATCCACAACAAGCCAGTTAGTTGTTATTGGCTGACGAAGAGTGACATGCACTTAGTCCTTGGGAATGTACAAGTCTCTTAATAAGATTACCCGCTCGACAAATAACAGCATATCCTCTTCCAAGTCATTATGTTGCTGTAATCGAAATTCCGGTGAGAATGCCACCCTTCCTTTCAATATACTGACACCTATTTTCTATAGGTAGTACCTGGAACGATGCCAAGTAGAGTCAAAATTTCTCGACGAATCTCTTGATTACCTGGCATTAATTAATTGAATTATATCTGATTGAAATTTGATTGGAAATTTTTGTCGTACGAAATACTAGGCCTTTTTATATAAATCTATAACTTCGAATTGAAGTTCAAAGTACGCTTCAGTGATAATGACACTCGACATTTTCGGACATAAAATGACGAGTTTCATAAAACTTAAGAAGCTTAAAAGACATCGGTACGTTTAAGATTGATGGATTGTGGATGGTGAAGATTTCGAGGCAGTAATCAAATTTTAAGTCTGCCGTATGCAAATATTTTAGTATAGATCCTGTGGCCGTTCGTTTTAGATTGCTTCGGGGCCTGGTATTAATTTCGGCAATTTTCTAGGGATTACTATTCCGGGGCTGCATAGCAAACATTTTCGTATAATCCTTCAGCCATTGCCCAGGACATGTTTGAAAATTTAAAGATTGTGCGATAAAGTCTTTAGGATTTATAGACAATGAAGAGTGCCAGAGTGCGTAACGAAATATTTTCCAGATTAATTGATTTTGATCCGATTTGTTCATTAGTATTTCAAAGTAAAAAAGGGGGTTTTTATATTAGTATAGATTTCCAGATAACTTAAATCGAATGAAGTTCGATGGCCGATCTACGCCAGTTCTATTGCGGCAATAAGCAATATAATGACTATGGCAAGGTTACTTTTGAATGACCTTGCCATAGTCATAATATTCATTATTCCTTCCTTCCTTTCATTTTTGACGACACATTTTTAAATCAATTTGAGAATTTCTAAGAAACAATAACATCTACACATGGAAAAAATATTGACTGATGTGAATGTGGTTTTCATATTGACCGTAGTTTTACTTGGAGATGGGCAAAGCAGTTCCTTTCAGTGAAGTATTATACTTCACTCCGAGTCACTCACTTTAAAGAGCGAGATTAGTGAAGTAGTTCCATGGAACTCTTCGTTCCATCATTCAGTTCCACTCACTCAATGAATGGAACTCTTCGTTCAAAGTGTTCAGTGATGAGTACCAGAAGATAAGCAAACAAAAAAAAAGGCCAGTAGATCTGGTAGAAAAAAGGTCAGCAATACAAAAAAGGGTCAGTATCACGTGTCCAATGGAACTACAGTTCACCAAAAAGAGTGAGTTACATCACTTCAATGAAGTGTTCTTTTGGAACAGTTCACTAGTGAATGACCCATCTCTAGTTTAAATCATTCTTCTTAATTGTATGTCGAGGTTCCGATATTAGAATTTAAGCCCTTAATGAGTACTACTTCTATTCTTCTCAAAGATTAGTGAAAAAGACAATTAACAACAACAAAATAGCAAAACGGATGTAATAACCAAGTACCTATAGAGGAAATATACTGCAATTTTGCATATTTCAGATTTGATTAAAGCTAAAGGTTCGGAATAGAACTCGAATAATACTGTACAAATTGAAATCCTGCGCATATTACTGTGTTCTCAATTCCGAAACATCGGATTTGTTGGTTCCGAAGGTTCAATATTAGGTGCGTACGGGGTATTAGTACAAAAGCCTACTTCTGAAAGCTGCCAATAAAATTATAATTCCATTCAAAGTAGCATCAGTCGGCTTAGTTCCTGCTCATATATTCGTAGAACTCGTGTATTCGACAAATCCTTGCAACAATTGCAGTATTGATTACATCGAATGGATTTATCCAACATCCAGTCTGCGTGGATTTCTCTCACACTATTGTTTCACTACATGTTTGTGCGACTATATTGGCATCAAAGTTCGACCCGCAAATTCATTCCACATATGAAGGGATTAAATGAAAATTCAACTGCCGGATTTTATTCGTCCAACAAGTTACGGGTTTTAATCCTTTTTCGCTTGTTTCAAAGTACGTACGGCATTAGTTTTGGGGATATGACCATAGAGAGTGGTAGTCGTAGTAATAGCCACATAGAATTTTGATTCCGAAACTATTTCTTCTTGATTTCAATCCGCCTACCGCCCTTACCACCCTTACCGCACGGACTAGGGGTTTAGATCGATTCGGGTAGATTTCAGTAGGGCAAATGGAATACTGACTATATACATGAACGATTTCGAACATGGTGAACTATTTCCGGCGATAAATTCAGTTAATTATAGATTTTAGGAGTGTATTTAGGCAAGTTCAACTCTTCTCGATGGCAGTTATAGCATCGTTTTATTATGTGACTATTATCCTGGATTAATAGCAAAAGTTACGGAACCGAACTTTGTTCGGTAGTACCTACAAGGTAAATCTAATAGTTGGTAAGCGATAATAGGAATTTAACTATACTTGGTACATATGAGTATCTTTGATCCAGTGAAATTAATTAGAGATAGTTAACACTATCTGTAAATATCTCTTTAATGATGCGTTATATTTCCAGCATTTTAGGATGTCCAGTAATTAGCCTAGCGTAATTGAGACTTAACTAAATATTGGAAGCAGCCACTTTCGACAATTAAAGAATCGTCCCCTGACAGAATATACTAGGTGTATAAGCTTAAAACGATCGGGCCAGGTCTTACGAATTAGCGGGAGGGGGTACCACCTCCCAGTTGAGTGTATAATTGAGGACCAGTTTTGACGTGTGCGATGGTGCATTGTCGTGGAGGAAAATCACCTTGTCATGTCTTTGTTGATATTTCGGCCTTCGTGGAGGAAAATCACCTTGTCATATCTTTGTTGATATTCCGGCCTTTTTTCACGCAAAGCACGGCGCAATTTGATCAATTGTTGGTGGTAGCGGTGGTCATCGACAGTTTCACCAGGTTTTAAGAGCTCATAGTAGACGACACCCTGCTGATCCTACCAAACGCGCTTCTTGTCGCTCAGGTCAAAATCGCAGTCTTTGAATCGGCGAAACCAAACCCTGCACGTTGATTCCGCTAACACATTGTTCCGTAGGCCTCCACAAGCATTTGATGCGATTCAACAGCCGTTTTTCCTCAAATGGAAACAAGAAATGCAGAGCTTCCCGCATATGTTCATTTTTTGGCAAAAAACTAGACATGATCAGCACAGGACAAACGTATGTTGTTGAATGAAAATTGTGACGATGTGAACTGATTAATGTTAACAACTAACCAACCCTTAAATAAAAATAAATGGCGTCCCTAGGTTGCTTATCTCGCTCACTAACGCCATTATGTGTCAACGATCGTTTTAAGCTTATACACCTGGTAAAAATCCGTTCACGGAAGTACATATACCTTTTGCGTATTTGAATTTTTCGTTGACTAACCACACAAAATATAGTGTTCTATTATTTAGTTAAATCAATTAATTCATCAATCTACACGCTTTATTGATGAATACGCCAGAGCTTCAGTTACAGAGTAATTAAAACAAGTTAATTATTCTTCATTAGACAAAATACAGTGAATACTTGAGTCCCTTCGCCCACTACGATCTATACGATTATCCAACCATTAAATTATATTACCCAAAGCAAAGCAACTAATTGATATCAGAAAACCCATAAGAAATTCTGACAGGCTCATCAAAATCTGACATAACTACACTTTAACCATAGTCCAACCCTTTAATTTATATATCAATTGTGCCAGCCCCAATCTACCACCTACCATGGCTGGAAAACACACAAAATCCAGAGAAACGTTCCGAGTGACACAAATTGCCGACACAAACAAAAACGAAAAACAATGTCCTTTGGAAATCCAAAACCAGTCCAATTCCGCCGACCCGCACCCCTCGTTAATAGCTGGCTCGAAGGACAAGGATAAATTCTTTTCTGTCTTCGGAGAGGAGAAGATAGCGCGCGTCCTTTGGAATGATATTCACCCTTATTGTTTTGCCAACCGCCAAGAACCTAATTCACTTAAGGATAACATGACGAGGCGAAATGATAATCAACTTGACGTGGCCTCTTTTCGTTAGCTGCGGCAATAGCTGCTTTTCGAGCGAGAATTTCAACACTGGCGAACTTATCACCAAACGTTTACACTACATTTCGAGGAACAGTCGGCTTTATGCAATCCAGCTTTAAGCACCCCCTACACTATGGACCCGACTGTGAAACGTCCTGAATGTGCTTCAGCTGTTAATTAAACTCAAACAAATGCGGCTTATCCGCTTATGGGCTTTTAGTTCGGGAATTACATGGCACATTGATGATGAACAGAATCGCTCTACGGCCAATATCCTTGCCATCCCAGGGGGGTTGAGTTGTAAATAGCATTTTTATATTTATATTGGCTAATCACAGCCCACTGGACATATCCATTCAAACCGACTAATTATCACCGAAAGCAAACCATAATATCCGCCTAGTACGAGGATATTGTGAAAAAAAGGACGCAGGACTAGAGAACTTAATCAGTCTGTTTAAGAGCTAGAGTTCTTCATTACCTATTAAACTCCTTAAGACAAATTACACTTAGTGTCCTTTTCGGAAGCAAAACATTACAAACGTTGTACGTGAAAGAAGTATGTCGGACTCGGGACCTTTTACCTTTAATTCGGGATCATTAAGAACACAAATGATGTGGGAAAAATTTTTGTGTTGCTCGGAAATTGTCCCATAAATTTTCTGTGTTCCGTGCGTATGTGGCATAAGGGGCTTCCTACTGCAAGCGACGTGGTGTAATCTGCCTTAAGGGTCTCCTTTTTTCCCTCAGAGTTTATAAATTCCAGTCGCATACACTCACGTTAGATCCTTAAAAATTTATAAGGATGGTAGCGGGCTACTGTCGTATAAGGGTGAAAAGGGGGGTTGGTTATGACGAAAACAACCCTGACCGAGCTCGGTCTGGTTCTGGCCTCTGAATGATGTTATGTCCTTTATCATCTAAGATACCTCAACAGACTCCTTTACCCTTAGAGAGAATGCTATCAATATATGTCAACTAAGTAGGCAGTTAAAAGTAAGATACGGTGATTCGGTGGCAGCGTTTATCATTCCTGTAATCATGAGACATTAAATAAAAGTTTATTGGCCTTATACATTAATTAAGCGATGATGTAGAATGGATTTGTAATAATTTGTTTTATTGGAAACGAAAATACGCAAGAATTGGTACGAGAAACGGAAAGTGACTAACTACTGGTATTATAAGGCTTAAGCAGAATGGCTGAGGTGAGGCTATAAGGCGGCAGACACACATCTAATAGAAACTAAGGTAAATGTTGCCCAATCGTTGTGAAGGGTGAACAACTTATAGTTATACAAGATTCACAAGTCGGTTCCTTCTGTCAAATAAAATTGGGGGTAGTGGCCATGCGCGCTAGTCTCCAAATTCAATTCCACCTAGCCATGGTCTTATTGCCAGAGGTCTAACCAAAAAAATAATAAGACTGAAATCAAATCAAATCAAATTTGCTTCTATTGTAGCTTACCATGAAAATTTCATTAATAAAAAATTGGTAAAGAAAATTAAATTGCTGTTACCGGGATTCGACCTTACGCCCATTAGCGTTGAGCTTCATTTATCGTAGCTAACAACCAAAAATTCCATCAAATTGTTTGAAATATTGGGTGATCTTCAGTGCCACCTACCTTTGGTATATGGATGCGATGGCAAGAAATACTTTCAATATAATTCGTGATAATGAAATTTGTATCAACATCGTCTATATAGAAAGATTTCTAAGCAATACCACCAGCTGTCAGGGTGTTTCGAATAGTAGGCATGATTCATCATCTGAAGAGTCTATGCCATTCGATGACCAAACAACTGCTTCGGACCTAGTTTAACACAGTCTTATAAACTGGCCTATCCAGTGAAGGTTTTCCAATTGTCATGTCCTAGAGGACAGCGTTTAATCAACAGTCGGAGATTTCGTGTTGGGGCTTCACTCCACTGCCGCCGGAAAACAACAAACATTTAATCAAGATTGATTTGAAAATTTTCCCTAAATGGCTTGATAACCATATCTACATTGAAAAATCATTACTAGTTATTAAAACTCATCATAGCTGTAAAGGCAACTTTTGCCGAAATAAAAAAAAAAATTCAGTCGACCTCTTTCGGGGTGATTGAGACAGGAATGGTTAGGCAAACGCTTCCGATATGAATTTGACAATCATACATATACATATGTAGGTACAAATACACTACATGGAAAATCAAATTTTCTTTACGAATTTAGAACAAAAGCTTTCGATACTCTCAAGAAATTTTAATCTGTGCAACATTTCCGCACCATTAAATTTTCACTTTATTTGAAATTCAACCGCACTACAAAACAAAACACTATTCCCAAGATCATTAAGGATTCATCTAAAGCGTGGAATATGTGAAGCACTCAGCTATAATAGCTTTAGCACCTCAAACGGATAAAGTCGTTCGAGTCCTGGCTCGAATAGGTTACCTAACACTAACGGGTCTGGTCGTGCAAACATGAAACATACTCTTATGCCAATTAGGGGTGGAATGCAGTACAACTCGCAGAACTCTTGTGGTATGTAGTATACCCCCGAACTTCCATCATATAGTGATAGTACTAGCGACATTGCAAGTCAGAGGTATACTGGAGAATTGCATACTGCTGTTTTTATACATCTTCGTATACAGATACCGGTAAAAGTTAATTAAAACCGCGTCACCTTAAATTAGTTTTTCATAAATTCACAACTCGGAATATGAGAGCGTGGACCTGGCAGAGTAACAATTTTTAATTAAAAGTTCTCGCAACACAATAAACCTGAGAGATATACATGTGTATACATATACGCTAGGCTACCCTATATCATCCTCGCATACACTAGCTAGTAGCAACCCACAACTTTTGGTTTGTATAGGATCACACACAGCAGTGGAACCCCAGCTCTTTACAACCGAAATCACATACATCAGCCTCGGCTGCGTTTATTCTGGGTATTATCCGCCGGAATATGGAAGGTCCTTTAGGTCCCCAATTAGTGCCATAGATCGGTGATGCTTGTAATCGATACAATTCAATAGGTGAGTGTTTTGATTTCGAACAGATTTCTACTACGTAGCGATTTGATTATCAATTTGCCTGATCTGTGTATCGAAATCGTCCCTGGGATAAACTCCAACTGAACGATAGAATTGAAAGCTTCCATAGATGAAAATGTCCGCAAACATGGTGGATATGTGCCAGGCAAAGATGAGACCCAAGAAATTCAATATTCATTAGGGGTACATTTGTATTAATGGAATTTTCTTGTCGCTCCTAATTGTACGGTTTCGAGTTTATATCCGTTTTCGAAATCAATATCCCCGAGTCAATTTCCAAGCATATGCACATGTGAAATACAATGGTAAGTCGGTTTCTTTATAATGGGCACACAAGATACAAGAACAACCCACCGCACATTAACTTTGCTGGCAATTAATTTCTCGCAGATTGATTTAGGTATCAATTACATGTCCCCGGGACCACAAACACTTAATTCGAATAATAAATTCCTTTTATATGACCGTAACTTGCCTAAGAGGAAAACAAATTCCCAAATTGATCTTCGGGTCGAGTGCCGGACAAAAAGGAAACTCAATTGAAACCCCTACACAAACCAGCTCAACAAGAGGACGGAAACGTCTAGACTGGACGACATCCTGAATAATTTACCATAGGGGGGAACTCTGTTACTCCTCGAAAGAAACTGGGCTCAACAAACCAAATAACATAAGTTTTGTAGTTGGATTCCCCGGTCCCTGGGAAAATTACATTTGACCGAATGACGAGACTATTTTCAAAACCACAAGCTCCTTCCTCACGTGAAAAAGGGACTCCACTTGTGCTTAAAAAAAAAATTGCAATTTCGTGGTAGTGAGGTGGGGGCGGGACGAAATGAAATATTGAACGAATTTAGAGGTTTTTGGGTTACTTGACTGATCTTAAATCCACAACATAATTCGCATTACGAATAAAAAATTGGAGTTTACGTCACTCAAGAGAATTGTATACTCGGATTATATCAGAAGCCTGGTTTCGTTGGAGCTTGCGAGAGCCTCTTAAAATGGGTCATCCTAAGTTAAACTTGCAAATAAGAAAACTCTTTGATAAACTTTTAATCAATATTTTACCTTTTATACGAGCTTGTCCCATCTTTTCATATCCTTGCTTGTATAATTCCCAGGGCTGAAACTCAAAACATTTTCTGCAATGCAGTTCTGATGTCGGCGAAAGGAAAGGAGAGTCATCCTTATGCCATTGGAATGGTTCTGTAGGGTTCGAAGTATATATTATAGATAGAGTGACGTGCTGTGTGTATTATAGTGAATGTTCCCACCTCCTGAATCTTCCCAGTATGCAAGGTATCGGTCACTGCATTCAAAAGCTTTGTGATTCCTATGCAAATTATTGACTTTGATCAGTTCCTAGACCTTTCTAGTCAATGTTAATTCCAACACATATTAAAATATGTTTTGGTTCCTGCTATGAATCAATATTTAGTAAGACAACTCGATTTTAAAATCTTACAAAATGGGTGTGTTTTTTTCAACTGGATCAGATCACAATTGCAAAAAAAACGATGTGGATCATCTCAAAAGCTAATTTAGCAGGGTTAACAATCCTGTTGGTAAATGTCTAAGATAAATTGTCAGCAGGAAAAGTTTCGTATATCATACGACGAAACGGAACTGTATAAAGGTCCTATAATACCCATGTATATTTTTCGGCTAATATAAAAAAAAAACTACCCAACTCTGTACCTTGCTACCCCATCAAACGAACCTGGTCTGCTTGCTGGGTTCAAATACTTGCTAGAAACTGTGCTGAGTTGCAGGGCGCCATCTCTGAAAATGCTGAAATAGTGACAATTTAAATAAGCTTTAGAGGGGAAATCTGATCCAACTTGATTTTGGATCATCTCTTTGTTATTGTTTTCAATGTAAAACGAATGATCTTGATCTTGATCCAGTTGAAAAAAAAATACACCCAATAATTGAGTCGAATATAATGAGCTGTAATTTCACAAGTTCTTTACATCCTTTTGATGTAATATCGCTAATAAGATTTTTACTTTTGTTTAATCTTATTCAAAGGATGTAAATTTACTTCAATAAGTTAGAGTGTATGCAAGCCTTTTCAATATCCAGTAATCCAACAGACTAGAACTAAGACTCCTACAACTGTGTAATATCACTAAAAGGATGATGACCGAAGACCTGAAATGGAACGGATCCAAAGTATATGTCAAACTTCAAGTAAGACCTCTGGAAAATGCAATTCAAGAAAAATGTAAATGGCACAAAAACTGCAATTCTTATTTAGCGTTACGAAACTAGATGATTTCTTTTATACGTTCCCAGTCACTGACTTCTACGACTATACATTGCAAAAAAAAGCTAAAGGTGGTACCATGAATGTCCGTTTTATATTTCACAAAGCGGACCCATTCCATTTAACGCTACTATAACCATGCTTACACAAAAGCAGAGCTCGTATCCTATTC